>JALGPY010000009.1:7517500-8902500 GCA_023055425.1 Linanthus parryae | reverse complement strand
TTGCGAATTGGAACCCGCGTTCCGAAACATGGAACACTAGCGATCCAGATAGCTTAATTTCGCGATGCCAATTTTTTTCACTGTTTTCACCTTAAGTATCTACGCAGAAGGGAAATTAAATTTAGATATGTTAAGTTACATATATTTTTAGAGTATTGACTTTTAAATATTGTATATATTTAGCAGTTTTGTACTTCATGATTTGTGGAAAATGGTAAAACTCCTATAAAGGTATCCAAAGAAGTCTACCCTTGGCGTACTGAATTCCATAGGGTATGGTGTTCCGCGATCCCGTTCCCGTTTCACGAACCGGAACAATCTGCACTCCAAGTAACTTAGTGTTGACCATCAAAAACTTGTGATGAAACCGCCACCGGACCGTAGTTAACTACGCCGAATCACCGTGCATGAAAGATGATCAGCTATGTTACACCGACAGTCCAAATATTGTCCGGTTTGCGTTTCAGACACTCCGACACGCGGAAACGTCTCCGACATGCCACTGGACGTCTCAGACACGCCAGGTGGCGTTTCGGTTCGGAAAACATAAAAAAATGGCCAGACATGCCGTCCAACACGCGCATCATAAAACGGAGACACTGTTAAGACACGTCTGGAATTTTTTAAAATTTATCGGGGTCGTTTTGTGATATTCTGAAAATTAGAGGGACTGTTCTGAAATTAGCGAGTATCATATTCTCAATACATAGACCGTTAACCCTAACCGCACACTATCTCAAAGACTCAATTTGGGTTTGAGAAACAAAGAGAAAAACGCGAAGAGGCGAAGACGTGAAGACGGCTTAGACGAAAGAAGCGAAGAATCGAAGACCAACCTGTAGTGCCTGAACTTATTTATGCTTTGATCTATTTGTACTTGGTAGTGACCAAACTGTTATTGCTTTAATGTCTTTATAACGTGGGTATAGGTTTCAAGGGGTGGGCATGGGAAGAGGTTTCAAGAGGTGGGCTTTATTTATATACGACTTTGCCCCAACGGAACCCATATGTAGTTTCCCCTTGAGGGGCAAATTAGGAAATAGAAAAATATGGCAGACTTCAAAATCTGATTTCACCAAAATACGTGCTGGCGTTTACCACTACTAATTGGTATATCACCGTATCTCCTAGGACCCAATTTAATTTCTTAAGTTGGAATTCACCTTCTTTTAGTCTTTGCAGTACCCCACCGGGAGGCAAACACAGAAACAATTTTGATGTTTCCTTCATTTTCATTTACTCACCCCAAGTGAATCAATTTAACATTCTACACATCTTATCACCGTCCAAATGAAATAGGTAACTACAAATAATAATTTTTTAATAAGAACTCTGACGGCAATTCAAGACCATGTCAGGAATCGGAATATCAAAAGTAAACATAACTATAATAGCTATGAACACAATTTACAAATAGTACTGACAAAAGTTATGACTGCAAAAAACACTCATGAGCTGAAGGGTTAAAGAGTGCGTATATTTCTCTTTTCCACCACATAAAGTTATGACTGCAAAAACTTCCACCAATTACTCCCCAATTTACCCATATACACGCACATCAAATAGTTGCTATCATTTCCAGACAGCCCTTTCCTTCACTCATTAACCTTTACAGCTCAATTGACAGAGAGGGGGGAGTCTTGGAGCCAATTTAGAGAAAACTTCATCTCTACCCTCTCTCATGTTAGAGAATGCTTGGGTAGAGTATTAGGAATGGTGAATTTCTATTAACCTGATGAGTCTCATTTTTAGCATAATATTTTATGGGTTAAGTTCATATGGATTTAAATTCAATTTGTGTAATGATATGCAAATAGCCAGTTATTGGATTTTTCATTTGATAGATTAATATGCTGATTACAAAGAGTATTTATGTGCTGAATATTATGAGTCGCACACACCTCGCGTGCTCCCATAACGGGAAAACTGGAGTCAAATTAGAGAAACTTCCTCTCTGCCTTCTCGTAAATTAGAGAATGCTTGGATAGAGTACTAGGAATGGAGCTGAATTTATATTACTCTGTTGTATACATCTAAATTGTTTTTCAAGTAACATCGTTTATGCATTAAGTTAGCATAAATTTCAATTTACTTTTGAGTAATGGTATACAAAGAGTCATTAGTTGATTTTTTTCATTTGAATAGATAAGTTATTCTGTTCTGATTACACAAGCATTGTGTGCCCATAAGGCTAGACGCTAGTATAGAAAAAGGTTCAAGCATAGAATTTCCAGACTAAGACATTCATACTACAAAGGACGAAAACCCGCAATTGAAGAGAATTGCATACTCTTTGTCCGCAATGTGAATTGTGGAAACCAAATCAACCTGCAAAAGCAAAATTGAACAGTATCAATCGCAAGTCAATAAAATGTTATCAGCAGCATAATTCAAGTGAGCACACGTACCTGAAGAAACGGTCGGAGAAGAGACCAAGGGAACTTCTTCCGGTAGGTAACTACCGCGGTCTGCAACTCGGCAGTGGTGGTTCCTCCATCGCCAATCCCTCTCTTGAACCTCATGAAGTCCGCAATCGAATTGTTCTTCTCAAACTGCTCCGTCGAGCCATCTTCCACCACCGATAGCTTTGAACGGACCCTGAATCTCCGATTTGGTGGAGAAGAGGAACAAAATGAAGAGACGGGTTTGAGAATGATAGGGTTTGGTGCGAAGGGTCGATGCTTAACGGGGGAAGAAGAGGTTGAAGGTGAATCGTTGGAGCGAGTAGATGGAAACGAAGACGATGATGAAGAAACTATCGACAGAGAACTGCAGACCATAGTTAGAGAGAGAGAAAAGAATGAGTACGGGTGGAAGTGAACAAGAGGGTGGGGATTTCAGTTATTTTCTCTGGAATCGTGAGGACTGTGCGAACAACTAAAAATATCATCCAGATTATCAGAAAATTCCTTTCACGCCACTAAACTCTTGGGTAATAACAATCAGGCCTCTCAAAAGGAAAACTTGTTTTTATTGTTTTTACCATCAAAAATATAGTGGATTTCCCCTAAAAAAATATAGTAGACTAACCAACGAGGTTTTGGCATAGGGCCGGATTATAGAGTCCTAGTGAGAGAAACAATTTCTAGAGAGAGGTTTCTTTTTTTTTTGAGAACAGAGAGAGGTTTCTCCCTAGAGAATTCTTTTTCGGCATCTAGTGATAGTCTCATTTTCCTCTGAAAGTGAGTTTTTCAGTAACCGGAGCTCTGCCTCCGGTGACCAGTTTCTTTCCCCTCTCCCCTCATCTATCACTCGTTTCCCAGTGAACCGCTTAACACCAACACTCAAATCCTTTACTCTATTCGCTTATTCTCTTCTTTTCTTTCTCTTCCTCCCAATCAACTTTCTCTTCTTTTTGTTTGGTCTCTGCTTCCCCTCCATATCAGCTATCATGAAGATAGTGGAAGAAGGAATTAAAGAACTCGCTACAATAACCCTTGATGACGGAATAGATGATGTAGCAAATCTAACCCGAAAGTGTCTATATGGTAAAATTTTGGAAAAAAGAGAGATCAGGCAAACGAGTGTCGAATCGGCTTTCAAAGCGATTTGGAAACTCCGAGATGATTTCAAGGTTACAACACGAGGAGATAATTTGTTCGTCTTCGACTTCAAGAACGCTGAGGATTGTGAGAAAAATCTGGCGAGGAACACCATGGACGGTACAAAGTAATCTCATGGTTAGGCGAAGATTCAAAGTAGAGACAAGGCCAGAGGAAATGTGTTTCAGGTTCTGTGATTTTTGGATCCAGATCCATCGGCTCCCTCTGGAGCAACTCGTAGTCAAGAATGCAAGAACTCTGGGGAATCTTCTTGGGAGAGTTGTTGAAGTTGACGCAGACGATGAGGACGACGATGAAGAAACGCTAACTTCACCAGTAAGAATCAGAGTTGAGGTGGACACTTCAAAACCACTCGAAAGAGGTTTCTTCTTACAGATGAAATCAGGTATTTCTGATTGGATCCCATTTCAATACGAAAAACTAGGAATATTTTGCTATCGTTGTGGTCGATTGGGGCACGACAAAGAAGAGTGTAAATTCCTCAATCAGGAGGAGGGCCTCAATTCTGGCTATGGTAACCATCTCAAAGCTGAAGAAAGGAGAAGAATCAGTACGTTCAGAAAAAGCCCAGTTTCAGTGAGGTATAATTCGCCGGAGCGGAGGGAGATGGCGGCGCGTGTGAAACAACGGGCGGAAACACTGGGTACTATTTTTGGAGAGCGCGTGAAATGGGGGAAAGAATCTCAAAGGACATATACGAATATTGACAAAATCAATGATGCCGGCAGAATGTTCGAGAAAACAAATCCGTTACGCGCAAGAAACGGTACGATAAGGGTACGGAATGCTGAGTTGGCAAACTGGTGAAAGGACAAGGAAATTACAGTTCGTGAAGAAGATGACAGAGTAATAAAAGAAAATTGGGCCGGGTCTACACAGGATGGGCCAATAAATATATTGGTAGATATACCAAGCCCAATAGCTCAGTTATTCAAAAAATAGTGAGCCCAGACAAGCTAGAGAACTAGACCCAATTTTCATTGCAAGCCCAAAAAAACAGACCCTAAATGGCCCCATGACAACGATTTCGTTTGAGGTAAACACAGAATTGGGAATAAATCATACTTCAAAAGGGAAAATGAAAACTTATCCAAAATCCCTAGATGAAGAATAGAAGAGCGAAGATGAAGACGATTATGGTGAAGAGGAAATCCGAAGAGAAAAGGAAATACAGGAAAGGCTTCAACAAGGGGTGGTTACGAAATCTCTAGACATGGTGGCTTTCAAGGGGGACACAATAAAATTGACAGTTAATAAAATACTCTCCGAAGATCTGAGAACGAAGATGCAATTGAAAAGAGAATTCATCGATTCAGGTTTATACCATCGGAGAGAAACAAAACGACAAGCTACTCAATCTGGAAATGACGAACAGAGCTATATCAATACTCGTATGGAGATTATCGAAGTTGACAATATGGAGGAAGGAACAGGGGAACACTTCATTACTCTTAAGCTCCTACCAGCAAGAAAGATGTATCACAGAGGGAAGGATGGAAGATTCAGAACAAACAATACAGGTAACTCTTTTTCTGAGAAAAGTGATATGGACAGGGGATCTAGGTATAATACTTCTGTGGCTGAGGAGGCGGGCCTAAGCACGCCCCCAATTTCTCCATGAGTGGACTATATTGGAATTGCAGAGGGTTGGGTCAGACCTCTGCAATCCAACAACTCAAGACCCTAATAAAGCAAGAACACCTTGAATGGGTTTGCCTTGCAGAAACAAAAGTGGAGGAGGAAATCTACAAAAAACAATTAAGTGCTGCTGGTTACTTGAATGTGGTTACTATTGAACACTGTGGAAAGAGTGGAGGGTTTAGTTTCTCCTGGAAAGGTAACTTAGATGTTGAAGTTGTATTCAGCAGCAAGAATCTCTTTTCTGTCCTTTTCCATACAAACTCAAAATGGGAAAGCTGGCTCCTATTGTGTGTGTATGCACCTTGTTGCAGTACAAAAAGGGAAGAGTTATGGAGCCAAATCAAATACATTTCGAAAGTTTGCTCACTTCCCACTGTCATGGTAGGGGATGTCAATGAAGTATGTTACCAGATTGACAAAATAGGAGGAAGGAAGGTCAATCAGAAATCAAAAGGGGGGCTCCTAAACTTCATCAATTCAGTTGGTTGGGTGGATATTGGTTTTAAAGGAGCTCCATTCACATGGTGTAATGGGTGGAAAAGAGGTGGTCTGATAAGGGAGAGACTTGATAGAATCTATGCAAATCCTGAATGGAGAAGGCTTTTTCCAAATGCAATTACCATCCACCAAACAACAGGGACTTCTGACCACATTCCCATTGTGCAAGAGCTTACATCAGCCAAAAGAGGAGGAGCAAAGCCCTTCAGATTTGAACCTATGTGGGTAAGAGACCCTACTAGCAAATAAGTGGTGAAGAAAGCTTGGCTGAGAATTGATGGTATAGACATAAGCACCTTGTGGAGCAGAAAAGTTAGGAATACAAAGCAAAGCCTCTTGAAGTGGAACAAAGAAGTGTTTGGGCACTTAGACACCAAAATTAAGGAAACAGAAGCTCATCTTTTGAAGCTGCAATCTATTGTAAACCCTATATCAGATGAAGAAGAGCAAAACTGCAAAAGGTGGCTCAAGGAATTGCTCACTAGACAAAGCATCTTATGGAGGAACAAATCTAGAGTACAATGGTTAAAGGAGGGAGACGCAAATACTAAGTTTTTCCACACTATGACTGCCATCAGGGGAAGAAGAAACAGAATAGAAGCATTTTGGACAACAACAATAATGTCCATACATCTACCACAGGTATGAATAAAGTTTTTGAAGAACATTTTCAGAACTTGTTTACCTCTTCCAACTCTAATTGCCCTACCTGGTTAAGAGATCTCTTTCCTACCCCTATTTCTGCTGATGATGCAAACTCCATTCTCATTCCTCCTGATGATAGAGAGATTTTTGAGACAGTGTGCCAAATGGGTAGCTTTAAATCACCCGGACCAGATGGTTTCTCAGTCTTGTTCTACAAATATTATTGGCACACTGTAGGTCAGGACTTGTGTAATCTTGTGAAAAAAGCTTTTAGTGATGGCTATTTACCACCAAACATCAACAATACATATATTGCCTTAATCCCTAAAATACAAAATCCTTCCAAAGTCTCTCATTTCAGACCTATCTCTTTGTGTAATGTCTCTTACAAAGTCACAGCCAAGATTCTTTCCAACAGAATAAAACCCCTCCTCCATAAAATTATATGCCCTTTTTAAAATGCCTTTGTCCCTGAAAGGAATATCCAAGACAATACCATTTTGCTCCATGAAATTGTCCATACTCTCAAGAAGAAAAAAGGGAAAGGGGGTCTTATGTTCATGAAATATGACATTGAAAAAGCTTATGATAAGCTGGAGTGGGATTGCATCATCAAAGTTCTGACTTGGTTAGGGTTCCCTGATTCCTTTTGCAAACTGATTTTTGAGTGCATAAGCACTGTTAAATTCTCCATTATGGTAAATGGAAATATTGTGGGATATTTCAATTCTAGCAGGGGCATTAGACAGGGGGACCCACTCTCCCCCACTCTATTTATTATGTGCACAGAACTGCTGTCCAGAATTCTTCAATTTGCTGCTAATCAGAAGTGGATTACTGGGATTAAACTTGCAAGAAATAGCCAAGCTATTACTCATCTTATGTTTGCGGATGACCTCATTATCATGGCCAAGGCAGAAGAAGGAGAAGCAGAATACATAAACCTGTGCCTGCAACTATATGAAGAAACTTCTGGACAATGTGTAAACAAGCAGAAATCAGCAGTTTATTTCAGCAAAAATGTTAGAAGAGAGATGAGAAGGAAGATAAAAGCAAAGCTCCAGTTGAAAAAAGGAAAGGAAGACTCTGTGTACTTAGGCCTGCCTATATTTCAATCAAAATACAAGAATTCATGTGGCAACAATCTTGTGGAGAAAATGTCTCTCAAAGTCCAGGGCTGGCAAAGCAAAATGCTAGCAAAAGTTGGCAAAGTAATTCTTCTAAAGACCTCTCTAAGCTCAGTTGCAAATTATGCCATGTCCACCTTCATCTTTCCAAAAAAGGTGTCAGATAAGCTAAACTCAATCAGTGCTCATTTTTGGTGGGATGAAGAAGAAGGGAAGAGGAAAATCCATTACACAAGCTGGGAGAATTTGTGCAAAAGCAAAGAAGAATGTGGTCTGGGTTTCAGGGAAAGTAACAAGTTCAACAGAGCTCTAGTTGCAAAGCTAGCTTGGAAAATGTGGGTTGATGAAGACTGTAAATGGGTTCAACTGCTCAAAGATAAATATTGCAAAACTTTGGACTTTCAAAGAGTTGATCCAAAGCCTGGTGATTCTTGGTTCTGGAAAGGGATTTTGGAGGTTAGAGACTTAATTGCAGAAAATTCATTCAAGACTATTGGCAATGGAGAGAGCATAGACATATGGCAAGACAAATGGGTCCCAAATTTGGAAGCAGCTAAACCAAAGCCACCGGATGATTTGATGAGAGCACCTAAGAGGGTAAATGAGCTAATAGACTGGAACTTGAAGGTGTTGATGCTGAATGTGCTTCAGGATTGGTTTGATGAAGAAGAGATACAAGAAATTACAAGACTAAAAATCCCAATTAAGAAGCAGGCAGATAAGTGGAGATGGTGCCTTAGCAAAAATGGAGATTTTGTGGTTAGAAATGCTTACCACTGTCAAATGATGGGAAGAAACTATAATATGCAAGACTCAAAGACTTGGGGGAAGCTCTGGAAAGTCAAATGCCATAATAGACACAAATTATTGCTTTGGAGAATCTTATCAAAAGTCCTACCCACAAAAAACAATATCAAGAAAATAATTAGCTGTTGTGACACAAGCTGCCCTACATGTGATGAGGCTTTTGAAGATGAGGAGCACTGTTTCTTCTACTGCCAACTTGCAAGAAGTATTTGGTATTACTTCCTGGGACTTAGAACAACAAGTGAACCCAACAAAAGTTTAGAAGATTGGATGAAGCTTCTTATTCTGGACTCAAATGAAGAGCATCAAAATGGTTTCAAGGTTAACCTTATGGCTGTAGTTATCATTAACCATCTATGGAGAGAAAGGAATGAAAGCTGGAGTAATCCAAAAAGCAAGGTTGACAATAACAGGATGGAAGGTGTGTTGAGGAAAATCAGAGACACTTATAGGGAGTTCTACTGTTGGGAAGAATCAGATGCTAGTATGGAAAGAAAAAACTCTCAAAAACCAAACCAAGAGGTTGTTTGGATTCCCCCAGATGAAGGCTGTATCAAAATTAATGTGGATGCAAGTGTCAGACTCAATGTGTTTGGTATTGGATGTATTAGTAGGAACAGTGAAGCTCAATCTCTTTGTATCACAGGTGAGATGGGGTACAACTTGGTTGTTTATGAAGCTGAGTTGCAGGCGCTGGAAATGGCTATTGGTACAATCAACCAGAAAAATTGGACCAGGGTGGAAATTGAATCCGATTGTAAAGTGATAGTAGAAGGTTGCGAAAATCCCAAGAAGGCATTTTGGAAATGGAGGAATAGAGCTGAGGCTGTTAATACTTGGCTCACAATGCATAAGCTGGTCGCAATTAATTTCTGCAGTAGAACATGTAATTCAGTTGCTCATGAGACAACAAAATGGGTAAGAAGTAATGAGTTTTTTGGTTCTCTTAAGCTGGATTGTCTCCCAGACCCTATCTGTAATGCTCTTGAGAAGGACAAATCTTGTTTTTCTCTTCTTTAATAAAATTTGAATGATCAAAAAAAAGGCATACCTGATTGACAATTGTGTCCATTGAGCATCAAGAGATAGAGAATTGCTTCGAGCGTAAATTATTTGATCCAAAAATGAATATGTTAACTCCACTTTTGAAGTTATATTCTACGTGATTATCGACCGTTGATGTGTTTTCTGAGTGCATTTTGAGGAATATTTGGTTGTTTAAATGAAATACTCGTGAAATTGAGCTTTTTGTACTTAATTGATAGTCCGGGCATTCTTCGTGTTGATTTAGACTATAAATTATCGCATATAATCTCTTGGTGGTGTTCGTTTTGAGTATTTCAAGTAATGGATGCTCGGAGATTTCACCGAAGCGAAAACGTACTTCGGAAAAAGGAGAAAGCTCGAGAAAATGTCAAGGATAGCTAATGAATGGAGCTGATAGAAGAAAAAGGAAAAACGAAGGTTCATTAACTTGTACGAGCACGGTTGTGCTCGCACAAGTTGCTGAGAAGAAAAGAGGAAAAAACATATATGCATCTGAGGAGAGAAAACTGAAAAGAACTCGTGCGAGCTTGCCATGTACTCGCATGAGCAGTTTAATTTCCACAAGAGTTTCTCTTAGCACAGGAACTCATACGAGCAACATCCTCCTCACACGATCACGTTCCGAACCGCACGAGTACACAACAAGTCGTACGAGCATGTTGGCCCTCGTATGAGCAGAATCCTACTCGCACGAGCAGGATTTCTTGCATGAGCAGAAATTAGGGCAGCAGCATTAAATTTGTGGGGAAACTTTGTAATTTTGATAATTTTATAATAATAAGTGTTTATGAGACTATATGAACGACCGAGGGACGTGTGTAATAGGTGATCAACAGAGGATAACGCATATTGGAGGTTTGAGCATCGTCCGAAGTTGAAGAGTCTCATTCATTTGGATTTTCTTCTCTCTCTATTTCTTATTCGTATGATCGGATCAAACTCTATTACTTTGATCATAATTATGAGTAGCTAACTTTGTTGGAATAGATGCCCTAGAGGCAATCTAGTTTAGTATGAATTTATTTGTGGCTAGAAATTCATTTATTATTTATTGGATATTTAATATAATGAAGTCCTTAGATCTTCAATTGTGTTGTTTATCTTAAATATCCCTAGTCCAGTATAATGATTAATGGGACAATCATCTATAGACTAGTATGGGGTTGGATTGATATGGAGATATCATGATCCAACACATAGGTGTGCATTAAGGGTAATGTCGCACTGGATTGACCCATCTCCGAGAAGGCTACATACACGTTATGTTGAGTCACAAGCGCTTCTCGCGGTGCAATGGTATTGTCATCCTTAGACTTGAAGTCACTAGATATTCTAGTTGTGGATTATTGTGATTTTGGTAGCGTTAAACGTTATACCGTAACTAGGTAGTTATAAAGGCGTGTACTGGATACAATAAGAAGCAAGCTTAGAGATCGTAGTGGACGTAGATAGAATTTGTCCCTCCCACATAAAGGGAGCAAATATCCTAGGCCACTCGAGGGATAGTGCTTATAGAATGTCTGGCCAGACTCAAATAAATCAATATGGGATATTGATGTTATTTGTACGAATAAGTCTATTCCCATGGATCGAGAAACTATGGATTGGATATACGAGTGTGACTTGTATGTCTCGTGTCCAATCCGGATATAGAGACAAAGGGATGAGACAATTACTTGTACAAAGGCTGTCAAGATGACTATTCTATTAGTTGGCTAGAATGGATGTTTTGCTACAAACCGCTCCATATTAGCAAATAGTTGCTACCAACTAGATAGAACCTATGGGTCACACGCTATATAGAGTTGAACTAGATTTGGGAATGAATTAATTAATTGGATTAATTAATTAAAAGGATCACTTTGCAAAACCTTGCAAACTTAGTAGGGACTAATTTGCAAGGAAGGGACTAAATCGAATTCTAGTAGGACTAGAATAAGTCCTTTAGGTAGTTGGCAA
Source organism: Linanthus parryae (assembly GCA_023055425.1). NCBI lineage: Eukaryota > Viridiplantae > Streptophyta > Magnoliopsida > Ericales > Polemoniaceae > Linanthus > Linanthus parryae. The sequence goes on along the minus strand of JALGPY010000009.1, from coordinate 8,891,213 downwards.
GGAGTTGTTGGACTATATAAAGGACCTTCCTTCCTTCCTTCCCATAAATCATGCTCATAATTGAACATAACAAGTGTGGGAGAGAAAAAAAGGAGAGAGAGCAAGCAACAAGAGGAGCCCGACCGTCCCTCTTGCCGCCGCCCGTCCCGTCGGCCACAAGGAGGCCGAGAGCCCCCTTTTGGGTCTCGTTTTGCGTGAGTTTTCTTCCTCTTCCTCTTTCTGGGCTAGTACCAAGGATTTGGGAGATCTAGGATCAACTCTAGGCGTGGATCAACCATAGAGAACGTGACACAATTCGCGTTTGAAGTCATCAAAGGAGAACCCTAAGGTGTGTAATTGATTTCTTCCTTTACCATCGTTATGTCTCTTGACTTGTGATCCTTGGAGGGTTTTGCATGGTTTATTTTGTTTCCGTTTCGCATCCATGAATCAAAACCCTACAGTGGTATCAGAGCCACAGGTCGTAGAGCATAAACGTGGTTTATGTGTTACGTTTTAGTTGTTTTACACCTTAAATTGATTATTTATCGCGTAAAACAAGACAAATCAAGCATGGGATGCGATTTGTCAATAATTCATCATAACAAGATCTAATTTTTGCATTGGATGCATGAATTGGTGATTTTGAGAAATTTTAGGATCTTAGATATAGGGTTTGGGCATCCTTGGGGAAGAAGGAGTTCTTCCTAAACAAAGAAACAACCAAACTTGGTCACCAAGCAAGGGAGTTGTTTTGGAAACAACTCCCTCAAGGAGGTTCGGCCCCCCTAGGGGACCGCCCCCTCTTGCTTGCCGCCCAAGATTGGCCGCCCTATGGGCCGGGCGGCCCTAACCCGCGGCCTAGGCGTGCGGGTTATGGGCCGGGCCGGCCCTAGGGCCTTATGGTTCACCTTTTTGGGCCCGGGCAATTTGATTGTTGGGCCCATGGACCGTGTTAACCCTAGAAATCCTAAAATCAATTAAAATTGACCAAGCGCGTTAAAATTGGATTTTAACTGTTTACGTGCAATTCGCATGGTGATTGGATATGGCTTTAGGATGTGGTTTGATGTGGATGTTTAATTTTGTGGCTTGGTTTTACGGCCTGCGAGCTGATCAATTAATTTTAATAATTAATTAGGGTTTTATAGCCTGCGTGCCAATTTTTTTTCTCAACTTGTGAGATTTATTTTATTTAGTATAGAAGTTAGCTAGTGCTAGATAAAGTAGATTGTTAGCCAAGATTGAAGAAAAGAAGCCCAAAGCCAAAGAAGCCACAAAAGATGAAGCATGGAGCATGGAGCATTCCACATGACTATGAAGGATGGACCAAAAGAACAAGACGCATGGAGATGTGTTTGCTTTTAGGGTTCATAGATAATTTCATTGGCTTGGAATTATCTTAGTTAGAAAAGGCCATATCCACATCACGTTTATTTTTTTTTTTTTTTGTTTACTTTATTGTCTTATTATTGTGTGGTTGGTGTATGGATGATGCATGCAATTAGGATAATAAGATAATTAGACAACCCGGATCTATTATTTGGAGTTGTGCCCAAACTCAAATAGATAGATTAGTTGATATTGATCAGCAAAACAATTAAAATTGAATTTAAAATCCCTCAAAATTCAAATATTGTGTTCTTACCTTCTCGTTATTTAAACACTCATTATCATCATTATTTATCAAGCTCGTGCGTGCCAAAGCATGGCGACTTGGTTCGTAATGATGGAATGCGATGGCACGTAACAATGTGCAATTGTTTAAATAAGAGGTTGAACACAACTGGGCTATTAATATGATTAAGAAACCTAGAGGCAATCAATTGGGATTATCCATATGGATGGATAAATAAGGAGTTATTTGCCCAATTGAACCAAGAGTTGCATATGGGATGCAATTGGAATTGTTCCTACCTAAAGAAGCCAAATTGTGGGTGACTTGCCAAAGCAAGCTCATAAGGAGGTGAAACATGGATCTTGGCCCACTAGAAAATATAAGGATATTTTCCGCATTAATATCTTGAGGGTTATTAATCCGTAAAAAAATAGTGGGAGCTATATTTGATAAACTAGCCATTATTGAATATAGTCAAAAAATTCACAAATACTAAAACTTGCGTATTTTCCTTTTGTAGAATTTCAAATGGCAAACAACTCATCGAGTTCACAACATTCCCTACAATCTGTCCTTGAGAAGGACAAGCTCTCTGGAACCAACTTTCTTGATTGGTAAAGAAACTTGAGAATCGTTCTCAAGCAAGAGAAGAAACTGTACGCAATAGAGGAGCATGTTCCAGAAGGTCCAGAGAACCAAACACCTGCTGCCCTAAAGGCGTATCAATAGCGTGTTGATGACGCTAATGATGCGGCCTGCCTTATGCTATGCACCATGACTTCTGAGCTTCAGAAGCAACACGAAAACATGAATGATGTCGATATGATCGAGCATCTGAAGCAGCTCTTCCAAGAGCAGGCGAGGGTAGAGAGGTATGAGGTCTCTAAGGCACTGTTCAAGTGTCATCTAGCAGAAGGGAACCCGGTGGGACCCCATGTACTCCGTATGATCGGGTACCTGGAGAATCTCGCCCGACTGGGGTTCCCGGTCGGCCAAGAGTTGGCAACCGATCTCGTGTTGCAATCGTTGCCTGAGAGTTATGGACAGTTCATTATGAACTATAACATGAACGAGATCGTGAAACCACTGCCATATTTACTCAATATGTTGAGGACAGCTGAACAGAGCATCAACAAGGGTAAGGGCAAGGCCATTATGATGGTGAAAAAAGGAAAGGGCAAAAGGTTTGACTCATCCTCCAAGGGCAAAGGCAAGTCAGTTGCCAAGTCCAAGGAACCTGCCCTTAAGCCTGTTGATGGCATTGCCAAAGGTGTGACTAAAGGTGAGTGTCACTATTGCAGTCAGCCTGGACACTGGAGGAGGAGCTGCCCAAAATATCTGGAGGACAAGAGGCTTGGAATAGTGATTCCACCACCACCAGGTATTTTTGTTGTAGATGTCAATTTAACTATCTCTACATCATGGGTATTGGATACTGGATGTGGATCTCATATTTTTCGAAATATGCAGGATCTAAAGAGAAGTAGAAGATTGGCTAAAGGAGAGGTAGATCTGCGCGTTGGGAATGGAGCAAAAGGTTGCTGCGTTGCCCATAGGCGTGTACGAGCTATCTCTGCCTTCAGGATTAGTTTTAGAATTAAATAATTGCTATTTTGTTCCTGCTATGAGTAGAAACATTATTTCTATTTCTTGTTTGGACAAGGATGGTTTTATTATTTCAATAAAAAACAATTTTTGTTCATTTTATTTAAATAATATTCACTATTTTAATGCGCAATTATTTAATGGACTTTATTTCCTTGATCTAAGCAATCCTGTCTACAACATTAATACCAAGCGGATTAAAATAAATGATTTAAATCCTGCTTATTTATGGCATTGTGGATTAGGCCACATAAATGAGAAACGTGTATCTAGACTCCATAAGGATGGATTACTAGACTCATTTGATTTTGAATCATATGAGACATGTGAGGCTTGTTTATTTGGAAAAATGACCAAGTCCCCTTTCAATAAGAAAGGTGAGAGGACTAGTGAGCAATTGGCGCTCATACATACTGATGTGTGTGGGCCATTTGCCACGCCTGCCACGGGTGGTTATGTCTACTTCATTACATTTACTGATGACTACAGTAGATATGAATTTGTATACCTCATGAGGGAAAATCCGAATCCTTTGAAGTGTTCAACGAGTTCAAGAATGAAGTAGAGAAGCAACTTGGCAAAAGTATCAAGGCTCTACGATCGGATCGTGGAGGAGAATACTTAAGCCAAGAGTTTGACGACTATCTTAGAGAGTGTGGGATCGTGTCCCAACTCACCTGACCCGGAACGCCACAATGGAATGGCGTGTCCGAGAGGAGGAATCGAACCCTATTGGATATGGTTCGATCTATGATGTGTCAAACTGATCTTCCATTATCATTTTGGGGCTTCGCTCTATTAAGTGAAGCTTTCACCATTAACCGTGTTCCATCTAAATCAGTCATGAAGACACCATATGAGATGTGGAGTGGGAGTTGTCCCACACTGACGTTCATGAGGATTTGGGGCTGCGATGTCTATGTAAAACGTTTACAATCAGATAAGCTAGGGCCGAAATCGGATAAGTGCAAATTTGTGGGGTACCCTAAGGAAACTAAGGGATACTACTTCTACAATCCAACCGAGAACAAAGTGTTTGTTGCTCGGACCGGCATGTTTCTAGAAAGAGAGTTTGTCTCTAAAGAAGCAAGTGGGAGGAATGTAGAACTTGAAGAGGTTCAAGAACCACAAATCACTGAACCGATTATGGAACATGAACAGGAACCACAAGCGGTTGTGGAGCAACTTGTTCAGGTAAGACAAGAGCTTCGTAGATCTAGTAGAGTGCGCTAGGAACCCGAGAGGTATGGACTTCTCGTGACCGATTCCGGTGACACGATGCTCATAGATGATGAGCCTACTACCTATGAGGAGGCCATAAAAGGCCCAGACTCTCAGAAGTGGCTAGAAGCCATGAGATCCGAGATGGAATCCATGTATACCAACAAAGTATGGACTTTGGTGGAACGACCCGATGGGGCGCGGCCCATACGGTGAAAATGGGTCTTCAAGAAGAAGATCGACATGGATGGTAATGTTATTACCTATAAGGGCCGATTGGTGGCTAAAGGATTCAGACAGATTCATGGTATCGACTATGATGAAACCTTTTCACCACTCGCTATGACCAAATCCATCCGAATCCTACTTGCGATTGCAGCATACCACGACTATGAGATTTGGCAGATGGATGTCAAAACAGCATTCCTTTATGGGAATCTCCTCGAGGACGTGTATATGATACAGCCGGAGGTTTTTGAGGATCCAAAGCAAGCCAACAAAGTCTGTAAGCTGCAACGATCCATTTATGGATTGAAGCAAGCTTCTAGGAGTTGGAATCGACGTTTTGATGAAGTAGTCAAAGAGTTTGGCTTCATCAGAAACGAAGATGAGTCTTGTGTCTACAAGAAGGTTAGTGGGAGCTCTGTAGCTTTTCTGGTCTTGTATGTAGATGACATACTACTTATTGGAAACGACGTTCCCATGCTGCAATCCGTTAAAGATTGGCTAGGGAAGTGTTTCTCAATGAAAGACTTAGGAGAAGCAGCCTATATACTCGGTATAAAGATCTATATTAGATAGATCTAAAAGGTTGCTAGGCCTAAGTCAAAGTACATATATTGACAAGGTGTTGAAACGGTTCAACATGCAAGACTCCAAGAAGGGATTCTTGCCCATGTCACATGGAATCACTCTTTCGAAGAGTGGTTGTCCTTCCAATGAGATTGAGAAGGAACGCATGAGTAGAATACCCTATGCCTCGGCCATAGGATCTATCTTGTACGCCTTGTTGTGTACTAGACCAGATGTGTCATATGCCTTGAGTATGACAAGCAGATACCAATCCAATCCGGGTGAGAGTCACTGGATTGCAGTCAAGAACATCCTAAAGTACTTGAGAAGAACTAAGGATGCTTTCTTGATATTTGGCGGTGAGGAAGAGTTGCGTGTAAGGGGTTACACTGATGCAAGCTTCCAAACTGACAGAGATGACTTTAGATCACAGTCGGGATATGTGTTTTGCCTAAATGGAGCAGCGGTGAGCTGGAAGAGTTCCAAGAAAGAAACGGTAGTTGATTCTACAACAGAGGCTGAGTACATTGCTGCAAATGGCGCAGCAAAGGAAGCTGTTTGGATCTGAAAGTTTGTTTCTGAACTTGGTGTGGTCCCTAGCATTGCGGATCCAGTCGAGTTGTTCTGTCACAACACTGGGGCGATCGCGAAATCGAAGGAACCCAGGTCGCACCAGAAGTCCAAGCACGTGCTCAGGAAGTTTCATCTGATTCGAGATATTATCGATAGAGGAGACGTTCGGATATGCAAGATTCCTACAGATGATAATCTGTCAGACCCGCTTACAAAGCCGCTCACGCAGTGGAAGCATGAAGAGCACACTAGGAGTATGGTCATATGAGATGCTCCAGATTGGCTCTAGTGCAAGTGGGAGACTGTTGGAATAGATGCCCTAGAGGCAACCTAGTTTAGTATGAATTTATTTGTGGCTAGAAATTCATTTATTATTTATTGGATATTTAATATAATGAAGTCCTTAGATCTAAAATTGTGTTGTTTATCTTAAATATCCCTAGTCCAGTATAATGATTAATGGGACAATCATCTATAGACTAGTATGGGGTTGGATTGATATGGAGATATCATGATCCAACACATAGGTGTGCATTAAGGGTAATGTCGCACTGGATTGACCCATCTCCAAGAAGGCTACATACACGTTATGTTGAGTCACAAGCGCTTCTCGCGGTGCAATGGTATTGTCATCCTTAGACTTGAAGTCACTAGATATTCTAGTTGTGGATTATTGTGATTTTGGTAGCGTTAAACGCTATACCGTAACTGGGTAGTTATAAAGGCGTGTACTGGATACAATAAGAAGCAAGCTTAGAGATCGTAGTGGACGTAAATAGAATTTTTCCCTCCCACATAACGGGAACAAATATCCTAGGCCACTCGAGGGATAGTGCTTATAGAATGTCTGGCCAGACTCAAATAAATCAATATGGGATATTGATGTTATTTGCACGAATAAGGCTATTCCCATGGATCGAGAAACTATGGATTGGATATACGAGTGTGACTTGTATGTCTTGTGTCCAATCCGGATATAGAGACAAAGGGATGAGACAATTACATGTACAAAGGTTGTCAAGATGACTATTCTATTAGTTGGCTAGGATGGATGTTTTGCTAGAAACCGCTCCATATTAGCAAATAGTTGCTACCAACTAGATAGAACCTATGGGGTCACACGCTATATAGAGTTGAACTAGATTTGGGAATTAATTAATTGGATTAATTAATTAGAAGGATCACTTTGCAAAACCTTGCAAACTTAGTAGGGACTAATTTGCAAGGAAGGGACTAAATTGAATTCTAGTAGGACTAGAATAAGTCCTTTAGGTAGTTGGCAAGGAGTTGTTGGACTATATAAAGGACCTTCCTTCCTTCCTTCCCATAACTTATGCTCATAATTGAACATAAAAAGAGTGGGAGAGAACAAAAGGAGAGAGAGCAAGCAACAAGAGGAGCCCGACCGCCCCTCTTGCCGCCGTCCGTCCCGTCGGCCACAAGGAGGCCGAGAGCCCCCTTTTGGGTCTCGTTTTGCGTGATTGTTCTTCCTCTTCCTCTTTCCGGGCTAGCACCAAGGACTTGGTAGATCTAGGATCAACTCTAGGCGTGGATCAACCATAGAGAACGTGACACAATTCACGTTTGAAGTCATCAAAGGAGAACCCCTAAGGTGTGTAATTGATTTCTTCCTTTACCATCGTTATGTCTCTTGACTTGTGATCCTTGGAGGGTTTTGCATGGTTTATTTTGTTTCCGTTGCGCATCCATGAATCAAAACCCTACAAACTTCTCATTTACTAAGATGCGAGTTGGGAATTAGGGTTTATTATCGAATTTTGGTTATTATGAGATTGTGATTCACGTATTGAACTTAATCGATGTGAAATTCTTGTTATGTTTGATTCTATGCGTATATTCTATCTAGTTAATGATTGGCGTCTCGTTAGCAAGATTCCAATCTAATATTACTCGGTAACTCGGTAGTTTCTAGTCAGTAAATTGAACAAACACCTAATTGTATCGATCTCTCGGTAACTCATGTTCGTTGATTACGAACTTGGAGTAGAACATCTTTTCATAATGCTTAACTAGGGCTAGATAACTACTTGGTAGTACTTGGTATCTCGGTATTAACTAACCTTAGACAAGGAAGTTATTGCGTGATAACTCAGAATTACACATTGCTCGTTTGACAAGAATATTGCATGGGTGTTTCATAAATCATAGTAAAATACCGGAAATAACCCTAGTAAACCAATGAGAAGTCCATCTTCTCATTATCGAAACCTCAACATTCAAATTGTTCGCATCATTCTTACAATTGTTAGTTTTGGCTTACTCTCAGTACGTGAGTTTGAAAATCAAATAAACTTTTTGCCAACATAAGGTTGTTTAAGATGACTGATTAAAACCGAGTCATGTAAATTCGACAAACCCTGACTTCCGAGACATAACTACACTGAAAACCGTACACTTGCTGTTGGAGCGTGTTAGAATCTCTCAAGTATAGGCTATCCCTCGCTCCAGCAGTGAATGATAGTCTCAAGGTCACCCTTCGAGTTACAATTCTGCATGGTGAAGTAGTCTCTATGATGGCACACTCATTTACTATTTTACGTTGTAGAGTGACTTCAAAGTTAACTAAAGCTTGTTGGTACTTCCATAGATAGAGCTTTGTTATGATACTATCTTATACCTGACTCTTTCAGTTTAGCAATACCAACCAGATCATCTCCAGTAATTATCTTCATCAACATAGATCAGCAAAATTATAACTCTGTGATTGGTATGACAAATGAAGAGAGTTGAATCATACGCACTAGAAGAGAAACCAAGCTTGAGCACTGTCAAACAGAACTTATCAAATCAGGCACGAGGTGCTTGTTTCAGACCATATAACGCGCGACGCAGGCGACATACCTGTGAGTCGGAAACCCTAAGACCGCATGGAGGTTGCATATAATCCTCTATAAGATCCCCATTAAGAAATGCATTCTTAACATCCATATGGAACAAAGACCAACGCCTCTGAGAAGTCACATCTATCAGAGTGCGAACAGTGGTAAGTCGAGCAACTAGAGCAAACGTCTCCTCATAGTCAACGCCATACTCCTTTGTAAGACCTCTTGCTACCAAGCGGGCTTTATATCTTTCAACAGAACCATCCGACCGACTTTTAACCTTATATATCCATCTGCTTCCCACTAAGGTTTTACATGGGGGTAACTGAACCAGATCCCAAGTTTTAGTCTTTTTCAGAGCATGTAACTTATCTTCCACCGCTTTTACCCATCGTCGGTCAGCTCTTGCCTCTCGATAGGACTGTGGTTCAGGATGGTTAATGCTTGTACTCATAAAAAAATCATGAAATCGAGTCGGTATGGTCTTCTCTCGGGTGGAGCGACGCAGATCAATAGTATCATCTACATAGTCAATAGGATCATTAGCCAGAGGTTGAACTGGTGGAACAACTTCCTCCTCAAAATCATCAACATGATCATATGCTGCAGCTAGAGGCACGGGGCTAACAACTTGCTCATCATGCTCATATGGTAGAGTCGGAGGCTCGGGGTTAACATCTTGCTCAGCCAAGGTGGTCGTGGTTCCATCAGGCGAGGAAACCATCTCTGGAACTGATTTTAGGGCTGTAGGCCTGTCATTAAAATGCTCAGATAAATCATCAAAGAAAAGATCATAAGACGGATCAGTGAAAGCAGGATTATCGACCAAGGTCGATGAGATGCTTGAGAACATCTTGTCTTCCCGGAAGACCACATGTAGAGAGATGCGAAGGCGTTTGGAGATTGGGTCCCAACACCGATACCCCTTGTGCTCAATTCCATTGCCAAGAAAGCAACATATGCGAGAACGAGGATCCAACTCGTTGTGCTCATGAGGCTTTAGGAGAACAATACACACACATCCAAACACACAGAGTGACGTGTAATCAGGAGGCACACCTTAAAAGCTTCTCATATGGTGTCATATTTTGTATAGTGGGAGTTGGAACACGATTTATTGTTAAACAGCAGTGAGTGCAGCTTCCCCCCAGAAACGTCTAGGACAAGCGGAAGGTATGAGCAAGGAATGTACGGAGTCAAGTATGTGGTGGTGCTTACGTTCGGCACGACCATTTTGTTGAGAAGTACCAGGGCACGAACATTGCGGAAGGGTCCCTTGACTACGAATGCCTGCAAGAAACTGAAAGTCTATGTCTTCACCTGCATTATCAGCCCGAAATAATTTTATAGGACGAGAAAATTGGGTTTTGACCATGGTGGAAAACTTATGATAAGTGTGGGTAGTTCAGAACGGTTTTTCATGAGATATATACAAGTATACTGAGTAAAATCATCAATAAAGATCACGAAGTATCTTGAACCACCCATAGTTGCATGTGGGGCAGACCCCCAAACATCAGAGTGAATTAAATCAAAAGAAGCTGATGAGACTGACTGAATCTTAGTAAAGGGCAATGTAGGTTGCTTTGCTAATTGACATGGAAGACGTACAATCAAAGTGTTCACTTTCAACTGAACCAAGATTTCCATTAGAATCAATCTCGCGTAAGAAACCAAAAGAAGCATGGCCAAGCCTGGAGTGCCAAAGACTAAGAGATGGCAATACATGTGATCTTACAGAAGCATCATACTACACCATAGAGAAAGGCGGAAGCTTCAGACTAAAGAGCTCATATAAACGTCAATTTTTTCGACAACCTCCAAGAATCTTCCCTGTCTCAGGATCTTGCACATGGAACCCAGTAGACAAGAATGTCACATTAAGCCCAAGTTCACATATTTGACCAACGGGATACCAAATTCATAGTGAGATCAGGAACTAAAAGAGAGTCCGGGAGGGGCAAGTTATCCTGAGAAACATGTCCCTTGTGAGTAGCCTGCATCCGTGTACCATCAGCAGTATGAATGGTGGAAATCCCTGGAGCATCTGTCAGCGAATTAGATACAGTAGAGTCAGAAGTCATATGGTTACAACATCCCAAGTCGAAGTACCAGGACTTCACATTAGAGATGGCTGATAGAGTAGCATGAGGTTCCTGCTTGAGAATCAGATCCAGAAGACGCTGTATAAGCAGAGCATATTCAGACTGTGAAGTCTCAGTGGCATGATCAGGTGAATCATATAGAGGAGCAACAATTGCATGACTAGACTTTCCTTGCAACTTTGGATGCTCGTTACAATCAGACAGATAGTGACCAGAATTTTTGATCCCACAATATAGACAGCGACGGATAGGACAGTGTGGAAGCTCGTGTCCTTGATTATGGCGGTAAGTGCAACGAGCAGCCGTGTATAATAATCAGCAGAATCACAAAATACCAACTCAAAATATCTTAGAGCGTAGGTGAACAACCTTAAACTTTGGAATAACTGAGTTAATGTCCGGTATGTGTGCAATAATCAGTATCACGCTCAAAATAGCCTTGAAAATGCCAAGAAACAGTAGCTGGAAGTCCGAACTTCACAAAATAGAGTCCGAAAACAGAATCAGAGGATCGAAAAACCTAAGGAAGCGGAGCGATCCAGTCCAAATCGGAGACGAAATGGGCTGAAACAGCAAGTCAACCTATGATGACCTGAGTGGAACAATGGGACGGAACGACGTCTGGATCAGGGGTTGAATGGTTTTAACTTCTAAAGTGGCTGGTGTGGATCGGCTTCGAAAGCCGTCAGCGCTGCAATCGGCTTCGGAAGCCGAGATATGATCGGCTGAGCTGGCGAGCGCACGAAATTCGTGAGGCGACTTCGAGCCGCGAGTGAGAGATCGAGCCTGGCGCGTAGCGCGTGGAGGCGGAAGGTGATGATAGAATGGTTTTAACTTCTAAAGTGGCTGGTGTGGATTTGAGGTTAGATCATAGGACTTTTGCCAATGTCTTGGGCATTCCTAGGAAATACAATGTTGGAGATTATCCTGACAGGAAGGAGTGTTTAGATAAGTCAAAGGAGATGTTCTTTTTTGAAGGTGTTCCCTCTGGTCCAAAGCAGTTGACACACTCTGTGCTCAACCGTGAAGCCAAGATTTTGTTTACTATTTTGATGAGGAGTGTGGTTCCCAGGGAGAACTCAAGAGAGTTGGTAACTGATAAAGTTCTAATTTTGATGTATCTGATATCTCAAGGGTTTGAGATAGATCTGCCTACAGTTGTTATGGAGCATATGATTTATTGTGAAACCAGGACTAGAAACCATACTCTTCCATATGCCAACCGATTACCTCTTTTCTTTGAGTATTTTGATGTGCCTGTGAAAGGAGAAGAGAAGATTACTGGAGGTTTTGGGTTGATAGATGAGACTGCACTTCAGAGGATTGGGGTGGTTCAGACTGGGAAAGGGCATTGGAAATTCTATTCTGATTTGTCAAAGGAGGAACTTGCTGATAAGGAGTTTGTGAAGCCTAAGGGGACTGCATCTGGGAAAGGGCAAACCAATGAGGATTACTCTCTGCTGGTTGAAAAGTTAGAAGATCGGCAAGTTGAGATTGAGGATCTCAGACAAAGGTTGTTTAACCTGTCAACTGAATTTCATCAGTTCAAGGGCTTGATGAATACTATGAATGGTAAGTTGGATATTGTCATCAAGGGCTTGAATCTGGAAAAGATACCTTCTGCTACTAGTCAAGATACCAGTGTGGATTCATAAGAGAAGCTAGGAGATTTTCTGAAGAAGAAGAAGAAGAAGAAGAAGCCAATTCCAGTGGTGCTAGCTTCAAAAGACTTGTTTGAACAAACTGATGAAGAAGATGCTGATGAAGATACAGGTGTTGATGCAGCTACAGAGGTAGATTCAGAACAGGCTAAGAAGAAAGTGGATGAGATAATCCAAGAAGTGGTTGTTGAAGTTGAAGCTGAACAAGAAGGTAATCAGTCTGCAGAAGAAGCTGCAAGTGAGGAAGAAATTGGGGAAGGCTCAGAGAAAGGCCAGACATCAAAGAAGAAGTGAAGATCAGAGACTGCCAAAGCCTTGACCTTCTATCTCATTCTCTTCTATCTTTTCTGTCTCAAGGCCTTGACTTTTTAGCTAGTTTTTTGTTTTAAGTTTATTTTCAAACTCTAAGTAATGATCCTACATTTATTCAACCTTATTTGATGAAAGTAAAAAAGGGGGAGAATGTATTTGTGTTTTGTTTGAAGCATCTAGTAATAATAATAAGAGTTGGCCTTTGGTTATTGGTAAATTTTTTTATTTCTATTTCTGTGGTAATTCTGTGGTAATTTTGTGGTATTTTGTAATATTTATTCTCCTAGTTATCTGTTTGGATTCAGTATATATTTTATATCTGCAGATTGTGGTTATTTAATTTTTGAATATGAGTGGCAGGAAGATCTTTGCAAGACTGTAGGTTTTGTCTTTCATCAAGGGGGAGATTGTTGAGTCAAGATCCCTGAATCTGCTTTGACTGGTAATTGTTTTGAGTGATGAAAGACAAAAGGCTAAGACATTAGCAGCAAAGGCATTTCAGTTATCTCAAGGCCTTGAGATTGACTTAACTTCAAAGCCTTGAGTTATCTTATCCTGCTATGTGTTCTAACATTTTTGTGTTGCAGAATTGGATATCTGATTATGCAAATCAGTGGTTTATGGTATATACTTGTGGTTTGTACTATTTATATATCTAACACAATTGCAGATGATCAGATCAGGAAGAATCAAAGTTATCTGAGTTTAATTTTGAAATGCTGTGAAGCAGGTTCAGAGCTCCAAGGCCTTGAGATATGCCTTGAGCTGCTGACAGTTTTTACAGAACTTAATTGATTCTTTCTTGCAGGTTATGACTCTTAGTATTGTGATTATTCACTCACTTCTAAGTGTCTTAAACTTGTTTTTCATGTCTTATATGTTCTAGAGAATATGCTGATTATTGTTCTAAGTTTAATAAACAGTTTTATCAGAAACTGTATAACCAAACAGTCTCAGTACTGTTAGATGTTTGGATTTTGTTGTTGCAGTGTTTCTATGCTGTTGCAGGGTTGTTAAACGTGCAGGAGAAATCTCAACAAACTCCAACGGATATCCACATGAAGCTGTTTGAATTAAAGTTGAAAACAGAAGGAGGATTTGTAGGAACTGAGATCCTAAAATCTCTCAATCAGTTGCAGCTGTGGATAAAAGAGACTGGTTTGAATTTTGAAGGAAGAGAGAAGCTTGCAGAATACTCTGAGAGGTGTGACAAATTCGTGGGAGATCATTCATTCAAACACACAATCATTCAAGCTTCATTCCAGACTTCTGAAGATCAAATCAATCCAGTCATTCCTGAAGAACACTTCCTTGCTTCAACAGCTTATCTTTATACTGCGTTCTTCATCTGTACTTCATCTGTGTATCTCTATATTATCTTAAAACTCACTTAACCTAGTGGTTGGTTGTTCAAGTGAAAAACAAGAGGTTCTTGTTAGCTCAACAGTTAGTAGCTGGAACTAGATAGGTTTGGAACCACAAGCTGTATAGGTGTAAGGGAAATCACTTAGGCTTGAAGATCTAGGGCTGTTTCTGTGTGAGTAATAAGAAGTGTTTGCCCAATCCTGGTGGGATTAGATCCCTCAGGCAGAGATTAGGTCCATTGGGACTGAACTCTGTAAATTACTTTGTGTTCTTTACTTTTCTGTTTGATTATTATCTGCTGCACACAACTCAAATCAAACTAGGGTTTATAAGCTGCTTAGAATTGTCCACAGCTCAAGGCCTTGATTACACTTTTGCCTTAGTGAGTTTCAGACAGTTTACAAAATCTCAAGGCCTTGAGATTTGAGTTTCACACAAAGCTTTCCTGTTAAACTTTAAATTTTGCAAAAAGTTTCCATACTCTATTCAACCCCCCCCCCCTCTTCTAGAGTATTAGGTTCTGTATTTAGTCTACATTACACACTTTCAATTCAGATATTAGTAAACCCATTAAGCAATGGAGGAATATCTGGAAATGTCAGGGTTATCAGATATGGAAGACTCTTCTTTGGCTTGTAAAGCATGACAGGCTAGCCACAAAGAAATTGTTTGCTGCTAGAGGTATCACAGCAGATGCAACTTGTCCTTTTTTGTGGATTTTACTGTGAGGATTCAGTTCATGCTCTTAGGGATTGTGCTTGGGCACAATCTGTGTGGTTCTAGCTTGTCCCTTCTTCTGATTGGTGCATGTTCTCTCATCTTCCAGTTTCAGACTGGGTAGATTATAATTTGGATGTTAATGTCAAAGGAGCAGGTGTTGTGGAAGGGCTGCCTTGGCACATCTTATTTCTGGTAAGTGTTTCTCAAATCTGGCTATGGCATAACAAACGTATTCATGAACCTGGGTTTACTGTTCCTAGCAATATGAGAAGGGTGGTTCTCAGTATTGCAAGAAGGGTGGTTCAGGGCCTGGTTATTTCTTCTGAGAAGTTAGCTTTGAAACCTATGGTGGTCACCTGGGTTAGAACTCCTCCAAATACTCTGATGTTGAATGTGGATTGTGGGTCAATTCATGTTTCGGGGTTGATGGCTATTGGAGGGGTATGCAGAGACAGTGTTGGTGGCTGGCTTTGGGGTTTTCACAAGGTTATTGGCAAAGTGTGTGTCCTAAATGGTGAGCTCTGGGCTGTGTTAGAAGGTCTTACTATTATGAAATAGAAATGGGTGATGGGTTCTTTGATTGAATCTGATTGCCAAGATGTTGTTGCTTTGATCACTAATGGTGATGACACTTCTCCTTTCTGGCATCTCATTATGGCTATTCGGGGCCTGCTAGCTGATACTTGCAACACTCTTAGCAGTATTTGGCGGGAGAGCTACAAAGTGGCTGACTTGTTGGCTTCTCATTGTGAAGAGGATGCTGTGGATTGTGTGTTGATGGTGAATCCTCAGTTTTGTCTGGCAGCTAGCTGTTGAAGATGATCAAATAGGCCTTGGTAGCATTAGATTGATAATGTAGTTTTGTTCTTTAAAAAAATATATACCCGAGGGTTGTGTCTCAAGACCAACCATGGGAAAACTCTTTTCCTCTCTGTGGAGCACAATTTTTTTTTTTTTTTTTTCGTTCGGACAGGTATTTCGCTAGTAGGTGATAGGGCAAGTGAAGTAAGAATATCACATTTCTTATTTATTGAATTGGTGCTACTACAATGGAAGAATGAAGCCAAGGGCATTGTTTTGCCTACTATCAGCAAATCACATTATTGCCCTATACACATAATTGCTACAACCATCGATCTGCAAATGAGAACATTTCATAAACGCCAAGAAAAATACCGCAACCAACCTATCTTCTGTAAAACAATGAATATACAAGAAAAAAAAAAATTATAAATCCTCGCGGATTGTTGATGAGCGAGACACCATTTCAAAGCAGGCTTTAGGGATATATGTCAGCACATTCACGTTGAGAAAGATAATGCATTCCGAAGCCATCCACCTAGTATCAATCCAGAAAACACCCCATAAATAAAATTTCTTCTTTAGCATAAATCACACCAATCCCTCAAATCCATATCTCATTTTGTCAACAGTTGGATGGCAACTTGTAAGTCCTCGAGGGTGATGGTAAGCAGTTCGTCGATATCTACACAATCAAACTTGAGCCTCAAGTCCAAACTCTCTCTAGCATTAACCAGCATCGGATCCACTAAACCACCATTCATCTCCTTGCGCTGTTTCTCGCTGGTTTCCCTCTCTATTAGTGCTGCAACAGCATCCATAGTACAGGAAGGATGCAGTTTAAACCCATACAATAAGCTCTCCTCCGATTGATTGCTCATCTTCAGACAAAGAATCTTCGCTAGATCTTTGCAACTAAAATCGTCAAACTCGAAAAACTTTGTGACTCTTCTACAGAATCCTTCGTTAGAGGAAATCACGCGTTTCATAGGTTCGCTGTAGCCGGCAAATATCACCACTATTTTTCCACTGTCCATAACAGACATAATCTCCTCCAAAGCTTCCAGTCCATAGTCCTTATCATCTGACTTCTGCATAGGTATTAGCCGATAGGCTTCGTCAACAAACAAAATTCCTCCCTCTGCTTCTTTTATCTGTAGACAATCAGCATATGCTTATCAGAATATACCATCATTTGATAATGTATACAACATTCTAATTTGTATCCCTTGATCAAATACTTTAGATGAAAGTAAGATAACTAGATGCGATAGATTACCTTTTTCCTGGTCTTTGGTCCTGTATGACCAACAAACTCCCCCACCAAGTCAGTTCTTTGTACCTCTGTTACCTTGTCAGTAGGTAATATTCCAACCATATAGAGTAATCTTCCAAGAATACGAGCTACCATGGTTTTACCTGCCACATGTGAACATCACGAGGAAACGCTTCATTATAGTGATTGAACAAACAAGTATGCATGTTTGAGATTAATGGTAAAACACAATGGTCAAGTCAAATGTGTCTTTTCCTGCCTAAGTTGATCACGTGATTTATTTGAATATGTTTGAGATTTATAGTAAAACACAATGGTCAAATGTGTATTTTCCATCATTAGTTTATCTATCTGAACACGAACATCAGTCCAAGAAATCTAACTGTCCAGTAAGTTACATTATGGACTGCCCTGATTATAGACTTCCGACTCTCAAAGGAATATGGACAAAGAATATCAACTTCATGATAACATTGGTATCTTGTTAAATTGTAGGCAAAGTTTGCAAATCAGCAATGCGTGGAAGCATTCTAGTGAACACTGATGGAAATTCAAAATAACTATAGACTCCACACTGTTTCTATTCCCCGGGAAACCAGATGCAATTCACTATGAAAAGAATAAATCAAAAGTTTGCAAATCAGCAATGCGTGGAAGCATTCTAGTGAACACTGATGGAAATTCAAAATAACTACAGACTCCACACTGTTTCTATTCCCCGGGAAACCAGATGCAATTCACTATGAAAAGAATAAATCCAATGAGCTGCTGAATATCAAGGCTGCAGTCTTCAGGCCGGCTCCTAAGCTAGCATTCTAAGCAGCCCAGACACTGGAAACTATGAAAGATGTAGCATTCCACTCTCTTAGTCTGAAATCAATGGAATCCCTTTACCAACCTTATGGGTTACTGAGGGGCAGCATGTTTAACTTAATGTCATCCATAAGTTTATAACCTATATCAACTTCTGTTTCTTAAAGGGAATGTCGAAAATTTCTTAATGAGAACCAAATCCTAGCGATGAAATTGGTTGTTCTCGAGGTGTCTCTTAACTCACTACACTGTTCTAAAATAAGATAAGAGGTGAGGTTCATTGTCATAGCAAGGAACAGTACAATGATGCATCAGTCCTCATGAGAAAATCATGCTAAACCTGGAGCCAAACGCCACAGGCTACTTAGTTATAGTAATCATATCACAGGGGGGGCTGTTACACAATAACTTGGAAGAAGAATAATCACATGGAATGCATTGTGAGATACGCCAAGTCTGCAAGTGGAAAAGTTCGTTGGGCTTCAATTTAATAATTTACGGACTAAAAGTTGACCGCCTTAGAGTATCGTGGTTGTAACTAGGGATATTCTCAGTCCACTAGTCACAAGGTGTCTGTACTCTGCAACTTACACTCACTCTATGTTACTCTAGCTCACTTTGTTATCTACTTGTCTTAGCTTATATAGTCAAACTTGGGCCATTATTCTATAATCCAAATCCATTAAGTGCCCCAATTCCGTCCCCCTGGAAACTGATTACTCACTTTCTGTATTCCGATCATAAGCCTAAAAAAAACACAACTTCATGTTTCTAACACAATCTATAAGAGTGTCCAAAATAGAGTAATCTCTGAATGTACTATAGAGAAAAATATGATATTGGATTTCCTTTGTCATTTTGATAAAAAGAACAAAACAATTTCTACCAAGAGCAAGTGCAACGAAACTTTTAACCCAAGATTCTATCAATTTCTATTGAATGAATTAGACAAACTTCGGAATCTACCTGTTCCAGGATTCCCGAGGAATGCCATATGAGGAGGTCTTCGGGGCCCAACTTTTAACCCAAGAGCCCTACGCCTCTCATCTAGAAGCATCCCCTTTGCCCATTTCCGAAGTTGCAACTTAAGGTCATTTAGACCCACAATACTAGCTAATGCATCTTCTAGTTCATCCATCTTAGCTTTTGTCTCGCTGCAAGCTTCAATTGCTCTTTCTTTTCTTTGCTTCTCAAGGTGGAAGTTAAGAAGTGCCCATAACTTCTCACTTCCGGTGCCTTGGGAAAGATGACTTAAAGGGGTCATGCCTTCCTGAAAGTATAAAGATTTAAATCATTTTGCATTCCAGAGAAGACAATGAGTACAATTCCCTTTAACATATAATAAATATGTAAATACACTAGAAGTACAAAAGTGAGCAGCAATACATTATCTTTAGCACTGCAATCGGCATTATAATCAAGCAATGTTTTCACAGTTGCGTAGTCTTCAGCCCGAAGTGAATGCCAAACAGCCAGGTGCAATGGAGTCATCCCATTCTGCAGAGACGAAACAAATATATAAGATGAAAACTAGAGGATTCATAAATGCAACCATACCTAAGTTGGAATTTAAGAAATCAAGAAATATGAGAACTGCCAGGGTAACACACATTTGCTCTGGCTTCAACATAAGCCCCATTAGAAAGCAGCAACTGAACAGCTTCATTGCACCCATTTTTTGCTGCCATGTGTAATGGTGTTTCACCATACTGCAAGCAAGATTTATACGTGAGTGTGAATGGACAACATAATAACACCAAAAACATAAGATTCGCTTCTCATGCAAGACGAGTCCGTTGTTATTCAAAAAATCAACAGCATTTTACCCACCATGTTCTTGGCCTCCATTTCAACCTTGTCTGTCCCTTGCCAACCCAGCAAAAACTTAATTATCTCTACTTTGTTGTAGCCAGCGGAAACGTGAAGTGGTGTATGCACCATCTAGAATATACCAAGAAAACAATTCTATCAGCCAAAACATTAAATGAGAGATAATGTTTTAACCAGATCAATACACCGCCACTCTCAAAATCAGGATATTCGTTCTTTAATTTTGCAAGAGTATACTTGAGATTAGGGCATAGCACCGCCTCCCCCAGAAAACAGAAACTAGTAAACTGTACAGTGAGCCTAGTGTAATTGGAATTTAGAGGTAATTGTGTGCAACTGTGTACGTTGTTGACGGCAGGATCATGCCGGCAACTAGACCAGGTTGTTCAACTCCAGTAAGCCTTGAGGCAGAGCCAGAACCTTTTCAGGGTCTGAGCACACCATTTACTCATACAAGTTCACTAATCACCAAGTCAGAAGTCTCACGTGAGAAATATCCGAACCAGCTACAATCTCACAAATACAGGTTTCCGTAAGATGACTAGAAAAGTAGAAATCCTTCATAATAGTTATAATTAATAGGGACCACATACAGTTTCCCACAAGTCCCGGATATTAAGAAGAACTGGAACTTGAGATGTACTAATATGAGGATGAAGGAATGAATAGTGTGACAACAAGAATTGGAAATATTAGGAATCAGAGAACATCATTAGTTTTGCTATTCCTAAATAAAATCCTCAGTAAAAACTTTCTTACAGTCAATTTTCTTTGTACTCTTCAGAAACCTTGAAAGGCCTTTACAAGAGTAGTTTAAAAGTACAAAGTGAATCAAACAGTAACAAGACTAGTAAAAGGATTTCATAGATTTTAAGGAAAATGAAAAGGATTCATAATACATCAAAATTGATTGGAGCAAATAACATCTTTGTCAACAAAACCCTGGCCGCCGAGAAAAAATTTAGCATAAATCTTACCAAGCCCAAAAGGAGTCCAAACAGAAAAGCACCCAACAGCCAAAACATGTCACTGGAGTGACCCAAGACAAAGCAAGAAGATGAAACTCAGTGTCCATGCTCCTTAAGTAGAGCAGATGACATCTTTTACTATCTAACCTAAGCAAGTAACCATTGAGGAAAAAATATTGCTATCTTTTTTGACATCCCCAAATTCCACTGATGGTAAGACTTCATTCCAAAATACGAAATGTCTTCTCCTTCTGTAGTTTCACAAAATAAATTACACCTTCAAAAAGCAGCATCTATGCCAGCGCATATAATCTTAGATCAAGATCAACAATTGCTTCAGCAAAAGGAAACATATCCAATACCATTAGTGTTGAATTCCACTGTGTTACCATCAATTGCAAAATTATAATTAGATCTTAATCAGAAAGCACCCAAGAACATAATATTACGAGATTAAGCTCATTAGTAAACATCTTCCCGGGAAAGGTTTTTCTCTTCATTGGGTTTCTATTTTATTATTTCTGGAGAATTGAGAGTTCATAAAAAACGATATAGAAAAATGGGTATGTACCATTTTCTTAACTGTAAAGTGTAGACGAAATGAGAGAGAAGGAGATCTTACAATAGGGTTTCGATCGTTAAGAAGAGAAGGGTTCTCCCGAATCAACTTCTGAAGACCGGCGAGATCTCCCGTCTGAGCGCAGCTGTGTACGGTGGTCGGCTTGGCGGCAGATCTCGCGCGTTGATCTGGAGTCCTCTGCATTCTTCTTCTCCTAAATCCGTTCCTTTTCTATCGGTAGCGGGCACAAGAAAGAATGCAGAGCGAGAGAGAAATGGAAGGGAAAGTTTGTTGTTTCAGAGGATTTTCTTGATTTCTCTGACCCAGGTATGAAATGACGGAGAAATCTCCACCCTCGTCTTGTATTCCACATGTTATTAGTGTTACCATAAAGATGGAAAATAACAGAAAGTGCCAGCTTGCAAATTATTGTGTGAACCTTCCTGGATCTCATTTTCTTGTAACAGAGTGTGCACTCACAAAAGAACCTGTCATAATCCAAATTATTGCTGATACAATAATTAATTACAAGTAATACTTCTTCAAAATCATATACTACACAAAATAGCCAATCCGTGTGGTAGAGCGTTTGGCAAAGCTCTCCCCAAATCACAGCTCCTGGCCAATATGTCAATACTTTCAAACTAAGGGACACTTTCCTAATTTCTAACACATTCACGGACTGGTACATGTTTGTGATGAATGTTTTTTTCGAGAGAATTACGTTGTACAACCAGATTCGAACTTGAGATTTTTTATTTTGGTTACGATTCGAACTTGAGACTTTGTGCAAAAACTTCTAACGCTCTACCACTGAACCAACAACTAATAAAACCAATATGTGTGGCAATATTGATGGAAAAACCTATAAGCTAACATACAAAAATGGGAAAAACAAAGTAAATAAAACAAATATACTAGGGAATAATCATTCAAAACATAAATATAGCTGTACTAGCTGCTATATTTAACAATCTAAGTCCCTTATGATCTCTTTATCCAACAACGCGTTCAACTTCATACCTATCATCAAAGCGCCACAAAGTTTCTTGGGTCCCAATTTGTCGGATGGCGAAGAGGGCGGAGGAGAAAAAGGTACCACGGTGGACTTGTAAGCATACAGAAACTGGATGGGCACGCTGAGTTTTCTCAAAGACACTAACTTCTTGCTTCTCATCTCTCAAAGAGATTCTCGCTTGGTCATCAAGGTTATGGGTAGCTCTTGAAACTTCCTCTAAAGGTGGATCATCATCAATGGAGAAAAATTCAGGTCTTCTAGGTCTCGCCTTCTTTCGAGAGACACTTCAATAATAGACATGGCATTCACTGCGAGTTCTTGAAGCAACTCATGTCGATGAACATCTCTTGTGACTTGAAACTCTAGTTGGAAGCTTCTTAGCGGGAACCAAAGGAGTACGCTAGGATTTCTTAAGCATGATGATGTAAAAAAGAGGGCCCGGTGGAGAGTCTAGCGCCGAGAAACTCACGCCAAAGAAGGTTAGTCTTCTCCTTCATCTCACAACCAAGACTCTCAATTTTGGGGCTGCTCAAACTCAGCGAGAGATAGAGGGAGAGAGACTGGTAATATGGAGATATGGCTTATTCGGCCTCTTTTTGAGTTACCAACTCAATCCTATCAAGAATATCTTTTGGAACCTAGATCTCATGAATGTAACAGCCCTGTTTTCCGTAGGATCTTTACACCGGGAGGTTCCCTCCGTATAGGGAGTTAGCCTTTCGCACAAGTGGTAGTAGTACAAACAAGTGAAAGGACAACATCCACTCTCGACTAGATACTTCAAAAGTTAATAATGTTCACGACTGAATCCAAACCGGACACCAAGTCGACAAATAGACTTTACAACAAAAACAGGTAATTACTAAATTACTAATGTTTGCATCATAAAAAGCGGTCGTGATTCCACCGGTTACCCCAGGAAAATGATTCACAAACCTGCAGTGGGTTTAAGAAAAATAACACAAACATTGTAGTGAGAGTGTCATTAAAATTGAGTGAATGAACAATTTATCATGTAAACTGAGTGGCTAAAATAGGTTACGGGGTTCCGTGTTTGAAAGAGTTTGAACAGTAACAAAGTATAAGTGTAAATATCAGATGTCATCGAGATATTGTGGATTAGATGTGTGGTATATAGGTATGGTTTTGATGCAGAATTCACAGCGAAAATACAATGAAAATTTCCTGATC
This sequence comes from Linanthus parryae, assembly GCA_023055425.1. Lineage (NCBI taxonomy): Eukaryota > Viridiplantae > Streptophyta > Magnoliopsida > Ericales > Polemoniaceae > Linanthus > Linanthus parryae. The sequence continues at coordinate 8,867,963 of JALGPY010000009.1, read as the reverse complement.
AAAGCCCTCCATGAATAGCAGGTTAAGCTCACATAATGTGATAAAGGAAGTAACGTGTACCTTGTAGGTTTGTGTGATCACAATGAAGAATAGCGTCCTCGTCTCTATCGGTTTTCACACCTTGGGATTGAGAAGTGGGTTCTTCTCCACGCCTTATGCTAGCAACGTAGAAGAAGGAATCAAGCACTCACGCAAAACGGAGGAAGAGGCCGAAGGGGGATCGTGCGCCTCTGATGTCGTCGGGTAGGGAGTGCCGAGCCCCTCTTGGTTCCCTCTCCTTGCTCTGTTATTTCACTCAATGACAACTCTTGTGAAATAATAGGGCTAGGACTCTCATTTCATAGTCAATAACTCCTTATTGACTACAAACTTGCCCCAATACTAGTCATGTCCATACACGGATTAGTCCACTTTGCAACTTAGTCCAACTAACGTTGCATGTGGTTGCATTTTGATCCTTGATCCATATAATTATTAATTAGGCCTAATAATTAACATCCATGTCCAGTTTAATCCTTTTGGTGTGTGACCCTGCATTTTTCAATTAAGTTGGTAGTAACAATTACAAACACTAAGCATTGTCTAGCAACACATCAATTTCACCCAACTAATAGAAATATCCAGTGATGTGAAAAACCTTGTGCCCAATGTTAGCGTGTTATGTATGTTCATTTGTCTCTATATCCGGATTGGACACGAGACATAAATGTCACACTCGTATATCAAATCCATAGTTTCTCGATCCTGAGAGTAGGCTTATCTGAACAGATAACAAAAATATCACATATTGTTTTATCTCAGTCTGGCCAGACATTCCATAAGCTCTACCCCTCGAGTGACTCGAGGATATTTACTCCCATTATGTGAGAGGGAAAAATCCTATCTACATCACTGCCATCTCTCAGCTTGCTTCATATCATGTCCGATTATCGTCTTTGTAGTCACCCAGTTATGGTGTAACATTTGATGATATCAAAATATGATATTTCACGACTAGAGTATCTAGTGACTTTAAGTCTAAGGACTACAACACATTGTCACTACGAGAAAGCCCTTGTGACATTCACATAATTCATTTGTAGCCTTCTCGTATCCATTATGTCATTTCTCCTAATTCATACCCATGTGTTAGACTTGATATCTCCATATCAATCTACCCACATACTAGTCTCCATGCATAGTGATATTCATATTAATCAATATACTCGACTAGGGATATTTAAGATGAACAACAATTGTAATCTAAGGAATTCATTATATTAAATATCTCCATAAATAATAAAATGAATATTCTAGCAAAGACAATGTTCATACTAAAATAAGATTCCCTCTAAGGTATTAACTCCAACAGTCTCCAACTTGCACTAGAGCCAATCTGGTGCATCTCGTTGCCTATAGATCTAGTGTGGCCCTCATGCTTTCGCTAAGATAGGGGCTTGGCAAGAAAGTGTGCAAGGACGTCATCTGTCAGTACTTTGCATATCTTCACATCTCCTTTTCGATAATCTTTTAAATGAGATGGAATCTCCTGAGTATGTGCATCTGATGCAATAACATACTCAGTTCCATATTGTAGAATCGGCAACTGAATCTTTTCTGGAACCCCTTCCAGCTCACAGCTCCTCCATTAAGAAAAACACAATCTTGACTGCGATATGAAATCATCCTTGTAGGTTTGGAAGCTCGCGTTAGTTTAACCCTTTACACTGAGCTTTCCTCCCCTCCATATATCAAGAATACATCCTTAGTTCTTCTTAAGTACTTAAGGATATTCTTGACATCAATCCAGTGACTCTCACCCGGAATGGACAGGTATCTTCTTATCATACTCAAAGCGTGCGAAACATCTGGTCTAGTACACAACTTGGCGTACACGATAGATCCAATAGCCGACGCGTATGGAATTTCACTGATGCGGTCCTTCTCAATCTGATCGTAATGACAGTTAACCTTGGTAAGGGTGACTCAATGTAACATGGGAACTAATATTTTCTTCGATTCTTGCATGTTGAACCATTTCAACACCTTGTCTATATATGTACTTTGACTTTGGCCGAGCAGCTTCCTTGATCTATCCCCATAGATCTTGATACCAAGTATATAAGCCGCATCCCCTAAGTCTTTCATTGAGAATCAATTCCCTAGCCAAACTCTAAAAGATTGCAAGGTAGGGACATCGTTTCCATTGATTAGTATGTCATCCACATACAAGACCAGAAAATACTATAAAGCTCCCACTAACCTTCTTGTAGATAAAAGGTTCATATTCGTTCTTATTAAATCCGAACTCTTTGACTGCATCATATAAGCGTAGATTCCAACTCCTAGAAGCTTGCTTCAATCCATAAATGGACCGTTGTAACTTACACACTTTGTTGGCATGCTCTTGATCCTCAAAACCCTCTAGTTGTGTCATATACACATCCTAAAGGAGTTTTCCGTACAGAAACAATGTTTTGACATCCATATGCCAAATCTCACAGCCGTGATAAGCTGCAATAGCAAGCAATATGCGAGTGGATTTGGTAATCGCGACTGGGGAATTTTTTTTCATCATAGTCAATACAATGAATCTATCTGAATCATTTTGCCACCAATCGGCCCTTATAGTTAATCACATTTCCATCCATGTTAGTTTTCTTCTTGAAAACCCACTTGCACCCTATGGGCCAAGCCCCTTTGGGTGGTTCCACCAAAGTCCATACTTTGTTGGTATACATGAATCTCATTTCGTATCTCATGGCTCCAACCCACTTATGAGATTCAGGCCCCTTTACGGCCTCTCCATAAGTTGTAGAATCATCGTCCATGAGCAATACTTCACTGGGCTCAGTCACGAGAATTCCATACCTCTCAGGCTCCTTATGTATCCTACTCGACCTACGAAGTTCTTGTGTTACTTGATCAGGTTGCTCCACAACAACATGCGGTTCCTGCTCATGTTCCACTGTTGGATAAGCGTTTTGTGATTCTTGAATTTCTTCAAGTTCTACAGTCCTCCCACTGGCTTCTTTAGAGACAAACTCTCTTTCTAGAAACACATCGGTCCGAGCAACAAACACTTTGTTCTCGGTTGGATTGTAAAAATAGTATCCTTTCTTTTCCTTATGATATCCCACAAACTTAAACTTATCCGACTTGGGTCCAATATTTTCTGATTGTAAACGCTTAAACATAGGCCTCGCAACCTCAAATATTGATAAACGACACTATGGAACGCCTCCCATCCCATATCTCATATGTTGTCTTTATGACTGATTTGGATGGAACACGGTGAAGGGTAAAATCAGCTGTTAATATAGCATGGACCCAAAATGAATTGGAATATCAGTCTGACACATAATAGATCGAACCATGTCCAACAGAGTTCGATTCTTCCACTCAGACACACCATTCCATTTTGGTGTTCCAGGTTGAGTGAGTTGGGACAAGATCCCACACTCTCTAAGATAGACGTTAAACTCTTGACTAAGTATTCTCCTCCACGATCTGATCGTAGAGCCTTAATACTCTTGCCAAGTTGCTTCTCTACTTCATTTTTTAATTCTTTGAACTTTTCAAATGATTCGGATTTGTTCTTCATAACATACACAAAATCCATATCTACAGAAGTAATCAGTAAATGTAATGAAATAAAGATAACCACCTCTGGCAGGCGTGGCAAATGGTCCAAACACATCAGTATGTATGAGTGCCAATATCTCACTAGTCCTCTCACCTTTCTTTTTAAAAGGAGACTTAGCCATTTTTCCCTACAAACAAGCTTCTCATGTCTCATATGATTCATAATCAAATGAGTCTAGGAATCCATCCTTATGGAGTCTAGAGATGCGATACTCGTTTATATGGCCTAAACGGCAATGCCATAGATAAGTAAGATTTAAATCGTTAATTTTAATTCTCTTGGTATTTATGTTATAAACAAAATTATCTAGATCAAGGATATATAATCTAGTAGACGAAAGAGCATTACAATAATTCATACTATCAAAATAAACGGAGCAACACCTGTCTTTTATAATGACATAAAAACTTCCTTTTCCAAACAAGAAATTGCTACAATGTTCCTACTCATAGCAGGGAAATAATAGCATTTGTCTAATTCATGGATCTAGGGTGAAGCATCATAACATGATGAAGGAAGAAAGGTTACCTCAGCCATACCAGGCTGGACGATCACATACAAATAATAGTATCTTTGTCTCTACGGTATCCACACGAATAGACCTCAACCGGGCTTCTTCTCCAATGGTGCTAGCAATCGTGAGAAGAAGGAGGAACTTGGACTTGTGAAGACTGGATCACATCCAAGTAGTGGAAGTGAAAGGGCCACGACATCACCTTGCCGTGGGCATCAAGATGGGCGGCATCAATGGTGGCAGACGACTCCAAGAGGGGCGGCACCAAGCCTTGGACGAACCCTAGTAGGAGAAAACTCCTTTTATCATTTCTCTCTGGCTCTCTAGTAAACTGTGTTGTGTTGGAATCAAGTAAGTCTGAATTTTCGTAGCTTATAAATCCTATTTATAGCTATAGAAATTCATATTTTCCCATAAATCCAACAATGTGGGACTAGCTACATTCTAGTCCACAATTGCTATTTAGTCCAACTAATGAGCACAGTTTACTGTTTAGTCCAATCAATTCATTATTGCTATTTAGTCCAACTAATTAGCAATAATCCCAGCTTGATATATTATTGTGTGTGACCCTGTAGGTTCCTAATTACGTTGGCAGTAATAAAAATTATTACAAACATTGAGCGGTAACTAGCAATACATCAATGCTCCCAAGAAATCAGAATGTCAGTGATCTGACTAACCTCTGAGACCAATGTTACCGTGTTGTATAATCCCTTTGTCTCATCTATCTGGATTAGACACAATACATGGAGTGTCACACTTGTATGTCCAATCCATAGTTTATCGATCTGTGAGTAGACTTAAATAAACAAATAACATCAATATCTCATATTGATAAATTCGAGCATGGCAATGCATTTCCCGAAGTCTTACTCATTGAGTGGCCGTGGATATTTACTCTCGTTATGTGGGAGGGACAAATCCTCTCTACATCACTACCACCTCTCAGCTTGCGACATATCATGTCTGATTAAATCCTTTATAGTTACTCAGTTACGGTTTAACTTTGACAATATCAAAACAAGATAATTCGCAACTAGAGTATCTAGTGACTTCAAGTCTAAGGATCACAACACCATTGTCACTATGAGAAGCGCTTGTGACATTCATATAACTCCCATGGAGCCTTCTCATGGTGGGTCAATCCAGTACACCATTACTCCTAATGCGTACCCATGTGTTAGAGTTGATATCCCCATATCAATCCACCCACATACTAGTGTCAATGCAATACAGTCGTTCTATTAACTGTAGTACTCGACTAGGGATATTTAAGAATATAACATTTATATTCTAAGGACTTCATTCATGTTAGCATATCTCCATATAGGTAACATAATGAATAGTAAGTCCATAAAAATTTCATGATAAATTGATTCCCTCTGGGGCACAATTTCAACAGTCTCCCACTTCACTAGAGTCAATCTGGTGCATCATATGCCTATTGATCGAGCGCGGCCCCTCACGCTTTCGCTGCACAAGAGGCAAGAGAGATATATACTAATACTTTGCATATATTCACATCTCCTCTATAGACAATCGAATGAGATCGAATATTCTGAGTATTTGCATCTAATGAAACAATACACTCAATCCTTTTGTGTGACGACCCGTCACACAATTTATTACAAAATTATCAATTTTTTTGATAAACACGCGGATAATATCAACTCAGTCTGACACTTTCAGACGTCCAAAACTCAACCACCAGGACACACAGTCCTCCGAAACAACATTTCTAATCAAATTTCAGATAAACTGGTACGTGACCGGAATTACTAAAAAGTTACACCAGCTGGTCAAAAATGACATTTTTATAAATATCTGACCCAAAATAGTAATTTACAACAAACAGCTAAAAACAACATAGTTAACTAAAAATACAAATTTTAGCAACTACTCCGCGATCCAGTCGCGCTCCGGGTCAACCTGTAAAACAGAGGGGTGAGCCAAAATAGCCCAGCAGGTACCGCCTAACCACTGGCGTAGAAATCTAAAATCTACTTAACACAACAGCCAGTTATTACACATCAGCATGCGGCACCAAATACACAAACAGCGTGATTTAACAATCACCAGACAAACAACAAATAGCTGGAAAGCTACAAAGTTCACACCAGCAGTATAAACAAGTATAGACTGTAACTGCAGAAATTTAGAAATTAGATTTCCCCTACCTTATTTAGATATTGATGAAAACAAATAAATATGGCTCGAATGAAAACAGAAGACATCTCTTCACTTTGTACTCCTTCGTCTTCATAGTTGGTATATTCTCTCTTTTTCTCACTTTGCAGTCATCACATAAGAGTACTTGCTCTCTCACATTTTCTAATTCTATTTTCTTTTATATCATGAGTAAACGACTCATACTGCTATATTTCTCCAAATAAATACAATCATAAAGCTAAGTAGTAGTATTAGGTTACGAACATGCAAAAATGGACACCTGTCATTACATGAGTAAGAGAACTATGAAAGTGTCATCAACTTTGTTCTTAGCACTGACCAAACAAGGAAGAAAGGGATAAGTCTCATTTCCTCTACAAAGTGTCCATTCCACGTGGTAGTGACTAAGGTAACATTACACATGAAAATCAAATTATGCCACCTCATGCTAATCCACAATTAACTCATGAATTATAAAAAGAAAAAGGCAACATAGTTCTCATATGAAACATATTTGTTACTTGCCCATGCATGCATATACATACGTATATGTAATACACAAAGCCACAAACAAAGAAATTGTCTAGTGTCACTGGCACTGAACCAAATAGCTTCATTTACACAATAATTCTATACTAGAATGGACACTAACAAACTCATATTATTTATAAATCATGTATATTTATTTATTTTTTGAACACGGGGTCTCACAATCTACCCAACTTATAAGAATTTCGTCTCGAAATTTATTAAAAATTCACTTCCACCGTAAAAATATCACGTACCACCAAGTCTCATCACCGACACCACCCAAGCAGTACTAGACTTTGTACCCCTAGCTCGACAGTGCGGTGGCTCACAAGTTTGGTGACTCACAAGTGTGTACCACTTGTACAACACCCGTCACAGACACCCGCCAAAACATCCGCCCAGTCCCAGATACACTATCCGTACCTCCGGTTGGGTCAGGCTCTGATACCACTGTGCCGACCCGTCACACAATTTATTACAAAATTATCGATTTTTTTGATAAACACGCGATAATATCAACTCAGTCTGACACTTTCAGACGTCCAAAACTCAACCACCAGGACACACAGTCCTCCGAAACAACATTTCTAATCAAATTTCTGATAAACTGGTACGTGACCGGAATTACTAAAAAGTTACACCAGCTGGTCAAAAATGACATTTTTATAAATATCTGACCCAAAATAGTAATTTACAACAAACAGATAAAAACAACATAATTAACTAAAAATACAAATTTTAGCAACTACTCTGCGATCCAGTCGCGCTCCGGGTCAACCTGTAAAACAGAGGGGTGAGCCAAAATAGCCCAGCAGGTACCGCCTAACCACTGGCGTAGAAATCTAAAATCTACTTAACACAACAGCCAGTTATTACACATCAGCATGCGGCACCAAATACACAAACAGCATGATTTAACAATCACCAGACAAACAACAAATAGCTGGAAAGCTACAAAGTTCACACCAGCAGTATAAACAAGTATAGACTGTAACTGCAGAAATTTAGAAATTAGATTTCCCCTACCTTATTTAGATATTGATGACAACAAATAAATATGGCTCGAATGAAAACAGAAGACATCTCTTCACTTTGTACTCCTTCGTCTTCATAGTTGGTATATTCTCTCTTTTTCTCACTTTGCAGTCATCACATAAGAGTACTTGCTCTCTCACATTTTCTAATTCTATTTTCTTTTATATCATGAATAAACGACTCATACTCCTATAGTTCTCCAAATAAATACAATCATAAAGCTAAGTAGTAGTATTAGGTTACGAACATGCAAAAATGGACACCTGTCATTACATGAGTAAGAGAACTATGAAAGTGTCATCAACTTTGTTCTTAGCACTGACCAAACAAGGAAGAAAGGGATAAGTCTCATTTCCTCTACAAAGTGTCCATTCCACGTGGTAGTGACTAAGGTAACATTACATATGAAAATCAAATTATGTCACCTCATGCTAATCCACAATTAACTCATGAATTATAAAAAGAAAAAGGCAACATAGTTCTCATATGAAACATATTTGTTACTTGCCCATGCATGCATATACATACGTATATGTAATACACAAAGCCACAAACAAAGAAATTGTCTAGTGTCACTGGCACTGAACCAAATAGCTTCATTTACACAATAATTCTATACTAGAATGGACACTAACAAACTCATATTATTTATAAATCATGTATATTTATTTATTTTTTGAACACGGGGTCTCACAATCTACCCAACTTATAAGAATTTCGTCTCGAAATTTATTAAAAATTCACTTCCACCGTAAAAATATCACGTACCACCAAGTCTCATCACCGACACCACCCAAGCAGTACTAGACTGTGTACCCCTAGCTCGACAGTGCGGTGGCTCACAAGTTTGGTGACTCACAAGTGTGTACCACTTGTACAACACCCGTCACAGACACCCGCCAAAACACCCGCCCAGTCCCAGATACACTATCCGTACCTCCGGTTGGGTCAGGCTCTGATACCACTGTGCCGACCCGTCACACAATTTATTACAAAATTATCGATTTTTTTGATAAACACGCGGATAATATCAACTCAGTCTGACACTTTCAGACGTCCAAAACTCAACCACCAGGACACACAGTCCTCCGAAACAACATTTCTAATCAAATTTCTGATAAACTGGTACGTGACCGGAATTACTAAAAAGTTACACCAGCTGGTCAAAAATGACATTTTTATAAATATCTGACCCAAAATAGTAATTTACAACAAACAGATAAAAACAACATAGTTAACTAAAAATACAAATTTTAGCAACTACTCTGCGATCCAGTCGCGCTCCGGGTCAACCTGTAAAACAGAGGGGTGAGCCAAAATAGCCCAGCAGGTACCGCCTAACCACTGGCGTAGAAATCTAAAATCTACTTAACACAACAGCCAGTTATTACACATCAGCATGCGGCACCAAATACACAAACAGCATGATTTAACAATCACCAGACAAACAACAAATAGCTGGAAAGCTACAAAGTTCACACCAGCAGTATAAACAAGTATAGACTGTAACTGCAGAAATTTGGAAATTAGATTTCCCCTACCTTATTTAGATATTGATGACAACAAATAAATATGGCTCGAATGAAAACAGAAGACATCTCTTCACTTTGTACTCCTTCGTCTTCATAGTTGGTATATTCTCTCTTTTTCTCACTTTGCAGTCATCACATAAGAGTACTTGCTCTCTCACATTTTCTAATTCTATTTTCTTTTATATCATGAATAAACGACTCATACTCCTATAGTTCTCCAAATAAATACAATCATAAAGCTAAGTAGTAGTATTAGGTTACGAACATGCAAAAATGGACACCTGTCATTACATGAGTAAGAGAACTATGAAAGTGTCATCAACTTTGTTCTTAGCACTGACCAAACAAGGAAGAAAGGGATAAGTCTCATTTCCTCTACAAAGTGTCCATTCCACGTGGTAGTGACTAAGGTAACATTACATATGAAAATCAAATTATGCCACCTCATGCTAATCCACAATTAACTCATGAATTATAAAAAGAAAAAGGCAACATAGTTCTCATATGAAACATATTTGTTACTTGCCCATGCATGCATATACATACGTATATGTAATACACAAAGCCACAAACAAAGAAATTGTCTAGTGTCACTGGCACTGAACCAAATAGCTTCATTTACACAATAATTCTATACTAGAATGGACACTAACAAACTCATATTATTTATAAATCATGTATATTTATTTATTTTTTGAACACGGGGTCTCACATTTTGTGATAGAATCGACAATTGAATCTTGCCAGGAACCTTTCCAGCTCACAGTCCCTCAACTAAGGCAAAACACAAAACTTGACTATGATCTGTAATAATCCTTGTTGGATTGAAAGTTCGCACCATTGTAACTCCTTACAGTGAACCCTTCCTATTCTACATATATCAAGAATTCATCCCTATTTCTTCTCAAGTACATAAGGATTTTCTTGATCAATATCGAATGACTCTAATCTGGATATGACTCGTATCTTCATGTCATTCTTCAAATGACATGTCTGGCTCTAGCACATAGCATGGTGTATCCTATGAATCTTATTCATATGGTCCTTTCTCAATCTGATTGGAAGGAGAATTAGCCTTCCAAAGAGTAACTCCATGTGACATAGGTAAGAATCCACATGTTGAACTGTTTCAACACCTTTGTCATTATATGCACTTTGAATTAAGCTAAACAAATTTCTTGATCTATCTCCATAGATCTTTATAGGTTGCTTTGCCTAAGTCATTTCACTGAAAAACGATTCCCTAGCCAATCTTTATCAGATTGCAGAGTAGGGACACCATTCCCAGTGAACAGTATGTCAACCACATACAAGACCACAAATACAACTGTGCTCCCACTAACCTTCTTGTAAACACAAGATTCATCTTCATTCTTGATGGAATCAAACCATTTGATTGCATAATTTATCGAAGATATCAACTCCAAGAAGCTTGATTCAATCCGTAGATAGATTGCTGCAAGCAAGATGCGAATGGATTCAAGCATCGCAACCGGGGAAAAAGTTTCGTCATAGTCTATACTGTGAGCTCATAGGAAACCGTCACCCACCAATCATCCATTAAAAGTAATCATATTACCATCCATGTTAGTTTTTCCTTAAAACCCACTTGCACCCTATGGGTCATACCCTTTTAGGTGGTTCCAACAAAGTCCATAATTTGTTGGCATACATCGATTCCATTTCAGATCTCATGGCCTTAAGCCATTTCTGAGAGTCTGGCCCACTCGTGACCTCCTCATAGGTTGTAGGCTCATCTCCATGAGCGATATATCACGGGGCTATGAGAAATCCATATGTCCATAGCTCCTTGACATATCCTTCCTGACCTACAAGGTTCTTGTGCTACCAGAGTAGGTTGCTCCACAACACCTTGTGGTCCTTCTCATGTTCCATCAAAAGGATGAATGTGATGTTGTGGCTCTTGAACTCCTTCAAGTTCTACTATCCTCCCACTGTTTCTTTTAGAGACAATTCTCCTTTTAGAAACACAGTGGTTCGAGAAAAAAACACTTTGTCCTCGATTGGATTCATAATATTCTTTCTAATATTCCACAAAATACATTTATCCGAATTGGATCCAAGTTTATCTGTAAACACTTTACGTAAACTTAAAAATACCAAATATTTATGAAATACTAGAACACCTCCTCGTCCATATCACATGTGGTGTATTCATAGATGATTTTTATGGAACAAGGTTAAGGGTGAAATTGTTATCAAGTAGAGCATAGCCCCAAAAGTAAGTTGGAAGTCCTGCTTGACATATCATAATCGAAACGTGTCCAACAAGGTCCGATTTCTCCCCTTAGACACGCCATCCATAATCGTGTTCTAGGTGGAGTGAGTTTGGATCATATCCAACACTCCTTTAGATGCTTGTCAAACTCTTGACTTAATCATCCTCATCCACAATCTAATCGTCGTCTTGATACTCTTGCCAAGCTAGTTATGTACTTCATTTCCGAATGTCTTGAACTTTTCAAAGGATTCTGATTTGTTCTTCATAAGACCCAAATCCATATCTACTGAATAAGTAAATATGATGAAGTACTGAAAACCATCTCTAGCACTTACGCTTAGTGGTTCACATACATTAGTATGTATGAGTCCAAAAGATCATATCTTTGCCCAATAAACAAGTCTCACATGTCTCATATGATTCATAATCAAATGAGTCCAGAAATCCATCCATATGGAGTCCAGAATTGCGTTCTCATTCACGTGGCCTAAACCATAATGCCAAAGTTATATATTTAATGTTATAGATTACATTATCGTGATCAAGGATCTACAATTCATTAGACAAATTAGCATTACAATAATGCATAAATGGAACAATATTTGTCCATTATTTTAATAGGAAAATTATTTCTTGTCCAAACAAGAAATTGTGATAATGTTCCTATTCATAGCAGGGACATAATCGTACTTTTCTAATTCATGGATAATATCAAAAGGGTAGAGATAATTTCCTACAGCTAATTCAGCAAACCTTGCTTCATTGCCCCACATGTAGGTGTATCTCTTCCAATTGTCTACATCTCTTGAGATCCTTCACATTTATATAAATGTGAGATCCTCATCTAGTATCAAATACCTACGATGATGAGATAAACGCATTGGAATTTTGAAATTCATAATTACCTTTTCCTTCCATGTACTTTGGGCAACTCTTCTTCCACTACACCATCATTTTGGCTAGCACTTTGTTCAGCGGTTCTCAATCATGTTGAGTAAATCGTCTTTGAACAAAAATCTAATTGCATCCAATGCAATTCATGATCCAATTGGGAGAATAAATCCTTATTCTTTATCTATCTCATAGATAACTCCCATCTTCTAAGCTTTCAATTTTATTGTAATAGCTTAGTTGCATTTAATCTCTTGCTTCAGCAATCACACATTACTAGCTTGTGTCGTTGCGTCACATCTTGAAGAATCAAGTCGTCTTGATTTGGCAAGCTCGAGCTTTATTACATATTGATAATGACGAGTGCTAAGCAAGAGAAGGTAAAACGCAAATGGAGCAACACTTCACGCCTTTCATGTATAGCCGGCTCTTAAAAAGAGCTTATTTAAATGTATGATCATATCATATGCCTCCATGTTCTCATCTTGCTTCAAAAGCTCAGAGTTCATGGTAGCTAACATGAGGCAAGTCACATCCAAAGATCCATTATTTGATGTTCCTTCCATTAGGTTTTAGTGTGTTTTGGTAGTTGGTGGAAGGAAACTTTATGCTCTAGGATATACGACATTTTTCCTTTTATTTGAGAACAATTCTCAATTTTATATCAGTTTATAAAACAGATTCCAGATAATTTGTCCTTCTCAAGGACATAGCGATAAAGTCGAGTTTGTTGGTTTAATTCCATAGGTATTCAACACAAAAGGATTATGCAAAATATTGTGACGTTTGAACTATATTTAACAAGGACCTAAATTATTAAATATAGATCCCACTATTTTTCTCGGATTAATAGCCCTCACCATTAATGCGGAAAATATCATATACTTTCTAGTGGGTCAAGATCCATATTTCACCTCTTCTTGAGCCTGTTCTGGCACATCAACCAATAATTGATTATTTAGGTAGGAACACATTCCAATTGCATCCATATGCAACTCTTGGTGCAACCGGGAAAACAACTCCTTATTTATCTTTCTCATAGATAATTCTAATTTTCATGCCTCTAAGTCATCAACCCAATTGAAACTAGTTAGTTACGTTTAACCTCTTACTTTAAGAACTAAACATTACTTGCTTGTGTCGCCGCATTACACCATGGTAAATTAAATTTTTCTTGCTTTGGCAAGCCCGAATTTAATGAACCCTGATCATGAAGTGTGTTATAAGTAAGAGAAGGCCAAAAACATGAGATTTCCTTTGAGGGATGTTAGTGTCATTACTTAATTTTTTGGTTGATCCCATCAACATGATCTACTTATTTGGATTTTGCAATCCACAATAAAAGACCGTCATTGTTTATTATTATCTTGTTACGTTTTGCATGCATCAACCATACACCAAAAATAAATAAATAATAAACATCCACAAAAATAAAGTTAACGTGGCATGGATATGGCCCCTAAGACTAAGATATTATGAAGCCAATGATAATATCTATAAGCCTTAAAGTGACAAGCTCATCTCCATGTGCCTCCACCATAGTCGTGCGTCCTAGGTGTGCATGTCCTCCATCGTCTTTGTGGTTTCTTGATTATTTGGTCTTCTTCTCCATGCTCTTGGCTATCATCTTACTATCTAGTTTGTTGATTCAAGTCCTCTAAGTGTGTTTTTGGAAGTAATCATTTGGAGTTATGAAAGACAATGTTTCTCTAAGTCTTCAAGGCTCCAAGGCCTTGAGATATTGATCAAAGCCTCAAAGCCTTGACAACTGCTTTCTTATGAAATGTGATCTGACAATCTTGTGTTGCAGGTGTTTAATATGATGTTTAAGATCAGATATATGTTGCAAATATTCTTGTTATCTATTCTTTATGTGTCTAACATATTGCAGATATCATCATTAGAGTGAATCAAAGAACTCTGGTGTTACAGTTGAAAAACTGTGAAGAATGTTCAGAGCTCCAAGGCCTTGAGATATGCCTTAAGCTGCTGACAGTTTTCACAGACCTAACTTGATTCTCTCTTGCATGATTTGATCTTTGTTTTTATGATTTTTTAATGACTTTTACAAGTCTTAAATTGGTTTGTGTTGGTTTATATGATTCTTTGGTAATCATGTTATTTATTTGATTCAGTTGTGTTCAGAAGCTGAATATCCAAACAGACTTAGTGTTATTATACATTTGGATTTTGTTTGTTGATGTGCTTAATGTTGTTGCAGGTTTTTCAAACGTGCAATCTTATCACAACAAACTCCAACGAATATCTACTCAGAGCTGTTGAGAAAGACAGTTAAATAGGATGAGGATTTGAAGGAACAGAGATCCTAAAATCTCTCATTCAGTTGCTGGAAGTAGATAAAAGCTGGATTGAATTTGAAAGACACAAAGAAGCTTACAGAGAACCAAAAAAAAGGAAGATGAAGAGAGATACATTCGTGGAAGATCAGACTATCAATCCTCACAACTTCAAGCTTCAATCAAGTGCTTTCAGAAGATCAATCATTCCAGTTTTCTTGAAGAACACATCCAGGCTTTCTCAGCTGATTCTTCTACTGTGTTCTTCTATTTTGTACTTTAATCTTCTTATCTTCTAGTATATCTTATACCTCACAAAACCTAGTGGTTAGTTGTTCAAGTGAACAACAAGAGGTTCTTGTTAGCTCAACAGTTAGTAGCTGATACTAGATAGGTTTCGAATCACAAGCTGTATAGGTGTAAGGGAGTTCACTTAGGCTTGAAGATCTAGGGCTGTTTCTGTGTGAGTAATAAGAAGTGTTTGTCAAATACTGGTGGGATTAGATCCCTCAGGCAGAGATTAGTTCCATTGGTATTGAACTCTGTAAATTGCCCTGTGTTCTTTACTTTACAGCTTAGCTATTTATTCTTGAAAGTGATCTAAATCAAACTAGGGTTTACAAACTATTTGGAACTGGTACTAGTTCAAGGCCTTGAAGCTTTCTTTTATACTTAAGAAGTTTTTGACTAATCTTGCAAAATCTCAAGGCCTTGAGATTTCTGTCATTTACTTGCATCACTTAGTTCAATTCTGTGTTTTAGCAAAACGTTACCATACTCTATTCAACCCCCCCCTTCTAGAGTATTTTGGTCCTGTATTTAGTCTTCATAATAAACTTTCAATTGGTATCAGAGCTTGGGTCACTACTATAGATCTAACAATCTTGTGACTATGAGTAATGTTGGAGATGGTGTATTCTCTCAAGGAAGGGCAGCAAAAAGACCTCCATTGTTCTGTGGTGACAACTTTATGCACTGGAAGACATTGATGAAGATGTTCATCATAGATCAAGATATGGAATTGTGGTCAATAATTCAGAATGGTCCTCATGAGTATTTCACTACCATTGATGGAGTTAGATGCATCAAGTCTGAGGAAAATCTCTCAGTTACTGAACTGGAAAAGGTATCCAAAAATTACAAGGATATGAATCTGTTATATTGTGCTCTTAATGCAGATGAGTTCAACAGAGTGACAAATTGAAAAAGTGCCAAAGAAGTATGGGACAGACTTGTTGTGACTTATGAAGGAACAAGTCAAGTCAAACAGACTAAGATCAATATACTTCTGAGGCAATATGAGTTGTTCAATATGAACTCAGATGAAACTATAAAGGAGATGTTCAAAAGATTCACTGATGTGGTGAACAATCTGGAGTCATTGGGAAAAAGTTTCTCAAATGAGGAAAATGTCAGGAAAATTCTGAGAAGTTTACCAAAAGCCAAGTGGGAGCCAAAGACAAGTGCTATTGAGGAAGCTCAGGATTTAAGTCTTCTTCAGCTAGATGATCTACAAGGAAAACTGCCCACTCATGAGATGTTTATGAAAGATGTAGAAGGTGATCTGAGTCAAAACATTTAGAATCTAGCACTCAAGGCTAAAGACAATGAAAAATCTCAAAGCCTTGAGACTGAAGATGAGCATGATGATGAAGAGGCTTTAGCATTGATCTCCAAGGCCTTGGCCAGGATTCTCAAGAAGAAGAAAAACTTTGGAAACAAAGATTACAACAAAGAGATATCAAGACCTTCAAGCAGCAAGGATTACAAAGGTAAGTCTTCATCACTGTCACATAAAATTGAAGTAATGAATTGGTTTGAATGTGGTGATGCAGATGATTTAGTAAGGGATTGTCCACAAAAGAAGAAGAACAGGAACTTTCAAAAGAAAGACAATGACAACAAGAGGAAGAAAGCAATGATGGCCTCATGGAGTGATTATGATTCATCAAGTGATTCAGACACAGAAGAAGAAGAAGCAAATATATGCTTCATGGCTAAACATGATGAAGAAAAATCTTTAGACAGACACATTGAGGAAATGGTAAAAAATCTCCTGATAGTCCTTCTGTTGTACTTCCTGAAATTCTCAAGAGCATGTTTTTAAATGAAGAAATTTATAGAAATGAGATTGCTTCTTTACAGGTTAAAGTTCATGAGCAGGTAAAAGAAAACTTGGACTTGGTTTTCACCAACAAGACTATTGAAGTTTCTAAGACAAAAATTGAAAAGGACTTCAAGGCCTTGGACAGTAGATTCAAAGCCTTGAAGGCATTTACTCCAACGTATAGTACTCCTTGTTGATTACTACTAGCACCTTTAAGGCGTAATCATTTTATCTGCTGGTTCGGGTAAAGAAGTTGTTGGGAGAGTAATCCACGGGTGTTACCAACGGTACCAGAGTCGACCATGTTTCCGCAAGAGCTCCGTGGCGATGTGCCGCCAACCATTAATATCCCCGTCCCTCATCAAGATATTGTGGATTACATGTGTGGTATATAGTAATTCTTGTTGATTACTACTAGCACCTTCAAGGCTTAAGCATTTTTATCTGGTGATACAGGTAAAGAAGTTGTTGGGACAGTAATCCACGGATGTCACATAAGAGTTTCTAAATTTTTTAAACACAGTGTTATTGATAAATAATTGTTTACAGTAAGAAATACAATTTCACAAGTAGGCAGTTCGTTTACCAAGATATTCATAAGATTTTCAAACGATGAATATTTCTAATTTAATATCTTTCACAAGTCGCATGTTCATTCTAAACACAACTTACAAATAACTGATTCCAAACTTATGAACAAAGCAGTCATATTTATTAATTCATACTAACTACGGTGGACTAAGGTAAAATATAGTGACATATGATACTGGCGTATATGGGGTGCTTAGAGCCCAACCTCTCTGCCAAGTGTTGGGGATCGAATCCCCCATCGCTCTATTCATCAAACAAATAGCATACTAAACTTTAAGTGTCGACACTCAATTGTGATCCATAAGAGTAATACTAGATGCTGGAACCTAGCCAACAAGGAAAAGAGTTAGGGAACACGGAGTCCCCAGATAGTAACATTTCTAGGACTCCAACAAATAGTCAAGAGAAGTTTCCAAATCAGTACTTCCAGCGAGAGCCAACCATAAGTCCAAGACTCCAACAAGTAGCCTACGAGAGCTGCCGAATCGTTACCCCCGACCAGAGCCAACATTGTAATAAATCAAAGACCATGACTACATCACGTAGTTGAGGGAAGCTTCCGAATCAGTAGTTCTAGCCAGAGCCGACATATTAACAACCAACTAGTTCTCGCACCTGCGATCTTTCACTTTACATTGTTAATGATTTCTTCTTAAGAGTAACATTTAAACAACACAATTTTTTTTTCGAGTTTGAATACGAGTAGTAAAGTGATGATATGTTCAAGTAAATCATGTTTACCAAGTAGAGAGCAAAATACGATAAATATATTTAAAAAATAAGTAGTTCACATGAAAGAAGTTGGTATGGAAGGCTAAGCATGTAAACTCGCCATGAGAGTCGAAGATACGATAGGTATGCTCCTACTCGTACACCACATCTTGTTCTATGAAGTCAGGCTCTAAAAACACACACACACAGCCCTAATTACAAACATGTTCATGTCGCAAATTGTTGATGCACATGCCCTTTGTGATATGCTAGCGATGGCCTTCGATTCTCCCAAGATTATTATAAATACGTAGTTATTTTACAAAAAAGTTCTAGATCGATATCAAGTCAAAATTATAAAACGAGATAGGAAAAAGAAGAAACAATTTTAAGAAAATATAACTAACTATTAAATAAATATGTAAATGTTAAACCAACTATTAATAAAAGAGAACATTATTATTTCATTTATAAGTATGTAATTATCTAAGGAAATTAAGATTAAAGTAGTATTTGTAAGAAAACTAAGATATCGAATGTCCCACTAAGTAATTTGATAAGAAAAATTATTTTGTAATTTCAAAAGTAATTACATCATTTTTTCTAAGAGGAAATCCCTATAAATTTTAATCAACTATTTAGAATAAAAAGATTAATAAAATATTTAAATTCAAACTAAAAAATTCCAACTCTTAAACAATAATAAGTTTTTCAGAACTCTATTGAAATGAAAGAGCACTTATCAGAATACTTAATCTATTTTTTATTTAATTAGTTTAAGCTTTTATTGATAGATAAGTGTAAAAAAAATTACAGTTAAGCAAAATGGGAAATAATATTTTACGAAAGCTATTATTTACATTTATTTGATATATGAAATAAAGTAACAAATTTTCCCATTTATTCAAAAGATACTTATAAATGTATCTAGTGTGTAACACAATTTAAGTTAACAACTAATTAGTTATAAACTACTTATTCATGAAAACACTATTTTAATTTGTAAGTTCATAGTTTTGTTTCAAAGCTTTGAAAACGGTTCAAAGCCTTGAAACTGCATTGCACTGCACATTATGAACTAGGGGGGAGTTCTTTCTCCTATTTGTTCTCTAATCTCCTGCACTTGATCATGCCATATTATGTGATGAAAGACAAACTAATTCTTTGTTATAACATGCTTTGTTCTCATTATTTGACTGAGTTATTTTGAAGGAATTATCTAACTCTTTATGGCATGACGTTTCCTTATTTACTGGCTTGCAGAGAAGGAAATCCAAGTCTACAGATTGATCCTACTGTTATAGAAACTTTTATGAACTTACCTTAGGCTTACATATCAAAGATCATATCAAAATCAATGAGGAAATCAGATAGCTAGTCGTTGGAAGCAAGTTGTTAAGAGTCAAAGATCTCTGGAGGATTTTTAAGGATATGTTGCAAAGTTCCTTATATATCTGCAATTCAAATTGACGGAAAAAACAGAGATTGTGAGAGATTCAGTGTGCAGAGCATTACAAAGACATTCATACACTCTCAGGGATTGGCAAGCTTCATTGAAGGAGATCATTTCAACGATTCAATCCATTCCAGATTCCTGAAGAACACTTCAAGCTTTTCTGCTTAACTGTCATTAAAGTGTTCTTAATCATAAGCTTTTATATCAATTTGTTATATTACTTAGCATCTGTTCTCGTGAGTTTTTCAAGAGGAGCAACAGAGATTTTTATTGTATCAGTTAGCTAGAGCAGGTACTAGATAGGTTAGGAAGAACCACATGCTGAAAAAGAGTAAGGCAATTTTCTTTGCCTCTTATCTAGGACATAGCTTTTGATAAATAAGAAGTTGTTGAAATCTTAGAGGGAGATCGCTCAGGCGGAGATTGTGTCACTTGGGACCGAACTTCGTAACAAATCACTGTGTTCCTTGTCTTGCATTTCAGTTCTTTACTTGTCTTCAAAACTGCTTCAAAATTGGTTTCAGTTCAAAGCTTTGAAACTGAGCTTGAAGCCTTGAAATACTTCAAGTTCTTCTCATTTTGTTTTAAATCCACTCATCTGGAAAAAGTTTCCATACTCTATTCAACAGTACCCCTAATGTATGTGATCATGTATTACACATGTGCATTACAATCTTCAATTGGTTGCAGAGCTTGTATTACCAGCAGATCTAACAATCTTGTGATCATGACTAATGTAGGTGAAGGTGGTTTATCAAAGGTAAGAGCTGCTAACAGACCTCCTCTATTTTGTGTAGAGAATTTTGTACACTGGAAAGCCTTTATGAAAATGTTCATCATTGATCAAAACATTGAACTGTGGTCTATTATGACCTCACATATTCTACACAGGAAATGATGGTATTAGAACTCCCAAACGTGAAAATTCTCTCTCTACTTTTGAATTATAAAAACTTTCAAAAAACTATAGAGCTATGAATTTTTTATATTGTGCTTTGAATACAGATGAATTCAACAGGATATGTACCTGCAAGACTGCTAAGGAGATATGGGATAAATTGGTGGTAATCTTTGAAGGAACCAGCCAAGTGAAGCAAACCAAGATCAACATATTCCTTGGACAATATGAACTGTTCAAGTTGAATGAAGATGAATCCATAAAAGATATGTTCAATAGATTTACTGATATAGTAAACAATTTGGAGTCGTTGGGGAAATCATTCTCCAATGAATAGAAAGTCAGAAAAATCTCGAGAAGTCTTCCCAAAGCCAAATGGGAACCAAAGACCACTGCCATTGAAGAAACTCAAGATCTTTCCTCTCTCCAACTATATGATTTACAGGGAAAGCTACTTACACATGATATCTTTATGAGTGAAGCTGATGGAGAACTACCAGAGAGTGTCAAGAATCTGGCACTCAAGGTCAAATAAAGTGAACAACCTCAAAGCCTTGAAAAAGAAGAATATGATGAAGAATAAGATCATTTTTCTCTCATTTACAAAGCCTTGATAGTGATTCTCAAGATGAAGAAGAAATTTGGAAACAAAGACTTCAACAGAGACAAATTCAGATCTTCAAAAGTACTACAAAGGTAAGTCCTCTTCCCATGAAAATAAATCTAAAGTGATGAATTTCTTTGAGTGTGGTGATGTAACAAACTTTATCAAAAATTTCCCTCACAAGAAAATCAAGAACTTTCAAAAGAAGGACCGACCGAAGGAGTAAGGCCATGGTGGCTTCATGGAGTGACTCTGTTTCTTCAAGTGAATCAGATTCTGAAGAAGATCAAGCCAACCTATGCCTTGTGGCCAAACATGATGAAAGTAGAGAAGAACATTGAGGTAATGATGAATAGTTTAATGTCTAAACTTGCAAATGTGCTTTCTGAAATTTTGAAAACATTGCTTTTCAATGAAGAAGACTACTAAAGATAAAGTCTTTATAGGAGAAAGTTCATGATCAAGCAAAAGAAAATTCGCAATTAGTTTGCCACAAAAGAATCTTGAAATTTATCAGGCAAAGACTGACAGAGATTTTAAAGTTTTGGAAACCAATTTCAAAGCCTTTAAAACTAAAGTCAAATAAGTTGTAATAGAGAAATCTCTTTTGAGTGAAAACCTTGTTACTCTAAGGCATCAGCATGATGAATTAGAGAAACTGAGAACTCTTTTGACTTTGAAACTTCAAGACTCTAAGAAGGTTATGAAAAAACTTGCTGGCTCTGAACATAATCTCAACTTGATTCTTGGAGGAAGTTTGGACCTTTGTTCACAAAAGTGGTATTTGATCTAATCCAAACTTTTCAAGAAAGAACAATACCAAATTTGTGGAATTCCAGTAACATACATTCTCCCAAGTGTTTTCATTGTGGAAAGATTGTTCATGTTAAGATGACCTGTCCCTTTAGAAGAAATGAACCTCATATCATGAGAACACTTTTCCGTTCCATCTTAAGGGACGGGTAAGACAAATTTGGGTTCCTAAAGGGGTCAGACCACCAAACATGGTTGATACTGAATATGAATTCAAATATCACACTTGGTCTAACATCTGGGTAAGGTAGTGAATGGAGTTTACAAGAGCAAAGAGAAGAAGTTGATTATGGATAGTGTTTTATCTAGACACATGAGTGACAAAGGTTACTTATTCACTGAGCTAACAGAACATTCGGGAAGAACAATCACACTTTGTGACAAAGGCAAATGCAATATTATAGGAATTGATAAAGTTGGTAATGGTGCTGAAAATTCTATTCCAGATGTTTGTCTTGTAGATGGCTTAAAGTTTAATCTGCTTAGTTTATCTCAACTATGTGATAAAGGTAATAAGGTTATTTTTGACAAGGAGAAATTGTGGTGCAAGATGAAAAATTTGATAATTGCATTCTCACTGCTCCAAGGTCAACAATGTTTATTGTTTGAATACTAACAAAGTTGCAGGAGAAAGTATGAAATGTCTCAAGGCTTTGAAAGAGGATTCAAAGCTTTTCCACATAAAGCTTGGACACATCAGCTTGCATACACTGAACAAACTAGTTTCTAAAGGCCTGTTCAAAGGTTTGCCATCCATCAAGTTCAAATATGAAAAAGTATGCAAGCTTGTGCTAAAGTAAAGACATGGAGCTCATTTAAGCCTAAGAACTTTGTAAATAAAACCAGACCTATTGAACTGCTTCATATGGATCTATGTGGTCATGTGAGAGTTCGAAATCCAATGGGTAAGAAGTACGTCCTGGTTATTGTAGATGATTTTTTGAGATTTACTTGTTTAATGTTTTTAAGAGAAAAGTCTAAGGCTCTGTCTGAATTTTCAAAACTTTGTAAAGAGCTTCAAACTTTGAAAAAACCTGCATATTGCTTCACTAAGGAGTGATCATGGCAGATAATTTGATTAACTTGAGTTTTATTTATTCTATGCCAAGTTTGGTATTTCCCACAACTTTTTTGCTCCTAGAACTTCTCAACAAAATGGTGTAGTTGAAAGGAAACATAGAACTCTTGAGGACATGTATAGGACAATGCGTTTGGAAAAAAATTGCCAAAGTCATTTTGGGCAGAGGCTATCAACACTGCAATTTATATTTTGAAACAGGTGCCTGATTAGTCCTATTTTGAAGAAAACTGCTTATGAACTTTTCAAAGGCCGAAGCCAAATGTTTCTTTTTTCAAAACTTTTGGTTGTACTAGTTTTGTTCACAACATTGGTATGGATAATCTTGGAAATTTTGATGCCAGAAGTGACGAAGGTATTTTCCTTGGTTGTTCTCTGACAAGAAATGCTTTCAGAGTCTACAACAAGAGAACCAAGCTTGTTGAGGAAACTATACATGTTATATTTGATGAAAGCAATGATGGTTTTTTGAGTGAAAGTTTTGCAGACTTGAATTTGAATAAGAATGAGTCAAAGGATGAAGCAGATCTAGAGAATGGTTCTGAGACTAATATGCAGGAAAATAGAAGAGATTTTCAAAGCCTTGAAAGTGGCTCTCAAAGCCTTGAACAAAATCTCAAGGAACACCAAGTGGTCAAGCCACTACATCAAGATCTCAAGGCCTTGAAAAGATTCCTTGAGAACTAGAACCCTTAATATCTGTCTTCTGATCCAGTAGACAACATCATTTCTGATCCATCCACTAGTACACAAACAAGATCTCAGTTAAAGAACTTGTGTGCTTTTAATGCTTTTGTGTCTCTTGTAGAACCTAAGAATGTGAATGAAGCACTACAAGAAGAAGACTGGATCATTGCAATGCAAAATGAGCTGAATAAATTTGAGAGGAACTAAGTCTGGAATCTAGTTCCTCCTCCCAAAGATCAGTCTGGAATTGGAACGAGGTGGGTATTCAGAAAAAAGCTTGATGAAAATGGTAAGGTTAAGACAGGTAGCTCAAGGCTACAACCACGAATAAGGTATAGATTATGAAGAGACCTTTTCTCCTGTGGCCAGGTTGGAAGCAATAGGAATGTTACTTGCATTGGCATCATATAACATCAAAAAATTTCAAATGGATGTTAAGTGTGCATTTCTAAATGGTTATCTGCAAGAAAAAGTTTATGTTGTTCAACCTCCTAGTTTTTAAAATGACGAGTTTCCAAATTATGTTTATAAGCTTGACAAAGCTCTTTATGGCCTCAAACAAGCTCCAAGAGCTTGGTATGAAAGATTGTCAAAGTTTTTACTTGGAAATGGTTTCAAAAGAGGCTTAGTTGACAAAAAGTCTTTTCATAAAGACTCATGATAAAGACATTATAGTAGTGCAAGTATATGTTGATGATATTCTGTTTGGTGCTACTAATTATTCTCTTTCCAATGATTTCTCAAGTCTTATGAACGGGGAATTTGATATGACCTAGATGGGAGTTTTAAATTTCTTTCTTGGATTTCATGTATATCAAATGAAAAAGGAATTTTCTACATCAGAATAAGTACACCAAGAATTTGCTGAAAAGTATAATATGTCTCAATCCAAGGTAGCCAAAACTCCCATGAGTTACATTGTCCTTAGACAAGGATCAAAATGGTAAGACTGTGAACCAGAAAGAGTTCAGAGGTATGATTGGTTCACTACTCTATCTTAGTGCAAGTAGGCCAGACATTATGTTTAGTGTTTGTATGTGTGAGAGATTTCAAGCTGATCCTAAAGAGTCTCACTTAGTTGCTGTCAAAAGAATCTCCAGGTATCTCAATGGTACCAAAGACTTAGGTTTTTTGTATCCGAAATAGTCTAACTTCTCTTTATGTGGCTATTCAGATGCTGATTTGGCAGGAAATAAAGTTGACAAAAAAATACTTCAGGGTGTTTCCAATTCCTAGGATCATCCCTGATTACCTGGCATTCTAAGAAGCAAAATTCAGTAGCTTTATGAACAACATAAGTTGAATATATAGCAGCAGGAGCTTGCTTCTCACAAGTGTCGTGGATAGATCGACATATGAGAGACCTGGGTTATGACTTCAGGGATATTCCCATCAAATGTTACAACACTAGTGTTATCTCAATTATAAATAATCATGTACAACATTCAAGCACTAAGAACATTGATTTCAGACATCACTTCATTAGATATGATTGTGGAGAAATGTGATGTATCTCTATCATTTGTTCCAACTAACATGCAGTTTTCATATATCTTCATCAAACCACTTCCAGAAGATAGAATTACAACCGTGATATTAAAACTTGGCATGTTGAATAAGGAAGCACTGGTTTAGAGGGAGCATCATGTAAGTTACTCGTGTTATAATGTTTTGGAAGGTTTTCAAAGCCTTGGAAATTTTATGTGCAGTATAACAGTTTTTCAAGGTCCTGAAACCCTTTTTAGAGCCTTGAAAATAAATATGTTTACTATTTAGTTCAATGAATGGATCACTAATGCTGGGTGTTATCTCAGTAGATGATTGTGTAGTATTATTTTACCTTACTAAAATGAATCTTTTTCAATTCAGAAAGATACTATTTCCATCCCAAGCGAATTTGAATTTCAAACTTTTCTCTTTCCTTAAAAGATTAAAAAATATATAGTTTCCTTCTTTATCTCAAACTCTTCGATATTTATCTTCTCTCTTATCTCTCTTTACTCTAACCTCTCCCGCCTCTCTCTTCTTAAAACCCCAAACCCTAATGGACTCACGGAGATCCTCTCAAAGAATCAAGATGGCTTGAGGCAAAGTAGAACACATAAAAGAAAAGAAAAGCTGGGAAAGAAGAAGAAGTTCAAGCTATCAATGATAGCTCAAGTTACAGAAATTTCAGTGCACCAAAGAACCCCTATCATCCTCCTAAGAAGAAAAGAAAGAAGGGAAAGGTGGATCAGACTGCTACCTACATCAAGAAGAAGTCAGTTCCTGCTGATTCTTCCAGGAAACAAAAGGGTGTTCAGATTGGTAGCCCAAAGAAGGTGAAGAAGGTCAAGGAGGCTAAAATATCAGGGAGGCAAGGGGAAGGAGATACATACATCATAAAAAGATAAGGGGAAGAAAATCCAGAGCTCAGAAAGAGAAAAAGGAAAGATATTAAGATTACACCGAGAAGAACACATCTTCTGGTAAGAGATATATTTCTAAAACTTGGTTCATCAACTATGATGCTCATGGAATCTGGTTAGATGGTTTTGCATCTGCTCCTATTGCTTATTGTATTTTGATCAACACTAGCATGCTAGATAGTATGGATTTGGAGTGTATTAGAATATTGAAACATGGTTCAATTAGGAAAATCCTAAACCCTTCTGATATTGCATTTCCTAGGCTTGCCAGACTCTTTTATCTGAATCTGAAACAAGTGAATACTTTGGGTTTAGCTGTATCATCTAAGGTAGCTGGTATTGAGGTGGAGTTAGATCATTATGAATTTACTAATGTCTTGGGGTTTCCAAAGAAGTAAAATACAGAAAACTACCCTAGTAAGATTGATGGTATAAATATGGCAAAGGAAGAGTTCTTTTTTCCTAATCTAGCCAACACCTCTAAGTAGTTAACTCATTCCGTGTTAACTTTTGAAGCCAAAATCTTATTTACTATCCTAATGAGGTGTGTGCTAGAAAAATAGAATTCAAAGGAATTGATATCTGATAGGGTGTTTTGTCTGATGTACTTGGTGATGCATGGATATGAGATTTATCTGCCAAGCATTGTAATGGAACACATGCTGTATAGCTGTACCAAGAACATGAAACATCTTCTAAAGTATTCAACCTCCTCCCACTTTTCTTTCACCATCTGGAAATACTTGTTGGGAAGGAAGAGGCAAGCACTACTGGCTTTGGTATGATAGATGAGATGTCTTTTCAAAATATTGGAATTGTGAAAACCAGTGAAGGAGAATGGAAATTCTACTCAGAATTGTCTGCTGATGATTTGAAATCTAAGAACATCTAAAACCCTAAATTCTTAACCACTCCAGTAGCCCTACCTTCTACCACTCAAGACCAATCTCAAGTTCTTCAGAAGCTGGGATTTATTGAGAATGAGATATATGAACTTAAGAAGGTTTCGTATCAGCTGGGTACTGAGTTTAGAAAGATGAAGTACATGATTGAGAGTGTTTTTTAAAACATCAATTTGGTACATGTGGAAGAAGAGGATACACCAGTTCCAAAAGGCTCAAGGAAGTCAGGATCTACTAGGGACTTATTTGATGAGGAGAGTACTGGGGATAAGGCTGTTGGGGATATTGAATCTAGGTCAAATGTTGCTGAGGATAAGGAAACTGGTCAAGAAGATAATTTTGACTCAGGGGTTCTACTCAAAGAAGCTCTACAGAAGAAGAAAAAGAAAGGAAAGGCTCCATCAGTTGTCACTTTAGAAGACTAGTTCGAAGATGATGTGGTAGCTGATGCGCCTGGTGAAGAAGTTGCACATGATGTAGATGCACAAGAAGAAGATCAGAAACAGGATGAGTAATAGGAAGAAGTGGATAAACAAGATGATGATGTAGAGCCTAAGAAAGATGAAGATCCAAATCCTTGAATCCGGCCTTGTCTTTCTTCTTTTTCAAAGCCTAGAACCCTCTCTTTTCTTTCAAAACCCCTATTTCTTTTAAAAACTTTTAAGTTTTCAATAAGTTTTACCAACATTTTCTCACTATTTTGATGAAAGTCAAAAAGGGGGAGAAATTTAGGGGTATTTTTTTAGTTTTAGGGAGATCTGGTTTTGGATATGTGGCGGTTGTACTGCTATAACAACATAGTTGCTTAGTTTGTTTGAATTGCTTAGTTTGACTTTGATGATGCTTTTATAACTGTTGGCCTGCTATCTTAAAAGGCTGTTTCTGCTATGCTGCTAATGTCTATCTATTGCAGAAATATGGTTCAAACAAATTAGTTGGTTTTGTCTTTCATCTAGGGGGGAGATTGTAAGTTCACAGTTTGTTTCAAAGCTTTGAAACTCGTTGAAGAACACTTCAAGCTTTTCTGCTTACCTGTCATTTCAGTGTTCTTCATCCTAAGCTTTACTTGTATACCATTTTGTTATATTACTTATCATCTTTTCTCGTGAGTTTTTCAAGAGGAACACCATAGATTCTTATCGTATCAGTTCGCTAAAGCATGTAATAGATAGGTTAGGAAGAACCACATGCTGAAAAAAAGTTAGGCAATTCTCTTGGCCTGATATCCAGGGCTTTGCTTTTGATAAATAAGAAGTTGTTGAAATCCTAGAGGGATTGATTCCATCAGGCGAAGAGAAGGTCACTTAGGACCGAACTTCGGAAAAAATCATTGTATTCCTTGTCTTGCATTTCGGTTCTTTACTTACCTTGAAAACTGCTTCAAAGCAGGTTTCAGTTCAAAGCTTTGAAAAGCATTGAAAACTATCACCAACTTTTATACTATCTGTTTGGATTTCAAAGCTTCAAAACTGAGTTCAAAGCCTTGAAATACTTCAAGTTCTTCTCATTTTGTTTTAAATCCACTCCTCTGACAAAATTTGCCATACTCTATTCAATCCTCCCTTCTAGAGTATCTATACTATATATTATTGGAAAATGAGTTTCTAGAGTTTAGATGAGAGAGTTCCATGTAGCACTGCCGATTCATCAGAAGTTAACATTAATTTTAATCAAAATTAGTGTAACTGAAAATTATAAGTCAAAAGAAAATCAATCATTTGGTGTTGAAAATGGAAAACTGTGTAAGAAAATCAACTTGATCGAATAAATAAAACCAATTGGTATGTCAATATATATAATGAAAATTGGCCTCTAAATGTAAGTGGGTAAATAAAGAAAATCAAACCAAGAATTTGAACTTTAGTCATACAAGAAAGGTAAACAGTAACTGTATCCAAAATGTTCATCACTTTGCCAATGTCTTCTCTATTACTATCGGTCAAGTAATCAATCAATCTATACACATACATACCAATATAATATACTTTGGTCAAGTAATCAATCAATAATTACACATAAATAGCAATACTATATAACTTAAACGGTAGCAAATAAATCATTCGCTATATTTTTACTTTACATAAAGTGATGTTTTTCATTTAATTACGCTTGGTTTTCACTCATTGTTTAGCCTATAATTCGGTAAATCAAATTTCTCTTCTACATATGCATCCAATCATAGCAAAGATAATTTTGCTATTTTTTTTTCATTGAAGACAATATATTTTTTCCAGAAACCATTGATGACAATATCGATATCTCATGAATGTTATTTTTTTTTGTTTTTTTGCTTTTCTTGTGTTCTCTTATTTTCATTTATCCTCACTTGATCTGCAAAATGTGAACAATTTACACATGTAATTGTTGAATCAATTTGTGTTGATTGTGCTACACCAGCTCTCTTTAGCCAACCATACATTTGTTTTGAGAACGCCAACCATACAATTATGCAAGAACAAACTGACATGTATAGGGGTCATGTTTCACGTGCATCACACGGGTAGAAAGCTAGTTCGGTCCGGTATTTACACACATGCATTACAATTTTCATAAACTTCATTCTATCATGACACATTTAATATAATTTTGGATAGAGGGTTGCTGATAAGGCTAATTGATGTGTGTACCTGTAACACAAAGCAAAGCAAAACAATACAAGTATCCAATAATGGAACCACATAGACGAGTGATGGTGGTGGACTGGAAATAATTCATGTATGACATAGAGAGGTGAGACAACTTGCTATTAGGGTTCTAAATAATATGAATTCGAACCTCTAGGAAGAGAATGACCTATCAATATATACAAGTTCAGTAGTGACATTTGTTTGGAGCAATGTGGCTATTTCGAGTTGATCACGACTCCCCACTAAGCAATTATGGCTGATATCAACGGGATCGTGGATATGGCCACGTGAGATAACTTTTCGAAACGGCTTGTATACACGGAAGGGTGCACAAGTCGTTCCTATGACATATAAGGGTTGAATATGGGGCAGAAACCACATGCGACGAGCCTTATGCCTGCCTCCAAACATCTCGATCCCTTGGTTCCCATACGAGCTCATGCAAGCGAAGGGACCATGTCGCATGGTCGTAGTAAGATGACATGGCATGTTCCGGTGTGGATGGAGCACTATTGAGTGACCACGTGTAAGCTTCCGATGGGTCCATGTGGATGCGGAACAAAAATGTATTTTGGGCTATCTATATATGCCCATGCCCATGGATCTGCTTGCATGTATTTGGCGCATTATAAATCCCCCTAATTGGGATGCGTTAGCAGGTGACGCACCTCTATTAATAGCCTGTTGTGGGCCCAACCATTATGACAAAGGATGTGGTAAAACAGCATCAATGCACGCGACCATTCACTTATTGATCGAGTGGCTGGTAGAAGATTTCGATTGACATGATTTACTGATGTTAGTGGATGAAATAAATACCATTGGTTTTAGATGTGCAAGTAAGAGGGTCTAAAAATCACTTAAGATTTGCTGAAGGGTACGAAAGGATCGAACTTTTCTGAGTATTAAAGAAATAGGTAACCTTATCCCTTTTACTTTCAATCAAAGCCATAATTGAAGTTTTTCTCAACTCGAATCAAATCAAAACAAAGATTCACAAGGACTGCAAAAAAGGTATTGTAATCTAAGAGCAAATCAATTTTAAAAACTGTGTTGGAAATCTATTAGGGTTTTGAAATCTATTCTTATTACAAAAATAGATCTGTGACAAAGAAAAATAGGGAAAGTAAAGAAGAAGAATATGTGAGTCTTCCTAGGGATTTGTGGAGAAAGGCTCCAATGTTGGATGGGTGAACAAGCAAAATAGGCAAAGTAAAGAGCGAGCCACATTGGCAGAAGATAAGCATGTACTGGGTGAGCCTCCTCATCGATATTTATGGGATACGATAGAGGGTAACGGGATGCAAAAACTGGCTTTAGAGGCTGCATACTACCCTTACTACAATATCGATTATTGCGCATACCATAATGGCATTTACCCGATGGAAAATGGACAACCTATGTTCTGAAGTATTATGAGCATACATTGAAAGAGGTCAGTATCTTTCATGCTATTCGTGCTACCAAGGGGTTCAAGATGACACCATCTCCGATATGGTCAATACCTTAGTCTCTCGATGGTACAAGAAAACACATTATTTTCATTTTGCTGATCATGAGGGTACACCTACTCTAAAAGATGTGTATGTACTAATGGACTTACCTTTATAAGGTTTCCTTGAACCTCTTGATGACTAGTCTGAGAAGAAATGGCTCTCTTCAAGCGCATGTCCGGTGCAATGACCAATATGCGCAAGTCTAGCACTAGGGGAAGCGGGCGCAAGCTGGCTAAAGAGCCAGTGTTTCAAATTCTTTTTCCAAGAACACTTAAAAAGGCGGATCTTGTACTTCTTCAGGGATTACGCGTCTAAGGAGACTCAGCAAGCTTTAGAATATGAAGAAGGCGCGTGCTAATGATATATATTAGCAAGTGCAGTAATGAAGTAATATAAGGCTGAGTAGTTTAACCCAGAGTTATCTATCCCACGGGAACTATCTGTAACTCGTTATTTAAAAAGACTAGACTAGAGTATTTTACATAACCATGAGTAATACTGTTTGAAATAATGGTTTGTAGCACACAACCAAACAACCAAAGTGAAAAACAATAAATAAAACTAAACTAATATTTTTGGATATTTGGATTAAGATAAAATATATAAATATTATAGAAATACTAGGTATCCAATGAGCTCCTAGGGTTTAGAAAATTATGATTATCCTTCTCGACAACACTATGTATGATGTTTATCCATGCCACGCTAATGAGTAAATGTGATTACTTGCGGTCTCTCACATAGTTACCTTTCGGTCAACACTGTCACCTCTCGGTATCTTAGATATCTAACAAACCGTTCTAGTTAGCCAGCAACCTAATGATTTACCGCCACATATCGTTAAATTCAGTTCCCATTAAGTCACAACTCCTAACTGATCCAGCATATTGAATAATCCTAACGATCTACCTTTTGGTATCTTCCTTATACATGATCAAATCTGCAATCCGCTTTGTACCTAGGGTTGGGCTCTCGCTCACAACCTAAAAAGATAACCCAAGTGGGTGATATAATCGTCAAGCATAAAATAGGCTCAAGCATGTAGAAACTATATAAACAAAAAACATACTCTATTGAGATCAATGATAATTAAGTAAAGAAGTCATAATCATAAAATAAATATAATCGTGCCCTCATTTCACCATGGAACCTAGGCAAAAAAGCTTAGCTACTCATGTAACTAGATAGATAGAAGTTCTTCATGATTTCAAATATAGAGTAGAAGGATCAAACGATGATGTCTTTCGCTCTGTGAATCTATGCTTCGCAGAAGATCTCCAGAACTTTAGCTTTGTGGTCTTCAATGGCTTCCCCTCTCGGTTCTCCTTCTTAATTGGCCTCTCTATATGCCGTGTTTTTTTCGTCGCTATCATGTGTTATGATATTAGGTCATAGAGACCTCCCCCTCACATCTCTAAATGATAAGTTAAAAAAAAATACACCCTGGCTAGAATCTGGATTTAGTATGAACATTGTTTGGCTAGAATATTCATTTATTATTTATGGATATATTTAATATAATGAAATCCTTATATTACAATGTGTGTTGTTTATTTTAAATATCCCTAGTCCATTATATTGAATAATGGGACGATCACTATAGACTAGTATGTGGGTAGATTGATATGGATATATAAAGTCTAACACATGGGTATGCATTAGGAGTAATGGCATACTGGATTGACCCACAACGAGAAGGCTACATTATATTATGTCAAAGTCACAAGTGCTTCTCGTAGTGATAATGGAATTGTAATCTTTAGACTTGAAGTCACCAGATACTCTAGTTGTGAAATATCATGCTTTGATATTATCAAACGTTACGCCGTATCTGGGTAACTATAAAGATAACTATAGGGCATGATAGGAAGCAAGTTTAGAGATGGTAGTGATGTAGAGAGGATTTTTCCCTCCCACATAATGGGTGTAAATATCCATGGCCACTCGAGTGATGGTGCTTATAGAATGACTGGCCAGAATCAGATAAATCAATATGGAGATATTGTTGTTATATGCTCGGATAAGCATATTTGCGTGATCAAGAAACTCTGAATTGGATATACGAGTGTGACTACTATGTCTCGTGTCAAATCCGGATTTGGAGACAAAGGGATAATACAACGCGGTTACATTGGGCACAAGGTTTGTGGGACCACTGACTATTTCTATTAGTTGGGTGACGTAGAAGTATTGCTAGACACCGCTAGATGTTAGTAATAATTAATATCAACTAACTAGAATCCTATGGGGTCACACACCGTATGAATTAAAATGGATATAGTTATAAATTGGTGTGACTAATTAATCAAGATGATCTAAACGCAACCACAAGTAAAGTTAGTAGGACTAATTTGCAGGGTGGACTAATCCGTGTATGGACAGAATTAGTATCAGGACAATTATGTAGTTAATAAGGAGTTATTAACTATATTAAGGAATCTAGCTTGTTATTTTCTCAACAAGAGTCATTATTGAGAGAACATAACAAAGCATGGAGAGAGAAAAAGACCAAGAGGCCGAAGCCTCCCAGTCCCGTCAGTCCCCTAGATGTCGTCAGCCTCCCTAGGCGCGCGGACATATAGTGTTTTCAGTTAGACACCGTATTCGTTACTTTTCGCGAAAAATTGAAATGAAGCATATGATGAAAATTGAGTATGATTCAATAGTGATTGTGCCAATTTTACATATCGTATAAAATTTTGCAAATTTCGTTCACATATGATTTGATCTTTTGAATTTTGAAAAAGCTTGGGTTAGGGCACAAATTGGGGGAAAAGGGGTTTTTCCATCAATAGGAAACAAGGCACACGGGGAAGGAGAAGTGTTTGGAAACAACTCCACAAGGGGAGGCCAAGGGGTTGACCTCCCCCTTCCTTGCGCTCCAAGGCACTACTGTTGACCCTAGGTCGCAAGGCCGAGCCGCCGGTTTGACCGGGCGGGCTTGGGCCAGCCGCCTAGGGGCTTGGGCGGTCCTTGTGTGGTTCAGCCAACTTGTTGGTGGACCTCTTGGACCGTTTTGACCATAGAAATTCTAAATTCAACTTAAAATTGACCAAACACGTTATTTTAACAGTATTGTGTGCTTTATTGCATGGTGGATGGATATGGCCTAGGTTGTGGATGTTTATTTTGTGGTTTGTGGTTTGATTTGGTTTGTTGTAATTAATGTAATTAATTGGTTTTACGGCCTGCGTGTCGTCTTCTTCTTCGCTTGTGAGGTATCTCTACTTAGTATAGATGCTAGCTAGTACTAGATAGTTAAATGATAGCCAAGACATGGAGAAGAAGACCAATGAATCACCACAAAGACGATGGAGAACTCGCACACCTAGGACGCGCAACCATGGTGGAGGCACATGTAGATGATCTTGTCACTTTAGGGCTTATAGATATTATCATTGGCTTGGTAATATCTTAGTCTTAGGGGCCATATCCAAACCCAGTTTTTTCTTTTGTGAATGTTTATTATTTATGTCTCGTTATTTATTTTGGTGTATGGTTGATGCATGCAATATGTAACAAGATAATAATAAACAAGTATGATATTTTATTGTGGATTGCCCAATCCAAATAAGTAGATCATGTTGATTGGATCAACCAAATAATTAAGTAATCACAGTTAAACCCTCAAACGATATATTGCATTTTGACTTCTCTTACTGAAACACCCTTCATGATCAAGGTCTATTAAATTCGGGCTTTCCAAAGCAAGGAGTTTTTGATTCACCATGATGTGATGCGGCGACACAAGCAAGTAATGTGTGATTGTTGAAGTAAGAGGTTGGACGCAACTAGGTGAGTTCAATTCGATTGATAAACTTAGAGGCAAGGCAATTAGGAGTTATCTATGGAATAGATAAAGAATAAGGGGTTATTCACCTAATTGAACCAAGAATTGCATGGGATGCAATTGGAAGAAGTTCCTACCTAAATAACTAATTCTTGGGTGACTTGCCAAAGCAACCTCAAGAAGATGTTAAATACGGATCTTCGACTCACTAGAAAATATATGATATTTTCCGCATTAATGGTGAGGTCTATTAATCCGAGGAAAATAGTGGGATCTATACTTAATAATCTAGCCATTATTAAATGTAGTTAATTGTTTAGAATACTAAAATTGCATATTTCTCATTTTGTAGAATTCCAATGGCAAAAAGTAGACAAGCATCGACTTAATCCCTACGATCTGTCCTTGAGAAGGAAAAGTTATCTGGAACAAACTTTTTGGACTGGTATAGACACTTGAGAATTTTCCTCAAGAAAGAAAAGAAACTGTACATCATAAACAATCCTATTCCAGCCCCCACCAGGAGAGGATGACGTGGTTGCCGCGATAGTGGCACATCAGAAACATTTGGATGTTTCTAATGATGTCACTTTCCTCATGCTTTGTTCCATGAACTCTAGTCTTAAGAAGCAACATGAGAACATGGACGCGTACGATATGAGTGTACACCTAAGACACGTCTTCCAAGAGCAGGCAAGGCATGAGAGGTATGAAGTATCCAAGGCACTGTTCAAGTGCATTCTCACAGAGGGGAACCCAGTCGGGCCTCATGTACTCCACATGATCGGATACATGGGGAATATCGAGATGTTAGGCTTCCCATTCGTCCAAGAGTTCGCCACTGATCTCATCCTGCAATTGTTTCCGGATAGTTATAGCCAGTTCATCATGAACTATAACATGTATGAGATCTAGAAAGCTCTGCCTGACCTGCTCAATATGTTGAGGACCGGTGAACAGAGAATTAACAAGGGAAAAGGCAAGGCCATAATGATGGTCAATAAGAGGAAGGGCAAGAGAGTTGCCTCTACCTCCAAAGGAAAGAGCAAGAAAGTTGCAAAATCCAAGGGAGCCTTAAAGCCTGCTGGAGGCGTGACTAAGGGTGATTGTCGCTACTGTAGTCAGCCGGGTCACTGGAAGAGGAATTGCCCCAAGTATCTGGAGGATAAAAGGCTTGGAATAGTGATTCCTCCACCACCAGGTATTTTTGTTATAGATGTCAATTTATCTATCTCTTCATCTTCGGTATTGGATACTGGATGTGGATCTCACATTTTTTGAAATGTGCATGATCTAAAGAGAAGTATAATATTGGCTAAAGGAGATATAGACTTGCACGTTGGAAATGGAGCAAGAGTTGTTGTGTTAGCCATAGGCATTAATGAGTTATATTTTCCTTCTGAACTTATTTTAGAATTAGAAAATTACTGTTATGTTCCTGCTATGAGCATAAATATTATTTCCATTTCTTTTTTGGACAAGAAAGGTTTTACTATTTCAATAAAGGACAAGTGTTGCTCCATTCATTTTGATAGTATGCACTGTTGTAGTGCGAATCTTTCTAATGGATTGTATATCCTTGATCTAAATAATTCCGTCTATAACATAAATACCAAGAGGATTATAACTAATGATTTAAATCTTACTTATCTATGGCACTGTCGTTTAGGCTACATAAACGAGAAACGCATCTCTAGACTCCATATGGATGGATTGCTAGACTCATTTGATTATGAATCATATGGGACATGCGAATCTTGTTTATTAGGAAAAATGACAAAGTCCCCTTTCAATAAGAAAGGTGAGAGGACTAGTGAGTTATTGGCACTCATACATACTGATGAGTGTGGGCCGTTTCCCACGCCGACTAGAGGTGGTTACCTTTACTTCATTACATTTACTGATGATTTCAGTAGATATGGATTTTTATACCTTATGAAGGCCAAATCCGAATCCTTTGAATTGTTAAAAGAATTCAAGAATGAAGTAGAGAAGCAACTTGGCAAGAGTATCAAGGCTCTACGATCGGATCGTGGAGGAGAATACTTGTGTCAAGAGTTTGACGACTATCTTAGAGAGTGTGAGATCGTGTCCCAACTCAGTCCATCCGGAACGCCACAGTGGAA
This sequence comes from Linanthus parryae, assembly GCA_023055425.1. Classification (NCBI taxonomy): domain Eukaryota; kingdom Viridiplantae; phylum Streptophyta; class Magnoliopsida; order Ericales; family Polemoniaceae; genus Linanthus; species Linanthus parryae. The sequence continues at coordinate 8,830,830 of JALGPY010000009.1, read as the reverse complement.
TGGCGTGTCTGAGAGGAGGAATCACACCCTGTTGGACATGGTGCGGTCTATGATGTGTCAAATAGATCTTCCATTATCGTTTTGAGGACATGCTCTATTGACTGCAGCTTCTACCATTAACCGTGTTCCATCCAAATCAGTCATGAAGACACCATATGAGATATGGACTGGGAGAGGTCCCATATATGGGGTTCCAATGTCTATGTAAAACGTTTAAAAACAGACAGCTCGGACCCAAGGCAGCTAAGTGTAAGTTTGTGCGATATCCTAAGTAAACGAAAGGATATTATTTATACAATCCAACCGTGAACAAAGTGTTTGTTGCTCAGACTGGTGCATTCCTAGAAAGAGAGTTTGTCACTAAAGGAGCCAGTGGGAGGACTGTATAGCTTGAATAAATTCAAGAACCACAAGACACTGATTCTGCGATGGAGCATGAGCAGTACCACAAAGTTTTGTGGAGCAACCCGTTCAAGAAACAAAAGAACTCCCTGAAATGGGGAGTATGCAGATGAATATGCAGCACAAATACTCTAGAAGCGGGGGGGGGGGGGGGGGGGGGAGGGGGGTTAAATAGAGTATGCCAACTTTTCGCAAAGCTAGAGGGGGAAGAGAGTTTTAGTTTTAGTGCAAATGAATTCAAGGCCTTGAAAACAAATTCAAGCCTTTGAAATGAAATATAGTGCAGTAAAACAGACAAGTCTCTTTCAAGGCCTTGAAAAGAGTTTAAAACCATTGAAATACATACAAGTTTGAATGCAGTAAAAACTATGAATGTGACTAAACTGTAAATGTAAGAGACGAAGAATTTATAGAGTTCAGTCCACTTGGACCTACGTCTCTACCTCAGGGATCTTCTCCCTGCAGTATTTTCAACTCAATTCTTATTAATCAAAATCTAAGCCCTAGATCTCAAGCACAAAGAATTGCCTTACTCTGTTACAGCTTGTGGTTCTCTCTAACCTATCTAGTACTGCTCTAGCTAACTGATTAACTAAGAATTCTCTATTTTTCACTTTGAACTATCCTTGAGAATGATGTAAAAGTATTATAGAAATTATCTACCAATAAAGTACAGTGCAGAAGAACACTAGAATAGAAAACTGCAATGAAGAGTGCAGTGAACTTCTGTGTGTTGGATTGTGAGAAGGATGTGCTTCTTTGATGCTTGTCAATCCAGAATTGTGTCTATGTTTTTGCCCGGTGAGTGTTGTCTCTGTTGCTTCAAAAATAAGATCTATTTATACTTCAAAAAGCTCTGCAAATCTTCCCAGATTTTCAGCAACAAATCTCCTATTTTGTAGGCAACAAACTTTGACTCTTTGACATCTTCTCCAACGGTTATATGATCACGATCTCCATATATATTGTTGTGATCTTACATTTTAACAAGTTGAGAAGCTGTCATGCAAGTTTGATTTATCAAAGAATCATCTTCTCCAACTGTTTCCTTTCCTGCACAAGTCAGATTAGGAACTTATCCCTGCAAACTAGGAATTAGAATTCCCTGCAAAAGCATAGTAAATCAGATGACTTCTTACGTTCAAACCCGTCGAATTAATTTGTCTTTCATCATCAAATAATAATAAATCAAGCAGAGGGGTGAGAGAGAATAAATCAGATTAGGAGAGTTCACAGAAGACTCCCCCTGAGAATAAGCATAGAGGTTATTCAGTTTCAAGGCTTTGAATCCAGTTTCAAGGCCTTGAAAATAGCTATACTATTTTCAAGCCTGTGAGATCAGATTCAAGGCCTTGGAATAGTTTTGTTATTTCAAGCCTTGTGCAACCTATGATCTTACAATCTCCCACTTGATGAAAGACAAAACCTCAATTGTTTTGATTCTAAGTATCTGCAAAAAATACTGATTAGCACAGAATAGTAATAACACAGTAGTTCCAAAATATCTAACTTATTCAATTCAGCAACGGAAAGTAAAAGTTCAGCAGATAATTCCTAAGAATAAAAAGTTCAGCAGATAATTCCTAAGAATAAAAACCTAAAAACCCTATAATTTCCCCCCCTTTTTGACTTTCATCAAAAAGTTAGAGAAAAATGTTGGATCAAGTGTCTGGAAAGTTTTTGAAAATAAAACTTAAAACTTAAAAGAGAGAATGGGGAAGAATGAAATACCCCGTTATTTAGAAACGGGTATTATGTGTATTTTATATAGTATTAAGTGCATTTTATGTAATATTAAGTGTTAGTATGTTAAAACGAGTATTTTATTATAATATTGGGTGTTAATATGATATTAGTATAAGTTGGGATATTAGTAACTATTATTTAGAAAGTTAATTTTAATGTTATAATCCATTAGCGGGTTTTATGTGGTTTTTCCTAACTTAAAGTGTGCCTTTTAAGTGAACTTGGGGGTAGTAGTTGTATAATGACTAAACCAGTGGGGGTTAAATTGTCTTTACCCAAAAATTTAGTCATCTTCTTCCTCAAACTCTCCCATGGAGGAAGAAGACCATCTCCAACCCAAACACCACCATTATCACTCCAAATCTTCATCAAATTCGTTGATGTTTGTCCCAAATCACTCCCTATTCGATTTAAACTCATCAAGGCTCGATAATTTAGCATCAAGCAACCCAATTTCGCCAATTTTTGGTCCCGATTCAAAATCAAAGTTTTTAAAGTGGGTTTCCTCATGGAGGTTGAATTCTTCACCTCTCTACCTATATAAACCCATCAATTCTCAGATGTTAAACCCACAATCTCAATCCCTCAACCTCTCAATCTCTCCGTCGATCTCTCTCTCAATCTCCCACAACCAATCTCTCTCTCTCTCTCTCTCTCTCTCTCTCTCTCTCTCTCTCTCCCGTCCGCCGCTGCCATCGCCGCCGCCGGCGACCTCGCCGCCGTCGGCCATCGCCCTCGGCCCTCTGTCCGCCACCACCACCATTCGCCGCCACCGTCGACGTCATCCCGTCGCCTCTCTCTATGTTCGGGTATGAAACCCGTATGTATTCTCTTCTTTCCTTTCTTCTCTTGTTTATTCATTATTATTAGTTAACTGTTGTGCACAAGAGATTCCGGCAGGGAGACCTCCGTGTACACCGTACGTAGTGGATCAGGGATCGCACAGGAAGAATAGGGGTGTGTGTAGGGAGAGAGTAAGTCAGTAGCAATGTCTGAGAGAGAGACAGAGGTTTGGCAGAGCTTCCGCGTATGGCAGTGTGTCCTCCTTTGTATGGAAAGGTTAACGATATATATATACTGGAGAACATGACCGTTGTAGTGTGGTTAATGCGCCCATTAATGGCGGCTTAATTAGCTTAACCGTAACGGCACGTTCGTCCGAGTATATAGGAACCGTTAGAGCACGTGGTGCGCGAATACCGGAACCGTTACGAGGTTGACCGGGTTTGACCGGATTGACCGGGTTTATGGAGCTCGTGCCATAAATCTCTCAAAACAGTTACTAAAGGTCGCGCGCGGGCTTGGCTCGCACGCGACAGGGCTTACTCTAGCCTCCAAACCACAAAGTCCCTACAAGTCCCGTGCAGTGGTATGCGAGGGCTCTGTCTCGCAGCCCCCACATGGATCAGCTCGGCTGGTGATCCTGTGTGTGTGGAGCACAATATGGTGTGCTGGATGGTTGCCACGTGGCCTAGATCTGCCATGTCAGAAAGCAGTATCTACATTAGCCCCCTTTCTGCGCGTGAAGGCTCATAGCTGTATAGGCTTCCATGCGCGGAAACCAACATGCGCGTCATCGCCACGCACCAATTCAAATACGGGCAGGTTCAGCCCCCGTGCGTGTCATTATGACCTAAAACCCCTAGAGTCGTGCCGTCTGACCTTTAGGGTTTTAGGCGTGACGTCAGCCCGTCCTGTGATTGCGCGACACGACGGTGACGGTTGCGATTCGACTACTGAAGGGACGCAACCCTTCATTCTTCTGGATAAATACCTTGTATCCCATTATTGCAAAGCATCACTTCTTTCTCTTAAAGTGAATGGTACCCGGAGATCTTCGAGAGCAGATCCAGATAATCAATCACCAGTTCAGAACTGCAAATCGTATTCTCCAATTGTGTATATCCAAGCAAGCTTCAAGGAAACAAGGTTGGCCTCGTTTACTTTTGATTTAAAATACCAGTGTTTGCCTTGAATCGCGTTGAATCTGTAAATCCATGAAATTTGTGAAGAGGCTTTTGATCTTTGAACCCGCTTCGTTTTAATCTTTCAATAATATCAACTCCCCAATTTCTGAAATCGGCACTGGAACTGTTTGCTTTGGTTTGCATAGATCTCAAATTCCAAAATTCAAACTGAAGTGTGGTGTGGTATTTCTCCCCCCTTTTTCTTGCCCTTTCGCAGGAATGGCCAAGACAAGAGTAACCAGACCCGTCAAGGAAGACGAAGAGATGTCGGAGCTTCCGCAGGCTCTGTGGCGTAAAGCCCCCTTTCTGGGTGGGAAGGATTTTTATCATGCGAGGGTGAAGGCGAAGAGGATGCCTGATCCTGTTCCTGTTGAGCAATTGCTGACGTTGACCCGCCCAGTTAGCTCAGCCCTGCTCGAGTGGGTTGGTTCCGAGGATGTAGTCCGATTGGGGATCGAGAACGGGCACTTCCCGTATACTGCGATTTCTACTCAAGCGTTCGTCCAGAAATTGGACTATATGGATGAGTGGATCGACCACGTGTTGGATCATCACGCCGAGACTCTTGATAAAGCCGGCATTTTCTTTGCTATCCGTGCTATGAAGGGTGCTGCCGTGAAGTTGGATCAGTCCATGCTTCTAGACCTTCTGTCCCGTTATTCGCCCGCGACTCACACGTTTCATTTTGCTGAGTTCGAGGCTGCCCCCACGCTCGAGGATGTTCAAATGCTGTATGAGCTTTCCCCCATGGGCGAGGTGGACCCCTTGAGCCACTTAAGGACATCTGCTGAAATGGCCTTGTACGCGCAGATGGAGGAGTGCCTAGCAGAGGTAAAGAAAATCTCCACTCGATGGACCACTACAAAGCCTCTTCCGAACTGGCAGCTAGTGGATACGTCTGCGAAGAATACCTGGAACAAGTGGTTGCAGTACTTCTTCCGAGACTATGCGAACAGCAGCATCACTAAGAAGCTTTTGAGCGAGAACCCGGAGGCCGAGAATTATGTAGAGGGCAAGGGTTATCATTTAACCCTTTGTGCCTTTCTCTGTGCTTGGCTGTCAAGGTATCTGATTGATGGTCACCCCCATGACGGGGTCTTCTACCATGTGCTGCCACTTGCCGTGAGGCTCGCTCTTGGCCAGAGAGTCGCACTCGGACCCTTGGTCCTGGGGACGCTATATTACAGGCTGGATCAGCTGGTTCTGGCGATGAGGGAATCGCGTGGCCGCCTCGATGTTCTGACCTTTGTCAATATCAGCTTTTTGACAATGTGGGTTTTCGAGCGCTGGCCGTCTTATGCTCCAACTCCCCTCCCACTTGAGAAGTGGTGTCCCCCAGGCGAGACGGAAGCGCGCAACAGCGGAAGGGCTGCGAGATGGTTTGGAGCAAGCAACACCAAGTGTACTTGGAGTTTGATATGCGACAAACGAAAGGAGTTTACTGCCAGGCCCTATGCCACACGTGTTGAGAATGTGCGGTGGTTTCCAAAGCTATACCCTTCCAAAGGTATGGTCTTGTCAGAAGACCTTCTCTTTGAAAAGGGGCCGCATTTCCACGAACGCTATCGTGACTTCTTCTGTTGGTGTCTGCGAGGTTCTCTTCCTGCCCTTGCAGAGCATATTCGTGAGCTCGCGCCACGGTATGAAAGACTTACAGTGGATGTTGACCCTACTCGGGTCTCTCCTCAGTTTGGTTTTGATGCGGTGGCCCCATCGATCTGGCCCCAGTCTATTATCAGAGGGTGCTACAAGCGTTTGCTGACAAAGGAATGCAAGACGGTCCTTATGAGCAATCTTCCCTTTGAGCAGCCTGCGGGGACTCGCAAGGGTGGTTGTTCCCAGAACTGGATCGCATACTGGGTTGCCCAGCAAACGAGGATTGAGACGGAGGCGGCGGCGCAGCCAGGAAAGGCCCCCTTGATCAAGAGAAACTCTTTTCCGTTTCGCCCCAATTGCAGTTTGAGCGAGTCTGAGTATGGTTGCTACTCGCTGTGGGACCGCGAGAATCATTTGTGCCCCGATTTCATTCTGAAGGAGCAAGTCGACGCAATCAAGAAGGGTGACGCGCAGGTCATCAAATATAGCAAGGCGTTTGCTGAGGTAAGCAATTTCCTTATGTGCTTTAGGCTTTTTGGTTTCCTTGCGCTGATGCTTTTTGTTCTGTGCTGTTTCAGTGTCATGTGCGGAGGTTCGCAGCTGGTGATCGCTCCAAATCGCTGGTGGACACCATTGTTGCCACTAGAAGGAAGGGGGAGTCGTACCGGCTAGCATGGAGGATGGATGCCGAGGTCGAAACAAAGGTTCGCGGAGTCATGAACACTTTTGCTGACTCGCTGATAGACAACCCTCCGGTTCCGTCTCCTCCTAGAGATGACCCGTCCCCTCCAGCGACTGCGGCGCCGAGAGTGAAGAGACCTAGGCAAAAGGGAATTACGATTTCTTCCACTAGGAGTGCTCCAACTTCTCCCCCAGTGAGGTCCCTTTCCATCAAGGACAAAGGCAAGGGTCGTATGCCCAGCAAAGTGCGAAAAGATCTCGCAGTTGAGACTTTCGTTCCATTCAACCAAGAGGAGGAAGAGAGACAGGAGCCCCAAGCAAGTGATGAAGAAGAAGAAGCAACAGTTGTGATGTGCGAGGAAGAATCAGGAGGTACTTCCGTCGCATCTCCTTGCCCCTTTATCTTGACTTCTTTGTAGTTCTTTTCTTTGAACCAATTATATATTCGCAGATGATGATGATGAAGCCGTTGGTGGCCTTGTGACCAAGAGGCAAAAGAGAGATGCCCATTCTGGCATTTCAGATGATCCTATAAGCGAGGATGTTCTTGCTGAATCCCGGAAGACAGCTGCGGAGGCTGCTGAAAGAAGAAGGCAGCGAGAGGAAGAGGAGCTCGAGCGTGTGAAACAGCGGAGCCTCGAGGAGCAGCATGTTGACGACTTAGTGCGTCCAGTTGGCGAGGAAGACGAGCTTCCCGAAGAAGTGGCTCCTCATGTGGAGGAGGAAGATGAGGTTCCTGGAGAGGATGCAGCAGAGCTAGAGCAAGTCCAAGCGGACTTCGCAGAGATCGCAGGTGGCGATAAAGGTGAGATCTTCAATCTCGCAGTTACTTATAGAGATGTAATTGTGGGTGCGTTAAAGCACGGTGTGTCAAAGCCTGACATTCGCCGTTGGTTGGTAAGCAAATGTGGAGAACCCTCAGGTAATTACTTTGAGTGATATGCGCATACTAGGCTGTAGCCACTTGAGGCAAAATCATGACTGGTTTACTCGCGTCCCAGGTCACGCTTCTCTTAAATATTTGCTTAGTGAGGATACACTGATAGGGCACGGTTCCACGTCCCTAGTGTACGATGAGGATACCTCAATCCCACCTTCGCGTGGAGGTGCTTATTCTTAGCTTTAGTAAAGATAGCGAAATAACTTATAACACAAGTTACCTCATATTATCGCATTTGGTATCGCAGGTCATGCTGAGGAACCTGAGCTGGAGCAGAGAAGTCAGCCTCCTGCATCCCATGTTCCAATTTCGAGCTCCCATACCGAGAAGCCCGTCGCAGCTGCTGGACACGCAAGTGAGCATCTCGAGGATGTCATCGAACTCTCCGATGATGTCGAAGCTGATGCTGTGCCGATGGACGAAGGTGTCCGTACCGGTGGTGAGGAAGAAAGGACAAGTGACGCTAACATTTTCGCATCTGGGAGTTTCCTCCGCCCAGCGACTTCGGCTATCCCTTCGCCTCCGGCGATGACTGAGCCAGAAGCACCTATTCCTGCGTGGAGCATTTGGGGCTCGCAGGTTGGGAATGTAGTCGCAGCTGGTGCGGCCTACACTCTTCCTCCTGACTATGAGAGGTTGGAGCTCGCAGCTGATAGGAGAGCTATGGAGCGAGGGCAGTCTTCGAACAACCCAGTGGCCCGCATCCCTTCTCTTCATGAAATTCTGGAAGGCACTGGTAAGTAAAGATTTACCGTTCGCACATCGCATTATTTGCTTGCGAGTTCTGACATTATAACCATTTTTGATATCTCAGGTTTGAAGCAAACCGATGTAGACTGGGTGGTTCGAATGCGTCTCAGATACCCCCGATCGTTTGTGAGATCTCTGGAGATCGGACCTTTTGACAGGAGGCTATTCCTTACTGAAGCCATCTGGATACTGGAGCAGCTGTCTGCGGCTACACCTGCGACCATTTCGGCCCAGAGTGCTGAATTGCTGTGTGGCATGTGCCAAAATCTCCTGTTCAAAGTCCAAGGCAGACTTGGTTTCAAATTCCTCAAGGACAGAGTTACACTGATTCGCGCAGCTGTAACTTTGAATCTCGGTCACCAGAATCTCGCAGCTGAGATACAGAAGGTGGAGCAGCAAAAGCAAAAGGTTGATGAAGCTTTGAAGCTGTATCATGAAATGAATGCCAAGTGCGAGCAACTGAAGCAAGAAGTGAAACAAGTGGAGAAGCTGAGCGAGCAGTTCGGGCCCCAAGACTCCTTAATCAAGAATTTGTTTTGACTTTTCGAATTTTGAAAAGAAAACAGGAAAATGGCTGAGACATTAATGTAATGTTTTGAAACATTAATGTAATGTTGCTAGGGTTTCTCCCCCTTTTTTTTTAACAACAGACAATGAGTTTGCCCGTTTTGCCCTTTTCGGGATTTGATTGGACATTTCTGTGCATATCCAATTATGACATCAGCAATTGATTCTTTGCTTGATTTTCGCGCTAATTTTCCGGCAGATAAGCACGCTTCCGTTGGGAAGTCCATCCGAATCATGACTATCCGTCATTTATTAGGATACGCAACTGAATCGTCGTAGCCTTTAGTAGGGTAATTGATTGTTACCGCTTTTCAAGGCGTAAGTGATTGAACTTACCCTCTTTTTGAATTTTGCTGACTCATCTTAGGCAACCGAAGAGTCTCCACAGGGCCTATATAAACCCTGTCTTTGCCATTTGGGTTCTTCATCCCAAACATGTGCTTTGCCGTGAGTCCTTACGACTGCTGGCTTCAACGCTTGTTTTTCGTTGATTCATGGCAACTTAAAGTTTTGAATCCTGAGTTTGCGCTTTGTGCTATAGAAATAGTTTCCAAGATCCACTTTATGAGGCTTATTGCTGTTTATAACCATCATAAAGAGGATGCAGATAATACCTCATGTGTATTCGAAGAAATTTCTTCGTGTATTATGTGTGCAGGTCATGTTTCCGGCCGCCTCGTGGCGAGGTGCAGCGCCGAAGTGACCGTGCTACCGTCTCGTAATGAACGGCGTGATTCTTCTTCAGCATCTCCGAAGAAGAATCCGTCGCCCTCTCATTTGTGAGGTCGGGGTGCTCGTCAATGCCCTTGTCCAACATGACAAGGAGTCCATCACCAGAGGAATGACTGCTTCGCCTGTTTTGCAGAGTAACATCTGTCGGCACAGGAAGCTCCTCCGGCGCCTATCTTGATTAGACAGAGGCTTTTGTCATTCCTTGGGGTCTTGGGCATATCGTATCCCTGACCTTGCTGCTAGGGATGTGGCGAATGACGAGTTGATCTCTTCGCGGCAGCATCCCTTTTGCTATAGATCTTTGGCCGCAGACTCGCGTGCTGTGCTGCCGGTGTCAGGACCGGTGGATTCTCTCTTTTCTTAGTCGAGAGTTCCCTTGGCGCATCTCTGGCTTACCAGCCATTTTTCGAATGTATTGTTGGCCATGTTGGCTGTGTAGTTAGATGCGAGCTTTTCGCTTGTAAGCTGCTATCTAGATAGATAAATTGTAAGTCATTTGACTCATAATGATATATAGCTTTTGTATTATCTGCTCTTTTTGCAACAAAATACAATTTCTCATGCGTTTCGGCTTGTTTTGCCTTGCATAATGGCATGTAATGATTTCACATATGCGACGTCAATGCGCAGATGTTTCGTTAGATCATTCGAGATCGTAATTTCGCAGCTGTGCCATCTTGACGGATGGGCTTGCAAGTGGTCGTTGTAAATCGTATGAGATCACATTCACAACTTTGCTATCGTAACAGATAGTTTTTAACAGATCAATTAAGATCATTGAGCGGCGCGAATTGCTATCATAGAAGATAGGCTTTATTAGAGGATTGCTTGAGATAGTTTCTCGCATGAATTGCTATCGCAACAGATAGACCTTTAGAAGGTCTAGAAAGATGGTTCTGCAGTTACGTTGCCGTCGTAACAGACGGGCTTGGGTGATCAACTGAAATCACTTTGCGTATAAATTGCTATCGTAACAGATAGGCTTGAGAAGATCATATAAGATCGCATTTGTGTAAACCGCTATCGTGAGAGATAGGATTTTGATGATCGATTGAGATCAGCTTAAAAAGATCATATAAGATCGCACTTGCGTAAACCGCTATCGTGAGAGATAGGATTTTGATAATCGATTGAGATCGTTTTTGTATTTTGCTGCTATCGTAGGAGATAGGCTTTGGATGATCACTTAAGATCGCATTTGCATTGGCTACCATCATAAGGGATGGGCTTTAGATGATCAATTAAGATCGTATTTATGTTGACTGCTATCGTGAGAGATAGGCTTTGGATGATCACTTAAGATCGCATTTGTATTGGCTGCCATCATAAGGGATGGGCTTTAGATGATCAATTAAGATCGTATTTATGTTGACTGCTATCGTGAGAGATAGGCTTTGGATGATCACTTAAGATCGCATTTGCATTGGCTGCCATCATAAGGGATGGGCTTTAGATGATCAATTAAGATCGCGTTTGCTATCGTAGGAGATAGGCTTTGATGATCAATTAAGATCGCGTTTGCGTTTGCTGCTATCGTAAGAGATAGGCTTTGATTAGGATCACGTTTGCGTTTGCTGCTATCGTAAAAGATAGGCTTTAGATGATCGATTAAGATCGCGTTTGCTATCGTAAGAGATAGGCTTTGATGATCAACTAAGATCGCGTTTGCGTTTGGCTGCTATCGTAAGAGATAGGCTTTAGATGATCGATTAAGATCGCGTTTGCTATCGTAAGAGATAGGCTTTGATGATCAATTAAGATCGCGTTTGTATTTGCTGCTATCGTAAGAGATAGGCTTTGATGATCGATCGAGATCGCGTTTGTGTTTGCTGCTATCGTAAGAGATAGGCTTTGATGATCGACTGAGATCGCGCTTGCTATCGTAAGAGATAGGCTTTGATGATCAATTAAGATCGCATTTGCTATTTGCTGATATTGCAGCGAATAAATCATTGTTAACAGTAATAACAAATAAAATAGAGCGATATACACAGCTAGAAATATGAACTTCTCATTTGGGAGAATTGTTTTATTATAGCATTCTCATATGGGAGAGATAGGATTACAATCCTCTCATATGGGAGAGGAGATTGCGAATATCGTAGCCACATGAGACATTAAGCAACGTTATCATAAAACGTATGAAATAAGAGAAGTCAAGGATAGTACTTCTTGATCCAGCGCATGTTGACTGAGCTTGGAGTTGAGGTTGTGCCGTGCAACCTTCGTATGCTGCAGTAGCCGCTATCGAAGACTTCTGTGACTTCGAAGGGTCCTTCCCAATTAGCTGCGAACTTCGGGTGAGTTGCTTCTCGCATGCAGTGATCAGATGCGCGCAAGACCAGGTCGCCAACTGCGAAATCCCGTCGCTGGACTGTCTTGTTATAGGCGCGAGCGATTCTCTCTTGGTACCGCTTGTTAGTCCTTTTGGCTTGTTCTCGCTTTTCTTCCAGCAAGACTAAATCATGATCGCGTTGATTTTCATAGAGTGCATGGAAGGCCAGCCTTGCCGAATTGACTCTGACCTCCGCAGGTACTACAGCTTCGGCCCCATAACATAGTAGAAATGGCGAGGCCCCTGTAGGTGTCCTTGGAGAAGTTCTGTAGGCCCACAGAGCTATGTTAAGGGAGTCGGCCCACTTCTTGTGGTCATCTGCGACCATCTTGCTCAGAATTCTCAACAGCGTTTTGTTAGTCGCTTCGGCTTGTCCGTTTCCCTTTGGACAATAGGGGGTGGAGCATATTTGCCTGATATTGTACTCCGCGAGTTTCGTAGCTACCTGACGATTAACAAAAGGAGTACCGTTATCTGAAAGAATAGTATTTGGGATTCCGAACCTGCATACGATGTTTTCCTGGATGAAGTTAACCACAGCCAGCGCGTTTGGCGTCTTTAGTGGTATTGCTTCCACCCATTTGGTGAACAGCTCGGTTGCAGTAAGAATGAAATGGTTCCCATGTGACGTTGGTCGGATGGGTCCGATGAAGTCCAAAGCCCATGTGTGAAATGGCCATGGCGTCCCTAATGCATGTAGATCCACGGCGGGAGCGTGCACTAGGTTCCCTTTGAATTGGCATTCTTGGCAGCGTCGCACCTTGGTGCGGCAATCGACTTCCATCGTGGGCCAGAAGTATCCGATTGAGAGGAGTTGTCTGCATAATTTCGCACCTCCCTGGTGTTCCACCTGATGAGAAAGGTCCATGACTTCTTGTGCTTCCCTGCCGTCTAGGCATCGCAGCAAGTTACCCTCGTGACCTTTTCGCCAAAGCAGGTTTTCCTGAACCAGGTATCGAGAGGCTTTCCTCTTCAATTTGTCGGCTTCTTTTCTCGATTCGGGTACGGTGCCCTGGGTGAGGAATTCAAACAATGGCTTCCTCCAGTCTGTGTCGTCATCGGTTAGAGCGATGAGTAGAGAATCTTTGATTAGTGCGCAACTTTCGCACTTCCCTTGTATCAGGGCTGCAGCTGTTGACATGCCTGGCCAATGAATGCCATATCTCTGAGCTTTCCTGTAGATTGACACCTCGCTTTCTCCGCAAGCGTGTTGGTGAATCTTTTCTAACAGCTGTTGTCCCTCTTGCTCGGAGACACATCGCATGAGTATTCCTCCAGGACCCTTGTAGTAAAGGGTGTTGTCGTGGATGCAGTATCCTTTCGTGAGTACCCAGTTTTCGCTGCTGGTGCCTTTCGCAATAGCTTGCAGGATTGCTTTTCGCCAGTCTGCGTCATCCATGTGTTCATCGTCGCACGCATCTTCTGTCAATGCCGACGATGTTCGCACTTCGATGGAAATCCTTGCGGGGCATTTGTCTATACTGACCTTAGATCCCAGAGTTGCTAAGGCGTCTGCATGCCTGTTGTCCGCTCGGGGCTTGTGCTCGTATTTCACGTCGCAGAATTGCTGCATCAGCTTTTGCACTAGGGTGCGGTATGGCAGGAGGTTGATCTCCTTTAAACCATATTCGCCCGAGGCCTGCTTAACAATCAGTTTGGAATCTCCCATGACTGTTAAGTTGCTCACTTCCAAAGCTTTCGCCGCACGGAGCCCCGCGATCAGAGCCTCGTATTCCGCCTCGTTGTTCGTGACTGCGAAGTTGAGTTTTGCGGACATCTGTATGACTTCCCCGTCCGGCTTTGTCAAGACTATCCCAATGCCTCCGCCTTTTCTGGTTGACGAACCGTCGAAGTGGAGGGTCCAATAGGGCACGTCGATCGCGTAGATTTCAGGGCCTTCGAGCTCTTCCTCGATCACAGGTTCGTGACTGTTGTCGGGAAACTGTGCCAGCAGATCTGCTACCGCCTGCGACTTGATCGCTCTTGGTTTCACGCATGTGATATCGTATTGAGAGATGGTCATGTACCATTTCGCCAATCTCCCGCCCGGAGTAGTGTGAGTTAGCAGGTATCTTATGGGGTCGCTTTTGGTGACCACCACTACTTTGTGCGATGCAAAATAGTGTCTCAACTTCTCTATTACGAAGAATAAAGCAAGGCAATGACGTTCGATGTCTGTGTACCTTGATTCAGCAGGCTGCACAATGCGAGAGATGTAATAGATGGGCCTCTCTTGGCCTTCATACACCTGAGCCAAGAGTGCTCCTATAGATTTCCTTGTCGATGTAAGGTATAGCAGAAGCGGTGACCCCAGTTGAGGCGCGATCATTATCTTTGGGGATGTGAGTAACTCCTTTAGCTTTTCGAATGCGGCTTCGTGATCAGGAGCCCAGTTGTACGCGGCGTCCTTCTTGAGAAGAGTGCTGAAGCAGCATGTGATTTCGGCGATTGCTGGGATGAATCTCCGCAGATATGACAATTTTCCCAAGAATGTTTTCAAGGTAATTTGGTCGTGAGGTGGTGTCATGCTGGTGATGGCTGACACTTTCGCAGGGTCAGGCTCGATCCCTTGGCGATGGACTACGCATCCCAAAAACTTCCCCGAAGTCACGCCAAATGCGCATTTCATGGGGTTCATTTTTAGTTGAAAGCTCCTGCATCTGTTGAACACCTTTCGCAGGTTTGCAAGGTGATCTGCTTCATGTTTGGATTTGACTACCAAGTCATCCACATAGAATTCCACTTCTTTGTGCATCATGTCGTGGAATAGAGCCATCATGGCCCGCTGATAGGTCGCGCCTGCGTTCTTAAGACCGAATGGCATTACCGTATAGTTGAATACCCCCACGGGAGTGATGAATGCAGTTTTCCTTGCATCTTCGGGATCCATCTTGATTTGATTGTACCCGCTGAAGCCGTCCATGAAACTGAACATGCGATGGCCTTCCGTTGAATCAATGAGCAAATCGATGTTAGGCAGTGGGAAATCGTCCTTAGGGCAGAAGCGATTAAGATCTCGGAAGTCCACGCAGATGCGGAGCTGTCCGTTCTTCTTCACCACCGGCACGATGTTGGCCAACCATGTGGGATGGTGATTTGGCTCTATGAACTTGGCGTCTAGGAGTTTGACAATCTCCTGCTTGATCTTCACGTTGAGCTCTGGCCTGAAGCTTCTGGTGCTTTGCTTGACCGGTTTAGACCCTGGGATGATGTCTAAACGGTGCATGGTGATGCTCGTGTCCAGACCCGGCATCTCGTCATATTCCCATGCGAACACGTCCTTGTATTCAGTTAGGAGCTGCAGCAGTCCTTGTTCCTCTTCGCTTGTGAGGTCCGCACTCAGGAAGACTGGCCTTTTCTTTTCCTCGTTCGGGCTGAGGAACACTTCCTTTAGCTCTTGCTTTTGTGGTCTTGGCCTGTCTTCCATGCATTCGGGCGCTTCTTTGAGTTTCTCATCTGGAGTACCCTGTGTTGGCTCTTCTGTCAGCGCAACTTGCTCGATTTGATTGATTTGCCCAGGGACATCCCCATGCCCGTGTGAGGACGTCCCCGCGCACCTTCATATGCGATAGCATTTCTTCCCGTTGGCGTAGAAGCTCTCTATCTCCTTACCCTCGGGGTCATGCTTTGCGATCCTCTTCAGAGTGTATACATTCTTGCGATGATATGCGATGCGCGGCGCCTCTTCGTGAGTAGGCGGCTTTTCCTTGGCATCTCCCCTTATCACCATCACGCCTGCAGGTGACTGGTCCTTGATGTCCTCCCAGAGAGGTAAGGGAGTAGGGTTGAATGGTCCGGGTGTTTGCTCGTCCGCCATCTCGGTGAACCACACCGCCTCGCTGAGATGTGCTTCGTCCAAGTTGAATGGGTTAGTTGAAGCCGGTATCTCGACAATCCTGTCGTTCCAGATAGCTTTCATCACCTGGTGAGCCGTCGAAGGGATTGCGTCAAAGCGATGAATCCAGGCCCGACCTATGATCATGTGATACGTGGTGTTCGCGTCTATGACATAGAACTTCGCCGAGCACTTGATTTTGCCGATCTGAACGCCCAGGCGGATCCATCCGATCGTCATTCTAGAATCGCTTCCGAATCCCACCAGCGGGGATGGACGCTTGACTACCTTGTGCTCGGGGATCCCTGCTAGCTTCAGTGTGTGGAGTGGAACAACATTGACCGCTGCTCCTCCATCGACGAATGCTCGCTTGAATTCGACGCCGTTGATGATGGCGGTCACGTACAGGGGCCTCTGGTGGCTCGCATCTGTCTTCTTGTCGCTGGCAGAAAAGGTCATAATCTTTTCTGTGGAACGGGACGCCCTGACGACTTTCCCGTTGGAGACCACGAGGTCCTCCTCGTAGTCCTCTGCTACCCTTAAGATTGCTTTTGTCATGTCCGCTCGACATTTTTCGGAGAAGTTCATCTCGTTGAAGAATTTGTCGAAGCCGTGCGACCCTTTCATGCGGTCGGCACGCTCGTCTTCCGTGTCCATGCTGTAGTCTTCATCTTCATGGACTTCAGCGATGATGGGCAGACCATCTTCTGCGACTTCTTCCAAGTCCACTATCGAGATCATGGCGACCTCTTTGCCCTTTGAGCCCGAATCTGTATGGGCAGGCAGCGGGTTGTTGCGCACATCCTTCCGGTGGTCGCTGACGATGAGTTCGCCGTTCTTCATCTTCTGATCGAACGCGAATCTGAGCTTCTTGCACTCGGCTGTGGGGTGCATGACCTTGCCGTGGTATTCGCACCACTTAGGGTCCCTCGTCATCTCCTTGGAGGGTGCTTTCTCGAGCGGTGGCAGGACGCCGTCCTTACGCCACTGTCTGCAGAGATCGCTCGCTTCCTCCACCGAGCATGGCAGAGGTGGTGCATCGAAGTTTGCAACCTTTGCTTGCTTCTGGGGCGAAACTGTGTTGACCTCAGCTTCGCGTCCCCGCTTGTAGCCAAATCTGCCGATCTTGTAGGTGGTGCCGCTCGCAGGTCGTTCTGGAGCGCTCTTCTTTCTCTGTCTCTCGACAATGGGCTCGATGTTCATCGTGCATTCGATGAGCTTTGAAAACGTTGGTGTTTGTAAATTGATCAGCATGCTTTTGTATTCATCTCGCATGCACTGCAGGCATATCTCTACGAGCCGGCTTTCGAGCATTGGATCCTTGCACTCCAAGGATTTCGCTCTGAATTTCTTGATGAAAGTGATTCCATCTTCCTCGCGTTTCTGATACATCCGCGAGAGATGGATCATCGTCACCTTTTCTTCCATCTGGAAGAACTTGGTATAGAACTTCTGGACCATGTCGTCCCAAGTTTTCACAGATCCGGCCTCCAATGTTCGGTACCATTTGTATGCTACATTCCCAAGAGTTTTTGGGAATTCTCGCATCAGCAGCTTGGGATCAGCTCCGTATGGACCCATGACATCGATGAAACGCATGACGTGCTCATGAGCGTTTCCATTGACGTCCTCGAACTTGTCCCATTTGGGAGCCTTGTACCCCGCCGGGTTAGGCATGAGATAGATCTCTCGTGGGATGGGTGGATCGTTGTCTAGCTTCGGGATGATGGTATCCGCGAACGACTGATGAGCCAAGATGGAGTCCACGCGCTTCTGCAAAGACGTCATGCATTCTGGAATGCTTCCCTCGGTAGTTGGCGGAGGGGTTGCCGTAGGCGGTGGCGACACATATGCCGCCGGAGGATTGGGAGTGTATTGACTACCCGCGTTTCCCCAGATTGTCGCTGGTGGAGGCAGAGTGTACTGCAGAGCTGGGTTGGACGCCAAAGCCGGGGGCTGAGAGGCGTGAGCAGCAGGGGGCAGCATTTGTGCCGTTGACCCTTGGACCGATGGCAGCTGCGTGGCCGACGGCGGAGTTTGCAGATGAGGGTTGGGAGGCGTGGCCGACACTCCCAATCCTGGAGCGGTAGGGGTTCCTCCTCCCTGAGGGATAGCGGTGGCAGGTGGAGGATTTGGCGCGAGAGTGCCCAGAACGGCCAAGATCCGTTCTAGCTGCGCGGATTGAGACTTGAGAGCTTTTGCCTGACTTTGGACAGTGGCGTCCAAAGACTCTAAAGTTGGCGCCTCGCCGGGAGTCGTCGGAGTACGGCGAGCCTCGTCTCCCGAGGGAGTTTCGGCGGAAGGAGATCGGTTGCTGACATCGTCCTCCTGAGACATGGTTGCTTTTGCTGGTAAGTTTCACGTCGGGTTCACCAAAATGTGCACAAGAGATTCCGGCAGGGAGACCTCCGTGTACACCGTACGTAGTGGATCAGGGATCGCACAGGAAGAATAGGGGTGTGTGTAGGGAGAGAGTAAGTCAGTAGCAATGTCTGAGAGAGAGACAGAGGTTTGGCAGAGCTTCCGCGTATGGCAGTGTGTCCTCCTTTGTATGGAAAGGTTAACGATATATATATACTGGAGAACATGACCGTTGTAGTGTGGTTAATGCGCCCATTAATGGCGGCTTAATTAGCTTAACCGTAACGGCACGTTCGTCCGAGTATATAGGAACCGTTAGAGCACGTGGTGCGCGAATACCGGAACCGTTACGAGGTTGACCGGGTTTGACCGGATTGACCGGGTTTATGGAGCTCGTGCCATAAATCTCTCAAAACAGTTACTAAAGGTCGCGCGCGGGCTTGGCTCGCACGCGACAGGGCTTACTCTAGCCTCCAAACCACAAAGTCCCTACAAGTCCCGTGCAGTGGTATGCGAGGGCTCTGTCTCGCAGCCCCCACATGGATCAGCTCGGCTGGTGATCCTGTGTGTGTGGAGCACAATATGGTGTGCTGGATGGTTGCCACGTGGCCTAGATCTGCCATGTCAGAAAGCAGTATCTACAACTGTTAAATCAAAAAGATAGTGTGTTGGAAGGAAGTAACAAAAGGGGCTGTGGCGCAGTGGTTAAAGTTGACTGTTAGTATTTAGATGGTCTTGGGTTCGAATCTCACCACTAACAACTATTTTTTTTACTACTCTACACTCAAAATTTGAAAGAGAAGTTTTGGGAGTTTGAAAGCCTTATTAAAACACTTGAGAATTATTTATTTAGGAAGTTTATTTTCTTGTTTAAATGTTAATCTTTTGAAAAATAATACTCTTGGGTTATGCTTCATAGTAGTAAAAATTAGACAATTATTTTTATACAAGTTTAAAATCATTTTTTGTACTCACCTTTACTCCAAAATAAAAGTGTATAATAAGGATGATAAAAATATATTTTTCTTATTTATTTTTATAAGTTTGTAACAAATTAGAATAAGTTATTTTCTTCAAATAAATTTGTTATTTCTTTTGAATAAAAGTTAGTTAGTTTATAACTTATGCTCTCTACTAAGGCTTGTTTGGTTGGGAGGAACTACTATTAGAATTATTATTGTTTTTGGGGAAAAAAATAATATGCTTCTCTACCCTATAATAAGGGAAATAATTAGTTAATCTTATAAGTTATATTTATATAACTATAGCTATGTTCTTACAAATAATAAACGTTAGCTTAATAAAGCATATTTTTATTATAAAAGAGGTTTGTTCACCTTAGCAAGGGTTGGAGAGAGTTAGTAAGAGATTTATTTCATTTACATATAGGACTTCGTGTGCAATGTGTTGATTATGATACTATTAAATTTGTAGGCGACAATTTCGTTGACGAAGGACACGTCGAGTATTACTAGGAAGTGATTTGCTTTGCTTGAGATTAAAGGTAAGTAAATATGCCAAACCTAGTTGTGCTTATCTCTTTCGTGTCAAAACGAATTCTTGTATTTCTTTACGTCTCAAAAAGTGTTTATGTGACGTGACATGCAATATGTGATTTCTACATGATAAATGCTTTTCTTGAAAATATCACCATGATAATGATAATGCATTAATACGTAAAGTGGAATAGTTGTGCGGGGACATCTATTATTATTGTGGTATGGTTACCATTGGCATTGGACGGTTTGATCTCGGTCTCCCGTTTCAATTTATTTTTATTTTAATCCGGTTGCAAGTCCCCGGATAGCTCCTTGTACTCACTCTTCTGGCCGCAAGAAGTCTGTAAGGGGGTGTCGACACTTAAGGTCTTGGATGCTTGCGAAGTGGTTGGTTGGTTTCCCCCGTCACAACAAAGTAATAATGGATTTTTGGTTTGGTTAACGGAAAGAAGTTAACGATGGATTTTGGATTTTCCTAATGATTATGGAAATTGGTTCGAAATATTATGGAATTGGGAACTCTTATGTTTTAATACAAGAGTCAACTTTATTACCGCTGTGTTTGCGAAAAACTCTTACTTACAAATGAGTCATTGTTTTATAACTACCTCATCATCGTTTTACATGTTTGGATGTTTATTTACCAGTATTTCATGCTGATTTTGTACTGTGGTGTTTCTTTTTCATTCCGCACCACAGGTTTAGGAGATGGTTATCTGGCGTAGAAGGGGACGCGCATCACATGGGATAATAGAAGTATTCATTTGAATTTGAATTCCTTATTAGTTTAAACACTTTAGTTTGTTATGCCGGTTTGTGGCCAGGATGTTGGATTTTTAATAATGCAATATTTTCAATTGGATTTAATTATTATTATTGTGGATGTTTTGTGCTTGCGAACCATGTTATAAAATCTCCTTTTATCCGGGCTCCTCTCAGGTACGGAGTGACATCCCCGGGTCTCCGGCTTGGGCCATTTGGGGGTGTTACAAAGAAAGAGTAGGCAGGATTAAGAGGTTGGGTCTTCATCTCAATCTTGATCTCCCTGTTCTTTCTGACTGTCAACATCAGTCTTATCCTGTTCTTCCTGTTCCTCTTCATTCTCACCAGCAGTAGTTACTTCTTCAGTCTTGTATTTGGTAGCAGTAATTGGAGATTTTTTCTTTTTCTTCAAAGTAATCAGTAGATCATCTGAGTCAGGACTGTTTACTTCATCTCCTTCCTGAGCAGCTTGTTCTACCACTTTTTTTTCCCTTATCTTTGACTGGAGCAGCCTCTTCCTGGTGGGAATGTTCCATCACTTGGAAAATTCTTTTCAGAACCACCTTTCTTTGTACCTTCTTCATCCTCAGGAACATCAAAATCAGGCATGCTCCTGAAGATGTTTTCCACCATATACTTAACTTGTCCCATATCAGTTTCAAGTCCATAAAGAGTTTCTTTGATTTCTTCCAAATACAGTTCCAAACCATCAAGTCTCTGATTGTCTGTAGGCTGAGAATTCTGACTTGAAGTGGGATTCAAGGTCTTGGGCTTAAGAAAATTCTTTGCACTCAGTTCTTCTTCAGTCAAGTCTGAGTACAACTTCCAAGTCTTTTCTTTAGTCTTTACCACTATAAATTTCTCAAAAGCTTTTTCATTAAGCATTCTAATGCTAGAAGTGACTGATTCCTCTCCACCAGCTGGAATCTCAAAATGTTCAAAGAACAAGGTGAGCAGATTTGCATAGGGCAGAGGATGTTTCCTTTGATTGGTGTGGCTAAAGAGCATATGCTCAATCACTAACTTTGGAAGATCAATCTCATAATCATGCATTAACAGATACATGATTTGCAGCATTCTCTCAGTCACCAACTCTCTAGAGTGTTATCTGGGAAAGATACACCTTACCAAAATAGTGTGAAGGACTTTGGCTTCAACATTTAACGCAGAGTGTGTTAATTGTTTGACTGAGGTGGGAGTGTTTGGTAGGTAGAAATTTTCTCTGGCTAGTTTCAGTACTTCTGTCTTAGGTGGGTGATTGCTTGTGTCAAACCTCTTGGGACAGCCTAGTACATTGGCAAAATCAGAGTGATCCAATTCAATCTCAATTACAGCAACTCTAGATTGAATTACCAAGTGTGCTGATCTCTTAACTTGTTTCAAGTTTAGATATAAGAGTCTGGTTAGTCTTGGGTAGGCCAACTCTTTAGTGTTTAGCATAAACCACAGAGAACTCTTCTTTAACATAGAGATGAACTTAAGAATCATGTGTTCCACCATATGCATGCTGATCATACTACAGAAAGCAATAGATTTGGAAGCAAAACCATCTAACCACTGACCTTTAGAAGTGTTTGAGATGAACCAAGTTTCATCAGGGGTTGGGTTCTTTGAGTAGATCTGCAAGGCCTTCTCCATATGATCCTCTGGCTGTTCATCTGTTACCTTTCCTTTCCCTTTTTCAGCTTGAGTTGCCTTCTTCTTTTTCTTCACTTTATTGGGGATAGAAATCTATGTTTCAGGTTGCTTCTCTGCAACAGCTTTCTCTTTCTTCTTCTTCTTCTTCTTCTTCTTCTTCTTCTTCTTCTTCTTCTTCTTCTTCTTCTTCTTCTTCTTCTTCTTCTTCTTCTTCTTCTTCTTCTTCTTCTTCTTCTTCTTCTTCTTCTTCTTCTTCTTCTCTGTGGAGGGAGTTGAAACCTTCTTGACTTTCTTTTTGGGTGGAGGAATTTCTGCAACTGTCTCTGCAGTAGGAGTTCTAGAGCTAGAGTCTCCACTGATCTCTTGAACTTCATCAACTGCTGCCTTTCTTTTCTTCTCTGAACTAGGTTTTGATACTCCAGCCATCTTGATTCTGTCTGAGGCTCTCCTAGTGTTCATTAGGGTTTGGGAGAAGAATAGAGAGATGTAAGAATGATACGGAGAGATAGAGAAGAGAAGAAGATAAATACTAAAGGTGTCTGAGTTTCGAAAGGAAACTAGAATATCTCTCTTGATCTGAAAAGATTTGTAATGATCAGAGAAGATTCAAATAAATTCGGCCGTTGGAAAACAAATATTAAAATACTATATTTGGCTAAAAATCAATTTTGAAAATGTAGGGGCAATATTGAGCAAATATCTACAGAGATAGCACTCAATGCTCGAAGATCCAAGATTGTTGACTAACTAGTTCAGCAGACTCATTCTCAAGGTTTTGAAAAGGTTTTCAAGGTCTTGAAAATTTGTAACACTGAAAGAAATAAGATCAAAGTTTTGAAATGATTTTCAAGGCTTTGAAAATCAGTTCAAACCTTTGAAAACCACATAAAGCTTACTTTCTTACATGATGCTCCCCCTAAACCAATGCATCTTTATTTAGCATGCCTAATTCCTGTCTTAGAACTGAAAATGTTTCATATGGCAATGGTTTAGTGAAGATATCTGCAATTTTCATGTTAGTAGAAACAAATTCAAAACAATATCACCTTTCTCTGCACGATCTCTGATAAAAATGATGTCTAACATCAATATGCTTGGTTCTTGAATGTTGTACAGTGTTCTTTGTGATAGATATTGCACTAGTGTTGTCACATTTGATGGGAATACTTCTGAAATAAAATCCAAGATCCTTAAACTGTTGAGCAATCCATAACACTTGTGAAAAACATGAACCAAAAGATATGTATTCAGCTTCAGCTATTGATGGAGCAACTGAGTTCTATTTCTTGGAGTGCCACTGATTAGAGATGATCTAATAAATTGGCAAGTTCCAGAAGTGCTCTTTTATTAACTTTGTAACCTGCAAAGTCATGCATCAGATTCATCTTTATCTAAAGACAGTGTAGAACTAAATGGAGTCTTGATCTCTTTGGATTTAGACATATTGTACTTGTTCAGCAAGTCTCTAGTATACTTGCTTCGATGCAGAAAGATGCCTTTCTTCAATTGATGTAATTGAAGTCCAAGGAAGAAGCTAAATTCTCCCATCATGCTCATCTCAAATTCCCTGCTCATAAGACTTGAGGATTCTTTGCATAGAAGATCATTAGTAGCTCCAAACAGAATATCATCAACATAAATATGAACTTGAAGTAGATCTTTCTCATGAGTCTTAATGAAAAAGTTTTTGTCTACCAATCCTCTTTTGAAATCATTTTCAAGCAGAAATTTTGAAAATCTTTCATACCAAGCTCTTGGAGCTTGTTTCAAACCATAAAGAGATTTATCAAGTTTATAAACATGATCTGGAAACTTATCATTTTCAAAACCAGGAGGTTGTGCAACATAAACTTCTTCTTGCAAGTAACGATTCAAAAAAGAACATTTAACATCCATTTGATATAGTTTCATGTTTTTGAAAGATGCAAATTCAAGCAAAATTCTAATTGCTTCTAACCTGGCAAATGGAGAAAAAGTTTCCTCATAATAAATACCTTCTTCTTGATTGTAACCTTGAGAAACTAACCTTGCTTTGTTACAGATCACTTTGCCATTCTCATCCAACTTATTTCTGAACACCCATCTGGTACCAATGGCAGACTGTTTTGTAGGTGGTGGAACCAGGTTCCAAACCATATTCCTTTCAAACTCACTGAGTTCACATTGCATAACAATGATCCAGTCTGCTTCTTTTAGTGCTTCCTTCACAGTTTTAGGTTCTACAAGAGAGATAAAAGCACTAAAAGCACATAAGTTCTTCAACTCTGATCTAGTTTGTGTACCAGTGGTTGGATATGAAATGATATTGTCAACAGTATGAGATGAGAGATATTTGAATCTCTTTCTTGGAGACCATGGTTCAGGTTCTCATTTTCTGGTCTTGAAGTAGTGGCTTTGTCACTTGTATCCTTCTGATCATATTTTTCAAGGCTTTGAGGCTTGTTTTCAAGCCCGTGAACACCATTTTCAAGGTCTTGAAAATGTCTTCTGTTTTCTTCTGAGCCTTTCTTGAATCCAAGTGAGTTTTCAGTTTCTTCTTCTGATTCATGCTTGTTCGGATTCAGGTCTGCAAAACTTTCACTCAAAGAACCATCAAAGCTTTCATGAAAGATAACATGAATACTTTCTTCAACCAGCTTGGTTCTTTTATTACAAACTCTATAAGCTTTTCTAGTGAGAGAGTAACCAAGAAATATAACTTCATCACTTATTGCATCAAACTTACCCAAGTTGTCCTTACCATTGTTGTGGACATAGCATGTGCAACCAAAGGGTCTGAAGTATAAGATGTTTGGCTTTCTGACGCGAATTCTTTACGCGCTTAAACGCAAGTATACGGTCAAGTAGTATTAGGAGTATTTTACGACTCCGAGTATCGAACCCAAGGGAATTTAAAAATATTAGCTAACTAGAAAGTAATTATAATATGTCTATGTAACCGGTAAAAACGTGTTTGATTTTATGAACTTGTTGCCCACAAACAAGCGACTAAAATTAAATGACTACTAACTAAATATTTTTGTAGAATTTTCACTTTTAACGAAATGAACTTGTGATCAAATACGATTAATAAAGAAGAACTAGGCAATTGATGTTCCCTAGGGTTGTTAACGATTTCCGGATTATTCTTGAAACACTCTACGCACGTTCTAATTATACTGGGTAATACTCATCATGATTATCTCTCAATCTCACATGAATTTGTGTAATAAATAGCCTTCGGGTCCTCGCGGTCCACCTCCTTCTATCAATACACTCTAGTTGATTTGCTAGGCTCGTTCACCGGGTCATGTCGGTCCACCGAATTCACTATGTTCTAACAATGTCCACCGAAACTACCCTCACACGGTCAATCAAGTTTCTATCTCCTCTCGGTCTCAAGAAACTACAAGATCACCTAAACTATTCTTTAACACATATCAATAAGTTCACTTTAGTGCAACCCTATCAACAAGTAATATTGTACGGGTGATCAAGCCAAGAACATTAATAATAAAGTACAAGAATAGATAGGCTAACTAGAACGTTCATAGAATTAATTTAAAACATGCATCAAGTCCAAAATCCGGAAAATCATCCACAAACCCTAGTTTTACATCAATCACCTAGCTTAAAGTGTTTAGCTAGACATAATAGTGTTTAACATATCCAAAATAATAAAGTTCATGAAGAAAAGACGAAATAACGATGATCAAACGCTAAAATCTTCAATATTGTTGATGATCCTTGCTCCAAGCTTGTTCTCCCTTCTTCTCCAGCTCTCTAGACTCTAATTGTGCGTGAATATCCTCTAAAGATCGCCCCTCTATGTTGGAAATAGGTTGGAGTATTTAAAATTTCCTGAAATTGCAGAAAAACACCAAAATAACGCATCTGGCCACTCTGTTCGCACGAACACCCGACTCTTCGTGCGAACAGCCTTTCCTTCTCTGTTCGTGCAAACAGCTTGGCTGTTCGTGCTTTTCAACAGTCAGTTTTTCTTCTCTTTTTGGCAATCAAAAATATTCGAATTGTTCTTGTTCGTGCGAGCAAGAAGTTGTTCGCACGAACACTTCTTCAAACTTCACTTTCTTGCTTCTTTTCTTGATTCCTCCTCTCTCGTCTCCATTCCCGAGCAATTCCTTGAGCTATCCTGTTGTTCCGAAGTTCTTTTCCGCTCCAAAATTATCGCTCCAAGCTCCCGGTTCCTGGAATACACAATACGAACACATACCGGAAGATCACATGCGATAAACAATGCATAAATCATACAAAAAACGCCCGGATTACGAAATAAAGCTCAATAACTCAAGTACGCTCAAAACAACTAAGATTTGGTCGAATTCTCACGTAAATGCACCGAAACGCTCGCAAAACGGTAGTGAATCCGAAAGAATATAACTCCTAATGCGGAGTTATCAAACACCCCCACACTCACCTATTGCGCGTCCCGAGCAATCCAATCGAAGAGTCCAATCAAAATCCGACCACAATCCAACAAAAATATCCTCCAATGAAACACACATCCCCACAAGTGATATGAGTCGAGAATGGCATACTTACTAGAAACACCGTTGCATACAAATCCTAACTAGCCGACTCAATAACGACACATGACTTGACAATGAAACAATATGATGCAAATGCAAACTACGGTTCAGTCCTACACAAACACATATATACATAAAATAAACTTTTTATCTTTTTGGTTGAGATCGGGCAATCTCCATTGGCTTTAATCGAATATCATGAAGTGATGAGAATTCTAGGAACAAAGTATGAGTTGAAACTAAATTCGACAACGAGAATCTCCCCTAGTTAGTATAGAAATCCTAACTTTACTAAGTTCAAGAATAAGCCACCTCTTCGCGTGTGCCACGAAATAAGGGACTACGCTAGGCAAAGCCACATCCAAGGTCCGAGCTCCTAATCCGCTAACGGTTTTCAAATGATGAGGCTTAGGGACATAAGGATAAGTTTGTCGAAATCAAGTCCTAAGCGTCACATTCTCACATCCAATCCCACATCTCACACACCCTCACCACGATGATAGAAACCGAAACCCGAAGCTCACCACCTCCGGCCCTCAATTTCCTCAAACCCCGGTACACTAATGATCTCCGTGGCCATCGTCGTCCGTCATGCATGAAATGTGAACCGTCGTCGCCAACTTTGCTCCACCACTCGTTCCAATTCAAATTCAACTCAAACTTTATTTCATCTCTCCTTTTTTTCTTTTTTTCTTTTTTCTTTCTCTTTTTTTTCTGATTTTTTTTTTCAATTCAATTCTCTCAAAATGCCAAAACAAATCCAACATAAATATCAAAGTGGTCTTCCAAAATCAAATCAAAATCCATATCAAAATCCAAGCCGCGAGAATCATCTTCTCCTAACTCAATCAAAATCCATATCAAATCCAAGCCGCGAGAATCAATGAAGCACATGTGTGGGAGTGGAGTCGTCGCAAGCTCACACTCAATGTTCGGAGTCAAAAGTCGACACCCCCACACTCAAATGTAACCATATCCCCTCTCAAGTAGTCTCAAAGATGAATGTCTCGTGCCTAATCCAACCGATCGTCCTACACAAAAGTAATCGAAACCGGTACCTAGTACGATCCACCAATTAAGTTCACCCAACCCAATTTCGTGCAGATTAGACGTCACGCACTCACGGCTCTCCACAACTGTGTCCATGATGTAATGGCATGGAACACCGCCACACCGAAGTACGCAAGCCTACTAACTCACCCTCACATCCTCTCGTAGATAATCAATGAAGTGCAAGCGAGATGTAGAACTCAACGTCATGTCGTCAATCACTCCCTCATCGAACCCCCTCAACTACAACTCCCTCGTGACGCACTAAAATGGTGATTCTAAGAAATTTGTTATGAAGGCCAAGAATCGTCACCCTAGGTCCGAAAGATAGCAAAGAATCCAAGGTTCAAATTGGGGCGTCTAATGGTCCTACAAGGTGAGCTCTAAAAGCAGTGAGTTCTCTAATACACGACCTCGCACAGTTGTTTCGTGTGCCACTACGAGGGGGGGTTGGCGACTACCTAAGACGTACACATGGATGTTCGGCTTGTTTAGCTCACACCTAGCTCATCTCTTGTAAGAAAATAGGCACACACTTTAGCTTTGAAAATCACTTAAGTGTCGAAAATAGGTAGGCACTCCCGTAAAGAAAGTCTGTCTATACCTACTAGGGGAAACTCACGTCATCACTCTCGGTCGCAAATCATGCTCTACGCCTAAAATCCTCACACTTCGCGATTTATCAAATTTTAGCCTCTTTCGATTGCCCTTTTCTCAAAATTTTCTCTTTTTAATTTTTTTGGATTTTCATTTTTTTTTATTTTTTTGATTTTTTATATAATTCATAATCTTCATGCAAGCCGACATGAACGAAATTACACAACTGACTCGATAGGGTGGGTAGACTCAAACAAGAAAACGTGCAATATCAAACACAAACACATACATAAACACATATATACATGACTAACTTATCACAACACGACTATCATAGAACACGACACGGACCACATAAATAGACACGATACGACATAATAAACTATATGCAAACAAGGTAATGCAGACACCGACTGGCTAGTCAAGACTAAAACCCTCCGCCCCCACACTAGAATACGTCGTTGTCCTCAATGAATTTAGAAGTAAAACCGAGGACTCAGCATCTCTAATGTGATGGGGGTGGATCTACTCGGACTCGGAACCCTGGTCCTCAGACTCCTCGTCTGCTGAACCAGCCTCCTCGTCTGCGAAACCAGTCTCCTCAAAATCACTCGACTCATACCACAAGTGCTCACTGTCAGGGCTAGGATCTAGGGCCACAATGCTCTTATGAGACAACTGAGCTACCCACTTCCATAGAGTCTTCACGGAATCTCCCAACTTCTTTCGGCTGCTTCGGTCATGAGCAAACCGCCTCTCATTCTCCGCCTTCAACTCTAACAGCATCTTGTGCATGCTCTGCAAAAGAGCATCGGTGCTCGAAGACTCGCCTTCCTTCTCCTTTCCCTTCCTAGACCTAGACACCTTAGGGGGTTTCAAATATTTCGACCACTCGCGCTCGGTCGGTGGCAAGATATCCAAATTCGTAACCTCTACCCCTGCCTGTATAGCCAATTTGGTCATCAAACGAGTGTGACCCGGGGCCATCCTATTTCCTTCTGATTTGCGCACCATGATGTTGAGCCAAATCATGCGGTGAATATCAACCCTTTGCCCTAACCAAATGCACATGGACATGCAACAGTGGTGGAATGTGAATCGAGGGTTAGGCGTGATGCCCAAGACCCAATTCTCAAGCATCTCACACACCCACCTAGCACGTGGGAGTAGGCATTTCTTAAGCACCGTCCACCCCGTCACCTCGGCTTTCGACTTATCCCAAGGATCCGCCCCCTCACCCGAAAAACAAAAGGCATTGACCATAGGCACTACATGGGGTCGCCTAATCATGTCATGGTACGCACACGGGGTATTGGGCTCCAATTCTCGAAATTTGAGGGCCTTGCTAATCGTCTCTGGTGTTATACGCACCCAATTGCCCCTACAATAGACCAACCTATCATCCTTACTCTCCCGCTCGTCCCCGAACCTGAGATTAACGTAAATCTCTCTCGCAACTTGAGAACTAGACGGTCCACACAACTCAAACCACTTATCTAACCGCTCACGTTCATGAATGGCTATGAGTTCGGTAGGCATGAGTTTTTATTTGTCTATGGGGTAGGGTTTCTTAGCCGCACCTTTTAGCTTGAGGTATCGGTCGCGGAAAGACGCAACGTGATCATGAAAACTCACGAACCGATAAGTAAAATAATTGGTCGGTGTGACATTCGCATTGGCTATCTTTAGCCTCTTGTCCGACCTACCCTTTCTCAAACGAGGCCTAGCGGGCATGGGTTTGTTGCGTATGGGGTGTGGCGGAGATTCCGGCACCACATACTCGGGCTCTTCGGTAGGTATTATAGGAGGGTCCTCAACTACCATCTCGTCCACGTTGGACGGCCCTACTTTCCTAATGGGGTGAAAGACAGGGTCGTCAAAAGTGGCGGCTTTTCGTTTTGACATGATAACAAGCAATTCAATTCAAAAACTAAGCAAAGAAAGTACGTAAATAAAGAGAAGGAATTAGGAGTACCGAATTCGCAGAAAACTCCGGCAAGAGAGACCGAATTGGTCGCCGAAATTTTTCGTTAGATTTCTCCGATTGAATTATGCTCCTAGCTTCTCCTTGTTGTCCCCGTCACTTCTTCCTTCTTCACCGGGAGATGAATTGAAATCCTTCTTCTTCAATTTGAATTTTTCCGACGAACCCTAGGTGGGTTTTGTACTCTCCAAATCAGAAATTCCTCTTCTTCAATTGCCTACAACACCAAAGGGTGGTGTTGGAGGCTTGGTTAGGTCGCCATAAAACCACCCCAAACCACCGGAATCTTCAAGGTGGTTATTTTGGTGGTTGGTGTGGTGAAACCGACGGGGGAGAGTGAGGGTGTGGTGCCGCTGCTGTGGTCGCCGGAGAGAGAGAGAGACCGCCGGAGGGACGGCCTCGAAGAACACACCGGAGACTTGGACGGAATCTGCAGAGAGAGAGGAGAGATTGAGGGTGTGAGTGTTTGAGTGAATGAGTGAATGAGGAAGAAGATGAACTCTGTTCATCCCCGATGGTGTATAAACTTCCCCCAAACTTCCAATTTTACCATCAAAAACCTATCCAAACTCCGTTGACCCTTTATTCGTGCGAACAGAAAGGGTGTTCGCATGAACACTGTTGGCAAGAACACCTTTTTTTGTTCGTACTTTTAAACAGCGAGTTTTTGGCCTTGTTTTGTTCGTGCGAACATGGGGTTGTTCGTGCGAACAACCCTGACTCCAACTTCATTTTTTTTATCCGCTTCATTTGCTAGAATTCCTCGAGGATCTTTAGCTTGAATTCTATGTGCCCCTTTTCCTTGAGTCCATTTTTTGTGACAAACTTCCCAATATTCTCGGGAATCTCGTCGTCATCATATCTCGCTCAAATTCTGCCTTGCTTTTATGTCCAGACTCCGATGTGCGCCTTTCCATGCGAGTCTACACACATCAAGAAGGGGATTCCGAATCGCGTATTCACCTGTAATCCTGCGGATACTCAATTCAAATGTCAAATTCTCGCTCTCTCACCCCTCAGATAAAAAAACGGTATTAAAAACGCACACGACAATATTTAAAACACACTATCTATACTAAAGCATAAAATACGTTGGGTTGCCTCCCAACAAGCGCTTTGTAAGTTACGGTCGATGGCCCGACCCAGTTACCTCATTAAGATCACGGCTCATCAAAGTAGATAGCATCCACTTTGGCCGGTAATGGCGCGGATTCTAGGTACAGCTTAACTCTGCTTCCATTGACGCGGAAGCATTCCTTCGTATGAGGATCTTCTAACTCAACCGCACCCCAAGGATATATTTGGTGGATCCGGAACGGCCCGGACCATCTAGAACGAAGCTTTCCCGGAAAGAGCTTCATGCGAGAGTTGAACAACAACACTTTCTGTCCCACACCGAGTTCCTTGGGTTTGAGACGACTGTCGTGCCATCTCTTCGTCTTCTCCTTGTATATCTTGGAACTATCGTATGCCTGCAATCTCCATTCCTCAACTTCAAGAAGCTTCATCTTCCGTGCTTGTCCTGCTAACTCGGGATCCATGTTACCCCGCTTGATAGCCCAATATACTTTGTGCTCTAGCACAACGGGGAGATGGCATGCCTTACCGAAGATGAGCTGAAATGGTTACATGTTCAATGGCGTCTTCCATGCAGCACGGTATGCCCACAATGCATCGTGTAGTTTCACAGCCCAATCCTTGCACCCGGCATTGACGGTTTTCTGTAAAATCCCCTTAATCTCCCTGTTAGATACTTCCGATTTCCCATTGGTTTGAGGGTGATAAGGTAGGGAAACCTTATGGATGGACACCCCGTACGACTTCAAGACTCTGGCAAACACTCGGTTTATGAAGTGTGACCCTTCATCGCTCACCATTTCCCTTGGTGTGCCAAACCGAGTAAAGATATGCTTCTTCAGGAACTTCTCCACCGTTGCTGCATCATTCTTGGGGCACGCAATTGCTTCAACCCACTTTGTCACGTAATCCACCGCAAGCAAGATGTACAGATTCCCATAAGAAGGTGGAAACGGTCCCATGAAGTCTATGCCCCAAACATCGAAAGGCTCCACCTCAAGCCATTCCGACATTGGCATCTCATCTCGCTTGGAGATGTTACCTGTTCTCTGGCAGCTATCACACCCTGCAACCCAGTCATGACAATCTTTAAAAATAGTTGGCCAAAATAAACCAAATTGTAGTACCTTCATGGCGGTGCGCGGACCGCTAAAATGGCCTCCACTAGGTGCTGCATGCCACTGCTTGATAACATCATAGATCTCATGGGTAGGAACACACTTCCGAATGATGTTGTCAGCGCCCATATTGAATAGATATGGATCCTCCCAAAAGTATTGCTTCACCACATACAAGAACCGCTTCTTTTGTTGCATTGTCCATTCCTCAGGGATCTTCCCATTCGTCAGATAATTGGCAATCGCCCAATACCATGGCTCAGTATCCCCCAAAGACATCAAGCTCTCGTCAGGGAAGTTCTCTTGAATCGGCACCTTCTCTTCCACTCCATTCTCAAGTCTTGAGAGGTGGTCTGCTACCACGTTCTCAACACATTTCTTGTCACGGATCTCTACATCAAATTCCTGCATCAAAAGGACCCACTGCAACAACCTCGGGTTGGCATCCTTATTATCAAGCAGATATTTTAGTGCCGAATGATCTGTAAAAACAATTACTTTCGATCCCACATGATAAGGCCGGAATTTGTCAAGAGTAAAAATCACAGCTTATAGCTCCTTCTCGGTAGTGCCATAGTTTAGTTGAGCCTCATTAAGAACTCTACTAGCATAATAAATAACGTGTCATACCTTTTCCTTACGCTGCCCCAATACTGCTCCAATGGAGAAATCACTGGCATCGCACATGAGCTCAAATGGCAAACTCCAATCCGGAGTTGTGATGATAGGAGCTGAGGTGAGCTGTTCCTTCAAAAAGTCGAAGGATTTCTTGCAAGCTTCATCAAACACAAATGGGACATCTTTCCCAAGCAACTCACACATAGGCTTGCAGATATTCGAGAAGTCCTTGATAAACCTGCGATAGAAACCTGCATGTCCCAGAAGCTTCTGACCCCCTTCACTGAAGTCGGATAAGGGAGCTGCTTGATCGTCTCTACCTTTGCTTGATCAAACTCCAAACCTCTGCGTGAAAGCTTGTGGCCAAGGACCAACCCCTCTGTGACCATGAAGTGGCACTTCTCCCATTTCAGCACAAGATTAGTGTCTTCACAACGAACCAAGACACGACCAAGATGATGTAGACAATCCTCAAAACTGTCACCAAATAAGGAGAAATCATCCATTAAGACCTCTAAAAGCTTCTCAAACATATCCGAGAAGATAGCCATCATACACCGCTGGAAAGTGGCCGGTGCATTACATAATCCAAATGGCATGCGGCGGAACGCAAATGTGCCATATGGACATGTAAAAGTAGTCTTCTCCTGGTCTTCTGGAGCAATGGCGATCGGATTGTAACCTGAGTAACCATCCAGAAAGCAGTAGTACTCGTGGTGAGCCAAACGATCAAGCATCTGATCAATAAACGGCAAAGGAAAGTGATCCTTTAGTGTGGATTCGTTCAGCTTCGTGTAATCCATGCACACACGCCAACCAGTAACTGTCCGTTGAGCAATATGCTCATACTTGTCGTTCTCCACCACAGTCATCCCTCCTTTCTTAGGCACACACTGAACCGGGCTAGTCCAAGTGCTGTCTGAGATCGGAAAAATAATACCAGCCTCTAGTCACTTCATGACCTCTTTTCTCACCACTTCTTCCATGTGCGGATTCAATCTCCGCTGTGCCTGGATCACTGGCTTCTTGCCTTCTTCCACCCGGATCTTGTGCTGGTAATACACGGGGCTGATCCCCTTAATATCTGCAATAGTCCATCCAATTGCCGCTTTATGCTTCCTTAGCACATCCAAAAGCTGCTCCTCCTGTGCCTGAGATAAAACAGAGGAAACAATTACGGGCAACGTGTTATCAACACCAAGAAAAGCATACCTGAGATGGCTAGGCAATGGCTACGGGTGGTGACTTAAGTGAAGGCACAAGATCTAACTTTTTCTCCCCTTGCTCATATAAGTCCAGCTTGGTCCAGCTGCTCATGTGACACAAATCCATGGGAGGACTCTGATCTTCATCCTTGTACATGCCATCAATTTCCTCCCACATCAATTCAGCTTCCTCATCTCCCATGTCATCATAAAAAACCTCTACGCTAAAGCAGTCTTCATAATTATAACATGAAGGCATTTTCATTGCCTTGAACACATCGAAGATCAATTTTTCATCATTGATCTGCATAGATAGCTTTCCACTTTTCACATGTATAATAGCCTCCCCTGTAGCTAGGAAAGGCCTG
Source organism: Linanthus parryae (assembly GCA_023055425.1). Classification (NCBI taxonomy): domain Eukaryota; kingdom Viridiplantae; phylum Streptophyta; class Magnoliopsida; order Ericales; family Polemoniaceae; genus Linanthus; species Linanthus parryae. The sequence goes on along the minus strand of JALGPY010000009.1, from coordinate 8,796,473 downwards.
CCAAGAATTAGAGGTACTTCGTCAACCTCTATGTCTAGGATGACAAAATCTGCAGGAAAGATGAGAGTACCAACTTTAACTAAGATGTATTCCATCACCCCATATGCTCTTCGAATCGATGTGTCAGCCATCTGCAAGGTAACTCGGGTGGGACGAGGCTCCCCCACACCTAGTTTCCTGAATACGGACAAGGGCATAAAATTGATGCTTGCCCCCAAATCACACAGTGCAGTCATAGTAAGAGAATCACCAAGAGTAACCGGTATCACAAAGCTCCCAAGATCTTTCTTCTTCTTGGGCAATCCATTCCTGACGCATTCAGAAGTCTCAGCCGTTAAATTAACCTGTGCAAAATAACTCATGAGTCTCTTTCCTGAAAGAATATCCTTGAGAAACTTGGCGTATGTAGGCATTTTAGATATAGCCTCTACAAAATGAAGGTTAATCTCCACTTTCTTGAATATGTCAAGAAATCTCTGAAAATCTCTTGAGTCATCCCTCTTTCTCGTCCTCAAAGGATATGGAACTGCCTTAGAAACAGTAGTAGTGTCAATACGTACCTCATCCTTGTCTTTCACCGCCTCCTCATGAGTCACGCCCTTTGATTGGGGGATCACGAAATTAGTATCATCATCAAATATCTCACGCTCTTTAGATTTAGAAGAATCGGCTCTAGCATGAGTGGGATATGGCGGATCTTTCAATGCAATGCCGCCTCGAGTAGTGATTGCATTGATTTGACGAGGATTTTATTCCGTGTTGGATGGAAAAGAACCTGGGGCTCTAGATGAGAGCTGAGTAGCAATCTGACCCACCTGTACCTCAAGAGAATGAAGAGAAGTCTTCATAGCCTGTAAATCCGCAGATACAGCAATAACCTGCGTGGACATGTTGTTCACATTGGTGGTCATAGTGTTCATATTATTACTCAGCTGTGTCAATGCCTTCGTCAGCTCATAGATATCTGCACTCGGTGCTGCAGTAGCTGCTGGTGGAGCCTGTGAAACTGGTGGTCTATGCTGGAACCCCGGTGCATATGTCGCTCCAGATTCCAGTTCTGTTATTCCCTTGATTCCATATCTAAACCCTGGATGATCCCTCGTGCCTGGTCTGTTATTCCCTTGATTCCAGTTCGGACGCTGTCCCTGTGCCCCCACTTAGTTCACATCCTCTCTTGCTAGCTGTTCTAAGTCTGACACCATCTTGCTGATCCCATCCTTCCACTCATTATCTTTCGCTTCAGGCAACGCCGATAGTCTCCTAGAATCATAAAACTGCGTATCCTGCTTGGCGAGCTATTTCATAACTGCATAGGCTCCCTCTCTGTCAACAAAATACATAAAATTTCCTCCAGCTTCCCTGTTAACCAACTCCTGATTATGACGTTCCAATCCATGGTAGAAAACCTGCAAAATTTTGTAGTCCCCAAAATCGTGATTTGGGCACTTCCTGATCAGATGCATAAATCTGTCCCACGCCTCTACCACGGTCTCATGGGCCTGCTGCTAAAAGCCAAGGATATCACATTGTAGCTTAATTACCCGCTGAACTGGGTAAAACTTGGCCATAAATTCATCCACACACTGATCCCATGTTGTGATCGAATCAGGTGCTCTCGACTCAAGCCACTTCTCAGCTGCACCTTTCAGACAATAGGGTAATAGAATAAGCTTCAACGCCTCTGGAGTCATGTTCTTGTACTTAACAGTCTTGATATATGCGTTGAACTTCCCAATAAAATCATTGGGATCTTCATCCTTATTCCCATAAAAATGGAACTGGTTGGTCACCGTCTGGATCGTAGCTGGCTTGACATCAAAATGTTCAGCTTGGATGTATGGAACTACAATTTCCGGATTGTGTCCATACGTGGACGCCTGGAATTTCTCCACAATAGCCTTCCCAGGCTCGTTGTACGGTGTCTGGGCGTTGCGATCATTCAACTGTTTCGACAACTCTTCAACCCGCTGATTGAGCTGCTCGTTGGTCAATTGATCACCCATAGTGCTCTGTTTCTGTCTTCTCCTCTGATCTCTGAATAACTGCTCTGGGTTTTCAAGTGGGGGCACAAGTTCTCTAGGGATCCTGGGCATACACTGACGACCTAAAAAGCAGAATCAAATACAAGTGATAAAAAAAAGCTAATTAAACAAAAATAAAAGAGATATCCTAAATTAATTTCTAACTAAACTAATAAACCGTTAAACTCCCCGGCAACGTCACCAAAAATTTGTGGCAACGACGCCAAAAACTTGACGCGAATTCTTTACGCGCTTAAACGCAAGTATACGGTCAAGTAGTATTAGGAGTATTTTACGACTCCGAGTATCGAACCCAAGGGAATTTACGAATATTAGCTAACTAGAAAGTAATTATAAGATGTCTATGTAACCGGTAAAAAGGTGTTTGATTTTATAAAGTTGTCACCCACAAACAAGCGACTAAAATTAAATGACTACTAACTAAATATTTTTGTAGAATTTTCACTTTTAACGAAATTAACTTGTGATGAAATACGATTAATAAATAAGAACTAGGCAATTGATGGTCCCTAGGGTTGTTAACGATTTCCGGATTATGCTTGAAACACTCTACGCACGTTCTAATTATACCGGGTAATACTCATCATGATTATCTCTCAATCTCACATGAATTTGTGTAATAAATAGCCTTCGGGTCCTCTCGGTCCACCTCCGTCTATCAATACACTCTAGTTGATTTGCTAGGCTTGTTCACCGGGTCTTGTCGGTCCACCGTATTCACTAATTTCTAACAATGTCCACCGAAACTACCTTCACACGGTCAATCAAGTTTCTATCTCCTCTCGGTCTCAAGAAACTACAAGATCACCTAAACTATTCTTTAACACGTATCAATAAGTTCAATTTTGTGCAACCCTATCAACAAGTAATATTCTACGGGTGATCAAGCCAAGAACATTAATAATAAAGTACAAGAATAGATAGGCTAACTAGAACGTTCATAGAATTAATTTAAAACATGCATCAAGTCCAAAATCCAGAAAATCATCCACAAACCATAGTTTTCCATCAATCACCTAGCTTAAAGTGTTTATCTAGATATAATAGTGTTTAACATATCCAAAATAATAAAGTTCATGAAGAAAAGACGAAGAAACGATGATCAAACGCTAAAATCTTCAATATTGTTGATGATCCTTACTCCAAGCTTGTTCTCCCTTCTTCTCCAGCTCTCTAGACTCCAATTGTGCGTGAATATCCTCTAAAGATCATCCCTCTATGTTGTAAATAGGTTTGAGTCTTTATACTTTCCAGAAATTGCAGAAAACCCCCAAAATAACGCATCTGGCCACTCTGTTCGCACGAACACCCGACTGTTCGTGCGAACAGACTTTCCTTCTCTGTTCGTGCGAACAACTTGGCTGTTCGTGCTTTTCAACAGTCAGTTTTTCTTCTCTTTTTGGCCTTCAAAAATATTCTAAGTGTTCTTGTTCGTGAGAACAAGAAGTTGTTCGCACGAACACTTCTTCAAACTTCACTTTCTTGCTTCTTTTCTTGATTCCTCCTCTCTCGTCTCCATTCCAGAGAAATTCCTTGAGCCATCCTCTTGTTCCTAAGTTCGTTTCCGCTCCAAAATGATCTCTCTAACCTCCCGGTTCCTGAAATACACAACACGAACTCATACCGAAAGATCACATGCGATAAACAATGCATAAATCATACGAAAAATGCCTGGATTACGAAATAAAGCTCAATAACTCAAGTACGCTCAAAGCAACTAAGATTTGGTCGATTTCTCACGTAAATGCACCGAAACGCTCGCAAAATGTTAGTGAATCCTAAAGAATATAACTCTTAATGCGGAGTTATCACTATCTCCCTTTGAAGAGTTCATAGGGGATTTTCTTCAAGATAGGCCTGATGAAGCACCTGTTCAGAATATAATTTGCTGTATTCACAACTTCTGCCCAATAATGTTTTGGCAACTTATTTTCTAGAAGCATTGTCCTTGAAATGTCTTCAAGAGTCATGTTCTTTCTTTCAACAACTCCATTCTGTTGAGGAGTTCTAGGAGCAGAGAAATTGTGAGAGATACCATGCTTAGCACAGAACAATTCAAGTTCTAATTGATCAAATTCTCTACCATGATCACTTCTAATTGAAGCAATGGGTAGGTTTTACAAGTTTTGAAGTTCTCTGCAAAGCTTTGAATATTCATAGAGGGCTTCAGGTTTTTCTTTTAAAAACATAACCCAGGTATATCTAGAATAATCATCTACTATGACTAGCATATACTTCTTACCTTTTGGGGTTGGTGTCCTCATAGGACCACACAAATCCATGTGAAGTAGTTCAATAGGTCTAGAGGTACTTACAAATTTTTTTGGTTTGAATGAGCTTCCGGTCTGCCTACCCTGAGCACAAGCCTTGCACACATCATCTTCTTTGAACTTGATAGATGGAAATCCTCTTACATGCAACTTTGTTAGTCTGAAAAGTATAAACAATGTTTGATCGAGAGGCCTTGAGGATGCAATCTCCTGATTTCTCATTTTGCACCACACATTTCTCTTTATCAAAGATAACCTTATTGCCATTATCACAAAGCTGAGATACACTAAGCAATTTGAATTTCAAACCATCAACTAGATATACATCAGAAATTGAAGTTTCAAAATTTGTACCAACTTTACCTATACCAAGAATGTTGCATTTGCCTTTGTCACCAAGGGTAATTGAACCTTAAGATTGCTCTTTCAATTCTGAGAATAGAGATCTCTTTCCACTCATGTGTCTTGAGCAACCACTGTCCATAAACCACTTATGTTCTTTGATGTTGGTGAAAACCAGCAAACACCAATCACTGCCTTACCCAGCTATTAGACCAAGTCTGGAATTTGAACTTATACTCAGGATCAACCATGTTAGGTGGTCTGTCCCCTTTAGGAACCCAAATCTGTATAACTTGTCCTTTGAGTTGAAATGGAAAATGGTTCCTCATTATGTGAGAGTCTCTTCTTCTGAAAGGACAAGTCATCTTCATATGTCAAATCTTGTTGCAAAAATGACACTTAGGAGAAGTTTTGCTTCCAGCTTTCACAAATCTGGTATTGTTGTTTCTTGGACAATTTGAATTGTATCCAATACCAGTTTTATGAACAAAATGTGAACTTCCTACAAGAATTAAGTTTAACTTATGTTCTGAGCCTGCAAGCTTGACTCTGACTAATTTAGATTCTTGAAGTTTCTCAGCAAGAGTAGTCTTTTGTTTATCCAATTCATCAAGTTGATGTTTCAGATTAACAAGGTTGTTACTCATCAAAGATTTCTCAGTGACTACTTCCTTGACTTGTGTTTTCAAGGCTTTGAAACTAGTTTTCAAGGCCTTGAAATCACTGTCATATTTCTTCTGAGAGATTTCAAGATTCTGATTTAGGCAAACTAGTTGTAAATTCTCTTTTGCTTGCTCATGAACTTTTTCTTTCAAAAGTCTGATCTCTTTGAGATAATCTTCTTCATTTAAAAGCATTGTTCTTAGATAATCTGAAAGAGCATCTTTTGATTTTCAAATCAGACAGTTTACCATTACCTCAATGTTCTTTTCAGTACTTTCATCATGCTTGGCCATGAAGCATAGGTTGGCATGTTCTTCAGATTCTGATTCACTTGAGCTATCTGAATCACTCCATGAAGCTATCATAGCTTTCTTTATCCTGTCATGGTCTTTCTTTTGAAAGTTCTTGCTCTTCTTGTGTGGGCAATCTCTTATCAAATGTCCTGCATCACCACACTCAAAGCAGTTCATGACTTTGGATTTATTTTGTGAAGAAGACTTACCTTTGTAGTCCTTGCTACTGGATGATTTGTTTCTTTCTCGGTTGAAGTCTTTGTTTCCAAAGTTTTTCTTCATATTGAGAATTCTTGTCAAGGCCTTGTAAATCAATGAAAAGGGATCTTTATCATCATCATCATCTTCAGTTTCAAGGCTTTGAATTTTCTCATTTTCTTTGGCCTTGAGTGCTAAGTTCTTGACACCTTCAGGTAGCTCTCAATCTGCTTCATTCATGGATATTTCATGTGTCATCAGCTTCCCTTGTAGGTCATCAAGTTTAGTGATGAGAGATATTGAGCTTCTTCAATGGCTGTTTTCTTTGGTTCCCATTTGGACTTTGGAAGACTTCTCAATATCTTCCTTACCTTTTCGTCATTGGAAATATGTTTTCGCAAAGAATCAAGGTTTTTGACAATGTCTGTGAACCTCTTGAACATATCTCTGATTGACTCATCTATGTTCATCTTGAACAACTCATATTGCCTTAGATAGATGTTAATCTTGGTTTGCTTGACTTGGCTGGTTCCTTCAAATTTCACTACAAGCTTGTCCCAGATTTCTTTGGCAGTCTTGCGGCCTGAAATCCTGTTGAATTCATCTATACTCAAAGCACAATACAAGATGTTAATAGCTTTGTATTCTTAGAATATTGTTATAACTCAGAGGAGGAGAGTGAGTCTTCAAATTTGGGAGTTCTGATCCCATCTTTCTTTATAAAGAAGGTGTGAGGTCCATTTTGAATAATGTTCCAAAGTTCTGTATCCTGATCAATGATGAACATCTTCATCAGCGCTTTCCAGTGAGCAAAGTTGTCTCCACAAAATAGAGGAGGTCTGTTGGAAGATCTACCCTGTGAGAAACCACCATCACCTGCAGTACTCATGATCACCAGATGGTTAAATATTATACAATGATACAAGCTTTGATACCAATTGAAAGGGGGAGTATGCAGATGAATATGCAGCACAAATACTCTAGAAGGGGGGGGGTTGAATAGAGTATGCCAACTTTTCGCAAAGCTATAGGGGGAAGAGATTTTTAGTTTTAGAGCAAATGAATTCAAGGCCTTGAACACAAATTCAAGCCTTTGAAATGAAATATAGTGTAGTAAAACAGACAAGTCTCTTTCAAGGCCTTGAAAAGAGTTTAAAACCCTTGAAAAACATACAAGTTTGAATGCAGTAAAAACGATGAATGTGACTAAACTGTAAATGTAAGAGACAATGAATTTATAGAGTTCAGTACACTTGGACCTATGTATCTACCTCAGGGATCTTCTCCTTGCAGTATTTTCAACTCAATTCTTATTAGTCAAAAGCTAAGCCCAAGATCTAAAGCACAGAGAATTGCCTTACTCTGTTACAGCTTGTGGTTCTCTCTAACCTATCTAGTACCTGCTCTAGCTAACTGATTAACTAAGAATTCTCTATTGTTCACTTTGAAAAATCCTTGAGAATGATGTAGAAGTATTACAGAAATGATCTACCAATAAAGTACAGTGCAGAAGAACACTAGAATAGAAAACTGCAATGAAGAGTGTAGTGAACTTCTGTGTGTTGGATTGTGAGAATGATGTGCTTCTTTGATGCTTGTCAATCCAGAATTGTGTCTATGTTTTTTCCCGTTGAGTGTTGTCTTTGTTGCTTCAAAAATGAGATCTATTTATACTTCAAAAAACTCTGCAAATCTTCCCAGATTTTCAGCAACAAATCTATTTTGTAGGCAACAAACTTTGACACTTTGACATCTTCTCCAACGGTTATATGATCACGATCTCCAGAGATATTGTTGTGATCTTGAATTTAAACAAGTTGAGAAGCTGTCATGCAAGTTTGATTGATCACATAATCATCTTCTCCAACTGTTTCCTTTCCTGCACAAGTCAGATTAGGAAACTATCCCTGCAAACTAGGAAGTAGAATTCCCTGCAAAAGCATAGTAAATCAGATGACTTCTTATGTTCAAACATGTCGAATTAATTTGTATTTCATCATCAAATAATAATAAATCAAACATAGGGGTGAGAGAGAATAAATCAAATTAGGAGAGTTCACAGAAGACTCCCCCTGAGAATAAGCATACAGGTTATTCAGTTTCAAGGCTTTGAATCCAGTTTCAAGGCCTTGAAAATTGCTATTCCTGTGAGAACATATTCAAGACATTGAAAGCTGATTCAAGGCCTTGAAATAGTTTTGTTATTTCAAGCCTTGTGCAACCTATGATCTTACACTCCGTAGGTCGAGTAGGGTGCTTCATGATCTAGAGAGGTATGGACTCCTTGTGACTGAGCAAGACGTACCACTCACGGATGATGAGCCTACTACCTGTGGAGAGGCCATAAAAGGGCCAGACTCAAATAAGTGGCTGGAAGCCATGGGATCCTAAATGGAATCCATGTACACCAACAAATGAACTTTAGTAGAACCACGTGAAGGGGCTCAACCCATAGGGTGCAAGTGGGTCTTCAAGAAGAAGACCAACATGCATGGTAATGTAGTTGCCTACAAGGGGAGATTAGTGGCAAAAGGGTACAGACAGATTCATGGTATTGACTATGATGAAACCTTTTCCCCAGTCGCTCTGACCAAATCCATTCAAATCCTACTTGCTATTGCAGCTTATCACGACAATGAGATATGGCAGATGGATGTCAAAACAGCATTCCTATATGGAAACCTCCTTGAAGATGTGTACATGACACAACTGGAGGGTTTTGAGGATCCAGAGAATGCCAACAAAGTCCTTCAGCTACAAAAATCCATTTATGGATTAAATCAAGCTCCAAGGAGTTGGAATTGAAGTACTGATGATGCGGTCAAAGAGTTTGGTTCATCAAGAATGAAGATGAGCCTTGTGTCTACAAGAAGGTCAGTGGGAGTTCTGTTGTGTTTCTAGTCTTGTATGTGGATGACATACTACTGATTGGAAACGACATTCCTACCTTGCAATTTGTTACAGATTAGCTGGGGAAGTGTTTAGCAATGAATGATTTAGGCGATACAGCTTATATACTTGGTATCAAGATCTGCAGGGATTGATCTAGAAAGTTTCTCGGTCTAAGCGAAAGTACATATATAGACAAGGTTTTGAAATGGCTCAACATGCAAGAATCAAGAAAGGATTATTTCCCATGTCGCATGGAATCACCCTTTCGAAGGCTGGTTGTCCCTCCAATGAGATTTAGAAGGACCGCATGAGTAGAGTTCCCTATGCTTCGGCCATAGGATTTATCATGTACGCCATGTTGTGTACTAAAACAGATGTGGCATACGCGTTGAGTATGGCAATTAGATGTTTTTCCAATCCGGCTGAGAGTCACTGGATTGATGTCAAGAACATCCTTAAGTACTTGAGAAGAACTAAGGACGCGTTCTTGATATTTGGAGGTGAGGAAGAACTCAATCTAATTGGTTACACTGACCCGTGCTTCCAAATCGACAAGGATGACTACAGATCGTAGTCGGGCAATGTGTTTTGCCTGAATGGAGGAGCTGTGAGCTGGAAGAGTTTCAAGCAAGAGACAGTTGCTGAATCTACAACGGAAGCTGAGTACATTGCTGCTGCAGGCGCAACAAAGGAAGCTGTTTGGATAAAGAAGTTTATCACTGAGCTTGGTGTGGTTCCTAGCATTGTGGATCCCATTGCGTTGTACTGTAACAACACTAGGGCACTCGCACAAGACAAGGAACCCAGGTCACACCAGATGTCCAAGCATGTACTTAGGAGATTCCATCTCATTAGGGAAATCATGGATCGAGGAGATGTGAAGATATGCAAGATTCCAACATATTAGAATCTTTCAGATCCGCTCACGAAGTCGCTCCTTTAGCGAAAGAATGAAGTGAATACTAGATCTATAGGCACTAGATCTATAGGCATACGAGATGCACCAGATTGGCTCTAGTGCAAGTGGGAGACTATTGGAATTGGTGCCCTAGAGGCAATCTAGATTTAGTATGAACATTGTTTGGCTAGAATATTCATTTATTATTAATGGAGATATTTAATATAATGAACTCCTTAGATTGAAATGTATGTTGTTTATCTTAAATATCCCTAGTCCATCATATTGATTAACGGTACGATCACTATAGACAAGTATGTGGGTAGATTGGTATGGAAATATCATGTTAACACATGGGTATGCATTAGGAGTAAAGGCATACTGGATTGACCCACAACGAGAAGGCTACATTAGATTATGTCCAAGTCACAAGTGATTCTCGTAGTTCTAATGGTATTGTAATCCTTAGACTTGAATTCACTAGATACTCTAGTTGTGAAATATAATTCTTTGATATTATCAAGCGTTACACCGTAACTGGGTAACTGTAAAGATAGCTATCGGGCATGATAGGAAGCAAGCTTAGAGATGGTAGTGATGTAGAGAGGATTTGTCCCTCCCACATAATGGGAGTAACTATCCATGGCCACTCGAGGGATGGTGCTTATAGAATGTCTAGCCAGACTCAGATAATTCAATATGGAGATATTGATGTTATCTGCTCGGATAAGCATATTCCGAGGATCGAGAAACTATGGATTAGATATACGAGTGTGACTACTATGTCTCGTGTCCAATCCGCATATGGAGACAAAGGGATAATACAATGCGGTAACATTGGGCACAAGGTTTGTCGGATCACTGACTATTTCTATTAGTTTGGTGACATAGATGTGTTGTTAGACACCGCTCTATGTTGGTAATAATTAGAAACCTATGGGGTCACACACCGTATGGATTAAACTCAATATGGGCATTAATTAGTGGGACGAATTAATCAAGAGAATCTAAATGCAACCACAAGAAAAGATAGTGTGACTAATTTACATAGTGGACTAATCCGTGGTATGGACATGATTAATATTGGGGCAATTATGTAGTTAATAAAGAGTTATCTACTTTATAAAGGAACATAGTTTGTTATTTTCTCAACAAGAGTCATTATTGAGAGAACATAAAAAATCAAGTAGAGAGACAAAAACCAAGAGGCCGAAGCCTCCCAGTCTCGTCCGCCCCCTAGAAGTCGTCAGCCTCCCTAGGCGCGCAAGTCTTTCTCTGTTTTGTGTGATCTCTTTCCTCCTTCTTCCGTTGCTAGAACTACACGAGGAGAAGGATTCCAGACAGTAGTCCAAGGTGTGGATACTCGTAGAGACGAAGACACAATTTGTAAGTTCAACTTGTTTCAAAGGCTTGAAACAACTTGTCTTTACAAGGCCTTGAAACTGTTTTCAAAGGTTTCAAATATACACTACAGTATACATCATGAACTTAGGGGGATTTTTTATTCTTATCTGACTCCTAAAACCCTATGCTTAAGTATGTAATATTTTATGATGAAAGACAAACCATTTGATGCTCTAAAATGTTGCTAATATGTTTGTTTGAATAAGTTTTTGCAGGGATACATAGTTACCTATTCTGCAGGATTTATTTCTTAGACTGTGATCTTGAGGAAAAGGAAACTGGGTTGACAAATTGATTTTGTGACTATGCATATATGTCTGGACCTTCCTAACATACTTAGCTACAAGATCAATTCAATATCTTTGAAGATATTGAGCAACTAGCCGTTGGGAAGAGCTGTTAAACAAGTCAAGATATGCTGCTGACTTTAGGAAGTTTTTTTTGAGAAGATCCTGAAGATCTGCAATTCAAACTAGCTGCATAAGAGGGAGTGACTGACAAAAATAAAGAAGAGACACGAACACAGAGAATCAGACATTCTCAATATCGACTATCAACACAGAAGGAGATTCATTTCACTCAATCCACTCATCTGAAGATCACTTCACATTCAACTGCTTCATAAGTTCTCAGTGTTCTTCTTTCTGATCTGTATTTGTATATCATTTAGATAATACTTATCACATCTTATTCTCCTGAGTTGTTCAAGTGAAGAATAAAGAATTCTTGTTGAATCAGTTAGCTAGAGCAGGAACTAGATAGGTTAATGAGAACCACAAGCTGTAACAGAGTAAGGGAACTCTCTGTGCTTGAGATTGATAACTCTGTATTAGAGTTATATTTCTTCTACGTTTGTGTACCGTTTTGCGTGAATTTAAGGTAGATTATATTAGAAATACACTATGAACTTGAGGTAATTTAGTAAGTGCAGCTTTGAGCGGTAACTTGTAAATTCGGACATTTCTCGCGTTACTTTATGCTATTGTCACATTTGATCGCACGGGTGTGTTTTGTGTTGTTTTGACAGGAAACGTATCTCAGAGACTGAACGAAGAGGAGAAACGAACTTCGAAAATTGAGACAAAGCTCGGGATTGGTCAAGAAAGGAAAAGAGAGGAAGTAGGTGAATAAGAAAGAAGACAAGTTTAGCAGATTACAAGACTTGCAAAACTGAGGTCGTGCAATCTGGAGCAAGACTTAGAAAAATTTCGGAGAAGAAAATTGAGCAAACTCACTGTTATCACGATTTGAGTTACTGATCGTGCGATCAGCTAGTCAGGTCGCACGACTTCATATTGCAGATCGTGCGACCAGACTTGTTCCTTAGAAATATATCATACGATCCGAGGCAAGAGGAGAAGCAGATCGCACGATCAGCTTTAAGGAGATCGTGCGATCTGCTGAAATAAAAACTACACGGACGAAGGAAAAAAAAAAGAGACGCAGGGGTTGCTTCTCCTACTTGATCTAAACTACGTAGTTTTTTCTTGATTATTTCCTAAACCTAATTGGAAATAATTAATACCCTACAACTACAATTAAACAAGGAGATTGATTCATTCTAGAATTCATCAACGTGAGAAGAGAAGGAGACGAAAGAGACGACGAGGAACACGAAGCCACCATTGAAGCTTCTTTGCGTTTGATTTCTTCTACTCTTCTTATTCAATTTTAATGGAGAAACTCACGAGTATTTCATATTTAGTTATGAGTAGCTAAACACTTTTGCTAGGCATCTCGATTTGAGAGCCTAGGGTTCATGTAAACGATGATATTTTTCCGGATTTGAACTTTGCTTCATGATTTCTTGATTTCTTCTTTTGAATCAATTCTAGTTTTTTGTTGATGTTATAATCCTAATTGAGTGACACGATTAGGAGATAAAACTGGGGTTCAGGAACTAGGGTTTGTTCAATAGTTGATTCATGCTTAAAGTTAGCAATATTTTAATTCAATTGTTCATGTACTGTGCTTAATACTCAGTGTTAATGGAGTAGCTAACCGGAAACATTGCTTAGTTAGTGAATGCACGACAGTGATTCTAACTAACTAAGATGAGACTTGAACATCAATTCCGTATCACTGAGACTGAGAAGAGACGTTTTAGGATTGGCTAGTGTGGGTAGATTCGGTAGGTGAGATTCGACTGTTTCGTGCAACGGTGGACCGACAGGACCCGTTGTCGTGCATTTCTTAGCCTACTAGAATGGACCCATACACACAAGAGACCGATAGGAGATTGTAGTCTACCGTGAAGTAGAATGACTTGAGACCGATAGGAGATAGTCAGCGCTGTTACCCGGCTTAGTTAGAATATAGTTAACGTGTTGCTCAGATAATTCGGACATCGTTTACAACCCTAGGTGATCAACGAGATTGCATAGTCCTCTCCATTATTTGATTAAGAATTCTTCTTAATTCCAGTTTACGATTATTTCTGCCTTTAATACAGCCACTTGTTTGGGGTGATAACACCATAAATCAACACTTTTTGCTCCGGTCAGTGAACTGCGCTATTTTGTTAATTATAGACTTTTTGCGAGATTGTCCTCGAGGGTTCGACAAACCGGAGTCCAAAAAATACTCCACTCTTACTACTTGACTGTGAACTTGCGTAATACGCGCCAAGTTTTTGGCGCCGTTGCCGGGGACAATGGTTAACAAGTCTTTAATTAACAATTAGTTTAGTGTAATTTTTATTTTTGTTCTTTTCACTATATGTTACCTCATGGGTTTTCTAGTGATGTGATCTTAGGTAACGATGGCAGAGGGCGAAGAGCCGAGTAGCCCCACCCGATAGCAGATGGAAGCCTGGTTAGTTGAGGCTGAAAAATTACTGCGGGCAGCAACGGCTAGGCAGTACTCAAAGCAATATAACAAGTATGGTAAAACGACCATCCAGGCATTTGAGGCGAACCTGAAAGGAACTGAGCCAGCTATTGTGGTGCCACTAATTCAGGTAGAAAATTTCTGCCTCAAGCTGTCCACAATTCAGTTCATACAAGAGACGGGAACCTATTCTGGCACAAATGATGAAGATCCTCATGCATTCATCGGAAAATTTCAGAAAACATGCCAGGTAATACGCTACAAGGGGGTCACTGCTGAATCACTCAAACTGTTGTTATTTCTTCATTGCCTCACCGGAGCTGCTGAAGATTGGCTGGATTCTTTTCCTTCCAACTCAATCACAACGTGGGAAGATTGTGTCTCTCAGTTTATGTTCGAATTCTTTCCAATATCACGTATGATTCAGCTGCAGAACGAGATATGGAATTTCAGGTAAAAGCAGAATGAATCACTCGTCACATCACGGGAGCGCCTCACTTTCTTGTTGCGTAAATTCCCAAATCATGGCATTGACAGAGCTCATATCATTCAAGTATTCTGTAATGGGCTTGACAAGGCTGATAAAAATAAGATTGATTTGGAAGCTAGAGGTAGCTTCTTGTTCAAATGCGATGTGGAGGGTGCATATGAGTTGACAAGATGTGTAGTTGAGAAAGAGGAGAGCTTGGATTATGAGTTCCAGCATCAAGAACCGATGAAGCATAGCTCACTGGCACATAGCATGGTTCAGGTGAATGTGGTGGAGGTAGTGCATGAAGTAGCTAGTCCAGAGATGCATCAGCAGCAACCAGTACCACCTTCAGATTTGACCGAGATGACAGGGATAATAAAGGTAATGGCTCAGCACATGACGGACATGCCCACACATGTCAGCTCTTTGGAAATTGCACTTCAGGTGGCTCAAGCAGAAATAAAAGATCTGAAAGAGAAAATCGAACAAAGAGCACCAAGCAAAATTGTTCATACTTCCGAGGAGCCAGCTCAAGCCATCACAACTCGAAGTGGTATTGCACATGAGGATCCACCATATCTGAGTCATGCCAGAGCTACAGCATCTAAGGCAAAGGAACATGAAGTCTTTGATTCTAAGAAGACACATGTCATGATCCCCTAATCAAAGGGCATGATTCCCCAGGATGCAGAAAAATCTACTGAGGTACCACTTCCATCTCCTTCTTCTTCTTCTTCTTCTCCAGAACTACCATTTCCATTGCGTACTAGGAAGAAGAAAGACGACTCTGAGGAATACAGACACTTTCTAAACATGTTCTCAAAACTGCACATTAATATTCCGTCGATTGAGGCACTTCAAAAGATGCCAAAATATGCAAATTTTATTAAAGATGCAGTCCTAGGTAAAAAATCAGTGCGTGAATTTTAAAGAGTGAACTTAAATGAACAGGTTATTTCATGTGTTTTGCATGGTCTACCTAAGAAAAATAAGGATCCAGATAGTTTTGTCATTGAAGCTACCTTGGGTGACGCCTACACTGGAAAGCCTCTTTGTGATCTGGGAGCGAGCGTGAATTTGATGCCGTTGTCGGTATTCAAAAAGCTAAGTGTGGGGGAGCCTCCAAGAACCTGTATCACTCTCCAATTTGTAGATAAATCATCCAAGAGAGCCTGTGGGATGATACAGGATGTCCTTGTGAGAGTTGGCAGCTTGATAATTCCGGATGATTTTGTCAAACTAGACATGCCAGCAGGTGATGTGCCAATAATTCTGGGTAGGCCGTTCCTAGCGACTGGTCGTACTCTCATTGACGTAGAGAATGGGGAGCTGATTATGAGGGTCAATGATGACATGGAGACGTTTCGGGTCTTCAAACCGACGCCCCAATACTCGTTGGAGTATCAGCCAGGAGTTCCATATTTTGTGCCAGTGAAGCGCCAAATCCCAAAGTTGTCGCAAGGGGATCCACCTGATTATTGGGAAAGGAACAAGCCATCAGCTGTGCAAGCACATGAAGCAGTGTTTCAAATTCAGCACATGAAAGCAAAGTTGGAAGCGGAACAATGTGCCAGACCACCCTCGTGAGGTGGAAGAGGTAACATGGTCGGGCCGTCGACCTTAAATTACAAGCGCTGCTTGGGAGGCAACCCAATGTAGAGTAGGATGCTTTTTGTTTTTGTTTTCATTTATTTATGAGTTCTCTATATTTGACTATGAGTGTGAGAGAGAGTGGACTAATTTTTTCAATAAGTGTGCAGGGACACAGGCACAGAAGAAGCACCGGATTCCCCTTCTTGATGTGTGTGCTTGAGATTGCACGAAATTATGGAAAGAAAAAGCCCCACAAGAGTATGCCTAAAAGATATAGATAATTGCTCGAGGTCGAGGAGGAATTCCAATATGTTGAGTGCCACACGAATGAGAGGGCTACACTTCATGTCCTAGACGCACATTGGAATCCGGGCGCGTAGAGACTTCTCCGGAAATTGTCAACGGTCCACAAGACCCCTTCTTTGTGCAATTTCGCGGCAACGGTGCCCATGTAGGTCCGGGTACCCAGGTACCTCTAACTCTCTCTCTTGTATCTACATTTAGAGCAATAAATGTTGAAATCCACCGCCTGCACATTTAAGCGACGAGTCGTCCTTCATTATCTCTAAATTCGTTGAGGACAACGAAACGCTTAAGTGTGGGAGGGGGGGTTGTATATACTTTCACTAGCCATGTTTTTGTTTGCATCGCCTTGTTACATATCGTATGTGTTCGTATTGTGTTTTTTTGTGGTAGGATTGTCTAGTTTATGCATTTTATTAGCACTTTACTTTATTGAGTTCCCTACCCAAAGCTTGTGTCTAATCGAGTTGGCCAAAAGCATATAGAGTCTAGGAAAATATGAAAATACGAAAAAAATAATAAAAATTCTAAAATCATAAAATATTGAAAACTTTTGATAAAGGGAAATCAAAGAAAGTGGGAAGACTAGTTATCATAGGAAGACTTATAGGGCTAATGTACATTAGAAATGCGAGTAGCTGCCTCTCAGACTAGTTATCCTACTAGCGCAACACCACTATCACTTAGGTAGTCTTCAACCCTCCTCGTAGTGGCAACGGAACAGCTGTGCGAGTGATGATTATGGGGGCCTCATGTCCCGTCTCCATCTCCAAGGTCCACTAGTTATCCCTATTGATCCGTTTACCCCTTTTATTCACAAACTCTAGCCTAGGAAGCCTTTCATTGTGACTTTCATCACTTGTTAGAATGGTCCTTTCCTATGAGTCATGATAGAGGGAGTTGAGCTAGGGAGGTTCGATGAGGGTGAGCTGATTTGATACATCTTACGTGGATTCTCTTACATGTCGTCTTTTGAGGGGATGTGAGGGTGAGTTAGAGACGGCAGCAAACTTAGGTGTGGCGGTGAGTCGTGTCCTTACACCACGATCACAGGTGGAGTATCGTAGTGCGTGACATTATTTCCGCACGTCATGGGGTGGGGGTTGGTTGATCTTATAGGAGGTTGTGCTTACGCTTTATTTATATTCTCTATATCTGAGGTGATGAGGAGGATCGGTTGGAAAAACACGTTTACACATTGACTACTGGGTTCGTGATTGGCTTTGCATTGAGTGTGGGGGTGTCGACATCTATTTTATTACATCAATGATTTGAGACATTCCACCCCCATGTTATCTAATTTTGACATTTTATCTCCACCCCCATGTTATCTAATTTTGACATTTGATCTCCTCGGATATTACTATAGTATTGTCGGCTCCATGTGTTAATGTTATTGTTGAGAAAAAAAAGAAAGAAAAATAGAAATTGAAAGTGAAAGGGAATAAAGGAGCAAGTTTGAAATTAAAGACCGGAGAGATTAGCTATGGATCTTGATCACTCTTTCATATTCGTTTCCACGAGAACGGTGTTGCACCAAGATTGAGGGAATGAGGGCCGGAGTAGTGAGATTCGGTGGGGTTCCTTGGATTTTGGTGAGGGAGTGTGAGAATCGGGTTTTGTGAGTTATATCATGACGTCTAGGACTACGCTTCTAAATATCCTATCTACCCATCCTAAGCCGTCAACAGTTTAACTCGTGGATAAATAGCTCGGATGGTAAGTTCTAGGGATACGTTTAATGAGTGTCCGGAAGCAACTTATTTTGTGTTCGTGCCCGTTCTGTCTAACGAAACTGGCTTTTTTCTTAAGTTTTCCATACTTCGATCCAACATTTTCTCATTCTTTTCTTACGAAATTCAAAAAAGGGGGAGAAATTTATGTGTTTATCTGTTTATTTTTAGTAATTTTTGGCTAAGTGTAGAGATCTGGTTTAGATCAGTAGGATTTGCTGGATTTTGCTGCTTAATAAGTTGGATTGTTTGGATATTTTTTTACAGTTCATCATTATGATTACTCTGCTATACTCTAATGAATATTTCTTGCAGAAACTTAGTTATTAAGAGGATTGTGGTATTGTCTTTCAATCAAGGGTGCGATTGTAAGTTCAGATTTTTTCAAAGGCTTGAGACAGAAGGCCTTGACACTGTTCTCAAAGGTTTGAAATATACACTGCGGTATACAACATGAAATGTAGGGGGAGTTTTTTTATTCTAATCTGACTCCTAAACCCCTATGCTTGATTATGTATTATTTGATTATGAAAGACAAACCTTTTTGATGCTCTAAACTGTTTCTAATATGTTTGTTTGAATAGGTTTTTGTAGGGATAAATAGTTACCTATTTTGCAGGATTTATTTCTTAAACCGTGATCTTGCAGGAAAGGAATCTGGGTTGACAAATTGATTCTATGACTATGAAAATATGCCTGGACCTTCCTAATATATTTAGCTACAAGATCAAGTCAATATCTTTGAAGATATTGAGCAACTAGCCGTTGGGAAGAGCTGTTAGACAAGTCAAGATATGCTAATGACTTTTAGGAAGTTTGTTTTGAGATGATCATGAAGATCTGCAGTTCAAACAAGCTGCATAAGAGGGAGTGACTGAAGAAATTAAAGAAGAGGCACGAACACAGAGACATAGACATTCTTAGAATTGTCAAGCAACACAAAAGGAGATTAATTTCACTCAATCCACTCATAAGAAGATCACTGCACATTCAACTGCTTCATCAGTTCTCAGTATTCTTTTTGATATGTATTTGTATATCATTTAGATAATACTTATCACATCTTATTCTTGTGTGTTGTTCAAGTGAACAATAGAGAATTCTTGTTGAATCAGTTAGCTAGAGCAGGAACTAGACAGGTTAGGGAGAACCACACGCTATAACAAAGTAAGGGTATTCTCTGTGCTTGAGATCTAGGGCTTAGCTTTTGATAAAATAAGAATTGAGTTGAAAATCCTGCAAGGATCAAGTCCCTGAGGTAGAGACGTAGGTCCAAGTGAACTAAACTCTATAAATCTCTGTGTCCCTTGCATTTATCTTGGTGTTCTATACTTAGCTTATTAGTTGTACGAAACATGTTTAAAGTTTAAGGGCTTGAAAGACATTTCAAGGCCTTGAAAAACTCTAAACTTTCTTTCTACTATCTGTTTTGATTCCAAGGACTTGAAATTAATTTCAAGGCCTTGAATTACTCGCTTCTGGCCATAAACTTCTTTAAAACCTCTCTTTTGTAAAAGTTTCCATACTCTATTCAACCCTCCCCCCTTCTAGAGTATCGATCATGTATTCATACCTACATTACTGTCTTTAGCAATTCTTCGTAGTGATAACACAAACTAAGGTACACGGTTCTCTACCTTCATCATGTTGTGATTGCTTACATATGATCCTCAGAGGGAATTGAGCAGGATAATTTTTTTATTCCGCTGCATAACCTGCGTCAAAACCATACAGTGGTATCAGATTCACAGGTCGTTGCGCAGGTCGTATGCTATTTTTCAATTTTACACCGTAATCGTTACTTTTCACGAAAAAATTGAAATTAAGCATTTGATGCAAATTGAATATGATTTAATAGAGATTGTGCAAATTTTACATATCGCATAAATTTAGAAAATTTCGTTCACATATGATGTGACTTTTTGGATTTTGAAAATCTAGGGTTAGGAGACAAATTGGGGAAAAAGGGGTGTTTCCATCAATAGGAAACAAGGCACACAAGGAAGGAAAAGTTTTTGTAAGCAACTCCACAAGGGACGGCCAAGGGGTTGACCTCCCCCTTCCTTGCGCGCCAAGGCACTATCGTCGGCCCTAGGTGGCTCGGCCAAGCTGCCGGTTTGACCGGGCGGGCTTGGGCCTGCCGCCTAAGGGCTTGGGCGGTCCTTGTGTGGTTCGAGCCAACTTGTTGGTGGACCCCTTAGACCGTTTTGACCCTAGAAAATCCAAATTCAACTTAAAATTGACCAAGCACGTTAAAATTAGATTTTAACTGTATCATGTGATTTATTGCATGGTGGATGGATATTGCCTAGGTTGTTGATGTTTATTTTGTGGTTTGTGGTTTGGTTTGGTTTATTGTAATGTAATTAATTGGTTTTATGGACCGCGTGTCGTTTTCTTCCTCGCTTGTGATGTATCTCTACTTAGTATAGATGCTAGCTAGTACTAGATAGGTGGATGATAGCCAAGACATGGAGAGGAAGACCAAAGAATCAAGGAACCACAAAGACGATGGAGGACTCGCACACCTAGGACACGCGGCCATGGTGGAGGCACATGGAGATGAGCTTGTCACTTTACGGCTTATAGAAATTATCATTGGCTGGGTAATATCTTAGTCTTTGGGGCCATAACCAAACCACGTTTTTTCTTTTGTGGATGTTTACTATTTATATCTTGTTATTTATTTTGGTGTATGGTTTATGCATGCAATATGTAACAAGATATTAATAAACAAGTATGACCTTTTCTTGTGGATTGCCCAATCCAAATAAGTTGCTCATGATGATTGGATCAACCAAACAATTAAGTAATGACAATTAAATCCCTCAAACGATATATTGCGTTTCGCCTTCTCTTACTTGAACACCCTTAATGATCAAGGTCTAAAAATTCGGGCCTGCCAAAGCAAGGTGATTTTCATTCACCATTATGTGATGTGGCGACACTAGCAAGTAACGTGTGATTGTTGAAGTAAGAGGTTGGAAGCAACAAGGTGAGTTCAATTCGGTTGATAAACTTAGAGGCAAGGAAATTAGGAGTTATCTATGGAATAGATAAAGAATAAGGGATTATTCACTAATTGAACCAAGAATTGCATGGGATGCAATTGGAAGGGGTTCCTACCGAAATAACTAATTCTTGGGTGACTTGCCAAAGCAAGCTCAAGAAGAAAGTGAAATATGGATCTTGGACCCACTAGAAAATATATGATATTTTCCGCATTAATGGCAAGGTCTATTAATCCGAGAAAGATAGTGGGAGCTATAGTTAATAATCTAGCCATTATTAAATGTAGTTAATTGTTCAAATTACAAAAAATGCATTTTTCTTGTTTTGTAGAATTCCAATGGAAAACAATAGACAAGCATCGACTTCATCCCTACGATCTGTCTTTGAGAAGGTTAAGTTATCTGGAACAAACTTTCTAGACTGGTACAGAAACTTGAGAATTTTTCTCAAGCAAGAAAAGAAACTGTACATCATAGACAATCCTATTCCAGCCCCACCAGGAGAGGATGTTGTGCTTGCCGCGACAGTGGCACATCAGAAACATTTGGATGATTGCCTCATGCTTTTTTCCATGAACTCTGAGCTTCATAAGCAACATGAGAAGATGGAGGCGTACGGTATGATTGTACACCTGATACACCTCTTCCAAGAGCAGGCAAGGCATAAGAGGTATGAAGTATCCAAGGCTGTTCAAGTATAGTCTCGCAGAGGGGAACCTAGTCGGGCCTCATGTACTCCGCATGATCAGATACATGGAGAATCTCGAGATGTTTGGCTTCCCATTATGCCAAGCGTTGACCACTGGTCTAATCCTGCAATCGTTGCTGGATAGTTATAGCCAGTTCATCATGAACTATAACATGAATGAGATCAACAAAGCTCTGCCAGACCTTCTCAATATGATGAGGACCGCTGAACAGAGCATTAACAAGGGCAAAGACAGGGCCATAATGATGGTCAATAAGAGGAACGACAAGGGAGTTGCCTCTAACTCAAAAGGAAAGAGCAAGGAATTTTCAAAATCCAAGAGATCCTTAAAGCCTGCTGGAGGCGTGACTAAGGATGATTGTCACTACAGTAGTCAGTCGGGTCACTGGAAGAGGAATTTCTCCAAGTATCTGGAGGATAAAAGGCTTGGAATAGTGATTCCACCACCACCAGGTATTTTTGTTATAGATTTCAATTTATCTATCTCTTCACATTGGGTATTGGATACTGGATGTAGATCTCGCATTTTTTGAAACGTGCAGGACCTAAAGAGAAGTAGAAGATTGGCTGAAGGAGAGATAAACTTGCACTTTGGGAATGGAGCAAGAGTTGTTGCGTTAGCCATAGGCGTTTATGAGTTATCTTTGCCTTCTGGACTTACTTTAGAATTAGAAAATTGCTATTATGTGTCAGCTATGAGCAGAAACATTATTTCTATTTCTTGTTTGGATGAGAAAGGTTTTACTATTTAAATAAAGGAAAAATGTTGCTCCATTTGTATTGATATTATGCATTATTTTATTGCAGTTTTGTCTAATGGATTGTATATCCTTGATCTAAATAATTCCGTCTATAACATAAATACGAATAGGATTAAAAATAATGATTTTGAAAGATAGTAATGTAGGAAGTAAAGCAGGGTTAATACTCCAGAAGGGGGGTGGGGGTTGAATAGAGTATGGCAGCTTTTTGCAACTTCTGCTAAAAGAGTGGTTTCAAAGCAGTTTGTGGAATTCAGTGAGTATTTCAAGGCCTTGAACTAAGTTTCAAGCCCTCGTAATCAAAACAAATAGTATAGAAAAGGCTGAGAGTTTTCAAGGCCTTGAAAAGCCTTTCAAACCCTTGAACTGAAACCTGTTTTGAGTTGCAAATAGGCTAAGTATAGAAAACAAAATGCAAGAGACACAGAGTTTTATAGAGTTCAGTCCACTTGGACCTACGTCTCTACCTCAGGGACTTGATACCCGAAGGATTTTCAACTCGATTCTTATTAATAAAAAGCTAAGCCCTAGATATCAAGCACAGAGAGTTCCCTTACTCTGTTACAGCTTGTGGTTATCACTAACCTATCTAGTACCAGCTCTAGCTAACTGATTCAACAGGAATTCTCTATTGTTCAATTGAAAAACTCATGAGAATAAAATGTAGAAAGTATTATCTGAATGATATACAAATACATATCAGAAAGAATAAATCTGAGAAGTGATGAAGCAGTTCAGTATGCAGTGATCTTCTGTGGAACGGATTGAGTGAAATGTTACTTGTCAATCCTCAGAATGTTATGAGTCTCTCTGTTCGTGTCTCTATTGAAAACTTCTATCATTCCCTCTTATGCAGCTTGTTTGAATAGAAGATCTTCAAGATCTTCTCATAACAAACTTTCCTAAAAATCATATGCGAATCTTGACTTATCTAACAGTCTCTTCCCAACGGCTAGCTGCTCAATATCTTCAAGGATATTGACTTGATCTTTTATCTGAGTATGTTAGGAAGGTCCAAACATGTTTGCATAAGAACATAATCAATCAATCAATCCAGTTTCCTTTTCAGCAAGAACACAGTTTAGGCAAGTAACCCTGCAAAATAGGTAATATGTTTTCCCTGCAAAAAATTGTTCAAACAAATGTATTAATAACAGTTTAGAGAAACAAGATGATTTGTCTTTCATCAACAAAGTCCATATTATAAAGCATAGGGAAGGAGGAATCAGATTAGAAAGATGAGTTCCCCATAAGTTCTTGCTGTATACGGACTTCCATCATCAAAGTATGTATGTTTCGAACCTTTGAAAATAGTTTCAAGTCCTTGAAACATACAAGATTTTGAAACTAGCTGAACTTACAATCTCCCCCTTGATGAAAGGCACAACCATTATCTTTTTAAGGACCGAGTCTCTGCAAAAAATATTCATTAGAGCATAGCAGAGTAATCATGAAGATAAACTGTAACACAAAATATCCAAATGATCCAATGTATTAAGCAGCAAAAACCATCAAATCCTATTGATAAACCATATCTCTAAGCCAGTTTAAAAGTACTAAATAACCAAATAAAACCTAATTTTTCTCCCCATTTTTGACTTTCATCAAAAAAGTCAGAGAAAATGCTGGATCAGAGTTTGGAAAACTAAAGAAAATAAGTAGAAGTTTGAAAACATATTTTTTTTAAGACTTTGAAAAGTGAGTTCAAGGCCTTGAAAAAGATAGAAATAAGAGGGAAGAATTAGGTTCATGGGTCTCCATCTCCCTTTCGCTCTGTATCTTCTTCATCATCCTCATCATCTTTCTATTCTTCTTCTTGAGCAGTTTTATCACCAGTATCACCAACCACCTCATCATCAAAGAGTTCAGCTGCAGTTACTATCTCTGGAATATTTGCCTTCTTTTTCTTCTTCTTAAGATATTTAATCAACATCCCTGTGTCTGATCTTTCAGCATCATCTTGATCATGCTCTTCACAACCTTGTGCTTGGGCTACTTGTTTTCCTTTGTCCACCGTCCTTGCAGCCTCATCCTGTGTTGTATGGTCACTGAACAAATCCTTGATTGAACCAGCCTTCTTGGATCCCTCTGCAGCCTGAGAGATTTCTTCCTCCACATGGACCACATTGATGCTTTTGAAGATGCTTTCAACCATATAGATGACTTGCTTGAACTCACTGCCAAACTCATGCTGATTTTCCTTCAATTCTTCCATATCCTTCTCCATAATATCAAGTATTTTGAAAACCATAGAGAGGTCTTGAGATTGATAGGGTAGGTTCAAAGGAGAGGTCAAGGCCTTGGGTTTAGGAAATTTCTTGGATTGCAACTCTTCCTCATACAGTTCAGAGTATAGATTCCAATTGCCTTTACTGGTTTTCATGATCCCAATTATCTCTAATGCCTTCTAATCAAGCATACCAAAGCCAGTGGTAACAATCTCTTCTCTGTCATTTGGAATCTCAAGGTGTTGAAAGAAAGAAGATAGTAGGTTGGCATAAGGTAAAGGGTGCTTTCTTTCCTTTTTCTGAGAGTAAAGCATATGTTCCATCACAATTGAAGGAAGATGAAAATTATACCCATGCATGATCAAATAGATTAAGTACAACACCCTGTCCGTCAGCAATTTTTTTGGAGTTCTCCTAAGGAACTACTCACCTCACTAAGATCGTAAACAATACTTTGGCTTCAATATTTAGCACAAAGTGTGTTAACTGCTTAGAGGAGGTAGAAACATTTGGTAGAAAGATTCGGCAGAAAGATTCTTCCCTAGCAAGTTTCAAGGCTTAACTTTTGTTGGGATAGTTGTCTTTGTTGTACCTCTTTGGACAAGCAAAAACATTGGCAAATTTTGAGTGATCAAACTCCATGTCAACACCAACCACTTTGGTTTGAATCAATAGGTTTAAAGTCCTGATTTGCTTCATGTTCAGATAGAAAAACCTAGTGAGTATGGGATATGCGACTTCGGGAGGGTTTAGAATTTCCCAAATAGCACTTTTCTTCAACCTCTTAATGCATTGCAGATTCATGGTTTTCAGCATATTAACCCTAACCATGCCACAAAAAGCTACTGGTCTGGAGGCAAAGACATCTAACCATTGTCCTCTAGCAACATTAGAAACAAGCCACTTGTTGTTAATGCCAGACTTCTTACCAAGAGGCTGTTTCTTCTCTGAATAGATCTTCAGTTCTTTTCCAGTGCTTTTCTCTGTTTCTTCCCATGTGGCTTTTCCTTTTCCTTTATCTGCTATTGTAGGCTTCTTCTTCTTCTTTATTTTCTTAGGACTAGCAATCTGTTCCTCTGGTTGTTCCTTTGGAGCAGATTTATCAACCTTCTTCTTGCTAGAAGTAGGAGTCTGATCCTTCTTAGTCTTCTTCTTTGGAGGAGAATGAGCCCTCTCAGCACTTGGTGTTCTAGAGCTGGAATCGTCACTGAGTGTTTGAATCTCATCTCAGTAGTCTTCCTCTTTTTTTCAGAAAATTTCTTTGATCCTCCAGCCATCTTGATCCTATCAGAGGTTCTTCTCATACTCATTAGGGTTTGAGGGTATAGAAGAGAGAGGCAGGAGTGATACGAGAGTCAGAGAGAGAGAGAGAGAGAAGATAAGTGCTAACGAGTTTGAGTTTGAAATGGAAACATAAATATTTCCAAATCTTCTAAGGTTGCTAAATCACTTAAATTAAAATTTGTGTGAGTGTCTGGCGTGGGATAGGAAATAATATAATACTGATTTAAAAGAAATAAGTTTTTTAAAGGTAAAAAAAATATTGAGCAAATATCTACAAAGATAGCACACAACATTGAAAGATCCAAGTTATTGACTAAACAACATACATACTTATTTTCAAGGCTTTGGAAAGGATTTCAATGCCTTGAAAAGCTATGCAAGTGAGAGAAAAAATCAAGGATTTGAAAAGATTTCCGAGGCTTAGAAAATCACTTCAAAACTTTGAACCACATAATACTTACATGTAACTTACTTGATACTCCGTCTAAACCAATGCTTCTTTATTCAGCATGCCCATTTCTATCTCAGGGCTGAGAATCTATCCTCTGGCAGTGGTTTAGTGAAAATATCTTCCAAATGCAAGTTAGTAGGCACATATTTATTCAGCATGCAATTCTAATCTCAGGGCTGAAATATCTGCCAATTGCAAGTTAGTAGACACAAATTCAAGAGCAACATCACATTTTTCTGCATGATCTATGATGAAGTGATTTCTCACATCTATGTGTTTGGTCCTTGGGTGCTAAACTGGATTCTTTGAGATTGATATTGCACTGATTTTGTCACATTTTATAGGTATATCTCTGAAATAAAATCCAAGATCTCTCATTTATTGAGCAATCCATAGTACTTGTGAGCTTAAGGCACCAGCTGCTATGTATTCAGCTTCTGCTGTTGATAGAGCTAATTTTTTTTTCTTCGAATTCCAGCTGATCAGTGATGTTCCAAGAAATTAGCAACACCCTGATGTTCTTTTCCTATCCACTTTGTAGCCTTGGACCGAGACATATTGTACTTGTTTAACAAGTCCTTGGTGTACTTTTTCTGATGCAGAAAGATTCCTTTCTTCATTTGATGTATATGAAGTCCAAGAAAGGAATTGAGCTCTCCCATCGCACTCATTCAAACTCCCGGCTCATAAGACTTGCAACAGGAGAAAAAGTCTCCTCATAGTCAATACCTTCTTCTTGGTTTTAGCCCTGAGCTACCAGTCTCGGTTTGTTTCTGATTACCTTACCATTCTCATCTAACTTGTTTCTGAATACCCACTTGGTACCAATGACTGAATGATCTTGAGGTGGAGGAACTAGATTCCAAACTTTTTTCCTCTCAAATTCATTGAGTTCACTTTACATTGCAATGATCCAGTTTGCTTCTTGTAATGATTCTTTCACATTCTTTGGCTCCATAAGAGAGACAAAAGCAATGAAAGCAGATAAGTTCTTCAGATGTGATCTTATTTGTGTACCCGTGGATGGATCAGATATAATGTTGTCAACTAGATGAGATGACAAATATTTAAATCTTTCTTGATGTCCATGGTTCAGGTTCTCCAATCTTCTCAGGTCATATATATCTTGAAGTAGTAGCTTGCTCACTATGATTCTCTTGAGATTCTTTTTCAAGGCTTTGAAACTCATTTTCATGGCCTTGAAAATTCTTCCTGTATTCTTGCAAGTTTTCCTTGAAACCATGTGCAGTCTCTGTTTCATCATCTAATTCATGCTTCTTCAAATTCAAGTCTGCAAAACTTTTACTCAAAGAACCATCATAGCTTTCATCAAAAATGACATGAATACTTTCTTCAACAAGTTTAGTTCTCTTATTGTAAACTCTATAAGCTTTGCTAGTCAGATAATAACCAAGAAAGATACCTTCATCACTTCTGGCATCAAACTTACCAAGATTGTCCTTACCATTGTTGTGAACATAACAAGTGCAACCAAAAGGTATGAAGTAAGAGATGTTTGGCTTTCTTCCCTTGAAAATCTCATAAGGTGTCTTCTTCAGGATATGTCTGATCAAGCGCCTGTTAAGTATATAGTTGGTACTGTTAATAGATTCTGCCCAAAATTATTTTGGTAATTTGTTCTCTAGAAGCATTGTACTTGACATGTCTTCAAGAGTCAAGTTCTTTCTTTCAACAACACCATTATGTTGAGGAGTTCCTTTGGATTTGGAGTTCTCATTGGACCACAGAGATCCATATGCAGTAATTCAATGGGTCTAGTAGTACTTACAAAGCTCTTTGGCTTGAATGA
Source organism: Linanthus parryae (assembly GCA_023055425.1). Classification (NCBI taxonomy): domain Eukaryota; kingdom Viridiplantae; phylum Streptophyta; class Magnoliopsida; order Ericales; family Polemoniaceae; genus Linanthus; species Linanthus parryae. Next base: position 8,768,287 of record JALGPY010000009.1, on the reverse strand, counting down.
GCTTCTTGTCTACTTACCTTGAGAACATGCTTTGCATACTTTTTCATCCTTGAACTTGATAGGGGGTAGACCTCTTACCAGGCCTTTAGTAACTAACTTGTTCAAAGTGTGAAAGCTAAAGTTACCAAGCTTTCTGTGTCAAAGCTTTGAATCCTCTTTCAAGGCCTTGAGACACTTCAGACTTTATCCTGCAACTTTGTTAATGTGCAAAGTATAAACATTGTTTGACCTTGAGGCAGTAAGGATGCAAACTCTAGATTTCTCATTTTGCACCACACATTTCTCTTTGTCAAATATAACTTTGTTACCATTCTCACATAACTAAGATACACTAAGCAGGTTGAACTTCAAGCCATCAACTAAATAAACATCAGAAATAGAATTTTCAGAATCTGTACCAACTTTACCAATACCCAATATGTTTCATTTGCCTTTTTCACCAAGTGGGATTGATCCTTTAGATTGCTCTTTCAGTTTGGAGAATAAAGATCTCTTGCCACTCATATGTCTGGAGCAACCACTATCCATAACCATTTATGTTCTTTTCTCTTGGTGACAGCCTTCAAACACCATTCATTTCCTTACTCAGCTGTTAGACCAAGTGTGAAACTTAGATTCATATTCAGGTTCAACCATGTTAGGTGGTCTAACCCCTTTAGGAACCCAAATCTGTCTAACTTAAGTTGAACTGGAAAAAAGTTCCTCATTATGTGAGGGTCTCTTCTTCTAAAAGGACAAGTCATTTTAACATGACCAATTCTATTGAAGTAATGGCATTTAGGAGAGGTTCTGCTTACAAAGTCTTAAGCCTCACCAAGGGTGACTAGAATGACAAATTTTACTGGATCTTTCTTCTTTCTTGGGAGTCCATTGTTCACACAATCCTTAACTTCAACTGTCAAATTCACCTGCTCATGGTATCATATGCGCATTTTTCCATAAGAAATAGTTTTAAGGAATTTTTCATAGGTTGGATCTTTGCTAGTGCTTTCACAGATGGAATATTAATCTAAAATCTCTTGAAGATGTCAAAATATTTAGCAAACTCTGCACTATAATCATGCTTTTGCACTCTCAACAGATAAGAAATATGGTGGGAAACGCATTACAAGCGGCCGAGGAAGTGGAGGATGAGCCGTCCACCTACAAGGCTGCAATTTCTAGTTCTCGGTCAGCATAGTGAATTGCTGCGATGGGAGAAGAAATGGAGTCTCTTAGCAAGAACTCGGCTAGGGATCTTGTTAAATTGCCAGTGGGAAGGAAGATAGTCACTTTAAAAGTGGGTTTTCAGAAGAAAGAAAGGAACTACAGCTGGAGACGGCATCAAGTATAAGGCAAGGTTGTTGCAAAATGGTTTAGTAAGAAAGAAGGAATTGACTACAACGACATATTCTCATCGGCGGTCAGACATACTTCGAGGAGGAACTAGACAGACTTAAACAGTCCTAAAGACAATGGTACAAGAACTAGACATGAAACTAGACGTGAAAATAACTTTCTTACATGGGGAGCTGGAGGAGGAAATATACATGAGCCGACCGGAGGGGTTCCAAGTTCCTAGAAGAGAAGACCACGTGTGCAAGATGAAAATATCTCTATACGGACTTAAACAGTCCTAAAGACAGTGGTACAAGAGGTATGACAGCTTCATGTTGAAGACTCGTTACAAGAAGTGCGAGTATGATTGATGCGTGTATCACAAGCTGTTGCGAGGTGTGACACGAATATACCAAGTTATGTATATGGATGATATCTTGATCGCAACCAAATATATGAAGGACATTCAGGAAATGAAGAGGTCTTTTAACGCGGAATTCGAGATGAAGGATCTGTGGCAGCTCGGAAGATTCTTGGAGTTGAGATCTATAAAGATAGGAAGTGGAAGAATCTTTTCTTATCACAATAGGGATACATCAATAAGGTCTTGGGGAGAATCGAGATGTCATCGTCTAAAGATATAGATATTCCTATGGAAATTAACAACAAGCTAGAATGTACACCGTTCAAACTGAGGATGATGAGTACATGTCCAAGGTTATATATGCTAGCGCAGTTAGAAGCCTCATGTATTCTATGGTTTGTACTCGCCCGGACATATCATTCGTTGTTAGTGTGGTAAGTCGTTTTATGGCTCAACCGAGTAAGGATCGCTGGCAGGCGGTGAAGCGTATATTCAGGTACCTTAAGGGTATGCCAAATATTGGCCTATGCTATGGGGCTAGTGAAGACATCTTGGTACCTGGGTTCTCGGATTCGGACTATATAGGGAATATTGATAGCAAGAGATCAATGATTTGCTACGTGTTTAATCTGGGGGGGGGGGTCTTTTTGTGAGTTGGAATGCTACACTACATTTGACAGTGACTTTGTCAACCACGGAGGTGGAGCCTATGGCTCTAACGGAAGCAGAAAAGGAGGCAATATGGCTTAAAGAAATGGTCAATGATCTAGGCCTAGATCAAGATCAAGCTATAGTCAACTCTGATAACTTGAGTGCTATTTGCTTGAATAATGATCATGTTCATCATGAAAGGACCAAGCATATCGACGTCAGATATCATTTTCTGAGAAAAGAGAACATAATCAAGGTGAAGAAGGTGGGGACAACAGACAACCCCGCGGATAGAGAGAAACTTCCAACATTGTCTAGAATTGCTAAACATCTTGAGCCGGTGAAGCTCATAGAGGCATGTGTGACCCGGAGGAGGTCAAGTGAGTCTCTGTGACGAGAGACATTGGGTGCAGAGGAGGAAATCTTTATTGACGAAAAGCGAAGATGTTGTTTCTAAATGAGAGAATTCAAGTTAAGGTGGAGATTTGTTAGATTTGTGCCTTGAATAGATTGAATAAATCATCGGGAGAAACAGCGGGGACCAAAGGAACCAAGTTTGAGAATAAAGAAGCAAGGATGGAGTTTTCAAAGGTCGTACGACCAGGTAATGAGGTCGCACGACCTTGAGGATAATTCCGAGAAATCCCAAGATACTTTCAGAGGTCGGCTGACCTTGTCGGGTTCCTGGCATTTTGGAATTGTTTCCTAATCCATCTAGGAAGGCTCTAGGCCGGTTCTAAGCACTATAAGTAGCCCCCTAAGTGTTTATGACGTGTATGCATTGTATTAGACTCATTCCTCTTGATAAAAAATATCTCTCTTCACCGTGGACGTAGTTAGCTTGATTTGCTAGCGAACCACGTAAACTTCCGTGTTTTGTCGTTCTTTCATCGTTCGTGAGGCGTGAGTGATATAACATCTTAAAATTTTCTTACTTAGAGGCGTATTATTAGGATGGTCTTATTAATCGAAGAAGAAAAGGAGTAAAAGAAGATTGTACGAATTGGAAATTTTGGGTTTAAACTGGGGTAGTTTCGACCAATCAAAAGTGTAAGAAACGGAGAAAAACTCATAACCAGTTGATATGAGGAGAGTAGCCGATAACACTTACTAATTCTTTCTCTCTTTCATGAATATCCGATGCGGGTGGCGTTGAACACGTGGCTTGTTATACCATTGACATGTGTTATTGTTAACCTCTGATACCATGTAAGAATTCATAAGGTTACATCTCAAGATCAATTGACGAAGAGGAAAGTAGCCCATAACACTTATTAATTATTTCTCTCTGTCGTAAATGTCTGATGTGAGGGACCCAATGAGTTGGTCTAGTGGTAGAGGCTTGCGATTTTAATGTTTGCTTCCTTTGAGGTCTTATGTTCAAACCACACGACGATTAAAAAATTCTTGAAGTCCCGTGTGCGGGCAAACTGTTTTGAACACTACGGTAATTTAAAAATTAATAGCTGATGTTAGACTTTTCAACAAATTAACTGAAGCGTCTTGACATTTTTATAGTAGCATAAATTATTAATTTTATAATTCACAAGTAGAAGACGAAAATAATTTCAGGAAACTCTATTAATTAACAAGTGTCGCCACACAATTACTTGACGCATATGGGTTGGAAGTTGGAACCTTTTGCACGACAAAATTTCTGGTTTAGTTGGTCTGTCCAGTGAGCCTTGGCCTGATTCCAAACATAGAACTCCAACCTCACATAAATACAATGTCTTAGTCCTAATTCCTAACCATCAAAGAACTTAAGCTGACATGTGTTCCAAGTTTCACCACATCTTTCATTTCAATTTGTATATTCTCATAATATTTTCTTAATTTCTTTTATGCTCCCAATTTTTTACAATCATTCATAGTCATATCCTACCAGTATTCCTAAAATGAAATTCAACAAAAATATATCCTCCCAAAGAAAATGAGTCGCTAGTAAAAAGACAACCCACGACTTGTTGAGGATCATTACGTAAAGCAACTAGGCGGGGGCAACAGCGGCCGAACTCCACGTGGCACGAAGATGAGGTTGCTCTAACGTGTGGTCATCGCACTTGTTTTTCCTCCTCGAATAGTATCTACATCAGTGAAGTAGTACATGTACACATTGCTTCCAAGCAATTACATTCACGCTGATATTTTCTAAACTGACAAATTCCCGAAAGGGTTGGAGATATTTCTACTAAATCCCCAATCCTATTCTCTTCTCGAATCAACTGATTATCCTACCGATCGGCCGAATATGGCCACCGTTGCGAAACTTCACATATCGCCGTCACCGCCTGTCCGGCCGGATTTCCGCCGGAATTTAGTGGCCTTGGGGCCGATTTCGGTTGTTGTCGAGTCTAAGCGCCGGAGAAGTCTGTGTATGAGATCGTTTAGGTCGGACGGAGAAGGTGAAGTGACGGAGAAAGACGGGGAAGGAAGTGCGACACACTTGAAGAGAAGTGGTCGGAATTTCAATGTTGCTGTGGGTTGGTTGAAGTCTGCCTGTTCTCACGTTCAGTCCAGGGAGTCGTTGGAGGAATTGAATGATAAATTGTATTCGGTGAGTTTCTTTTCGTCTGGTTTTGTAATTTCCCTTTGCTTGATAAGAGATTTAAAAAATATGGAAAGTGAGTTTGAAGCATAAGGGGAATTAAGAATTGTGATACTGATGGTTTTTGTCTTCACCATTCCTTAGATCTTCAACAATTTTACTAGATACATTAAGTTCTCAAGTTGTTGGAATTCGATGTTCTTGGAGTTGGGTTAACCCTAGAGACTTGTGGTGTAGATTGGTTATATGTATTTGGATTATTTAATGATATATTATGTTTGCATTTGTGTTGTGCATTCTTCAACCACTGTAATCTCGGTGATTCATGAGAACTGACGATTTGCATTGAAAAAATAGTTTATTTGATTCACTTATTACTACTTTAGACTTATGTCAAGCAAAATGTTCATTCTGATACTGTTTTTAGTTATTGTTAGATTTAACATTTTTTTTATTATTTATTTATTTATTAGGAACTAATATTTTACACCCCTACTTTCTTGAAACCCGACAGATTGGTCAGCAAATTGGAAGATACATTCTAACCATGATGAGTACTGGAGTAATAGTCTTCGTCGGGTTTCAGTTGTCAGGTCAGTGAACTCACCAATAAACACATGTTATTTGAATTAGTTTATGCTTTTGTTGTACTACTATCTACCATGTGAAGAATTAGTATCATTTTTTTTTTTTTTTGTTTTTTTTGGTTTTTTTTTTCAAGAAAAGAATTTATAATTATAACAGGGAAATGATGGATTTCATGTCTAAGGAAGCTATAGAAAACTTACTTTCAAAAAGGTCCACTCTAGTACCTCAGAAGCTGTGCATTTACCATTATTGTATTTTATTTGCGCACATGTGGCGTATTTGATTTCAACCGAATTCTCTTTCGTAAAAGCTCGCAAAATAGAAAATTCTATGTCCTTCGTTTATCATGGTAAAGCCGTAGTTTCAGTTTACCAAACTATGGTCGAATGTTATACAGTTATACGTCACCGACACGAAGCTTGATTCATGTAATCTAACTACGACGTACAGTTATAAAAAGGAGATGCACACTTAATGATTTTTTCCTTTTGGGTTAAATCTGCTCTAGTTTTTCCATCCTCCATTGTTATTTGAGGTTTCTTTTGGCCTGTGCTCTTTATGACATTTTGTTTGTTGTATCTTCCAATCATTGCTAAAGAAGTTTGTGGATGTAGATCATGAACATCAGATAGCCAAGGCATGGCTACAGTCGCCAAGATAATTTGGTAATTATTACAATTTTACTAGAAAATTATAGAGCTTTTGACACATAACCACCTTGCAGTATTGACTAGCTGACAGTTTGCTATATGCAGTATTGATTTTGTCACTTATCATCTCTGCAGTTTGTAAATTTCCGACACTTAGCTCCAAATTGACTAACACCGTTACATTCCCTCCGTCAAGTGAGTGGTATTTTGGTAATTTAGTCATAGAAGGGGGCAGTGTGGTCTTTCAATTTTTTTCTTTTTTTTTGTTTTTCTTTTCTCTCTTTTTTTTCTTCTTCACCCTTTCTCCTTCGTCCGCTTCTCTTCTTCTTTTCCTCTGCAACTCTATGTTCTCCCTCTCTCGATCGATTAATGAGAAATTGAAGGTTCAAATTGAGAACGGTGGGTTTGAATCGGACTGGGTTGGCTTTAGGTATGTGCTTAAGCAGTTGGGTTGTTTCTCTTGGTGATTGGGGTTTGTTCGATTCAGTCGAGTGAATCGTTGGTTGGAGATTGCTGTTATGGGTTATGGTCGGACAGGAGATAGGCAGTGATGGAGGTCGAAGAAAGGGAGGGAGGGAGGGAGGGTAGGCGTTTTATGGGTTTGGGGATTCGTAACAGAGAAGAGGCGGAGAGGAACTTGAGGAAGAAATAGGGAGGGATGGGTGGGTCAGGGCAGTGGTGGAGAGAATATGGAGCAGGAGAGGAAGAATAAGCAGAGGCGGAGGCGGAGGCGGAGGCAGTGATCTGATCTCTCTCTCTGCCCTTTTGATGGGTCTCAGATTTGGTTGTTGATCCGATGGTGGAGGAGGTGGTAGTGGTTGTGTCGGTATTTGGGTTGGTTGTTGAGTGGCTGTGGTGGTGTGGTTGTGATGGCTGTGGTGGTGATGGGGTGTGTTCTGGTGGTGGTGGAGCTAGCTGCGGTGGCGGTGGTTGAGGAAGAGGAGGAGGAGAGAACAGAGGAGATGAAGAAGAAGAACAACAAAAAATAAAAAATAAAATAAAAAAGAAAAAATAAATAAACAGAAAGACTATTTTGACCTCACCTAGATGAGGTTAACAACCACTAACAACGGATACTTAACTTCCGTTATAAAATTGGAGTTAAGTGTCGTGAATTTACAAACTGCATAGATGATAAGTGACAAAATAAATACTGCATGTAGCAAACTGTCAGTTAGTCAATACTGCAAGGTGGTTATGTGTCAAAAGTTCAAAATTATAATATATATTAGTAACTAAAAATGATAACTGCACGGTTGCATGTGTGTAGATTATCAAATGTAATATATGTCAAGAAAAATGTTTTGGGTATGCATGTAGAAAGGGGCAGTACTAGGGCCATCTTACAATTAGACAATTGCCCAATTTCTAAGCCGAAGGAGCTCTTTGCTTTGACTGTTTTTTCTGCTTTCCTGGCCGAAGCAATCTCCTGGGCTCCTGGGTCTCCGCCTTTTTAAATTATCGATCTAACTACCTAAGTCTTAGCTTCAACCAACTTCCAGTTGAGTTATCGCCATAAGAATTCTGTTTTTTCTCCGATTTAGAAGAAAATCCCAAATAATTGAAGTAAATATTGAAGTTCTATTCAGATGAGGGAGATTCTGGAATTAGTGGCGGGGTCATGTAAGGAAGGGATTATGAATTTCTAGCATTGATGAAGAAGAACTGGTGTTACAGAAAAGTTGATTAAAGAAGCTGGTTGTAACATGGTTTCTTAATTTTTTATATCTAGGGAGCCTTGATATATGACAGCTGCTAACAAACTGATTAACTAACGGAAACAGAATTGTCAGAGCTAACTTCTTTTAAACAACTTGCGAAACATATTTACGGAATGGTCCTTTGACTTTTATTCAGCTAGCAGTGTACTTCTTGCATCTTTATATTCAATAATTTTTCTCCAGTATGAAACTTATTGATTTGGAAACCACAGCTTTGGCCTGGGAAATCAGTTGTAACCACCGTTAATCTTATTGTAATTAACCCTTGCCTCTAATCACCTTTGAGACATCATTTATTTATTTCCTTCGCTCTGTTGCTGAATTATTATATCATGTATTCAGATATACTTGTTAACACGACTTTCCTCATCTGCCCAGTTTTCTAGTTTAGCACTGCGTCTTGTATCTACAACAATTATTGATGTAAGATTTGAATTTCGGAACTCTTCTGAAGGTGGAGACAGTCATATGAATGGTGTGATTTGGTATAGCTGGCTTGGAGGTGTCATTATTGGGACAATGATAGGTGCTAACATGGTTCTAGATGATGTTAGTCGGGCTGGGCCGCGCAACGTTGTCATAACTGGAAGGTATCTGTTTGCTGTTATTCGTAAGCCTCAATTTTGAACTATTTTTTCATAGGGCGTATTAAAGAATTTTCCTTTATACTTTAGCATGGAAAACATGTGTATAGGAGTTGGTGTTGTGCAATTCGTTCTTCTCCACCGTTGTTCCTATCAAAGCACTAACTTATTGATACGTTTTCGTAATAGTTTCTGAATATGCTGGTCGCATATGGAACATCTCCTTCATCTACTTTTTGTATATTGATTATCTTGATTCTCTTTATTTATGTGATGCAGTACGAGGGGCCTGGGTAAAGCTCTTGCTCGAGAGTTTCTTCTTTCTGGAGACCGAGTGGTTGTTACTTCTCGCAGGTCCGCGCAGATTTTGATGTTCTCTTTTACACTTTTCTTGTGCACGTGGATGTCATCTCTGCTCCAATAAGAAGTACCTTTCTAATACATAATTTTGTGAAGGCAGTCCCGAGTCTGTGGAAATGACTGTAAGAGAGCTTGAGGAGATTCTTCAACAAGGTACTCTTCCCAATGGTGTCCCATCAGCAGCAACAAATTTGCCGTACCCAAAAGTTATAGGCATTGCATGTGATGTTTCCCAACCTCAAGATGTTCAGAAATTGGCAAACTTTGCTATCAGTGAACTTGGTCATATTGACATTTGGGTGAGTGACGTTCTCTGTCCATCCCCCCCCCCCCCCCCCCCCCCACACACACACACACACACACACCCTAATCATTCACAAATGGCCACCTAGAGACTATGCTGTATCATGTTTTTGGATAATGAAAGTTAGTTAAAGGAAAATCTCAACTGATTGTAGACAGGGTACAGAAGCCAATGTCATTCAAGTTGCTTCTGAAGTATGTGAGGAGCGACCAACATTGTGTTGATGTTCTACTCTGAATTGCGCAAGTGTTCAGTGTCAGGAACATAACCTATGACGTGCTCCATTCTTAAATTCTTGAAGCACATTAGTTTATACCAGAAAACCATAATGCATATTCAACTATCAAATTCAAAAGACCTTGGTCTGTAACCTTATTGTATGTATGTACCAGGGAATGAAACCGGGCTAAAGGCACACAGTGATAATGATAATGGAATTGATAAAATATTTATCTTTTTCTCACACAAAATCTTGATAACTCATAAAATTTTGAGAAAGATATAAAATAGATGATCACATGTAATTTAAGAGACTAATTTAAAAGTGAAAAATGATGAATGCATAAATTGTGAATAAGAGTAATTATGTGCAACAAAGATGAGAGAGAACAAGTGGTATGTAGTAGACTAGTAGGGATGCCCGATTTTTTTTTTTTTTTTTTTTTTTTTTTTTTTTTTTTGTAGAACGGTAGCTTCATTTAATAAAAAAATCATACAAGGATGCCAACGTAGATAGCAAAGTTCATAGTGTTTTTTTTTTTTTAATTGGGGGTACAAAGGTTATAGTTAAGTGCACAAACGACTGATGACTGCATGTGTAGAACCCTCAAATTATATTGGTGAGATTTCCGTTTGAATAGATGTGGTGTAAGTCATACAGAGTATGTTTGGCAATTTGATTTAGTGTGGGTACAATTTATCCATTTTACATCTTATTCCTCATAACACTTTCTCTAGATTTTTCATTTGTGAGTCTTAGATGCACATATATTGCAGAAAGTCGTCCTGTTCTTATCCTCATCCTGCGTAGTCAATTGATGTGGATTCCTGGGAATTACTAAGAGACGACAGAAATTCGTCTAGCCATCTATTCTAGTGTATTCTATTGAGAATTAGCTTTTTGTATACTTATGGTTCCCAATTAAATCTTTTTGCAGATAAACAATGCTGGAACAAACAAAGGTTTCAGACCATTATTGCAGTTTAGTGACGACGATATACAACAGGTACGGAACTTAACAGATAATTTTTGCTAATTCAGTCTTCTTTATCAACCCTGGAACTAGAACATTTGCTTTTGAAGCTTCAGATGTAATCATCAACTTTTCCGTGAAACTTGTAGTAGAATCCTTTTACTCTTGTCTTCCTAAGCAGCAATCTTCACTAGTTCAGTGGATGTCAATGTCTCAACTTCCAAATTATAATAGCAATACAACTTCTTTCCTTTGAAGGCTTTCTCTTCATTTCAAATGCTGTGTTAACTTAAAAGTGACAAATGACTGATGAAAGGCATCTTTGATTCTCGCCTTTTCCTTTGCTGCTGTGAATTTTGATTCTCGATATTTTCTTTGCTGTGAATCTGTCTCTGGTTGAACTGGTTCATCATCTTCCCTGCTGCGGTTTCTTTATTTTTTTTTTGTTATGAGTTAGTAAAAACAATTAATTAATTCAATATATGTAAAAGTGTGAATTGTTGTGCAAATAATGGTTTAATCATTTAATTTGTTATTTTGTATAAAAAGTTCGCTTTACAGGCAAGTTAGAAAACAAACCGCTACGGGTCCGAATTCGCGATACTGCAGGACAATATGGTCATTTTCACACGTATTCTTCATAATATCCTGACTCATAACCTGCGTCACCCAAACACAGTAAAGCGAAATTTCATATCCTGCCTTATCCCACAGGGCCCCAGCATACAGATACCACCTCATATCCCAGCGCACATCACATCCGGCGTATCATATCCGCTACCCAAACAAGGCCCTTAGGAATAAGCAGACAGCACTATTAACACATTCATGGGGCTGTATGGATAACTTGGTTTCCAGTGTTCTGTAACTAAAAACTAAGGTGTTGCAGAATTCTAGGTACTTTTTTTAGGGTTATTTGGGGACATGATTTTTCTTGTTTTGTGTTCAATTTCTCAAATAGCTAAAAAAAACACCCTATCAACTAACCGGAGTGAATGACCACAACACTACAACTCAAACTGATGTACCTCTTATCACTCTTGAAATGTTGGATAGATTGTTTCTACAAATTTGGTTGGATCTATTCTTTGCACTCGGGAAGCCATGCGTGTCATGGAAAGCCAAAGCAAGGTGGGTCACATATTTAACATGGATGGTGCTGGCTCGGGAGGATCTAGCACACCTTTGACTGCTGTGTAAGCCCTTTGATCTCAGTTCAGATTAGAACTTCCATTTCTGTGTGAGCCACAGAATGTGTTTTGACCTCGGTATTGTTGATATTAACTTCTGGAGTTTGGTCTTACCACACCTAGAACCATGTTGTTTGCTAAGACCTAAGCTACATATCTTGCAGCTATGGATCCACAAAGTGCGGTCTTAGACAGCTTCAATCCTCACTCTTTAAGGAGTGTAAAAAATCAAAAGTTGGAGTACATACTGCCTCCCCAGGAATGGTCTTGACAGACTTGCTCTTGAGGTAGATTCACGTGCACTGTCTTTGTTTCCTTCAATAGAAGCAGTAGGCTTGGTCGGTTGTTTCTCTGCGGAGAATACATGTTATCAGCCTGCTATCTACTAGAAGGATTTCATTTTTGTTGTGTTGTTTTTGTGGTTCTTGAAAGAGTGGCAAGTTGCAATGGTAGTGTAACATTTGGCATGGCTTGTCTGGCTGCAGTGGTTCAAGTTTGAAAAACAAACAAGTGTTCAACATTATTTGCGAGCTTCCTGAGACGGTAGCTAGAACACTTGTTCCACGGATGCGGGTTGTGAAAGGGAAGGGGAAGGCTATCAATTATTTAACGCCTCCAAGAATTTTACTGGCTTTAGTTACTGCATGGGTGCGACGTGGTCGATGGTTTGACGACAAGGTAATATTTCAAGTTATGGCATTTCTCCCTCTCAAGTTACTACGTTCATGATGCATTATGTTTGGTTGGATTTGATCTCATTTGTTTCGTAAATTCTCTGAGTCAGATTTTAATTTAAGTTGGTGGCTAATAATTGGCAGATTTTATAATCTCCAATTTTGGATATTTTTTAAGTATAACGTGTGATATACCATACTCTACATCTCGTTAATGCATGAATTGTTAATTTGGGCAAACACATAGCATCTTAGACGTATGATAAGTTTTTTTTTTTCTTTTTCTTAGACGTATGATAAGTTCAAATAAAGACATTCATTGTAATTTTGGTAGTAAATGCTACAGGTGTTGCCAAACGCAATTAAATTTTAATTCCAGATTTTCAGCGCATGTCAAACAGTCTTCAGATTAAAATTTCAGCCAGCTTATTCACCCCAGATTATTTTCATCAGATAATTGAGATTATTTGACATTGATCACACCATGTTTACTACATCTTCAGTCTTGCTCTCCCGGGTTGGTTACTGCAATGCCGGAAACTAATTCCATCTCTTCTTTCAGGGGAGAGCATTATATGCAGCAGAAGCAGACAGACTCCGTAACTGGGCTGAAAGCCGCGCTCGTTTCTCTTTCACGGATGCCATGGAGATGTATACAGAAAACACGTGGGTCTCTGTCTTCTCACTCTCTGTAGTGTGTGCCTTCATAATTCTTTCTAGTACAGGCACATCAATACCAGGCACCTGAAGAGGCACTTTGAAGTTAGAACTTGTTATATCCAAACACCATTTTCATAGGCAGAAGAAATGCGTTTCAGTAGCTTAAAGGTGCTGAAGTCAAGAAGTAGCTCAATAGCGGATACAAAAGAGGTGTGGTTTCTGTTCCTGCATCCAATATCAGTTCCTTTGCATCCAATATCAGTTCCTTTTGAAATGGTGGCACTATCTCAAAACACCATGCCAGGATGGAACGATGGCTATGGGTCCTGGACAATGTCAAATTAAGTATTTTGCTTCAGGAGTAATTAGGATTTGTGTATATTGTGTGAAAAATCAATTCCGCATGATACTGCAATCTGTAACTAGAAATTCATTTACTAACTAATAATAAAAATATTACCGTTTCTTTTGTCCATCATCGTCCTAAAATTGAAAATGGATCCATTCTGTGTAGAAAAGAAACCAGATAGGAACCCTTTCACTGAAGCCCCTGAAGGGATTTCAACTTCGGTGGTGTCCTGGACCTGTAAGGTCCAAGGCCATACTGACTTGGTAGTCGGAAAAAAAAAAAAAAAAAAAAAAAAAAAAAAAAAAAGTAGCATTCAATTGCGACGTCCTGCTCTACAACTGGTCATTTGGGTTTAATTTTCCAATATGAGCTCTTTTGGTCATTCAAAGGGGCTCATACTTTCGTAGATATTCTTCATTTAAATTTGCGTTTAAGGTGCAGAGATCATTATGGCACAAGGATGAACCTTACTCCTTCATGTTATAATTACGAATTATTTTTATTTAGCATAATATAAGAACTAAATTTCATACTCAACTGAAATTTTCGTTTCTAATTTTATAGACCGCGTTGTAGCAATTGGCTAGTGAGCGTTTGTTTCTTGTTTCTTTAGACGGCGTTGCAGCAATTCGGTGATTTATTTATTTATTTTCGTTTTTTAGGAAGCAATTTAGAGGTTGGTATCCAGCTGTTTGTGACTCTTTTACTTTGAAGTAACAGCTAAAGCTACGTAGTTTAAATTATGTACTACCTAATCAGAGAGGGAACATTAAAATATAACTAATTAACTATTTCTACAATAATCATGATTATATCAACCTACTATCAACTCCTTAAAATTTGTCATTGAGTTGGTGAATCGGGGCCCATTTGCCGTCTAATTTTAAGTTAGCAAGACAAGTCCATTGATATAATAGCAAATTTATAAATCTCTAATCAAGAAAATTCAATAGCTACAAGTAAAGAACTCTCGATTGTCTGAGGATCCTGAACTCATCATAGTTTTATTTTGTAAACAATTGTTCTTTCGATGTCTAAACTAATTGATAGCCAATTGTTAATTATTCATCCTATTAATGTATTACGCTCGACTAGCTCTATCATTAGATTGTTCGTCATTTGATAGTTCTCACACCTCCCAAAACTAAGAATCTTTGTTGGGCTGATCACAACATGAATTTGTTGCTAGTATCTAACAATTTGGACTTGACACAGGTTTGGGAAGTATGTTAGACTAATAAAGATAGCCTGCACGATGAAGACATTTTAATTTTTCGTCTTGAACTATGACCACTTTGCATATCAGCTTTTTTTTTTTTTTTTTTTTTTTTTTTTTTTTTTTTTTTTTTACGAGATGAGCAAAAGTAAAAGTGTGAGAAAAGGAGTAAAAAAAAGCTTAACCATTAGTGGATGGGGAAGGGATGATGGTCTATAACAGTTAGGGGAAAGGAGGGTGTTATGACTCGAGTAATCAGTCACGTGCATTTGTCATACGGCATAGTCTCTGCTAGGATCATTAGAGTTATTCAACGACAAAAGCAAGAGTGAAATAAAAATAACCACAGACAAGTACACAACGATTTCACGTGATTCACCAAATTGACTACATTTACGGTCCACTCACTTCACTTGATGAACGAATAGAGACCCAAATGAAGATCTCTTAGTCTCTCCGTAGTCTCTAGTGTGATTTCTTAACCCTAGGGCAATATCACATAACTTGTAGTGCTTTTCTTCCATCCACATCACAAGTCAAGTGTAAACAATCTCGAAAGTCGAACTCATTGCTTGAGTCATGTCTAAATTAACATTCCCTTTCAACTAATTTTCGACCCTCCATGGCACTGTTATACCTCTCACGATCACTCACGCCTCACGAACGATGAAATAATCGACAAAACACCAAGTTTACGTGGTTTGCTAGCCCAAATCGAACTAACTACATTCACGGTGAAGAGAGACCTTTATTTATCAAGATGAACGATTACAATGAAGTATATAAACGTTCTAAAATCTTAGGAGCCTATTTATAGTTCTTAGAGCCGACTCAGGACCGTCCTAGATAGATTAGGAAACAATTCCAAAAACGCCAGGAGCAGACCAAGTCGTGCGACCTAGTGGTCCAGGTCGTGCAACCTCCCAGACCAGGTCGTGCGACTTCTGAAAACATCATGAATGCTTCTTTGCTCTCCATATTGGTCCCTTTGGTCCCCATTGTTGCTCTTGATGATTTCTTCAACTTATTCAAAGCACAAATCCAACAAATCTCCACCATGCAGCAACAATAGCTCCTCTTCTCGCAAATAAAGCTTGCCTCCTCCGCACCCAATGTCTCTCGTCACGGAGACTCACTGGACCCCCACCGGGTCCGACATGCCCCGAAGAGCTCACTGGATCATTATGTTGAGCAATTCCAGACAATGCTGGAACTTGCTCTCCGGAACCGGCTTGGTGAACATATCTGCGGGGTTGTCAGCAGTCCCCACCTTCATCACCTTGATCATGTTTTCACTTCTCAGAAAATGATACATGATTTCAATATGCTTTGTCCTTTCATGATGAACTTGGTCCTTAGTCAAGCAAATTGCACTCAAGCTATCGCAGTAGACTATCGCCTGATCTTGATGTAGCTCTACATCATTAACCATTCCCTTGAGCCAAATTGCCTCCTTTTCTGCTTCCTTTAGAGCCATGTACTCCGCCTCTGTGGTGGAAAAAGTCACTGTCGGCTGTAGCGTCGCCTTCCAACTCACAACATATGCTCCCAGAGCAAATACATAGCCCATCATTAATCTTCTACTATCAACATCCCCTGCATAGTCCGAATCCGAGAAACTAGCTACCAAGATATTTTCATGTGACCCATAGAATAGGCCAATGTCTGACGTACCCTTAAGGTACCTGAATATCCGTTTCACCGCCTGCCAATGGTCCCTACCCGGATGAGCCATAAAACAACTAACCACACTAACAGCGAATGTTATGCCCGGTCGAGTACAGACCATAACATACATAAGCTTCCAACTGCGCTAGCATATGGAAACTTGGACATGTACTCCTTCTCCTCCTCAGTCTGAACGGTGTACATTCCTAGTTTGTTGTTAGTTGCCATAGGAGTATCTATAGAATTAGCTGATAACATCCCGAATCTTGCCAAGATCTTCTTGATATATCCCTGCTGTGAAAAGAAAAGCTTCTTCTTCTTCCTGTCTCTATAGATCTCAACTCTCAAAATCTTACGAGAAGCTCCCAGATCCTTCATCTCGAATTCCGCGCTAAGGGACCTATTCTGTTTTCTGATGTCCTTGATATCCCGAGTTGCGATTAGAATATCATGCACATACAGAACTAGGTAAATACGTGATCCACTTCGCAACTCTTTGTGATACACGCAATAATCATACTCATACTTGTGGTAACCAATCTTCAACATGAAGCTGTCAAATCTCTTGTACCATTCCCTTGGCGACTGCTTAAGTCTGTAGAGAGATCTTTTCAGTTTGCACACGTGGTTCTTTCTTCCGGGAACTTGGAACCCTTCCGGTTGCCTCATGAATATTTCTTCATACAACTCTCCATGTAGAAAAATTGTCTTGCCATTTAATTGCTCAAGTTCTAGGTCGTCATGTGCCAGTAAAGCTAGTAACACCCGGATAGAAGTATGTCTAACCACCGATGAGAATATCTCGTTGTAGCCAACTCCCTATTTCTGACTGAACCCTCTTACAACTAGCCTTGTCGTATACTTGACGCCCTCTCCAGATGCAGTTGTTGGAAATATGCCCTAGAGGCAATCTATTTCTTGTGACATTTATGGATTTACGATTCATTATGTTATCAATATGGAGATATGTTAACATGAATGAAGTCCTTAGAATATAAATGTTATATTCTTAAATATCCCTAGTCCATTATAGTGATTAACGGGACGATCAACTATAGACTAGTATGTCGGTAGATTGATATGGAGATATCAAGTCTAAACACATGGGTATGCATTAGGAGTAATGGCATACTGTGAAACAACCCTGGAACCTACGGTTCCCTGCTAGTACAACCAAACGATAACCCAAAAGTGCATTTACTAATGAAAACCGGAGAAATCCTCCAACAATAGTTTGAAATAAAAAAAATGACATTGTTCAAATCTAAATTCTGAAAATCGTCTTCCTAAATGAAATGAAATGTTCCTAGCTGCCTGATCCTAGTCTTCAGTTCACGTGTGCGCGTTCCCCCACTTTATTCATAACCTGCGGGTTTTAAAATAGCAACAGCCGACCGCAGAAAACGTTTATCAGTAAAAACTGAGTAAGCATATACCACAACATGTAAAACAGAGTTTTGGCTTAAAGACTGAATCACAATATAACTGAAGTAACTTCACATTAATTTATCAGTTGAGCTGAGGCATATTAGAGCCCAGCGGGTAACGAATGCCCACAGAGAGGTCACGATGCAATAAATAATAATTAGAGTACCTCTCGAGATATCACAGTCCATCCCAATTCACCCCTGAACTAACTATGAGACCTTAAGTGTCGACACCCCTATACACTGGTGACCCACACATGCATAGGTAGTACTCTATAGCTTTCACAATATAAAAAACCCATATAGGGTAGGGTATGAAACCCTAGGAGGTTCGTCTCACGTGCGCCTCCGGCCGTAGCCTTCACACACATCCTCTGTACATCGCCCCATATCATTTATCGTTCATTAATACATCACATGATCATTCTAGTAACCGCATACTTTTCAAAGATATATTTGCAAGAGAGATTTCAAAATTCAGAGTTTAAAACAGTTGCACGATACACAAGTAACACACGCCAAACACATTTTGATAGTTGAAGGTGTTGTGCATATAAACTTACTTGGATTGGAAGAGAGATCGTCACACGAAAGCAAGCACGCAACTACTCGTAGTACGGGTCCTCAATGAACTCGCCTCCTACGAATTCGGAATCTACAATATCGAGTGGTCCTAATCAATAAATTGCTAATACGGCAACAGCAAATACGATGTCCTATATGTAATGCATACGAAACCCCCAACATAATCCCAAAACCAGAACATGATCTATTAAGTATAATTAAATCTAATAAAAATAATACTTGTTTATATAGAAAATAAAGTTGGAACTAAATAAACTTCTAAAACCGTTTATTTGATTTAAAAGCCAAATTTATTTTTCATTAAGTAAAATATACTATTTTAATTTAACAATTACCTAGAAAAGTCTACCACTTATTTCCTTCGAAGAAAAAGATTAAAATCAGAACATGCTAAGGTGATTTAATATAGGTTTGTGATAATATAAAAAATATTTAAACAATAAAAATTTATATTTCAGAGATTAATTTATGCAATTAATTTAGAATAACCCATAGTGAAACAATGTTTACTAACAAGGCTAAAAATTAAGTTTATATAATAACTTAGTACAAACATGTTTTGTCCAAAAGACAAAGCCAACCCACTGTTTCCAGAAATTACAAAGACTACCCCCAATTAAACCCACTATACAGCAGCTTCTCAAATCAAGAATGAAACAAAACAAACAAACAAAAAAAAAATGCTTTGGGTGTACCCGACGGAGACGACGGGCGACGACGGGGAGGCGAGACCGACGGACGAAGACGACGGCGGCGCTGGGCAGAGGCGATGGCGACAGAGCTGGGCTTCGGCCGGACGCTGGGTCGCCTGGTCGGGGATGGCTTCGGCTTTTTCCGGCCGGGTTCGTCTCCGGCAAATTCGACGGAAGAGAGGGAGAGAATGAGAGAGAGGCTGATTTGTTGGTGTGGATTTCTCTGGGTTTTACAGTGGTTTATATAGGCGGAGAAGATGAGAATCCGGCGAAGAGTCGGAGTCCGTGATGGTGATTTCGATTCCGAATCGGGTTGCGATTTTGGGTAAAATACAATCCATGATTGTGTAGAATTGCTTTGGGGCGAAGCTAGGGATTGAATTCGATCGATACTGGAGGCGGTGGTGGTGTTGTAGTTGAAGGCGATGTCGGAGGTGGTTGAATTGGAGGCAGAGAAGGACTGTGAGTCCGTGGGTGGTGAGGAAGATGATGAAGTGAGAAACGATTCGGTGTGGAAGGCTCACAAAGTATCGCGGTGGTTGGACACGTAAAATTAAATTAAAACGCGACGTTCTGGACACGTTAAAAATGTTACACGACACGTAATTTTTTTTTTAATAACTAAAAAGTTATCTAACTACTATAACTATTTACTAACAATATATATATATATAAAAACTTTATTTTATTACTATTACTATTTTTCTTAATAATTATATATATATATACACACACACGCATAAAAAAAATGTTGATAAAACTACTTATATAAATCCTACTAACGCCCAAAAATATTGAATAATCTCCTAAAAATACCCCCAAAATTACGGGGTATTACATCACATCTCCCTTAAAACAAAGCTTCGTCCCCGAAGCTTACCAAAGCTTAAACTAACTCCCAATGAAATGCATGAAATTCTAATGCACAAGTAATAGCAAGACATGTAATATGAGATAGGACGGGTAATTAAACATGTGGCTGTTAAATCACATCTCCCTTAAAAGGAGTGACGTCCCCGTCACTCGACTCGTACCTGGTCGAAAAGGTGTGGGTAACGCTTTTGCATGTCTTCCTCGGCTTCCCACGTCGCTTCCTCAGTAAGATGGTTCGACCAAAGAACCTTAACCAACGCAGTTGACTTGGTACGGGTTTCCCTAGTCTTTCGATCTAAGATTTTGATTGGTTGCTCTTCATAAGTGAGGGATGGATCAAGTTCAACCGGTTCGGGATCAAGGATGTGGTTCGGGTCATGGATATAAGGTTTGAGTTGAGAGACATGGAAAACATTATGGACTCGACCTAAGTTGTTAGGAAGATTAAGGCGATAGGCTACCTCTCCGATTCGATCCAAAACTTCATAGGGTCCAATGAATTTAGGACTTAGCTTTCCTTTCTGATTGAAATGCATGACCCCCTTCGTCGGAGAGACTTTTAGGAACACTTTGTCGCCGACCTTAAATTCAAGTGGTCTTCTCTTCGTATCCGCGTAAGACTTCTGTCGATCTTGCGCCGCCTTCATCCTTTGCTGAATCATCCGAATCTGGTTTGTCGACTCCTCTATCATTTGAGGTCCTAGAATGACCGTCTCGCTAATGTCGCTCCAACACAAAGGTGTCCTACACTTTCTTCCATACAACGCCTCATAGGGTGCCATACCTATGCTAGCATGATAACTGTTGTTGTAAGAGAATTCGATAAGTGGTAACTTGTCTACCCATGAACCTCCAAAGTCTAAAATGCAGGCTCTTAGCATATCTTCCAGTGTTTGAATCGTCCTTTCGGATTGTCCATCCGTTGCTGGGTGAAAAGCTGTGCTAAATCGCAACTCTGTGCCCATAGCTTTCTGCAACTCTTTCCAAAAGTGAGACAAGAAATTCGGGTCCCTATCAGAAACGATTGAACTAGGTACTCCATGTAATCTCACAATATTCTTAATGTAAGCATCCGCTCTTTTCTCCATATCCCATGTGTCCTTCATGGGAATGAATCTAGCTGTCTTTGTCAGTCGATCGACTACCACCCAAATTTGATTCAGACCATTTGTCGAAACGGGCAAGGCCGTAACAAAGTCCATCGAGATGGAATCCCATTTCCATACTGGTATTTCTAAAGGTTGCAACATCCCTCCTGGTCTCTTGTGCTCGAATTTGACCTTTTGACAAGTCAAACACCGAGATACAAAGTCCGCTACTTCCTTCTTCATACCCTTCCACCAAAAGTTCTTCTTTAGATCTTTGTATAGCTTGTCTCCTCCTGGGTGTACCGAATAGGGCGTGTTATGAGCCTCCTTCATAATCTTCTCCTTCACTTCTGCACATTTCATTGGTACACACCACCGTCCTTTCAACTTTATGCTTCCGTCTTCCTCTACTTTGAAGTCGGGTGCTTCGCCTTTTCCGATCTTCTCCTTAATATTTTGTAGGAAAGCATCCTCCTTTTGAGCATCCTTTATTTCCACGAAGATATCAGGTACTATTGTCAAATTGCACAACATGTTAGACGTGGATCCTTGTGTGCAAACCTCAATCTCCAACCTTCGAAACTCCTCGTAAAGCTTAGGTGGCAATACCCACATTGCATTCACCGTATGATCCGTCTTCCTGCTCAACGCATCCGCTACCACGTTGGCTTTTCCTTCATGGTATTGGATCTTAATATCGTAATCCTTCACTAACTCTAACCACCTTCTTTGTCTCATATTCAGCTCCTTTTGCGTGAATATATACTTCAAACTCTTGTGATCCGTGAAAATCTTGCAAGTTGTACCGTAAAGGTAATGCCTCCAGATCTTCAGTGCAAAAACAATAGCTGCTAACTCCAAATCATGAGTGGGGTAGTTCTCTTCGTAAGGCTTTAGTTGCCTGGAAGCATAGGCAATCACCTTGCCATCTTGCATCAGAACACATCCTAGTCCATGCTTCGAGGCATCACTGTATACCTCAAATTCTCCTCCTTCAGTAGGTAAGGTCAACACAGGTGCTGACGTTAATCTATCCTTCAGCGTTTGGAACGCTTCCCCACACTTGCTATCCCACACGTATTTGCTCGACTTCTTCATTAACGTCGTCATGGGTTTCGCTATCTTAGAAAATCCTTCACAAATCTCCGATAGTAACCAGCCAATCCTAAGAAACTTCTTATCTCCGTTACGCTTTTTGGTGTGGGCCAGTCCTTTACTGCCGAAATCTTCCCTGGGTCCACTGACACACCTTCCTTGGATATAATATGCCCTAGGAAAGGCACTCTATCCAACCAAAATTCACACTTCGAAAATTTTCCAAACAGTTTCTCTTCCCTTAGGGTTTCTAATACTTCTCTCAAATGTTGTTCATGTTCTTCTTTCCCTTTCGAGTAGATTAGAATGTCATCGATGAAAACGACAACAAATTTATCTAGGTACTTCTGAAGAACTCGGTTCATCAGCTCCATAAATGCTGCTGGAGCATTGGTTAGACCGAATGGCATTACTGTAAATTCGTAGTGCCCATATCGACTCCGAAACGCCGTTTTAGGAATATCCTGTTCAGCTATTCTAAGCTGGTGATATCCTGACCTTAAATCAATCTTCGAAAAGGTATCGGCTCCTTGTAACTGATCGAACAAGTCGTCGATTCTTGGAAGTGGGTATCTATTCTTAACGGTTACACCATTCAATTCCCGGTAATCTATGCAAAGTCTTAGACTTCCATCCTTCTTCTTTACGAACAAAACTGGTGCTCCCCAAGGTGATACAGGTCTGATGAAACCCTTATCTAATAGCTCCTTAAGTTGTTCTTGTAACTCCTTTATCTCGGCTGGTGCCATCCTATATGGTGCCTTCGAGATTGGTCCAGTCCCTGGTACTAAATCAATTGCAAAGTCTACGGCTCTCTTTGGTGGCATCCCTGGAAGCTCTTCCGGAAAAACATCAGGAAATTCTCTTACCACTGGAATATCTTCTAACTTTTCCCCTTCTTTCTCCTGATCGTGGATCGTACAGAGGTATGCCTTATGCCCCTTCTTCACATAGGATAGGATGGATAGGGCTGACACGATTTGGATATTGGGTCCGTTGGTTATGCCCCTATAGGATAGACGTTCGCCTTTCGGGCCACGGAATCTAACTTTTTGGTTGGCACATTCTATGGTTGCTTTGTATTTGCTAAGCCAGTCCATACCTAAGATGACATCTAGGTTGCCTAGATCGAAAAGAATCAGGTCAGAAGGTATCTTGGCTCCTAGGATTTCTAAATTGACTCCAGGATACATGGTTTTACAAGATATGGCTTCTCCACTAGGGGTAGAGATGGTAATATAAATTGGGGTAGGAGTTGGCAAGTCTAACTTCTTAGCAAAAGTAGATGATATGAATGAAAATGTGGCTCCAGAATCAAATAAGACTAGAGCAGGGGTGGAATGGATTAGGAATGTACCAGTCACCACGTTGGCTTGCTCCGCTTGAGTCTGATTCATAACATTGATAGTCCCAGCAGCGCTACGGGCTGTGGCAGCTGGTGCTGTAGGAGCTGTTGTTGTTGCGGTCACGGATCCAGCAACACTTCCTTGTGGCCTGTTGTTGTAGTTGTTTCCTCCTTGCCCATTGTTGTTCCTCCAGTTATTGTTGTTCCTATAGCTTCCACCTTGCTGATAGTTGCGCTGGTTCCCTCCGTATTGGTTACTACGATTTTTATTGCCTCCCTGGTTATATCCATTATTATTTCCACCGTAGTTGTTGCCTCCACGGTTGAATCCACCATTGTTGCTTCCTGAGGGTTTGACACGACATTCATACCTTCGATGGCCCAGCCTACCACAATTGAGGCAGTTAACTTTATTCCCTCGGCAGTCCTCTCCTGGGTGGTTTCTGTCGCATTGCCTACAGGTGAAGATTCGCACATGGCCTTGTCCTCCTTGGTCTTGGTTTCCAAACTGGTTGGTGGGGGTTGGGTTGGGGCGAAACCTTTTATCCCCACCATTGTTTCCTGTACCACGGTTCTGGAAACTAGTTGCTGCTGGTGCATCGGTCTTTCTTTTCTTGTTAGCTTCTATGTCCTCATCCAGCATGCGCTGCATATCCTGAGCCGCTCCATAGGCTTCCAATAGTGTGGTGAAACGTGTAGGCCCTATGGCCTTTCGAACTTGAAAGTTCAATCCTTCGACAAACTTGCGGATCTTGCTTGCCTCAGTCGGGGCAATTGCTTGTCCAAACCTCATAAGTTCCATAAACTTGTCGTAGTAATCAGTTAGGGTATCCCCCTCTTGCTTCAGGTGCAAGAACTCATTAAACTTCCTAGACTTCACATGATCGGGGTAGAACCTTTCACGCATAGCTTCCTTTAGTTGCTCCCATCCAAAGCCTTCTTGGGCGAGCAAAGTAGCTGATGCGGAAGTCCACCAGTTATCGGCTTCTTTCTTAAAATAGTAGACCGCCACTTCTATGCGTCGATCCTCTGGGCAACGCACCGAAATCAGCGCCTTGTGAAAGTCGCGGATCCAATTCTCCAGGATGGTCGGGTCGTCCGTCCCGTAAAAGAAGTCGGGTTGGAGTTCCGCCATCTTACTCATGATGTCTCCTCCCCCAGCCTGCTGGTTGTGCAGGAGTTGGGTTAAGGCTATGGTCGCTTGTTCCAGATTCTGGAACCGAATTGGGTCATACTGTTGAGGAGCCTGAGCTTGTTGGTTTCCTTGGTTTCCTTGATTCATTGTTCCTACTTGTCTTGCACGACTCCTGGTATAATATTGAGGAGGGTTGGCAAATCTCATTGTACCTTATAAATGTGACTTTACTTAATACAATCCTAAGGTATTCACACACAAAACATAGGCTTAAAATAATCATGTCATGCTATATGAAGTGTCTACAAGTCCAAAGGTTGGGGGAGCAGTGCGGGTAGGGCGGCATGAGAAGAGGCAAGAGAAGTCTTAAAAGCATTCTAAACCACGTACACACTCATAATTTCAACGAAATTAATCTAAATAATCAAATAACAAGTGTCAGACAATTATCACAATAATATTAGCACATTGAGGCACACAATATGGCACATAACAATCTCCAATAAATCTCATATATCCAACACAAAAGTTGCTAGACTAACCCACAACCCCGGCTTGTTTAAATTTTATTTCCAATTTTAGTTAGTCTATGTCGATTTTCATTTTCAAAAAGTTTAATTTATGTTTTATCTTTATTTAACGGAAATCGAAAGGTCGCACTAGCGTTGGGACCGTCGGCTCTGATACCAACTGAAACAACCCTGGAACCTACGGTTCCCTGCTAGTACAACCAAACGATAATCCAAAAGTGCATTTACTAATGAAAACCGGAGAAATCCTCCAACAATAGTTTGAAATAAAACAAATGACATTGTTCAAATCTAAATTCTGAAAATCGTCTTCCTAAATGAAATGAAATGTTCCTAGCTGCCTGATCCTAGTCTTCAGTTCACGTGTGCGCGTTCCCTCACTTTATTCATAACCTGCGGATTTTAAAATAGCAACAGCCGACCGCAGAAAACGTTTATCAGTAAAAACTGAGTAAGCATATACCACAACATGTAAAACAGAGTTTTGGCTTAAAGACTGAATCACAATATAACTGAAGTAACTTCACATTAATTTATCAGTTGAGCTGAGGCATATTAGAGCCCAGCGGGTAACGAATGCCCACAGAGAGGTCACGATGCAATAAATAATAATTAGAGTACCTCTCGGGATATCACAGTCCATCCCAATTCACCCCTGAACTAACTATGAGACCTTAAGTGTCGACACCCCTATACAGTTGTGACCCACACATGCATAGGTAGTACTCTATAGCTTTCACAATATAAAAAACCCATATAGGGTAGGGTATGAAACCCTAGGAGGTTCGTCTCGCGTGCGCCTCCGGCCGTAGCCTTCACACACATCCTCTGTACATCGCCCCATAGCATTTATCGTTCATTAATACATCACATGATCATTCTAGTAACCGCATACTTTTCAAAGATATATTTGCAAGAGAGATTTCAAAATTCAGAGTTTAAAACAGTTGCACGATACACAAGTAACACACGCCAAACACATTTTGATAGTTGAAGGTGTTGTGCATATAAACTTACTTGGATTGGAAGAGAGATCGTCACACGAAAGCAAGCACGCAACTACTCGTAGTACGGGTCCTCAATGAACTCGCCTCCTACGAATTCGGAATCTACAATATCGAGTGGTCCTAATCAATAAATTGCTAATACGGCAACAGCAAATACGATGTCCTATATGTAATGCATACGAAACCCCCAACATAATCCCAAAACCAGAACATGATCTATTAAGTATAATTAAATCTAATAAAAATAATACTTGTTTATATAGAAAATAAAGTTGGAACTAAATAAACTTCTAAAACCGTTTATTTGATTTAAAAGCCAAATTTATTTTTCATTAAGTAAAATATACTATTTTAATTTAACAATTACCTAGAAAAGTCTACCACTTATTTCCTTCGAAGAAAAAGATTAAAATCAGAACATGCTAAGGTGATTTAATATAGGTTTGTGATAATATAAAAAATATTTAAACAATAAAAATTTATATTTCAGAGATTAATTTATGCAATTAATTTAGAATAACCCATAGTGAAACAATGTTTACTAACAAGGCTAAAAATTAAGTTTATATAATAACTTAGTACAAACATGTTTTGTCCAAAAGACAAAGCCAACCCACTGTTTCCAGAAATTACAAAGACTACCCCCAATTAAACCCACTATACAGCAGCTTCTCAAATCAAGAATGAAACAAAACAAACAAACAAAAAAAAAATGCTTTGGGTGTACCCGACGGAGACGACGGGCGACGACGGGGAGGCGAGACCGACGGACGAAGACGACGGCGGCGCTGGGCAGAGGCGATGGCGACAGAGCTGGGCTTCGGCCGGACGCTGGGTCGCCTGGTCGGGGATGGCTTCGGCTTTTTCCGGCCGGGTTCGTCTCCGGCAAATTCGACGGAAGAGAGGGAGAGAATGAGAGAGAGGCTGATTTGTTGGTGTGGATTTCTCTGGGTTTTACAGTGGTTTATATAGGCGGAGAAGATGAGAATCCGGCGAAGAGTCGGAGTCCGTGATGGTGATTTCGATTCCGAATCGGGTTGCGATTTTGGGTAAAATACAATCCATGATTGTGTAGAATTGCTTTGGGGCGAAGCTAGGGATTCAATTCGATCGATACTGGAGGCGGTGGTGGTGTTGTAGTTGAAGGCGATGTCGGAGGTGGTTGAATTGGAGGCAGAGAAGGACTGTGAGTCCGTGGGTGGTGAGGAAGATGATGAAGTGAGAAACGATTCGGTGTGGAAGGCTCACAAAGTATCGCGGTGGTTGGACACGTAAAATTAAATTAAAACGCGACGTTCTGGACACGTTAAAAATGTTACACGACACGTAATTTTTTTTTTAATAACTAAAAAGTTATCTAACTACTATAACTATTTACTAACAATATATATATATATAAAAACTTTATTTTATTACTATTATTATTTTTCTTAATAATTATATATATATACACACACACGCATAAAAAAAATGTTGATAAAACTACTTATATAAATCCTACTAACGCCCAAAAATATTGAATAATCTCCTAAAAATACCCCCAAAATTACGGGGTATTACATCACATCTCCCTTAAAACAAAGCTTCGTCCCCGAAGCTTACCAAAGCTTAAACTAACTCCCAATGAAATGCATGAAATTCTAATGCACAAGTAATAGCAAGACATGTAATATGAGATAGGACGGGTAATTAAACATGTGGCTGTTAAATACTGGATAAACCCACCACGAGAAAGCTACATTAGATTATGTCAATGTCACAAGTACTTCTTGTAGTGCTAATGGTGTTGTAATCCTTAGACTTGAAGTCATTGGATACTCTTGTTGTGAAATATCATGCTTTGATATTATCAAACGTTACACTGTAACCGGGTGACTATAAAGATAGCTATCGGGCATGATAGGAAGCAATCTTAGAGATGTCAGTGATGTAGATAGGATTTATCCCTCTACATAATAGGAGTAAATGTCCACGGCCACTCGAGGGGTATATCTTATGGAATGTCTGGCCAGACTCAGATAAATCAATATGGAGATATTGATGTTATCTGCATGGATAAGTCTATTTCCAGGATCGGGAAATTATTGATTGGATATACGTGTGTGAAAGTTATGTCTCGTTTCCAATCCGGATATAGAGACAAAGGGATCACACGACACGGTAACATTGGGCACAAGGTTTGTCGGGATCACTGCCTATTTCTATTACTTGGGTGGCATAGATGTCTTGCTAGACATCGCTCTATGTTTGTAATAGTTACTACCAACTAAGTAGAAACCTATAGGGTCACACACCATATGGATTAAGCTGGATATGGATATTAATTAGTTGGACTAATTAATTAAAAAGATCATAACGCAACCACAAGCAAAGTTAGTGCGACTAATTTTCGAGTGGACTAGTCCATGTAAGGACATGATTAGTATTGGGGCAATTATGTAGTTAATAAAGAGTTATTAACTATATAAAGGAAATATAGCTTCTTGTTTTCTCTAGACAAGTCATTATTGAGAAGGAAAGAGAGACAAGGAAGAGGCTCGACCCCCTACCCGTCCGCCCCCTCCTTCTCGTCGGCCTCCCTAGGCGTCGGCTTGGTGCTCCGTTTTGCGTGTTCCTTTGTCTCCTTCTTCCGTTTCTAGCACTACACGGTGGGAAGGATTCCAGTTGAAGATCCAAGGTGTGGATACTCGTAGAGACGAAGACACAATTTTTTGTTGTGATCCCACAAACTAAGGTACACATGTTGTACCCTAATCATGTTATGATTGCTTGCCTGCGATCCTTGGAGGGGTTTGAGCAGGATTAAATTTTGTTATTCCGCTGCGTAACCTGCATCAAAACCCTACAGTGGTATCAGAGCCACAGGCTGCAGTGCATAACATGATATTATGTGTTACTGTTTTTCAGTTTTTACACCGTTTCTGTTATTTTACGCGAAAACTGAAATTGGCGTATAGATGCAATACGGATATGATTCAATATTGTTTGGGCAAATTATTATCGTCGTATAGAATTAGCCAATTCCGGGCACATATGATGTGTCAATTGGGTTCTTGAAAAACTAGGGTTCATGGGCACAAAATTGGGGAAAAGGAGTTTTTCCCCCAATATAGAAACAACTAAACTTGGGGAACAAGGAAGGACGGAGGAATGAGGCTCGGGCCGAAACCCTAGCCGTCCGCCCCTTCCCTTCATTGCCGCCCAAGCTAGGCAACGGGCCACATGGCCGAACCGGCCTAGGTGCACTGTCCGACCATGCGGCCTAGGGCCGGCGGCCTAGTGGCTTGTGGTGGCTCATTGGGGCTCGACCAAGGTAGTTGGTGGGCCTCTTTGACCGTTTTGACCCTAGTTGCCCAATTATCTACTAAAATTGAACAAGCGCGTTAAAAATTGATTTTAACTGTATTATGTGCTTTGTTGCATAGTGGATGGATATGGCCTAGATTGTGGATGTTTACTTTGTGGTTTGCTTTACGGCCTACGAGCTGATCAAATTAATGTAATAGTTAATTAGGTTTTACGCCTGCGTGCTAATCATCTTCTCAACATGTGAGGTTTTATTTATTCATTTAATGTAGATGCTAGCTAGAATTAGATTGTTAGATAATAGCCAAGAGCATGGAGAAGAAGACCAAAGGACCAAGAAGTCACAAAGACGATGGAGGACTTGCACACCAAAGACGCGTAGCTATGGTGGAGGCCCATGGAGATGAGTTCGTCATTTTAGGGCTCATAGATATTACCATTGGCTTGGTAATATCTTAGTCTTAGGGGCCTTATCCACGCCACGTTAATTTTTACTTTGTGGATGTTTATTATTTATGTCTTGTTATTTATTTTGTGTATGGTTGATACAAGCAAAACGTAACAAGATTATAATAAACAACAACGGTCTTATATTGTAGATTGCCCAAACCAAATAAGTAGTTCAAGTTGATGAGATCAACCAAACAAATTAAGTAACGACACAAAAATCCCTCAAAGGAAATATTACGTTTCGCCTTCTTTTATTTTTAACACCCTTCATGATCTGGGTTTATTAGTTTCGGGCTTGCCAAAGCAAGGCGATTTTAATTTACCATGATGTGATGCGGGGAAACAAGAAAGTAATGTATGGTTGTTAAAATAAGACGTTAAACGTGACTAAGTACTTTCAATTGGTTTGATGACTTAGAGACATGACAATTGGGATTATCTATGAGATAGATAAATAAGGAGTTATTTGTCCGGTTGCTCCAAGAGTCTCATAAGGATGCAATGGAAGGATGTTCCTACCTAAATAACTACTTTTTGGGTGACCTTCCAAAGCAAGCTCGAGAAGAAGTGAAATATGGATCTTGGACCCACTAGAAAATGTACGATATTTTCCGCATTAATGGCGAGGGCTATTAATCCGAGAAAAATAGTGGGAGATATGTTTGACAATTTAAGTCATTGTTAAATATAGTTAAACGTCACAATACTTTGCATAACCTTTTTGTGTGGAAACCCATGGCATCAAACAAACAAAACGCGACTTTATGTCCTTAAGAAGGACAAGCTGTCTGGAATCTATTTTTTAGACTGGTATAAAATTGAGAATTATTCTCAAATAAAAGTTTTCTTCCTACCGACTACCAATACACACTAAAACCTAATGGACGAAGCATCAAAGAATGGTTCTTTGGATGTCACTTGCCTCGTGTTAGCTTCCATGAACTCTGAGCCTTGGAAGCAAGATGAGAAACACAGAGGCGCATACTATGATCATACATTTAAAGAATCTCTTTTAAAGAGCGAGCTAGACATGAAATGTTTGAAGTGTTGCTCGACTTTGCGTTTTACCACCTCTTGCTTAGCACTTGTGATGATCGATAGGTAATGAAGTTCGGACTTTCCAAAGCAAGGCGACTTGATTCATCAAGATGTGACACGACGACACAAGCTAGTAATGTGTGACTGCTAAAGCAAGAGGTCATACGCAACTAAGCTAATTCAATATGATTGAAAGGTTAGGGAATGGGGGTTATCTATGAGATAGATAAAGAATAAAAGTTATTCACCCAAGTGGACCAAAAATTGCATTGGATGCAATTATAGTTTTCTTCAAAGGTGATTTACTCAATATGATTGAGAATCGCTAAACAAAGAACTTATCAAGGGATAAAGGCAAAACATGTTAATGGTTAACATCATGGGTAAGGGCAAAAGATTTGCGCCGACCCCATGGGCATAAAGCAAGCTTGTTGCTAAAACCAAATTGCCTTAAGGCCCTATAGGTGGTGTAGAGGAAGAGAATCTGCCCAAAGTACCTGGAAGGAAACAATAAAGGAATTATGAATTCCAATTTAGGTTTTTTTATAGAAGTCAATATGTCTATCTCATCATCATGAGTATATGATACTAAATGAGGATATCACGTTTACTGAAATGTGGAGGATCTCAAAGATGTAGACTATTGGATAAGTAAGAAATAAACCTACTGATAAGTTCCAACTGCAAGTGCACGGTCGTCGTGTGTAGTAATAATTCCGGTAAATCCGGGTTGTCGAACCCAAAAGACTTCTTGTAAACTAGTTAAGATTTCGTAACCTTATGCGGGAAAAGCGAGTTGTGTTTGTTTTCTAATTCTACTAAAATAAAATAAAACTATCTTAATTAATCGGTTGAATGATCTCATGATTAACAAAGAACGATTGCTAGAGTTACTGATGATTGACAAAGTTCAGGATATCTTTACGGGTTCACTAGGGAATTCACACCACTTAGGATTTACGTTCATGCAACACGGATGTTTTCTACTTAGCCAAACAAGAATCTTCACTTTGAACATTCCTCAACCAAAGTTTATATTTAAACTCGTGTATCTGATTCCTCTAGCCTACTTAAGTTTAAATATGCATTATGATCTTGATATCAACTCTTAGTTCTAGTTAACTTGCAAGATTCCTCAACCCTAGATACGACTAGTGCAAGATTCAAGTTCAAGCAATAACTATTGATCTCTCTAATAATTATCACCTAGATCAATCTTATTGTGACGTCAAACAATACGAAAGATAGAATTACGCGTATGAATCAAGCATAACTAAGCATAAACATCCAATTAAGCTAATAAGCATGAAGCATAATCCATAAATTACCAAAATACGGTGTTCAAACCCTAGCTACCTACGAGATATCCTGAATAAAGAGTTTAGCCACACTTACTCATGATTAAAATAAAAAAAAAAAATTCAAGTTCATCACAAGCAAAAACTAAAGAAAAGAAGAGAAAAGAATCCAAACGATGAGTTTGATCTCCACAAACGCTCCTCAAGCTCCCAAGCACGTCTCCTACAATGTCTCACTCCCCAAAAAGTCCCCTAGGTCACAAAAATACGTCAAACAACGTTTCCTAGTAATCTTCTAAGTATTACAAAAGAGCCCCATGATTTTGCCTGAATTTCCAGATACTGTTCATGTGAACAGTCGGGGTGTTCGCACGAACACCCTCATGTGAACACTTTTTCTGCTCCTGTGAACATGCTCCTGTGAACATGTTTTCTGCTCCTGTGAACATTACAATTTTGACCTTACAATTTTTTAAAATATCAATAGTTATCTTTCCGGAAATGACACGTGTCATATATTTTTGTCATTTTGCCCTCTCACAGCAACTTCATAGTTGATTTTACCAAACACAAAATTACTATATCAATATTTCGCAGCAGCTTCTACGTAATTTTTACGAAACAACATTTCATCAAGAACTCACAGCAACTTTCTACAGTGTTTTCACACAGCAGCTTTCTACCACTGCCACAGCATTCCCAAACTAGCCCTAAGTGTTTTGTTCACGTGAACACCTATAGTTTTCACGTGAACACTTTTCTTCGTGTGGCTTTTTCTTCAGTTTTCAAGCTCTTCCTCCATGTCCAACTTCCCAAGCATGTCTCTTGAGAATTCCTCGCTTCCAAAGTTTGCTTCCGCTCCAAATTTCCCGCTCCTAGTTCCCGGTTCCTGAAATCCACAACACTAAAACATACCGGAATATCAAACGAGAAAAATATAGCATAAAATACATGAAAAAGAGCCCGGGTTTGACAATGACGTTCAAATGCTCGTACATGCTCCAAACTAACAATAACTGGTCAAAAACGCATGTAAATGCATCGGAATGCACGCAAAATGACAAGTAATCACATAAGAATATAACTCCAATTGTGGAGTTATCATCTACACGTGGGGCAATGAAGCAAGGAGTTGCTGAATTAGTCGTAGGGAATTATCTCTACCTTTATGAAATTGTTCATGAATTAGACAAAATGTGATTATTTCCTTGCTATGAGTAGGTGCATTATCATAGTTTCTTGTTTGGACAAGAAAGGCTCTCTATCATAATAAAGGACAAATGTTGTTCCACTTATTTGGTATGCATTATTGTAATGCAATTTGTCTAATGGATTGTATATCCTTGATCATGATAATTTCATCTATAACAATAATACCAAGAGGTTTGCATCTAGTGATATGAACCCCACTTATCTTTAGCATTGTTGTTTAGGCCACATAAATGAGAGATACATATCTAGGAACCATATGGATGGATTTCCGGACTCACTTGATTTTGAATCATATGAGACATGTAATACTTGTTTAATAGGAAATATATGATATTTGGGATCATACATATTGATGTATGTATGCTGCTAAACACAAATTCTAAAGGTGGTTTTCAGTACTTCATCATATTTACTGATGACACCAAATAAATATATGAAGAAACAAATGAGAATCCTGAATTGTTCAAGTAATTCAAGAATGAAATGGAGAACTAGCTTGGAAAAAGTATCAAAATCTCTACGGTTAGATTGTGTATGAGGATACTTAAGCCAAGAGTTTGGCAAGCATCTATAAGAGTGTTGGATATGATCCAAATTCGCTCCACCTAGAACGCCACATGGGTATGGCATGTCTAAGAGGAGAATTCGAACCTTGTTGGACACGGTTCGATCCATGATGCGTCAAATAAAACTTCCAATTTACATTAGGGGCAATGTTCTAATTACAACAAATTTTGCCCTTAACCTTGTTCCATCAATATCAGCTGTGAATAACACTATATAAGATATGGACTAGTGTAAGTTCTATGTAAGTTCAAGACTTGAAATATCTAGTCTATTTCAAGGCCTTGAAACATGTTTCAAAGCCTTGAAACTGACTGAGACTTATATGCATGATCTTAGGGGGAGTTTCCGATTCTGTTTGAACTCCTAAACACTTGTGCTTGATCTATTATTACTTGATGATGAACGAATAAATACTTTGACATGTTTAACATTATCTAATCCATCTGTTTGACTTATTTTTGTAGGGAAATTTTATTTCCTATTATGCAGGATTTATTTCCTAACCTGAGTTTTGCAGGGAAGGAAATTCTGGGTTGATTTGATTCTGTAATCAATATAATGATTGTAGCAGCTTCTCAACATGATTATGAACAAAATCAAATCAGTATCCCTGAAGATACTGAGTTACTATCCGTTGGAGAAGACTTTTAGAGAAGTCAAAGTTGTTTCCTACAAAATAGGAAAGTTTGTTGGTGAAGATCTTAAAGATTTGCAGGCTGTATATAAGGAGCTCAGTTTGAAGCTTTTACAATAGAGGATAACGGGCAAAAAGCTAGAGACACTGAAAATACATTCAAGGATTATCAAGAAACAAAGAAGCAGATCATTCTTTCCCAATCCAAGCATTTGAAGAACATTACACTCTCATTGCAGTTTCACTCTTTGTGTTCTTCATCTCTGAATTTTATTTGTATATCATTCTTATACTACTTATGTTCTCATTCTCAAGGATTGTTAAATGTGAACAATAGAGAATTCTTAGTTAATCAGATAGCTAGAGCAGGTACTAGATAGGTTAGTGAGAACCACAAGCTGTAACAGAGTAAGGCATCTCTCTGTGCTTGAGATCTAAGGCTTGGGTGTTGATTAAAAAGAATTGAGTTGAAAATTCTAGAGGGAGAAGATCCCTGAGGTAGAGACGTAGATCCAAGTGGACTGAACTCTATATATCTTTTGTCTCTTGCATTTACTTTTCTGTTACAAACTTAGAACTTTTGCAGCATTCAAAACAGTTTCATTTCAAGGGTTTGAAACTCATTTCAAGGCCTTGAAATAGACTTATTCTTCTGTTTACTCCAACTGTTTTATTACAAGGGCTTGAAACTCATTTCAAGGCCTTGAATCTCTTTACAAATATTTTGAAACCACTACTCTTGCAAAGTTTAGCAAAAGTGTGCGTACTCTATTCAACCCCCCCCCCCCCCCGTTCTAGAGTATTGATCTTGTATTTCTACCTACTGGACACCCCTTAAATTGGTATCAGAGCTTGTATCACTGCATAGATATAACCATCTTGTGATAATGAGTATTGTAGGTCATGGTGGTTTCTCACAGGGAAGAGTTGCTAACAGACCTCCTCTCTTCTGTGGAGACAATTTTGTCCACTGGAAAGCCTTGATGAAAATGTTCATTATTGATCAAGATATGGAACTATGGACTATCATCCATAATGGTCCTCACTTTCTACGCAGATAATTATGGGATCAAAACTCCCAAATCTGAAGACTCTCTTTCTTCATCTGAGTTAGAGCAATTTTCAAAGAAGTATAAAGCTATTAATCTCTTATATTGTGCTTTGAGTGCAGATGAATTCAACGGGATCTCAAGCTGCAAAACTGCGAAGGAGATCTGGGATAAGCTCGTGGTGACTTCTGAAGGAACCAGCCAAGTGAAGCAAACCGAGATCGACATATATCTCAGGAAATATGAGATATTCAATATGAATGGAGATGAGTCAATCAGAGACATGTTCAAAAGGTTCACTGACATTGTCAACAACCTTGATTCACTGGGAACACATATTTCCAATGAAGAGAAGGTGAGGAAAATTCTAAGAAGTCTTCCAAATGAAAAATGTGAACCAAAGACTACTGCTATTGAAGAAGCTCAAGATCTCTCATCACTCCAACTTGATGACATACAAGGGAAGCTCCTTACACATGAAATATCCATGAATGAAGTTGATGGAGAACTACCAGAAGGTGTGAAGAACTTGGCCCTCAAGGCTAAGGAAAATGATACATTTCAAAGCCTTGAAACTGAGGAAGATGATGAAGATACAATTGATTTGATTTCCAAAGCCTTGACCAGAATTCTTAAAATGAAGAAAAGCTTTGGAAACAAGGACTTCAACAGAGATAAACACAGATCCTCCAGTAGCAAAGACTACCAAGTTAAATCTTCTTCACATAGTAATAAGACTAAAGTCATGAATTGCTTTGAGTGTGGTGATGCAGGACACTTGATAAGAGACTGTACACACAAGAAAAGAAAGAACTTTCAGAATAAAGATCATGATGGAAGAAAGAAAGCTATGATAGCTTCATGGAGTGATTCAAATACATCAATTGACTCTGAATCTGAAGACGAACATGCCAACCTATGCTTTATTTCCAAGCATGATGAAAGTTCTAAAAAGAACATTGAGGTAATGGTAAACTGCTTGATTTCAAAACCTACAGAAGCCCTCTCTCATTATCTTAGAACAATGCTTTTAAATGAAGAGGACTATCTGAAAGAAATTAGAGTTTTGAAATAATAAGTTCATGAGCAAGCAAAAGAAAATTTACATCTTGTTTGTCTAAATCAGAATCTTGAAATCTCTCAGAAGAAAACCGGCAATGATTTCAAGGCCTTGAAAACTAGTTTCAAAGCCTTGAAAACACATGTCAAGGAAGTAGTCACTGAGAACTCTCTCTTGAGTAACAGCATTGTTAATCTAAGACATCAAGTTGATGAATTGGATAAACAAAAGACTACTCTGAATGAGAAACTTCAAGAATATGAATTAGTCAAAGAAAAACTTGCAGGCTCAAAACACAACTTGAACTTGATTCTTGAAGGCAACTTAAAGTCTGTTCACAAAGCTGGTATTGGATACAAACCAATTTTTCCAAAGAAAAACAATACCAGATTTGTGAAATATGGAAGCATGACATCTCCTAAGTTCCATTAATGCAATAAGATTGGTCATGTTAAAATGACTCGTCCTTTAAGAAGAAGAGACCCTCCCATTATGAGGAACACTTTTCCCTTCTAACTCAAAGGACAAGTTAGACGGGTTTGGGTTCCTAATACCACCTAAAATGGTTGACCCTGAATATGAATATAAATTCACCACTTGGTCTAACAGCTGGGTAAGGCAGTGAATGGTGTTTGTAGGGTGTCACCAAGATCAAAGAGCAAAAGTGGTTTCTGGACAGTGGTTGATCAAGACACATGAGTGGAAAGAGATCTATATTCTCATAACTGAAATAGCAATCAAAAGGATCAATTACAGTTGGTGACAAAGGAAAATACAACATTCTTGGTATTGGTAAAGTTGGTACAAATTCTGAAAATTCTATTTCTGATGTATATCTAGTTGATGGCTTGAAATTTCATCTTCTTAGTGTATCTCAACTTTGTGACAATGGCAACAAGATTATCTTTGATAAAGAGAAATGTGTGGTGCAGAATGAGAAATGTGGCAACTGCACCCACACAGCCTCTAGATCAAACAATGTTTATACTTTTCAACTAACAAAGTTACAGGTGAAAACTTGAAGTGTCTCAAGGCCTTGAAAGAAGATTCAAAGCTTTGGCACAGAAAGTTGGGACATATTAGCCTGCATACGTTGAAAAAGTTTGTTTCCAAGAACTTAGTAAGAGGTTTACCCTCTATCAAGTTCAAAGATGAAGAAGTATGCAAGGCATGTGCACAAGGCAAGCAAACTAGAAGCTCATTCAAGCCAAATAACTTTGTATGTAGTAATAGACCCATTGAACTATTGCATATGGATCTATGTGTTCCTATGAGAACTCCAACTCCAAAGGGTAAGAAGTACATGCTTGTTATTGTTGATGATTTCTCAAGATATACTTGGGTAATGTTTCTTAGTGAAAAATCTGAAGCTCTCCTTGAATTTTCAAAACTTTGTTAGAGAACTTCAACTTTGAAAAACATACCTATTGCTTAAATCAAAGTGATCATGGTAGAGAATTTGATCAACTTGAGTTTGATTTATTATTTTCTAAGCATGGCATCTCTCACAACTTTTCTGCTCCTAGAATCCCTCAACAGAATGGAGTAGTTGAATGAAAGAACAAGAATCTTGAAGATATGTCAAGAACAATGCTTCGGGAAAAGAAGTTGCCAAAGTATTATTGGGCAGAAGTTGTGAACACAGCAAACTCTATTCTTAACAGGTGCTTGATCAGCCCTATTCTGAAGAAGACCCCCTATGAGTTGTTCAAACGAAGAAAACCAAACATTTCTTACTTCAAACCATTTGGTTGTACTTGTTTTGTCCACAGTAATGGTAAGGAAAATCTTGGTAAATTTGATGCAAGAAGTGATGAAGGTAATTTTCTTGGCTATTCACAGACAAGCAAAGCATATATAGTTTATAATAAGAGAACCAAGCTTGTTGAAGAAAGCATTCATGTTATTTTTGATGAAAGCTATGATGGTTCTTTGAGTGATGGTTTTAGAGATCTCAATCTAAACGCATGATTCAGATACTGAATATGAATCCTCATAAAGATCCAAGGAAATGTCACAGGAACAAGACAGGCATTTTCAAGGCCTTGAAACAAAATTTCCAAGCCTTGAAACAAAATTTCCAGAGAAAACATGAGAAAAAGCTACTACTTAAAGTTCTCAGAGACATAAAAAGCAAACTGGAGAG
The DNA here is from genome assembly GCA_023055425.1 of Linanthus parryae. Taxonomy (NCBI): domain Eukaryota; kingdom Viridiplantae; phylum Streptophyta; class Magnoliopsida; order Ericales; family Polemoniaceae; genus Linanthus; species Linanthus parryae. The sequence continues at coordinate 8,729,713 of JALGPY010000009.1, read as the reverse complement.
CCTGAACCATGGACACCAAGAAAGAGATTCAAATATCTCTCATCTCATCATGCTGATAACATTATTTTTGATCCAACCACTGGTACACAAACCAGATCACAGTTGAAAAATCTATGTGCTTTTAATGCTTTTATTTCTCTTGTAGAGCCTAAAACTGTGAAGGAAGCATTACAAGAAGCAGACTGGACTATAGCTATGCAAAGTGAACTCAATGAGTTTGAAAGGAACAAAGTCTCGAATCTATTTCCTCCACCAAGAAATCATTCTGTCATTGACACGAGATGGGTATTCAGAAACACGTTAGATGAGAATGGAAAGGTAATCAGGAACAAAGCTAGATTGGTAGTTCAAGGCTACAATCAAGAAGAAGGTATCGACTATGAAGAAACTTTTTCTCTTTGTGCCAGGTTAGAAGCAATTAGAATTCTACTTGAATTTGCATCTCACAAAAATATGAAACTATTTCAAATGGATGTGAAATGTGCTTTTCTAAATGGCTATCTTCAAGAAGAAGTTTATGTTGCTCAACCTACAGGTTTTGAAAATGAAAAGTTTCCGAATCATGTTTACAAACTTCACAAAGCTCTTTACGGTTTAAAACAAGCTCCAAGAGCTTGGTATGAAAGGTTGTCAAAGTTTTTACTTGAAAATGATTTCAAAAGAGGATTGGTAGACAAAACCCTTTTCATAAAGACTCATGAGAAAGATATGCTTGTAGTTCAAATTTATGTTGATGATCTTCTGTTTGGAGCTACTAATGACCTTATGTGAAATAAATTCTCAAGTCGTATGATTAGGGTATTTGAAATGAGCTTGATGAAAGAATTGAACTTCTTCTTTGGACTTCAGATTCATCAAATGAAGAAGGGCATATTCCTACATCAAAGTAAGTATACAAGGACTTTCTAAGCAAGTATAATATGTCTCAATCCAAAGAGATTAAGACTCCCATGAGTTCTAAATTGTCTTTAGACAAGAATGAATCTGGTAAGAGTGTGAATGTGAAAGAGTTTAGAGGTATGATTGGATCATTACTCTACCTCACAGCTAGTAGACCAGATATCATATTCAGTGCGTGCATGTGTGCTAGATTTCAAGCTGATCCTAAAGAATCACACTTGACTGTAGTTAAAAGAATTTTTAGATATCTCAATGGTACCAAAGACTTGGGGCTTTGGTATCCTAAACATTCTAACTTCTCTTTGTGTGGCTATTCAGATGCAGATTTTGCAGGATATAAATTTGATGGAAAGAGTACATCAGGGTGATATCCATTTCTTGGATCATCTATAATCAGATGGCATTCAAAGAAGCAAAACTCAGTTGCACTTTCAACAGCTGAAGCTGAATACATAGCAGATGGAGCTTGTTGTTCTCAAGTGTTATTGATGGCACAAAAAATGAGAGATCTTGGATTTGATTTTAGAGATATACCTATGAAGTGTGACAACACAAGTGCAATATCAATTACAAAGAATCTATTTCAGCATTCAAGAACACATCACATTGATGTTAGACCTCACTTCATAAGAGATCGTGCAGAGAAATGTGATATTGTTCTTGCATTTGCTTCTACTAACTTGCAATTTTCAGATATCTTCGCTAAACCAATGCCAGATGAAAGTTTCTCAGCCTTAAGATTGGAATTAGACATGCTAAATAAGGAAGCTTTGGTTTAGGGGGAGAATCAGGTAAGTATTATGTGTTTCAAAGGTTTGAACTGATTTTCAAAGCCTTGAAAATCCTTTCAAAGTTTTGAGTATGTGTGCTTTACATGATACAGCTTTTCAAGGCCTTGAAACCCTTTCCAAAGACTTGAAAATAAGACTGCATTTTAATTAGTCAATAATTCTGGATATTTCAATATTGGGTGTTCTTTGTAGATAATTGCTCAATGTTGCCCCTCAAATTTGAAAAACCCCTTTTCAGCCAAAATAATATTACATATTTTATTTTTAACGGCACACACAATTTCGAATCTTTTTTATTTATCAGATCTTCAAAGATCAGAGAAAATATTTAGTTTCCTTTTCAAACTGAAACTCTCTTCTATTTATCTATTTCTTTCTTTCTCTCCTTCGTGTCTATCCTACCACTATATTCTTCTCCAGACCCTAATGATCACCAGAAGAGCATCAGACAGAATCAAGATGGTTGGTGGTTCAAAGGCTGCAACAGAGAAGAAAAACAAAAGGGTATTCAGATTGGTAGCCCAAAGAAGTCAAAGAAGAAGGCTGACAAACCAGACAAGGGCAAATGAAATGAAAATGTTACAGATGATGAACCAGAAGATTAAGCAGATCAGAACATAGAAAAGGCACTGCAGATCTATTCAAAGAAGAAGAAATCCACTGGTAAGAAATTTAGATAGTACATGGATTATTACTAATGTTGCTAGGGGTCAGTGGCTTGAAGGATTTGCTTCTAGACCAGTTTCTTTCTGTAGTCTGGTTAGTATGTCTATGTTACATGGTATGAATATGGAATGCATCAAAATGTTGAGGAAAATCTCCCTTTGGTTTATTCTATATCCTCAAGAGTTAGCTTACCCTAGACTCACCAGGTTATTTTACCTACACATGAAACAACTCAAGAAGTCTGCAAGTCTGGTGATTCAGACTAAGGTTGCTAGCATTGACATGAAACTAGATCATGCTGAGTTTGCAAATGTTCCAGCTTTTCCTAAGAGATATGACACCAGTAACTACCCTCCTAAGAGTGAAGCCCTGAAACTAGCAAAAGAAGAGTTCTTTCTGCCAAATACCCCCCTACCTCATCTAAGAAGTTAACAAACTTTGTGCTAACTGTTGAAGCCAAAGTTTTGTTTACCATTTTGATGAGATGTGTGGTACCTAGGGAACACTCAAAGGAACTGGTAACTGTTAGGGTGTTGTACTATATGTACTTGGTTATGCATGGTTATGAAATTGATATTCTAAAGCTGGTGATGGAACACATGATTTATAACCAAACCACCCTTTGCCATATGCCAACTTGCTCACCTTATTCTTTCAACACTTTGAAATTCCAACTGGTATGGAAGAACCAGTGACTAATGGTTTTGGTATGCTCAATGAGAAGGATTTTGAAAATATTGGTGTGGTGAACCAGTGCTAAAGCTTGGAAACTATACTCAGATTTGACAGAGGAAGAGTTGAGATCCAAAAGTTTCTCAAACCAAAATCCTTGACTCCCACTTCTAGCCAAACCTCTCAGTCTCAAGATAACCCCTTAACTCTCAAGTTGCTGAAAGAACTTTATATGGACATTGATTAAATAAAGGAGAAACAACATGGGTTTGACACTGATCTCAGACAGGGGAAGTATATGGTTGAAAACATGTTCAGGAGTATGACAGTGTTTGATGTGGCTGAGGAAGTGTCTCAAGCTGAGAAGAAAACCAAAAAGGCTGAATCAGCAAAGAATCTACCTAGTGAGTGTTCAAATTCGAACAGGGCTGCTTAGGCCAAGGGCAAAGACAACCAGGTGGACATTGAACAAGTGGATGAAGATCAAGAGGAATTCAGGTGCAGTGCTCAAAGACCTTAAGAAAAAGAAGCCTAAGAAGCCCATTGTGCTAGAGAGTGTGACTGCTGCTGAGTTGTCTGAGGGTGAAGGTGAAAAAGATGATGATGTGGCTCAACAAGAAGAAGTACAGGATGATGAGGAAGGAAGTCTGGAAGAGGATGCAGAGAAACAAGGAGATGAAGACCCTACCCCTTTAATTCTTGCCTACTCTTTCTTCTCCTTTTCAAGGCCTTGAACTCCTTTCCAAAGCCTTGAAATTCATATCTTTCAAAACTTTTACTTATTATCTTTCCAAACACTGATCCAACATGGTCTCATTCTTTTTGACGAAAGTCAAAAAGGGGAGAAAATTAGGTTGTTTTATCTGTTTTTTTGGTGTTTAGATGACCTGGTTTTGGTCAAATAGGATTATCTGCACACTCTGCCGCTATTAGCTTTTTTTTTTAGTTTAATAAGTTGGATATTTTGGACATCATGTGTTGATTTTATATGATTAATTCTGCTATGTGCAAATGAGTATTTGTTGCAAAATTACAGTATTAAACAGACTGGAAGACTATGGTTTTGCCTTTCATCAAGGGGGAGATTGTAAGTTCTATGCAGGATCAAGACTTGAAATAGCTAATATTTCAAGGCCTTGAAATAGATTTCAAAGCGTTGAAACTGACTGAGACTTATATGCATGAACTTAGGGGGAGTTTCTGATTCTGTTTGAACTCCTAAAACCATGTGCTTGATCTATTATTACTTGATGATGAAAGAAAAAGTATTTTGACATGTTTAACACTATCTAATCCATCTGTTTGACTTAGTTTTGCAGGGAAAGTTTATTTCCTATTCTGCATGATTTATTTCCTAACCTGAGTTTTGCAGGGAAGGAAGTTATGGGTTGATTTGATTCTGTAATCAAACTAATGATTGTAACAGCTTCTCAACATGATTATGAACAAGATCAAATAAGTATCCCTGAAGATACTGAGCAACTATCCGTTGGAGAAGACTTTTAGAGAAGTCAAAGTTGTTGCCTACAAAATAGGAAAGTTTGTTGCTGAGATCTTAAAGATTTGCAGATCAAATGAGCTGTATATAACGAGCTCATTTTGAAGCTTTTACAAGAGAGGAAGACGGGCAAAAAGCTAGAGACACAGAAAATACATTCAAGGATTGTCAAGCAACAAAGAAGCAGATCATTCTTTCCAAATCCAAGCATTTGAAGAACACTGCACTCTCATTGCAGTTTCACTCTTTGTGTTCTTCATATCTGAACTTTATTTGTATATCATTCCTATACTACTTATTTTTTCATTCTCAAGGATTATTCAAGGTGAAAAATAGATAATTCTTAGTTAATTAGATAGCTAAAGCAGGTGCTAGATAGGTTAGTGAGAACCACAAGCTGTAACAGAGTAAGGCATCTCTCTGTGCTTGATATCTAGGGCTTGGCTGTTGATTAAAACGAATCGAGTTGAAAATCCTACAGGGAGAAGATCCCTGAGGTAGAGACGTAGATCCTAGTGTACGGAACTCTATATATCTCGTGTCTCATGCATTTACTTTTCTGTTACAAACTTAGAATTTTGCAGCATTCAAAACAGTTTCATTTCAAGGGTTTGAAACTCATTTCAAGGCCTTGAAATAGACTTATTCTTCTGTTTACTCTAACTGTTTTATTCCAAGGGCTTGAAACTCATTTCAACGACTTGAATCTCTTTACAAATATTTTGAAACCACTACTCTTGAAAAAATAGCAAAAGTTGCATACTCTATTCAACCCCCCCCCATCTAGAGTATTGATCTTGTATTTCTACCTACTGTACACTGAAACGATCAAACCACAAGTGTATGGTTGTCGTGTGTAGTAATATCCGGAAATCCGGGTTATCAAACCCAAGGGACTTTGTTAAACTAGTTATTATCTTAAACCTTATGTGGGCAAGTCGCAAAGTTGTGTTTTGTTCTAATTCTACTTAAATAAAAATGCAAGATTCTCAATTAATCGAGTGAAGTAGGTCACGATTAACAAAGAGTGATTTATGACTTTTCTAAAAAGATGGGAAATACCGGGAATTCTCTTTAGGACCACTAGGGATGATATGAGTTATGTTTTGATTCATGAAACACTACAATGTCTTCTATTATTAATCAAGCACTACACAAATCACCGAGTTACCAAACAAGTTGTCTATGTCTAAAATCAATTTAAACCGAGTTACCAAGCCTAAATCAATTTTAAGCATGCATTATGTGTATTAATCTACTTACGATCCTAATCAACACTACCGAGTTACCAAGTAGTGATACAACTGGGTGAAAGTTCAATTTACCGACTAAGACTCACGGAGTTACTGCGTGAATCCTAATTAAGATCAATCCTACGTTAGCTACGCGCAAGAAAGATAGAGATTTAACATAAACTTTTCATAATAATAGAAAAACATGCTTAATTAAGTTCAAAACGTGAATCACAATCCCAAAACATCAAGTTCATCTCAAACCCTAGCTACCAAACGAGAACTCCCAGCAAAAGAGGGTTTAGCTACGACAATACATGATCAAGATATAAAGTTTCATGATCATAAACCAAAAACTAGACAGAGGGAAGAGAAAAGATCAAACAAAGCGTCTCCGAAGCTCCCAGTAGCTCCAAGCACTTGTCTCCAACTCAAAGATACTGAAAAACTATGCCCTAACCCGTTCTAATATGTTTCCATAGTGTTGAGAACGAGTTACAAGTAATTAAACAGAAGCCCCAACGAAACTGATGTTTCTGGCGATCTCTTCGTACGAAGACAATTCTCTTCGTACGAAGACCTTCGTAGGAAGAGTCTTCGTACGAAGACTTTTTCTCTTCGTAGGAAGACTTTTTTCTCTTCGTAGGAAGACCTTCCCAGATAGATACTGCAAGCTGTTTTAGGAAGACATTTTTAGCAACTCAAAATTTGGCTAAGTATAATCTCTTCGTACGAAGACAAATCTCTTCGTACGAAGAGAAGTCTGGGTCACCCAAAAACATCCTTTTTCGACAAATTTCTGATTCCTTGCCCGCGCCTTTGCTTCCTTAAGTATCTCCTCGACCTCGAGACTCCTTTTATGCTATAAAACATTCCCGAATTCCGGGGAACCCTTCATTCATCAATTTAGCTCCTCGAAAGGCGTGTTTGGCATTTCCGGATGCTTTTGGCCGCGTATTATCTCTTCGAGCATCCTTTTTGACATAACTTTTTCGTCCGAACTCCGATAATGTGATTTTTGCACCTTTGGATTACTTTTGCGATGTAGACTTCATCCATGTAGAGAAATTCCTGTTTTCCGGATGATTTTATCGTTTTTCTCAATTATTGCCCAATATTTGGCGAAAACATCCAAAATGCGCCAAATTCGTCTTTTCTTCTATTCCGAAGCTCGTTTCTTCTCTCCACTTGATTCCCGCATACGTAATTCCTGTCAAAAAACAATGCGAAAACTACCGCGAAGATCAAATGTGATAAATTATCAAAATCATACTCATAACCATTAAGAAAACGCCTGAATTGTGCATTAAAGCTCAAAAACATCCAAAAGTGCATTTTCTTCTCAAATTAGCCCAAAATCCATCACTTTGCACCGAAACTCACACAAATAACAATGTGAAACATACGTAAGATAACTCTTATTAAGGAGTTATCATACACCACTTCAACTAAGAAGTGTCCTAGTATGTCATTCATAAAGAATTTGGGTCATGAGGTTTATGTAAATAGTTTACAAATAAACTTGAACCCAAGTCGGATAAATGTACTATATGGAAATATCCTGGGAAAGAAAGGATATTATCTCTACTCCAATCGAGAACAAATTGTTTGTTGCTCGAATTGCTGTGTTTCTAGATAGAGACTGTCTCTAAAAGAAACAATGGGAGGACAGTTGAACTTGATGGAGTTCAAGAATCACAACAGAACATTGATCCTTTTGTAAGGAACATGATCAGGATCACAAAGTGTTGTGGAGTAACCTACTCAGGTAACACAATAACCTCGTAGGTTAAGTAGGATATGTCAAAGGGATGGAGAAATATGGATTTCTCATAGACCCGATGATGTATAGCTCATCGGGATGAGTCTACAACCTATGAGATGGCCACATGTGGGCCATACTCTCAGAAATGGCTTGGAGCCATGAGATACAAAATAGAATCCAGGTACACCAACAATGTATGAAATTTGTTGGAACTACCTGAAAGGGTAGGACCCATAGGGTGCAAGTGGGTTACGAAGAAACCAAAATGGATGGTAATATGATTACATTAAGGGACGATTGGTGGCTAAAAGGTTTCATGGGAGTTCATAATATGGATTATGACAAAATCTTTTCCCCAGTAGTGATGCTTAAATCCATTCTGACACGCTCGAACTGAAAGTGTACAGTCGTCGGTGCAGTAATTATCCGGTAATCCGGGTCGTCGAACCCAAATGACTTCTTTGTAAATTAGCTACTGATTCAAAACCTTATGTGGGCAAATCGCGTTGTTTTTGTTCTAATTCTACTAAAATGAAAGACAAATATCTCAACTAATCAGGTGAATGACTTCACGATTATCGAAGAATGGTTTTTAAGAGTTACTTAACAAGTGGACAAGTTCAGGATATCTCTACGGGTTCACTGGGTATTGCACACCACGTCGGATTTATGTTTTGATAACACGATGTTGTCTTATCTAGTTAAAAGAGCACTCCTATGTTGAAGATTTCTCAACCAACACCTATATTTAAACTATCGAAGCCGATGTCTCTAGTCTAATAAAGTTTAAACATGAGTTATAATCATTAGTCTACTCTTAGTTCTTAGCTAACTAGCAAGATTTCTCAACCCTAGATATGACTAGTGTGTGTTTCAAGTTTCCTGGAAATAAACGTTGATTTCTCTAACATTGATGACCTCGCTCAATCCTATTGATACGTCTAACAATAGAAAAGATTAGAGATATTCATAAAACACACATAACTAGAAAAACATCATCAATTAAGCTAAAAAGCATGAAAGCAAATCCATAAATCACCAAACGTGGTGTTCAAACCCTAGCTACCTACGAGATATCCCGAAATAGGAGTTTAGCTACTCAAAACATGATCACAATACAAGTTTTCATGATCAATAACCAAAACTAGAGAAGAAAACGGAGTTTTAGAAGGCAAGCGAATGATCTAAGTGTTCCAAATCTCTCCGAGCGGTATCTAGCTCTCCAACACGTCAAAAAAACCTTGCCTACTAATCCAATCATGACTTAATTGACTTAAGTACGTTTCCATAATGATATTACAAAGTTTGGAGAAATTACATAAAAACCCCGCCAGAATCTGCCTCTGTCAGCATTCTCTTCGTAGGAAGACTTTTCTCTTCGTAGGAAGAGACTTCATGCGAAGACATTTTCTCTTCCTGCGAAGATATTCCCAGATAGGTACTGCAAGCTGTTCTGGGAAGAGGTTTTCAGCAACTTGAAATTTAACTAAGTACCAAGTCTTCCTACGAAGACTTTTGTCTTCCTACGAAGACACCTTCATTCTGCAAATTTCTTTTTGGCTTTTTCGTTGAGTTCCTCATTTTCGAAGCTCGTTTCCATCTCCCGCATAATCATCCAAGCCCTATTTTCCTCCTAATCACAACAATAAAACACAACCCGCGATCATATCACAATAAAAGCTCAAAATTGCGGATTTAATAAAATCTCAAGAACTCATATTCTCAAATATTAGCACAATTTACTCAAAAAAACGACAAATTCTCCATGTTGAGCACGCAAAACGCAGAAAGTAAGGAATAAAATAACTCTAAAAACGGAGTTATCACATTCGCATCTTACTTGCAGCAATCTGTCTACAGATAGAGTCAAGCTTCTCGGAGTTGGAATCTTCAATTTCATGATGCAATCAAAGGAGTTTGGTTCCATAAAAATTGAAGATGAAGCTTGTGTTTACAAGAAGGTTAGTGGGAGCACAATTATATTTCTGGTCTTGTATGTGGAGACATACTAATCACTGGGAATAATGTCTCTACTCTGCAATATGTTAAAGATTGGCTAGAGAATTGATTTTCAATGATAAACTTAGGCAAACTAATCTATAAAGATCTATGGAGATAGATCAAGATAGTTGTTCAGCTTGAGTCAAAGTACATATATTGACAAGGTGTTGAAATAGTTTAACATGCAAGAATATGAATTCTTACCCATGTCACATGGAATTAGTCTTTGGAAGACTAATTGTCTTTCCAAACAGATTGAGAAAGGACCGTATGAATAAGATTCACGAGATACGCCATGATATGTACTAAGCCAGACATGTCATATGGACATGACATGGAGATACCAGTCAAATCCGGGTGAGTGTCACCGGATAATTATCAAGATTATCCTTAATTACTTGAGAAGAACTAAAGGATGAATTATTGATATATGGAGGATAGGAAGGGTTAACTGTAAGGAGTTACAGTGATACGAACTTCCAATCTAACAAAGAATATTTCAGATTATACTCAAGTTTTAAGTTTTTCACTAGAGGGAGGTACTATGAGCTGGAAAGGTTCCACGCAAGATTCAGTTGTCGATTCTATCACATAGGACTGAGTATATTAATGCATAAGATGCACATACTCAGAATATTCAATCTCAATCGAATGTCGGTAGAGGATATGTGAATTTATGCAAAGTACCAGCAACATGTCTCGCCTACCATGACCCTTGCGTAGCGTATGCATGAAGGGCCGCCCTAGATCAGTAAACGATGAACCATATTGAATCTAGTCCAAGTGGGAGACTGTTGAAAATATGCCCTAGAGGCAATATATTTCTTGTGAAATTTATGGATTTACGATTCATTATGTTATCGATATGGAGATATGTTAACATGAATGAAGTCCTTAGAATATAAATGTTATATTCATAAATATCCCTAGTCCATTATATTGATTAACGGTACGATCAACTATAGACTAGTATGTGGATAGACTGATATGGAGATATCAAGTCTAAACACATGGGTATGCATTAGGAGTAATGGCATACTGGATAGACCCACCACGAGAAGTCTACATTAGATTAGGTCAACGTCACAAGTGCCTCTCGTAGTGCTAATGGTGTTGTAATCCTTAGACTTGAAGTCACTGGATACTCTAGTTGTGAAATATGAGGCTTTGATATTATCAAACGTTACACTGTAACTGGGTGACTATAAAGATAGCTATCGCGCATGATAGGAAGTCAGCTTAGAGATGACAGTGTTGTAGATAGGATTTTCCCTCCTACATAATAGGAGTAAATATCCACGACCACTCGAGGGGCAGAACTTATGGCATGTCTGGCCAGACTCAGATAAATCAATATGGAGATATTGATGTTATCTACATGGATAAGTCTATTCCCATGATCGAGAAATTATGGACTGGATATACGAGTGTGACAATTATGTCTCGTGTCCAATCCGGATATAGAGACAAAGGAATAACATGACACGGTAACATTGGGCACAAGGTTTGTTGGGATCACTGACTATTTCTATTAGTTAGGTGGCACAAATGTGTTGCTAGACACCGCTCTATATTTGTAATAGTTACTACCAACTAAGTAGAAACCTTTGGGGTCATACACCATATGGATTAAACTGGATATGAGTATTAATTAGTTCGACTAATTAATTAAAAGGATCATAACACAACCACAAGAAAAGTTAGTGGGATAATTTGCCAGTGGACTAGTCCATGTAAGGACATGATTAGTATTGGGGCAATTTTCTAGTTAATAAAGAGTTATTAACTATATAAAGGAACTCTAGCTTGTTATTTGCTCAAGACAAGTCATTATTGAGAGAACATAACAAATCAAGGAGAGATAGACAAGGAAGAGGCTCGGCCCCCTACCTGTCCGCCCCTTCTTGCCGTCGGCCTCCCTAGGCGTCGGCTTGGTGCTCCATTTTGCGTGATCCTTTGCCTCCTTCTTACGTTGCAAGCACTACACGGTGGGATGGATTGCAGTTGAAGATCCAAGGCGTGGATTCTCGTAGAGACGAATGCCTGTGATCCTTGGAAAGTTTTGAGGAGGCTTAATTTTTTTTTATTCCACTGCGTAACCTGCATCAAAACCCTACAGCAGTTCCTTCATTTCTTCTGAAAACCTACTTGCAACTGCCTATCTTCCTTCCCGCAGGCAATTTAACAAGCTCCCAAGTCGAGTTCTTGCTAAGAGACTCCATCCCCTCTCCCATCGCGACAATCCATTGTGCTGACTCCGAACTAGATATAGCGGCCTTATAGGAGGATGTCTCACCATCTACCTCTTCCGCTAGCTGTAATTCATATCCCACCATACCATCATCCCTGTATCTTGCTGGAGGCTTTATGACTCTCCTCGGTCTTCCTTCATCAATACTTTGATGAACTGGTTCCTCTAGTGTAGATGCATCCTCACTATCAGACTCTTCTGCTTCTTCCTCTTCGACTTCCGGTGGCGGGGTAGGGATTTCGGCGTCCTTAGGATCATGAGGATCCGAATCTCCCTCCACCTTCTTCTCTGCTCCTCCAAACTCCACCTTCGCGGAGTTCTTCATCATATGAGTCTCATCAAAGACTAAACTTCTGCTAAATATAATCTTGTTGTCTGCCCATATATTGTATCCCTTCACACCATCTCCTAAACCCATGAATACTCCCTTCTTAGATCTTGGTTCTAGTTTGCCATCATCAACGTGATAATAGGCAACACAACCAAAAACTCTCAAATCCGAGTAATCCACTGCTCTACCGGACCAGACTTCCATAGGAATCTTGCATCCTATACCTGTGTGCGGGCTCCGATTTATGAGATAGCTTGCCATGGAAACTGCCTCTCCCCAAAATCCCCTAGAAAGACCTGCTTTCGAAATCATGCACCTTGCTTTCGCTAAAAGTGTCTGATTCATTCTTTCGGCTACACCGTTCTGCTGCGGGTTGTGCGGAACGGTGCGATGGCATCCTATTCCCTAATCAATTCAGAATCCATCAAACTCTGATGAAAAAAACTCTAAGCCGTTGTCCGTGCGCAGCCTCTTCCCCTTATTTCACACTTGATTCTCTACCAGCGACTTCCACTCCTTGAATCGTGCAAAGGCTTCACTCTTACGCTTCATCACGAATATCCAATTCATCCTGTAGTAATCGTCTATGATGCTCAGAAAATACCTGTACCCTCCAATCGCATTGACTCGAGATGGACCCCAACAATCCGAATGGATATAATCAAGAGTACCTTATGTTCTATGAACTGCCTTAGGGAACTTGATACGATGTAGCTTCCCATACACGCAGTTCTCACAAAACCATAGGCGTTTGGGCGCATGCCCGGTGAGATACCCCTTCTTGTGAAGTTCCTGCATTCCACGTTCACTCATATGACCGAGTCTCATATTCCACAACTTAGTTAGATCAGCTTCCTTTACCTTGGCCGAGGCAACCCCAACAGACTCTGTGATAGCTGAAGCTTGTAGCACATACAAAGTCCCATACTTGAACCCCTTGATTAGCACATACATGTCCTTTTATATGCATAATCCTCCACCTTCACCTTTGAAACTGAAACCCTTGCTGTCAAGTAGACTCAAAGAAATCAGATTCTTTGTGACAAGCGGTACGTATCTCACCTCCTTCAATGTGCATGTCTTCTCATCCACAGTCTTGAACCTAATTGATCCCTTTCCTATGACCTTGCAAACAAATCCGTTTTCCTTATGAACGGATCCTCCATCTGCACGCTTGTAGCTTGAAAATAGCTCCCTGTTAGAACAGATATTAAAAGAAGCCCCATAGTCAAGAAACCACGCATCAAGTGAATGCGTGACATCATCCGCCAGTAGAACAAAATCATCCTCAGATGAATTTCCCCTCTCTACCACGGCTGCGAAGCCATTCTGTCCTTGATGTCCTCGTATAGAGAAATTCTTTTTCCACTGCCCTTTCTCTTTGTAGTAGGCACATACATACTTGGCTAACTTAGAACCGGAGAACTGCTTCTTCTTGTTCTTCTTACCCTTCTTGCTTCCCCCGTCGCCAACATACTGGAAGCATGGTCCTCTGTACCTATGTCTGCACCCTTATGGCGCAATTCTCTATCATGGAGCGTCGATCTGACCTCCTCTAGAGATAAGTCATCCTATTCACAATGAATCACTAGACAAAGCTCTCGTATGATGGAAGTAATGAGATTAATAACAAAGGTGCGACATCCTCATCATCCATCTACTCGCCAATATCACGCAAATCTAAAAGAATTGTATTCAATTGATCAAGATGGTCCTTGATAGCCGTATCTTTGAGCATCCACAGGGTGAAGTGAAATACCCTGTTTGTGACTATGGGTATTTAGTGGTATTATTATAAGTGTTGGGGAGTTAAATTGGAATGTTGGGAGTTAATTATAAAAGTTTGCTAGCGTTTGGGGGTCTTGGTGACTTTAATCAAAAAATTTAGTGCCTTTATGATATTAAGGGGGAGGTAGTTGTCTTTTTACCTAAACTTGTGGTGGGAAAGTGTCTTTTCCCACAAATTGTTAACATATTTTGACCCAATTTTCTTCATACGTGAAGTTTCCTATTTAATCGGGTTTCTTCCCAAATGAGTTTGATGTTTTTTTCCAATTCTCATCAAACCCTCAATCTCTCTATCTCTCTACCTCTCACGTCTCTCTCTCTCACTCTCCCAAACCCTCTCACTCTCTCTGCCCGACGCCAGCAACATCAGCAGCAGCAGCGGCTTGTTTCTGCCACCGCCGCCGCCGCCGTCTCTCTCTCTCTCTCTCTCTCTCTCTCTCTCTCTCTCTCCGTTAGGTAATCTCTCTCTCTCTTTTATTCTTCTCTTTTCTTCTCCTCCTTCTCCGTACGTGTCTTCTTCTTCTTCTTCTTCTTCTTCTTCTTCTTCTTCTTCTTCTTCTCTTTGCTGCGATTTCTTATTCTCCTTCACATCTTGATTTATCTTTTCTCTTGCTCTTTTCCAGCTGCCTTGTTCACCATCGCCGCCCTCATCTCCGCCACTCAATCTCTCAAATCTCTCACGTTCACGTAAGTAGCAAGTTGTCCGATAATTTCATATTGTAATCACTCTTTATTTTGGATTATAATCGCGCTATTCTTCATGTCTCATCATAATCTTTCATGTTCATATCACACCCATAAACCCTAGTTTGTGTAGGAGGTAAAATCAAGCCGAAACAATAGGAGTAACTAGAAGTTATCACTTGTTTGATGTGTTGGGTTGGTAAGGCGAGTTGTAATCGCCGGGTAATTGAATTGGAGTTGAAATCGAGACCGTTGGGCACTTAATGTGATGATCTAGAGTTGATATACAATATGTTCGGTCGCTAATAGGTTGGAATTTGTCGCTATAGGGCTGTTTTTAGTCGCCAAAAGTTGCTGAAATTGTCGCTAATGTTGGTGGGTTTATACAATAGTGTCTAGACATGGGAATTAGTTGGATTTTGGGAGTTTTAACACTCGTTGTGTGGTCTCGAACCTAGGTACATGTGTTTGAGAGGATTTGTGAGTTGTGACTAGTATAATGAGAATCTAGTTAATTAGTAATCTTCTTGTTTAAAATCAACTAGCCTAGTGGATGCCAAACTTGAACCGGCTAGTAGAATTGTGTTTTTGACCTCGGGCCACTTTTCCTAACCACTTGTGTATCGGGTTTACTTGGTAATCTTAGGTTGGTGTTAGAACTCTAAACCGTTGAGCTTCATATGCATGTAGTATAGTTGTCACTAGTATTATTAAAGTATTGTAATTTAATTAGAGTATTGTTAACTTGTAGGCGACGAGTTCACAGACGACGGGTACGTTGAGTACTACGATTGAGTCGCCGTAGTTGATTTGCATTTGAGGTGAGTAAACATGCCAGGCCTAGAGTGCCTAAATCCCTTTGTGTCGAATGATTTTATTACTTCACGTCTCAAAATGAATTTATGTGTTACGTGCCATTCAAATATCTGTTTTTACTTGCTAAATACTTTTCTTGAAAATATCACCAAGATTATAATAATGGACGATAACGTAAAGTGGAAGAGTTATGTGGGGACCTATATTATTGGTTACTATTGGCATTGGGCGTGTTGATCTCAGTCTTTCGTTTAATTTATTTTATTTAATCTGGTTGCAAGTCCCTGGATAGCTCCTTGTACTCACTCCTCTGGCCGCTGTAGTCTTTGGGGGGTGTCGACAGTTAAGGTCCTGGATGCCTGCGAGATGGTTGGTTTTCCCCCGTCACAACAAATTAATAAGATGGTTTGGTTTAGATCATATTAATGAAAAATGATTTAATATGTGATTTTGGATTTTCCCCTAATGGATATTGAATTGGTTTGGAAATATTATGGAATTGGGAAATCTCATGCTTTTCTTACAATATTCAAACTTTACTTCCGCTTTGTTTGAAATAAAATCCTACTTGTAAAATTGGTTACTGTTTTTATAACTTGTCTCATCATCATTTTACATGCTTGGGTGTTTGCTTGCCAGTATTTATATGCTGTTTTTGTACTGTGGTGTTTCTTTTTATTTCTGCACCACATGTCTAGGTGGTGAGTATTTGGCTTCAGGGGACGCGTTTCATCACCAAGTTCACTAGTCATTTCATTTCAATAATTAGAACTCGTTTGGTTAGTTGTTAATACTTTAGTTTGTTTTATGCCCGGGTTTGAGGATCAAGTATTTAAATTGTAATAATGTTTTGTTTTAAATACTTTATGGATGATTGCTTGAGAACCACATTTAAATGTCCTTGTATCCGGGTTTAATCTCGGGTATGGAGTGACACCCCCCGCGCCTCCGACTTGGTCATTTTGGGGGTGTTACAGGTGGTATCAGAGCCGGCAATCCAAAAAGGAAATCAAAACCTGTTAGGGTAACTAAAATGAACATAGGAAAAGTGATTAAAATTTGACAAGGCCTTGGGGATTTTGGTAGTATTGATAGGACGATTATGTGTGTAAGTGTTTAGAAAATACGCTAAGAAAGCAAGTACACCCACCCACCCACTCCTAACTAAGAGCTATGGCCTACCCGAGTAACTAAGTGATTGGGTTTTGAGGCGTTTCATTGGAGTTCGGGTTAGAAGCCTACTTTTTGGGTGATCTAAGGTTGGGAGTTGTTTTCAAAAGTCTTGTGATTATTAAATTGAAGTTTTGGGAATATGCATTTATTTCATGGGAGTAGTTATTTCGTTTACGTTATATACTTTGTGGAGTAAGAGACTTATGGAGTCGTTTTCTTTTGTAGATGGCTAGAACCAAAACAACCGCAAGGAAGCGTGTATTGCTAGTTGAGAAGCACCCGGTTGTGATTCCTTGGGTTGAGGGTGAGGATTTCTCGACATTTCGTGATCGCGTCATTCAGTTTTGTGAGCATAAGTTCGTTGCATTGGAGTTTTCCCGGTACCGGAATCAGGCTTTTCAGGCTTATTGTATGGTGAAGGCGCTTCCCATGGGACCCATGTTTGGAGACATAATAGCGAAGTATAGCAACATTATGGACAATTACAACCGAATGAATGCTAGGGATTACCTCTACCAAGGTGAATGGAGGGTGAGCGCCGGCTTCATATGAAAATTATTGATGGAGGTTCATGTAAAGTGGAAATGCTACACGGTGATTGAGGTATATTCTAGTGAAGTCAAGGAGGTGATCAACATAGACTCCAGTGATGATGAAGAGGTGATCAACATAGACTCCAGTGATGATGAAGAGGTCGAAGAAGACCCAATGGAAGATGATGAGATCGAGGAAGACCCCGATGAAGATGAGGAGTTGGATGAGAGCGATGAAGACGAGGATTAAGCATGTTAGAATCCTTTGATTTTCTAGACATTGATACAATTTGAATTTTTTTTTTTGTTTTGAATAAGGCTATGATGCCAAGCAATACTTTGAAGTTTCTTGAATGACTTTGAATAGCCACTTTTGGGCTAGGGTTGAATTCTTAGCGTTTTGCTTTAAGGATGAGGAATAATGCTCATGTTTTGAGGACCCGACTTGGGAGTTTAATAAATTAAGTTTTTATTGATTTGGAGTATGATTTGATGAACTAAGATTGTCTGGTGTTTTGTTATCATTGATTAAGTGCATAGAAAGCGTTCATGGAGTTAGAACGCAAGAGCAATGATTTTGGTGTTGTTTGATTCTGCGCCGCAGTGGGTTTTTGTTGTAGCAGACGTATTTAATTTTGGATTTATTTTTCCCTAATTTTTCCCAGATATTAGACATACCCAGGTATTTCCCATAAAAATATTTAGCCCCATATGAGTCCTGGAGACTTATATAAAAAAATTCAAAGTTGGTTGTGTTGTAGCAGAATTGTAAAGTGACTAGCTGTAGAATTTTTTTATGTTTACCTAACTTCCAAACCGTTTTTGGTTCTCAA
Source organism: Linanthus parryae (assembly GCA_023055425.1). Lineage (NCBI taxonomy): Eukaryota > Viridiplantae > Streptophyta > Magnoliopsida > Ericales > Polemoniaceae > Linanthus > Linanthus parryae. The sequence continues at coordinate 8,711,779 of JALGPY010000009.1, read as the reverse complement.
ATTTTTATGGCAGTTAGTAGACGCCTATGGATAATCCTGGGAGAAATCCTAGCTCATTTTGAGGATTTTAAAGTCAGTTTAAGACCTTTCAAAGTCAAAGTTTCTATTCTGGTGGTCTGTGATAGCAGCTGTAGTATTCTCTGCACAACTTGAGTTCTACAATTTATTTTGAGTTGATTCTTCTTGATTAAGAAAGTAGACTCAGCGAGGTTGTTTCACACTAAAATTCATTATTTTTTCTTGTCCGATTGATCATTTTTCCAATTTTGAAGAAGGACGAAAAGATGAGACGTGATCAACCTATGTGTAAATTCATGTGTAATTGATTAAATGATGATCAATGTGTGACATTACATGCATAATTGCGCGTTACATGCCATGTATTCATGTTTACTTGTACTTCATGAAGATTTATGAATAAAAAAATAGGATATAGTATAGGGATTATGACTGATAGACCACATCAATACTACACCAGGAGAAATTGTCAAGTACCGATGGCAGCCCCAAACAACAACAACAACATGGAGCAGTTCTTTGCTCAAATTTGATCAAATGGCTCAGAAAATGAACCAGGGAGAGCAGAATGCAGCCAGCTGGGCGAAGAAAGTGGCTGACATGAAGTCTGGAAACTTTACAGGCAATGAGGATCCAGTTGAGTTTGAAGACTGGATCGATGAGATGGACAAGGTCCTTGAGTTGGTTTAGTGACCTGAAAACCGCAAGGTCGTTTGTGCGGCATTCTCTGAAGAATGAAGCAAATATATGGTGGAGGATCACGCGTCAGACCTTTTTGGCTCAACCCAACTTCAATTGGGAGGCTCTTCAGACTGCACTTCGCACTCGCTTCTATCCGGCTCATGTCCAGGATCAGAAGTACATCGAGTTTGTGAATCTGACGCATGGGAATGGTTCTATGACTGAGTACTTTAAGAAGCTCATGGAACTATCCCGATTCGCAGGTCGGCTGATGCCTGATGAGGCAACCAAGGTTAGGAAATTCATGTCAGGTCTGCAACTCCATCTGCAGAAAGACTTGATGTGCAGAACGTATGATACCCTTCAGGAGGCATATGATAGAGCTGCAGCTGTTAAGATGAGAAGCGAGGAAAGCGCAAGATTGAGAGCGTTGGGGGCTATGGAAACAATCAGGGTAGGAACAACCAGAGTAGTCAAGACAAGAGGTTCAATCCCAACAAGGGAGGAAGTAACCAGGGTCGGTACCGTGGTAACAAGCAGAACAATGGAGATGAGCCGCCTCGCCGCTACATCTGCAAGAAGTGTCAGCAGAATCATCCTGGAAAGGACTGCCAAGGAAACCTTGCCAATTGCCACAACTGCGGCATGAAAGGACACCGTGCTTTTCAGTGCCGATTGCAACCAATTGGAAACTAACAGGGGAATCAGGGAGGAAATTATCAAGGAAACCGGCAGTTCAATGACAACAATCAGGACGGAAACAGGGACTATGGGAACCGCAACAACAAGAATAATGTGGGCAACAATTATGGCAGATAGCAGGTGAACAATCAGGGTAATGGGAGGAACAATAGAGTTCATAACAGGAATGGGAACAACAACGCTCCAGCTAATGCCAACACCAATGGAAATGGTACAGCAGGAACCGCAGTGCAGAACGAGAATGTTGCATGAATTGCTGTGATGAACACGACTGAGGCAGAAGCAGCAAACGGAGTAGTCACTGGTACATTTCTTGTCCATGATCAACCAGCATTTACTCTATTTGATTCTGGAGCATCGTATTCATTTATTTCATCATCATTTGTGAAAAAGTTGAGTCTCAATAAGCCGTCTAGAATATCCATCCCTGTAGCTACCCCGGTCATATAACAATGTGTGACACCATTTTTGAAGAAGTAGAAGTCAAGATCATGGCTAGTACCTTGCCAGCGAATCTGGTACAATTTGATCTTGGGGGGATAGATGTTATATTGGGAATGGATTGGCTGGGTAAATATCGAGCAGTTATAGACTGTCACGATCAAAAAATCAGGCTAAAGGGTCCAAATGGAGAGAATATTTCCTACCGTGGCATCACAAAGGAACCATGTATCAGACTAGTGTCAGCTTTGACCATATTCAACCAAATGAAGAAGGGGAATAGTGCTTATTTATGTTATGTCCAAGACGTGTCTAAGAAGGCGAACGTGCTAGAAGAGATACTGACAGTCAAAGACTTTCCCGATGTGTTCCCGGATGAGATTCCAAGAATGCCACCTAAAAGGGAAGTTGAGTTCACTATGGACTTAGCACCTGGAACAGCCCCAATATCAAAGGCGTCGTACCGTATGGCACCGGAAGAGTTGAAAGAACTAAAGGATCAGTTGAAAGAACTCCTTCAAAAAGGTTACATAAGGCCAAGTGTGTCGCCTTGGGGTGCACCCGTGTTGTTTGTGAAGAAGAAAGATGGAAGCTTGAGGTTGTGCATTTACTATAGAGAGTTGAACAGCGCAACGATCAAGAACAAATACCCTTTACCCCGAATTGATGACTTTTTCGATCAGTTGCAAGGGGCGAGTGTCTTCTCAAAGATAGATTTGAGATCAGGGTATCACCAACTTCGGGTAGCCGAGAAGGACATCCCGAAGACAGCCTTTAGAACAAGGTATGGCCATTATGAGTTTACTGTTATGCCTTTTGGTCTAACTAATGCTCTCGCAGTATTTATGGACCTAATGAATCGTGTTATGAGGACGTTTATGGGTTGGTTTGTGGTCGTCTTTATTGATGACATCCTCGTTTACTCAAAGAGCGAGGAAGATCACCAAGACATCTCAGGGAAGTGTTGGAGACGTTGAGACATGAGAAGTTGTATGCTAAGCTATTGAAATGTGATTTTTGGCTATATCAAGTTCCATTTCTGGGTCACATAATCTCAAAGGAAGGGATATCCGTGGATCCAAGAAAGATTTCAGCAGTTAAGGACTGGCCAACTCCGAAGAACGTGTCAGAAATAAGAAGTTTTCTGGGATTAGCAGGATAATACAGGCGTTTTGTTAAAGATTTCTCTAAGATCGCTAGACCGCTGACTACGCTAACCAAGAAGACGGTAAAGTATCAGTGGGGCGAAGATTGTGAAGAAGCATTCCAGACATTGAAAGAAAAGTTGACTACAACACCTGTGTTAGCTTTACCCAATGATTCTGGTGAGTTTGACGTTTACAGCGACGCATCGAAGAAGGGTTTAGGATGCGTGCTTATGCAGGAAAGAAGGGTTATTGCCTACGCTTCGAGACAGCTGAAAACCCATGAAGCGAACTATGCTACGCATGATTTAGAACTTGCAGCAATAGTTTTCGCACTGAAAATATGGAGACATCACCTATATGGGTCAGTGTGTAGATTGTATACTGACCACAACAGTCTCAAATACATCTTCACTCAGAAAGAGCTAAACAACAGGCAAAGACGTTGGCTGGAGATCATAAAGGATTATGACTTGCGTATCCAGTACCACGAGGGGAAGGAAAACGTAGTAGCTGATGCGTTAAGCCAAAAATCGAGCCATAATTTAGGTGTTGTTCTAGTTTTGCCAGACTGGATATGCCATGAGTTCAGAAAGCTCGAGATCGAAGTGGTGGAACAAGGTGGAGTAAAGAATATCCTTGGGAATATGAAAATTGTGCCAGATATCTTAGAAGAAATAAGGAGTAACCAGCCTGGAGATGTGAAGCTCGAAAGGATAGGGAAAGAATATGGAAAAAGGGCAAGCAAAGGATTTCAAGATCCATGAAGATGGAAGTATCCGCTACAAGGGGAGATGGTGTGTACCACATAAGTGTGCGGAAACCAAAGAGAATTTTATGCGTGAAGCGCACAACACACCCTACTCGGTACATCCAGGGGGTGACAAACTCTATAAGGATCTAAAGAAGAATTTCTAGTGGCCCAATATGAAAAGGAAAGTAGAAGAATTTGTGGAAAGATGTCTGACTTGTCAGAAGGTGAAGTTTGAACATAAAAGAATGGGAGGCTTAGTTTAACCATTGGATGTCCCAGATTGGAGGTGTGATTCAATTTTGATGGATTTTGTGACTGCTTTGCCGACATCGAAGAATGGACTGAATCAAATTTGGGTGGTAGTTGACAGGTTGACCAAGACAGCAAGGTTCATTCCGATGAAGGATACATGGAATATGAACAAAGAGCCGATGCGTATGTGAAGAACATTGTGAGGTACCAGGGAGTACCAAGCTCTATAGTTTCCGACAGGGATCCTAACTTTCTTTCTCACTTCTGGAAAGCACTCCAAGAGGCATTGGGAACCCTGTTGAAATTCAGCACGGCATTCCACCCTGCTACTGATGTACAAACCGAGAGGACGATTCATACATTGGAGGATATGCTAAGGGCTTGTGTTATGAACTTTCAAGGTTCATGGGTTGACAGATTACCTTTGATAGAGTTCTCCTACAATAACAGTTACCATGCCAGTATTGAAATGGGACCTCACGAGGCGTTGTATGGAAGGAAGTGTAGGACACCACTATGATGGAGCGACATAAGCGAGACAATGGTAATTGGTCCACAAATAATTGAAGAGATGACAGATCAGGTGAGACTTATCCAGCAGCGAATGAAAGTAGCTCAGGATAGACATAAATCCTATGCTGATCAGAAGAGGAGACCATTGGAGTTTCAAATTGGAGAAAAGGCATTTCTTAAAGTTTAGCCTACTAAGGGTGTCATGAGGTTCAATCAGAAGGGGAAGTTGAGCTCGAAGTTCATTGGACCATATGATGTCACATAGAAGATTGAGGAAGTGGCTTATCGATTGGATCTACCATCAAATTAGGTTCGTGTTCACAATGTATTCCACGTATCTCAGCTGAAGAAGTACGTGACTGACCCATCCCATGTATTGGATCCCGAACCAGTAGAATAGGATCCGTCTCTGATTTATGAAGAGCATCTTGTTAAGATTCTAGACACCAAGACAAGGGACACCCGCAACAAGAGTGTCAAGCTTGTGATGGTCTTATGGATAAATCACATCACTGAAGAGGCAACTTGGGAAGCGGAGGATGATATGAATAAGAAGTATCCTCAACTTTTTGACTAGGTACCTTGAGTTCCGAGGACGTCACTCCTATACGGGGGAGAGGATGTAATCCTTCGGTTTTTAATACAGTATTCCTTATAGTATATTGCATATCATTCATGACCTTTGCATTCTGTAGTTGTACCATTGAGTGGAGGTTCATACCTTATTGGTTGTTGAGTATTTGGTTTAAGCTTCGAGGACGAAGCTCTCTTTTTAAGGGGTGAAATATGAAATACAACGTTTTGTGACTATGGGTATTTAGTGGTATTATTATAAGTTTTGGGGAGTTAAATTGGAATGTTGGGAGTTAATTATAAAAGTTTGCTACTTGGTGACTTTACTCAAAAGTTTTAGTGTCTTTATGATATTAAGGGGGAGGTAGTTGTCTTTTTACCTAAACTTGTGGTGGAAAAGTGTCTTTTCCCACAGATTGGTAACATATTTTGACCCAATTTTATTCATACGTGAAGTTTCCTATTCAATCGGGTTTCTTCCCAAATGGGTTTGATTATTTTTCCAATTCTCATCAAACCCTCAATCTCTCTATTTCTCTACCTCTCACGCCTTTCTCTCTCACTCTCCCAAACCCTCTCACTCTCTGTGCCTCTCTGCTCGGCACCAGCAACAGCAGCAGCAGCATCGGCTTGTTTCAGCCACCGTCGCCGCCGTTGTCTCTCTCTCTCTCTCTCCGTCAGGTAATCTCTCTCTCTTTTCTTCTTCTCTTTTCTTCTCCTCCTTCTCCGTCCGTTTCTTCTTCTTCTTCTCTCTACTATGATTTCTTCTTCTCCTTCACATCTTGATTTATCTTTTCTCTTGCTCTTTTCCGACATCCTTGTTCACCATCGCCGCCCTCATCTCCGTAACTCAATCTCTCAAATCTCTCACGTTCACGTAAGTAGCAAGTTGTCCTATAATTTCAGATTGTAATCACTCTTTATTTTGGATTATTATCGCGCTATTCTTCATGTTTCATCATAATATTTCATGTTCGTATCACACCCATAAACCCTAGTTTGTGTAGGAGGTAAAAATCAAGCCAAAACAATATGAGTAACTAGAAGTTATCACTTGTTTGATGTGTTGGGTTGGTAAGGCGAGTTCTAATCGCCGGGTAATTGAATTGGAGTTGAAATCAAGACCGTTAGGCACTTAATGTGATGATCTAGAGTTGATATACAATATGTTCGGTCGCTAAAAGGTTGCAATTTGTCGCTATAGGACTGTTTTTAGTCGCCAAAAGTTGCTGAAATTGTCACTAATGCTGGTGGGTTTATTAAATAGTGTCTAGACATGGAAATTAGTTGGATTTTGGGAGTTTTAACACTCGTTTTGTGGTCTTCAACCTAGGTACATGTGTTTGAGAGGATTTGTGAGTTGTGGCTAGTATAATGAGAATCTAGTTAATTAGTAATCTCCTTGTTTAAAATCAACTAGCCTAGTGGACGCTAAACTTTAACCGGCAAGTAGAATTGCGTTGTTGACCTAAGGCCACTTGTCCTAACCACTTGTGTATCGGGTTTACTTGGTAATGTTAGGGTGGTGTTAGAACCCTAAACCGTCCAGCGTCATATGCATGTAGTATAGTTGTCACTAGTATTATTAAAGTATTGTAATTTAATTAGAGTATTGTTAACTTGTAGGCGACGAGTTCACAGACAACGGGTACGTTGAGTACTACAATTGAGTAGCCGTAGTTGATTTGCATTTGAGGTGAGTAAAGATGCCAAGCCTAGAGTGCCTAATTCCCTTCGTGTCGAATGATTTTATTACTTCACGTCTCAAAATAAATTTATGTGTTACGTGCCATTCAAATATCTGATTTTACTTGCTAAATGCTTTTCTTGAAAATATCACCAAGATTATAATAATGGACGATAACGTAAAGTGGACGAGTTGTGCGGGGAGCTTTATTATTGGTTACTATTGGCATTGTGCGAGTTGATCTCGGTCTTCCGTTCAATTTATTTTATTTAATCCGGTTGCAAGTCCCCGGATAGCTCCATGTACTCACTCCTCTGGCCACTAGAGTCTTTGGGGGGGGGGGGGGGTGGTCGACACTTAAGGTCCTGGATGCTTGCGAGATGGTTGGTTTTACCCCGTCACAACAAATTAATAAGATGGTTTTGGTTTTGATCATATTAATGGAAAAGGAATTAATATGTGATTTTGAATTTTCCCCTAATGGATATCGAATTGGTTTGGAATATTATGGAATTGGGAACTCACATGCTTTTCTTACAAGATTCAAACTTTACTTCCGCTTTGTTTGAAATGAACTCCTACTCGTAAAATTGGTTACTGCTTTTATAACTTCTCTCATCGTCATTTTACATGCTTGGGTGTTTGCTTGCCAGTATTTATATGCTGATTTTGTACTGTGGTGTTTCTTTTTATTTCGGCACCACAGGTCTAGGTGGTGAGTATTTGGCTTAGCAGGGGACGCGTTTCATCACCAAGTTCACTAGTCATTTCACTTCAATAATTAGAACTCGTTTGGTTAGTTGTTAATATTTTAGTTTGGTTTATGCCCGGGTTTGACACACAAGTATTTAAATTGTAATAATGTTTTGTTTTAAATACTTTATGGATGATTGCTTGAGAACCACTTTTAAATGTCCTTGTATCCGGGTTTAATCTCGGGTACGGAGTGACACCCCCCGGGCCTCCGGCTTGGTCATTTTGGGGGTGTTACATGAAGAGCCTCTGCTTTAGCATCAACTTGCTAGTGAGACTCTTCGTCATGTAGAGACTCTCTAACTTAAGTCATCGCTTCGGTGCTTCCTTCTGATCTGCGATCTCGATGATCACATCATCCGATAAGCACATCATAATCGTTGCGTGTGCCTTATCCTCTAATACCTTGAACTCCGATGTACTAGCATCCATGCCTCCTGCCCGCGGTCAAAGGTGCCCATAATCCATGTGATTTAAGTAAGACCTCCATCTTTATCTTCCACTGAATGAAGTTGTCCCCTCCCGTAAACCTATCAATCTTCAACATCGATCCGGACACCGTTCTTGGTGGATTGATCTTGACCTATGCTATGATACCAGTTTTTTATACCTCTCACGGTCACTTACGCCTCACGAATGATGAAATAATTGACAAAACACCAAGTTTACGTGGTTCCCTAGCCCAAATCGAGCTAGCTACATCCACGACAAAGAGAGACCTTTATTTATCAAGAGGAACGATTGCAATGAAGTACATAAACGTTCTAAACCCTTAGAAGCCTATTTATAGTGCTTAGAACCGACTTAGGGCCGTCCTAGATAGATTAGTAAAAAACTCCAAAAACATTAGGAGCAGACCAGGTCGTGCGACCTGAACTCTAATTAGGTCGTGCGACCTCCCTTCCAGGTTGTGCTACCTCTGAAAACGTCATGAATGGGTCCATTTTCTCCCCGTTGTTGCTCTTGATGATTTCTTCAACTTATTCAAGGCACAAATCCAACATCACAAAGGTACTTCGCGGTTACCTCATAGATACCTGAGTATCCACTTCACAACTCCTCAATGCTCCTCGTAAACCTAGTGAAAACTCCAACTTATTAAAACATATATGGTGTCTCATGTGCATATTGTAGGGTTTTGATACGAATTATGTAGCGGAATAATAAAATAAAGATTTCGTTCAAAGCCCACCATGAATCGCATGACTAGTATTATAACGATGGTAAGGGAAGAAACAATGTGTACCTTGTTTGTCTGAAAAATCACTTCACGTATAATACTATACACGTCTCTATGAATATCCACAACGTGGATATTTTCTCCCGTTATGTGGGAGGTAAACATCCTCTCTACATCACTACCATCTCTACACTTTCTTCCTATCATGTCCGATAACTATCTTTGCAGTTACCCGGTTAAGGCGCAATGTTTGATAATATCAAAGCATGATATTTCACAACTAGAGTATCTAGTGACTTCAACTCTAAGGACCGCATTACCATTGTCACTACAAGAAGCGCTTGTGACTTTTACATAAGTTATATGTAGCCTTCTCGTGGTGGGTCATTCCAGTATGCCATTACCCATGCATACCCATGTGCTAGACTTGATATCTCCATATCAATTTACCCACATACTAGTCTATAGTTGATCGTCTATTTATCAATATAAACGACAAGGGATATTTATGATACATAACAATTGTAATCTAAGGACTTCATTATATTAAATATCTCCATAAATAATACAATGATTATTCTAGCCAAAATAATGTTCATACTAAATAAGTTTTCCTCTACGACATCTATTTGAACACATACACCAAGCTTCTTATAGAAGAGGCTTAAGGAACATTATTCACGTGGTCTTTATCATCATCCGTAGCTCGGTTCTGGTCTTTCGAAAGTTTCAAGTGACTCGCCAAAGGAGTGCCCCCTGGTTTAACATCATCCACGTTAGACCTCTTGAAGGATTTCCGAATATAATCAGTTTGTGATAAAATTAGCTTCTTGCTAATTATATCCATGTTGATCGTCATGTCCAGGATTTTCTTTGCATGTCCCGAATTCGTCGGTGGGAACTCTCTAGATAAGCTCTCTTTCAACTTCTGGATTTCCATCATGCTTGATTTCGCAACAAGCATATCATCCACATATAGCAAGTGAATAATGTACGAATCATAAAAGCTTTTAAAATAGTAACAGTGATCCATGGCACTTTGGGTATCAGTTCCTAGGCATGTAGTTAACGGAATACTTGTACTACTGCCTTGTGACTTCCCAACCCATACAAACTCGTCATTAGTTTTCACGCCATATTCTCTTTACATAATTCTTTATACCGTTATTGTTGTTCCACAAAATGTCTTCATCTAAATCCTAATGTAGAAAGGCTATCTTGAAATCTTGTTGCCCAAGGTGAATATCTTTAACAACCACAAAATTAAGTATTGTGCGAATTGTGGAAACCTTTACAACGGGAGAGAGTATTATAGTGAAGTCTATGATTGCTTTCTGCTGAAGTTCTTTCACAACCAGTCTCGTGTGCACTATGTTCCCCCTTAAGTTTGTAAACCAATTGTTATGCAAAGCCATCTTTTCTCAAAACAACTCCAAAAGATCCCATGTATTATAGGAATAGAGAGACGGGACCTCATCATTCATTACATGCACTCACTTAATTCCGGTTTCATTATGCATTTCTTCCTTAGAGCTCAAAGCTATCTGCGAGCAACAAATATGAAAAGAAAAATAAATAGCGAGCTTCGTTTGACTTTTCTATCTGCATTACAATCTTAGTTTGACTTTTGCTTCTTCTTCTTTAGGCTTCAGTTTGCTCCGTTTCAGGTAAGCTCCTGAGAGGGACTTTTCAGGTTCTGATGCTCTGCTTTCTATATCTTATTGCGACTTTTACCTTCATTTAGAATAAGATAAAAATATTACCCTTTCAAAAAAAATTATTTTTCTTCTATTTTTACCGCATACAAAATAAAGTTTAAGAGGAAAAAAGCACGAATGTTAGATTTAGAAAAAACTAAGTCTTTTTATTCTAAAGAGAGATAAAATAATATAATAAAACAAGTTCTAAAAAAATAATCAAATTAGAATTTCTTTATACCTTATATTACCTCCGTTCCACCTCTCTCTTCACCCTTTAACTTTTTGGGTCAATTTGTTCGACGATTTAGTTCATAAAACAATGCAAAATTTTGGTAATCTTTTCATGGTGTCGTATAGCAAAGTTTTATCCTACATCACCATAAAAGATTACTAAATTCTTACATTGTTTTGTTAATCAAATCACCGGGTCAAAATGACCCGTGAATAGTGAAGAGAGAGAGAGAGAGAGAGAGAGAGAGAGAGAGAGAGGTGGAACGGAAAAAGTAAGAGGTTAAATGTATGTTACACAACATCCGAGACCATTCGGGTGTTGGGTTTTGAAGTAGGTAACGCAGCGGAATAACAAAATTTAATTCTACTTCAATGCCCACAACGGATCGTCAGGAAGAGACATCATAACATGATAAGAGACATAGTATTGTGTACCTTTGAATTTGTGAGATCACACGAAGAATGATGTCCTCGTCTCTACGGTTGATCCACGTCTAGAGGTGAGATCTAGATTCTTCCTTCAAATAAGTGCTAGCTTGAACCCGGAGGAAGAGGGAAGAAGATCAAAGCAACAAAGGCACAAAGAGCCAAGAGGGGATCGACCCCTCTTCTTGGCGCCGACGGGAAGGGCGGACGGGGCTAGGGTTTCGGCCCTAGCTCTTGTCTTGCTCTCTCTCTTGTTCTCTCCCACTCTCTTTGTTATGTCTAATAACAATTAACATCAAGTGGGAAGGAAGCTAGAGCCTCCTTTATATACTCCAACAACTCCTTGTTGTTTCCATAAATGAGTTTCCTAATTCTACATGAACTAGAATTATTCCCTTTCTTGCAAATTAGTCCTACTAAGTTTGCAAGGTGTTGCACAATTATCCTTCTATTAATTAATCAATATTAATTAATCCCAAATCTAGCTCTACTCTATTTGACGTGTGACCCCATAGGTTTCTACTTAGTTGGTAGTAACTCTTACTAACATGGAGCAGTGTCTAGCAACACATCCATGCCACCCAACTAATAGAAATAGTCAGTGATCCCGACAAACCTCTTGTGCCTAATATCTCATATTGCACTTATCCCTTTGTCTCCATATCCGGATTGGACACGAGACATAAATAGTCACACTCATATCCAATCCATAGTTCCTCGATCCTGGGAATATGCTTATGCAAGCAGATAACATCAATATCTCCATATTGATTTATCTGAGTCTGGCCAGACATTCAATAAGCCTCATCCCTCGAGTGGCCGTGGATATTTACCCCCATTATGTGGGAGGGACAAATCCTATCTACATCACTACGATCTCTAAGCTTGCTTCATATCATGCCCGATAGCTATCTTTATGATTACCCAGTTACGGTGTAACGTTTGATAACATCAAAGCACAATATTCCACAACTAGAGTATCTAGTGACTTCAAGTCTAAGGATTGCAATATTATTAGCACTACGAGAAGAGATTGTGACTTCAACATAATCTAATGTATCCTTCTCGTCGTGGGTCATCCAGTATGCCATTACTCCTAATGCATACCCATGTGTTGGATCGTGATATCTCCATATCAATCCAACCCCATACTAGTCTATAGATGATTGTCCCATTAATCATTATAATTGACTAGGGATATTTAAGAATATAACACCTTATATTCTAAGGACTTCATTCATGTTAGCATATCTCCATATCGATAACATAATGAATCGTAAATCCATATATTTGTCACAATTAATTGATTGCCTCTAGGGCACAATTCCAACATCGGGTCAGTCCATTGCGGGCCATGGCGGTGAAGTTACCGATGGTGTCGTCCCCTCTAGGCGGAAGCAGTAGCTGCTCGGGAAGGACTGTTGTTGGCCTGACGTTTGGGACTCCAGAAGATTGAGCTGGAGGTTGATCTCCAATCTATCACAACAAGCCTTCAAGAGGAGGCTGCAGGACCACTCATTATTCGGAACTCTCATGGAGGATTGTCGAGTTTCGCTTTAAAGGTTTGTGTCGGCTAAGGCGGTCTCGTGTTAGCGGTCTTCAAATAATCTGGCGTATTGTTATGCTAAATTTAATTTGTCTATAAACGATACTAAATTTGGATGGGCCTGTCCCTAGTTGGGCATAAACGATACTAAGATTTGGTTCGGCTGAGCCGCAACAAATGAAAATCGTCTAACCCCCCAGCCCAGAACGGTTACACTTTGGCCCCCTCCATGCTTCGCAAATCTCCCCACCGTTACACTTTTGAGCCCCGAGGGTTCCAAAATCACTCCAAGCTTGACCCGGCCTGGCCCCCTCCCTACTAGTGCCCGCCAATGCCCGGCCCCAACCCGGCCCGGCCCAAAAAGACATTCTAAACAATTTTATTCTTTTTAAAAGCAAATAATTTGATATTAATGACGAGGAAAATAAAATAAAAATCAGACGGACAGGCGGTTTGTTCCGGCAGTAAAGAAAGAATTTGCCAAAAATAAAGAAAGAAAGAAGAACCGAAAAATCCGAACGAGTAAAAGACGGCGAAATGGACGGGCCAGCCGTGTGGGTCCCCAGGCTCCGCTGTTCCTACGCGATTATTACCTTTTGATACCATGTGAGGATTAGAATTCCAAAAGAAAAAAAGCCAAAGCCGGAAAAGCAAAAACACTCCGATTCTTTTTTCCAGCAACTGAACGCTTCGCAACACTCTCCATCTCTCTCTAGAGAGAGAAACTAACACCACATCGAGGGCAACGGCCGGAGACAGAGCTCATTCTAACTGTACATAGAGGTTGTTCAGTATGTCTTCGCCGGCACCCACTTCGCCGCCGGCGACTAACTCCACCTCGCCTCCACCTTCCCTACCTCCTCCAGCAACGAATACCACATCTCCTCCTCCGTCCAGTCCGACGCCACCAGCGACATCTCCGCCTCCGGCATCTTCTCCTCCAGCTCCCGTAGTCCCCTCCGCCTCTCCGCCCCCTCCTTCGACTACAGCTCCATCCACCTCTCCTTCGCCTCCAGTACCTGCCACCAACTCTCCGCCTCCAGCTCCTGGTACTTCTGCGTCTCCGCCTCCGCCGTCAGGTTCCACGCCGTCTCCTCCGGGGAATCGCAGCCCGCCTCCACCTCCAGGCACTTCTAGGCCCTCGCCTCCGTCTCCCTCGTCCTCGAATTCGCCTACGACGCCATCAAATACTCCGTCACGGACTCCCCCATCGTCTCCGTCTAACTCGTCTGCAATTTCGGCAGGGACTGTAGTCGGAATTGCTATCGGCGGTGCTGTGGTTTTGGTGATTGTGGGCATTTTGTTCTTTTGTTGCAGAAAGAAGAGGAGAAGAGACGAGGAGTACTACGGCCCACCACCACCACCGCACGGCGGTAAAGGTTAGCAATCCCTATCATTTCCCGATCTGTTACTCTTAAATTTCACTTTCATTTAGCCTTAGATTCTCTATCTTTGATAATAATAATAATTGGGGGCGTTTTGAAATTGTGGTGTGATTATCAATTTTTGATTTCCAATATTAGTACTCTGATTATGATTATGAATGTGGATCTGGTCAAAATTGGTGTTCTGTCAGGAACTGCACCTCTCTGTTCTTGCCAATTTGTTTATTTTTTCTCCAGAAAACGTTGAATTTGTCTCTTGCCTGCACATGCGTTTTTTTTTTTTCTTGAACATTGTGTGAATTGACCTTTTTTTGGTATATCGCACTATGATATTTCTCTATTGATGATGTAGCTTATTGGTCGTAGTTTGAAAATGTCCATTTTATCAAATTCATAGATACTGTAGTACTATGTTGGTGTTTGAACAAACCACACATATTTTAGTTAATCTCTTGTCGTAGAACATGTAACTCATTCATTACTTCTCCTACCCACCCCAATGATTGTCTCCGTTGGTAGAATTTGTTGACTCATTCATGTGTGTGTTTTAATTCCTACTAGATGACATCTACGGTCACCCTCAACAGCAACATTGGCAACAACATAATGCTCCACCACCTGGGTCTCATGTGGTTTCAATGCCACCGAAACCCTTACCTCCGCCTGGATATGGGTCGCGGCCGCCACAATCACCTGGGAGTGGTCCTCCGCCACCTTTCATCAACAGCAGTGGCGGTTCTGGGTCTAACTATTCAGGAGGCAGCTCACTCCCACCGGTATCCCCTGGCATGTCTTTGGGTTTTTCAAAGAGCACATTCACATACGAAGAACTGGCCATGGCAACAGATGGTTTTTCAGATGCCAATCTCCTTGGACAAGGTGGTTTTGGCTATGTACACAGAGGAGTCCTTCCAAATGGAAAGGAAGTTGCTGTTAAGCAGTTGAAAGTAGGAAGTGGCCAGGGGGAGCGTGAATTTCAAGCTGAGGTTGAAATTATTAGCCGAGTGCATCACAAACATCTTGTTTCATTGGTTGGGTACTGTATAACTGGTTCTCAAAGGTTGCTTGTTTATGAGTTTGTTCCCAACAATACCATGGAATTTCACTTGCACGGTGAGCTTCTTTTTCTACATCTCTGTGGAGATGACTTGCTCACAAAGTATACCGAAGCATGAATTTAATTAAATGCATTATTCATGTAGAAAAGGGAAGACCTCCCATGGAGTGGTCTACAAGACTGAGAATTGCTCTAGGTGCTGCCAAGGGATTGGCATATCTGCACGAGGATTGTAAGTTCTTGTCCTATATGTATACTCTTCTTCTATTGTAGAAGCAAGCAAAAGCAATTTGCATCACATGAATACCGGAGTTACGATTTTCTTATAATTGTGCACTATGTTTATGCAGGCCATCCTAAGATCATACATCGTGACATCAAGGCAGCTAATATTCTTTTGGATTTTAATTTTGAGGCAATGGTAAATTTCTTCGTACGCATAGCTTCAGATGATTAAATTATCGAATACTGTAGCAAAACCGCTGGTTGTTTACCATTTATTTGGTAATTTAGTTTAAAAAAGTACTATAGCATAGAAACAAGAAAGACATATCTATTTCTTTTTTGGCTTTCCACGAAGCATGATTGGATCTGTGTTACCTGCTGTATTAGTTGGAATTCATGTATGTGCATCGCCTAGGTAGCACTGAAACGGGAACGTGGACGAGTCGAAACGGGGACGGGGACGCCGGAACTGCATTTTTTAGAAATTGGGGAGACCAATCGCCGTGGGAACGACATGTGTGTGTGTGTGTGCACACACACATTAATGTGAATGATACCTAAATGCACACTTATAAATTATTAGACGAAATTGAAAGATAAGAATTAAAATTAATACAAAATTAAGATCAATACAATGAGAACACATTTACTCAATAAATATGTGGAAGTACTTGAGAAATTGGAGGTTCTCGAAGTCTTTGAGGTTGTCTAGATGTCTTGAAAGTATCCAAATTTTATATCTCTGTTGAAGTATATAGATTGGGGGTCGGGGATCTTGATAGGATTAGTAATATACATCATATTTACAAGTAACATCCCTTATCTTTTAAATTTATTAGAAGACACCCGAGTGTTATTTCTAACCCTGGGACGTTTCCAAAACGTTTTGAAAAGGGGGGAACGCGTCTCCGGGAGCGTTTTGGGGAGTTCCGGCGGAGTTCGGGACTTTCCCAGAACGGGGACGTCACCCTGCGTGGAGTTCCCGTGCATCATAGTACATCGCTTTCATATATGAACCTCAACAAATTCCCTGATTTTGCTTTACTTATTTTCTCCCCAGGTTGCAGATTTCGGCCTTGCTAAGCTGTCTTCTGATGTTAACACTCACATATCCACGCGAGTGATGGGAACGTTTGGGTGAGGTTCACTTAACATGTGCATTATGAACATTGTTCTATGACATATCATTCTTTATTTCTGGTTTTACTCACTTCATCGACAAATCTAGTTGTTAAGCCCGCATTTATTACATTGTGTAATTCTTCCATTTTATGTTCTGATATTCTAAATCTTGATCTTTTTGCTCTAATGTCGTTACTCAAGATGGAAATGCTACAGTATTATATTGGCAATATTAAATATTACCTGATAATCTGCACTTGTCCTTGCATTAATATTGAATGCCTTCCCTATCATTCCAGATACCTAGCTCCTGAATATGCTTCTTCCGGGAAACTCACAGACAAGTCCGACGTTTTCTCATATGGAGTAATGCTTCTAGAGTTGATCACTGGACGCCGTCCAGTTGACTCAAGTCAAACCTATATGGACGACAGTTTGGTAGACTGGGTAAGCATAATTGCATCAATCAATGCTGCTATCTTTTGAAGTTTTAGGTCTATAGATGTAAACGTGATAGTGCAAATATTTCTGAAGAAGTTGTATGTACCATCACCTTGATAATTCTTTTTGATTCTTCTCCTCTGGTGCTAAGTATGGCGCAATCAATTTTATGTAGCAAAAATCTTTTTGAAGAATCTGTATTCACAATTCATTGTTGTTCTTTTTTTTCCTTGGTGCTAAGTATGACTTGATCCATTATATTTCAGGCAAGGCCCTTGCTAACACGGTCGTTGGAAGATGGGAACTTTGATGGCCTTGTTGATCCAAGGTTGCAAAGGGATTTCAACGCCAATGAGCTGGCTCGCATGGTTGCTTGTGCTGCCGCTTGCGTGCGTCATTCAGCACGACGCCGACCAAGAATGAGCCAGGTAATTTGTTCTTCCTAAATATCCAAATTCTATCATCAAATGTTCCTTTTCCTTGATGCATTGTGATTGACATGATTGTATGCAAAAGCAAATAACACTACATCATGCGAAAGCTCCAGGTTGGGCAATGAAGTCTTGCCAATACATTGATAAACGGTTCTCAAGTCTCCATATGGATTTCTGACGATATTATAGGGAAATGAAAACCTTAAAATTAAGTAAATATACTTGTGTTGTCTTAAATGGGACCTTCTGAGGCTCTGTTTGGTATCAGTTGAAAACCTGAAAAATCACAATATGTTTGGTATGAATCTGAAATTATAGATCAATAACTTGATTCATTTAACAAAATTTAAAGAGCTCTATATTAAAGTAATCGAATACACCTATTTATTTTTAATTGAACTGTGATAATGTTAATGTAAAAATATCAATTTTTATTTTTAGAGATTTTATGAGAAGATAATCCCCAATGTTGGAGATTCTACAACTGCACGTGGATTACTTTAATCTGCAGATTATCATATTTTAATTTGTAGTCATAACAAATGAAATTGCTGAAAAGAGGCCGTTGGATTAAAATCGGCGATACCAAACAGGCACTGAAGCTGATTCGGAAAGCTGAAAATTGCCAATACATGTATACTATTTGTCAACATCTAAGCCGTAAATACAACTTGAATAAACAGGTTGTACGAGCCTTAGAAGGAGACGTCTCTCTATCTGATCTTAATGAAGGGATCAGACCTGGTCACAGCACGGTATACAGTTCCCACGGAAGCTCAGACTACGACACTAGCCAGTACAACGAGGACATGAAGAAATTCAGGAAGATGGCACTAGGAACCCAAGAATATGGCAGCAGCGAGTACAGCGCACCCACCAGTGAATACGGTCTATTCCCATCCGGTTCCAGTAGTGAAGGTACTGGTCGGCAAACTACTCGTGAAATGGAGATGGGGAGGATGAAAAAAGATAGTCGCGAATTCAGTGGAGAGTCTTAGCCGCTCCTGCCATACTTACCTGTAAAGAACCCACGCCTTTATTCATTCTGAATCACTTGTTGCAGCGATGGCTAGTATTGTTTGAGCTGACACACGAGATTTATTTCTGTTTGGCTGATTTTTTTCCGTTTTTTTTTTCTTCCACAAAATGTGATTTATTACTGTATGTAGTTAGGCTTATACGACAAAAAAAAAAGTTGAGATTGGAATAATTCGTTTATTTGATGCTGGAGTGCAAGAAAGCTTTGGTTGTTCAGATCTGTTGAGACTTCTTCGTCCTTTTCAACTTGTAGTGAGTTGTCAGCTTGCTGGAATTGAAACTTTTATACCACCATTAGGATTAGAATTGGTTGGACCTGGAGGAGGGTAAATTGACAAACCACTACTAGCTGTCGTTGGAATAATATCTTATCATCTTATTCTTTTATGAATTTGCCTATTACCTTTTTTTTTTGTCTCTTTTTATATAGAAAAACTTAGATGCTAATGGCGCGTTTGGATATGCAAGATTATTGGTGATTATGGGTGTATTTGGGGCAAATAGGTGTTAGCTCTATGATGGAGGATTCAAAGGTTAAAATTGTACTTGGATATCAGCTAAAAACAGAGTTGTGAAATTGTGCTTGTTTTGAATGTGATAATGTGAGGCCTACTTCCCTAAAAAAAGGGAAAAAATATAATAATGTTTGAACTATCATAGCAAATAGATTGGTTAGACCTTCAAAATTGAGAAAGCACATGGCTTGATAAACTGGCTTTCAAAGCAAGCAAAACTGTAGTCAAAACGCAGTGAACGGTTTGAAAAGGTCACCCACCCAGTGCCCATGCTTGCAGTTTTGTAAAGGTGGGTGCCAGGACAATTACTCAGTGGTTTTTGCACATGGGGGGAGGCCAACTTTTTTATTCACTTTTGGTTTTTGTTGGGGTGGGGATCCTTGTAGGGAGGCCACTATAGATTCAGCCATACTTAAGTTGTTTCTACTACGAATGAGTGGAACCATTGAAAGTTATGCTCTAGGTATATATGGCTAAATATCTCCGGTTACTAGTACCACTCCGTCCCAGCTCTTTCTACCCAAATTGACTTTCTGACTCGTATCTGGGTCACTTTGACCGGATGATTTAGATAGCTAAATAATATGATTTTTTGATATTTTTTTCACCGTATTATAGAGAAACTTTTACTCTACAATTTCATGAAAAAATTATAAAAAAATTGTATTGGTTTGCTATTCAAATCAACGGGTCAAAGTGACCAAGTGAATAGTGACAAAAGTCAATTTGGGTAGAAAGAGCTGGGACGGAGTGGTATAATTTTACAAGAACCATTGAAGAAGATAAGGGCTGAAAATGATTTGTTGCTCCATCTTGACGAGGAAATTATCTCTATAATGTGGTCCTCCGCAATTCACGGAGATTTAAAGCATCAATTTTGCTACCACTATAGTGCGTCCTGGCCCCACTAGAAGAAATCGGGATAGCCGGTTGTTGCTGGTTATTTCAGTCTTTCTAATAAAAAGACATAATTTTAGAGCTCATGGGCGCAACATTTACACTTCTGGATAAAATTCTAAAAGAACATATAAAAGGTAAAAGAATTAGGAAAAAGCAATAGAAAACAACAGAAATAGTCAAAATTGCATTAAATAGATAAAAACTATAGCAATACGCAACTACGATGTTCGTACAAGTAGATTTTCAAGCAAATAGCCTTCAGAACGAAGATGTCACTTGTAAGAGAGAAATGATACGCATAAACACATCGTAGGCTAGTTGTATCACTTAAGGAAAAGAGTAAGCCTTGAGAAAAACAACGCAAATGTAAGAACAATATGATCCATTTGTGTGATCTTTCTTGACTATTTTAATATTTTTAAAAATTATTTTAACCCTCATTTGCTTCATTTTTGCAACAAGTGTAGTCCATTGGTGGCTTGTTTCCTCACAAAGACATGTGATTCTTCATTGGCCCATGTGAAGTAACAACACTAAGACCCCTTAAAAAAATGAAGAACCCCTGAATCTCTACCGGGATTCTTTATGTGAGCTCCTGGTATCCCCATTAGCGGCATTCTCCCACAATTACAATACATTGATTGGTCTAGACACGGGTTAACGGCAAAATTGGTTGGAGGATAAAAAGAACTTGAGAGGATGAACCAAAAGAGACATAAGGATAAGATTTAGATTTTCGTTGATACCGAAGCGACCCCTGTTTGTCGTATTTATAGAGCAGCCTAACTAAGGTTAGAATACAACTGTGGTTAGAACATTTGTTGCCCTACCGTTACAATATTACATATAAGGGCTCACAATGTAAATAATACTTCATAATAGTATAAAGCCGTTGGAAATTGTCGTTAATTCCTCCTTATACTTTAACTCTGAGAGTGGATATAGGATCGGTAGACGACAAACAAGTACGAGTATGTCTACTTAGCTATACCCGAAAATAGAGAGACAGGGAAGTCTACATCGTATAGCCAGTTTGACCAATCCTTCACACATAAAATAGAAGAGATAATTGACAAGACAATCAAATCTATTCTAATTAAGGGTTGTGTAAAGATCACTTGTCGATGCAACGATATAAGTGTAAAGTAAATTAGACAATCACAACAGTATTATGAAAAGTAGAGATGCACGACACATAATATTTTTGCCATGGTAAAACCTTCAATGTGTTCTCCGCCTATGAAAGACAGTTAGGGTAAAAAAAAACCCATGTGCTAGCACCAATCAGTGCTAGAGAACTTTATAGATAGAAATCATCTGATAGAAGATAAATAACGAGATATCACACAAATCAGCTAGTCACCACAATACCTTTACCTGCCTAGCTTATGCAATCTCTTGTGTAGCACCGCACGCGGTGGCAACCAAGTTCTCCCTAGAATCTAGTTGGGAATTAACACACCAACTCATGCCTTGAGTTGGCGACCTGAGATACATGTGAATCACATGTTCAAGCGTGCACTCTAGGATAATTTCCACCATAGTTCGTCAAGTGAACAAATCTATTATCGTCTAGTTTTCCAATGAACGTCTCTATCACAAGTAAAAAACTTGAACCAAGAACCTACAAGGGATAGGATACTCCTGGAAAGACTTACAGAATCGTACAGCTACATGCAAAGAGCATATAACCCTGGACAAGACTAAGATTATACTCCAACGTCCTAATAAGGGGAACAACCTCATATCTGACTCAATAAGATCAATAACAGTTCGCCACAAGCGCAGCTTAACATATCTAGAAATAAAACAACTCTAGGACAAGTATATGTGAGAGAAATCCTAGAGTTAACAATCTATGATACTTCTATAAAAAAAAGACAGTCTAAAACACAGATCTGACTCAAAATCAAACTAAGAACAATATTAAGAGATTTGATTTTGAATGAACGAGCTTCTATGAAAGATTCTAGACACGGATAAATCAAACAAGAAGAAACTATAAGTATGAATGAGAGAGATAAACTAGAACTTGAATGAATCAATAAGAACACATCTAACCTAAAGACACTAGAATATAAATCAAACCTCGAATACCTGAAGTTGAGTCGCCACACGATACATGTAACTGACACTGAATCAGATCATAGAAGAAATCAGCAAACCTAGCTGACAAAAGACCCATGCGACTGAAGAACCAAGACCACATAGCCGGAAATCCTAGTTGGCTCTCTCTCTAGCCGTGGAGAAGAGGCTGAAGAGTGGCGAATCCTCTCTCTATGGACGAACCCTTTAGGATGAGTCTCTCTTTTTGTCTCACACAAAAGTATGGGACTCTCAGAGCTCTCTCTTGATTTTCTCCACAATATATACAGTGAGGAAACTAATTTTCTAAGAATAGAGAGTTCTAGAGAATAGCTGAAACGAAAGTAGACATTTGGAAACTAATTAAGTGAAAATCTTAATTAAAGATAGTTAAATCAAATTAAAAAAGATTTTTACCAAAACACTAAATCCATCCTTAATATCAAGTTCTACATAAAGAAAATTACTTTAAAGAGAAAACCTCATGTTAAATTTCAAAATTTTTAATTTCGAAAAAGATATTAAGATACCAAAAACTAACTGTTACAAATTAAAAAATGTATTCTTTAATTAATAAAATAATCGGTAAATACAAATAAAATGTATTAATATGTAGAAAAATATGAAAATATTAAATAAAAATAGGTTTACTGTATAATATATTGATTTATATTGAAAAACATAAAATTTAATTTAATTGAAAAACTAATTAAATCACTAAAGGAGTATTAATATGACATACTTCTCAAAAGACACATCACTGAAATTTTCATTTTAAAAAGAAGTAAGTATCCCTAATTAAAACTCTCTCTCGTGGAAAATAAGCGAAAAATCCTAGAAAATCTAAGAAAGAAGAATTTCTGACTAATTGAACTTCCAAAACGGCTAAAGAGGAAGTCCAAAGAATTAGACAGCCAAATTTAGACCGCCTAGTGTTGTGCACGACCACCTAGGGATGCGTGCATCACTGTAGGCACGCCATGGAGGCCTAATTGCCTCTTTGATTCTCTTCTCTTTTGCAGTTTTGACTGTTAAGTCCTCCGAATCTTGGATTGATGCTACATGAATACTCCTAGACCTAAGAACGAAACTGAATGCAATGAAGAATGCCTGAAATCCCTTGGAACGATGCTTTGATCTTCAACTTGCTGCATTAGATTCAAAGAAGCTTGAATTGCCTGCAAGGAAAGGGTGAGCATCAAAGATAAATAAAGAGCTCTCATATCATTTACAATAACCCTATACAATGCACGACACAATCTTATACTTTTTGTACCGGATGGACCACTGTCTGGAAACAGTATGGGATCCTAAATCGACACAATCCATATAATCATGTTTCATAATTCTATTGGTCCTTCTTGAAAGTAATCAGTTAATATTCTCCCTCAAACTGGAGGTAGTACTTGAGCTATAAGTTTGATTTAAATCTCATTGAACTGAACACTGGTTAATACGTTTGTGAAGGCGTCTTCCAGTTGACATGCACTAGAAACAAAAAAAAATGCATAAGTGTTTGATCAAGACTTCTTCTCAGAAAAAATGATAATCCAACTCAATATGCTTCGTATGAGCATGAAGAATTGGATTTTTAGTCATTGCTATAGCCGAGATATTGTCAGAATAAATAAGAGGTATATGAGGAATTTGAATTTTAAATCTCGAAACAGAATTTGTAACCAAGTCATTTCCGCAATCGTAGTGCCCAGAGACCGATACTTTGCTTCGTTAGATGAGCGAGCAACGATCGGATGTTTCTTTGCATCCCAATGGACTGGATTACGCCCAACGAACATAACAAAGCCAGAAGTAATTTGGAAATCTATAAGATTACTGTTGGAATTGTGCCCTAGAGGCAATCAATTTATTGTGACAAATATGTGGATTTACGATTCATTATGTTATCGATATAGAGATATGTTAATATGAATGAAGTCCTTAGAATATAAGTGTCATATTCTTAAATATCCCTAGTCAATTATAATGATTAATGGGACAATCATCTATAGACTAGTATGGGGTTGGATTGATATGGAGATATCACGATTCAACACATGGGTATGCATTAGGAGTAATGGCATACTGGATTGACCTACGACGAGAATGATACATTAGATTATTTCAAATTCACAATCTCTTCTCGCAGTGCCAATTATAATGTAATCCTTAGACTTGAAGTCACTAGAAACCCTAGTTGTGGAATATCATGCTTTGATGTTATCCAACGTTGTGCCTTAACCGAAAAACTATAAAGATAGATATCGGGCATGATAGGAAGCAAGCTTAGAGATCGCAGTGATGTAGAGAGGATTTGTCCCTCCCACATAATGGGAGTAAATATCCATGGCCACTCGAGGGATGGTGCTTATTTAATGTCTGGCCAGACTCAGATAAATCAATATAGAGATATTGATGTTATCTTCTTGCATAAGCATATTCCCAGGATCAAGAAACTATGGATTGGATATACAAGTGTGACTATTATGTCTCGTTTCCAATCCGGATATAGAGACAAAGGGATAACGTAGTATGTGATATTGGGCACAAGGTTTGTCATGATGACTATTTTATTTGTTGGCTAGAATGGATGTCTTGCTAGGGGCCACTCCATATTAGTAAATAGTTATTACCAACTAAATAGAACCTATGGGGTCTCACGCCATATAGGGGTGAACTAGACTTGGGAATTAATTAATTTATATGCTTAATTAATTAAGAAGGATCAAATCGCAACAACTTGCTAACTTAGTAGGACTAATATGCAAGTTGGACTAATCCATATATAGACATGATTATGATTTTCCAATGTGGACTAATCTATGTAGAGACATGATTAGGATTAATTTGAAAAGAGAACTAATCCATGTATGGACATGATTATGACTAGTTTGCAAAAGAGACTAATCCTTATTTGAGTAGGATTAGGCGAGGGGTTCTTTATGTAGTATGACAAGGATTTGTTGGACTATATAAAGAACACTCCTAGATTATTTCTCTCTACACATCTAAATGATTAGAGTAGGAGATAATAAAGCAAGGAGAGAAAGCAAGTCCCAAAGGAGGGCCGAACCCCTTTGGGAGCGCCCCCTACCCGTCGGCCATAAAAGGGAGCCGCCCACCTTGGTGCTCCATGGTTGCATGATTTCTTCTTCCTCTTCCATTCTTCCTAGCTAGCACAAGGAGTTGGAAGATCTTGATCTCACCTCTAGGCGTGGATCAACCGTAGAGACGTGACACTATTCACGTGACAAGTCATCACAGGAGACCTCTAAAGTGTGTTACTTGTTTCTTCCCTTACTATCGTTATGATTCTCTTCCTGTGATCCTTGTAGGGTCTTGGATGGATACTTCTTTCTTCCGCTGCATATCCATGATCAAAACCCAACAGTGATACCAGAGTCATAGGTCGGAGAGCATAACGTGGTTTAGGTGTTACGGTTTATGTAGTTTTACACTTTAAATTATTGTTTATCGCGTGAAACGGACAAATCAAGCATATTGATGCAATTTTTAAACAATTCAATCAAACAAGAACTAATTTTACATGGGATGTAGGAATTAGTGAGTTTGAGAAATTTTAGGATCTTAGATCTAGGGTTCATGGACATCCAATTTGAAAATGAAGTATTTTTCAATTAGGAAACAACCAAACTTGGGCAACAAGGCAAGGAATTGTTTTGGAAACAACTCCTAGAGGAGGTTCGGCCCCCTAGGGGACCTCCCCTCCTTCCTTTCCGCCCAAGTAAGGCTCGGCCAAGGGGCCAGGGCATCCCAGCGCACGGCCTAGCTGTGTGGGCAGCTTTGGGCGGTCCATTGAGGGGTTCAACCATGCTATGGTGGGCCCTCTTGGACCGTTTTGACCCTAGTGATCCTAAAATCAACTAAAATTGACTAAGCGCGTTAGAAATTAGTTTTAACTGGTTATGTGCAATTTGTATGGTGGTTGGATATGGATTTAGGATGTGGTTTGGTGTGATTGTTTAATTTTGTGGTTTAGTTTACCGTCTGCGAGCTGATCAATTAATGTAATAATTAATTAGGGTTTACGGCCTGCGAGCCGATTTTTTTTCTCAACTTGTGAGATTTATTTTATTTAGTATAGTTGTTACCTAGTGCTAGATAGAATAGATTGTTAGCCAAGATTGGAGAAAAAGAATCCCAAAGACAAAGAAGCCACAAAGAAGGAGCATGGAGCACTCCACAAGACTATGAAAGATGGGCCAAAAGATGGAGGCGCATGGAGATATGTTTGCTATTTTGGGTTCATAGATATTCCCATTGGCTTGGGAATATCTTAGTCTAGAAAGGCCATATCCACATCACATTTTATTTTGTGGTTGTTTATGTTCCTGTCTTATTATTTTGTGATTGTTGTAGGAATGATGCATGCAACTTGATAATAAGATAATTCAACAACCCGGATCTTTTATTTGGAGTTCTGCCCAAACTCAAATAAGTGGACCAGTTGATATTGATCAACAAAACAATTTAAAATTGAAAATAAAATCCCTCAATTTAAATATTGCGTTTTTGTCTTCTCGTTATCTTGGCACTCTTCATGATCATGATTATCAAGCTATGAATATATTGCGATGGTACAAGCAAGTAATGTGCAACTGTCTAGATAAGAGGTTGGACGCAACTAGGTGAGTTTACTAAGATTAGAAGCCCAGAGGCAAACAATTGGGATTATCCATGGGATCGATAAATAAAGAGTTATTTACCCAATAGAACCAAGAGTTGCATAAGGATGTAATTGGAATTGTTCCTACCTAAATAATCGATTTTGGGTGACTTGCCAAAGCAAGCTCAATATAAGTGAAATATGGATTTTGGCCACTAGAAAATATAATGATATTTTCCGCATTAATATAGAGGGTTATTAATCTGAGAAAAATAGTGGGAACTATGTTTGCAATTTAAGTCCTTGTTAAATATAGTTATATATCACAATACTTCGCATAATCCTTTTAATGTTAAATACCCATGGCATTAAACAAACTAAACACGACTTTATGTCCATAAGATGGACAAGCTGTCTGGAATCTATTTTCTAGATTGATATAAAATTTAGAATTGTTCTCAACTAAAAGAGAAATTGTTGTACATCGTAGAACATAAAGTTCTCTTCCCACCAACTACCAAGACACACTAGAACCTAATGGAATGAACATCAAAGACTGGATCTTTGAATGTAACTTTCCTCATGTAAGCTGCCATGAACTCTGAGCTTTGGAATCAAGATGAGAACATGGAGGCGTATGATATGATCATACATTGAAAGAAGCTCTTTCAAAGAGCGAGCTAGACATGAAAGGTTTGAAGTGTACTTTGTGTCATGCAACTAAGCTAATTCAATATGATTGAAACATTAGTAAATGAGTGTTATCTATGAGATAGATAAAGAATAAATTGTTATTCACCCAAGGTGGACCAGGAATTGCATTGGATGCAATTATAGTTTTGGTTTAAAGTTGATTTACTCAATATGATTGAGGATCACTAAACAAAGCACTAATGAAAAGGGCATAGGCAAAACTGTTAATGGTTAACAGCATGGGTAAGGGCAAAAGGTTTTCACCGACCCCATGGGTATAAAGCAAGCTTGTTGCTAAAACAAAGTTACCTTAAAGTCCTGTGTAAAGGAAGAGTGACTACCCAAAGTACATGGAAGTAAGTAAGGAATTGTGAATTCTAATTTAGGTATTCTTGTTATAGAAATCAACGTGTCTATCGCATCATCATGAGTATATGATACTATATGAGGATCTCACATTTATTGAAGTGTAGAGGATCTCAAGATATGAACACAATTGGATAAGTAAGAAATAATCCTACACGCGGGGCAATGAAGCAAGGCATTGCTGAATTAGCCGTAGGGAATTATTTTACCTTTATGAAATTTTTCATGAATTAAAAAAAAATGATTATGACCCTACTATGAGTAGGATCATTATCATAGTTTCGTGTTTGGACAAGAAAGCTCTTTATCATAATAAAGGACAAATATTGTTCCATTTATTCTGATGAGCATAATTCTAATGCAATTTTGTCTAATGGATTGTATATCCTTGATCATGATAATATCATCTATAACATTAATACCAAGAGGTTTGCATATGATGATACGAACTTCACTAATCTTTAGCATTATCGTTTAGGCCACATGAATAAGGGATACATGCCTAGAACTCCATATGGATGGAATTTTGGAACTTATTTGATTATTGAATTATATCAGACATGTAAGACTTATTTATTAGGCAAATATATGATCTTTTGGGAATCATACATATTGATGTTTGTAGGCCGCTAAGCACAAATACTAAAGATGGTTTTCAGTACTTCATCATATTTGCTGATGGGATCATAGAAATATGGATTTGTGTATCTTATAAAGAAACAAATCAGAATCCTTAGAATTTTTCAAGGAATTAAAGAATGAAGTAGAGAACCGGCTTGGTAAAAGTATTAGGGCTCTACGATTGGATCGTAGAGGAGAGTACTTGAGCCAAGAGTTCGGCAAGATCTATTGGAGTATTGGATATGATCCAAACTCGCTCCACCTAGCACGCCACATGGGTTTGGTGTGTCTAAGAGGAGAGTTCAGACATTGTTGGACACGGTTCGGTTCATGATGTGTCAAACAATAACTTCCAGTTTACTTTTAGGAGCTATGTTCTAATTAAAGGAAATTTCGCCCTTAACCTTGTTCAATCTAAAATCAATTATGAAAACACCATATGAGATATGGACTAGGAAGTATCCCAGTATGTCGTTCATAAAGTATTTGGGGTTATGAGGTTTATGTAAATGCATTTAAAGATAAACTTGGACTCAAATCGGATAAATATTTTGTGGGATATCCTGAAAGGAATATTATTTCTACAATCCAATCGAGAACAAATTATTTGTTGCTCGAACCACAGTGTTTCTAGATAGAGATTGTCTCTAACGGCACGTTAGGTTTTCCGGACTATTTGTACTGGACTGGACTGGACTAAATTTTCTGGATAGGATTGGATTGGATTAGCTGAGCTATAAATAATAATGTGTTTGGTTCCGTGCAGTATTAATTCAGTATTAAGGTATAAATAGTCCAATCCAGCTAATACCCTCATGGGAGAGGGTACTAATTTAGGGTATTAAACATCATCTTTTCACTATTTAGTACTGGTATTAAAATTAGTCCAGAACAACCAAACACAGTATTAACTAATACCTGGACTATATTTATTCCAATCCTAGCTAATACCGCTAATACTATAAAACCAAACGTACCCTAAAAGAAACAGTGGGAGGACAGTAGAACTTTAAGGAGTTCAAGAACCACACCAAAACATTGATCCTTGTGATGGAACATGAGCAGGATCACAAGGTGTTGTGGAGCAACCTACTCAGATAACACAAGAAACTCGTAGGCCAGGTAGGATATGTCAAGGAGCTAGATAAATATGGATTTATCATAATCCATGATATATTGCTCATCGAGATGAGCATACAACCTATGAGATGGCCAAGTGTGGGCAATACTCTCAGAAATGGCTTGGAACCATGAGATACTATATGGAATACATGTATACCAACAAAGTATGGACTTTGGTGGAACCACCTGAAAGGGTAGGACCCATAAGAAGCAAGTGGGTTATGAGGAAACCGACATGGATGATATAATGATTAATTTTAAGGGACGATTGGTTTGAAAAGGTTTCACACGAGTTCATAGTATAGACTATGACGAAACTCTTTCCCCAGTTTTGATGCTTAAATCCATTCGCATCTTTCTTGTAGCAATCTGTCTATAGATTGAATCAAGCTTCTTGGAGTTGGATTCTTCGAATTGATGATGCAATCAAAGGAGTTTGGTTCCATCAGAAATTTAAGATGAGAACTTGTGTTTACAAGAAGATTAGTTGGAGCATAGTTATTTTTCTGGTCTTGTATGTGGAGACATACTAATCATTAGGAATAATGTCCCTACTTGGCAATCTTAAGTAGATTGACTAAGGAATTAATCTTCGAATGATAAACTTAGGCGAATCAAACCTATGAAGATCTATTGAGATAGATTAAGATGGTTGTGAGGCTTACGTCATAGTGCATATATTGACAAAGGTGTTAAAATGGTTCAACATGTATAGAATATAGACTCTACCTATGTCACATGGAATTAGTCTTTGGAAGACTAATTGTCTTTCCAATTAGATTCGGAAAGGGACCGTGTGAATAAGATTCACGAGATACGCCATGTTATGTATTAGGCTAGATATGTCATATGGTATGACACAAAGATACCAGTCAAATCGGGGTGATAGTCACTGGATAATTACCAAGATTATCCTTAAGTACTTGGGAAGAACTAAAGGATGTATTATTGATAAATGGAGGATAGGAAGAGTTTACTGTAAAGAGTTACAGTGATGCGAACTTCAAAGAAGATTTCAGATTATAAGTCAAGTTTTATGTTTTGCACTAGTGGGAGCGACTGTGAGCTGGAAAGGTTCCAGGAACGATTCAGTCACTCATTCTAAAACATAGAGGACTGAGTAAATTACTGCATGAGATTCACTTACTCAAAATATTCAATCTCAATCAAATTGTTGATGGAGTTACAAAGGTACCAGCGGATGTCTCGCCAACCATACCCCTGCGCAGTGTAAGCATGGAGGGCCACGCTATATCATTAGGCATATGATGCAGGAGATTGACTCTAGTGGAAGTGGGAGACTGTTGGAATTGTGCCCTAGAGGCAATCAATTTATTGTGACAAATATGTGAATTTACGATTCACTATGTTATCGATATAGAGATATGTTAACATGAATGAAGTCCTTAGAATATAATTATTATATTCTTAAATATCCCTAGTCAATTATAATGATTAATGGGATAATCATCTATAGACTAGTATGGGGTTGGATTGATATGCAGATATCACGATCCAACACATGGGTATGCATTAGGAGTAATGGCATACTGGATTGACCCACGACGAGAAGGATACATTACATTATGTCAAAGTCACAATCTCTTCTCGTAGTGCCAATTATAATGTAATCCTTAGACTTGAAGTCACTAGATACCCTAGTTGTGGAATATCATGCTTTGATGTTATCCAACGTTGTGCCTTAACCGGGCAACTATAAAGATAGATATCGGGCATGATAGGAAGCAAGCTTAGAGATCGTAGTGATGTAGAGAGGATTTGTCCCTCCCACATAATGGGAGTAAATATCCATGGCCACTCGAGAGATGGTGCTTATTTAATGTCTGGCCAGACTCAGATAAATCAATATAGAGATATTGATGTTATCTTCTTGCATAAGCATATTCCCATGATCGAGAAACTATGGATTGGATATACGAGTGTGACTATTATGTCTCGTGTCCAATCCGGATATAGAGACAAAGGGATAACGCAATATGTGATATTGGGCACAAGGTTTGTCATGATGACTATTCTATTTGTTGGCTAGAATGGATGTCATGCTAGAGGCCGCTCCATATTAGTAAATAGTTACTACCAACTAAATAGAACCTATGGGGTCACACGCCATATAGGGGTGAACTAGACTTGGGAATTAATTAATTAATATTATTAATTAAGAAGGATCAAATCGCAACAAATAACTAAGTTAGTAGGACTAACATGCAAGTTGGACTAATCCATGTATAGACATGATTAGGATTTGCCAAGGTGGACTAATTGATGTAGAGACATGATTAGGATTAATTTGAAAAGAGAACTAATCCATGTATGGATATGATTAGGACTAGTTTGCAAAAGGGACTAATCCTTATTTGAGTAGGATTAGGAGAGGAGTTCTTTATGTAGTAGGACAAGGAGTTGTTGGACCATATAAAGAACACTCCTAGTTTATTTTTCTCTACACATCTGCATGATTAGAGTAGGAGATGATAAATCAAGGAGAGAGAGCAAGTCCCAAAGGAGGGCCGAACCCCTTTGGGAGCGCCCCCTACCCGTCGGCCATAAAAGGGAGTCGCCCACCTTGGTGTTCCATGGTTGCATGATTTCTTCTTCCTCTTCCATTATTCATATCTAGCACAAGGAGTTGGAAGATCTAGATCTCACCTCTAGGAGTGGATCAACCGTAGAGACGTGACACTATTCACGTGACAAGTCATCACAGAAGACCTCTAAGGTGTGTTATTTGTTTCTTCCCTTACCATCGTTATGATTCTATTCATGTGATCCTTGTAGGGTCTTGAATGAAATATTCTTTCTTCCACTGTGTATCCATGATCAAAACCCAACAATTACAACCCAATTGGTATCGACGTAAACATGAATCGGCAAGTAACCTTTATGATAAAATAATCCACCAGCCTTTGTACCCTGCATATATCTCAAAATACGTTTAGTCCCCATAAGATGAATTTCATAAGGTTGATGCATGAATTTACATAATTGATTCACGATTCATTTGACAGGTCTCGTAAAAGTGAAGTATTGCAATGCACCAAGTAACTATCAAAAGGAAGTGGTCTCTAGGCAATTTTCCATTATGAGCACAATATTCTGTGTCAGCTGGCAGTGGAGTACAACAAGGCTTGAAAAAGACATATTGAAACAAGTCAACGTTAATATACTTACATTTGTGAATGAAAATGCCATCAAAATTTCTCTGTATTTGCAAACCCATAAAGTAGGTCAAATGACCTAATTTTTTCATTTCGGATTCTTTTTGTAGTTGAGTAACAAGTTTGTGACTAAAATGAACATCATTACCTGTTATCATGTCATCGACATTAAGCAGCATAACAGCGACATTGGGACCAAGGTTCCTCAGAAAAAACAAGAGAAATCAGCAGCAGATGCTACAAATCCAAGAGAGAGCAAATGTGTAGTAAAAAGAGCTTGTTTCAAGGCATATATGGACTTATTTAATTTGCATCATCATGAGGGACCTTTTTATAACTCCGTCTTCGGAGTTATTTTATTCCTTACTTTTCTGCGTTCTGCGTGCTCAACATGGAGAATCTGGCGTCTTTTCGAGTAAATTGTGCTAATATTTGAGAATAGGAGTTCTTGAGCTTTTATTGTTAAATCTGGGCGTTTCTAGTGGAATTTCGAGCTTTTATTGTGATATGATCGCGGGTTGTGTTTTCTTGTTGTGATTCGCAGGAAAATAGGGCTTGGATGATCATGCGGGAGATGGAAACGAGCTTTGGAAATAAGGAACTCAACGAAGAAAGCCAAAAAGAAAGTGCGGAATGAATAGTCTTCGTAGGAAGACAATAGTCTTAGTAAGAAGACTTTATACTTAGCCAAATTTCCAACTGTTGAAAATTTCTTCCCAAAACAGCCCTCTGTACTTATCTGGTAAGATCTTCGTAGAAAGAGAAAATGTCTTCGCAGGAAGACTCTTCGTATAAAGAGAAAAGTCTTCATACGAAGAGAACGCTGACAGAGGCAAATTCTGACAGGGTTTTTATGTAATTTCTCCAAAATTTGTAATATCATTATGGAAACTTACTTAATTTATTTAGGTCGTGATTTGAATCAGTTATCAAGGTTTTTTAGACGTGTTGATTAGTATGAGACGGCTTGGAGAGCTTTGGATCACTTGGATCATTCGTTTGACTTCTAAAACTCCGCTTCTTCTCTAGTTTTGGTTATTGATCTTGAAACCTTGTATTGTGATTATGTTTTTAAGTAGCTAAACTCTAAATCAGGATTTCTCAATGGTAGCAAGGGTTTGAAGCCGTTTTTCGCGAATTATGAGTTTGATTCACGTTTTGCTTAAACTTAATTGATGATGTTCCTGTTTGCTATGTCTAATCCATGCTCTTAATATATCTTGCTATTGTGAGACGTCGTAGTAGGAAGATCATAGGTAATTGGTTAGTGAAAGCAACGAATTACCCAGATAATTCAATTAAGCACGTGGTCATAGGTTAGAGAAATCAACCACCGACTGTGAACGTTGAGTAGAATTAGATGGATACTTGAACTTGGTAACTCGGTTGTAATTTGACCTAGGCATAGAAAGCTAGCTTGGTAACTCGGTTAGCATTATTGCTCGTTTGGCAAATTAAATCATCATCTGTGTTTCAGAACGTAATTCGTTAACGGTGGAAACTTAGTGAACCTAGAGAAAATCCAGATACTTGTCTCATCACTTTACTCTCTTTAGAAATAATTATCTTTTTATTTATTCTTCTTATTTATGAGAAAACTCAAATTGTTTGCCCATAAGAAGTTAATCATCCTAATTGATTCACAAAAAGTGCTCTGGATTCGACAACCCTATCTTCCACATTTATTACTAGAGCGATAACTGTACACTTGCAGAGATCGTATCAAGTTTTTGGCCCGTTTCCGGGAACTTCGGTTGAATTAATTAGAATTGTTAGCTTTAGGTATTTTATTTTTCAGTTATATTCTTTACACACCTGCGTTCTAGTGTTGTTGGTATTTTCAGGTGATTCTCTTGGTGCATGACCGGTTCTCAAAACGAGCCATTGTACCCACAGCTTGATAATCCAAAAGCACTATTTCGTAGAGACTCGAGGAAATCAGTTCCAATGGGTGACCAAGAGGGAACCGAGTTGGAAAGACTCCGCAAGCTTGTGGAAGATGCAGAGACCGCTAAAGTCGCTGTCGAGGCCAAAGTGGCCAATTCATTGAGGGAAACTAAGTTGCTCAGAGCTCAATTATCGGATGCACATACATTAGTTGCTAACCCTCTGATACCTCCGATTTCACCTAATGGAGGTCACCAAGTGGTTCAAAGGAACAATGTGGCACATGAAGATGATCGTCCTTTGGTGGACTACTTTAGAACCACGCCAGCTGGATACCAACCTACCATTGTGAGGCAACAGATAATGCTGCTCACTTTGAGTTGCATCAATAGATGATTGATATGGTGCGTACTGAGTGCCTATTTAAAGGAGCTCCGGGAGATGATCTGAATGCCCACTTGCTTAATTGTGGGCAAATTACTTCAACATTTCAAAATGAACAAGTTCCATATGAAACAGTGAAGTTGATGCTGTCTCCTTTCTCTTTATCTGGAAAAGCTAAGAGTTGGCTCATGGAACTACCAGCGGGATCAATTACAACATGGGCAGAGTGTTGCAATGAGTTTCTCATGAAATATCTCCCACCATACAAAGTTGCTCAGCGAATGGCTGATATCCCAAATTTCACCCAGCAAGAGGATGATTCATTGGGAGATACATGGAGGAAATTCAACCAACTTCTTCTCAGATTCCCTACTCATAGAGAGCCTTGGTATAAACTCCTCCATTATTTCTATAATGCTCTAGAGAGGGAAACATCACATGAACTAGATATGTTAGCTGGAGGCAATTTTATGGGATTGAGAGTACAGCGATGCCAGGATTTGCTAAACAGTGTGGCAAAGCGTGAGTCTACCAGGACAGAGAATCGTAGGTACTCGAAATCCGATGGGGCGCTAGTTAACAAGATCGAGTCAATGGTGGAGCAGAAATTTGAACAACAAATGGCAATTATGACTGCAGCCTTTAACAGCATGAATCCATCAGCACAGGTGAAGTCTGTGGGAGAGATGATCGCGGATGAGAATCAGGGATAAGGTATTGAAGACGTAAATTACATGAGTCCACCAAGACAACAGCAGTGGCCGAACACTTATCATCCCAAAAACCGCAATCACCCAAACTTCAGCTACAGCAACCCAAATAGTGGGTTGTATGCACCTGGTCAGCAGCCTCATCCTCCATATCAGGCTCAGAGACAAGCTCCGCACCAGCAGGAACAACAATAGACCCCTGACTTATACAGCCTTATAGCGAAGATGACTGAGAAGCTTGTATCTATTGAGGCAACTTTGAAGAGCCATGAGACACAAATTGGGCAGATTGCTAATCAGGATACGAAATTGTCACCGGATATGCTTCCTGCTAATTCTATTGTTCCTACTGAGCAGCTTAAAGCTGTTACTACTCGCAGTGATGTGACTACTCAGGATCCTCCATATCCTAGCCATGCGAGAGCTAAAGCTACAAAGGCCACTGAGAAAGAATTTGGAGAAGAGGTACCCAAATCTGTGAGTCCCCAATCAAAGGACACGGTAGAAAAGAAAGATGATCCCAAGAACACTCTAAATCCGGATAAGTATGTGCCTGATGTGCCATATGCGGCGGCAATAAAGAGGAATGATGAAGATCATTATGGGATATTTTTCGAGATATTTAGACAACTGCACATCAACATCCCTCTTGTGGAAGCACTTGCTCAGATGCCCAAGTATAAAAAGTTCTTGAAGGAAATTTTATGGGTTAAGAAGAGCATAGAATCATATGCCACGTTGAAGCTGACAGAGACACGTTGTACTGTGATACAGCGAGATATTCCCAAGATGAGAGATCCAGGCAGTGTCATCTTAGGTTGCACTCTTGGGGGGTGGATACCATACGCATGGACTCTGTGATTTAGGTGCGAGTATTAATCTCATGCCATTGTCCTTATTTCATAGATTGGACATTGGTGCACCAATCCCGGTTAAAATGGGCCTGCAACTGGCAGATAATTCTATTGTGACAGCGAAGGGGGTGATTGAGAACTTGCTTGTAAAAGTGGGTGCATTTGTCTTTCAAGCTGACTTTGTGATAGTGGACATCAAGGAGGATTGCGATGTTCCACTTATCTTTGGAAGACCGGTTTTGAAGACAATGCGCACAAATGTGGATCTAGAGACTGAGGAGCTTACTATCAAAGCTCTAGATTCATCACTGGTGTTCAAGGCATTTGTTCCAGGCAAGGGCAAGAATAAGTTGGCCATGATCAAGTTCAGAGAATATCGTGTGGATCCTTCTCTTGATTTGCCTACAGTTTTGTAGTCCGATCCACCCTAATCAGAAAAGAAGCCAAATGTGGTGAGTTCACATGATGTGGTGCAGAAGATAAAGAGCAAGAAATTGAAGGAGGAGGCACGTCGTGCTAGACCTCCTTAATATTTTGAGGTAATTGGGTCGGGTTGTCAACCTTAAATTACAGGGCGCTTGTTGGGAGGCAACCCAACGTATTTATTGCTTTAGTGTAGGGAGTGTGTTTTTAAATACAGTTGTTTGGTGTTATTAATATATTTTTGGAGAGATGATAGAGAGAGGGACTAATGATGTTTCCAAGTGACATATATGTGCAGATTATGGTAGAATCTACCCCGGTGTGTCATGGCACACATGACCTTCATAGGGACTCGCACATGTGAGTTGGGGATTCTTTAGACATGGATTTTAGCAGAGGAGGCAGTCGACCCCGATGTGCGAGTACACACTGACTATATTAGAGCACAGTGGCACCACTAGTGCTTGGGGATTGCTTGGAGTGGATTTTGTCCCTGCCCTTGAGGCGGTTGTGAGTATTTCTTCCTTTAGCTAAAATTATATGTTTATTTTGTATATGTCATGCTCCATCTCATCTACTGGCCTACACATTTGATTGCTGAGTTCTCTTCCATGATCTCTGAATTCGTTGAGGACAACGAAGCATTCAGTGTGGGGGTGGTTTATCTGTTTGCTAGCCAAATGTTTGCGTAGCCAGTTACATGTAGTGTGGTTTAGATTGTATTGTGAGTCAGTATTATGGAATCTGTTATGTTTTTACTTATATTGTCGTATTGTGTAGATTAGATTTAAATATTATTCGCACTTTTAAATAATTCAGTCTACCCACCAAAAGTTGAATTGTGTTGTGTAGTTTTTTTTCCGAGTCAAAGTCTTGCATATAGAGTTACAATAGTATGAAAATGAAAAAAAAAAATATGAAAAGAAATGAGAAAATAGAAAATCCATAAAAATTGAAAATTTGAAAATTTGAGGAAAAGACAATTGAAGATCTTGAAACTGAAGAGAGCTTAGTGAATGAATCCTTTTGAGTAGGAAGTGCCGTAGTAGGAAAACTTTTATTCTTTAAATTTTGTGTAGAGGTTTCACTAAGGATGTCCTGGGAATTTTTGAAGGTGTGAAAGAATGGCATGTTAAGTATACCTAAGTTTCTATATTGTGCTAATTAGATTGAGTTTTATTGTAGCTGAATATTCTGTTTTCAAGTGGAAACTTGTGGTCTCTTGCTGATCTGGGGTGGACCTTCGTGTAGTGTTGGTTTCATGTGGTACGGTTGCCTCAACCTAAGTGAAGTTGGGGGACGTACACCACCATCCCTTACGGTGGTCACAAGAGTTAACCGAAAAAGCCCACGCTCTTTATGCTCTACTACACAGTTGTAAAAACAGAGGAGGAAAGAAAAGAAAATGAGAAAATCGGGAAAAAAAAAAAGAAAAAAAAATGTGCTTCAAGGAGAAACAACCTAATGTGCTTCTGATAACTCCTTAATAAGAGTTATCTTATATACACTTTATATTGTCATTTGTGTGCGTTTCGGTGCAAAGTGCCGAGATTTGAGGCAAAATAAGAAGAAAATGCACATTTGGATGTTTTTGAGCTTTAAAGTATAATCCGGGCGTTTCTTAATGGTTTTGAGTATGATTTTGATAATCTATCACATTTGATCTTAGCGGTAGTGTTCGTGTTGTTGTTTGACAGGAATTACACATGTGGGAATCAAGTGGAGAGAAGCAACGAGCTTCGGAATAGAAGAAAAAGGCGAATTTGGCGCATTTTGGATGTTTTTGCCAAATTTGGGTAATAATTGATAAAAACGAGAAAACGGTCCGGAAACGGAGATTTCTCTACATGGGCAAATTCTACGTCGCAAAAGGAATCCAAAGGTGCAAAAATCTCATTCATTGGAGTTCGGGATCAAAATCCGGGTTCTTTTTTGCTTTTCAAAAAGCTTAGTTGCCTTTCCAGGATGTTTTAGAGCAAATTAAGGATGTTTTGAGGATATTTTGCATTCTACAATGAAGATTGAGGTGAGACCGGTGGCAATTGAAAGTAGACACGAAGAGCTTTCTAACGGCGGGTCACGGAGCTAAAACGGAAGTCGGACGAGAAAGTTATGGCACAGAGAAAGTCAGAGAAGAAAAGCTGAAGATTTTGGCTAAGGAAACAAGTCACGGGACTTGTTGAAACAAGTCACAGGACTTGTTGGACAAGAGCAGGTTGCTGGAAGTCTGCCAAACAGTCGCAGGACTTGTTGACAGTAAGTCAAAGGACTTGTTGGAGGTCGGGCAGATTGCTGAAGTTCTCACAACAAGTCACACGACTTGTTGACAGAAAGTCACAGGACTTGTTAGATGCAGCAGAATTTTCAAAGTGTTGGGAACAAGTCACACGACTTGTTGAAACAAGTCACAGGACTTGTTCGTAGGCAGCAGTTTTTTCGAAACAATTTGGGGTTATTTTGTAATTACTTGTAACTTATTCTAAACTCTTTGGGAACGTATTAGAGAGAGTTAGGGCTGGTTTTATCGGTATTCAAAGGTTGGAGAACGTGCTTGGAGCTAGGAGAGCTTGCTTGGAGCTTTTGGATCATTCGTTTGGCTTCTCAAACTCTATTTCTTCTCTAGTTCTGCTATTTTGATCATGAAACTTTGTATTGTTATCATGTTTTGGAGTAGCTAAACTCTTTTATCGGGATATCTCGTAGGAAACTAGGGTTTTATCACTACGTTTTGTGATTTATGGATTTGCTCTCATGCAATTATGCTTAATTGATGAATTTTTGTCTTATTATGTGTATTTTATGCTTTTCATCTATCTTTTCTATTGGTAGACGTATTAATAGAATTGTGCTAGGTTATAAACGATAGAGGAATCTACGTTTGTTGCCCGGAAAATTGAAATATACACTAGTCGAATCTAGGGTTGAGGAATCTTGCTAGTTAGCTAAGAACAAAGAGTAGATTAAACATCGTAATGCGTGCTTAAACTTGAATAGGCTAGATGAATCAGTTATGAGAGTTTAAGCACAGTTATTGGTTGAGACATCTTCAATATAAAATTGCTCGTTTAACTAGAACAAAAACTCATCGTGTTAGTAGAACATAAATCCAACGTAGTGTGAAATACCTAGTGATCCGTAGACATATCATGATCTTGATCAACTTTGAGAAACAATCAAATCAACTCGTGTTTACTAATCTTGAATTAATTCATTGAATTATTTTAGATACTTGTTCTTTTAATCATTAGTAGAATTAGAAACAACAACTCAACGCGCTTTGCCCACACGAAGAACAAATTTAGTAGTTAATTTACACGAAGTCTCTTGGGTTCGACAACCCGGATTTCCGGAATATTATCACTACACGGACAACTGTGCACTTGCAGTTGGAGCGTGTCAAGTTTTTGGCGCCGTTGCCGGGGACTTCAGATAAATTAGCTATTATTTTTCTCATTAGGGATTTACTATTTCATTTTATATCTGTTACCCACCTGTTTTGTGTGTGTGATTCGTGTTTTCAGGTCTGATTCACTTGGTGCATGTCACGTTCTAGAAACGAGCCTTTGCATCCAACACTTGAAGATCCGGAATCCTTATTGCGAGCACAGAGTAGAGACAAGAGGAAAGCAAATTCAGTTCAGATGGACGAGCAAACTAGAGCTGAGTTTGAGAGGTTCCGCAAAGGCCTGCAAGATGCGGAAGCAGCTAGAGCTGCAGCTGTGGAGGAGGCTGCAAAGGCCGCGGAAATTGAGCAAATTATGTCTCAAATGGCTGAGATGCAGGCGATGATTGATCGCATGAACCCTCCAAATCCACAACAACTTCCTGGTGCGGAGGTAGTTGGCAGAAATAACGGTGGCAATGGTAATAATGGGGACAATAATCGAAACAATAACGGCCGGAATGCGGTAGAGCAAGTCAACAATGCTGAGGAGGATGAACGTCCTTTGGTGGACTACTTCAGAACTACACCGGAGGGATGTCAGCCTACCATTTTCAGGCCGCAGATTAATGCCGCACATTTCGAGATTCGCCAACCGTTGATCAATATGGTTAGGGATGAATGCTTATTCACTTGAGCCCCGAGTGATGATCCACATCAACACTTGCTCAATTTCGAGCAGATTACTTCTACCATGTATGACCAGAGAGTTCCAATCGAGACGATAAAGCTCATGCTTTTCCCCTTCTCTTTATCGGGAAAGGCAAAGACATGGCTTATGGAACTTCCAGCAGGCAGCATAGTTACATGGGCAGACTGTAGCAGAGAGTTTCTCAGGAAGTATCTTCCACCATCTAAGGTTGCTCAACAGATGGCTGATATAACCAAATTTACACAGCAGGAAGATGATTCTCTGGGAGACACGTGGAGAAAGTTCAACCAGCTCCTTCGCAGATGCCCTACTCACGGAGAGCCATGGTACAAACTTCTGCATTACTTTTATAATGCTTTGGACAGAGAGACTGCTAGTGAACTGGACATGATGGCTCAAGGAAATTTTATGGGAATGGGATTACAGAGATGTCGTGATTTGCTAGATAATGTAGCTAAACGTGAATCCATGAGGTCTGAGACTCGTAGAAACACAAAATCAGATGGGGCATTGGTTAGTAAGATTGAGTCCATGGTGGAACAGAAATTTGAACATCAGATGGCAGTGATGACTTCGGCTTTCTGTAATCTGAATCCATCGGCACAGGTGAAGTCAGTGGGAGAGATGGTAGCAGATGCAAATCAGGGATATGGGGATGGTATTGAAGACGTGAACTACATGGGTCAACAAAGACAGCAGCAGTGGTCGAATACTTATCATCCCAACAACCGTAATCACCCCAACTTTCGCTATGCCAATCCAAACAGTGGATTATATGCGCCAGGTCAAAGGCCAAATGTTCCTTACCAAGCTCAGAGACAGGTTCCACAACAACAGGCTCCACCTCCACCCTCAGAAGAACAGGATACAAACGCGATGTTGAGGAAACTGTTAGCTAGCAATGATAAGATTGAGAGCAAGATTGTCGCGATAGAAGCCTCGATAAAGAGTCATGAGACACAGATTGGGCAAATATCCAATAAAAATACTCGACTTACACCTGGTATGCTTCCGTCCAACACTATTACTCCAACTGAGCAGTTGAAGGCTATTACTACTCGCAGTGGGACCACTACCAAGGATCCTCCATATCCTACCCAGGCGCGAGCTGAGGCGAAAAAGGCCACTGAAAAGGTGTTGGATGAGATTCCCGTGCCTACTGTGAGTCCCCAGCCAAAGGACACGGTGAGGAATTCGGATGAGAAGCATAAGCCAAAGGAAGAATATAGTGTGCGTGTGCCATATCCAGCGACAATAAAGAGGAATGATGAGGAACACTTTGGGAAATTTCTGAACATATTCAAACAGTTTCATATAAACATTCCTCTTGTGGAAGCACTTGCTCAGATGCCCAAGTACAAGAAGTTCTTGAAGGAGATCTTATGGGGCAAGAAGAGCATTGACCCTTATGCCACGGTGAAATTGACAGAGACATGCAGTACAATTATTCAGAGGGATATTCCCAAGATGAGAGATCCGGGCAGTGTTATCCTAGGATGCACTCTTGGGGGTGGATATCACACACATGGACTCTGTGATTTAGGCGCGAGTATCAATCTCATGCCATTGTCCCTATTTCAGAGATTGGGCATTGGTGCACCAACCCTAGTGAAGATGGGAATGCAACTGCCAGACAATTTAATTGTGACAGGAAATGGGGTAATTGAGAACTTGCTTGTAAAAGTAGGTGCATTTGTCTTTCCAGCCGACTTTGTGATAGTGGACATCAAGGAGGATCGCGATGTGCCACTTATCTTTGGAAGACCGCTTTTAAAGACAATGCGCGCAAATGTGGATCTAGAGACTGAGGATCTTACTATCAAGGCTCTAGATTCATCACTTGTGTTCAAGGCATTTGCTCCGGGCAAGGGGAATAATAAGTTGGCGAAGATCAAGTTTAGAGAAGATCATGTGGATCCTACTCTTGGGTTACCGACAGTGTTGCAGCCCGATCCACCCGAATCAAAAAAGAAGCCAAATGTGGTGAGTGCACATGATGTGGTGCAAAATATCAAGGACAAGAAATTAAAGGAGGAGGCACGTCGTGCTAGACCTCCTTAACATTCTTTGAGGTAACTGGGTCGGGTCGTCGACCTTAAATTACACGGCGCTTGTTGGGAGGCA
This sequence comes from Linanthus parryae, assembly GCA_023055425.1. Lineage (NCBI taxonomy): Eukaryota > Viridiplantae > Streptophyta > Magnoliopsida > Ericales > Polemoniaceae > Linanthus > Linanthus parryae. The sequence goes on along the minus strand of JALGPY010000009.1, from coordinate 8,668,897 downwards.
ACCCAACCTACTTATTGCGTTAATTTAGGGAGATTGTTTTTAATACAGTTTCGTGTTTTTTGTTTATTTATTTTGGAGAGATGAGAGAGAGAGGGACTAACATTTGTTTCCAAGTGATATTTGAGCAGATTAGGGGAGAATCCACCCCGGTGTGCCATGGCACACATGACTCGTGCATGCGAGTTGGGGATTCTTCAGACATGGATTTTAGTAGAGTAGGGCAGTCGACCCCGGTGTGCGAGTACACATTGACTGTAAAAGGAGCATGGTTGCACCACTACTGTGCTTGGGGACTGCTGGGCGTGATTTCGTCCCCACCCTTGAGGTGGTTGTGAGTATCTTTTTCTCTTGCTAAATTTTGTGTTTATTTTATATAAGTATGTCATAGCTCCATCTCATCTACTGGCCTTCCACATTGATTGCTGAGTCCTATACCAAATCTCTAAATTCGTTGAGGACAACGAAGCATTCAAGTGTGGGGGTGATTTAACTGTTTACTAGCCAATGTGTTTGCATAGCCAGTTACATGTAAGATGTGTTGAGATTGTAATGTGAGTTAGTGTTGTGGTTTATGTTGAGTTTTTACTTATATTTTCGCATTGTGTAGAGTAGATTTACATACTGTTTGCACTTTTACATAATTGAGTCTACCCACCAAAAGTTGAATTGTGTTGTGTCAAATTTTTTCAAGTCAAAGCCTTGCATATAGAGTTAAGATATTATGAAAAATAAAAAAAAATGAAAAAAAGAGAAAATTCATAAAAAATAGAAAATTGAAAATTTTAGAAAAGGCAATTGAGAGAAGTTTAGACTTGGTTGATTAAGTGAGATGTGAACACTTTAGGCATAGGGTGTGAATTTTGACCGAGAGTGACATTTATAGTTCCCCCTAGTAAGTATAGAGAGAATCTCATTACGGGATTTCCTATCTATTTTTAAACTAAAATTAAATTTTAGAAGCTAAAGTGTGTGCTGTTTTTCTCTTAAAAGAGTTGAGCTTGGTGTTTGCTAAACAAGCCGAACGTCCATGTTGTCCGTCTTAGGTAGTCGTCATCCCGCCTCGTAGTGGCACACAGAACAGCTGTGCGAGGATGTGTATTAGAGCACTCACTGCTTTTAGATCTTACCTTGTAGGACCACTAGTAAACCCTAATTGATCCTTGGATTTATTGTTAGCCTCTTTGACCTAGGGAGACGATTCTTGGCCTTCATCATATATCGTTAGAATCACCTTTCTAGAGCGTCACGAGGGAGCAGTAGTTGAGGGGGTTCGTTGAGGGAGTGCTTCATTTCACATTTATGTGAGCCCTATTTATCGCATATGCTTCATTTGATATCTTCGAGGGGATGCGAGGGTGAGTGAGTTGGCTTGCACACTGAGGTGTGGCGGTGTTCCATGTCATTACACCATGGACACAGTAGTGGAGAGCCTAAGTGTGTGACGTCTAAACCGCACAAAAATGGGATTGGTTGTTCTTGATTGGTGGAACGTGCTAGGTACTGGATTTCTATCATCTTGGTGTAGGAGGTTCGGTTGGATTAGGCACGTGACATATATCTTATTTGACTACTTGAGAGGGGATATGGCTACACTCTAGTGTGGGGGTGTCGACATTTGACTACGGACATAGAGATTGTGCATTGACGACTCCACCCCCATACACGCTTTGACTTTGACGGTTTGTGGCATCGCACTTCATGGAGTTAGGGGGAGATGTATTTTTGTTGTGATATACATTCATGGGTTTGTTTACTTCCTTTCCCTGACATGATTACTATAGCTTGATTCTTGAAAGAGGACCACTCATATTTATTTGATTGTATTGATGTTTGGATGAGAGAGAGAAAAAAAAAGAGAAAAAAAAAATTAAAAAAGAGAGATAAAAAGGAGAGATAAAGAAAGAATAGAGTTGTGCTTATTGGAAAACGAGTGGTGAAAGTTCCTAGTTCCAGATTGAAGATTGATTGAGTTTTCGCGCAGTATTCGCATTGATGGCCACGGGATTGACATGGTACCGGGGTTTGAGGGGATTGAGGGCCGGAGTCGGTGAGACTCGGGTTGTGGATTCCTATCATCAAGGTGAGGGTGTGTGAGATATGGGGTTTGGTGAGCTTATGTGACGCTTTAGGACTTTTTGCTTCATACAAGTTATATCCTTTTTGTCCTTAAGCCTCATCATATTTGACCATTAGCGGAATAGGAGCTCGGACTGTGAATGTGGCTTAGCCTTGGTTAGCCTCTTATTTTTATCAGCACACATGAAGAGGTAGGTTGTTCTTTATAGTAAAGTTAAGCTTTCTATACTAACTATGGGAAATTACTTGTTGTCGAGTTTAGTTGTGATTCACACCTCTTGCCTAACTTTTTCAGCATCCATGAGCACTAGTCTATTGTGGATTGAAATTTCCTATTCTCACAAAAAGAAAGAATTTAAAAGTTTTTATGTGTTTAAGATCGATTCTAGAATTGCATTTGCATCATCTTGCTGCATTAGAGTGTCGTGAGTCATGTTAGAGTCGTTTGAGTCTATTTGTCTATTAGACAGTTAGATGCAGTAGATGAGACTTTGCTCGGGACGCGCAAATGGCAAGTGTGGGGGTATTTGATAACTCCTTAATAAGAGTTATCTTATATACACTTTATATTGTCATTTGTGTGCGTTTCGGTGCAAAGTGCCGAGATTCGAGGCAAAATAAGAAGAAAATGCACATTTGGATGTTTTTGAGCTTTAAAGTACAATCCGGGAATTTCTTAATGGTTTTGAGTATGATTTTGATAATCTATCACATTTGATCTTCGCGGTAGTGTTCGTGTTGTTGTTTGACAGGAATTACGCATGCGGGAATCAAGTGGAGAGAAGCAACGAGCTTCGGAATAGAAGAAAAAGGCAAATTTGGCGCATTTTGGATGTTTTTGCCAAATTTGGGTAATAATTGAGAAAAACGAGAAAACGGTCCGGAAACGGAGATTTCTCTACATGGGCAAATTCTACGTCGCAAAAGGAATCCAAAGGTGCAAAAATCTCATTCATCGGAGTTCGGGATCAAAATCCGGGTTCTTATTTGCTTTTCAAAAAGCTTAGTTGCCTTTCCAGGATGTTTAAGAGCAAATTAAGGATGTTTTGAGGATATTTTGCATTCTACAATGAAGATGGAGGTGATACCGGTGGCAATTGAAAGTAGACTCGAAGAGCTTTATAACGGCGGGTCACGGAGCTAAAACGGAAGTCGGATGAGAAAGTTATGGCACAGAGAAAGTCGGAGAAGAAAAGCTGAAGATTTTGGCTAAGGAAACAAGTCACAGGACTTGTTGAAACAAGTCACGGGACTTGTTGGACAAGAGCAGGTTGCTGGAAGTCTGCCAACAAGTCGCAGGACTTGTTGACAGTAAGTCACAGGACTTGTTGGAGGTCGGGCAGAATGCTGAAGTTCTCACAACAAGTCACACGACTTGTTGACAGTAAGTCACAGGACTTGTTAGATGCAGCAGAATTTTCTAAGTGTTGGGAACAAGTCACACGACTTGTTGAAACAAGTCACAGGACTTGTTCGTAGGCAGCAGTTTTTTGGAAACAATTTGGGGTTATTTTGTAATTACTTGTAACTTGTTTTAAACTCTTTGGGAACGTATTAGAGAGAGTTAGGGCTGGTTTTATCGGTATTCTAAGGTTTAAGAACGTGCTTGGAGCTAGGAGTGCTTGCTTGGAGCTTTTGGATCATTCGTTTGGCTTCTCAAACTCTATTTCTTCTCTAGTTCAGCTATTTTGACCATGAAACTTAGTATTGTTATCATGTTTTGGAGTAGCTAAACTCTTTTATCGGGATATCTCGTAGGAAACTAGGGTTTTATCACTACGTTTTGTGATTTATGGATTTGCTCTCATGCAATTATGCTTAATTGATGAACTTTTGTCTAGTTATGTGTATTTTATGCTTTTCATCTATCTTTTCTATTGGTAGACGTATTAATAGAATTGTGCTAGGTTATAAACGATAGAGGAATCTACGTTTGTTGCCCGGAAAATTGAAATATACACTAGCCGAATCTGGGGTTGAGGAATCTTGCTAGTTAGCTAAGAACAAAGAGTAGATTAAACATCGTAATGCGTGCTTAAACTTGAGTAGGCTAGAGGAATCAGTTATGAGAGTTTAAGCATAGTTATTGGTTGATACATCTTCAATATAAAATTGCTCGTTTAACTAGAACAAAAACTCATCGTGTTAGTAGAACATAAATCCAACGTAGTGTGAAATACCTAGTGATCCGTAGAGATATCATGATCTTGATCAACTTTGAGAAACAACCAAATCAACTCGTGTTTATTAATCTTGAATTAATTCATTGAATTATTTGAGATACTAGTTCTTTTAATCATTAGTAGAATTAGAAACAACAACTCAACGCGCTTTGCCCACACAAAGAACAAATTTAGTAGTTAATTTACACGAAGTCTCTTGGGTTCGACAACCCGGATTTCCGGAATATTATCACTACACCGACAACTGTGCACTTGCAGTTGGAGCGTGTCAGCTTCTGGTCACACAGAAAATTTGGATTCCATCCAAGTAGAGCTTATAGAGGAAAACTAGAGTCAAGCCTTATTTTAGAGGAGTTGTGACTCCCTTCACCAGGATAATTTGCATTCAAACGCAATAAAGGCTAAGAGGGTCTGAAAACCTCAGATGATTCGGCGAAGAAAGGCTACAGTAAAATTTGAGCTTAATTAGTCTCAATGAAGCTTAGGACGTGCTTGTGTCTTGGTTTGAATTGGTGGAGGAAAAGGGGACGCCTTAGTGAGCTTTTTCATAGAATCGTTTTTATTTCAAATTCTTGCTACGTGGATGTGAATTTCATAAGGATTAATGAAAGCTTGGTGATTTTCAGTTGATGAGAGGGAGATTGCCTGTTCTTACAAAAAAAAAATAAAAAATTTGAATAATCCTGTGTTTTAGGTTTAAGATCGAGTCTAGATTTGCATTTGCATCATCTTGTTACATTAGTAGTGTCGTGAGTCATGTTAGAGTCATTTGAGTCTTGTCGGCTAGAAAACAGTTAGATGCAGTAGATGAGACTTTGCTCGGGACGCGCAAATGGTAAGTGTGGGGGTATTTGAGAACTCCATCTTTGGAGTTATTTTATTCCTTACTTTTCTGCGTTCTGCGTGCTCAACATGGAGAATTTGGCGTCTTTTCGAGTAGATTGTGCTAATATTTGAGAATAGGAGTTCTTGAGCTTTTATTGTTAAATTCGGGCGTTTCTAGTGTAATTTAGAGCTTTTATTGTGATATGATCGCAGGTTGTGTTTTCTTGTTGTGATTCGCAGGAAAATAGGGCTTGGATGATCATGTGGGATATGGAAACGAGCTTCGGAAACAAGTAACTCAACGAAGAAAGCCAAAAAGAAAGTGCGGAATGAAGAGTCTTCGTATGAAGACAATAGTCTTCGTAAGAAGATTTATACTTAGCCAAATTTCTAGCTGCTGAAAATGTCTTCCCAAAACAGCCCTCTGTACTTCTCTGGGAAGATCTTCGTAGGAAGAGAAAATGTTTTCGTAGGAATACTCTTCCTACGAAGAGAAAAGTCTTCCTACGAAGAGAATGCTGACAAAGGCAAATTCTGACGGGGTTTTTATGTAATTTCTTCAAACTGTGTAATATCATTATGGAAACGTAAGTCAATTAGGTCGTGATTTGGATCAGTTTGCAAGGTTTTTTGGACGTGTTGGAGAGCCAGAGGCGGCATTGAGAGCTTTGGATCACTTGGATCATTCGTTTGGCTTCTAAAACTCCGTTTCTTCTCTAGCTGTAGTTATTTATCATGAAAACTTGTATTCTGATCATGTTTTTGAGTAGCTAAACTCCAATATCAGGATTTCTCAATGGTAGCTAGGGTTGAAGCCGTAGGAAGATCATAGGTAATTGGTTAGTGAAAGCAACGAATTACCCGGATAATTGAATTAAGCATGTAGTCATAGGTTAGAAAAATCAACCACCGACTGAACGTTGAGTAGAATTAGATGATCGTCATTTATGTTTTAGGGATAATTGGAACTTGGTAACTCGGTTGTAATTTGATCTAGGCATAGAAACCTATCTTGGTAACTCGGTTAGCATTATTGATCGTTTGGCAAATTAAATCATCATCTGTGTTTCAGAACACAATTCGTTAACGGTGGAAACTTAGTGAACCTAGAGAAAATTCTGATACTTGTCTCATCACTTTACTCTCTTTATAAATAATTACATTTTTATTTATTTTTCTTAGTTATTAGAAAACTCAAATTGTTTGCCCACAAGAGTTAATCATCCTAATTGATTATAAAAAATTCCTCTGGGATTCGACAACCCTATCTTCCACATTTATTACTAGAGCGATAACTGTACACTTGTAGAGATCGTATCACCTTTGAATTTACAATCCTTGTAGTTGACTCATATATACAGTTTCTTTTAAGAAATCATGTAAGAAAACATTTTTAACGTCCAATTGTTGTAAAGGCTAGTCAAAAGCAACAACTAACACTGAAATAATTCTTGCAGTAGAAAATTTTACAACTAGAAAAATCCAAGACAAAGTTTGACGAAAACCCTTGGAAACTAAACGAGTTTTGTGTCTAGAAACACTTCAACCTGGGTTAAATTTGCTTCTAAGGCCCATTTGTCCCTACTACGTTTGCATTTGGAGGTTTTTGAACCAAAGTCCATGTATTTTGCTATTGTGGATAGTAATTTCTTTAGTCATTACATTTTTCCACTGATACATTTTAATTGTGTCATAAAAAGAAGTAGGATTAGATTTTTCAGAAGAGAAGGCAGCAAATCCAAACTTTCTTTTAGAGATACCTGATTCACTTTTAGTTTTCATAGGGTTTCCACTTGTAGGTGGCTGCATTGGGCTCATCACACTAGCCTTGCCAGAGCTGAGTGGTTGCTCCTCTTATGTGTTAAAGTGTACCATCCTGACATCAGATGGCATCATATATGTGTGAGCAACATGTACCTCATCTGAACAAGCTATTTCATGTGCAACTGTAGGAGCTTTTCCAAGGATAGGTCCATGTGGAAAAGAACCTTCACAAGTAGATATGTAAGGTAACTCAACAGAATGATTGGTAGCAATAGTAGGAGAGATAACCCAATCAACACGAGCGAAGGGAAACTTTGACTTATCAAAGATAACATTCATGCTGATTTGAATTTTCTTTCACAGTTTATTGAAACATAAATAGCCTTTATGCCCACTAGCTTATCCCGGAAAAACACAAGGTTGAGCTTTAGGATCCAATTTAGAATTATTATAGTGGTGCAAATATGGGCAACATGCGCATCCAAAGACCATAAGATAAGACAAATCAGGTTTAGATCCAAATAAGACTTCATAAGGAGTCTTATAAGTAACAATTTTACTTGGCATACAATTAATCAAATAAATAGTTGTCTCAAAAGCATGGTACCTGATAAGTCTGAAGCTCATGGATATTATGATATGAAAATACAGGCAGAGAGCTTAACTCCTTGATGACGAAAGCCAAAAACACAAGCATAAGAAATTGCTAAGTACCAAAGCTTCAAAGCTTTGAGTTAATGTAGCAGTTCATGTATGCTGTAATTTGTCTTAACTATTTTGTGCAGGTTTTGGTTATGTTTTGATGATGATTAGTTTGGTTATATATTGATATTCAGCAATCTATGTTCTAAGATGATCACTGCATGATTAAATTGGATTGAAAATCCAATATACATTCTGGAGAAGATTAGAAGGCCAAGCTTCAAATCTTTGAGATTTTCAAGTCACTCTTTACTGCTAAGTTCTTCTAACCATCTTTCTATATGCAGATGGATTCAGTGTTACTTGGATATTGTTACATGCTTATTATTGTCTATTATTGTGGATTCTATATTGGTTATTTGATATATTCATGAGATTGAATATACTTGTTAACTCAGAACTATCAGCAGACAAGTCTAGCATGATTTTCTCTTTATTGGTTACCTGCTGTTTCAAGCAGATCTATTTGCTAGATTGTAATATTATTTGTTTGATCTTGTTTTCTAAGTATTTGCAGGTTTGTTGTACACACCAAAGTCCATAAACAGATCAGCAATGTATTCAAATTAATATGTTAACATGAGCTTGTCAGATAGGAATATTTCTGTTCCTGAAATCTCTCAAGTTAGTTTCAGACTAAAAAATCTACCTCAGTTTGAATTGCAGAGACATATAAGAGAGACAGAGGTCGTGATTTAGACAGACAAATAACATCAATATCTCATATTGATTTATTTGAGCACGACCATGCATTTTCTTAACTCACACTCATCGAGTAGCCATGAATATTTACTCATGTTATGTAGGAGGGACAAATCTTATCTACACCATCACACCTCCCAACATGTTTCATAACATGTCCAATTATCGAGTTTATAATCACCATGTTAAAACGTGACGTTTGACGATATTAAAACATGTACTCCACATCTAGAGAAAGTAGTGACTTCAAGTCATAGGATCAGTGTAGGGCTTAAGTGCAGGTTAAGCAGCGGAAATACAAACATTTTCTTCTCAAAACTCTCCACAGATCACATGTGAAGCATCTTAAGATGATGACAGAAAAAGGGTTACCTTTGTGAGTCTGAATGATCACTGCGAAGAAGTAGTGTCCACGCCTCTGCTGGTATCCACACTGTAGGATCAACAACTAGAACTTCCTCTATTTCTCATGCTAGCGGTGTAGAAGGAGTAATCAGGAGGCTTGATCCTAAAGCACAAGCAACAATGGAGAGAAGAGGGGGCGCCTCTTCCTTGCCGCCATGTCTGGGGGGTACGGCCTCCTCTCTTCTCTTTCTCTAATTTTCACCAATGAAAATTAGGGATGAACTTGGTTTTATAATTAATAACAATTTATGAATTACAAAACTGCCCCACTACTGATTAGATCCAACAGTTTGGGTCAACTTTCGTTTCAGTCCAGTTTGCTATTTAGTCCAACTAAATATGTACGTCGTTGCACTTTGATCCCTGATTCTTTACCATCAATTAGTCCAACTAATTAAAATCTACATCCAGTCTAACCCTTTGGTGTGTGACCTTGTAGGTTCCTATTACGTTGGCAGTAACAATTACGAACATTGAACGGTGTCTAGCAACACATCAATGCTACCCAAGCAATAGGAATAGTCAGTGATCTTACAAACCTCTGTGACTAATGTTACCGTGCTGTATAGCCCCCTTTATCTCTATATCTGAATCAAACACGAGACACGGATGTCACACTCGTATATCCATTACATAATTTATCGATCTGTGAAGACTTAACGGAACAAATAACATCAATATCGTATATTGATTTGTCTGAGCATGGCCAGGCATTTGCTTAAGTCCTACTCGTCGAGTGGCCATGGTGATCACTCCCAGAAAGGAGTTATTTATCGAGTATAATTGAGATAAAACTGCCAAGTTTTCTTGAGTTTTGAACAAGTTTAAACACTAAAAGTCTCGGTAATGCACACGACGTGCATTTGAGCTAGTATCGGGATTTCGATTATTTTCTGCATTTTTTCATATATATATATATATATATATATATATATTGGGATATGATCGCGGGTTTGTTCATGTTGTTTTGGCAGGAACATGTTCGGGAAGTGCATTGGGATGCGTGCCGAGACAGAGTCGGGTTCGCCTCGGGAAACATGCAAAAAGTGCTCGGGGAAGGATTTGACCGAGACTGATACAAGGGAGAGCGGAACGAAAAACAGAAATAATGGTGGAAAAACGGGCAGTGAAAACCCAGCGAGAAGGCAATAATATGCAGTAATATGCAGTATTACACAATACTACGCAGTAATATGCAGGCTGGGGAGTAATTACGCAGTAGTACGCAGACAACCCCTTTTTATGAGGCAGTTTCGTCCAGTGGAAGTTTCGTAATTTCGGACTGTCTTCCAGAAGCTTCTCTGCACTATATAAAGGAACGTTCAGAGTTTGGTTTGGAGACACATACACCCAAGGAGAATTCGGAGTACCCTCGGAGAGCAGGGAAGCACAGAGCCAGATTCCAAGACACACGTTTGATTTCATTCTCTCTTTAATTTCATAACATTGTCCTTTAATTATGTCTAGTATTAGCTAAACTTTTTACCTAGGTTCTCGGTGAACCTAGGGTTTCGTATTCAGTATCTAGTTCTATTTTTGACTATGGATTCATGATCTCAGGATCTTAATATCAGCAGTTTTATTCGTTTTCATGTCTTTGATTTACTGTTTATGCATGCCCAGCTTGATCACCCAGAATTGTTACATACTCCACCGTGTAGGTGAAAACATCTGGTTAGGGTTAGGAAGAGAAGACATAATTTAGCACCTTACCCCGATAGACCGAACATAGAAGGGGAGATAGGACTAGCCTAAAACGTTAGACCAACTGTTACGATTTTTGACCGAGCCCTTTAGGACATGTTAGTAACCCTAGCAGACTTAGAACAACACTGCAACAGGATCAAAAAATCTGCAGAATTGTAATAACGTGCAGGAAAAGAAAAGATACTGGCCAATTGGTACGTGGCACGGATGAGAGACTGCTGTGTGTTTTCATATCGAAAAAGAACGAAAAACTGAAGAGACCCTAGGGGATCACGTGACTTAGTATCTTAAACCCCAGTTTACAACACTCAATATTATTCAAAAAAAATCATAAAAAGATTTACTTTTTAGTTATTTACTTTTCGTACTTAGTTTGTAGCCAAACTCTCAACTTATTCCTCCTATTTTACACTTTGTTTCTACCAAAAATTATTTCTACAAAAAAATTCTAACTGGCTTCTTATATTCTATCTCAACTTTCATTGCGGACAACGAAACACTTAAGTGGGGGGGGGGGGGGGAAGGGTTGTGTCATTTGCTAGCCATGTCCTGATTAGTATAGCCTGTTACATGTACCTTGTGTAGTATTGTTTACTAATATATTTTTTAATATATTATCGTATTGTGTTAGGTCTACATTTTATGCGTTGACTTGCACTTTTATTTATTGAGTGCCCCTGCCCAAGTGTTTATGTGGTTAATCGAGTTGGCCTAGCATTTAGAGTGTAGGAAAATATTAAAAAATTGAAAAAAAATAGAACAAAGAAAAAAATCCTAAAAAAATTAAAATTTTGAGAATAAGGGCAATCTAGTAGTTGAAAACCAAAGAGAGCTCAGTGAAAGAGTTTATGAAAATAGGAACCGCCATAGTAGGATACTTAAATCTTAGTATTTTGCACACATTTTCTATGGGAAAATGTGGAAAGAAGACGTTTGCGCATATCTTTAGTTCATATAATGTGCTAGGAGGATAGGTCCTAGGGTAGTTGATCTATTTTCGAGTGGAAACTTGCGGCCTCTTGGAATCTGGGGTAGACCTTCGTGTTGAGTCGGTTCCATGTGGTACACTGCTTCAGCCTAGTGAAGTTGGGGAGTGTACATCACCATCCCTTAGGGCCATTTCAAGAGCTAACCAAAAAATCCCACACTTAGTTGCTTTAAACGCACGGTTGAATAAAATAAAGAGAATAAAAACAAAATGAATCAAATGTTCTCTTGAATCGATGCGGTGAACAACCTAATGTGCCTCCGTTCATACGGGAAATTTGGATTGAATCCAATTAGAGCGTCTAAGGAAAATTAAAGAACAGTTGTATTATACGGAGTTATGTCTATTGTCACTATGGCAATTTACATTCAAATACAACCATAGTGACTTAGAATGTCTATACCCTCTGAATTGAAGGATGTGCCCATGTCTTAGTTTGTTTATGGTGGATGTTTGGGTACCCCTTAGTGAACTTTTACGTAGGATTGTTTTATCTTACTTATTGCTACGGTTGTGTGAATTTCGAAAGCAAACTTGTGAGAATTTGATGATTTCAGTTGATGATAGTGAGATTTCCTATCTTGAAAGAAAAATAAAAAAATTAAGTGTGTGTTGTTTCATTTCTTGCATTTTATATAGCATGTAGGTTTGCATCGTCTTGCGCAAACTCGTTTGTGTCTCAGGCTGGCTAGTAATATATATGCAATTCGATGGGATTGAATGATATAGTGTGAGGGATTTAAACGAGGGACGCACAAAAAAGTAGTTTGGGGGATTTGATAATTCTGTATTAGAGTTATATTTACACGATTCATTATTAGTTTGCATGATTTTTGAGTGAAATATATTAGTTTTACGCTAAGGTTGAAGAGAGTTTGAGTATGTGAAGATTTGATAAGTTAACTTTTAATCCGTGGGTGTCTCGATTTATTTAGGTTAGTTTTGACACATTTGATCGCAGGGGATGTTTACGTGTTGTTTTGATAGGAAACGTAGCGCGAGAGATCAGTGGAGAGGAGAAACGAGCTTCAAGAAAGACGCAAAGCATTGGAGAAGAATAATTCGATAAGAAAAGGCAATAAGAATTTAAGAGGGGAGCCAAGTGTAGTTTTGATAAGTTTACTAAACAACACTTAGAGCATCTCCCACAGTGCACCAAATCCTATATTTGATAGTAAAATTTGGTGTTTTCGGCCTCCCACAACAAATCATCAAATCACCAAATCACCAAAAAAATGGTGATTTTTTTGTAGGCCTCCCACAGTCGTGGACCAAAAAAACACCAAATCACCAAATCCTATATTTGGTGTAGCTTTTGTGAAATGGTGAATTGCATCTCCCACAGTACCCTCAAATCCTATCCTATATCACCAAATCCTATTTTTACCATCAAATTTGATGGCAAAAATAGGATTTGGTGTAATCAACACCAAATTTTTAATTGGTGTTTAGGGTATGTCTTCACATTACTTTCATGATAGTAATATGCTCTAATGTAATAGTGTAGCATTTCGTCTTTACAGTATATACGCCATCCGTTTTTCTTCTCCCACTTTGTATAATATGCTTTTGAGCCATAGCGTGTTACATAATATTTTCAGCATCATGCTGCGGGATGATAAAATGAAATAACTAATGTAGTTGCAATAAGTTTGGCCGAACATAATACACTGATGTTAAACTTCAAGAACTTCAGTAACGTTCTTGTACATATGGGATAATCATGGTCAAATAGATTAGACTGATTAATTTTAGATTTTTTGAAGTATTATTTAATTATTTTACAATTGCGTGTAATATTGTTTTGGTAATAAATTTTTTTTTTTATTTTGATAGTTATGAAATTCAAGATTTGGTGATAAATTTGATGATTTGTTGTGGGAGGCCAAAAAACCATTCTCTAAATTTGATGAAATGGTGAAATAACTATTTGATGTAAAATTTGGTGAAAACTGTGGGAGACCAAAATCTCTATTTTTCCACTAAAAATGGTGAAATGATGTTTTTGAGGGTTAACTGTGGGAGGCATAACCATTTTTCTCCACCAAATATAGGATTTGGTATAAAATTTGATGTCAACTGTGGGAGATGCTCTTAGGCCCCCTGAATGAAAAGAAGTAAAAGACTTGGTCAAATTTTGAATGGAGAAGAAGAAGAAAAATCTGCTTTTCACGATCAAGCCCCTTGATCGCACAATTAGAAGCCAAAATAGCAGCACATCGCAGGAACAAGTAGCCAGATCGTGCGATCACCTGGAAAAACCCGGACCAAACTTTCCCAGCATAGGCAGATCGTGCGATATGTACAGGTCAGATGCGCGCTTTCTTCTTTGATGTGACGTAGTTTCGGGTTAGTTAGTTCCTAAATCGAATGGTGAATAAATGATACTACTACCTATCATTATTATCTCATTCATTACTCTACGGTGAAGAAGTAAGAAGAGCACGGAGATGACAAAGAACACGAAGCCAAAACCACCATTGATGCTCTAGTGTTTGAATTTTCTTTTCCTAACTCTTAATCATCTTGATGGAGAAACTTTATGATATTGTTTTAGTGACAAAGAGTAGCTAAACTCCATTGCTATGCATCTGATATGAGAACTTAGGGTTTATGTAGACAAAGTATCTTTCCAGATTCAATCTAATTTCATGCTTTATGATTTCCTTCTATTGAGTAGACTTAGTTTATTGAACTTGTTATGACTTTATTATGATTTAATATTCATGAAAACTAGGGAATGTTCTTACGGTTGAATTCAGGCTTAAAGTGAAATCACGTTCTAATTCAATTGTTCGTATGCTGCTGTAATTCTTAGAATGGATGGAGTCATTAACCGGAAATAGCACTTAGCTAGCAAATGCGCGAAAGTAATTCTTACTAGATAGGATTAGATATGAACACGAATCCCAAATCACCAAGACTGAAAGGAGAAGTGAGTAGGATTGGCTATTGTGGGTAGATTCAGTAAGATTATTCAGCTGTTCCGTGAAATGATGGGCCGACGGGGCCAGTTATCGTACCAGTAGTGAGCCTACTAGAACGGATCGGTTGACGTAGGTGGATCGACATGACCCTAGTTGAATCGTGACAAAAAATAACATGATACCGACATGAGATTGTCAAAGCTATTACCCGGATTGATTAGAGTAGAATTGACGTGTTACTCAGATAATCCAGAAATCCTCTACAGCCCTAGGTGGTCTAAGAGACTTCCTATTTTCTCCACAAATGATTAAGACTTCTTCTTAATTCATCATTTACTGTTATTATTGTCACTGCTCAGCCACTTTTCTGGGGGTGGCAACATCACGATTCTTACTAATTCCTTTGGTTACTCAGCAAACTTAATTAATGTTTTAATTTCAGCTTGTTACGAGATTGTCCTCGGGGAACTTGACAACCTGAGTACGAAAATACTCACTATTAATTAATCGATATTGCGTTTGTGTTTACACGTTTATACATCGCAGTATATATAAGATCCTCTGGCCGACAGTTCAACATCCCTGGCCAATGGTCTGTCTTCCCAGCTTCCTGCAGCGACGCTTTAGCTTCCTTTATCTACGATTCTTCAATCATAAGTTTTTGAAAACTCTTCTAGGATCAATCTAGATATTCTAATATTGGTTTTCATTGAGTCTCTAGATCAACATTTGTGTATAGATCTAGAACAATCTTATGTCGGTTAGCTGTGTCTATAACCGAGTTCTTGTTTGTTAGACTAACCAAAGTTCTAAAATTTGATTCCTAGTTTGGTTTTGCGTTAAATCTGTGTTTTAGACTGTCTCTTCTCTGTAGAAATTTGTGTGAACCTCAGTACTATGCTAGGGTCTAGTTTGTTTCTAAATATGTTATCCTTAAATTTTGATTTAGTTGCTGTCAGATCTGAAGTTTTGTTTCCCCTATCTGGAGTGGGTAGATTCAGTCACAATACTTGTCTTTGGGTATCTTTTAAGTCTATAATTCGTTAGCGTTGTCTAGAGTATCCTATTCTAAAGGTGCATATCGTATCTTTCTTTCAGAATTCTTCACTCGCGAACTAAACATAGATACATTTGTTCACTTGATGAACTATCAAAGGTAAGGTCCGAGGTACACGCATGTACAAGGTGCACCATGTATTTAGGTCACTAGCTCGAGGAGTTAGTTTACTATCATTGAATAGGTTCAAGAGAGACTTGGATTGCCACATGCGCGAAGTGCTACACAGGAGGCTGCAGAAACTAGTTAGGAAAAAGGTGGTGTGGTGAGTAGCTGGTCCGAGGTACAACTAGTTGTCTAGCTTGTATCAGACGTTTTGTGCAATATAGTGTCTAGCAATTGTTGAAATGTTAGATAAGTTATACTAATGCATATACTTTATCTTTACTCATTTCTTGTAATTAGAATAAATCATGTCTTTTAGTATTGATTATTACTTGATTCATTGAGTTTTCATACAAGAACCGTTCCTATTGGCTCTACGATTGTAGTCTTTCGATGTTTCGCGTAGTGTCGCGAATTGAGGGTGTATATTAGCAGACACACTCGTACTCGTGTGGTTTACTATCTGCGTCTGTGCTCTCCCCTCCTTTTTCAATCAAGTTCTTTGTCTAATCAGGTACATACTAGACATTTGAGAGTCGTTGAGTTGAGCATCGTGCAGTTGAAATTGAACTTCTCCTACTCCCATCTTCTTGCCCACCGAGTTATTCCCCATACACACTGTCTCTGCTTGCAATATTTCAAATCAACAAAATCCTTCTTACTTAAGCACATGTTATGTTAACAAACCAAAATTCAACATCCCGTCCATGGATATGCTACTATCAGTGGAAGGAAAAAAAACCCATATAGAGTATTTGAATGCTTCTTCATACACCTATGCCACTCCAGCTTCTGTGTTCTTCCCTTTCTTCAACAGCGGACAATCTTCCCTTTTGAAAACAGTTGGAACATTCTCTTTAGCAGGAATTCTCTTGCCATCTTTGGAAACGGATCTCCCACGAGATTCGTTTCCTTCATATTCTTGCTGGTTGGATGCTCCTTCCCTTGAAACGAGAACTTCAGATCCTACATGATGAAATTTCCGATCCTTATTGCGACCAACATTGTTCATCAATGCATCAAACATATCCTTATACGTCAGTTCTACTTTCCCATTCACTAACGTATCAATGAAGTGTGCATATTCATCAGGCAAGGAGCCTAAGAACAACATATCCTTGTCTTCATCCTTAACTTCTTCTTCTACATTAGCCAAATAAATTGCTAATTTATTAAACTCATTCGGGTGGTTGATCATAGACGTGCCATGTCTATACTTGAAGCGAAACAATTTCCTCTTCGTATACAACTGATTCTAGATGCTCTTCATCATGTACTTGTCTTCGAGCTTTCCCCACAACGTCTTCACATTGGTCTCCCTCATGACATCGTACTTTACACCCTTACTCATGCAAAGTATAATCAACCCACAAGCAAGACGGTTCAATCCTTACCATTCTTCATCATCGATATCAACATGCTTCTCCTCTAAGGTTATCTAGTCCATGTTGGACTAATATATCCATGACTTCAGACTGCCACAGACAGAATTTATATTTCCCGGAGAAATTCTCTCTCAAATTTGCCTCTGGAAACTGCCGTTCTTAAACCATTACAAACGCTGGAAGCAACGATAGACTTGGGTAGTGTAAACGTCTCCTTTGGAATATCAGACAATCTTCGATTATGCTTGATGTCTGCAGAAGGTTGAGATACGTGCAGATTCTAGGAATTCCAACCTTACAGATTGATTCAGAACATCCGGGAAACACAATTTAGGTTCAAGAATCACCTAAATCTAACTCTTGAATGCCAAGTTATGACCCAAACAAATTATGGCCTCTGATTATAGGGTTTACCCGGAAATAGCGTTTGAGATGCTCCAAATCAAGATCAGTAGAAAAAGAGAAATTGACATTTAAAGTACCAGTAATTCCAAAAATTGATGCGTATATTTTGAATCTTTCTTCTATTCATCGCGGACACAAAGTTCTTTATCTCCTTGCAAGATCTTCTCCTCAGATCTAACATGGCTCTGATACCACTTGTTGTGCGCGGCGAAAGTGTTATTACAGATTCAACAAGTAAAGAAATCTTACATATAAAGAACATGGAAACACAATTTACGTGGTTCGGAAAGTTACTTACGTCCATGGTGAAAAGCACACAATATCTTGTATTCATTTCACTAGACGAAAGAAAGACATACAATGGACCTGAGTCATCTGTGTAGCCGCTTCTTCTTTAATTCGGCCCTAGGGTGATAACTCTCTATTAGAGTTATATTTCTTGCACATTTTATAATGTTATGCGTATTTTTCAGGGTGATAATCTTACTTTTACACTATGAATGTTGAGGAAACATAGAAGAATGAGCTTTATGCACGTTATTGTTAGTCTGGGCGTTTCGATGCATTTTTCGATGTTATTTGTCAAATATAATCGCTTGGCGTGGTTGTTCATTTTGTCTTGATAGTAACGGATTCTAAACGATGGCTAGGAGGCATGAACGAACTTCGGAAACAAAGCAAGCTCAAGAGGAAGCAAGAGAAGCAATGTTGGAAGAGCAAAAGTGACCAACCTTCACTATTTCGAGAGAATCTTGAGTTATAAAATGAATTTTAGAGTGATACCAGTGGCAAATGAAAGTAGACTCGAAGAGCTTTCCAACATTAGGCCAAGGAGCTAAATCGGAGATCGGACGAAGAAGTAAGGCCCGTTGGAGTCAAAATTTGTTAGTGAGCAGACTCCCTGCTGGTTGTACGACCAGTCAGAGTGGTCCTACGACCAGTCTGCTCACCAGCACGCAAATTTTTGGTTTAAATGCAATTTTTGGATAGTTTTGGAAAATGTTGAGTAGGCTCATCGAAATCCGGACGCAAGGTGAGATTTTTCCAGAAACTATCAACGGTCCACAAGACCCCTTCTTGTTGCAGTTTCACGGACACGGTGCCCATGTAGTTCAGGGCACCCCATGTGTCTCTAACTCTCTCTCTTTTCTATGTTTTGAGCATTAAATGTTGAGATCCATCGCCTACACATTTAAACGAGGAAACCTCCTATTTGATCTCTAAATTCGTTGAAGACAAAGAATCGCTTGAGTGGGTGGGGTGGGGGGGGGGGGTTGTGTATAATTTCACTAGCCACGTCGGTCTGTTCATAGCCTTGTTTCATATAGCTTGTGTTAGTATTGTGAGTTGTGTTATTAGTGCATAGTGTTTTTATACAGTTTCATATTGTGATAATTTTAAATTTCTGCATTGTTCTGCACTTTTAATTTATTGATTCCCCTACCCAATCATTGTGATTAATCGAGTTGGCTAGTTGCATATAGAATCCATGAAAATATGAGAAAAAGAAAAAAATAGAAAACCATAAAATCCATAAAAAATTAAAAAAATGAGAGAAGGGCAATTGATGAAGCTTGAAACCAGAGAGGGTTTAGTGAAAGAGTCTCAATGAATAAGAAGCACCGTAGTGGGGAGAACCTTAATTTTTTGTATTAAGTGCACCTTTTTCACGAAAGGAAGTTCCAGTTATTCAGAGAAAAGTGGAAAGTAGACGAGGGCAGACACTTAGATCATATACTGTGCTAGGAGGATTTGGTCTTTGGGGTAGTTGAATATTCTATTTTCAGTGGAAACTTATGGTCTCTTGAAATCTGGGGTGGACCTTCGTGTAGACTTGGTTCCATGTGGTACACTGCTCTAGCCTAAGTGAAGTTAGGAGTGTACACCACCATCCCTTACGGCGGTTTCAAGAGTTAACCAAAAAATCCCACACTTAGTTTCTCTAACTGCACGGCTGAAATAATAATATAAAAAAGAGAATGGAAACAAAAGAAATCAAAATCTTCTCGTGGACTAGGTACGGTGAACAGCCTAATGTGCCCCCGTTCGCGCGGGAAATTTGGATTCAATCCAATTATAGCGTCTAAGGAAAAGTAAAGTCAAGCCGTATTACAGGAGTTGTGTCTCCCATAATTGTAAAAATTTGCATTCAATGCAATAACGGCTAAGAGGGTCTGAAAACCTCATATGACTTGGCTACGAAAGACTACCATAAGACTAAGGATGCCTAGACCCTATGAGCTAAAGGACGTTCCCGGATCTTGGATGATTTTGGTGGATGTTTGGGGAACCCTTAGTGAGCTTATGTGTAGGATCATTATATTTTCAATTCCTTGTTGCGGTTGTGTGAATTGAAAAAGAGACTTGTGAGAGCTTGATGATTTTTGTTAGTGATAGCAAGATTTCCCATCTCATAAGAAAAAATATATATAGCGTTGTTTCATTCTTGCATTGCTTAAAACGAGTTGTATTGTGTATAGTCATGTAGATTAAATAGTCGTGTGTGAGTTGTTTTTGTCACATGGCTAGTGGATTTGTATGCAATTCGGTGGATTGAAAACGTAGTGTGAAGATTGATTTTGCTCGGGACGCGCAAAAAAGTAGTGTGGGGGATTTGATAACTCACTATTAGAGTTATATTTCTTGCACATTTTATAACATTTTGCGTATTTTCCGGGTTGATAATCTTAGTTTTACACTATGAATGATGAGGAAACATATAAGAATGAGCTTTATGCACTTTGTTGTTAGTCCGGGCGTTTCGATTCATTTATCAATGTTATTTGTCAAATATAATCGCTTTGTATGGTTGTTCATTTTGTCTTGATAGGACCGGATGCTAAACGATGGATAGGAGGTATGAAACGAACTTCGGAAACAAAGCAAGCTCAAGAGGAAGCAAGAGAAGCAATGTTGGAAGAGCAAAAGTGACTAACCTTCACTATGTCGAAAGTATCTTATGTTCTACAATGAATTTTAGAGTGAGACCAGTGGCAAATGAAAGTAAACTCGAAAAGCTTTTGAAGAATAGGTCACGTAGCTAAATCGGAGATCGGACGAAGAAGTAAAGGCCCGTTGAAGTTGGAGTCAAAAAGTTGTTAGTGAGCAGACTCTGTGCTGGTCGTACGACCAGTCAGAGTGGTCCTACGACCAGTCTGCTCACCAGAACGCAAATTTTGAGTTTTAATGCAATTTTTGGATAGTTTTGGACGGGGAGTTCACTAGAGGGGTCTAATATTCGACCTAGGGGACCACTCTAAGGGGGATTCACGTATCTTTGGGAAAAGAAGACGCAAGGAGAAGAGGAGGACGGACGAGAGAGGAAGGCAAAGGGCCAAAACCTCCATTGATGATCTAGTGTTTAAGTTTTCTTTATTTCTCTTCTTCCCTCAATCTTTTATGGAGAAACACTCTTGTTTTGCTATTTGTATTACGATTAGCTAGACTTTTGCTAGGCTTACCTAGAGAGTCTAGGGTTATGTAGACGGTTGTTAATTCCGTATTCGTAGACTTTGGTTCATGCTTTATGGCTTTGATTTATAAAATGGATGTTTTTCTTTCATGGAATTGTTAATGACTCTAGCATATTGACATGGTTAGGATAGCACTTAATATTCATTGAAAGTTCATGTTCTTCGTAGATTGAAATCATGCTTAATGTTAATTTATATCTAGCTAATTGTTCATTTGCTGTTTTAACCCTTGGTGGGAATGGTGTCTTGACCCCGAACCACTATTTGGCTAGCGAGTGCGCGAAAGTGACTCTAACTAGCCTTGATGAGATGTGAGCAACAATCTCGAATCACCGAGACCGAGAGGATACGTGAGTAAGATTGTCCATAGTGGGTAGATTCGGTAGGAGTTTTTGACTTTTTCGTGCAATGGTGGACCGACAGGACCCAGTGACGTGCACGTAGTAAGCCTACTAGAGCAGACCAGTAGACCCATGAGACCGATAGGATATTGTAGTCTACTAAGACATAAAATGACATGAGATTGAAAGGAGATTGTCATATCCTATTACCCGGCTTAGTTAGAATAGAAATAACGTGTTACTTAGCTATCCAGAAATCGTCTACAGCCCTAGGTAATCTAGAGATTGCCTAGTTTCTCCATATCTTCTTTGTTAGTTATAAAAATACAAAAACATTAATTAGTTGTTATTTTAATTCAGTCGCTTGTTTGGGGGCGACAACCTATTTAATCAAAATTCTTCCTCCTGTTATCGTACTCTAAATTAAATAAATAATTAAATTGTCTCGAGTCTGTCCTCGTGGGATCGATAACTCGGGGTTGAAATACACCCCTATATTACTTGACCGTGCACTTGCGCATATGCGTAAAGAATCACGTCATAGGGCGGAACACGAATTCTCTCTCAAACTCTCTCTCTAAAATATATGTGACACTCAATTATGTATTTTTTGCTGGCTTCAATGGTGGAGGAAGCACTTATTTATAGAAACCCATCACCTCCTCACAGGATATGGAAACAAATCCACCAATAAGAAAAAGTCAAATTCTTCTCGCTTGAATCTTGTCTAGGTTTTGCTTGGTCTGCAAGCTTGGATACTCTAGCAAATATTGATCCAACTAATTAGGAACATAATCCCAATCAGTACCAATCACCTGACAAGATGATTACTTCAAGTAGCCCAGCCCAATGGGGTCGACCACCATGTCATGCTGAATCCCTAGTGGGCCGGATTTGCCAACATAGATAACATAGGACTTTGTGAGTTTCCTGAGATCGAATGAGAAATTTGAATAAGTTTTCAAATCTCTTCACCTGCGGAAGGATTTGCAATAGTGGAGGAAGTCGGGGTCGGTGTTGGTGGCGTAGGATTGGTGATGGGGGCGTGATGGCAACGGTGGAGATGGCCATTTTTGTGGAGGGAATGGTTGAGGAGAATGAGGATGCATTTTAGTTGAAGAAGATGCAACATAATAAGAAGCCATGCGGAAAGATACTGAAGAAGATGAGGTGGGGAAAAAGTTTGATAGAAAATGACGTGTGAAATCGAAGTGAGTGGGTGGGAGAGAGTAAATGTTAAAAGGTGCAAAATTAATTAGTGTTAATTTCCATGTAATTTCAATTCTAACCCCCCCCCCCAAATGAAGAAGTGAGCACTAATGGGAAAATGAGCAATTTTTCAAAATGGGGGAACGTTATAAGGGTTTGGTAACAAATGGGGGAGATTCTAAAATTTGTGAAATTAGGGTGGTGATGTGTAATGGGTTAGGGGGTTAACTCAATGGGGGGACCCATCGTTATTTTTTTATTATATTTCTGTTATTGTTTGTTATTTTTTACTGCCACATTTCTTCATGCAAACGTTAGTTGCATTCAACTACCCTCGCTACCCCTACTTTTCTCTCCTCCTCACCCTATTTAATTTCTTGGCAGAGGGATAATTGTCCTCACAACATCCCCATCTCCCTCTCTTCTACTCTCAGTGTAGCCCCAAAAGCCAGAAACAAGATCAAAAATCTCTTTCTTTCATCTCTCTCTCTCTCATATTCCTCCATTTGTTGGTTTTGTGCGAAGCTCCGTTCATTTGAGTTTTTCTTCGAGGAATCCATTGTAGAGCTAAGGTACGATTTTTACTGCGTTTATTTCCAAGTTTTTCATGTTTTACGTCTAAATCTTGAAAATTTGTGAAATTTGAGTGAAGAGCCCGAGAGCACTAAAATTGGTACCGGAACCCGACTAGCAAGATGAAGACACGATTAACAAGATCGAGACACAATCTAAAAAGAACGGGTTTTGATCTTGCAAGGTCAGGATTTTAACCCATTCACAGAGAGCATGCTTTTTGGTATCAAAACCACGATCTAACAAGATCGAGCCTCGATCAAGAAGATCGAGGAGCGACTTTGCAAGTTCGAGCCTCGTACTAGGTTGATCGGACCCCGATCTTTCTTGATCGGGCCTCGACTATGCAAATTCGGAATCTGGGTACCTTTTTTAAGTTGACACTAGTTCGGAGCACGACACAGTGTCCAGTTGAGTTTTTTGTCGAAGTGGCATCTTTGGAGTGAGATTCGGGGTTTGTGGATTATTCCATTGAAGTCGGTGATGCACTGACAACCAATGTGAAGGAGGAAATCGCCGTTGTCGGAACCAACCCTAAACCCCATCAAAGCAATGATGGTGGTCTTATGTTTGATGATAGTTCGAGAAGAGAGGGTGATCGTGAAGACAAAAATGATGATGATGATGATGATTATTATGATTACAAAGGATCTTTTCCGCCATCAAACGAACATATTTACGTGTTACTTCTAGTAACCAGCGATATGATGGAACCATATTTAAGTTAGGAGAATCCATATTTTCATCAAGAAATGAGTTTTATATTAAAGTCCTTAGACACTCGTAGGAAGACGATGACAATGGTATTTTGGACGACATACGGGAACTACACATGCATTCCTATTTATCTGCATATGGTGAAAGGAACGACGGAAGCATTATAGATTTCAAGGTCGATTCAAAACAGATCTTTATGTATTTTTTTGGCACTCGGACCATGCATTAGCGTCGCCCAGTACACGCGACCAATAATCATAACCGATGTCGTGTTCATGAAGATAAAATTCAAGGGACAACCAATGGTAGCAACTACCTTAGATGCTCAACACCACATATTGCCGATAGCTTCCAGGATCATTGATGTCAAATGCACTGAAGGTGCGATCCTCATTCACCTCACATCCCAATACTACAGTTCTGGATACTTTATGAAGGCGTACAAGGAGGTTGTCACCCTGATACCCACACATAGCCAGTGGGACCGAGATTTCATACTAATGGAGATACATGAGACTCCATTCTTTCCTCCACTGTACGCGGTGAAACGAGGAAGAAATCTGACAGCTCAGAGGCCATCTGAGGGAGAGCGTATGTTGAAGATGAGAGGAACTATAAATGCAAGAATTGTGTGGAAGTTGGCCATAGTAAATCGCATTGTCCCACTAAGCACATACAATAGGTGTATGCTATTTAGTTGTCGTTATATTGTATTCTTATCGTTATTGTGATCATATTATTGTATTATTGTCGTTGTATCATTTGATTTCTGTCAAATTGTATCGTTATATCATATGGTTTTTGGTTGCAATTTAAGGATTCTCATGTGTTGTGGTTGAAATTTGAAGATTTTCGCGTGTTTTTGTTTCAGTAACCCGAGAGCTCAAAAAATGCCTAAATCCAGAACTGTATAGTCGAGGACCGATTTTGTAAGATCTGGTAATGCCAACGCCTTTGGGCCCATCGTAAATGTATCGCCCAAGATCAGGTAATGCCTCCATGAACCACGCATGCAAATCAAAAATTAAACTATTAACTCAATATCTAATTCACGAACTTACATTAAACAATGCATTATAACTAAATTAACTCGTTCCTGAAACACGAAAAGGAGGCGGTTAACTGTGTGAGTCGCAGGAAGCTCAGTTTCCTTTGGTGACCACTTTGCAACGTATGAATTCAACTCATTCAACACGTCACCCCATACATAATGTAAGTTCAAAGTTGTTTTCAAAGCTTTGAAACTTGTCTCAAAGCCTTGAAAGCTCCACAACATGAACAAAGGGGGAGTTCTTACTCCTATTCATTCTATAATCTCCTGCACTTGATCATGCTATATAATATGATGAAAGACAAACTAATTCTGTGTTCTAACATGCTTTGATCTTATCAATTGCCTAACTTGTTTTTTAAGGATTGTTAGATAACTTTGCGTTGCATGTTTAGCTGAAGTTTCCTTATTTGCAGATAGCAGAATTGGAAATAAAGGCTTGCAGATTGGGGCTACTCTTATGGAAACTTGTCTGGATTTCCTTAGGCTTGCAGACTGAAGATCACATCAAAATCAATTCTGAAAACCATTCATCTAGCCGTTGGTAGAAAGCTGTTGAGAGTCAAGGATCTGCAAGAGGATTTTTAGGGATCACTGTTGAAGCTTCCTATGTAGTCTGCAATTCAAATTGACTGAAGAAGATTGATTCAGAGAGATTGACAAGTACAGAGCCTTACACTCAGATTTATACACTCTCACGAATTGACAAGCATTATTGAAGAAGATCATTCATCCATCCAGATTCCTGAAGAACACTTCAAGCTTCATTCACTATCTTCACAATAGTCTTCATACAGAGCTTAATTTGTATATCAGTCTGTTATATTACTTAATCATCTGTTAGAGTTAGGTGGTTGAAGAGGAACAACTGGTAATCTTATTGTATCAGTTAGCTAGAGTTGTTACTAGATAGGTTAGGAAGAACCACAGGCTAAAAAAGAGTAAGGCGATTCTCTTGGCCTGAGATCTAGGGCTTAGATTTTGATAAATAAGAAGTTATTGAAATCCTATAAGGATTAGATCCCTCAGGCAGAGAGTAGTTCACTTGGTATTGAACTTCGTAACAAATTATTGTGTTCACTGTCTTGCTTTACTGTTGTTTACTTGTCTTCAAAAATGCTTCAAAATAGGTTTCTGTTCAAAGCTTTTCAAAGCTTCGAAAATACCCAGTTTCTTTTAAACAGTTTGTTTTGGTTTCAAAGCCTTGAATCTGAGTTCAAATATTTGAAACACTTCAAGTTCTTCTCATTTTGCTTTAAAACCACACTTTTAGCAAAAGTTGCCATACTCTATTCAACCCCCCCCCCCCCCCCTTCTAGATTATTTGATCCAGTAACTGCATACAATCTCCAATTGGTATCAGAGCTTGTATCACTGTATAGATCTAACAATCTTGTGATCATGAGTAATGTAGGTGAAGGTGGATTGTCACAGGGAAGAGCTGCTAACATACCTCCTCTGTTTTGTGGAGACAATTTTGTACACTCGAAAGCCTTGATGAAAATATTCATCATTGATCAGGAAATTGAACTGTGGTCCATTATCCAGAATGGACCTCACATATTCTACACAGAAGAATATGGGATTAGAACTCCCAAACGTGAAAACTTTCACTCTCTACTTCTGAATTAGAACAGCTTTCAAAAAATTATAGAGACATTAATCTTTTATATTGTGCTTTGAATGCAGGTGAATTTAATAGGATATCTACCTGCATGAATTTTAAGGAGATCTGGGAAAAGCAGGTGGTCACTTTTAAAGGAACCAGACAAATGAAGCAAACCAAGATTAACATATTCCTTATACAGTATGAACTGTTCAAGATGAATGGAGATGAATCCATCAAGGATATGGTCAAAAGATTTACTGACATTGTGAACAATCTGGAGTCCTTGGGGAAATCATTCTCCAATGAAGAGAAAGTCAGAAAGATCTTGAAAAGTCTTCCCAAATTCATATGGGAACCAAAGACTACAACCATTGAAGAAACTCAAGATCTGTCCTCTCTCCAACTAGATGACTTACATGTAAAGCTACTCACACATGAGATCTCCATGAGTGAAGCTGATGGAGAACTACCAGAGAGTGCTAAGAATCTGACACTCAAGGCCAAAGATAGTGAACAACCTCAAAGCCTTAAAAAAATAAGACGATGAAGAAGATCATTTTGGTCTCATTTCCAAAGCCTTGACAGGGATTCTCAAGATGAAGAAGAAAATTTGGAAACAAAGACTTCGGCGGAGAAAAATTCAGATCTTCAAGTAGCAAGGACTACAAGGTAAGTCCTCTTCCCATGTAAGTAAATCTAAAGGACAAAATTTCTTTGAGTGTGGTGATGCAGGACATTTGCTCAGAGATTGCCCTCACAAGATAAGCACGCACTTTCACAAGACGGACAATGACAGAAGGAATAAGGCTATGGTAGTTTCATGGAGTAACTCTGATTCTTCAAGTGAATGAGATTCTGAAGAAGATCAAGCCAACCTATGTCTTATGAGCAAGCATGATGAAAGCTCAGAAAAGAACATTGAGGTAATTGTGCATAGTCTAATGTGTAAAAACCTGCTAATGTACTTTCTAAAATTTTGAAAACTATGCTTTTGAATGAAGAAGACTACTTACATGAAATCAAATCTTTAAAGGAGAAAGTTCATGAGCAAGCAAAAGAGGATTTGTAATTAGTTGCCAGAACAAGAATCTTGAAATTTCTCAGGCAAATACTGACAGAGATTTCAAATCTTTGAAAAAAAATTTCAAAGAAGTTGTAATAGAGAACTATCTTTTAAGTGACAACCTTGTTTCCATAAGGCAACAACATGATGAATTAGAGGAACAGAAGGCTCTAGTGGCTGAGAAACTTCAATACTCTAAGAATGTTATGACAAAACTTGTTGGCTCTGAACATATTCTCAACTTGATTCCTGGAGGAAGTTTGCATTCTGCCCACAAACTAGTATTGGATATAATCCAAACTTTCCAAGAAAGAACAATACCAGCTTTGCGAAAGTAGGAAACAGACATTCTCCAAAATGCTTTTATTGTGGTAAGATTGGTGATGTTAAGATAACATGTCCCTTCAGAAGAACAGAACCTCACATCATGAGGAATTATTTTTCATTCCATCTTATGGGACAGGTGAGACAGATTTGGGTGACTAAAGAGATCACACCACTAAACATTGTTGATCCTAAATATGAATTCAAATATCACACTTGGTTTAACAGCTGCGTAAGGCTGTGAGTGGTATTTTCAATTTGGCACCAAGAACAAATAGCAGAAGAAGATTATGGATAGTGGTTGCTCCAGGCACATGTGTGGCAAAAGTTCTTTATTCACTGAACTGAAAGAACAATCAGGAGGGACAATCACACTTGGTGACAAAGGCAAATGCAATATCATAGAAATTGACAGAGTTGGTAATGGTTTTGAAAATTATATTTCAGATGTTTATCTTGTAGATGGTCTAAAGTTTAATCTGCTTAGTGTATCTCATATTTGTGATAAAGGTAGTAAGGTTATTTTTTATTGCAAGATGAAAAATCTGGAAATTACATTCTAACTACTCCAAGGCCAAACAATGTTTACTCTTTGAGTACTAACAACTTTGGAGGAGAAAGTCGGAAATGTATCAAGGCTTTTAAATAGGATTCAAATCTTTGGCACAGAAAGCTTGGACGCATCAGCTTGCATACACGGAACAAACTTGTCTCTATAGACCCGGTTAGAGGATTGCAATCCATCAAGTTTAAGGATGAAGAGGTATGCAAGGCTTGTGCTCAAGGAAAATAAATAAGGAGCTCATTCAAGCCTAAGAATATTGTAAGTACAACTAGACCTATTGAACTGCTTCATACGGATCTGTGTGGTCCTATGAGAGTTCCAACTCCAAAGGGTAAGAAGTATATGCTGGTTATTGTAGATGATTTATCTAGATTTAC
The DNA here is from genome assembly GCA_023055425.1 of Linanthus parryae. Classification (NCBI taxonomy): domain Eukaryota; kingdom Viridiplantae; phylum Streptophyta; class Magnoliopsida; order Ericales; family Polemoniaceae; genus Linanthus; species Linanthus parryae. Next base: position 8,640,364 of record JALGPY010000009.1, on the reverse strand, counting down.
TTGGGTAATATGTTTAAAAGAAAAGTCTGAGGCACTGTTTGAATTTTCAAAACTATGTAAAGAGCTGCAAACTTTGAAAAAACTACATATTGTTTCATTAAGGAGTGATCATTGAAGAGAAATTGATCAACAAGAGCGTGATTTATTATGTGCTAACTATGGTATTTCTCACAACTTTTCTGCTTCTAGAACTCCTCAACAAAGTGGTGTAGTTAAAAGGAAAACAGGACTCGGAAATGTCTAGGACAATGATTTTAGAAAACAAATTGCCAAATTCTTTGACACGTTCCAACTGCAAGTGTATAGTTGTCGGTGCAGTGATAAATTCCAGAAATCTGGGTTGTCGAACCCAAGAGACTTCTTTATAAATTAGTTACTATATCCAGTCCTTTATGTGGGCAAAGCGCAATTGTTTGTTTGCTAATTCTATTAAATTTAAAAGAACACAAATCCCAATTAACCGAATGAATTGCTTCACAATTAACAAAGATGAATTTTTGGTTGATTTCTTGATAGGTAGACAAAATCAGGATATCTCTGCGGGTCACCAAGGACGTCACACAACGTTGGCTTTACGTTTTGATAACACGATTATACTTTGCTTAGTTAAATGAGCACGACTATGTTGAAGATTCCTCAACCAACATTGCAACAACCCGTGGTTTCCCAAAGCCTTCCGTTCCGGACCGGAAAGCCCGGGAGGGGCCGATGCTAAAAGTAATGGCGGGAATCAAGCATAACATTCCAAAAGTAATTATTTATTATACATCATTAAACATCATTAGAGTCTCTAAACATTACAAAAGTGATGTCAAAAGCTATACAACATCATGCTTGCTACCTAACACTACACGTGAGTCTCGTACCCAGCTTCGTCATAGCCTCCTGCCTCTAAGCCTGCGGTGGGAAGAAAAAACAGAACCGCAGTTTCTAAAGTCAGCTGTGAAATGCTGAGTAAATAACACCCAAACATGTAAAACAGAAGATGAAGCTTTAATTTATTATTTGCAATAAAACAGGAGGAATAAAACTCGTAAAGAATGAATTCAGTAAATAAAGTAGGAACTCAAATAAACTTCTTCTTATCTTAATATTTCTCCCAAACGGGGATTATCTTTCTCAACCTCTTCTTCCTTTCTTTCAAAAGCTCATGCCAAAACTGTATTATTAACTTTGTTGATACGGGGAAGGAACTACTAATCTATCACTAGCAACCATGACCTTAACTGCCGGCAGCCCCCTAAGACTTCTTGCGGCCAGAGAGGTGAGTACATGGAGCGACCCGGCAGGTTGCGACCGGGTTAAAATAAAATCTGATCTCTGGTCGAGTGATCAAAGTCACACGACAATAAAAATTGCTTCTCCCGCACAACTCTTTCCACTTTACGTTAATTACGCATTATTATTAATCGTGTGACAAGTTCAAATAAATAACTTTTTGGAAATAGAAAGAACTTCAAATAAAACAAGTAAATAAATAAATAACCAAATAAAAATGCATTTTGAGACAAGAAATAAAAGTCATATTAAGACACGAAGGAAGCTAGGCTCTAGGCTTGGCATGTTACTTACCTTACTTCCGTAGCGCTAGCACGTTCTAGAAATGTCTCGGCCTACAACCGTCACCTACAACCCGTAACTTTTCATGTCAATAATCCGACAAAAATACTACTCGTCCTATTAAATGTTTTCTTTTAGTTCTACCCAACCCCTCTAGCTAGTCTTTTTCCTAACATTTTATTTTGTTAAAATCTTCTATTATAAAACCACAACTATTATTATTGCTATTATTATTATTATTATTATTAGCTAAAAGTGCCTAACTAACTAGAGAAATTATTTTATAGAGTACTTGCTAGAGTAGTGAAAACAAAACTAGTTTATCTTTAATGGAAAAGACATATTAGTTTTTCTATAATTGTTTAAACAATATTCAAAACTATTTAAGTTAAAGATAAATTTTCTTAAATACTAGTTGCAACAAACAATATTTAAAATCTAGCAAAATATCAAATTTGCAAGTATTAAACATCCAAGTTACTAACAACATTTATTTAACAATATTTATTTAAAGTTTAACTAAAAATATTTCTTATTTAATTTTTAACGAATAAACCGCATGCTATTTTAATACCAAAATTACTTTTCTAAAACGAGGATGAAAACTAGTATTTTTAGAAATTATTTATATTCCGAAATTATTATTTTTATTTTTAGCGAAAAGTGACAAGTTTAAGTTAAATACACAAAAACCCCCATTCGTATTAAAAGTCTACAAGTTCCTCAACTAGCCACCAAAACAAGTTTAATATAGTATACTAACAGCCCCTATAGTTTCTGAAATTACAAACAGACCCCTAAATCATGTTTTAACAGTTTTGCAAAAACTACACTTTTACCCCCCTTTTACAACAACTTCATCTTCTTCCATTTAACTACGATTCAAGCTATCGAACTTCAATTCTAACAACATCAAACAACTAATCAGAAGGTGTAGGACGTACCTAGGCCAAGAATGGCCGGAAATCGCTAAGAAATGGGTCGGGTCGAAGCTTGGCGTCGGGGTCGCCGGAGTTGAGCTCCGTCGCCGGCTTTAATGGCTTCCACAGCCTGGTTTGAGGCTCCTAGTGAGCTGGTCGGGTCCCTAAGAGTCGCCTGGAAGCAAAGAAGTGGGCTGGGTGCTGCTACAAAGCTCTTGCCGGAAATTGGCCGAAGCTTGGCCGGCAACAATGGAGGTCGCCGGATGTTGCAGTGGTTTCTGCTGCTGCTGCCGCCTCCTTGGGCTCTGCTCAGGTCGGGGATGAGCCCAAAGTTGGTCAGAGAGCTTGGGTAAGGCCACGGGGATGAGAGAGAGAGAACTGGGTTCTCTTCGGTGGTGGTCCGACGGCGGCACTGGTGGCCGTGGTAGCTGCTGCTACTGCTTCTAATCTGCTCTGGAGAAGTCTTAGAGCAGAGAGGGAGGGAGAGAAAGAGGGAGTGAAGAGGGTGGAGGCAGTGGGTTGTTCTTCGCTGGGTTCTTGCCGCCGGTGGTTATGGCGACGATGGTGGTGGCTGGCTGCTGTGATGGCTGCTGCCACCTCTCCTGCTACTGCTGGTGGTGTTGGTTGAGAACAGAGAGTAACAGAGAGGTAGGGGTGGAGAGTTGGGCAGCGAGAGAATGAGGGTTGCTGGGTTGTGAAGGTGGTGATGTTGAAGGTGACGACAATGGTGATGAGGGAGGTGGTGGTTGTTGTGAGTGGCTGCTGGGGGGAGGGGGTGGCTGATCAGCTGCTTATATAGCTGAGGTTACTTGGGCTCCAAGCACAAGTGATGTGACAAGGGCGGTGCTAGTAGCTTCATGAAGGTGGTGGTGATGATGGTGAAGAATTGTGTAGAGGAAGGAGAAGATAAAGCTTGCTGGAGACAAAAGTTTTCCAATTAAATAATATTTTTAGCAATAATTGGGTGTGGGTGGAGTACTATGTGGTTGGGTGATTGGGTGTAGCAAGCCTAGCAATACTCGCGGTGATTAAACACGCGCTATAAAATAAAACTATCTAGAATTTGTAAAACAACTACGAGTTACTTCTTGATTAATACTCTAATATCATTCTAAAACTCTTTATAAACTAAACTCAAAGTTTTACTAAAATATTATATTGCAAATTAATTATTATATGCTTCTAAAATGACTGTTTTACCCCTGCTAGATATACGGGGTATTACATCCTTCCCCCCTTAAGCACAGCTTCGTCCTCGAAGCTAAAATCAAAAGACTAATCATAATATTCAAATCATCTAACATGTAACTATCTGACAGAATTTATATCACATGGATGACAAGTAATTTCACATAACAAATAATAGCAAGTAATCGTCATACGTAATGCAACAAATAAAGTCAAATAGGTTCGTAGTCACGTCTATCTAATTAGGTGGTCATAGTCTCATTTGGGTTCTAAGTCTCAAGGTCAATTAAATCTCAAAGGTACTAAAATAGCAGACTAAGGAGTAATAGTATTAAACAGAGGGTTGCATCCTCTCCCCCTTAGAGAGTGACGTCCCCGGAACTCCACGTACCTCATTAAATAAATGCGGGTACTTCTTTCTCATCTCTTCTTCTGCCTCCCAAGTTGCTTCTTCTGTTTGGTGGTTGGTCCAAAGAACTTTGACCAGTTTTACGCTCTTGGTTCTTGTATCCCTTGTCTTTGTGTCCAGTATCTTGACAGGTTGCTCCTCATAGGTCAGTGATGGATCAAAATCCACCGGTTCTGGGTCCAAGATATGAGACGGGTCTGGTATATACTTCTTTAGCTGGGATACGTGGAAGACATTGTGTACTCGCCCTAGATTCGATGGTAGGTCCAGTCGATACGCAACTTCTCCTATCTTCTCAATAACATCGTATGGACCAATGAATTTAGGGCTTAACTTCCCTTTTAGGTTAAACCTGGTTACCCCCTTAGTAGGTGAGACTCGCAGGAATGCTTTCTCTCCTATTTGGAACTCCAGTGGTCTTCTTTTCTGATCTGCGTATGACTTCTGCCTGTCTTCAGCCGCTTTCATCCTCTGCTGTATGAGTCGAACTTGGTTCGTCATGTCTTCAATCATTTGTGGGCCAATGATCACCGTTTCGCTGATGTCACTCCAACACAGCGGCGATCGACACTTCCTTCCATAGAGGGCTTCGTACGGTGCCATCCCGATGCTAGCGTGGTAACTATTGTTGTATGAAAACTCTATTAACGGCAGCTTATCGACCCATGAGCCTTGGAAGTCCATAGCACAGGCTCTTAACATATCTTCCAGCGTCTGTATAGTTCTCTCCGTCTGACCGTCTGTGGCTGGGTGGAAAGCCGTACTGAATTTCAGCTGAGTTCCTAGTGCTTCTTGAAGCGCTTTCCAGAAATGAGAGAGAAAGTTAGGGTCTCTATCCGAGATTATCGAACTCGGAACCCCATGATATCTCACGATGTTTCTGACGTATGCATCTGCCCTTTGCTCCATGTTCCACGTGTCCTTCATTGGGATGAATCGCGCTGTCTTGGTTAGTCTGTCTACGACTACCCATACCTGGTTGAGTCCATTCTTCGACGTAGGTAGAGCTGTGACGAAGTCCATTGATATGGAGTCCCACTTCCAGACTGGAACATCCAACGGTTGGAGTAGACCTCCCATCCTCTTGTGCTCGAACTTCACTTTCTGGCATGTTAGGCATCTAGCCACGAACTCAGCTACTTCCTTCTTCATATTTGGCCACCAGAACGTCTTCTTCAGATCCTTGTAAAGCTTACCGCCTCCAGGGTGGACGGAGTATGGAGTGTTGTGTGCCTCCTGCATCAGCTTCTCCTTAACCTCTGAACACTTCTGTGGCACGCACCATCTTCCTTTGTAGCGAATGCTCCCGTCTTCGTGAATCTGGAACTCCTTGGCCTCCCCTGCTGCAATCTTCTTCTTGATCCTCTCAAGCTTCACATCTCCTGCTTGATTGCTTTGTATTTCTTCGAAAAAGTCTGGTACTGCTGTCATGCTCCCGAGCAGCTTTTGCACCGTTCCTTGTTCCACCACTTCGATGTTGAGCTTCCGGAATTCGTGACATAACCAGTCTGATAAGACTACCATGGCGTTCACTGCATGGCTCGATTTACGACTCAGCGCGTCGGCGACTACATTAGCCTTCCCTTCGTGGTACTGGATGTGCAGGTCGTAGTCCTTGATAATCTCCAGCCATCTTCGTTGCCTGTTGTTTAGCTCCTTCTGTGTGAAGATATACTTCAAGCTGCGGTGATCCGTGTAGAGCTTGCAAACAGCCCCGTAGAGATGATGCCTCCATATCTTCAGCGCGAAGACTACTGCTGCTAACTCCAGGTCATGTGTAGCATAGTTCTCCTCGTGTGGCTTCAGCTGCCTCGAAGCGTAGGCAATTACCCTCCGGTCTTGCATCAGTACACATCCAAGTCCTTTCTTCGACGCATCGCTGTAAACCTCGAACTCGCCAGAGTCGTTTGGCAAGGCTAACACTGGTGCTGTAGTGAGCTTCTCCTTCAGAGTCTGGAACGCTTCTTCACAGCTGTCGTCCCAGTGATACTTCACCGCCTTCTTCGTCAGCGTAGTCAATGGCCTGGCAATCTTTGAAAAATCCTTCACGAAACGCCTGTAGTAACCGGCTAAGCCTAGGAAGCTTCGAATTTCGGACACGTTCTTCGGTGTAGGCCAATCCTTAACCGCTGAGACCTTTGCTGGGTCAACGGATACTCCTTCCTTGGAGATGATGTGGCCTAGAAACGGCACACGATCCAACCAGAAGTCACACTTTGAGAGCTTAGCGTACAGCTGCTCTTGCCTCAAGGTCTGCAATACTTCTCGGAGATGTTCTTCGTGATCCTCTTCGTTCTTCGAGTACACCAGGATGTCATCGATGAAGACAACCACGAACCGGTCTAAAAACGGCTTCATTACTCGGTTCATCAAGTCCATGAATACGGCAGGAGCGTTGGTCAAACCGAACGGCATAACCGTGAACTCGTAGTGACCGTACCTTGTGCTGAAGGCCGTCTTTGGAATATCTTTCTCGGCTACGCGGAGTTGATGATAACCCGATCTCAGGTCTATCTTGGAGAAGACACTGGCTCCTTGTAGCTGATCGAATAGATCGTCAATCCGGGGTAGTGGATACTTGTTCTTGATAGTGACGCTGTTTAGCTCCCGGTAATCGATGCATAATCGTAGGCTTCCGTCCTTCTTTCTGACGAACAGTACTGGTGCTCCCCAGGGTGACACACTAGGTCGTATGTACCCCTTCTGCAACAGCTCTTGTATCTGCTCCTTCAGCTCCTTCAATTCCACAGGTGCCATCCGATACGGCGCCTTGGAGATGGGTGCAGTTCCCGGTGCTAAGTCTATAGTAAACTCCACTTCTCGTTGAGGTGGCATTCCGGGAATCTCGTCAGGGAATACATCAGGAAATTCCCTCACGACTGGTATCTCGTCCAGCACATTTTCCTTCTTGGTTACGTCTTGGACATAACACAAGTAGGCAAAGTTCCCCTTCTTTATCTGGTTGATTATAGTCAAAGCAGACACTAGTCTGATTCGAGGTTCAGTGGTGATACCACGATAGGTGATCTTTTCTCCTTTAGGTCCCTTTAACCGAACCTTCTGATCATGGCAGTCAATAACTGCCCTATACTTCCCAAGCCAGTCCATACCTAGGATCACATCTATGCTCCCTAGGTTAAATTTTATTAGGTTGGCAGGTAAGGTGCAGGTTAGGATTTTGAGTTCTACCCCTTCGAATATGGTATCACAGACAGTTATCTGGCCATTAGGGGTTGCTACTGGGATAGATATACTAGATGAGCTAAGCAAACCCAATTTCTCAGCAAACGAGGATGATATAAAGGAATAGGATGCACCAGAATCAAATAGCACGAAAGCAGGTTGCTCATGAATAGAGAATGTACCCGTGACAACTCCATGTGCAGCTTCTGCCTCAGTCTTAGTCAGCACAGCAATTCTCCCCACGTTTGCATTTTGAGCTCCTGCTCCTCCTGCTCCAGCTCCATTGTGGTTGTTCCCATATCCAGCATTGGTGTTTCCGATCCTGGGTTGGCCTCCGTTCTGGCCTGCATTGCCTGGGTTGTAGTTCTGCTGCCTGCCATATCCATTGCCTCCATTGTTCTGGTTGCGGTTTCCATTCTGCTGGTTACCGATCTGCTGGTTGCGGGCAAAATTGTTCCCGTTCTGCTGACGGTTGCCCTGGTAGTTGTTCTGCTGTGGCCTTCCAAAGTGGCCTCCTTGGATCATCAGTTGGTTCCCGGCTGGTTGAGATCGGCATTCATAAGCTCGATGTCCTCGCCTGCCACAGTTGTTGCAAGTGACCGGATTTCCCTCACAGTCTGTTCCTGGGTGGTTTCGTGGGCACCATTTGCAGAAATAGCGACGATTCTTCTGAGTCCCAGCATTCTGCTGATTGCCACGATACTGCCCCTGGTTACCTCCTCCATTATTAGTCTTGAACCTCTGATTGCCCTTGGCAAAGTTGGTGTTGCTTCCTCCTACCTCCTCAAGCTTGCGTTTCTTGCGATTCTCCTCCTGGGTGACACGAACTCGGTAGATGTCAGCAGCTCTGTCGTAGGCTTCATGAAGCGAAGAGTAGGTCCTGCTGAGCAGTGACTCTTGAAGCCTTTCGTGCAATCCACCGATGAATCGGGAAACTTTGGAGTCTTCATCCGGCACCATGTTGCCTACGAATCGTGTCAGCTCAGTAAACTTCCGGAAATACTCAGTCACTGAGTCATTTCCTTGCCGCAGGTTCTGGAATTCCTGTTCCTTGCTCCTCTTCACGTGATGAGGGTAGAACCGAGCTCTGAGGGCGTTTTGAAGAGCCTCCCAGTTGAAGTTGGGTTCGGCTAGGAGAGTTTCTCGTACATTTCTCCACCAGAGGTTCGCTTCACTCTTCAAGTAGAAGACCGCGCAGTTCACCTTCCGGTCATCAGGACATTCTATCACCTCAAGAAGTTTATCCATTTCCATGATCCAGTCTTCTAATTCGACAGGATCCTCCTTTCCAGTAAACTCCATGGGTTTCATTTCAGCTACTTTCTTGGCCCAGTTATTTCCTGTCTGTCCTCCGTTATTCATCATCTGAGCCATTTGAGCGAAAAATTGCTCCATAGGGATGTTATCAGCCATCTATTCTGGTCAAACTTTCCTATAGTGGTAATGGAATGGTCTATTAGTCACACCCTACGGTATCCTTGGTTAAGGTCGCGGGAACTTTAATAATCATATTTCGCAATTAATTATCACATAAAACTAACATGCAGGAAATAACAATAAGAGCACATAAGGCTCATATCTGCTTAACTCAGCTAATCAAGAAAGAACTTCTTGTGCAAGTTTGATTCTATCTCCTTCTCATAAAATCAGCAAAAATATGCATTTCAAATAACTCAGAACACATAAAATTGAAACTCAGGATGCGGGTGGGTGGGAGAAATCAAGACCTAAACTACCCGTAACCCCCACGGCTTATCCAAATTTTAATTATTTTGCCCTATGTCCAATTTTAGTTGCCCTACAGGTTTTAAATTCCCTTTTTATGGACTGCCTGCTCTGATACCACCTGCAACAACCCGTGGTTTCCCAAAGCCTTCCGTTCCGGACCGGAAAGCCCGGGAGGGGCCGATGCTAAAAGTAATGGCGGGAATCAAGCATAACATTCCAAAAGTAATTATTTATTATACATCATTAAACCTCATTAGAGTCTCTAAACATTACAAAAGTGATGTCAAAAGCTATACAACATCATGCTTGCTACCTAACACTACACGTGAGTCTCGTACCCAGCTTCGTCATAGCCTCCTGCCTCTAAGCCTGCGGTGGGAAGAAAAAACAGAACCGCAGTTTCTAAAGTCAGCTGTGAAATGCTGAGTAAATAACACCCAAACATGTAAAACAGAAGATGAAGCTTTAATTTATTATTTGCAATAAAACAGGAGGAATAAAACTCGTAAAGAATGAATTCAGTAAATAAAGTAGGAACTCAAATAAACTTCTTCTTATCTTAATATTTCTCCCAAACGGGGATTATCTTTCTCAACCTCTTCTTCCTTTCTTTCAAAAGCTCATGCCAAAACTGTATTATTAACTTTGTTGATACGGGGAAGGAACTACTAATCTATCACTAGCAACCATGACCTTAACTGCCGGCAGCCCCCTAAGACTTCTTGCGGCCAGAGAGGTGAGTACATGGAGCGACCCGGCAGGTTGCGACCGGGTTAAAATAAAATCTGATCTCTGGTCGAGTGATCAAAGTCACACGACAATAAAAATTGCTTCTCCCGCACAACTCTTTCCACTTTACGTTAATTACGCATTATTATTAATCGTGTGACAAGTTCAAATAAATAACTTTTTGGAAATAGAAAGAACTTCAAATAAAACAAGTAAATAAATAAATAACCAAATAAAAATGCATTTTGAGACAAGAAATAAAAGTCATATTAAGACACGAAGGAAGCTAGGCTCTAGGCTTGGCATGTTACTTACCTTACTTCCGTAGCGCTAGCACGTTCTAGAAATGTCTCGGCCTACAACCGTCACCTACAACCCGTAACTTTTCATGTCAATAATCCGACAAAAATACTACTCGTCCTATTAAATATTTTCTTTTAGTTCTACCCAACCCCTCTAGCTAGTCTTTTTCCTAACATTTTATTTTGTTAAAATATTCTATTATAAAACCACAACTATTATTATTGCTATTATTATTATTATTATTATTATTATTAGCTAAAAGTGCCTAACTAACTAGAGAAATTATTTTATAGAGTACTTGCTAGAGTAGTGAAAACAAAACTAGTTTATCTTTAATGGAAAAGACATATTAGTTTTTCTATAATTGTTTAAACAATATTCAAAACTATTTAATTTAAAGATAAATTTTCTTAAATACTAGTTGCAACAAACAATATTTAAAATCTAGCAAAATATCAAATTTGCAAGTATTAAACATCCAAGTTACTAACAACATTTATTTAACAATATTTATTTAAAGTTTAACTAAAAATATTTCTTATTTAATTTTTAACGAATAAACCGCATGCTATTTTAATACCAAAATTACTTTTCTAAAACGAGGATGAAAACTAGTATTTTTAGAAATTATTTATATTCCGAAATTATTATTTTTATTTTTAGCGAAAAGTGACAAGTTTAAGTTAAATACACAAAAACCCCCATTCGTATTAAAAGTCTACAAGTTCCTCAACTAGCCACCAAAACAAGTTTAATATAGTATACTAACAGCCCCTATAGTTTCTGAAATTACAAACAGACCCCTAAATCATGTTTTAACAGTTTTGCAAAAACTACACTTTTACCCCCCTTTTACAACAACTTCATCTTCTTCCATTTAACTACGATTCAAGCTATCGAACTTCAATTCTAACAACATCAAACAACTAATCAGAAGGTGTAGGACGTACCTAGGCCAAGAATGGCCGGAAATCGCTAAGAAATGGGTCGGGTCGAAGCTTGGCGTCGGGGTCGCCGGAGTTGAGCTCCGTCGCCGGCTTTAATGGCTTCCACAGCCTGGTTTGAGGCTCCTAGTGAGCTGGTCGGGTCCCTAAGAGTCGCCTGGAAGCAAAGAAGTGGGCTGGGTGCTGCTACAAAGCTCTTGCCGGAAATTGGCCGAAGCTTGGCCGGCAACAATGGAGGTCGCCGGATGTTGCAGTGGTTTCTGCTGCTGCTGCCGCCTCCTTGGGCTCTGCTCAGGTCGGGGATGAGCCCAAAGTTGGTCAGAGAGCTTGGGTAAGGCCACGGGGATGAGAGAGAGAGAACTGGGTTCTCTTCGGTGGTGGTCCGACGGCGGCACTGGTGGCCGTGGTAGCTGCTGCTACTGCTTCTAATCTGCTCTGGAGAAGTCTTAGAGCAGAGAGGGAGGGAGAGAAAGAGGGAGTGAAGAGGGTGGAGGCAGTGGGTTGTTCTTCGCTGGGTTCTTGCCGCCGGTGGTTATGGCGACGATGGTGGTGGCTGGCTGCTGTGATGGCTGCTGCCACCTCTCCTGCTACTGCTGGTGGTGTTGGTTGAGAACAGAGAGTAACAGAGAGGTAGGGGTGGAGAGTTGGGCAGCGAGAGAGTGAGGGTTGCTGGGTTGTGAAGGTGGTGATGTTGAAGGTGACGACAATGGTGATGAGGGAGGTGGTGGTTGTTGTGAGTGGCTGCTGGGGGGAGGGGGTGGCTGATCAGCTGCTTATATAGCTGAGGTTATTTGGGCTCCAAGCACAAGTGATGTGACAAGGGCGGTGCTAGTAGCTTCATGAAGGTGGTGGTGATGATGGTGAAGAATTGTGTAGAGGAAGGAGAAGATAAAGCTTGCTGGAGACAAAAGTTTTCCAATTAAATAATATTTTTAGCAATAATTGGGTGTGGGTGGAGTACTATGTGGTTGGGTGATTGGGTGTAGCAAGCCTAGCAATACTCGCGGTGATTAAACACGCGCTATAAAATAAAACTATCTAGAATTTGTAAAACAACTACGAGTTACTTCTTGATTAATACTCTAATATCATTCTAAAACTCTTTATAAACTAAACTCAAAGTTTTACTAAAATATTATATTGCAAATTAATTATTATATGCTTCTAAAATGACTGTTTTACCCCTGCTAGATATACGGGGTATTACATCCTTCCCCCCTTAAGCACAGCTTCGTCCTCGAAGCTAAAATCAAAAGACTAATCATAATATTCAAATCATCTAACATGTAACTATCTGACAGAATTTATATCACATGGATGACAAGTAATTTCACATAACAAATAATAGCAAGTAATCGTCATACGTAATGCAACAAATAAAGTCAAATAGGTTCGTAGTCACGTCTATCTAATTAGGTGGTCATAGTCTCATTTGGGTTCTAAGTCTCAAGGTCAATTAAATCTCAAAGGTACTAAAATAGCAGACTAAGGAGTAATAGTATTAAACAGAGGGTTGCATCCTCTCCCCCTTAGAGAGTGACGTCCCCGGAACTCCACGTACCTCATTAAATAAATGCGGGTACTTCTTTCTCATCTCTTCTTCTGCCTCCCAAGTTGCTTCTTCTGTTTGGTGGTTGGTCCAAAGAACTTTGACCAGTTTTACGCTCTTGGTTCTTGTATCCCTTGTCTTTGTGTCCAGTATCTTGACAGGTTGCTCCTCATAGGTCAGTGATGGATCAAAATCCACCGGTTCTGGGTCCAAGATATGAGACGGGTCTGGTATATACTTCTTCAGCTGGGATACGTGGAAGACATTGTGTACTCGCCCTAGATTCGATGGTAGGTCCAGTCGATACGCAACTTCTCCTATCTTCTCAATAACATCGTATGGACCAATGAATTTAGGGCTTAACTTCCCTTTTAGGTTAAACCTGGTTACCCCCTTAGTAGGTGAGACTCGCAGGAATGCTTTCTCTCCTATTTGGAACTCCAGTGGTCTTCTTTTCTGATCTGCGTATGACTTCTGCCTGTCTTGAGCCGCTTTCATCCTCTGCTGTATGAGTCGAACTTGGTTCGTCATGTCTTCAATCATTTGTGGGCCAATGATCACCGTTTCGCTGATGTCACTCCAACACAGCGGCGATCGACACTTCCTTCCATAGAGGGCTTCGTACGGTGCCATCCCGATGCTAGCGTGGTAACTATTGTTGTATGAAAACTCTATTAACGGCAGCTTATCGACCCATGAGCCTTGGAAGTCCATAGCACAGGCTCTTAACATATCTTCCAGCGTCTGTATAGTTCTCTCCGTCTGACCGTCTGTGGCTGGGTGGAAAGCCGTACTGAATTTCAGCTGAGTTCCTAGTGCTTCTTGAAGCGCTTTCCAGAAATGAGAGAGAAAGTTAGGGTCTCTATCCGAGATTATCGAACTCGGAACCCCATGATATCTCACGATGTTTCTGACGTATGCATCTGCCCTTTGCTCCATGTTCCACGTGTCCTTCATTGGGATGAATCGCGCTGTCTTGGTTAGTCTGTCTACGACTACCCATACCTGGTTGAGTCCATTCTTCGACGTAGGTAGAGCTGTGACGAAGTCCATTGATATGGAGTCCCACTTCCAGACTGGAACATCCAACGGTTGGAGTAGACCTCCCATCCTCTTGTGCTCGAACTTCACTTTCTGGCATGTTAGGCATCTAGCCACGAACTCAGCTACTTCCTTCTTCATATTTGGCCACCAGAACGTCTTCTTCAGATCCTTGTAAAGCTTACCGCCTCCAGGGTGGACGGAGTATGGAGTGTTGTGTGCCTCCTGCATCAGCTTCTCCTTAACCTCTGAACACTTCTGTGGCACGCACCATCTTCCTTTGTAGCGAATGCTCCCGTCTTCGTGAATCTGGAACTCCTTGGCCTCCCCTGCTGCAATCTTCTTCTTGATCCTCTCAAGCTTCACATCTCCTGCTTGATTGCTTTGTATTTCTTCGAAAAAGTCTGGTACTGCTGTCATGCTCCCGAGCAGCTTTTGCACCGTTCCTTGTTCCACCACTTCGATGTTGAGCTTCCGGAATTCGTGACATAACCAGTCTGATAAGACTACCATGGCGTTCACTGCATGGCTCGATTTACGACTCAGCGCGTCGGCGACTACATTAGCCTTCCCTTCGTGGTACTGGATGTGCAGGTCGTAGTCCTTGATAATCTCCAGCCATCTTCGTTGCCTGTTGTTTAGCTCCTTCTGTGTGAAGATATACTTCAAGCTGCGGTGATCCGTGTAGAGCTTGCAAACAGCCCCGTAGAGATGATGCCTCCATATCTTCAGCGCGAAGACTACTGCTGCTAACACCAGGTCATGTGTAGCATAGTTCTCCTCGTGTGGCTTCAGCTGCCTCGAAGCGTAGGCAATTACCCTCCGGTCTTGCATCAGTACACATCCAAGTCCTTTCTTCGACGCATCGCTGTAAACCTCGAACTCGCCAGAGTCGTTTGGCAAGGCTAACACTGGTGCTGTAGTGAGCTTCTCCTTCAGAGTCTGGAACGCTTCTTCACAGCTGTCGTCCCAGTGATACTTCACCGCCTTCTTCGTCAGCGTAGTCAATGGCCTGGCAATCTTTGAAAAATCCTTCACGAAACGCCTGTAGTAACCGGCTAAGCCTAGGAAGCTTCGAATTTCGGACACGTTCTTCGGTGTAGGCCAATCCTTAACCGCTGAGACCTTTGCTGGGTCAACGGATACTCCTTCCTTGGAGATGATGTGGCCTAGAAACGGCACACGATCCAACCAGAAGTCACACTTTGAGAGCTTAGCGTACAGCTGCTCTTGCCTCAAGGTCTGCAATACTTCTCGGAGATGTTCTTCGTGATCCTCTTCGTTCTTCGAGTACACCAGGATGTCATCGATGAAGACAACCACGAACCGGTCTAAAAACGGCTTCATTACTCGGTTCATCAAGTCCATGAATACGGCAGGAGCGTTGGTCAAACCGAACGGCATAACCGTGAACTCGTAGTGACCGTACCTTGTGCTGAAGGCCGTCTTTGGAATATCTTTCTCGGCTACGCGGAGTTGATGATAACCCGATCTCAGGTCTATCTTGGAGAAGACACTGGCTCCTTGTAGCTGATCGAATAGATCGTCAATCCGGGGTAGTGGATACTTGTTCTTGATAGTGACGCTGTTTAGCTCCCGGTAATCGATGCATAATCGTAGGCTTCCGTCCTTCTTTCTGACGAACAGTACTGGTGCTCCCCAGGGTGACACACTAGGTCGTATGTACCCCTTCTGCAACAGCTCTTGTATCTGCTCCTTCAGCTCCTTCAATTCCACAGGTGCCATCCGATACGGCGCCTTGGAGATGGGTGCAGTTCCCGGTGCTAAGTCTATAGTAAACTCCACTTCTCGTTGAGGTGGCATTCCGGGAATCTCGTCAGGGAATACATCAGGAAATTCCCTCACGACTGGTATCTCGTCCAGCACATTTTCCTTCTTGGTTACGTCTTGGACATAACACAAGTAGGCAAAGTTCCCCTTCTTTATCTGGTTGATTATAGTCAAAGCAGACACTAGTCTGATTCGAGGTTCAGTGGTGATACCACGATAGGTGATCTTTTCTCCTTTAGGTCCCTTTAACCGAACCTTCTGATCATGGCAGTCAATAACTGCCCTATACTTCCCAAGCCAGTCCATACCTAGGATCACATCTATGCTCCCTAGGTTAAATTTTATTAGGTTGGCAGGTAAGGTGCAGGTTAGGATTTTGAGTTCTACCCCTTCGAATATGGTATCACAGACAGTTATCTGGCCATTAGGGGTTGCTACTGGGATAGATATACTAGATGAGCTAAGCAAACCCAATTTCTCAGCAAACGAGGATGATATAAAGGAATAGGATGCACCAGAATCAAATAGCACGAAAGCAGGTTGCTCATGAATAGAGAATGTACCCGTGACAACTCCATGTGCAGCTTCTGCCTCAGTCTTAGTCAGCACAGCAATTCTCCCCACGTTTGCATTTTGAGCTCCTGCTCCTCCTGCTCCAGCTCCATTGTGGTTGTTCCCATATCCAGCATTGGTGTTTCCGATCCTGGGTTGGCCTCCGTTCTGGCCTGCATTGCCTGGGTTGTAGTTCTGCTGCCTGCCATATCCATTGCCTCCATTGTTCTGGTTGCGGTTTCCATTCTGCTGGTTACCGATCTGCTGGTTGCGGGCAAAATTGTTCCCGTTCTGCTGACGGTTGCCCTGGTAGTTGTTCTGCTGTGGCCTTCCAAAGTGGCCTCCTTGGATCATCAGTTGGTTCCCGGCTGGTTGAGATCGGCATTCATAAGCTCGATGTCCTCGCCTGCCACAGTTGTTGCAAGTGACCGGATTTCCCTCACAGTCTGTTCCTGGGTGGTTTCGTGGGCACCATTTGCAGAAATAGCGACGATTCTTCTGAGTCCCAGCATTCTGCTGATTGCCACGATACTGCCCCTGGTTACCTCCTCCATTATTAGTCTTGAACCTCTGATTGCCCTTGGCAAAGTTGGTGTTGCTTCCTCCTACCTCCTCAAGCTTGCGTTTCTTGCGATTCTCCTCCTGGGTGACACGAACTCGGTAGATGTCAGCAGCTCTGTCGTAGGCTTCATGAAGCGAAGAGTAGGTCCTGCTGAGCAGTGACTCTTGAAGCCTTTCGTGCAATCCACCGATGAATCGGGAAACTTTGGAGTCTTCATCCGGCACCATGTTGCCTACGAATCGTGTCAGCTCAGTAAACTTCCGGAAATACTAAGTCACTGAGTCATTTCCTTGCCGCAGGTTCTGGAATTCCTGTTCCTTGCTCCTCTTCACGTGATGAGGGTAGAACCGAGCTCTGAGGGCGTTTTGAAGAGCCTCCCAGTTGAAGTTGGGTTCGGCTAGGAGAGTTTCTCGTACATTTCTCCACCAGAGGTTCGCTTCACTCTTCAAGTAGAAGACCGCGCAGTTCACCTTCCGGTCATCAGGACATTCTATCACCTCAAGAAGTTTATCCATTTCCATGATCCAGTCTTCTAATTCGACAGGATCCTCCTTTCCAGTAAACTCCATGGGTTTCATTTCAGCTACTTTCTTGGCCCAGTTATTTCCTGTCTGTCCTCCGTTATTCATCATCTGAGCCATTTGAGCGAAAAATTGCTCCATAGGGATGTTATCAGCCATCTATTCTGGTCAAACTTTCCTATAGTGGTAATGGAATGGTCTATTAGTCACACCCTACGGTATCCTTGGTTAAGGTCGCGGGAACTTTAATAATCATATTTCGCAATTAATTATCACATAAAACTAACATGCAGGAAATAACAATAAGAGCACATAAGGCTCATATCTGCTTAACTCAGCTAATCAAGAAAGAACTTCTTGTGCAAGTTTGATTCTATCTCCTTCTCATAAAATCAGCAAAAATATGCATTTCAAATAACTCAGAACACATAAAATTGAAACTCAGGATGCGGGTGGGTGGGAGAAATCAAGACCTAAACTACCCGTAACCCCCACGGCTTATCCAAATTTTAATTATTTTGCCCTATGTCCAATTTTAGTTGCCCTACAGGTTTTAAATTCCCTTTTTATGGACTGCCTGCTCTGATACCACCTGCAACAACCCGTGGTTTCCCAAAGCCTTCCGTTCCGGACCGGAAAGCCCGGGAGGGGCCGATGCTAAAAGTAATGGCGGGAATCAAGCATAACATTCCAAAAGTAATTATTTATTATACATCATTAAACATCATTAGAGTCTCTAAACATTACAAAAGTGATGTCAAAAGCTATACAACATCATGCTTGCTACCTAACACTACACGTGAGTCTCGTACCCAGCTTCGTCATAGCCTCCTGCCTCTAAGCCTGCGGTGGGAAGAAAAAACAGAACCGCAGTTTCTAAAGTCAGCTGTGAAATGCTGAGTAAATAACACCCAAACATGTAAAACAGAAGATGAAGCTTTAATTTATTATTTGCAATAAAACAGGAGGAATAAAACTCGTAAAGAATGAATTCAGTAAATAAAGTAGGAACTCAAATAAACTTCTTCTTATCTTAATATTTCTCCCAAACGGGGATTATCTTTCTCAACCTCTTCTTCCTTTCTTTCAAAAGCTCATGCCAAAACTGTATTATTAACTTTGTTGATACGGGGAAGGAACTACTAATCTATCACTAGCAACCATGACCTTAACTGCCGGCAGCCCCCTAAGACTTCTTGCGGCCAGAGAGGTGAGTACATGGAGCGACCCGGCAGGTTGCGACCGGGTTAAAATAAAATCTGATCTCTGGTCGAGTGATCAAAGTCACACGACAATAAAAATTGCTTCTCCCGCACAACTCTTTCCACTTTACGTTAATTACGCATTATTATTAATCGTGTGACAAGTTCAAATAAATAACTTTTTGGAAATAGAAAGAACTTCAAATAAAACAAGTAAATAAATAAATAACCAAATAAAAATGCATTTTGAGACAAGAAATAAAAGTCATATTAAGACACGAAGGAAGCTAGGCTCTAGGCTTGGCATGTTACTTACCTTACTTCCGTAGCGCTAGCACGTTCTAGAAATGTCTCGGCCTACAACCGTCACCTACAACCCGTAACTTTTCATGTCAATAATCCGACAAAAATACTACTCGTCCTATTAAATATTTTCTTTTAGTTCTACCCAACCCCTCTAGCTAGTCTTTTTCCTAACATTTTATTTTGTTAAAATCTTCTATTATAAAACCACAACTATTATTATTGCTATTATTATTATTATTATTATTATTAGCTAAAAGTGCCTAACTAACTAGAGAAATTATTTTATAGAGTACTTGCTAGAGTAGTGAAAACAAAACTAGTTTATCTTTAATGGAAAAGACATATTAGTTTTTCTATAATTGTTTAAACAATATTCAAAACTATTTAATTTAAAGATAAATTTTCTTAAATACTAGTTGCAACAAAAAATATTTAAAATCTAGCAAAATATCAAATTTGCAAGTATTAAACATCCAAGTTACTAACAACATTTATTTAACAATATTTATTTAAAGTTTAACTAAAAATATTTCTTATTTAATTTTTAACGAATAAACCGCATGCTATTTTAATACCAAAATTACTTTTCTAAAACGAGGATGAAAACTAGTATTTTTAGAAATTATTTATATTCCGAAATTATTATTTTTATTTTTAGCGAAAAGTGACAAGTTTAAGTTAAATACACAAAAACCCCCATTCGTATTAAAAGTCTACAAGTTCCTCAACTAGCCACCAAAACAAGTTTAATATAGTATACTAACAGCCCCTATAGTTTCTGAAATTACAAACAGACCCCTAAATCATGTTTTAACAGTTTTGCAAAAACTACACTTTTACCCCCCTTTTACAACAACTTCATCTTCTTCCATTTAACTACGATTCAAGCTATCGAACTTCAATTCTAACAACATCAAACAACTAATCAGAAGGTGTAGGACGTACCTAGGCCAAGAATGGCCGGAAATCGCTAAGAAATGGGTCGGGTCGAAGCTTGGCGTCGGGGTCGCCGGAGTTGAGCTCCGTCGCCGGCTTTAATGGCTTCCACAGCCTGGTTTGAGGCTCCTAGTGAGCTGGTCGGGTCCCTAAGAGTCGCCTGGAAGCAAAGAAGTGGGCTGGGTGCTGCTACAAAGCTCTTGCCGGAAATTGGCCGAAGCTTGGCCGGCAACAATGGAGGTCGCCGGATGTTGCAGTGGTTTCTGCTGCTGCTGCCGCCTCCTTGGGCTCTGCTCAGGTCGGGGATGAGCCCAAAGTTGGTCAGAGAGCTTGGGTAAGGCCACGGGGATGAGAGAGAGAGAACTGGGTTCTCTTCGGTGGTGGTCCGACGGCGGCACTGGTGGCCGTGGTAGCTGCTGCTACTGCTTCTAATCTGCTCTGGAGAAGTCTTAGAGCAGAGAGGGAGGGAGAGAAAGAGGGAGTGAAGAGGGTGGAGGCAGTGGGTTGTTCTTCGCTGGGTTCTTGCCGCCGGTGGTTATGGCGACGATGGTGGTGGCTGGCTGCTGTGATGGCTGCTGCCACCTCTCCTGCTACTGCTGGTGGTGTTGGTTGAGAACAGAGAGTAACAGAGAGGTAGGGGTGGAGAGTTGGGCAGCGAGAGAGTGAGGGTTGCTGGGTTGTGAAGGTGGTGATGTTGAAGGTGACGACAATGGTGATGAGGGAGGTGGTGGTTGTTGTGAGTGGCTGCTGGGGGGAGGGGGTGGCTGATCAGCTGCTTATATAGCTGAGGTTACTTGGGCTCCAAGCACAAGTGATGTGACAAGGGCGGTGCTAGTAGCTTCATGAAGGTGGTGGTGATGATGGTGAAGAATTGTGTAGAGGAAGGAGAAGAGAAAGCTTGCTGGAGACAAAAGTTTTCCAATTAAATAATATTTTTAGCAATAATTGGGTGTGGGTGGAGTACTATGTGGTTGGGTGATTGGGTGTAGCAAGCCTAGCAATACTCGCGGTGATTAAACACGCGCTATAAAATAAAACTATCTAGAATTTGTAAAACAACTACGAGTTACTTCTTGATTAATACTCTAATATCATTCTAAAACTCTTTATAAACTAAACTCAAAGTTTTACTAAAATATTATATTGCAAATTAATTATTATATGCTTCTAAAATGACTGTTTTACCCCTGCTAGATATACGGGGTATTACAAACATTTATGTTGATACTCTTTTATCTGATTCCTCTAGCCTAATCAATCTTAAACATGCATTATAATCATTAGTCTACTCATGGTTCTTAGATAACTAGCAAGATTACTCAACTCTAGATACGGCTAGTGTGTGTTTCAAGTTTCCAGGCAACACACGTTAAATCCTATAACATTCATAACCTAGCTCAATCCTGTTGATACGTCTAACAATAGAAAAGATGAATGACGATCATAAAACACACATAACTAAACAAAAGATAATCAATTAAGCTTAAAAGCATGAAGTCAAATCCATAAACCACAAACCGTGGTGACCAAACCCTAGTTCCCTACGAGATATCCTGAGATACGAGTTTAGATATGTTGACTCAAAAACCTTTTAAGTGTGTTTTGAGAAGTAACTAGTTTGAGTGATGAAAGACAAAGACAAAGTAAGGCTCCAAGGCCTTGAGATACTGATCAGTGCTTCTAAACCTTGAGAGTAGCTTTATTATGCTGAATGTTCTAACAATCTTGTGTTGCAGATTGGTTATCTGATTATTAAGATCAGAGATTTGCTGCAAGTACTTATGTTTTATATTCTCTATATATCTAACACAATTGCAGATATCCTGATCAGAGAGAATCAAAGATTTCTGGTCTTAACATTGGAAGACTGTGAAGCATGTTCAGAGCTTCAAGGCCTTGAGATGTGCCTTGAGCTGCTAACAGCTTTACAGAATTAATTTGATTCTTTCTTGCAGGGTTTGATCTTTATTATTGTGATTGTTTAATGACTTCTAAGAGTCTTAAACTAGTTTATCATGAGTTATATGTTTCAGAAGTTAATCAGATTATTGTTTTATTCACTCATCCAGTTTTTTATTCAGAAACTGGAAATCCAAACAGACTTAGTGTTTTTATATTTCTGGATTTTGTTGTTGCTATGTTTTAATGTTGTTGCAGGTTTGTTAAATGTGCAAATTCAATCTCAACAAACTCCAACGGATATCTACTCAGAGCTGTTTGAATTATAGTTGGAAAGGATGAGGATTTGTAGGAACTGAGATCCTAAAATCTCTCAGTCAGTTGCAGTGAATAGATAAAAGACTGGTTTGAATTTTGAAAGCAAGAGGGGCTTGCAGAAAACTGAGAAAGGTGTGGAATATTCGTGGGAGATCAAACATTCAACCACACAGACATTCAGGCTTCAATTCCAGCTTACAGAAGATCAATCATTCCAGTTTCCTGAAGAACACATCGAGGCCTTCACAAGCTTATTCTTCTACTGTGTTCTTCTTTTGTTTTGTAATCTGCTTATCTTTTGTATATCTGAAACCTCACTAAACCTAGTGGTTGGTTGTTCAAGAGAACAACAAGAGGTTCTTGTTAGCTCAACAGTTAGTAGCTGATACTAGATAGGTTTGGAACCACAAGCTGTATAGGTGTAAGGGAAATCACTTAGGCTTGAAGATCTAGGGCTGTTTATGTGTGAGTTATAAGAAGTGTTTGCCCAATCCTGGTGGGATTAGATCCCTCAGGCAGAGATTAGGTCCATTGGGACTGGACTCTGTAAATTGCATTGTGTTCTTTACTTTACTGTTTTTGTTATTATCTGTTGCACACAACTCAAATCAAACTAGGGTTTATAAGCTGTTCAGAACTGGTTATAGTTCAAGGCCTTGAAGTTTTCCGTTTTGCCTTTGAAAGTTTCTGACTGTTTTCTAAAATCTCAAGGCCTTGAGATTTGAGTTTCTCACATAGTTAATTAGTTAAAATCTGAGTTTAGCAAAAAGTTTCCAGACTCTATTCACCCCCCCCCCTTCTAGAGTATTAGGTCCTGTATTTAGTCTACATTACACACTTTCAAGCTACTCGAAGACATAATAAAAATACAATTTTTCATTATCATAATCCAAAACTAGAGAAAAAAAAATTTAGAAGGCAAACGAATGAATCCAAGCTTCAACAATCTCTCTCCAACCTCCAAGCACGAGTTCCAACGTAAAGATACTGATAAAACTAGCTAAATAGTTCTAATATGTTTCCATAGTGTCTAGAATAAGTTACAAGTAATTGCACAAAATCTCAAACGAATTTGCTGATTCTGGCGATCTCTTCGTGCGAAGACCTTCGTGCAAAGAGAATCAGTCTTCGCGCGAAAACCTTCGCATTTCAATACTGCAAGATATCTCCTGAAGACTGTTTGTAAATTCTCTAAATATTGCTAAGGCATTCTCTTCGTGCGAAGAGACTGTCTGCTGCATTTCTTTGGCTCTTTTCCTTGAGTTCTTTGATTCCGAAGCTCGTCTCTTCATCCTCTTTGATCATCGCGTCCGATTTCCTGCTAACCACAGCACAAAACAAGACCCCGCGATCATATCAGGATAAAAGCATCAAAATATACAAGAAATGCCCGCATTCGACAATGAACGCACCAAAACTCAAGACTTGCAATTTAATCACATTTTACTCAAAAGACGACAAATCATGCATGGTAAGTACACAAAATGCATAAACAAGTAATAAAATAACTCCAAAAACGGAGTTATCAGTCTTATTGGGCAGAGGAAGGCTTATTTAGCAAATTACATTTTGAACAGGTGCCTGATTAGGCCTATTTTAAAAAAAGACTCCTTATGAACTTTTCAAAGGCAGAAGGCCAAATATTTTATATTTCAAACCTTTTGGTTGTACTTGTTTTGTTCACAACAATGGTAAGGATAATCTTGGCAATTTTGATGCCAGGAGTGATGAAGATATTTTCCTTGGTTATTCTTTGACTAGCAAAGCCTACAGAGTTTACAATAAGAGAACCGAACTTGTTGACGAAAGCATAAATGTTATATTTGATGAAAGCAATGATGGTTCTTTAAGTGAAGGTTTTGCAGACTTAAATTTGAACAAGCATGAGTCAGAGGATGAAGCAGATCCAGAGACTGGTTCTGAGACTAACATGTAGGAAAAAAGAAGAGATTTTCAAAGCCTTGAAAGTGGCTCTCAAAGCCTTGAATCAGAACCTCAAGGAACACAGAGTGGTCAATCCACTAAATCAAGATCTCAAGGCCTGAAAAGATTCCTAGAGAATCAGAACCTAAAGAAGTTCAAATATATGTCATCCCACCCAGCAGAAATCATCGTTTCTGATCCATCCACTGGTACACAAACAAGATCTCAGTTAAAGAACTTGTGTGCTTTTAATGCTTTTGTGTCTCTTTTAGAACCTAAGAATGTGAAAGAATCACTACAAGAAAGCAGACTGGATCAATGCAATGCAAAGTGAGCTAAATGAATTTGAGAGGAGCAAAGTCTGAAATCTAGTTCCTCCTCCCAAAGATCAGTCTGTAATTGGAACAAGGTGGGTGTTCAGAAATAAGCTGGATGAAAATGGTAAGGTTATCGGGAATAAGGCAAGACTAGTATCTCAAGGCTACAACCACGAAGAAGATATAGATTATGAGGAGACTTTTGCTCCTGTGGCAGGTTGGAAGCAATAAGAATGCCACTTGCATTTGCATCACATACGAACATCAAACTTTTTCAAATTGATGTTAAATGTGCATTTCTAAATCTACAAGAAGAAGTATATGTTGCTGAACCTCCTGGTTTTGAAAGTGACGAGTTTATAAATCATATTTATAAGCTTGACAAAGCTCTTTATGGCCTCAAACAAGCTCCAAGAGCTTGGTATGAAAGATTGTCAAAGTTTTTACTTGAAAATAATTTCAAAAGAGGCATAGTTTACAAAAATCTTTTCATAAAGACACATGAGAAAGACATTTTAGTAGTGCAAGTATATGTTGATGATATTATATTTGGTGCTACTAGTGGTTCTCTTTCCAAGGATTTCTCTATTATTATGAGAAGGGAATTTTAAGTGAGCTTGATGGGAGAGCTAAATTTCTTTCTTGAACTTCATGTACATCAAATGAAGAAAGTAATTTTCCTACAAAATAATAAGTACACTGTTGAACAATTATAATATGTCTCAATCTAAGGTAGCCAAAACTCCCATGATCTCTACACTATCCTTAGACAATGATCAAAATGGTAAGAGTGTGAACCAAAAGAGTTAAGAGGTATGATTGGTTCACTGCTCTATCTCACTGCAAGTAGGCCAGACATTATGTTTAGTGTTTCTATGTGTTCTAGATTCCAAGCTGATCATAAAGAGTCTCACTTAGTTGATGTCAAAAGAATTTTTAGATATCTCAATGGTACTAAAGACTTGGGGCTTTGGTATTCTAAACAGTCTTACATCTCTCTGTGTGTCTATTCAGATGCTAATATTGCAGGATATAAATTTGACAGAAAAAGCACTTCAGGTTGTTGCCAATTCCTTGGATCATCTCTGATAATCTGGCAGTCTAATAACCAAAATTCAGTAGCTTTATCAACAGCAGAAGTTGAATACATAGCAGCAGGAGCTTCCTGCTCACAAGTGTTGTGGATAGCTCAAGAGGGTTATGACTTTAGAGATATCCCCATCAAATGTGACAGCACTAGTGCTATCTCAATTACAAAGAATCCGGCAAAATTTAAGGACTAAGCACATTGATGTGAGACATCACTTCTTAGAGATCATGTGGAGATAGGTGATGTATCTCTTTGATGTGTGCCAACTAACTTGAAGTTTG
Source organism: Linanthus parryae (assembly GCA_023055425.1). Lineage (NCBI taxonomy): Eukaryota > Viridiplantae > Streptophyta > Magnoliopsida > Ericales > Polemoniaceae > Linanthus > Linanthus parryae. The sequence goes on along the minus strand of JALGPY010000009.1, from coordinate 8,615,112 downwards.
TAGATATCTTTACTAAACCACTGCCAGAGGATAGACTCACAACCCTGAGATTAGAACTTGGCATGTTGAATAAGGAAGCACTGGTTTAGGGGGAGCATCAGATAATTATTTGTGTTTCAATGTTTTGAAAAGTTTTTCAAAGGCTTGAAAAGCTTTTCCAAGCCTTGAAAATTTTGTCTCCAGTATAACAGTTTCTCAAATCCTTGAAATCCTTTTCAAAGGTTTGATATAAACATGTATATTATATATATCAATGACGGATCACTAATGCTAGGAATTATCTTTGTAGATAATTGCATAGCTTTTTTTTCTTTTACCTTTTGAAACGGGTCTCTTTCAAATCATTATAATACTATTTTTTTCCACACGAGTTTGAATTTCAAACAAACTTTCCTTCCTCAAATATTTGGAAATATTTTGTTTCCTTCTTTCATTCCAACTATTCTGTATATATCTTCTCTCTTTTCTCTCTATCTTCTATCTTTCCTGCCTTTCTCTTCTAAACCCCAGACCCTATGGATTCACAGAGAGCTTCTCAAAGAATCTAGATGGCTGGAAGCTCAAAGAAGAACACAGGGAAGAAAAGAAAATTGAAGAAGAAGTTCAAGCTATCAGTGACAGCTACAGTTTTAGAACTGTCAGTTCACCAAATTAGCCCACTCCTCCTACGAAGAAGAAAATAAAAAAGGACGATGATGATCAGACTGCTACTTCCATCGAGAAAAAGTCAGATCAAGTAGCTAGTTCTGGGAAACAAAAGGGTGCTCAGATTGATAGCCAGAGAAAGATGAAGAATGTAAAGAAATCTCAGAAATCAGACAAGGGGAAGGTGATACATATATCATAAAAAGACAAAGAGAAGGCTATTTAGATTTACACTGAGAAGGACAAAGCTGAAAATAGATCATCTTCTGGTAAGAAATCTCTTTCTGATCATTGGTTCATCAATCATGCTTCTCATTGTTTTGGTTAGATGGATTTTCCTTTACTCCAATTTCTTACTGTAGTATGATCAATACTAGCATGCTGTATAATATGGATTTGGAGTGTATTTGGATATTGAAACATAGTTTAATTTGGAAAATCCTAAACCTCCAAAAGATTGCATACCCTAGGCTCTTTTACCTGAATCTGAAACAAGTGGATGTTTTTTAACTGTATCATCTAAGGTAGTTGGTATTGATATGGAGTTAGATCATGCTTAATTTGTTATAGTCTTGGGTTGTCCAAAGAGGTACAATACAGAAAACAATCCTAGAAAGAGTGATGGTATAAGGATGGCTAAGGAAGAGTTATTTTTGCCTAATGTAGCCACTTCCTCTAAGCAGTTAACTCTGTATGTGTTAATTGTTGAAGCCAAAATCTTGTTTACTATCCTGATGAGGTGTCTGGTACAAAAATAGAATTCTATCTGATAGGGTGTTGTATGTGACGTACTTGGTGATGCATGGATATGAGATTGACCTGCCAAGCATTGTAATGGAACGCATGTTGTACTGTTGTACCAAGAACATGAAAATCCTCTACTCTATGCCAACTTCCTCCCACTTTTCTTTCACCATCTGGACATACGTGTTGAGAAGGAAGAGACAATCACTACTGGTTTTGGAGTGGTAGATGAGAAGTATTTTCAAATGATTGGAATTCTGCAAACCAGTGAGGGAGAACGGAAATTCTACTCATAATTTTCTGCTCATGAGTTGAAGGCCAAGAAGTTTTCAAAACCTAAGTCCTTAACCACTCCATTAGCCCTACCTTCTACTTCTCAAGACCAATCTCAAGTTCTTTAGAAGCTGGACTTTATTGAAAATGAACTGGATGAGCTCAAGCAGGGACATTATCAGCTGAGTAATGAGTTCAGGAAGATGAAGTACAAGATTGAGAGTGTTTTCAAGAGCATCAATTTGGTACATGTTGAAGAAGGATACACAAGCTACAGAAGTTTCAAGCAAGTTAGGATCTACCAAGGACCTATTCGATGATAAGAGTACTGGGGATAAGGATGTTGGGGTTGAGGATGCTAATCAAAGGTTGTTGAGGATAAGGAACACGGTAAGGAAGATAGTATTGACTCAGGGTTTCTACTCAAAGAAGATCTACAGCAGAAGAAACAGAAAGGAAGGGTTCCAACACTTTTCAACTCAGATGACTTGTTTGAGGATGATGTGGTGGCTGATGATCCTGGTGAAGAAGTTGCATAAGAAGAGGATGCACACGAAGAGGATCAGCAAACGAATGAGGAAGAAGAGGAAGAAGAAAGTGATCAAGGGGATGCTGACTAAGACAGATGAAGATCCAAACCCTTGAATCCAACCTGTCTTTCTACTTCACAAAGCCTTGAAAATCCTCTCTCTTATTTCAAAACTTCTATTTCTTTTAAGCTTTCAAAACAATTTGATCCGAAATTTTCTCACTTTTTTGATGAAAGTAAAAAAAAAAAAAAAGAGAAATTTAGAGATATTCTATGGTTGTGGGGAGATATGGTTTTGGATCTGTGGAAGTTGTTGTGATGAACTGTTAAACTGCTTAGTTAGTTTTGAATTGGTATTTAGTTTGATTTTGATTCAGCTATTATAACTGTTGGTATTACTATTTGTTTTTTATCTTATATAACTGTTTCTGCTATGCTACTAATGTCTATCTTTTGCAGAAATACATTTCAAACAGAATAATTGGTTTTGTCGTTCATCAAGGGGGAAATTGTAAGTTCAAAGTTGTTTTCAAAGCTTTGAAAGCCTTGAAAGCTTCACAACATGAACTAAGGGGGAGTTATTACTCCCATTCATTCTCTAATCTCCTGCACTTGATCATGCTATATTATATGATGAAAGACAAACTAATTATGTGTTACAACATGCTTTGATCTTATCATTTGCCCTAAGTTGTTTTGCAGGGATTGTTACCTGACTCTGTGTTGCAGGTTTAGCTGAAGTTTCCTTGTTTGCAGATTGCAGAATTGCCAATCAAGGCCTGCAAATTGGTACCACTCTTATGGAAAGTTATTTGGACTTACCTTAGGCTTGTAGATTGAAGATCGGATCAAAATCAATTGAGAAAATCATGCAGCTAGCCGTTTGGAGAAAGCTGTTGAGAGTCAAGTATCTGCAGGAGGATTTTTATGGATTACCGTTGAAGCTTCCTATGTAGTCTGCAATTCAAATTGACAGAAGAAGATTGATTCAGAGAGATTGACAAGTACAGAGCTTTACACAGAGATTCATACACTCTCACGGATTGACACGCATCATTGAAGTAGATCATTCATCCATTCAATCCATTCCAGATTCCTGAAGAACACGTCAAGCTTCATTCACTATCTTCACAATGTTCTTCATCCAGAGCTTAATTTGTATATCATTTTGTTATATTACTTAATCATCTATTAGAGTTAAGTTGTTCAAGAGGAACAACTGGTAATCTTATTGTATCAGTTAGCTAGAGTTGTTACTAGATAGGTTAGGAAGAACCACAACCTGAAAAAGAGTAAGGCAATTCTCTTGGCCTGAGATCTAGGGCTTAGCTTTTGATAAATAAGAAGTTGTTGAAATCCTAGAGGGATTATATCCCTCAGGCGGAGAGTAGGTCTCTTGGTACCGAACTTCATATCAAATTAGTGTGTTCATTGTCTTGCTTTACTGTTCTTTACTTGTCTTCCAAACTGCTTCAAAACAGGTTTTTGCTCAAAGCTTTGAAAATACCCTGTTTCTTTTAAACAGTCTGTTTTGGTTTCAAAGCCTTGAAACTGAGTTCAAATATTTTAAATACTTCAAGTTCTTCTCATTTTGTTTTAACACCACACTTTTAGCAAAAGTTGCCACTCTATTCAACCCCCCTTCTAGAATACTTGATCCAGAAACTGCATACCTGCATACAATGTTCACATAATTCCCCCAGTAAAACTGGTTGCATAATTCCAAGTCTACTATGATGCCCCACATGTCACGAGGAAGCCCGTTGATGTTGAAACTGCGCAGGTACTCGGTCATCAGAAGACCGATCATTAGAGACGTGCAAACCTTCTTACTCGTACTTTATTTTGTTGGGTCCTTCGTACGAATGTGGGCTTGCTGGAAAGTGCTCAAAGCAGCAATGATTCCCTTGGGCTCAATTGGATCAGACCCTAATACCACTTTGAAACAAGTATCCACGAAAGTCGTGTCATCGAGCCGTGTCTCAAGGTGGCCATTTGTGTACCATCTCCTCATGTTCAGCCCTGAGCATAGTACAAACTCCTTCTCTGATAAACGAATTGGCATGTCACTCACTTTGAACCAAATCTCCTACTTTTTAGATACGAGTCGCCCGTGATATGACCGGAGCCTGACCCGTGAAACTGGGATCAGTAGGAAGGTCCAGCAAAAATGCAAGACGGGAGACATTGGCCCGAATGTAGGTCCTAAGCAAAACGTTGCACAAGCGCTGCGCTTTATCCAACTCTTTCATTGGAGGCTTGACGCCCAGCCTAGTGTGCGTCCAAGCACCCTCTTACACTGTAGGAGGAACCCGAGGAATATCGCTAAACGGAATCACCATGTACTGATAACTCCTTCATAAGAGTTATATTTAGTACACTATACATTGCCATTTGTGTGCGTTTCGGTGCAAAGTGACGAGATTTGAGCCAAAATATAACGAAAATGCACTTTTAGATGTTTTTGAGCTTTAAAGTACAATCCGGGCTTTTCTTAATGGTTTTGAGTATGATTTTGATAATTTATCACATTTGATCTTCGCGGTAGTGTTCGTGTTGTTGTTTGACAGGAATTATGCATGCGGGAATCAAGTGAAGAGAAGAAACGAGCTTCGGAATAGAAGAAAAAGATGAATTTGGCGCGTTGTGGATGTTTTCGCCAAATTTGGAAATAATTCAGAGAAAGGAGAAAACGGACCGAAAACGGGGATTTCTGTACATGACCGAAGTCTACGTCGCAAAAGGAATCCAAAGGTGCAAAAAATCACGATCATCAGAGTTCAGGATCAAAATCCGGGTCCTTATTTGCTTTTCAAAAAGCTCAGTTGCTTTTCCAGGATGTTTTAGAGCAACTTAAGGATGTTTTGAGGATATTTTGAGTTCTACGATGAAGAAGGAAGTGAGACCGGTGGCAATTGAAAGGAGAGCTCAAAATGGAGGATCTAGTGAGGATACAAGGCTCGGGAAGTGATTGGAAGGCGTGCGCGACAAGACGGAAGAAGGCAAAATTTGGCTAAGTATCAACTAGGTCGCACGACCTAGTCACTAGGTCGCACGACCTAGCTGGGGGAAAGCAGGGAGTTTCAGTAGGTTGCATGACCTACTAACTAGGTCGCACGACCTAGTGCTGGGTTTCCTGTAGGTCGTACGACCTAGTCAGTAGGTAGAACGACCTACTCCGTGCGCATATTTTTTTGGAAACACTCGGGGTTGTTTTGTAATTACTTCTAAATTGTTCTAAACTCTTGGAAAACATATTAGAATTGTTTAGGGCTCGGTTTGAGCGGAGTTTTCATCGGGTATTGGAGCTCGGGAGCTTGGGAGCGATCCGGAGTCATTCGTTCGCTTTCTCTACTCTCTCTTCTTCGTAGTTTTTGTTCATGATCATGAAACTTGTTGTTCTGATCATGATTTGTGTTAGCTAAACTCTTATTTGTGAGGACTCCTTGTTGGAAAGCTAGGGTTTGCTTGAATGAATGTTTTGAGACTGTGATTCGTTCTTCGGATTAAATATATGCGTTTATATCTTATTATGATCATCTTGTGTTTGAATCTCATTGTTCTTGCAAGTAGCTAACGTAGGAGCATACTTAATTAGTACTCGTGTGGTAACTCCATGAGAGCTAGTCGGTAAATCAAGATAATCACTAGTCGTATCATTATCTCGTAACTGGGCAGCGTTAATTAGGATCAAAGAGCGGATTAATGAACAATAATGCATGCTTGTAATTGAATTAGGCTTGGTAACTTGGTCTAAATTGATCATAAGTGTAGGCATTTTGCTTGGTAACTCGGTAGTTCATAGGTTGCTCATTTGATAAGAGTAGTGTATTTGCGTTCCAAAGATCAAAACATCATTCATAGCCTCCCTAGTGGTCCACAAGTAGAATATCCAACACTCATCTCTCTTATAAGAAAACCCCTTGCAATTCTTGTCTTCGTTAATTGTGAAGAAACGTAATTAATTGAGATATTTGTTCTTTCATTTTAGTAGACTTAGGAAAATCACTCAACTTTGCGACTTGCCCACATAAGGTTAGACGTAATAACTGATTTAAGAAATTCCTTTGGGTTCGACAACCCAGGTTTCCGGATAATTACTACACGTGATGACCGTACACTTGCGGAGATCGTGTCATGTAAGCCTAAAAAAAATAATGAGCCAAAACTATCAATCCAACCGTTAAATCAATCAAATTAATTGAAATAGCAATTCCAAATCAAATATAAACATTTCAGCCCATTGCACAATTCTAACAAGTACTGTGGTGAAATAAAAAAAGGAGTAAAATTCGGAGGAAAACAAATCACTGGAATGCTGAAATTTTGCCCAAAATCTCGATCTTGCAAGATCGGGGCCCAATCTTGCTAGATCGAGGCCTGGTCAAGCATATCGTACCCCCGTCAAGCGAGATCGGGGCTTGATCTACCAAGATTGGGGACCACTTATAAATTCGAGATTTTTCCCATATACAGAAAGCATACTATTTGGGCTCAAAACCACGATTAGTAAGATCAGAACTCGATCCCAAAATCGACCATGTAGATCTTACATTGTCCAAATTCAGGCCTTTTAGTGTGTTTGATTCAATTTCATGCAATAGTAAGTTCAATTTCATGCTATAGTGAGTTCGATTTCATACAAAATAAGGCGATATACACATTACACATTTTAAAAAACTTACCTCATCTTCTTGGTTTTCGTCTTCTGGTTTTGGGACAACTCCTCCAAGATCAACATCATCTTCACCGTTGCCTACACCGACCTCCAGCAATCAGAGTTCTTCCACTTCATCTTCAGGCGCCTAATTGAATCTACCATGTGAGGAAGAGACATGCATGGGAGATTGAGAGAGGGAGTTAGGGAGATTGAGTGACTCAGTGAGAGAGTGAGTGAGTGTAGTGGGAGGAGGGGGGGGGGCGCAACTGGAGACGAGGGAGATGACTGGAGAGCTGTTAGGGTTCTTTCTTTTTTCTTCGTCGTCGTCGTCGAGAGAGAAATGTGTTTTGGTGAGGGAGAATAGAAGGCAGGAAGAAGGGGAGTTCGAATTTTTCACTTTTTTTTTGAAAATTTTGTTAAGTTAGAATTAAAAGTTTTGATTTGATTTTTTTTGTTGAGAAAACCGATTTTTTTGGGGTGGGGGTGAATTTTTTTAATAGAAAAAATATTACCCCCTTTCTACAACATTGTTGGGTCAATCACCCTCTCCCAATATTTTTTCCAACCGAGGGTATATTGCAAAGTTGAATTCACGGCGTGGTTCAGTCACCAATTTTTTGCTCCATCGGATTGTGCCCTGCAACTCCTCAAATCCAGCTTCGTCCCGGCTGCAGATAGAAGGTTCCGGAGACTAGATGTCACGAGGACTCTTTGTTTCTTCTTCTCAGGGCAAGGTCTCTTCACTCCTCGTCCTCACGTCTATATCTTCGTCTCCGTTCCCTTTCCGGTCGACCTCGGTCCGTTTGTCTCCACCGTCTGTTAGTTCAACTATTCGCTCGTTTTGCTGTTGCTCCAGTCGCCAACATGACACAATCGACATTACGAGTTACAAGGAAGCTTTTGCTAAAAGAATGGCCATGGCTGGACTCAAACCTCACCACCGTATCGGTCAGTCACCGTATACACTCTCTTTTCTGTTTGTACTTCAGATGAAAAGATTAATCTCCGCAATGTTTTTCATTGAAGACAAATGAATTAACAAGTAAAAGGCTACATGTCTCATCCACTTTCTAAGACGAACATTGATTACATTAATTGTGCGTACAATCCTATATTCCAACCTATCACAATACTCGACCTTCAAGAGATTCATTGACATTACGAAGTAATTGACAAATATCCTCATGTAGTATATTATTATCCTAAGGTAATGGGTTCGATTGGTAAAAAGTTTTGACCAACTTATCAGGAAATGCCAGAAGTATAGTAGATAAAACTTGGTATATAGTGCCACGCCGTATGCAGGAGGTGAACAATGAGAGATTTATTGAATTTTGAGTTGTGAATGCTATTCCATGTTACGGAAACCTTGCATATCCAAGCAAGTGTACAAAGTGGGCTATTGAACTTGGGGAAGATTTTGAGGTGCTATTATGGCTGCGAAAAATTGCCCATCCCATCGGAGGCATTATTAGTGATAGTAACTGTAGTTCGTTTATCCAGATTCTTGTTTGGTTTAGTCCTTTTAACGTAATCGTGCTGTTTCATCCTCTGAAATGAGTTTAACATTTCCATGAACCCAGGCGGAAGTTTTAATCTCAGAGGAAAAGTAACTTGACAATCTGTTATTATCCAAGTAGTATGCTAGCATGGTCCCCAAAACTTCCACCTCTTGTATGTTCTTTTATCAGTGGTCATAGGCCACAAATAATTGTCAAGGCTCTGATTACACCTCTTTATCTACTCATGCGTCCTTTTGTCTTATGATAAGCAGTTGAAGTAGGGCGGGTACACAATTTATCTATGAATTCTTCTTCAGTGGATTTTCTGGATTTGGCTTAACGTGTCTCAACTTCTTGGCCCAAATTTTCTTGTCTGTATATTGTAAGTTTTGACCCATGGCCACAGGCTTGGTGGGATAGTTGTTATGAGAAGTTTATACACCTTCATGAGATGTATCAGTAGGATGCTAGACAATGCTGCGAGAGCAAGACTAACACTTTAATTAAAGGAGGGTGACAGGTTCCATAAGTGTGCTAATTTCTATCAACATTCGAATTATATTGCTCAGGTTGAGGTAGGTGATTCAGCTTTTGAGGCTGAGGAGGTGGGACAGGCGATACTTGATTGCGAGTGAGGCTGATAACCCTAGTTGCAGGGTTTAGATTTTGGGACCGACAAAGATGGGGGGAGTTTTTGGGTAGATGCTCCTCTCGAGAAAGATGAGGTGAGAAGGCCCTGTTTTTTTAGTGCAAACAAGGCTCGATGGCCGGATGGTTTGTCGATTGCCTTCTTCCAGCAAAACTGGGATGTGCCGAAGCCGGAGGTTATGTCGATGATGCATCAGGAAAGGTCGAGGGAGGCCTAATGCTACGTTTTGTGGCCTTGTTGCCTGAAAAACCAGGGGCGGTGATTTTTTGTGTTTCTCGTCTTACTAGCCTCTTGAATAGCTTTATAAGACTTGGTTAAGATTTTGGCATTCAGGCTAAAGCGAGTTATTCCGTCTCTGATTTTGTGCTCTCCGAGTGCTTCCGTGGCAGGGAGGAAGACTTTTGTTGCAGTGTTGGTGGAAAACCGTTACTTTAATCATAGGATAAAAGGAGGTGAGTTGGGAGTTTTGTTTAAATGGATATAGAGAAGTCTTATGAGTAGACTACTTATGAGCATGTTAATTGATTTCATCTCTATCTTCTCCGAAGGATAGATTTCTTGTTAGCATTGGGCAAGTTGGATTGAATCCTGTTCGCTATTCCATCCTTTTCCAAATCTTTTCGAGGTCTTAGGAAAGGGGATCCACTATATTCTAATCTATTTTTTCATTGTTATAGAGGTATTTAGTAGGATAATGAATAGAATGGTGCAGGGTGAGTTGATGAGAGGTTTTCAGGTGAGGGGGCAGGGAGGTTGTTCATATCTGGATTTCTCACGTGTTTGCAAATGATACCTTGGTTTACTCGGAGAAGGCGAGTTGCATGGGCTATCTTTTGGGCGTGCTTGACAGGGTCAAAGTGTTGTGCGGGTTGAGAGTAAATTTGAGCAAGTCAGAGATGATTCTGATTGGTGACGTGACTAGATTTGTTGGTTTAGGCTGTAAGGTTGCCAAGGTTTCAATTCGTACTTTGGTTTTTGCCTTTTGGGGCTTCTTATAAGGATACAGAGGTGTTGAATCATATTGTAGAGCATCGGCATCGTAGTTTGCCCGGTCGGAAAAGGCTATATCTGTCAAAGGGTTGGTGGATTACACTTATAAGAGTACTCTGATGAGCTTTCCTACCTACTAAATGTTTCTTTTTGTTATGTCTGTCTGTGATGAGGAGGGTGGAGAAAATCCAACGTGAATTCTTATGAGATGGTATGAGGGACTTGTTTAAATATCATTTGTTAGATTGGGATGCAGCCAGTTTGTTAGCCAATGGAGAATGGGGACTTGAGTATTTGCTATTTGGCACTCTTTAATCAGGTCCTTACTAGGGAAGTGGTTTGGCAATCCACATCTGGAGAGTCTTTGGAGGAGGGTGATGGCTAGGTTTGGTTTTGGTAGGGGAGCTGGTGCTCTACAGTGGTTATGGATTCCTATGGGTGCGGGTTGCGGAAGGGGATTTGGGCTAGGTAGAACTGTTTTGTAGAGAGTGTGAGGTTTAAGGTTGATATAGGGAGTCATATTTTTGTTTCTGAAAGAATGTTTTACTCATCAGTTTCCTTCTCTTTATCGCATAACTCAGGATCGTAAGGCTCTAGTGAGTCAGAGTGGTACTATACAAGGGAGTGAGGGAGAGCGATGAGAGCGAGGCGTGGGATGTTAGGTTCTGAGGGAACTTGCATGATTGGGAGGTCAAAGACTTATTAAATGTCCTCGGTAATCTTTATTGTATTGGAATTCCCAAAGGGGGATCAGGCTCTTTGTGGCTTTATTCCTCTTTTTGCGGCACATGTATCCTGTTGCCTGCTCCTTCAATCTGGAAAGTAGGGGCTCCTTTGAGGCTCTCTCTTTGGTGTTGTGTAAGTCCAGTTCAGAATAAGTTAATCACCTTTTGCTTCATTGTCCCCATTGAGGCCCTTATAGCGTCTAGTCCTAGTGGCTTTTGACATTTATTGGATTGCTCCTGCTACAGTTTCCGAGTTCATGATTTCCTGGAGGTGTTCGGGTGGATAGAGAGAGATAGAAGGTTTGGAGGTTCTCTCCTTTGGTTGTTATGTGGATCATTTGGAGGGTGCGCTATAGGGAAACCTTCAACGGGATTCGTATGTCAGATGCCTTCGCTTAATGGCTCATGCCGCTGAGTTTGATTGATCATCTGTTGGGTTTTATAGAATCCATATCGTAGATTGTTGAAATGGTTTTATTTCTTTCGCTGTGTGGGTTATGAGAGCATTACCTTTCAGTTTTTCGATAAATTTACGTTTTCAGTTTAATACAATTTTATTACCCTATAAAAAAAAAACTCTTATCTCAGAAAGTGGAATATGTTGAATGTTTTCAGTAGCATTTCAAGAACAGAGCGTATATATTATGTTATTATTAGCAATGTTGTGACATCATTGAAATGCGAATGATATTGTTAAGATTCTAAATCTAGTGAAGAAATGGAATGCTGAATATTATAGTGTTATGATAGAAAGGTTTTCTTTTCCTATTCAGCTGGCACTTGGGAACGTTAACCATAAAAACCTCACATGGTGTCACGTGTGTTTTATGCTTATAGCATTGTGAGTTATTCTGTGGAAAATGAACAAGATGGCAATCCGGAAAGGGCGTAAAATTGGTGCGAGGTGTGAAGGTGATTTGGTTTTCATTTTCTCTCTTTGGAGCAAGGTGATTAGCTACTATAAAAGCTGGTTTGTCCATTTTCTGTATATGCGTTGGTTGAGAGGCAACGATGGGGAGAAGGGGGGTGGGGGTTAAATAGTTTTCAAATCTTAATTTTGTTACTTTTGGAGCTAAAGTTATTTACAATTGTATAGAGAAATGGAAAATCTCTGTTGCATGGTCTAGCTGTTGACTTTTATCATTCTTCTCCTGACTATGATGTTAGAGATCTGTGAAGTAATAGATGTTAGCAGTTGAAGCAAATCCAATGCCTCTATACACATCTACGGAAAATGATTCTCAATGTTATTTATTTCACGTGGTTGGTCTTTTGTGAATGAATAGAAGTTCAGAGTTTTGTAGATGACATAGTTAGTCCGGTGGAGCATAGGTGTCAAATTACCTGTCCATCCGGATCTGGCTTAAAGAGAAGTTTAAAAGCAGAGAAAATACGAGGAGATAAAAATATGACACCTGTAGTAGAGGGTGACACCTCAACCTGTTTTTTCATTCACTAATATGGATTGCAAGTTTTGTTTCTCAGTAATAGAATGTCACTGAATCCAAAATTGATTATTTTCTCTTCCAGCTATTGGTGTTTCTGGTGGTCCTGACAGTATGGCGCTCTGTCTATTAGCTGCCAACTGGAAACGCAACATGTCTAATACTCATGGCTGTGGAAGTGGCTTCATTGATGGGCTTTTGGGAATAATAGTTGACCATGGATTGCGTGCTGAGAGTGAGGAAGAAGCAGCCATTGTGTCTCGTCGAGTTAGGGATATTGGTATATTAGCTTTTATTTAGATGTAATACCCTTGATTGATTGCATTCAATAGGCACCATGGCCAATAAAACGATTTTGGTGTAGGAATCAAATGTGAGATTACACACTGTCAATGGCCAGGGGGTAAACCAAAGAAGGGTCACTTGCAAGAAGCTGCTCGAGACAAGAGGTAGCTTTTGTCGAACATTCAACATTTTTCTGCCTTGGCAGTTTTAACTTCATGCATAAATTCCTTAATATTTTATGTATTCTGCAGGTATCAAATCTTTCATAATATTTGTACTCACGAACAGATTGGTGCATTACTAGTTGCTCACCATGCAGATGACCAGGTCTGGACCGACACATCTTTTCTCAATTTGATTAGCTAGGTTGACAGAAGAAATAGAATGTTGTTAGTTCATTAGGTATTTAATTCACCTAGAGCAGACATGTATGTCGGACTGCAAAAGTGGCTAGCTTTAGAAGGATTGTAAATGAGAAGGCTTAGGTATTATATTTATTTAAGATATTATATCAACTTTAGGTAATAAAAAATAGAAAACAATAGGTGGCTAAAGTTAGCATTTAAAGTATTACTAATAGGTAAGACTGTAATGCCTCTTTTGTTTTCTTTGGCTTTGATTTGAGGGGCTGTCTGTATTGCGATTCACTCAGAGATGGGATTAATAGTGCTGGGACTGATAGTGCTGACTTGAGTATAAGATCGTGTTAGGTGATCATGGTATTAATGTGGGAGGACCTATTGTAAAGACATTTCCGACCACCATATCATGACCTCTATGCTTACCCTACCCAGTAGTACACTACCATCCTCACAAACAACAAACCATGATTATCGATTTCTCATCATTATAAGTATCCTTCGAAGGTGAATATTGTACAACTAGTTCATTGAAGAGCACAAAAACAATTCACAGCAGTGTACCTTTCTTTTACTCTTACTACCAGATCGAACACCTTCCCTCCTTTTCAGGCTACGTATTGAATCCCAAGTCACAATTCTGGTACAGTTCCATACCTCCACTTCAGACCATGAATCGAGATTTCACCCAATAAACTTGATACCAAAAAAAGCGACTCCTGTTGCATCGAGAGAGAACTTAGTAATTTATTGCATTGATATAGGACTCACTGATTAAGAATCAAAACTATGACAACTAATAGACAAAACTATTAAAGATGAAGTCTTCGCGTGGTCCATGATGTTGGCAAGAGGTAGCAGAGACGTAAAAGGTTTCATGGGTAATTCTGTCTTTGGGAGACTCGGACTTAGTAATACCTAGGGGGAGGTGGTATTAAATAGTCCCACATATTTTAGAGGTCGGGAGGGCCGTAAACTGGAATCAGAAAAGGCTAGCTTCTAACTCTTCGTTCATTCGCACACTTTACAGGTCTGAAAAGGATGATTTAACTGGAATAGAATACTTCGAAAACAAGTTCTGGCAAATTGAATTAGCGGGATGCCCGAGACGATAATGCTATGAGAGAGCAGACGGACGAGACTGAGACATGAGTGCCTGGGACGGAGCAGAAGGTGCTGGCCACTCATAGACGTCGTTTTAAGTGGACCGGTCAGAAGAAACACCCCCGTAGGTTCTTTTTGATGGATGAAACACAAAGAACATCAGATAAGATAAAAGAACGGGAGTGAGAGTAAAGTGATCGAACCAGGTGATTGGTAGGGTTGTGCCATCACCAATCAGGACATCGTCGGAGTGCAGATAGGCCTGATGCAAGGATAGATTATCCTAGTCAGCTGTAATGTGATGTGTGGCCTTGTGTCAAGTAACCAAGTGGGAGTCTGAGAGGATGGACCAACGAAAGCTGTGGCGACAGGAGCCCTGGGGGTCCACTGAGAGGAGCCCGAACAGCTAAAGGAGGGAGACAGAGGTTGTAACGCCGGTGGGTAAGTGGTGCTGGAGCCCAATTGTTGCAGGAGCCTACCAAATTGCGGGCAATGACGAATACGATGCCCCTGAGTCCCGCATCCTTGGCAAAATCCCAAGAACAGACGCGGTTACCGCGGGAAAGAGTCCCGTGTTGGTGGGGTCGAAGGTCGAAACCGAGAGGCTCATGCAGGAGGGCCCAGAAGGGACTCTGGACTGGCTTCTTTGGCCCAACGACCCGCAGCCTTGGCCCCGTCCTCGGCCAATCGGACCTAAGCTGGCATTCGCAGTTTCAGAGACAGGGGTCGAGAGGTCCGCTGCCAGAGATGGGGTTTAGAGAGGGACAACTCCTTATGAGTGAGTTTTTCAAATTGTTCTTTGAATCCGATGTCTATCTGAAATGCTTTAATGGCTTCAACAACAGGTGTGAATATTTCATTCAAGCCGTCCAAATTCGAGTAAATTATGTTTGTTTCATCTGTGGGTATGCCAGGCAGGGCTAACTTATCGACCTTTTGATTGACAAAGTCCATGTAATCAGATATCTTCTTGTTGCCTGAAGCGGTCGTTTTAAATATTCTTTGATCTACACGATGTGGCTCCTGGACGGCTTGTTGTAGTTGTTATGAAGAGTAGTCCATACCTGATTGGACGTTTCAGCTCGCGAGACGTGGGAGAGAGCAGCAGGGGAGAGGGTGCTGATAAGAAATGAGAAGACCATCCGGTGTTGCTGGTACCAGGAGCTGTAGCTCTAATTAGGATATAACCGAGTTGTAACAATCTCAGAAACATCAGAAGAAAATGTAGACGTGGCAGTAGAATGCGCAGAGGGCTGTCCAGTGCCAGAGTCGGGTTGTTGTGGGTTGGATGACTGACACGAAGCCGGCGGTGTGACAGTAGGAACCCGATTAATCATGGGTTTGAAGCAAGGAGGGGCGGGAATGGGATGTGAGCCATCAACGAATCCCATGAGGCCATGTCCTCGAGAACCGATTGAATGTGGAGATTCCACGCAGTATGGCAGGGGTGCGAAACGCCATGAATGTTGGCAATCCAGAAAATTCGATCAGGATGAGAAAACCACTCTGTCCGGCGACGTCGGAAAATCTGCCGACGGAGAATCTGCCAGCGTTGTGATAGAATGGAGAAAACCACATAGAATATGCGCTGTCCGGTGGTTTTCTGCAATCTAGAACAGGTGCTTTGCCGGAGTTGGACGTCGAAGAATCTGCCGATATCTGATCAACAATGGGTCGGGTTAGTCGCTGTTTACTTGGTGGAGAAACCGGGCTGGTTGCCGGTAATATTTAGGAGGAAGGCACCGATGTTTGATGGGCCGGAGAAGGGTTTAGGATCGTAGCAGGAGGTGGGTTATCCTGTGTGCTCCAATACCGTGGTGATGTTCAGGGAATTAGATATTCCATTGATAATAATAATGAGAGTACAAGTAGTTTATATAGAGACCCCTATGGTACTTAGGTAATTATGTAATAATGGTTAATATAATTATTTATCTCCTATATACAGGTGGTCGAGGATGGTAAGAAAAAGCCCTTTGTTTATCAAACACTATTCTTAACATGTTCATGCTTGTAGATGCCATCTCACTAATTTAAGAAGGGAAACAATCAGGAACTAAGAGTGATCATACATCAAAGAGCAATATTTCACAAATCCCACTTCATAGATACAGCCCGCATTTGATACATCTTAATTTATGTCTTCACTCTCCTAGGTTAGCCAAAATGTAGTTATATAGTTCAGATTTTGTTGGGCCAGTTGCACCAATGCCTTTAAAAAAATTTGTGATTTCATTTTTTTTTGTTCGCGTTTGTGACTGCAGATTGACTCTCAAATAGGGATGGCAATGGATCGGATTCGGATCGGATCCACCTATATCCATATTCAAATCCGATTAAAATAAGTGGATCCATATTCGATCCAAATTCGACCGGATCTTAAACGGATTCGGATCGAATCCTGACCGGATTTAATTTTCAATATCCGTATTCGATCCGACAATCGAAATCTCCAGAAATGGATCGGATTCGGATCCAAATTCGGATCTTGAGCATTTTTTTGACTTCTCATAAAAAAATACACAACAAATTCAGAAAAATACGTAAAAAGAGTCGCCACACGAAAAAAATCTGCCTTAAATAGTAAAAATATATTAAATATGTTTTAAAATATGACAAACATAAATCTACCAAGAAATATAAGCATGCCATTCAAAGGTTTAACGCACCAATAATGTCTAAAATTATCCGTAAATTCAATCAAAACAACATTAAAATTGTCCATAACCATAGTGGAATATTTTCATCAGGCCTGAAAACATAATGTTTGTGTAATGTGTTTATATATATGTAGGTAAAAATATATATTTTTATAACTCTAAGGGTATTTTGTAATACTATGTGTGTTCGGATCCTTTCGGATCGGATATCCATCGGATATCCTAACATATTCGGATCGAATCCAGATACGGATCGAATTTTGATTTTTAATATCCATATCCGATCCATTTTAAAATGGATCGGATTCGGACTTGAACCATTCGGATCGAATTACTCGAATTTCGGATCGGATCGAACTGCATTGCCATCCCTACTCTCAAAGTATCTGTTATCTGAGAGCCCTAGTGGTCATTTATGTTATGTGGATTAGGTGACTAAGGGAGAAATGTTATAGATTGTTATAGAAGGGTGGTTCTTTTTTCCTTGCTGTTTTCTTCTGTGGCATAAGGGTTTTTATGTGTAAGTACCTACTGAAACTAGAAAGGCCGTGTGGTAGTTATTGAGTTGCTGGTTCTGTACAAATATAATGTATATAGTAATTTCTAATGTGTATCTACAGGCTGAGTTGTTCATTCTTAGACTTTCTCGGAACAGTGGTGTGCTTGGGCTTGCTGGTATGGCATTTGCCTCACAGTTTTACTCCAGAGTTTCAGATATTACTGATTCTGCTTCAGACAACAACGGTATATTATTAGTACGACCACTCCTGGAGTTTACTAAAGATGACATGTACAAGGTAAGCCATGTTCACTTTTGTGGTAAGTTTAATTGGAAGCACTGTATCTACAACAATATAATTTGAAAAGTATTCACTTAGTCAGAGTCAGATGTGATATTACCTGTTCACAAAATGAAAAGACAAACAATCATCTTAACTCGTTCAGTTAAACTTATATTCAATGATGTTTGGACTGTTTTATTTCATGACAGAAAAGTAAGTATCTACTTAAGTATATGATTTTGTTTTAGAAGTTCAACTTGTAACATTGACTGTGGCTTTTCTTTATATGCTTGTCTACTCGGAGAAATGATACTTACAGAGCTGTTTTCTATCCATACAGAGCAATTTAGAGCCTGTTCCAATTATACACTATACCTCTCACACGTTAATACAATAGTTCCTTCATCCTCTCTCTACATTACCTCTCCTTCCACCAGCAGGCAGCAACACAGGTTCCCTCCTTTTCTCCTCTATATCTCTCAATCCGCGAACTTGTAATCAGCAGAGAGAATGCCATATTCACCGGCGATCATCGTCTCTCTGCCACAGCTCACCAGTGTCTGAAAATCAATGACCAACACCTACAACCCTCAAACCCCTTTCTATTTCTCACTACTCACCATGCTCATATAAGACTTGCTGGCGAATCTATGGATGATAAATTCGTAATCAATTTCCATTTCTGTGAAACGGAACCCTATTGGAAACCAGATCGACCCAATTGAAATTGGAGATAGTGAGAGCAAACCCAGATATGAAAGTCGCGATGTCTCCTCTATTTCTAGATAGGGCTATCAAGTAGGGTAGTGAAATTGACAAGTTCACTGAGAAGAGTGTTCTACATGAGAAAAAGACATGGGAGAGACAGAGGGAGGGCAAGGGACTTTTGTTTGGATGTGTGCTGAGAGAGGTAGGCAGACCTATATAGAGATTAGTTAATCTGAGGGCAAAGCCGGAACAATATTTAAGTTTCTCTGTAAGGATAACAAACAGCTCTTCAAGAATCACTTCCCTTCTACAATTTTATTTGACTGTGGTAGTATTACTATTATTACATCATCATGATAAATATTATTAGTCTTTTGGTGCTGCAGATATGTGCAAGTTGTAACCAAGAATTCGTTGAAGATCCAACTAACCGAAGTCAAATGTTCGCTCGTAATAGGATCAGGATGGCACTGAAGAACTTTTCTTCACGTAAGTATTAAATGTGGTCGAATTCCTGTTCCCACTCGATGGTTTGATCTTTGATGGGGTCCTTCCGAATTTTTTTCTTCTATTCTATTGAAGCAAATGCCCTTTTTCAGTCCGGATATTCTTTGATTTTCTAGTTTAGACTGTTTTTGAGTTCATTGTTGGGTAACATGTGTGAGCAGTTTGTCCCACATCGGGATGGTGGACATGAGGTTCATGGTTAATATAGTATGATTTGGGCCCTAACTCATAAGGTTGACCTTTTGAGTAAGTGGGTGTCCCACATCATACTATGGTGCTCCTCTCTCGCGGTGCTTAATCTCCCTACAAGTGGTATTAGAGCCAGGTTCGTGCGCGCTGCCGTGGTGAATCAAGGGTGAGATGTGCGGTGTTCTCATGGATGGGTCTTCCATGAATGGTGGACCAGGTGTTCCTGCAGACGGTCAAATTCCTGTGTTGCTCTAGCAGGTGGTCTGGCAGATGGTGGTCTGGTGCACTCTCACAAAGGCGATTAAAAGAAATTCGGCAAATGCTTCCGGGCGAGGGGGAGCATGTTGAAGGGCTCACACATGAATGGGGAGATTGTTGGGTAACATGTGTGAGCAGTTTGTCCCACATCGGGATGGTGGACATGAGGTTCATGGTTAATATAGTATGATATCGGCCCTAACTCATAAGTTTGACCTTTTGAGTAAGTGGGTGTCCCACATCATACTATGGTGCTCCTCTCTCGCGGTGCTTAATCTCCCTACAAGATCCCATAACCCACGTGGTCCCAGGATCGGAACCTGGCTCTGATACCACTTGTTGGGGAATTATTCGTCGAATTCCCGCCGCAACGGAAGCAAAAGATACGCCACACGATCAGAAACTACACACACGCCATATAGGAGAAAGAAAAACGATACACAGGAATTTAACGTGGTTCGGCAAAACCGCCTACATCCACGGGAGGAGGAGAATTTCATTATATCAATGAGGGAATACATTGTAAGGGAGAGACAGCTCAATCCGCGACCATGTCGACGCGGTACTCTCATCCTCATTTCCTACAACCATGAAACCCTAACCTCACACATCCGCTCAAAGATATCTCTCACCAATCTCTCTCAACTCGACTCAATTAGAAACAATAGCTAGCACCTCTATTTATACTAATATAGAGGAGGTGGACAAGCCCACCAAGCCCTAGTCATCACCTCCTCAGAGATCACCTCCTCAGAGGACAAATCAGACGCATCGGGTACACCGATTCGTCTTGCGGAATTCGTGACAAACCCAACCAACTCCACCTTGGCTTGAATTCTGCTAGCGCATAGCAAATTCCTTAGCCATCACGGAGCTCTCCATCGTTAATGTCGATTCCGTCGCATCCGCCATGCTCCACTTGCATGGACCACAATCGCATCACCACAGAGATGCTCTGCACCCCCTCCTAGGGAGCCGCCTCGCACCACCAACACAGGTGTGTCCCAAAGCATGCCACTTTGGGGAGTAGTGTGGCTCCATCTCTCCATCAGCTAGCTCATCACTCGAGAGATCACCACCAACCATGTCAAGTGCAAACGAGACTCACTTCCTCTTCACCACTTCAGTAGTTCTCTTCATCACCGTTCTCGTCACTTGAGCACCATCTCGAACATCCTGCAACTGCTGCATAGCCTGCACTATTTCCATGCTTCAGCGTCCTCACACGTCAACCAAGTGTTTCTTCACGCCAGCCCTGAGTGCTTCTCCTGTTCGACTACACGCCTTCACCAAGACGTCTTGCAAAGCCACTACTTTGCGGATCCGCCGCGACTTACCTCTCTTCTTGCCTCGAGTTGCTCAAGAGTTATCGTCACAAACCCACACAGAGATATTAGGACGCCACCTCTGCCATGGCCTTGTCAACTGCGTCCACCACCTTGATCTCTGCCCTGGAGCTTCTTGTGAATTTCCTTGCAATAGTTGCCCACGTCTCTGACCAGACTCCTCTGCAGCTGTTGCATCACGTGCTCACAACCACACAAAGTCTATGCTTCTTGCCTATGTTGATCAGCAGCTCCACCTGTCAACATACTCTCAAGCCTGCATAGGTTTCCAATCGACTGTTCAATTAGGAAAACACCTCTAATTGACCCTGCCTGATTGGACTTGAAACTGATTGACCCTAATCGCATCCCGTCGTCTTCGATCTCGCCTATCGATATCGATTGATGCCGATCTTCTTAATCTACTCAGAATCTGAAAATTCTGACCGTACCGATGAATCCGCAACGTCCAAAAACGTGGGGTTAGACTCCTGACTCATCCCAGTCTGATCTACAGGCACGCCGTAACCACCGAACAATTTTAGACCGTTGGATCTCACCGCAAACCGCCATGTCAGCATTCTGCGAAATCCAGCGACAATTTGCAGAATCTGACCCCGCCATCGCGTCGGGAACGTCCAAAAACCTAGGGTTGTTCGAGCCCAATCGGACTTACAGGCATCTCAGCACACCCAAATCAATTTGGACTACTCGATCGCTTCTTGGAGCACTTGGAGTACCGCGAGCCTGCCACACCGGATCGGTCCTCCTGCTGCCTCCTTCACATGCTGCACATCACAGCACCCCACGGACAAAGAAAAAAAAACAACTTCCATGATTATTTTTTTTCTTTTACTTGTCCTTTTTTTTTCCAATTATTTTCTTCAGTGTCTCTTCTTCTTCGTCCTTTCACCTGCGTGCTCCACCCGGATCATGAACAAGGCTCTGATACCACTTGTTGGGGAATTATTCGTCGAATTCCCGCCGCAACGGAAGCAAAAAACAACGCCACACGATCACACACTACACACACGCAATTTAGGAGAAAGAAAACGATAACCCAAGAATTAACGTGGTTCGGCCAAACCGCCTACATCCACGGGAGGAGGAGAATTTCACTATATCAATGAGGGAATACATCGTAGGGGAGAGACAGCTCAATCTGCGGACCACGTCGACGCGGTACTCTCATCCTCATAGACTACATTTATGAAACCCTAACCTCTCACATCCGCTCACTAATATTTCTCATAAATTCTCTCTCACCACTCCTCTCCTCTCCTCAATTAGAACTTCTTGTAGAGCTGCCTATAAATAGGTCATACCGACTTGCTCTCCAAGTAATCCTAATTGTACAAATATTAGGAAATAACACCAATATGGAATACTAGTAGATTCCTAATTCTACTAGTTTCCAAAATTAATAATTTCCTAATATTTCCAAAACGCAGAATCAAGACAAAAAACCCAACATTCATTTGTATGCATTTCCTTATTTCGACTGGCTTCTTGTGACCTAGCACAATCATGTTTACTCTTTTATATGAGTCTTTTCTGTTTGCAGCTACCTTCAATTCAGATTTGCAAGCAGTTATTTCTGCCTGTAGAAAAACGCGGCTGTATGTTGATCAAACGTGTTGCCACTTGATAAATCAGTCTGTGACCATCATGGCTGTAAGTCTAAGTCTTTTTTCCTTCTCAGTATTTTGTGTGTAGTAATTTAACATTACCAGTTTAGTGTTCTCAATAATTACTCCGCCCAATCATATTTCTAGCCCATATTGTTATTTTGGTTGTTTGTCCGCTTTGGCTTTTGATGTCGTAAACTAATTGTGTAACTTTTCAAGTATAACCTTACAAAGCCATTATGATTTCCTTGGGAAGTGAGTGCTGGTATATCGTGTAGTGAATGATACCTCAGAAAATTGATTTGACTGCAACAAATACATTTTTACCCTTAAATAGCTGGAGTTCATGGATTGAAATTATAGGTGGAGCTTGCGAGGAGTATATATTTGAAAAGAAAAATGGTGAACCAGTTCTTGTTTCAGTACCCGTGGTAACATGAGCCTTAGAGCATCTCCAATAGGTTATGTATATTAAGTTTTTTAGGCAAATTATAAAGAAGTTGGAAAAATGCGTACTCCAACAGGATAGGCGTCTTGTTAGGCAAACTACAAAATAGGCATCATCTTCGCCAAATATGGCTATAATTTTTTATAAGGTAAATCAATTTTATCCCCTTTTTACGCGGGTCACAACATGTTCCCTAAATTCTCTCCCACATGTCCACTCTTCTACAATTTGATAGGCACTCAAATTTCTCAACCGTTATATCTCAGCCCATATTTCTCTTTATCTCCCTCTCCAATGCCAGATTTTATAACTAAAAATAAACAACAATTCAACTATGCATTATTTTTACATAACCAAAATCACTAAAAATATTGGTTATCTATTATGCAAACGAGCAATTTTATCAATAGCATTTGCATATTAGGATTGGAGATGCTCTTAAGTGTGGGTAGTAGTTGTTTATTGTTCTCCAACGTGGAACATGAAGAAATAATTTAAGGAGTAGACATAAACTGCCCATGAGCAGAGGGTAAAGAAGATACTCTGTACCCCTGTACTATGACAAAATACACATACTACCCTTGCTTATGCCAAAGTATAACACAGAAACCACCCCTCAACTAACCAAATGGACGGAAAATCAAATGTCATCTACTTTTTCTTAATAAAAATTATCTGGCTTCCCCGAGTAGAACCCACGGCCGCCGCCACCACCACCACCAACAAAAACAACAGCACAATAAGTCACCACCAAACTCAACCCCACTATTCCACCATTGTCTCTCACCTCCATCGCCAAGGTAAGCCAACCTCTTTCGACTCCCACCTCAGCCACCATTCTTTCTCTCTACCCTCGAGGCTCCACCTCCGTTACTACCTTGACCACATCTCTCTTGGCCCCATCCCCAATCAACTTGTTCCACTGATTTGTTCCATCTCTTTTAAATTAAACTGAAACCTCTAAATGAACAACTCAAAATTGTGATCTTTCGTACTACCACCAAACAATTCCAATTTCAGAATTTAAATCAAAACATCCTCCAGCATTCGCTTTTGACCAAAAATTCGCTGAAGGTACATCATTGCAGAATTTGACATTGACGGCGTTCGATTTTTTTCCCTAGGATTGGAAATTGTTATCGCCGAAGCTCAGTCGATCTCTGTACGACTGTAATTCTTGTAAGTCAGAACCGCACATACCCACTGTCGCCACAGAGTTGTTGAATATGTTAGGTAGCATATTTCTGTTGAACCCATAAGAAGTGAGTGCTTCTGCTTCGCCATTCGTGTTCTTGCCGCACCCAGAAAATGTAGATCTAAGCAAGTTGGTGTCTTTTGCATAGGCACAGTATTCATTGATGAGAGAGAGAGAGAGGAGGGAGAAGTTGTAATTTTAACAACTGATCTGTTTAGCAAAAAATACTCCATAAGAATGTATTTTGTCTTACTATTAGGTGCAAAGTGTCCTTTAGCCTAAGTTCAAGGGCGGTTTCCGTCTTTTACTGTAATTAAAGTGGCGAATTTGCTGTTCGTAAAGAGAAGTACTGGATTTACCGATGTATTGGAGAGGGAGGGAGGGAGTTTGTAAATTTGAATAACCAATATATGTAGAAAAAATACTCCATAAGTAAGCGTCTTTTGTCCTAGTGTAAGGTGCAAAGTGTCCTTTAACCTAAGTTCAAGGGAGGGAGAGAGGGACTTAGTAAATTTGAATAACCAATATATTTAGCAAAAAAGAACTCCTTAAGTATGCGTCTTTTGTCTTAGTGTAAGGTGCAAAGTGTCCTTTAACCCAAGTTCAAGGGAAACTGCTATTGCAAAAAGCATGCCTAGTTAAATTGATGAATTGGCTGTTTAGAAAGAGAAGAACTGCGTTGATATGTATTGGGAAGTCCAGAAGTATAGCATAGACCAACAGAAATGTTTGCCCATTATAAATTAATTATGATTGTGTATAATGATGCTACCAAACTCTCGTATGGGAAAAATATAAGATATCTGATAGTTAACTTTCTTACTCTCTTGATACAGCACGGCTATGCTGTTGTTGATTTAGAGATTCTGAATCCATCAAAAGTTGAGGACATATGTCTCTCAAAGTTTGTTGCCTTGGTACTGAAGGTAGTTTGATTCCTTAACATTTTTTTTTTAATAGGTGTGCAATTTGTTTTAGATCATTTTGATTTGCATCAGTCACTTTGCAAGCAGCTGTCAACGTGTTCTTTATTTTTCAGTTCATTTCACAAAGACACAGACCTGTTCGAGGCAGCGCTCTAAAGTTCCTGCTGGAATACTTACGAACTTTCCCCTGCAAGGTGTGTCAATCTACGATTGCTTCGCTCTTGTTATATGAATTTCTAATATTTGTTTGGTTACTTTCTCTGTTGTATTTGCCCATTGAATGCAGACACTGATATCTATGGAAAAAAAATTCTCTCTTAGATGAGCGGGCTGCTTCTTTCTTTGATTGTATTGCTTTGATTTACCGTGCAATCAAGCCTATCCCTGACATGGGCTATCGCTCCCGCTGGTGAAAGGTGATGATCACGTCATCAAATATACGAATTCCAACATCCGAAGGGTCTGTCTTCTATGATCGATTGACCTTCTTTTGCTTCTGAGGGGAGTGAGATTCCTCATCTATATGTACGTGAGTACAAGATCGAAAAGAAAGTTGTTTTTCAGCCCCAAACTCCCACGCGTTGGACCAAGCCCATTCGAAAAGCTTCACTTCAAACGATTCCCTTCTCCTTTCAGTCGAGAGCGAAAGCCCTTCTCAAAGTACAAGTCTTTCTTTCTTTATTTTAGAGTCATAAGATAAAAGAGCCATACTATAATAGAAGATTACCTGACACCACTCAAATCCAATTTTCTTTAATTCCTAGCCTAGGTCTCCGAATTAGATTGAGGGTACAATCCTTAATCTGTTCTATACTATAATCTTCCTATTCGTTCTAGGTCGAAGCTTTGGTATAGTAAAAGAGTTGAGACTGGTTAAGATTTTCAGACTTCTTTCTTCCCGATTTGATAATTGTACACAAGGATGACATTAGTATTAATTTCCAGTGATAAAATTGGCAATTATGTCTCTATTGGGGGGGGGGGGTGCGATTTAAGAGATCCCTTGCAAATTAGCCCTCTTATGTGTAGCAATGATAGATTACATAATGAGGCCTATAGTTTGAACATACTACTAAAGGTGAAGCTTGCAGTAATTCGATCGCCCACCAGATCGCCTCTTTGGGTCATTTTGCTACTGTAAGTTCCGAATCTTATACCTTCATCAACTGATTAAACATTGCGGGAACCGCGGAGTCCGCAAAAGGATAGACTTTCTCTTGTAATTTTTTTAGAGAGGATGTTGGCCTTTGCATCATTTGAAAGGTGTTACCCTTGTCTTGTTCATTTTGTCTTGGCCTACCACTAGATTGCGTCGGCGTACCTGTGACAACCCTCGATTCCTTTACCCCATTTTGGGGTGAACTTGAATACTTTTCGAGCATCAGTTACATTTCCATCATTGTGCGACTCATGCAAAGGAGGTCCCTGTCTTTCGCTAGCTGCAACGGTTAACTCCATATTGTGGGGCGTGTGGCCAATTCCTCGTAGGTCCTCGGCTTTATTCCTTGGAGAATATAGCATACACCTCTCCGTCCGAGTGCAATCCTTCAATGCACATCTCAACTGCAGAACTTCCGCATAGCCGATCCTTACGATTCAGACTTAGGTTTATCCATCTATTTAAGTACTCAACAACAAGTTCGTCTTTCAATTGACGGAGCCAGTGAGCTCCATCATGCTAACGGTCCTGGGAGTGATGTAAAAGCGATTCAAAATACTTGCGACATTTGTTCCCAACCATCCATCAATCTTCTTCTGATGTCGCAATAACAGCCGAAAGCATTTCCCTTTGGACTTCGAACAGACTGTTTTACGAGGAGATCTTCGTCAGTTCCAGCATTATTGCACGTCTCCTTCTAGGAGTCTGATTGTTTAGAACATGAACATGGGGACTTTTTGATGGCACCCCAAAGAATTCTTTGGCCGCCTTTGGCTCTGGGCTAAGTTTAGAGGATTTCAGAACCATTAATCTAGCCTTACTCCATGTAACACCGTCAGTGACCTGTTCACTTGAAGCTTCGAAGGATCCAAGGATCCATCTGAACTTGTAGATTTGGAGCTTCTCATCTTGATAGGGATCTTCAGGATTCGTGTCTCGAAGTCATTTTTGCAGTCGCTATTTCTTTTTGTCAGAAGTGATGCAGAGATGTCCTTATGGGCGTGCTACAATTTTTACACACAAATTTTGCGCTTAAGCATGTGAACACAATAATTTGGAAATACATGTCATTTAATTTTGTGAAAGTAGGACACAAATATCTGTAACATATTTCTCTACAAGAAAAAAATACTACTCTCCATTCTTCTCGGGAATTTGAATTTGATTGGGTGGTTTTTGACAGTCGGATCTTTCCGATCCTTGATGGGCTTTGTCCAACAATTATGCTTTCTGGTCTTTTGGCTTGACTTTGGATTGTTCTTCGCGAGTTCAACCTACTTCAGTGTTCTTCGAAGATAGATTTACTTTGGGGGTGGAGGGCTTGACCTTCATGATTTCTCCGTCTTTTCAAATTCGGCTATCATTGTGCTTACTCGTCAGGGCTTCGCCGTCTTCGAGAATTTTGGCTCCTCCGAGGTTTCTCCTGTCAGAACTGAGCTTTGTTGGCTTCTCTTTCTTGGCTTTGAGCTTGTGAGAAACCTTTGAGAAGTAGTAAGGCAACTTATGATCTTCTTATGAACTTCCTCCTCTATTTATAGGGGCTTGAGGGGTCATTGTGAAATTCTTGTAAGAATTTGGGGTGTTCTATACAGTTTTTATTTATTCTAGTGGACCTTGATGTGAATATGAAGAAGGTCTATATTAGTTACTTTCCCTAAGAAAATTAATGGAGTTATATTTGTGTGTAATTGTATACTTAATGGGAGTTGGTGTTTGTACGACTTGACCAGTCATTCTTGAGCTGTATCTTGACATGTGGTGTCATGCAATTCGTCATTTGGCAGTGTCACTAAATTTATCTTGTCATGTTGCTTTATTTGAACTTTTTAATTTGGACGTGGTTTAGCACATTTTGGTTCGACAAATTTTAGGTGTCTACAGTGATCATTGTCTATTCACTATTAACAATAATTAAAACATTATGTCCAGTGGTGTTACTCTCTACCTTCGCATATTTATATCGGTATAGATGATATGTATTTGTATGTACAATGATCCTATTTCTCCCCCCCATACATAATGTACTAAAATGATCACTTCTAATTTAGTTTAAAAACTGAAAACTAATAAAATGTTAATTTGCACCCTCAGCTAGTGTCTGATCAATGCTAATTTACAAATAGGAAGGAAAATCGAAGTTGGGCTGAAAAGTCAAAAAAAAGAAAAGAAAAATCAGTGTCTTCTTAACTTGAAGATAGGTGGTTTGTAATTGTATTGCACTCATTATGTCTCTTAAAAGTTATAAGCGTCCAAAGGGGTAAACATTGTGAGTCGGAGAGTAAGCGGTCTAGCACGCAAGCCTTGCAAAACCAGATGAAAAGATCTATGAAAAAGTTGTTTACAGGAATTGTTTATATGAAATGAACAATATAAAGCTGGATGATTGGTGTAAAAAGGACAGTAAAATTCTGAAATGGACCCCAAAGTTGCATATTAGTAGGTTAGAAGATGATGAGTCTAGAGAACCTTAACAAGGTGGTGTTGTAATAACATGACATACAGTTTTGGTTCCTTGATTCACCTGTTAGAAAGTGTGATTCCATTCAGTGATATGATTTATGAATGGAGGAAGCCCAAAGAGACACTTTAAAACAAGACTTCATTAAAGAATTATTTTAAGCAGAGAATGAGCACATGGCAGTGGAAGGAATAACTTGAGAAGATTAATCAGTGTAGCTGACCCCAATGACTTTGGGATCAGACCTCTGGAAACAATTCGAGTGATTTGGAAGACAAAGTTTCCTTGGGATAAATGCATATGGTAAAACATCTTGCATCTTCCTCCATCTCTTACTATTTACTGCAAGGATTTCCAATGTGTTGGATACGTGTACAGAAAAAACATTTATTACCTTGCCTTTTCAATCTCTCTGAAATATCTCCTACTTCCTTTCTTTGAAGATTCTAGATAGATCCACATGTTCACCGTGACTGATTTTGATACAGTTTTAAGGCGGAACTAGAGCGAGTATAAATACTGTTGCGGCTAGAATCTTGATTTTCTGTGCATGCAATCTTTATTAAAGTCTTTTGGTGTTTCCGTGATTGCACATTATTGGCTTACTTTCTTACCTTCCATGTTCATTGGTTCCTGAATTCACCTATCTAATCTTGTAATGTGGCAGACATCTTTTACAGCAGCTGGTTGTTATCTTTGTCCCGCTCCTGGCACTAAAGGCCTCAAACTCTTGGTTTGTTGCTCAGTCGATTCTTCTTCGAATATTGAGCCCTTCCATCTACTTCCATGTGAAGGACAAAGCTACACGTTGCCATCCGACTTATCAGAAATTATAGCAAGCGGAAAATCAAATTTGGATGACTTGGCTATAGATGCATCAAACGTGCACTTTTTGGGTGTAGCCCCTCCTGAATCTGTTTTAGTTGAAGCAAGAAGACTCAATTTACTGAATGAGTCTACGTACACCGACATTCTTAAAATGCAGCAAGATGAAACTGATAGTTTCAGGTCCAACTCTGACAAGGTCTTTGACAGTGAGTTTAGAGCAGAAGTAGCACTTATGGATACTTCAAATGTTATTCAGCCAGGGGACATTGGTTACTTTATGAATAGATACTTAATAAAATGGGACCAGTTTCAAAATGTTTCAGTGCAGAAAGGTTCCTTGGGCAAGGCTACCAGTACCCTAGATAGCAGACAAGGAAGTGACAGTTGCTTTTTCCTAGATGATCACTGCAAGATAGCCAAAGTGCGGAATATGGTTGATGCTGATTGGCTGTATCTTTCCAAGTTGTCACAGTCTCATCATGAAGAAAATTCTAAATTGCCAAGGGTTTCTGTTGCCAAAAAGGTGGAGCTTCGGACCAAAAACAGAAATGCATGTGCTGACTTTGTGCTGGAAGCTGCAGAAAGTGCACTGCAGCTTTTGAAGACAATCCCTGTTGCTGTTAGAAAAAGTCTACCTGTGTTAGTGAATCCCCAAGGGGAGTTGCTGAGTGCACCGGTATGTGTATGTTGTTCCTGCTTAGCTTCTTGCATTGCTTAAGACTAAACGGATCAGTTTTAAGCCTAATCTCTCCCTCTCTGTCTCTATACCAGAGTGTTGGTTTCAAGATCTGCCCTTGCTTGACTGTATCAGCTAGTTTTAGGCCTAGAGTACCGCTTGGTGGAGGTCATAGCTCCTTTCTCTAGTCTTCATGGAGAATGCATCACTGTTGTGTAGCCGTGCAGGATGGTGAGGTTTCATGTTTCTGAAAAGCACCTCGATTACCAATACATCCGCTGTATTGTGGCTGTGCTGATAGACACTACATGAAATGCATCACTGTAGTGTAGCCAGGCAGGATGGTAAGCTCCCAGGTTTCCTCTAGTTCACGTTTCGTCTCATCTGTTGTGTACATTTCATTTAGTGTCTCCCTGTTAGATAAATCACTATACAATTGGAAGTTGAGTAATTTACGATACATCCATTCTTTTAGAATATCGTTTGGGACCTGGTTATTCTTACTGAACTATTTGTGTCACTCTTTCATTTCCTTTATGCACTGAGATTTTTGCTATGTAGATTTGTGCTCGAGGATGATTTTTTGGAGGCATTTCTTGTGTATGTTTTTCTGGCTGCAGTTTCTAAAAAGAGGATGTCATACCACTGTGCCCTTACACTCTATTTACTGTATAGAGTTGGTGGTTGTAACTTGCCTCCTCACACCGAGCTTGTTTCCAACCAAGTCCATGTACCGTAGGGATGGACTACAACCGACCATGGTCCTCATGTTATAAATCGTGCCTCGTGACTTGATAGCTCGTAGGTTCCTCAAGCTGTGTGGCTTGTGTTATTGTCATATCATCTAGGTCTAGCATTGTCTGAATTCGCTGTTAATTTAGTATTGTCACATTGATCTATCCTAATATATCCACTCGTTTAAATGAGGGTTTCACCACGCCATATAGCATTGCACCCTGAGTTAAGCTCGGTGCAGGTGAGGATTCTTTTTCACCACAGATAAGACTCATAGGCCCAGTTTGGCAGCTGGAAAATTAAAGGAAAAATAAGATGATTTTTTTTTTTAAATCTTCCTTTCTGGTTTGGAGGAAGAACCATATTAAGAAAGAAAACAATATGAAATTTGAAGGAATATACAAGAAACGGACAGACGTCAAAATATGAGCGGAAAAAAGGAACATGGAAAAGGGGCTAGAATTGTCTCAAACCCTCTATCCTTACGGCACCGCTATCTCTCTCAGCCTCTCTCTGGTTCCTTTCTCTCATTCACTGTCACATCTCAATCTTTCTCCCTTACTTCGTAAATGGCTTCCAAGCGGCAACGGACGCTTCTCCACCCTAGGGCATCGACTCAGAGCAATCTCTTCCAACCGATCTCAATTAAGGAGCCAAACTGAGTTTGCTCTTCCACCGAGCGATGATGAACACGTGCAGGATTTGAATCACCCATCATCACTGGAATGGTCGCTATCTAGGGCTGGGTCTGAAAGTGGAGATGAGGTAAGTTACCGTTCTCAAATGTGTATCTTCAGTAATCTGAAATTAGCACTGTTTGAAATCGAATCAGATTTTGATTGAGTTTTTGTTTTTGGATATGATTAAGACATGTTTGGACGGGCAATTTCATCCCAAACAATCTCAATCAAGGAACCAAACTGTTCGGTGGACCGAGCGGTGATGAACAGGAAAGGGATTTGAATGGCCCATCATCACTGGGAGTGTTGCTATCGAGGGCTGGGTCTGAAAGTGAAGGGGTAAGTTACCATTCTCAAGTGTGCATCTTCAATAATCTGAAATTAAAATTGTTTGAAAACGAATTGAATTTCGATTGAGTGTTTTTGGATATGTTTAAGATGGATTTGGAGACATGCAGTCTCATCCCAATTAATCTCAAACAAGGAGTCAAACTGTTCGGTCTTCCACCAATCGATGAAGAATATGGTAGGAATTTGAATGACCCATCATCGCTGGAAGGGTTGCTATCTATGCCTTGGTCTGAAAATGAAGGTGGCACAAGTTACCATTCTCAAATGTGTATCTTCAGTAATCTGAAATTTAAATTGTTTGAAATTAAATCTGATTTTAATTGAGTTTATTTATTTATTTATTTATTTTTTAAAGACGAATTTGGATATGGGTTTTACTTGTGTAGCTTGTTGTTGTTTGAATTGTATCGTACATGTATTGATATAACATTTGTTTGTTCATAATGTCACCAGAGTAATGGCTTAGCCACCAGTTGCTCATACATTCATCAGTTGTTACTTTCTAGAATCTGAAATTTGTGCTTTTGAGCCTGACTTTATTGCTTGTTTAATCTGCAAAGATCAATTTATACAGGGTAGCGATTTCTCTATATCTATGGCGACATTTTCTTATAACTACTTCTTTCCGGTTTCTATCAAAGTCGATCTGTTACTCTGTTAGTACTTGGCTCATTCTGCCCTAGATGTCATGACCAAGCTTGTTATAGGCTTGTCGTATTCTGGTACAACTGGTGGCTAAGCCATTCTGTCTCCATATATCTGGAACACGCATTAGATCATCTACTTGGAGTAGGAAATGTTATAGCACCAGTCTGATCCTTTACTCTTCACCTTTCAACAAATTGTCTCGTTCTTTTAACAAATTGTTCAGCATTAATATATGCCCATTGAGCATTTATCTTGCTCACACACTTATAGATGTGCCTACATTTTTGGTATTGAAAGATTTTAAAGTATGGGAGCATTATCAGTTTTGGATACTGGAATGCTGGAGTCTTATATAAAAATGTCATCGGCGATCATAATGTTCATTGTTGTGTCTTTCTGCTTGAAGATTTCTGAATTGGCTTCTGTGTTGTATTTCATTTGATGATTGCACCTATTATCTTGCTGTGTTTTAGGATGTTCCAAGCTTCACCTAGATCGTAGTGTCGCAGTGAAATTGGCTTTGATGATTTGAATGTAAACCGACGTTCGTTCTGTTTCCGTACTTGATGAAGTGTTTTAGAAATGTCTTGATGAATTCCGGCTCCTGAGCCTATTGCTACTTCCCTGAGTCCCAATTTGCTGTCCCGTCATACGAGGTTATTGATTTGAGCATTCAGTCCAGGATGCAGAAAATCAACTGAGAAAATTTCAGGAAAGCTCTGCGTACTGGTTCTATTTTTGGTTAGATAAAACATCCTGCAATTTATATCCTGCATACTTGTTCAGTTTCTGGTTAGATAAATTTTCTTGAATTTATCAGTGCATCTGTGTTAGTTATAGTTATGTTTGCCTCATTCAGAATAAAAATTGAGCTCATTGACATTTTTTTCTTTTGCCAAGTACTAGTGAGGTTGATTTGATTGAAGGTGTTTGGATCTGAGCATAATAAGTTAGTAACTATATAGACAGTGTTACCACATGTTAAGAGATTTCTGTCGGTCCAAAGTGATAATTTGATGAGGGGTTAGAAAGTTGTAGGAAATCTTTGGCTCTTGATACTAAATCCTGTAGAGTTACTGAAGACATGCCAAACTCACTTCCCGTCACACCATGTTAGGGTCTCTAGGTGCTATTTATGTACTTTTTTACTGTCACTTTCAATCTATTTGCCATTATTTTTCTGGTAGCTAGTGTCTGAGCACGGTGTAGACATTGTTTTAGATCTGACTTGGTCTTGATAATAATTATTATTCTGTGTGCTGAAAATTCTGATGCTTTACAAGGGTGCCATTAGTTGATTTCTTCAATGATTAATGTGTTGGAAGCCCTTAAGTCATATTTGTGATGTCAATTGAGCCAATTGAAGATTGAACTGTACATTGTGCTATTTTTACTTTAAATTCCCATGAATTGCCTCATCATATTTGCATGATGTTATCTCATTTTCTTTTTGAGAATTTTGGTATTTTGTTTTGTTGCTGACAATTGCTTGGAATTTTTTTTTGAGATATTTGATTGGGATAGAAAGTGATCTTTGTGCTCTGTGAGGACGATCACAGGAACTGATGTCTTACTCCTCCCTGGGGAAGAACAAGTAGGGCCTACGCTCCAAAAGTGATAATTTAATCAAAATAGGAATTTGTTAGCACCTAAGGTTGGTCCATGCCTTGTCTTAATTGTGGCGGAAATATGTGGAAGTGTCAAGTAATGTAGAGTACCCATAGGATGACTGCTTGGGGTTCTTTGCTTTCTTGCTGATGAACATGCTTGGGATGTTTGATTGCTGAAAAAGCAATCTTTTTTTCTCCGTGATTCTAGTCATTAGCTAATGGGGGTGTCTGTTTAGTCATACCGTTCTTCTGTAATCTGCAAAACCTGATTATTATATGGCAATTTTTCTTGTTGTTCATTTGTGTTAGTAATGCATTTTTCTACGGCTTATTGGCTAGCAGCTCCTGCTTGAATTGCCATGGCTGCTGGCTTTTTTGTGTGTGTATGTTGCGTTACTCTTTTGTCTACAGAGAAGTTTGAAGTGTCCTAATGAATCATGTTTGACAGTATTTGTGATAGATAAGCTGAGGTATAATGTCCTTGGTCGTACATTTGGGAATCTGCATCTTTGATTAGGCAATTCCATAAATTTAGTCGTGGACTCATTTATTTGTAAACGGAGATAGCAAGCTTATCGTGCGATCTCTGTTTCTTTTTAATTTTCGAGGTAGATACTGATGACTAAATATATACATGCTAGTGTTTGTACTCTTATTAACATCAAGCTACAATGTAGAATGGCGGAAGCAGAGGAGATTCAGCCCGTCGTGTGTGATAGTGGAACTGGTATGGTGAAGATTGGTGGGTTTAGTTTCTTCATAGAAATCATCTTGTTTATGCTTGCTCTTAACCTGCCCCATTTGTCGATAAATCCAGAGAGGAATACCATAGCCGGACATATGACCAGACGAGAATATAACTTGTATGGGGGATGTTAGTGCGAGTTTGCGAGCCATGATAATTGGTTAGTGAGAGTGACGACTTGCTCACCTCAGTTAAAACAAATGTACTCGTGGAATTCACAATTTCTTGTATTTTTTGTTTCCCAAATTGGGCATGGTATTTTTCCTCTTCAAGGACTCGACTAATCCGTTTATGTTTAAGATTATATAAATATGTGAGCTAATTGCGAACCACTGTGAAACTGTTTGGACGAGACATTTTCACTTTCATGTTAATGTGTTATGGTTTTTAATATGGTGTGTTAACGACTAGTTTGGTGTCATTGCACTGTTTTCTTGTGTGTAGAAATTGTGCACGGGTTTCTCAAAAAAAAATGTCCACGGCAGTTACAAATTCTGTAGATCCCAGTGGTTTGCAAGTTGAATAGTATGTCAAACTCTAGTGTCTTGCGATTTCGGAATGCTATCTCTTTGGTTATTCCTCTAGTTTTAGATGTTTTGTTCTGTACCTAGAAGGCAAATACTACGCGGTCATTTTGACTCCTTGTTTGAGTGATTCTATGACTCTTAATTCGAGTGATTCTTAGTTTCTTCAGCCGAACAAGTTGATTTTGTTGTAGGCTCCGTCCAAATTTAGTTCAAAATACATGAAGGTATGAAGTATAATCAAGAGAAATTGGGGCATGCAAACTCCTTTTTTGTACTCCTTGCTCTCTTTTTTTTATGAACAGTACACTTTTGGAAGAGCACAAGGAGAAGGGTAAGAAACAAAAAATTAAAGCCATGCAAATCACTTAGAAATTTCACTATCAAGTTTGATGCTCACTTCAACTTTAACCCATTTTCTGATTATTTTTTCAAATTCAAATTTAAAAACGTTTACTTTCTATGAATGACTCCATTTCAACCTCTCTGCATGTTATTAAAAAACAATGTTTTGGGTCTAGGGTGGTTTGTCCCTGAACAACCCCCAAGAGAGCCATGAGTCTTCTTAGTTGAAATTGCAGAGGCTTGGGTCATGACTCTGCAATTCGAGAAGTTTTTTCATTGACTCGTAAATTAAAACCCTTCCTTTTGTTCTTGTCAGAAACAACTTTGTTCTTCTTTAATCCGCAGAAAATTTAGGAACCTTGACTTTGATAATCACTTCTTTGTTGAACCAAATGGTTCTTCGGGGGGGGGGGGGGGGGGGGGGGGCTTTGGTGTGCATGGTATTCTTCAGCTATTAACTGTAAGGTTATTTCGTCAACAACTTATCCTTCTGGAAGTTAGCACTGTTACAAATCAGTCTTGGTTTATAGCTCTAGTTTACGGTTCTCCTTACTTTCATCTTCGAGAGACTGTGTGGAATCAATTTGATTCCATTCTGCCTCTCCATAAACCCCTTTCTCTCTTAGGTGACTTCAATCAAGTTCTTTTCTCCCATGACAAGTCTGATCCTTGTGC
This sequence comes from Linanthus parryae, assembly GCA_023055425.1. NCBI lineage: Eukaryota > Viridiplantae > Streptophyta > Magnoliopsida > Ericales > Polemoniaceae > Linanthus > Linanthus parryae. The sequence continues at coordinate 8,579,142 of JALGPY010000009.1, read as the reverse complement.
TTCGAATATTAGGGGTGCTGAAATTCTTCAAAATTTCTTAACAAATGGAACATGTTTGAAATTAAGAATATAGGACCCTAGTTCACATGGTCCAATAATAGTTTGATGCATCACCAACCTTTGAAAGACTGGATAGAGATTGGTGCAACTTAGATTTCCTGCGCCTTTTCCCTTCAGTGACTATCAAAAACTTGGGAATGGGAGTTTCTGATCACTCCCCCATGCATTTTCAATTGCTTGACAATTTTACCCCAAGATCCTGTCCTCCAAGAAGATTTGAATCTTGGTGGTTGAATGTCCCATCAACCCACAACCTGCTTGATTTCATTTGGAGACTACTTATTTATGGATCTCCTTGCTTTAGAGTTTCAAAGATTCTTCAAATTACTTTGAAAGCTTTCAGGCTTTGGGCTGCTTCTAGACTCCCTATTTCAGGCTTTGGGCTGCTTCTTGACCATCTTTATCTAATCAAATTAAGAATGTTCAACAACTTATAACCCATACTCAATCTCTTCTTCCAAATTCTGATGCAGCCTCAACCTTTTCAAATCTCCATAAAGAACTTCAGAGGCTCTTCTCCTGTAAGGAAACTTTCTGGGCTCATATAGCTAGATGTAATTGGCTTAAAGATTAGGGACGACAATATGGTCCGATCCGATCTGTGATCCGAGCGATCCGGGCCAAATGGATCGGATTTTGATCCGATCCAATTGAGAATGGATCGGATTTGGATCTGGAAAGCCAGATCCGATCGGATTTGGATCTGGATTTGGATCTGACCCGATCCGATCCGACGTATATGTGTGCTTTATAAATATATTCATACTAGCTCCCCACTATCACTTCCAAAAAGAATACAATAGTAATTCCAACCTACAAAGCTATTTATGTTGTGTTTTAGGCTTCATAACTTGCGAACATGCCTTAGCGTATGAAATAGTGTTTATTTGTTATGTTATTTTTTATATTTTATTGCAAACCCAAGTCGGATCCGATCCGAATCCGATCCGACCACGTATTATATGGATCTACGGATCGAATTTTGGATCAGCTGGATGAAACCTGATCCGATCTGATCTGAAGCCGGTGATGATCCAAACGGATCTGGATCGGATCTGGATCCCATTTCTTCTAGTCGGATCTGGATCGGATCTAGCATGATCCGATCCGGATCCGACCCGTTGCCATCCCCATTAAAGATGGCAGTAAAAATACAAAGTTCTCCCATGCCTACACCAAATTTAGAGCTGTCTGGTCCCTCCGTCTTGCTGATGGCTCTTACATCACTGACCCTAAATTGTTAATGCAAACCAATTCCTAATATGAACTCACTCTTGGAAGAGAAAAATAACCTTTATGCCTTTCCGTTAATGTGTAACATCAATAAGTTCCTCACCCCAGAACAACAGTTTACTCTCTCTAAGTCTTTTACTGCCCAGGAAGTTTCCAAGGCAGTTTTTGAAATGTCCCCTCTCAAGGCCCCTGGGCCGGATGGGTTCCAACTGGCTTTCTTCCAAAAGTCTTGGAACACTGTTTCTACTGCAGTTACCTCTGCTGTTCACTCTTTCTTAAACTCAGGATTCATGATTAGAGAACTTAACAAAAATTACATAGTTCTTATCCCTAAGATTAACAATTCTCAAGGAGTATCTGATTTTAGACCAATTAGCTTATGTAATGTAATATACAGGATCATAGCTAAAGTTCTTGCTAATAAACTGATATTGGTTCTACCGTCTCTCATTTCAGCTAATCAAAATGGATTTCTACCCAAAAGACTTATCCAAGACAACATTTTGATTGGCCAAGATCTTGTCCACACAATACATAAAGTTAATTCACCCAGCGAACCAAAGCTAGGAGCTCTTAAACTAGACATTTCTAAGGCTTTTGATAGAATTCGATGGGATTTTCTAGAGCATGTCCTAAATCAGATACATTTTCCTCCCAAGTTCATCAGGCTTATTATGCAGTGTGTTACTACAGTCTCTTATTCCATTCTTCTTAATGGTTCTCAATCCTGCTATTTCAAACCACATAGAGGATTGAGGCAAGGAGATCCTTTATCTCCTCTCTTCTCTTTGTGTGCTGAAGCACTCTCTAGCTCTCTCCAAATGGCAGAGAGTGATAAGCTGCTCACTGGAATCCCCTACTCCACCCATCACAATATCTCTCATCTCCAATTTGCAGATGACACATTACTGTTTTTCAAAATCTAAGATCAAACTGCCCACCAAATTAGGATAATTCTTGATGATTTTGCTAGACAATCTGGTCAAGCCATTAAATTAGATAAATCCTCCTTAGTTTTTAGTCCCAATTGTACTGGAAATGACAAAATTAACTTTGCTACGGAATTAGGTTTATATCCTCAGGACAGCATAGAAAATACTTAGGAGTCATCCTTGATGGCACAAAGTCTAAAAAGAAATAATTAAGAACACTATCTCCAAAATTTCCAATAAATGTTCTGGATGGCAAGGTCTCTTACTTAACACCTTTGGAAGAGCCACCCTTATCAAGGCTGTTCTTAATAGCTACCTTGTTTATCCATTGTCAGTCTATTTGTTTCCCAAAAAAGACTGTGACCATATTCAATCTTTACATTGAAAATTCTTCTGGTTTGGAAATTCAAACAAGAAAGGAGTTTGGCTCTCTTGGGACTTTCTTTGCAATAAAACTAGAAATGGAGGTTTGGGTTTCAAAAATATTCAATGTTTCAATAATGCTCTGCTAGCTAAAAATTGTTGGAGGCTTATTCATAACCCAACATCGCCTTTCAGTTCATACTTCACTTCGGAATATTGCAAACGAAAACCATTTATGGCCCTTAAATGCAATGCCAACTCCTCCTGTGCTTGGAAGAATGTCTGTAAGGGAAAACCCACCCTTCAACTTGGCCTCAGCTGGAAAATTGCTGATGGTAGTAAAATTTGGATTAGATCAAGAGGATGGATTAAGGATGTACCTAGTTCATCTATTGCAGATTGTCTTGAAAGCTCAGATGCTTCTTCCAACTTCAAGTGGGTGTCCCAACCGAAGCATGAAAGTAACAATCAGTGGAATCACACCATTTTAAGCCAACTCTTTCCTGAGTGGCTTTATGGTCACTTGTTGCTTCACGTGATGGATAGTGATTGTGGTAGCGATGTTCCTTTCTAGCGAGCAACCTCCAATGGAATCTATTCTGTTAAGTCAGCTTACAATCTCCAAAACTTCAACAATTCTTCCCCCCATTTCTCTTCTCAGAAAATTCGATTCAATTGCGTTTCTTTATCTCCCAAATGGAGGAGGTTTTGGTCCTCAGATCTTCCAGCCAATATTCAACATATTTTCTGGAGACTTGCTACTAATTCGTTACCCTGTTTAGCTAGCCTACATTCTAGAATTTCATCTATTAATCCACATTGTCCCTTGTGTCCTAATCAACCCGAAACAGACTCACATATTTTCTTGAAATGTCACATGGCTCTGAGACTTTGGGATGTGGTTCCTCTTTCCCATAATCAAAAACCCAACACTAATAGACCTCTTCAACTTTGGATACTTCTATGTATTAAGAAAAGGAAAAAATTGTATCATATTAGTAATTGGCACTGGATTCCTGCTATCTTCTGGATACTTTGGATCACCAGAAATAAATGCTTGTTTGAGAATCTTAACGCTAATGAAACCCAATTGTTTCATCTCACTGAGGTTTTGGCAAATCATATCCTGGATACTGCTTATTGTTTCCTAATTTCTCTTTTGAAGTAGATAATGATGATTGGGTTGAAGTTGTAGTTCTTCCAGGGCCCTCCTCCTAGGTTCCTGGTCAAGTGCAGTTTGATCCTTCTGTAGTGGTATCAGTCTCTGAAGCCGCTCCTTTGGCGTCTTGCCCCCTCTGTCTTACCCATGCTCAGTTTCCCTCCAAGTTATGACTCCTCAGACAGGTCCTCCTCCTGTTGTGGCTAGCTCCTCTGTTGGTTTCTCGGCTGAAGCTTCCTCTAAGGATCCTGCTATGCCTTATCCGCCTGATGCTGCTGATGTTGATGTTCTTCCTCCAATTCCAGGAGATAAGCTTATGTCTGCCATTATCCCTTTTATTGGTGGTTGATCTCAGTGATCTCAGTGTGGCTTTCCAGGAGGTTTTTGTGTATTTATTCTGCTAGTTTGTTAGTATCCTCTGGGCTTTGTTAGACTCAAAACTTTGCCTGATCCCTTAGAGGCTCTTTTGTTTGTTTGGGAGCTTAGCCTACTGTATTTCTTTTGGTGTTGCTTCGTCTTTCAGGAGTGGCTTGTTTGCCATGTCCGTTTAGCGTTTAGCTTTGGATGTATCGATTTTTGATCTATAAATTGAAGTTCTTTTCTTCCCGAAAAAAAATCCTGATTTCGACAGCCCATGGCATAAATGTGAAACGGAGATTCAGGAGTTCGGAGAACCACCACACAACATGTGATCTAATTTTTTTTCCATTGAAGTCACGACATGTGATCTATTCGAATGTGACATCTGTTGGTGTCTCCGAATGTTAGAGTTCTAATTTTTTTTTCACTGGCAACGAAAGATTTCGATTAAAATAAGACGATTACAAGGAAAAGGGGGCATTCCCCCTGAAAAACCAACTGAAAGACCTACAAACAAGCCATATGCCTCAACAAACTAGGAACCTAGTGGGTTAAGCTCGATGGCACCCAACAGCAAACCCCAAAAACAAAAAGGCCCATTGGCATCAAGAGCCTCTTAAATACACTTTACAAAGCAAAGACCAAGAGAGGCAACACTAAAGAAAGCAGCCCAAAGACCATAAAAACATAAGAGCCCATCAAAGGCCCAACAAGCAGCAATGAACCCTAAGGCACATGGAACTTCTGGATGATTGGAGCAGCAACAGCATGACGACGGCAGCGGCGTGGACGGCGGAAGGCAGTGGCGTGGAAGGCGGAATGCGGCGGCAGCGGCAGAGCCCTTCACCTCGTCTAAAAACCAGTCACAGGGGGGAGGAGGAAGGGAAAACGAAATATTTTCCGGTCAAAGAGGACCGTTCTGCTCCCCAAACCGGCGAGACAAAATCGGGGGAGGGGGAGGTGGGGAGAAGAATGAGAGTCTTTGAAGGGAGAAGCAATGAGACCCACGGAGACCGGTGGAGGGAGAGAGGAGGGATGGGGGAGCAAGAGAGGGGGGCGGCGGCGAGAGCTACGTCGGCGACTGGCAGCAGGGTGGAGCAGCGACGGTTGGATCTGCAGATCAGGCGTGGCGACGGGCAGCACGATGGTCGGAGGTGGGATTGCGTCAAGGCTTTCGGAGAGAGATGACTTTGGGAAGGGGCGGCGGGGTAGTTAAAATGACCAACCGAATCCCCTTGTCCTGCAGAGGGGAGGGGAAAGCAATCGAAGAGGAGATCTCGACTTCGATTCTGAAAACCCGGCGGCGCACCTGATTTGAGAGAAACCAGTAGGGCCTAAGACCCAGTGAGATCCGGCTGGGAGAAGGAGGCTAGTTGAGGTGGCGAGGTAGCGGGTGTAACGGCGGTGGGTGGCAGCAACATCATCGTAAGGGAAAGGGGAGGCCCGGCGGCAGCTCCATGGGGGAGGAGCCGCCGCCGGGGAAGGTGAGGGAAGAGTAGGGTTTCTGGATAGAAAAAAGTTAGAGAGGGAGTGGGTTGTAACCAAGAGTTAAATTTAGAGGTCTAGTTTGAGCTCTGCAATAATGCTTGTACTATCCATTTTTATAAATGGGTAATTAACAGGTAAAAAATTTCTTCTCGAAGAGGCTTTTTTCTACCTTTTTTTTCATTTAGCTTTCGTTTGGTCAAGACATTTCTTGAAAATAATTTCGGGTTTCATTCATTATCTAGCAACAATTAAACACTTTTTTTTCTTGAATCTTTTTCATAGTATGTTTCCTTCTCATTTTCCAAACTACATGGGCATTAGAAAGAGGTTCTTGAGTTGCATTTTCATCTCGTATGCTGCTACACGAAGGCCACAGTTTTTCCTTCATAGTTGTAATTAACTTGTTTCTCCTAATTTCCGGTCCCTCATAGACAGACATCTGCCGTGTCTCCCCGATTCTTTTTTTTGTCCAATTCTTTTCGCTTTTCTATATCTAATTCTCCTCTTATCTCATTAGTGGAAATTGCATTTCTTTCCCTCTCCCATACAATCAGTTGGCGTAGCTGAAGCTCAAGACACGTAAATTTACGGCCTATAAAAAAGTGCCACGTGTTTATAACGTAATAACGCTTATCAAACTATTGTTCATACGTGACGAATAGTTTTCGGACCAAATTTTGAAAAAGACTAAACTTATTTACAAATTAGGACGGTCCATGGCGACGCCATGTCATTACACACAACATGCCTACAAGTTAGCAAATACAGCCAATCAAAGAGTGTCACTTGTCAAATTGACGCATCTATTAAGACTGGCAAGTCCAGAGAATCATATCACACCACTTGTCAAATAGTTGCAAAAAATAAGAAATAAAAATATTTCTTATTATAAATCATTAAATAAAATTATAACATAATAATTGTTTATTACTTATGTGATTGGTGGAGGTCATCTTTATTTAATTATGTGATTGGTATGGTTGCTAGCCACATTCTGTTGGGGAGGTCGTGTTTATGTGACTTATCATGGTTGTGATAACATTTATGTGTTCACATGGGCGAGACACAAGACAAATATGACTCCTAAAGTTCTAATGATTGGCGTGACTTGATTTAAGAAAACGGGTGAGACATTGTTGGTTGATAAACCCCATTTGTTTGAAGCTAACTTGAGAAGAGCTAAGCTCGGGCTTGCCCTTATGGTTCATACACTGGTCATGAAAGGTGAAGATTCAGAAGGTGTTGTGCCTCCCAAGTTGTAGCCCATCCTGGACCAGCTTGGTGAATTGATCTCAAAAGATCTACCAGACAGCTTGCCACCTATGAGGGATATACAACACCATATTTACTTAGTCCCTGGAGCCAGCATACCGAATTTGCCGCACTATCGGATGAGCCCCAAGGAGAACCAGATACTGCATGAGAAGGTGCATAAATTACTTGCCAAGAGATTCATTCGAGATAGCATGAGTCAATGTGTCGTGTCAACACTTCTCGCTCCAAAGAAGGACGAAAATTGGCGTATGTGTGTGGACATCAAGGCCATAAAAATGATCACTATCAAGTGCAGGTTCCCTATCCCTCGGTTGGATGACATGTTGGACAAGATTGATGACTCTCAATTGTTCTCCAAGATTTACATGCGCATCGGCTGCCATCAGAGTCGGGTCACACTAAGGGACGAGTGAAGACTGCATTCAAGACCAATGATGGCATGTTCGAGTGGTTGGTCATGCCTTTCGGTTTGTCCAATGCACCCAACACTTCCATTAGGGGTGTAAGCAGTCCGGTTTGGTGCGGTTATTGCTAAAACCATAAACTGAACTGAATACATTGGTTTAGTAATTTTTTAACCAAACCAAACCATTTGAAATGATGAACTAAACCAAACCAAACCGAAAAACATTGGTTTGATTCGGTTCGATGCGGTCGGTTTTCCTAAAAATTATCGAATGGATATTATAATATTACTTTGTCAAAGAATTTCAAGTTTAAGTGAAATATAAATTATATAGACTTAAAAAATATGCACAACTATTGTTTTAGAGAGAAAATATGATGAAACGCGAGAAAAATAGAGAAGTCTTTAATTGAATCTATCTTCTCATGTTTCTCTTTTCTATATTTTTTAATATACTTTACACAATATACATTATAGTAAAAGTACGCTAAGTACATATCGGTTTGGTTCGGTTTGGTGCGGTGTGATATTTTTTACAAACCAAAAACCAAACCGAATAAGCGGTTTGTGAAAAATTGAACCGTTGATAAACCGAACATCTAAAAAACTATCCAAAACCAAGCATTTCGGTTTAGTTCGGTCGGTTTGACCGTTTTACTCGGTTTTCCTTACAGCCCTAACTTTCATGCGTCTAATAAATCAGGTTCTTCGTTATTACATTGTGTATTTCTTTGTTGTTGATTGTGATGATATCCTGATTTGCATTTGATCTCTGGATGAATATGCACAACATGTAGAGGCAGACTTAACTGTTTTGAAGAGGAATACAATGTACACCAACCTCAAGAAGTGAACCTTCACGACGGATAAGCTATTGTTCCTCGACTTTGTTGTGGGAGCAGAGGGTGTTCAGGTGGACGACGAGAATTTGCGTGCAATCAGGGACTGGCCCACACCTAAGATTGTTAGTGAAGTTCGTAGCTTCCACAAACTAGCTACATTATATTGTCGCTTCATCCGATATTTCAGCACGATCATGGCAACCATTACCGTGTGCATGAAGAGGTGCAAGTTCCTGTGGGGAGAGCCTGCAGAGAAAGTTTTTGCTCTCATCAAGGAGCGCCTATGCTCAACACCAGTCTAGCATTACCTACTTTTGAGAAGCTGTTCGAGGCGGAATGTGAAGTGACCATTGAAGCACTCCTATCCTAAGAAGGTCGACTGGTGGATTTCTTCAGTGAGAAGCTTAATGAGGCAAGACAACGACGGAGCACCTATGATCAGGAGTTCTACGCCGTGGTCTGAGAACTGAAGCATTGTTATAGCGACTATCATGCTTTAAAGTATCTGAACAGCTTATAACAACTCAATAACATGCACATCCTATGGTCTACCTTCTTGTAGAAATTCAATTTTTTTTTAATTAAAAACAAGTCTGGAGCCCAGAATCGTGTTGCAGGTGAGCATAGTCGTTGGGTTGTGTTGCTTACCTCACTCGCGCATGAGGTTGTAGGTCTTGAGTTCCTGAAAGACCTGTATGTAGAAGATGAAGACTTTTCAGAGCTATGGCGTAAGTGGAGCAAGGATCATACAGTGCTAGATTTCCACATTCAGGGTGTGTATCTGTTTTGAGGAAACTTGTTGTGTGATGGGGAATCTTATTCGAGAAATTCACGACAACGGGTTAAGTGAGCATTTGGGACGTGACAAGATAATTATAGCTCTTCAAGAGAGATTCTATTGGTCGCAGTTGAAGAAGGGTGTGGTTAAGTATGTTCGTAAGTGCTCTTTCCAAGGGCCTATGTCAGAACACTGGTCTTTATACTCCACTTCTCGTTCCGAAGGGAGTTTGAGAGGATCTTTCTATGGATTTCCTGTTGGGACTTTAGCAAACTTAGAGTGAGTTTGACTCAGTTTGTGTGGTGGTTGATCGATTCTCCAAGATTTCTCACTTCATTCCGTGTCGCAAGACATCGGATGCCAGCAACATTGCTCGCTTATTCTTTGGCGAGGTTGTTCGTCTTCATGGAGTACCCCTGCCTATTACTTCGGATGATGATACAAATTTCCTCATCCACTTTTGGATCACTTTACAGATGTATTTGATACAACTCTCAAAAGAAGTACCACTGCACATCCACAGACAGACGGACATACAGAGGTAATGAACAGGATGTTGGGGAATCTCATTCGTTGTATTTGTGGGGATAGGCCAAAGCAGTGTGACATCGCATTTGTAGAGGAAGAGTTTGAATATAGAAGTGTCGAGCATTCTGCTATTGGGAGATTGCCGTTCGCTGTTGTGTACATCATCCCACCGTGCTACATGGTTGATTTGGTGACTCTACCCAAAGGAGATGGAAACAATGCAGCTGCAAGCAAGATGGTTGAGCAGGTGTTGAAGGTTGGTGCAACAGGAATTGCAGTCACAAGAATGTGAAGTGCAATGAAACTGCAGATAAACACCGCCACGTTAAGGTGTTCCAGGAGGGGACGATGTGATGGTGTTTCTACGCAAAGAGCAGTTTTCGGTGGGCACTTATAGAAAGTTGAAGCCGAAGAAGTATGGGCCTCCCAAGATCGTCAGGAAGATTAAAGACAACGCTTACATCGTTGATCTTCCAGAAAGCACGGTACTCTCCAAGAGCTCCAACGTAACTGACTTGTACGAGTTTCACGGTGATGTGTCGCTTTATCCAGAAGATAGCTGGGGGACAAGCAATTTCAAAGGAGAGGAGACTGTCGCAGGACCAATATGACCCATTAAGGGTGGGTGCAACCCTATTTGATATAGAATCTCTAGACAATAACAAAAGAGAGCCTATGGCGCTTATATACGTCAGCTTTTGGTGATCCGACATCGTTTAGGGTGTCAAATTACAGTTTTTTTTGTTTTCTTTACTTTTTTGTAGTACTTGATCACGTCATTTTGTGAGCTAGGAATTTCAATTTGAGATTCCGCATATTGGGATAGTCTTAGAATTCTTTACTCTGTTTAGGAAGTGATATTTCGTTAGTTTTTATTTTTTACCAGTTTTAGCATTATTTAGGGTTTTCTATTATCTAAGTAGTTTGTTGGCTTACGGGCAAATATAGTTTTTCTCATTCTTAATACTACTTCGAGTTTCTCAACCCCAGAGAACTCTTTATCATTTTAGATTGTCGTTTGATATTCTTCTGAACTTTAGACTGCATCAGTAGCTCAGACCTAGGCCCTCACGAGGTATATGGGTCGATGGTAACCTATCTTGGCCTGCCTCACACATGCATAAAAAAAGCTTAGCCCAAGGGGAGACATGCTATTCAAAAGATCTAAGACACTTGTAATTTTGACAATGACACACTTTAACTTTTTATACATCAAAGGCTAAAAATTGTATTTTTTAAAGTTTTTAATAGAGCACGTTCCTACCCTGCCCACATGTTTGCTCCGCCTCTGAAACCAGACCTGGTCTAGTGACAGGCCCGACACAGGCCCCCTAGCCCGATTGTTGGTCGGTTGGGTCGGGTCATGCCAACTCCCTTCAGTAATAAAAATGTGTAAAATCTCGATGCATAAGTGTTGGGACAGATGCAATACTTTCAATTAAATATACAAATAACAATTAAAGTAGTGAGAGTATTGTTCCACCAAAAAACTCACTCTCTTACGTATACGTTTAAATGTTCTAGACTTTACATGAATGGTCACGAAAAAACAAGACGACAAATGTGGAAGGTTTGGAAATTGTGGGTATTTGTGAGAAAAGTTTACCTAAATAATATTGTCAAAGAATTGAAAAAAGGTATATAAATAAATGAAGATACTGCAAGAATTTATTTTTTTCTTTCTAGAAAAGTCATATTTTTCAGATACGCTCCCAGAGAAAACTAATTACAGAACAACCAATTCTTAGAAGACCACATTGCCCCTCTTCAGTCTTACCCTCTGTCTTCTCCATCCCTCCTTTCTTGAAACCAGGAGATTTTTCGGAGCAGAACTCTGAAACTCCAACTTCTCAGTTTACCACACAGAGACATAGCAACAACAATAGGAACAAATAGGAAGGAAAAGAAATTGAGAACTACAAGTTAAAGGTGGAAAGATATTAGGTGAAAAAGAAGAAGAAGATGCGGAGAATATCGCGAGGTTGGATATGAAAATTGGTTGAATGGAGAGAGACTGAAGAGAGGACGTTGCATGTCACAAAAATTAGCGATTCAAGTGCTTTGGCATAGAATCTCATTCTGCCCAAGCTTTCCCTCAACCGCTCCACTCCACTCCACCCTCACTCATCTCTTCTCTGTCCATGTGGATAATATACACCTTGTGAATCAACACTTCAAGTGTTGACGAGGTCCTCCTCATACAACATAGCTATTGTTTCCACCATAGAATCGTTTCTCAATTTTCTGATCAACATGCGCAAATAAGCGCTCCACGGTGAACTTCTCATTGGAGAGAAGGAGAGAGAGGTTCATCATGTTGAGATGGCACTGAGTTTGTGTGAGAGAGACTCGTTAATCTTTGGATGGACTTTTGCTACTAAGAAAACTGAATCCTGCGGAAAGTGATACGGATGTGCATCCGCCGGGCGACACGGCTCTGAGACAGGGAGATCGAGTACGACACCCTCCAGCTTATATCAAGCATTATGTTAGCAAATAGTGTCAATTTGTCTAATTAGTTTATGTTGTTTTATATAGTTTCGTTATTATTGTGGGGAGGATAGCGTATTAAGTTAGTTCAGGGGGATGTAAGTGTCTTTTAGCAAAAGTTATTCCTATAACTATGGTTCCAGGCGTGATTTTCATTCATTAATTGGAAAACTCAATTTTTTTGGCATTCAAGATGTCGAACTCCTCTCAGTTGTCTAATACTGAGCTACAGCAAATGCTGACGGAACACATAGATGCGAAGCTCGCATATTTCAAGCTCGAGTTCGAAGCCTCGACGAACTCAGGCCTCACTGCTATGGAAGGCCGGATTCCGACCCTAGTACAACCACCGGCGCTAGAATAGCAAGGTCAACCAACCCCGATCAGCGGTGTGGCCTCCGTCCAATTGGATATCCTGATCACAACACGAACGGCGCCAACGGTGTTTCCCTCTGCATCAGCTTTTCCGGCGTATCCGACTGCTCGGACGACGGTATCTTCAGAGGCGGCCCATGCAGCGTTGGTCGCCATCCTATCGGTACTCCAATCCCTCTAGTTACTGCAACCACCTCCGCCAAGCTTGTCGACATTCAACTACACCATGCATTGGAAAACCTTCACGTCACACACCACCTCCAAGCGAATCTTTCGGCGGCTAATCCTTTGGGTTCGACCTTCTCTCACGGCAGCCACGATCAGGGCTTCCAGGGAATAATCGGGCTCGTTACGGTCCCAACAGGTTTTCTCCCAATTGAAACCCAATACTATCCGGGTCCAAGAACTACTATGGGTTTGGTCACTTATCTGAGTCAGCCTACTTACACGGGTCAAGGCACCAACACGGGAACAGTTACTTATGATGCATACGGTGCCCAACCACCGAGTCACCAATACTATTACTTGGGAACGGGAGGACGTAACCACAATCCGTGCGTCGACCCACCCAAACTTTCTGGTCAGGACCCCCACACGTGGATCTTTAAAGGGCAACAGTTTTTCAACTATTTTCAGAGATCACCTGATGAACGACTACAACTCCTTTGGGTGATGTTAGATGAGGAAGCATCAGATTGGTTCCGCTAAAAACAAGACAATTATTAGCAACTGTCGTGGACGGCTTTCCTTGATGAAGTAAAAGTTCGTTTTGAATCGCCATATTATCATGACTATTGTGGCCAGTTATTTAAACTGAAACAGGAGTCGACCGTCCTTGCCTATCAAGCTTAATTTGAGATACTTTTGAACAAAGTTGGCTGAACACCGGAGCAACAACTGATTTTGATGTTTCATCTGGAATCAAATATCCGATGGGGCGTGAGTTGGAGTTACGACAATCTCGTTCACTTGCGCGTCATTGTATGGCACATGAGCTGGAGGCTACGTTGTCAAAAATTGTTTCGGCATTGGATACTTATCAGAAGCCATACTATAGCACCACTTTCCACCACCACCGTCGTTCAGTTAAAGAACTCCACATGTTACACCGCCGATCAAGAAGCTCACGCTTGTTGAACAACAGGAATGGAAGATATATGGTTTATGCTACAATTGCGATCAGAGATATTATCGTGGTCACAGTCACAAATGCGAGAGGAATTTATTACTTTTGGGTTGCGAAGACACTACCCTGACATCTCAAGACGAGTACGTCATTGCGGCCGATGCTTCTAGTCTCTTCACACTGATCAGCAGTGACCAAATGGGTTCTTTGCGGCACGTCGGGTACATATGGGGTCGCGAGGTATCTGTCCTCACTCACAGCGGGTCGACCCACAACTTTATTCATCAAGAGTTGGCATAGCGACTGCAGTTGCCGATTAAGGCCATACCAACGTTCAAGGTTGTCGTGGGTAATGAGGAACGTCTCCACTACGATACTTCCTGCGATCATGTTGATATTCTTCTTCAGAGACACAAGTTTTCGGCTGAATTGATACTCTTGGAGTTCCAGGGATCACAGGTCGTGCTGGGGTTGCAGTGGCTCCAATAGTTCGGTAACGTAATGCCAAGATGACAATGGAGGTCCAGCATAAGGATTCGTGTGTGATCTTGCAGGATTCGACGAAAGCGGCATTGGGAGTGCATCGGTCCTACTTTCGCCTTGAGGACAAGGCGGTAGTTAACGGTGGGAGTAGATAAGGACGTGTATCCGCTAGGCGACACGGCTCCGAGACGTCATCGAGCACGCCTCCTCCAAAAGGAGAGAGAGGATTCGAACCAGCTTATATCAATGATTACGTTAGCAAGTAGTGTCAATTTGTTTAATTAGTTTATGCGTTTTATATACTTTTCATAATTATTGTCGGAAGGGTAGCGTATTAAGTTAGTCCAGGGAGAGGTAAGAGTTCTTTAACAAAAGTTATTCCTACAACTATTATTTCAAGCGTGATTTTCCTTCACTAATAAAAAAAAAAACTCGATTTTTTTAGACAAAATCCTAGTGTTCGTGTGTGTAGAGTTCGTATTTATGTGATAGCAATCCTGCTGTCAGAAAATTGTAAACTGAAAATCTGTGAATGTGAGACGAGTGACTGAGTACAAGTATGAGACTTAGTATGACTTTGTGGTTAGCAAACAAAAAGGAATATGACAAAAGAACTCAAGGGTATAAACGTCTTCTAGCAAGATATTGTGCTGTAGCTATTAAATGTTGTGTTGTAATTATCAGTACCCTTAGTAAATTTGCATTTTAAAGAATTGGTTGGAAATGCTAAAACAAAAGTCAAATAGTCTTATAGCAGATAAGTGTCTTTAAACAAAATCCACTAACCTATTTGGCGGAAGTTAGTATTAAGTACTTAGATTGAGGCAAATGTTAATTTTAGCTTTGAAAAAGGTCGGGTAGCAAAGTGTAATAAAAGCAAAACCTCGGGTACCACCGGTGCATTGGAGCCTCTTGTTTGTTGTAAAAAAACACACAATTGACAAGACTTCCATGGTATAACTAAGTCACCTAGAGCGGGAGCGAGAGCGGGAGCGCGAAAACGACAAGTTCTAAATATATATATATATGAGAGTGTCATGAGAGCGGGTATATAAATTATATATTTAATATAATTTTAGATATAAACATTTTTTTTTTGGTGAAAGGTAAGAAATATCATTACTAAGATGATAGTACAGCCAGATCGTAAAACAAAAAAACATCTGCAAGCCTTCGCCGCCTCGGCGTACCTACAGTATACTTATGACCTAATTGTACTTAAAACAACTAGATGACCAACTATAAGGCTGCAAACTACACACTACACATAACTAAAGTCCAAACTAAACCAATGAACAACACATGATGTAAAAAAAGTCAAAAGAAAACATAAAGCCCATGAGCAGTGGACTCTAGCGAGAAGATAAGATCAAAGCAACTGGATGAAACCAAATCATCCACGGAATGTCTCTGTTGGCCACCAACAGCATCATTGTTTCGGTTTCCAAAGCAGCACGTGGAGCGGTGAGCGGTGCTCACGTTGGCCGGAACAGAAATCGGAATATGGTCCGATCAAAAAATTCCGACCCATCGACACCGGTTAGACGCTGTTGATTACCAGAGCATATTTTCCCGTTGAGTTCCATGGCGGGTCAGACGGTGCCCAGACACGACGTGATTTTGCACACAACCGAAAGAAGATGGGAGGTCCCGGCTGTCGAATGAAAGTTTCAGGAGTGGATGAGGCCCGACTTGAACCTGGGTGCAGCGATGGATTGACGACGAAACAGGTGTCAGGTTGGCGCCTGAACGACGACCAAGCTGGAGTAGTCGATGTCCGGAGCCTGAGGGGTTGCTTCCGAGGAGATTGCTTCCTGTGCACCCCACACTTTGGTTGTAAAGGCTTGTTGGGTTTGTTGGTTGATGACGGAGTACAGGAGGGCTCTTGTGGAGTGGCCAGAAAAGTGAAACAATCAATTTCTCCAGATTGGTTTGGCCTGCGAGAGGCTTGTGGTCGAGGAGGATTGATTGTGACTAATGGGGTTGAGGATGACGATTTTGTAGGTTCTTCGAATGGAGATGTTTTGACAGGATAGTGATAGCTTTCTCGATTCCACCACCTAGTGCGGTTGATGGGATCGAGCACTCGGCGAGCCTTGGAAAAGGAGCTAAAATGAAGGGGCTTTCCATTCGCACGTTGAGATAGCTTATGGAGTCTGTCGCGATCCACGACGAGTAATCGAGAACTACGACTATGGGTGAAGAAGACTACCTGGTCTAGCGGCGAAAATTGCAAGCGGCTTCGTTTAGCCGGTCGGGTTGCAGAAGATGAAGACCCATGAGAGGTGTCTATTAGCTCATCCCTCAAACGCCGCAGCGACCTTGTGTCAATATCCATATCCATGGCTAACTACTAGGGTGAAAGAAGCTGTGGTGAAGTCGGAGAAGAAAACTAAGACGCCGGTGAAGATTCTCTCTCTAGGCTAGAGAGATGTTGCTTTCTAAGATGTTTGATATAAACATATTACATATTATGTTTTGAATTTTTGTACAAATTGGATTTTGTGGCAACAACTAAAAAGCTTATATATAAAATTGGTACCTCATGTACTTAAAAATGTAATGGATATTCAACTTGAATGAGTGTTAGCCGTGAGTACTTGACATACATTGAGGCAAGAGACTATTTTTGTAAGGGGCTTGACTATCATTTTAGTTAAAATTCTAGTTTGACGTAGTATTAAAAATTCTAGTTTGACGTAGTTTTAAAGAGACTTGATAACTTAGTAGTGAGACCCATTACTGAGGAAGTACAGAACGTTGGTGAAAACGCGCTCTACAATTTTAGGAGCGAGGATTATAGGCGAATTTGAGTTGAAAGCGCCGGAGCGAGGATTGTGAGCGGGAGCGAAGCCCATGGCAGAGGTTTTAGGTGATCTAGGGTATAACCACAATGCCTGGATCTTGAAATTGTCAAGGTTTCATTTCGAGGTATGAGAAAATTTAAATCATACGGACATTTGCATTAAATTTACAGGCACACAAGAATAAAGAGCACAAGGCTTCTTTCTACACAACTGTTATGTATCTGCCTTCCCTAGTATGCTGTAAGATGCTTCTCTATAACACAAAATTTCAGGCTTTTTATGGTTGAGTGAATTTAAAGAACACAGCAGTCTCAACCCTCAGCCAATAATGGCTAATTGCCAATGACAGAGGTTAGAATCACTCAGCCCTCTCTTTTCTCCAGTTAATTTTGAAGTTCAACATTGTTTTGAGAATGCAGAGTAGGAGGAAATAAAACCAATTTGAACAAACATGTTATTGTCCTCGACTTTCTTGATTCTTTGAAGGCATAAATGAAGTAAGACGCTGCTTCCATGGTGCATCCTTCTGCTGCTCCAGCCACGACAGGAAAGCACTGTCTAACAGGCAAAAGAAGTTTACATAGAGAAGTTGATACCTCACGGGGACGAATCGGAAGTTTGCGATTTGAGCAATTGGCCAAATGCCACCCTCCAGGATCAAGGCTGGAAGGAAATCCCTTTTCAAATCTTGCTTGACTTGACTAGCATTTTTGCCAGTTGCGAATCCCATGTACGTGAAAAATACAAGCAAATCAAAAGGACCAAATATGAGGCCGTCTAGTGCAACTTTAGCACCCACAAAACGTAAAGACTTTGGCGGGAATAGAAGTCTCAGCTTAATGAATCGGTCCAAGCCTTCATACCTGTGATGATCGGAAGAGAACAAAAAGAGTATGAAAATATCAAAATGATTTGCAACAAATATCTTAACTTTCTTTCAAAAGTACTAGTCTAATTGAAAAGTACGATGCTTTTAGATGATGGTGTTTCTTGCGACTCGGAACAAACAAGAGCAATGAAACCCTTGCACCAAAACCAAATCGACCATGAAGTTTTGAACATCATCTATCAATTTTGAAGGTGACAACAAAGATGAACAAACTTTTGGTATAGTTAAGACGACACATTAGCACATTGAACTGCTTAAAATAGTAGGTTACTAGATCCATAGGTATGACTGGATTGAGAAGAGAACAGACCAGAAGTGGCCAACTGGTCCGATGAAGGCAAATCCGAACATACTTGTGATAGCTACCCGTCTCCAGTCAACCTTGAGGTCTTCATTGCCATTCTGCTACATCAAAGGAAATCACAGCCCAACTTGTGAATGAAAATGCACTAATAAGGGCGTACATCAAAATCAAATTAGGGACATTGAGTTTGGACTTTGAATTACTAGGAAATACACTTCCACCAAAATGACGAGGTGGAATAGTGGAAACACAGTCAGGGATCATAAACCGAGTCAAAGAGTATCAACCGAACGCACCATCGAACACAATGACACTAAGTAGCCTCTTTACTTTATCGTCAACAAGTTTTGAGATCTGATTGTTGAATGCTATACCATCTAAGTAGTTGTTTGAGTATAGATGCAATTGACAGTAGATAAGGTGATATTTATTTGTCTGTTAATCTATATAACAAATGAGGTTGAATTTGGATAGCTAAACCCAAATCTATACAAAGTCCTACAAACGGCGTCCAAGTCTTTCAAACGGAAGACAATTATAAAAACAACTCTTTCTTTTAGCTATCCCCCTCCTTATCCCAAAAATATAGATTAGAATAGTATATCAACTGTGGCCTCATCAGTCTCTCCATCTTCTCCTCCTACACGTCTATCACTGTTCAAAGCTCAGAAGTTTTGAAATTCAATACTCTTTGCCTCGGCTGTCCTTCTCTCGCGTCTCTCACTCCCTAGCTGTCTTCACCACCGCTCTCTCTACAGTAGCGCAGTGGTTATTCATACAGGCGATCATCTCTCTCTGCAACAGAATGAGGTTATTCTCTCTTTCTCCTTTCAGCTTCCTTCTATCCACATCCCCGCTTCGCTTTGGAGATCTGACACCTCTCTTCATTGCGACAGCTACCACAGGTAAACTTCCCCTCTCTCTCTCGCTCTCCTTCCCTAGTCAAGCCCCAAAGCAGAGGGCTACGGCTATGTACCAAGTCAACCCAGAAATTGGGGGGTTTTAGCTCACTTCCGTACATATATTTTTTTAAGATCTTTTACCTTCATCAAATTTGCTCTCCCCTAGCTAGGTCGCTGACTCGGACAGAATTATCTCCCCTCTCGCAGAGAAGGTTAGATCTCCGTCTTTTTGTTCAATTATATCCAACGGCCTATCTCTAGGAGTTGAATTAGTTTGTTCGGTTTATTGTTTGTCAGAATTTGTTCCAATATATATATATATATATATATATATATATATATATATATATATATATATTGCTGGTTTAGCTGGATTAGGTTTGTACAATTGTCTGAGAAAGTCCTTTTATTGTAGTTTGCATCAACATATCTAGACCATTTTGGTTGAAGCTGGAAAACATTTACCTATTTACGAAACATATTTGCTATACTTTGTCCAGAGTACTCAAAGATTATGATTCTAAGACTGTTTAAGCAGGGAAAGTTATCTTGAGTTATTTCTATGAAGGATATATTTCCAGCCATTTCTCATTTTTTCGATCATTTTAGCTGCCCAGACTACTAAGAAACTTACTTTCTTTTGCTTACAATCCACCTGTTCAATAGGATTTAAGGCGAGAATGGTTTTAGCCGTTGGTTTTGATCAAAAGGAAAACAGAATTACAAGCTTAAGACTTGGTCCAGAGGACTTCAGAGAAAATTCCCTTACGGTTCGTTTGGATGACCATGGATTTGGGGGTGGATTTGGAATGAAATTAAGTGTTTGGATACATTATAGGGGGATTTCCCGATGTCTGGCGAGCTTGACTAAATCACTAGCCTACTGTTGCTTATACATTTTTTCTTTCTATATAGAGTTCACTGTTATGTATGATTTTTTTGCATGATCATGGGATTAGAGGTCCCTGTATTTACTTCATAAGGGAGAAAAAACACTAAATTCAATTCTTCTTCCAGTTTTTTTTTGTATTTTTTCAGCTTTCTCTCCCTGACTTCTGTTTCCCACTACGGACTCTGTTCGTTTCCTTTCCCACTAGATTTATGACATGTTTTGTGAATGACTCAAAACATAAACTGACAAATGCTTTTCCATAACTGGTCTATGTGCCACTTTGATTTTGGTATTTTCCGATTTCTGTCTGTTTGTGCTTTCTTAGGCTCCGTTTGGTTGGTGGTAAAACATTTTCCTGTAAAATGTTTTCCCTTATTTTGGTGTTTTGGTGCTGTTTGATTGGAGGTAAAATATTTTCCTGTAAAAAGCTTTTCCTCAAATGATGTAAAATGATTTACACATTTCAAATTTGTAAGCCATTTTTCCGGAGAGTGAAGAAGCACAACAACTCATACTAACACCTCCACCACCAACAACCGCCACTACCACCTACCTCCACCACAACCCATCACCGCCACCCATCACTCCCACTGCCGTCATGGCCCGCTGTTTTGGGAATTGTCAACCAAACACGAGAAAATAATTGCAGCGAAAACTTTTTCACACAAATTATCTTATGCGTAGAATATTTTCCCTTGTAAAACATTTTACTGCAAACCAAACAGAGCCTTAATGTCATATTTTCAGTAGATTTAGGATTTTATAGACTCTAAAGCCCTGTAATTATAACTTTGACGTCGCCCATATTTTCCATTTCAGTTGCAGCTTCAGAGGAGTTTAACGTCGCCCATGGCCTTGGTGTACTTTATGACTGATTTGGGAAGTGCTTTTGTTGATATACATACTTTATTTGGAGTGACTGGTTCAATGTGTCTGACTTCCCATTTGAAGCGTTATCTTCACTTCAGGGGTTGGGAATAGGGAATGAACCTAGGTTAATTTACAGATAATCAATATTGTCGTTTTGAACTTCAATAGTTGTGTTGATTCGACTTACGCAACACTTGTATTTAGCCACGGTTAACTCCATGTTGCTATGTCTAGATTTATTATAGTTAGAATTTTTCTTTCATTTTGTAGGTTTGGGATGAAGCGGCAATTGAATATAATCATCTATATGCATTCACAACTTTTTCCTTATAGGTTTGTTGCCTCTTTATATTTTGGCCACACATATATGATCATTGGCAACCCTGTATAAAGCCCGCATATTATCTTGAGGAGCAGATTGTGAAAGAAAAATCTGTTTGATAACTACAAACCCAGAGGAAAACTTGAACTTGAAGATCCATGACTTCAGTGCAAAGACCTGGATAAAAACTGCAATCAAATACAAAAATAAATATACTTTCTGACAGACTCGTTTGGATTTATGTATCTTTCGGTTTTAACAGCTTAAATAAACTGTACAATGCTAAAATGGGCTAGAGGGAAACTCTTTGTTAGGATCACTGGAAATTCTTACATGATCTACACAAGATTAATGTACAAGGACTAGCTCGATGGGAGCAGGTGAAAAATTAAAGCATTTGCTCTAATTGGATATAAAAGTTGTTCTATAACAGCAACGCACCTATTTCAAGTATTCAAGTATGTTTCTCCACCAGTAACTTACTTCAAGGAATACCCTAAACTCTCCTTGCCGTTTAGTGGTTCCTTTTATTTTTTTTCTATTAGTTATAGGATTTCGTTTTTTGCCTCACGGTTGCTTGAATTTTCAGGTTTCCGGGTTCCAATTGACTTATGTCGTGTCTTGCCTCAATCACTGTGTATATTCATGGGTTCAATTTCAATTTTTCTCAGTATGATATTTTATATGAATTTCGATTTAATTCTGCGGGCTATGATATTGGGTATTTGGACATGTTAGAGGAAACTATTACAACCATTACACAAAAATAAGTTGACTCGAGTGATTCATAGGCTTTGCTGACAAAAAAAAGTGATTCACAAGCTTACTACGATTTGGTTTTATAGGACTGTGAAAGTCCTTAACTTATGTTGGATTTGAGATGTTGGTAGACCTTTCTATCTGTTTGTTTCTTACACAGAGAATATTCCTTTGATTTCAGTGCCAGGAGGAAATTGTTTTTTATGACGTCATGAACCTTGACATCTATAGGCTCTTATTCTTTCCCTAGCCCAAGTAACTCGTATATGTTTGCTTCAGCTCATTTTACATTAGTTGTGGGATACATAAAGTGTTATATGATTTTAGAAATGGGATGTAAAATCTGTTGTGTCAGCTCTGTTAGTTGATGCCAAGTTTGTAATACTTGCAAAACAGGGATTTCCTGAACTGATTTACATCTAGGCTATCTTAGTGGTAAGTGTCCTTGGTCTTAGGGGTGTGCTGTTCTGACCTTCGAGGCTCAAAGTTATAACTCCATGAAAGCCAAATACCTTGAGGCCTGTAGAGAGTGGAGGATTACCTGGTCTTTAACTTCAAGGATCAATATTGCAAAACAGAGGACTTCCTGAACTGATTTAGTAATTACACCTTGGCTATCTTAGTGGTAGTGTCCTTTGTCTTAGGGGTGTGTTGTTCTGACCTTGAGGTTCTAATAACTCCAGTAAAGCCAAATACCTTGAGGCCAGTGGAGAGTGGAGGGTTAGAGCATCTCCAACCATCCTCCATTTCTCCATATTTGGTGATTTTTTTGAAGATTTTAGTCCCCAACCTCAAATCTCCATTTCTCTATTTCTCCAAAAAAATGGAGATTTTTTTTAGGCCTCAAACCATGTTTGACCGAAAAATCTCCATTTCTCCATTCTCTATTTTTTCTACATTTATTTGGAGGTGGAGATGTTCATCTCCAACCAACCCCCATTTCTCCAAAAATAAAATCTCCATTCTCCATTTTTTCCTCCAGAATTGGAGGAAAAAATGGAGAATGGAGATTCATCTCTATTTCATCGATTATCGTGTAAAATGAATAATTTAACTCTAATCGTGTATATTTGTGACTTAAAACATATATATTATTGGTAAAAGTATGATATATTGACAATTGTTAACTATTACGAATAAAAATAATAATATAAGTTTATATTCATTCTATTAACTTATAGATAAAAATTAAAATTAACATTTTCCGACAAAACATAAATATAAAAACGTGAAGACATACAAATATTACTAAATAAAAATATTACAAAAACAAAAACATAATGACATTACATGAAAATGAAATATATGGTTAAAAATATAAACATCGAAAACGATCCTAAGAAAGCACATGAAATGATAATTTATTTCGGACTTCCTCCACCTAAGAAGTCGCATATGTAGCTTGAACCATGGGGTCCTTCAGGTTTTGAAATCGTAAGAGGAGGAGCTCGTTTTTGGGATAAAGATGACTTACATCAAATTATGCTAGGCTGCATCATAATGCATAACATGATAGTGGAACAAGAGCGCGATCAATATCTAAATGGTTATACTTTTGATGATGAGCAACAACCCACTAACCTAGACTACGAAATTTCATCTTCGGTGCCTCCTGTTGTGCTTTCCGGAGAATATAATAGGACAACATTCATGGATTTCCTTGGTCGCCATCGAGATTTGAAAAATGAGGGTGAGCCTCATGAGCTACGAAGAAGACTTGTTGCACACTTGTGGGATATGCGTGATCAAACCGAAAATGATGGTGAATGAGATGTATTGTGGGAAATTTTAATCATTTGATGTATGCTTTAATTAAATTTGTAATTTAAATTATCGTATTGAAATTAAATTGCTAAAAGTTATGTTGAAACTAGCATTAATAATTTTTTGAAGGAATTTTGGTGTTAACCATTGGAGACTGAAATCTCTATTCTCCATAAATGGAGAAATGGAGATATATATTATTTTATGATTTGGAGTAAGATTTGGTTGTATTGGTTGGAGACTAAAATCTTCATTTTTCCTCCAAAAATGAAGAAATGGAGAAATGGAGGTAGAATGGTTGGAGGCTGCTCCATTTTTTCCACCAAAAATGGAGAATGGAGGAAAAAATAGAGATAATGGTTGGAGATGCTCTTACCTGGTCTTTAACTTTAAGGATTTAAAGGATTAGGCGAGGTGCGTGCAAAGCTCGCCTGTGCATCCATTTGTTTAAGTAAGTTTATAAATCTGTTTTGGTTCTGTGAACTACAGACACCCTTGGGCGATGAACCTTGAGTTTTAAGTAATACCATACTTTTTCTTTATCGATCTCCTATCATGTTTGATTAACATTGGAAGCTTTTGTGGTCTGGCAGGTTATTCGGAAAGTGAAAATTCAAATCTGAAAAACGTGTGGGCTTCAAAATGTGAGAATTTTATTACTGGTGTGAATCAGTTGCTATTTGATGGATTAACACGGGAGTTTCCTGTGTAAGTTGGTTCCTGTCTTTATAATTACAGTTTGCTTATCGTGACACTGGTAGCTTGACTTACTGATTGGCAGTTTGCAATTCATGAATTCTTCTTTTAGGAGAAAATAACTCCATTGCTGGACTGCACTAAATAACCTGATTTTTTTCTTCGATTCCTAAACCCAATCATATTAGAATTAGCTAAAAGACCATATTAGGGTTTGCAGAGAGAAGGCAAAACTGTAGAAGAAATCCTAAAATAGAAAATGACCAATTCAATCTTCATTAGGTTACATAAAAGAGCTTATATCCTGGGAGATCCAACGGTCTCATTCTGAACCGTTGGAAGAGGAAGATTATGAGAAATTCCATGACGAGGACTTCTACATTTGGAGAAATTATAATATCAAAATTGCTCATTAGACGTGGAAGCTGTCACATTGATTTCAGTTTCAAATTATCTCACTCCTACACTGTTATGTCGTTGCCATGTCGCCATTTTGATATTTTGCACCTATTATGTCATCACTCTTCACATACATGATACATCAACGGGTTTATCAAACATATCAGCGCGTTTATCAAATTTTGTTGAAGCAAATGAATCTACGCTTCTCATATTACTTCTTTGATATTACTTAACTTTATCATTTGGTTTTCTGCAGGACCTAAAACTGGAAAAGCCTAACTTCATCCTTAATTTCTTGAAGCTCGTATTAGTTTCAAGGTTTGTAACTACGTCCCCATTATAAGTTCCACTCATAAAGTTGTTTGAGAGAATTTACTAACAATCAAGCTCAATATGGTTTCCAATTCATTATTTATTTCCTTTTATGACTCGGAGTTCAGGTTGAAGAGAGCGTATGAACCAAAATGTGGAGGAGAAAATCGACGAGCATAGGAAGAAGTCTGTCCCAAGGCGTCGTTGTGTATATATTTTTGTAAAGTTCTAAAAATTCGCCTAACTATTGATATGAAATATAATTTTCGTACATAATTTGTTTTGGAAAGCAAAGCTATTTTGTGGAGCACTAAAACTAAATGGATGTTCATTCCTATTCTTCCGTATGACTTGGTAGACGTGTTTGTTACATTTGGGTTGCCATGATTTGAAAAGTTGATATTGTGTGAACTATGTAAGTGAACATGCTGCAATGGACTTCCATAGGACCATTGGCTTCCCAGTTTAATTGAGACTTTTATAGTTTTCCCGATTTGGCAATTGTTTTTCATGAAAAAACAGTAACTCTGCTAAACTTGTACTCGATTTGGCATATCACGTTCCATTTATGGGATTATTCATCATTTACAAGTTCATGCTTTGTTACTTTGAATGCGAATATGCTGGAAGCCTGGAACTATAGAGTATTGGTGATACTATGGCTATTTTGTTATTTTAGTCTTATTATGTACTAACTCTTTTCATATTTCTTGGGATCTAGCTTATCTAATATGCTTTTCGCTATTTTGAAATTCTCGTAATTCTTATGCATTCTGTATTTTCAATCGCTGTCACCGTCTTTAAATTGTTGTTCCTCCCCTTAATTCCGTATGTTACGGTGTACTGATTGGGGACGAGTGCCCTGAGGGCACGGTTAATGAACTAGTCCATTAAAAAGACCAAGTCATGCCTGCAGCTATTCAAAGACAGAAGGTTCAAGAACACATTCTACTGGAAAATTCTCATATTTGAAATCAGCAGGCATTGATGATCAAGTAGCATTTATAGTGCAGAATATACCATTCAAATTGACAAGAAAATGATGAGAAACCCACAAACAGATGGAGTGCATAACCTAAAGGGTGCGGCGAAAGAGAACTCACCGAGATTCGAAGGTCGGTTTTGGGGGTTTTGGCCCTGGAATGAGTGATGGATTGGGCAGCAATGTCTCCGACGCCCCAAAGCACTCCGGAGCTGATGACCTGCGTCTTCACTGGGTGAACAGACAAGCAGTTCTGATACCATTTCCATAGCTTCAGCATCATTTCTCTCTCTCTACCCACTTTTAGTAACTATGGTGGTGAGATGCGCAGAGAGAGAGGGGAGGGATTCGAGTTTTCTTGCTCTTGCCTACTCAGACTACTTTTTGGCTTCCCTGAAATCTACGAGTGAGAGGTGGGCTGTGTCTGAAAATAAAGAAGAAGAGGTATGGAGCCTAGTCTTTTTCGAGTTTATCAACTTGCCGACGCTGATGTGATGAATTGATGAGAGCGGTGGAAACGCAATCCCAAGTAAAGCCAAGGTCCTTAACTAAAACGGCCAGAGTCGACCACAAGCCCACAAGGGACTAGTTTAGGGACGTTGTAGCGGCTGTGTGGCAGGTGTTACCTCGGTAGTCCCTTGGTCCCGCGAGTGGTGCACAAGACTTGTACGTTACTACGTTGGTCTAGCGCTTAACCACGTTGGCTAAACGTGTATGACAGATAGATAATGCCGTGTGTGATCATGGCTTGGTGTCATGGTCTGTCCTTAGCTCGGCGCCTTGGCCTTGTTGCCTTCCTTGTTGCCTTTGATGGTTGGAAGGTGTAGCACTGGACCGTGCCCAGGTCTGGTCCAGGCGCGCTCAGGTTCTAGCTGAGCAGCAAATCCAGGTTCCTGTTCAGGCGTGCCCAGGTTCTGGCTCAGTGCCAAACCCAGGTTTTGGTTTAGGCATGCCCAGGTTTTGGTTTAGGCATGCCTAGGTTCTGGCTCACTGCGAAACCAAGGTTCTGGCTCAAGCGTGCCCAGGCTCAAGTCCAGCAGTGCGCAGGTCCTGGTCTAGTGCTAGTTAGCAGCAGACTTAGTTGCTGTGATGCAGTTTGGTCCCATGGCGGTTACCGGCGGTTACTTCCTGCGGGGTAGTTACTTGCTAGGGCAGTTGGGTTTGTTATTAACCACCATCTTTTTGGTTGCATATGTATGTAATAATTGGAATCTGAATGCCATAGATGTTGGACGAAAATTCAATAAGAAACTTGGATTGAAGTCTGATGCGCAAACTAACGTGCTAATCGCAAGTATACGAATCTAGTAATACCGGGTGTATTTTAACTCGGGTGATCGTTCCCACGAGGACTATTTTGAGTTTTTTCGAGCTATCAGTTTTAACTTGCACAGTGTAAACGGAGGAGTAGTTGAAGGGTATGATTAACTATGAACTAAAAATAAACAAATAAAACGTAAATATTTTTTTGTGACGTTTTCTGAAAATCTTGAAAGTTTGTAAATCTAGGGTTTGAAATATTAGGTCCCGGGATCCCCTAGGGTTTCTTCAGAGTTATGTTCTTCGTTTTGATATGAAAACACTCAGCAGTTTAATTACCCCGCGCCACGTACCGATTGTGCAGTAACCTTTCAGATTCCACACACTGTCACGATCCTGCAGACTTTCGGATTCCTGTTAAGCTGCCTAAGTTTGCAGTCTCGTTCTAAGTCTTCTAGGGTTTCTAACCTGTCCTGATGGCCCTGGTCAGATTCTCTAACAGTTGTTCTATACGTTTTGGCTAGCCCTATCTCCCTTTCTTTAGTCGGTCTATCAGGGTAAGGTACTAAATCCTGTCTTTTCTTCCTAACCCTAACCTTACGTTTTCACCTACAGGCTCGGGTCTGTAGTAATTCTGGTTCGCGACTCCGATCATGCATGAGCGAATATATTCAAAGACAAAATAACTGATGATACTACTGAATTAAGATAACATAATCATGAATTCATAATCAAACTGCCGAACAATGTCTGAACACGAAACCCTAGGTTCACCGAGAACCTAGGTAAAAGGTTTAGCTACTAAACGACATAACGAATTAACAAAGTTTCTGAAATTAAGAGAGAGAATAAGATCAAACTAAGTCTTCGGATCTGGATTCGCGCTTTCGTGCTCTCTGGGGATGCTCAGACTTCTCCTTGGATGCATAGTGTTGTGTCCCTCCAGACAGGTCCTGGACGAGTCTTTATATAGTGCTGGAGACTTTTCTGGAAACTGCCCGAATTACGAAACTGCCACTGACCAAAACTGCCTCGGGAAACGCGCTGTCTGCGTCCCTGCTGCGTGGCTAGCTGCTCGGGGTGCGTGCTAGCCTTCTCGACCTTCCTTGACCCTTCTCCTGCATGCCTGCTTCATTCCTGACTCCCACACAAGTCTTGTCCCTGCATAGACAACACGAACAAAAACCCGTGATCAAATCTCGAAATGCGTGAAATAAAGCAGTTATGCGTCAGGAAGAGTAAAATAGCAAGTCGTAAATTCAAAGGTTAATCAGGGTTGAAATCTGACTAAAACGCTCATTTAGGATGCAAACGCTCGTGATTCCGGGATGAAAGATAAACCCTAGTGGGGAGTTATCAAATACCCCCGCACTAAACTTTGCTCGTCCCGAGCAAACCCCTTGCATATTGTCCGGGATTGCATACATATCTGTCTTGCAAACACCCCTGCAATGCATACAACTACCTTTTCCTACCACCAGTCTTGCATACTCTTTCAACCCGGCCTTACAAACCAGACGACTCGATCAGAAACTGACTCAGAAAGAATATACACAGACTCAAATACCGACTCAATTAATTACAAAGCAAATATTTTTTCTGGGCGAGATCGGGCAATCTCATTAACGCAAAACGGTACATCAACCAAACCTCACCTTTTCAACAGGAAGTACCTACCCACACAGGATCGGTGAGTCTAACAGATTATACGAGTGGATATCCAGCGCTGGCACCTATTACTGTTACTTTCGTACTCAACTTGGGAAAATCCCTAATACACTTACCATCCGAGCTATTTCCGAATCTGGGATCCTAAGTCTAACAAGCGGGTTATGTAAGTGTAAATCAGGGTATGGCATGTTACCACTTGTTACGACATTCTCACTGTTCCTAACTCACACCCCTCACCAAGTTCCCGAAACTGACCGAAACACCTAAGTTTTTGCAACTCAATTCCCAGTCCCCGGTGTGTCATCGCCGTTCTCGCGGCCACGAATGTAAAGCGGTTTCAAATCCAGAACAGAGTACCTACTCAGCTTCTAAATAATAAATAACTGTAAAACTGTAAAAATAGAACTTCTCTCTCTCTCTCTCTCTTTTTTAATTCTTTTCTCTTCTTTTTTTTCTCTTTATAACAACAATATATACAAAAACGTAACATAAATAACAATACTGACTAAAGCTGAGTAGTGCAGAATATCCAATGTGACGAGGGACGCAAAATGTCCTCGAGTGATACCACCCCCCGCACTAAGCATGACGTGTCGACCCCGTAGTCGTAGATGAAAACGTGTAGTCCCACCGAACCTCCTCATCAACAAAGACGTAGAAACTCAGCACGACCACCAATGAAAACCTACAACCCCCACTACCCCCACTTTGTGCGGAAAGATGCCTCGCACGCGACTCTCCTCCTATGATCACTATGTAATGCATTGAATGACCTCCGCAAATCAATGCAGTCGCCTCTAACTCACCCTGTCCAACCCTCGAAAAACGTGCAAATGTTGAAATTGTCCACCAAATCTGTCATGAAGCTTTCCCTGTCAGAAAACCTCCCTAACTCACTCCCTCCGTCATAACGCGCAGAAACAGCCAACTAATCAAGTGATGTAGGTCACAGAGAAGGATTTCTAGGCTACAGGGGTTGTGAATAAAAGGGGTAAACGACTTCAACGGGGTTCACTAAGTGGACCTAGGGTTAAGAAACAGGACGTGAGGTCCGTTATGAGCCGACCACTCCACCGAAAAACGCGATGACTGTGATGGCGCTCGAAGGCGGGTTGTCGACTATCTAAGTGATGGTGGTGTAGCAACTAGTCGGATTTTTCGTCCAAGTGATAACTACTTGCGGATTCCTAGGCACACAAGCTCTCACTCAATCTACTACACCTCGGTGCGGTTTTTTCCTTCCAGTGCAAAGACTATCATTGGTTATTTCCCATCTTTTGCTAATTTTATTGCCCTTTCTCAACATTTTCTGTTTTATATTTTTTTTAGATTTCTTAACATTTTTAATTTTTTTTCTTAATTATATACAATGCAAGGCCAGAAATGTCAACGAAAATCAGCAACTTCCGGTCTGTCAGTCCAATCCATAGGTAAATATAGCAGAAAAACGCAGAAAAACGCAGAAAATGCAAAAAACGCAGCTAAAAGCGCAGCTAAAAACGCAGAAAAACCTTGACCCGGGTACGGGTTTGGTACCTAAAACGTAAAATAAAGCGAAATAAGGAAATTTGAACCTGAGCACTCGGAGCTAGTCAACGAGTGCAAGATTCTGAAAATTTTCCGTTGGCGGAAAAGTCGCCGGAAAATTTTCCGTCGCCGGAAAAAAATTCCGGGCTGGGCAGCTCGCAAGTTTCGACCTCCTCTTCGAAGTTCTTCTTTGCGTTTTTTCTAAATCCAACCCGAAGCTGACGAATCTGAAGCTTTTCTACGATTTTTCCTCAAACTTTATCTTCACCCCCATACTCTCTCGAGCTGTGTTTTGCAATTCCAACACTACTGGTAGACTCCCGTCATCGCGAGGATTCTAGAAACGTGCTCGGTTTTTGATTTGGAGGTGTTTGAATTTTTGGAGGTGTAGAGAAAATGGAGAGAGAGAGAGCTTGAAATGAACAATAATGGAGGAGGAAGATGCTCTGGCCGTCCCACTGCCTATGTGCAGAAATTTTGAATTTTTTTTCATTTACTTTCCTGTAATTGCACATAAACCCCCCAAAATTCTAGAAAGTACAGTTTGACCTTCGGACAGTGCACCTGGACCCCTGCAAATTCCTGAAATGACACTCCGACTCCCTGCATTCCTGTTGGACTGCTAGGGCGCGTGGCTGCTGGGCCTGCGTGGCGGTTGGCCTGCGTGGCTAACAGCCGCGTGGCTAGCTGCGTGGTTGTTTTTTTTCTTTTTCTTTCTGCGTTTCTGCAATCACTGGTGGCGTGGTTAACCTCTCGGCTTGCAACCCGCTCACTTTTTCTGCTCAAATTTTTCTGCACATACTCGTTTACCCGTTGAGTCACACTCATCTCGCCTCTCTCAAAACTCAAAACTTAAAACAGACTGAAATAAATAAATAAATACTAATACGTTAGGTTGCCTCCCAACACGCGCTTGTAATTTACGGTCGACGCCCGACCCGGTTACCTCTTACGGGTCGTCAAAGTAGACGAGATCTACTTTGGCGACTTCGACTGTCTCGAGATACGGCTTGATTCGATTCCCGTTCACCCTGAAAATGGAGTTATATTTTGGATTCTCCAGCTCAAATGCACCCCATGCAAATATCTTCTTTATGATGAACGGCCCTGAACAACGAGATCTCAGCTTTCTCGGAAAGAACCGCATTCTTGTGTTGTAGAGAAGCACTTTATCTCCTTCGTTAAACTGCTTTGGCGTGATCCGCTGATCATGCCACTTCTTCGTCTTCTCTTTATAAATATTCGCGCTCTCGAAAGCCGTTCTGCGGAACTCCTCCAATTCGAGCAGCGCCATCTTTCTTTCATCTCCCGCCAGATTCTGGTCCATGTTGAGTAGCTTGATGGCCCAGTAGGCTTTGTGCTCCAATTCAACTGGTAAGTGGCACACTTTCCCAAACACGAGCTGGTATGGCGACATTCCCAGTGGCGTTTTGAAAGCTGTCCTGTAGGCCCAGAGTGCATCGTCCAGTCTCATTGACCAATCCTTTCAGTTGAGATTCACCGTCTTCTCGACTATGCTTTTGATCTCTCTGTTCGAAACCTCGGCTTGCCCGTTTGTTTGAGGATGATAAGGTAGTGATACCATGTGAACTGACACGCCGTATTGTTTCAGAACTTTGGTAAAAGCTCGATTGATGAAGTGCGAGCCCTCGTCACTGATCGTAGCCCTGGGAGTTCCGAAACGTGTAAAAATTTTGCGTTTCAAAAAACTCTAAACGGTAGTTGCATCGTTTTTCTGACACGCCATCGCCTCGATCCATTTAGTCACATAATCCTCTACAAGCAGAATGTAGAGATTTCCCATAGAAGACGGGAATGGTCCAATAAAGTCAATACCCCATACATCGAAAGGCTCCACTTCCTGCCACACGGTCATCGGCATCTCGTCCCTGTGTGATGTGTTTCCTGTTCTCTGGAATCTATCACATCCCTGCACATAGTCGTGACAATCCTTAAAGATTGTCGGCCAGAAAAAACCGGACTGCAGTATCTTATGTGCTGTACGTGTTCCCCCAAAATGACCCCCACACTATGCCGAGTGACAGTGTTTGATTACGTTATAGGCTTCGTGGGTCGGAATACACCTTCTCAGAATGTTATCGGCCCCCTGCTTGAATAAGTACGGGTCATCCCAGAAATATTGTTGGCACTCGGAAACAAATTGTTTTCGCTGAGACGGGGTGAGATCCTCGGGAAGCGTGCAGTTACTAAGTAATTGGCTATGGAGTAGTATCATGGTCTCCCGAGTTTAACTGCCATAATATGCTCATCCGGAAAGTTTTCCTGAATTGGAACATGTTCCACCATGGTGTTCTCCAGTCTTCAAAGGTGGTCAGCAACTACGTTTTTACTCCTTTCTTGTCTCGAATTTCCACGTCAAATTCCTACATTAGTAAAATCAGCCTCAACAGTCTCGATTTTGTGTCCTTCTTGTCGAGTAAGTATTTCAGGGCGATGTGATCAGTGAAAACGATCACTTTGGACCCGACCAATATGGTCGGAATTTGTTTAAAGCGTACACTACAACAAGCAGCTCCTTCTCTGTAGTGCCATAGTTGATCTGGGCTTCGTTGAGCACCTGATAACTCCTTAGTTGGAGTCATATTCCGTATGTAATTCATTTCTATTTGTGTGCGATTCGGTGAAAAGGGATGGAATTTAGGCCAATTCTTGTGAAGAATGAGCTTGTTGTGATTTATTGATAGTCCGGGCGTTTCTATGCGTTTTTGGATGTTATTTGTCAAATATAATCGCTTGGTATTCTTTATCATGTTGTCATTATAGGAAATGATGCTAAACGATTGCTAGGAGGTATGAAACGAACTTCTAGAAAAGCTCGGGAATGCCCAAGAAGAATGAGGAGAAGCAAAGTTAGAGGAGTAAAAGTGACCAACCTTCACTATTTTGATGATATCTTGAGTTCTACAATACCTGCTATAGTGAGACCGGTGCCAAATGAAAGTAGAATCAAATATCTTTCTAACGGTAGGTCACGGAGCTCAATCGAAGTTCGGACGACAAAGATATGGTCCGGCGAAGTTGACACAAAAACGAAGAAAAGCCTGAATAGTTTCACTGGACCAGTGTGCACTCTCCTGGATGTACCTGGCGTTAATTATAAAATTAAGGATCATGGCCTACGCCATTGGAAACTAGACATTCAGGGCTTTCGAACGATATAATATGGGCCCAAACCGGAGTCCGGATGAGGTAGAAAAGACCCGTGCAAGATCAGCTTATGAAATCTGTTCGAGAATTGCAAACTAGAGGGGTTGAATTGCAAATTCGGCCAAAATACATTAAAAATCGTGCCCAGCCCTATACATGACGATTTTGAGGACTTAAAGGCAGAGTAGGCTGCTGGAGACAAAGAAGAACACAATGCGGGAAGGCTTGGAGCTTGGAGTTCGTCGTGAGAGAGAGGATTCCATCGTTTGATCTCTCTTCTCTATCTTTTTCCTTTTTTTTGATCATGAACAACATAAACTTCATCTTGTCATTCGTGAATCCCAGTAGCTAAGTTCATTATCGGGATTTCTCCATGGTAGCTAGGGTTTGAAGTCGTTTTGACGGATTATTAATTTGATTCACGTTTTGCTTAAATTTAATTGATGATGTTCTTGTTTGCTATGTTTAATTCATGCTCTTAATCTATCTTGCTATTGTGAGACGTTGCAGTAGGAAGATCATAGGTAACTGGTTAGTGAAAGCAACGAATTACCCAGATAATTGAATTAAGCACGTAGTCATAGGTTAGAGAAATCAACCACCGACTGTGAACGTTGAGTAGAATTAGATGATCGTCATTATATGTTTTAGGGATAATTAGAACTTGGTAACTCGGTTGTAATTTGACCTAGGCATAGAAAGC
This sequence comes from Linanthus parryae, assembly GCA_023055425.1. Lineage (NCBI taxonomy): Eukaryota > Viridiplantae > Streptophyta > Magnoliopsida > Ericales > Polemoniaceae > Linanthus > Linanthus parryae. The sequence goes on along the minus strand of JALGPY010000009.1, from coordinate 8,545,014 downwards.
TAGCTTGGTAACTCGGTTAGCATTATTGCTCGTTTGGTAAATTAAATCATCATCTGTGTTTCAGAACGTAATTCGTTAACGGTGGAAACTTAGTGAACCTAGAGAAAATCCTGATATTTGTCTCACCACTTTACCCTCTTTATAAATAATTACGTTTTAATTTATTTTTCTTAGTTATTACAAAACTGAACTTTTTTTGCCCACAAGAAGTTAACCATCTTAATTGATTCAAAACAAGTCCTCTGGGATTCGACAACCCTATTTTCCACATTTATTACTAGAGCGATAATTGTACACTTGCAGAGATTGTAATAACTTAGAAAAATAAATAAAAACACAATTATTTATAAAGAGAGTAAAGTGATGAGACAAATATCAGGATTTTCTCTAGGTTCACTAAGTTTTCACCGTTAACGAATTACGTTTTGAAACACAAATGATGATTTAATTTTCCAAACAAGCAATAATGCAAACCGAGTTACCAATCTAGCTTTGTATGCCTAGGTCAAATTACAACCGAGTTACCAAGTTCTTATTATCCCTAAAACATATAATGACGATCATCTAATTCTACTCAACATTCACAGTCGGTGGTTGATTTCTCTAACCTATGACTACGTGCTTAATTCAATTATCCGGGTCGTTTCTTTCACTAACCAAATACCTATGATCTTCCTACTGCAACGTCTCACAATAGGAAGATAGATTAAGACATGAATTAAACATAGCAAACAAGAACATCGTCAATTAAGTTTAAGCAAAACGTGAATCAAATTCATAATCCGCCAAAATGGCTTCAAACCCTAGCTACCATGGAGAAATCCCGATAATGAACTTAGCTACTGGGATTCATGAGTAACAAGATGAATTTTATGTTGTTCATGATAAAAAAGAATGAAAAAGACAGAGAAGAGAGATCAAACGATGGAATCCTCGCTCTCACGACGAACTCCATGCTCCAAGCCTTCCTCCATTGTGTTCTTTTTTGTCTCCAGCAGCCTACTCTGCCTTTAGGTCCTCAAAATCGTCATGTATAGGGCTGGGCAGGATTTTTAATGTATCTTGGCCGAATTTGCAATTCAGCCGTTCTAGTTTGCAATTCTCGGACAGATTTCATAAGCTGATCTTGCGCGGACCTTTTCTACCTCATCCGGACTCCGGTTTGGCCCCATACTATATCGTTGGAAAGCTCTGAATGTCTAATTTCTAATGGAGTAGGCCTTGATCCTTAATTTTATATGTATCTCTAGGTACATCCAGAAGAGTGCACACTGGTCCAGTGAAACTATACCAGCTTTTCTTCGTTTTTGTGTCAACTTCGCCGGACCATATCTTTCTCGTCCCAACTTTGATTGAGCTCCGTAACCTACCGTTGGAAAGATATTTGATTCGACTTTCATTTGGCACCGGTCTCACTATAGCAGGTATTGTAGAACTCATGATATCATCAAAATAGTGAAGGTTGGTCACTTTTACTCTAACTTTGCTTCTCCTCATTCTTCTTGGGCATTCCTGAGCTTTTCTAGAAGTTCGTTTCATGCCTCCTAGCAATCGTTTAGCATCATTTCCTATAATGAAAACATGAGAAATCATACCAAGCAATTATATTTGACAAATAACATCCAAAAACGCATAGAAACACCCGGACTAGCAATAAATCACAACAAGCTCATTCTTCACAAGAATTGGCCTAAATTCCTTCACTTTTCACCGAAACGCACACAAATAGTAATGTACTAGCATTGAACCCGTGCGATGCACGTCTTGCACTTCCATAATTTGAATCCTAAAGCCTAAAAAGTCCTTGTATTATTGCTTTATGTGACATAATAAAAAAATACATGAATTATGGAGTACACACATTCTAGAGGTATGGTCAAGAATTTTGGTCTGCCATTTTGTTCTCAAAAAAGAAAAGAGGTATGGTCTGCCATTTTGTTAATCTTAAAGTCTATCACTAAATATTTAAAAACTAAGTAGTAATTTGGATGAAAATGTTACAATTATTAACTTCAGTGAAATAGTCGTACGCCTTGATCGTATAAGTTCACAATAAATTCTGTCTCGGTGTATTTCTTTTACTTGTTGTTCATATCTCATTTTTTGCATATTTATTCAGTAAGAAATAAATTTTCGCAATTCAAAGATTTGATGTTATGTACTTTTCCCTTTTTGCGGAACTTTTGTTTTATTATTTTTTCTAACACACCGATAAACTATGTTTATAAACATACACATAGTTCTTACACAGTCAAACATTTATTTCTTATTACATTTAGTCCATTTAATATTTTGGAAATAGAACTGTTAGTTCAACGGCTATCATCCATTATGTAAACCAACTATTAGTTAATTATTTATTCATTCATCTCCAAAATTCTAAAAAATAACCTATAACAAAAGAACTGTAACTTTTTTTTTTTGAGAGATTTTTTTTTGTCATCAAAGCGGTTTGAAGCTGAGACCTCACGTAGGGTCTTCTAATGCTCCACCACTTGAGCTACCACCCTAGCTGCATTGATGACAAATAAACCAAATAATTCTTCAAATATCTCCAGAATTTCATCTATACTGATAATATATTGACCAAATATGAAATTTCAATGTTAATATCCCGGTGGTTATTAAAATTTAAGACCATGGAATCTTCAAGCTACAAATTTACATGTTTGTTGAATATTAACTATGAACATCATATACACAGACAATCAATCAAACGGAGACATGGACATCGGAATGTCATACATTTAGCTTACTTTGAAAAGAGAAAACCATACAAACTAATAAATCATTGATCTAGCGTGCTATCTCAACATTAAAATGGTATTTTTCATAATTGATTGAAGCTAACTCAGTGACATGAACCTTCCATCATCATCAACCATTAGAATGAACTCCCTGCAAACGGGTCAATTATGAAAATGCAAAAGTAATACCAAGAATATGAATGATAATATAACTACCACTTCATATGTTAAAGAGAGGTAAATTTAATGTAATATTAAGAGTATAAGAAAGAGCATAAAAATACCAATTAATAATTTTTGAGTTAGTTTCAGTATGATGTTTGCAAGGAATAATTAGAACTCTATTTGTGACACTTGTATCCACTCGTGAAGTTCTTAATATAAACCACACAAAAGATGAAGAAATGGCGATTAAGCAACAACAAAAAGTGAAAGCAAGAGAGAACTAAAGCAAGAACAAAAAGTGAAAGCAAGAGAGAACTAACCTTAAAGTATAAGAGTATGAATTCGTTAAGTGAGTATATATAGGAGAATTTCAATGACTTTAAAAATTAGTAAATGTGATTATTGAGAATTAATGTGATTGAGAATTTATTAATAATGAATTAACGTAGTCAAGGGATATTTTTCGCAATGAAATCAATGCTATTAAATTTTCAATCCGTTACTATTTTTTATTGACTTGTAGTACTATACCATTTTTTATTTATAGTACTATACCATTTCTGATTTTAAATTTTCAATTCGTTACTTTATTGGAAAGAAAGTTATCATTTTCGGTAACACCAATTAATGTAGGGAGGCCAACTGATTTCCTTTACTCAATATTTTTACATTAATTAATTAATTGTATTTTCCACGTGACATTTCCTCACGCAAAGTTTGAGAGGACATTCTCAAATAGTATATATAGATTACATACGAAAGATGACTCCAACTAAGGAGTTATCAAATACCCCACACTTACCATTTTTGCGTCCCGAGCAAAGTCTCATCTACTGCATTTATTTGTCTACTAGCCAACAAGACTCAAACGACTCCAACAAGACTCACGACACTACAATGCAGCATGATGCAAATGCAAATCTTGAATCAATCTTAACGCATAAAACAAAAATAACTTTCTTTTGCGAGATCAGGAAACTTCAATACACATAGACCAGTGCTCATGGATGATGAAAAAGTTAGGCAAGAGGTGTGAATTGCAACAAAACTCGACAACAAGTAATTCCCCATAGTTAGTATAGAAAGCTTAACTTTACTATAAAGAACAACCTACCTCTTCATGTGTGATGATAAAAATAAGAGGCTAACCAAGGCTAAGCCACATTCATAGTCCGAGCTCCTATTCCGCTAACGGTCAAATATGATGAGGTTTACGGACAAAAAGGATATAACTTCTATGAAGCCGAAAATCCTAAAGCGTCACATAAACTCACCAAACCCCATATCTCACACACCCTCACCTTGATGATAGGAATCCAAAACCCGAATCTCACCGACTCCGGCCCTCAATCCCCTCAAAACCGGTACCATGTCAATCTCGTGGCCATCAAAGCGAACGATATGCAAAAATCAGCTTTGTCTTTAATTTGGAACTAGGAACTTTCACCACTCGATTTCCAATAAGCACAACTGTATTTCTTTATTCCTCTCCTTTTTTTTATCTCTGTTTTTTTTTTCTTCTATTTTTCATCTTTTTTTTTTCTTTCTTTCTCTCAATCAAATATCAATAAAATCAGATAAATATGAGTGGTCCTTCTTCAATAATCAAGCAGTATAATAATGTCAGGGAAATGAAATAAACAAATCCATGAATGTATATCAAAAGAATAATACATCTCCCCTAACTCCATGAAGCACGATGCCACAAACCGTCAAAGTCAAAGCGTGTATGGGGGTGGAGTCGTCAATGCACAATCTCTATGTCCGTAGTCAAATGTCGACACCCCCACACTAGAGTGCAGTCATATCCCCCTCTTAAGTAGTCAAATAAGATTTATATCACGTGACTAATCCAACCGAACCTCCTACACCAAGATGATAGAAATCCAGTACCTAGCACGATCCACCAATTAAGTACAACCAACCCCATTTTCGTGCGGATTAGATGTCACGCACTCAGGCTCTCCACTTATGTGCCCACGATGTGATGACATGGAACACCGCCACACCGTAGTGTGCAAGCAGACTCACTCACCCTCGCATCCCCTCATAGATATCCAATGAAGCATATGCGATCTGGAGAACCCACAAAATATTTAATGAAGTACTCCCTCAACGAACCCCCTCAACTACTGCTCCTCGTGACGCTCCAGAAAGGTGATTGTAACGATATATGATGAAGGCCAAGAATCGTCTTCCTAGGTCAAATAGCTAACAAATAAACCAAGGATCAATTAGGGCTTACTAGTGGTCCTACAAGGTAAGATAAAAAAGCAGTGAGTGCTCTAATACACATCCTGGCACAGCTGTTCTGTGTGCCACTACGAGGCGGGTTGGCGACTACCTAAGACGGACAACATGAACGTTCGACTTATTTAGCAACCACCAAGCTCAACTCTTTTAAGAGAAAAACAACACACACTTTAGCTTTTAGAATTTAATTTTAGTTTAAAAATAGGTAGGCATTCCCGTAATGAGATTCTCTCTATACTTACTAGGGGGAACTAAAAATGTCACTATCGGTCAAAATTCACACCCTATGCCTAAAGTTTTCACATCTCACTAAATCAACCAAGTCTAAGCTTCTCTCAATTGCCTTTTCTCAAATTTTCAATTTTTTTAATGTTTTTTATGCATTTCCTCTTTTTCTCATTTTTTTGTATTTTTCATAATATCCTAAATCTATATGCAAGCCTTATACTCGAAAAAAAACTTGGACTCTACCCAATTAAACTTTTTGGTGGGTATACTCAATTATTGAAAAGTGCAAACACAAAATAAACTAATCTACATAATACGAAAATATACGTAAAAGCTCAACACAAACCACTGTCTCTACACACAATACAACCTAGACACATCCTACATGTAACTGGCTATGCAAGACACATGGCCAGTAAACAGATAAATCACCCCCACACTGAAAGCTTAGTTGTTCTCAACGAATTTAGAGAGTATGCAAGAAGACTCAGCAATCAATGTGTAGGCCATTATATGAGATGGAGCATGACATATACTAAATAAAAGAAACACATAATTCAGAAAAAGAAAAAGATACTCACAACCACCTCAAGGGTGGGAACGAAATCGCGCCAAGCAGTCCCCAAGCACAGTAGTGGCGCCACCATGCTCCCAACGTTCAGTGTGTTCTCGCACACCGGGGTAGAGTGCCCTCCTCTGTTAAAATCTGTGTCTTGGAGAATTCCTAACTCGCATACACGAGTCCCCATAAAGGTCGTGTGTGCCGTGGCACACCGGGGTAGACTCTCCCATATACTGCTCAAATATGTCACTTAGGAAAAATCATTAGTCCCTCTCTCTCTCATCTCTCCAAATAACATAATAAAACAACTGAATTTAAAAACACAACTAATTTAAAGCAAATAAATAGGTTGGGTTGCCTCCCAACAAGCGCCGTGTAATTTAAGGTCGACGACCCGACCCAGTTACCTCAAAAGATATTTAAGGAGATTTTTCTCTCCACTTTTTCTTCTTCCACCATCGTCTCTCTTTTTGTCTCTTCTCAAGTGAGCATGCATGAGACACATATGGAAAGAAGAAGTTGTAGAAGACGGCCTTTGCAAATTTCTTCTTCTTGTGCTTCCACTCCTTGATCACCGGTCTTCTCGAGAATTCATTCACCGCATCATGACCCATTGTACCTTTCCTCTTCTTCTTCTTCTTCTTCTTCTTCTTCTTCTTCTTCTTCTTCTTCTTCTTCTTCTTCTTCTTCTTCTTCTTCTTCTTCTTCTTCTTCTTCTTCTTCTTCTTCTTCTTCTTCTTCTTCTTCTTCTTCTTCTTCTTCTTCTTCTTCTTCTTCTTCTTCTTCTCCTTCTTCTTCTTCTTCTTCTCCTTCTTCTCCTTCTCCTTCTTCTCCTTCTCCTTCTTCTTCTTCTCCTTCTTCTTCTTCTCCTTCTTCTTCTCCTTCTTCTTCTTCTTCTTCCAATTCTTCAAAATCAATATCATTGAGGATCGGTTATGTGCAAATAGAATCTCAGTTGGAACAGTAATGGCAAGGAGTGCCGTCTTGACTGCTTCCTTCCCTAGCTCTTGTCTTGGAATCACAAGTGGCAAATCATGTATTGCATAAAACTGGGGTCTTTGGTCTTGCTCATGTGATTCACCCCATTCTATTATCTCCAAAAGATAAGGATTAGACTGAAGACTTTCTTGATACATGTCCTTGCAAACATCTCCCTGCGGTAATTCCTTAGCTTCATGACTTTCTTCAAAGCAAATATCTTCAGTGGGCTATAAGCTAGCGATGTCCACACTCTCCCATACATGCCACGATTCCAGAATTATGCGAGGCACAAGTTGTATAGGCTTCACAATATCATCCCAATCTGAGTCCGAATCTGAGTCTGAAGCAGCCCGAGGATCTATTACTTCATGATGAACAGCATTGTAGACACATACCTCTGGGGGTTCTTCGTCTTCCTCTTCGCACTCCTCAACTAATTAAGGAATGATGCTACTTGGCCCATCGTCATTATCTGCATATGCCAATGCACTCGAAAGTTCTGCAAAGTGTTGTCCCTTCAGCTTGAGAGTTTCATCCATCCTATTAATCCCTTCCTCCATTCTGTCCATTTTAGCTATCATGAGCTTCAACACTTCTTTAATCTGATCATCTTCTTGATTTCAAGGAGGAGGGGTGTACATGTCTCCATAGGAGTAGTACGGTGAATAGTCTGGAGCTTGCCCATAAAAATTCTTCCCCCACATGATCACCAAAATACATGCACAATAATTCGCCAGGAAGCAGGTGAGATCAAAAAATAAATAAACAAAAGTAAAAATAAAATTCCCTAAAGTTAATAATTCTAACTAATTCAACCGAAGTCCCCGGTAGCGGCGCCAAAAACTTGACACGATCCAACCGCAAGTGTACGGCTGTCGCGTGTAGTAATATCCGGTAATCCAGGTTTGTCGAACCCAACATACTTGTCGTGAATCAATTAGTATTCTTAACTTTATGTGGGCAAGCAATAGAGATTGTTTTCTAAACTAAATAATTTAAAATACAAATCGAGTATTTAAATTTTAAGATTTAATATGGGAGAAACAACCAGGACACCTCGTTTGGGGGATTGTCATGATTTTCTTTTTGACGACGTTCTACGATTTGTGAAACACATACGAAATTCACTTTGCTAATCGAGCAATACTAACTCACCGAGTTACCAAGTGAGCATCTTATGCCTATGTTAGATTAAAACCGAGTTACCAAGTTCTAATTATCCCTAAACATGCATTAACGATGAATTCTACTCTAACGATCTCAATTCTTGCTTTCACTAAGAATGAGTGATTGTTTGCTTTTCCGATTTGAACAAGTACCGAGTTACCAAAAAATTGAAAACTGGGTTTAGCTAACAAGACATCTCCAATTAACTAGATACGATGAAGATCAAAAAACAATCGTAGCAAACGTAAACTCATCAATTAGGTTTATCAAAATATGAATCTCAATCCATAAAGCGCATAATCAATGTGAAAACCCTAACCCTAAACTCAGGTCCTGATCTAATAAGTTTAGCTACGCATATTCATGATCACAAATACAATAGTTTGTGTGATCATGTTGACAGCGTAAACCTATCTGCTTTTTCGCAAGTGTACGATCAAGTAATATAGAGTATGTAATTGTGACTCTGGTTGTCGAACCCTCGAGAACAGTTTAAGTTGTTGCTAATTAGAATTAGAATTAGACACAAAGTTTGCAAAAAGAAGGAAGGTTTGGGATTTGATTCTACTCACTAAATTGCAGTAAATAAAACAATATTTAGAAAAGCTTATTTTATTTTTCTTTTAAATATTTTGCAGAAATTATTGTAATTGTAAAAATCAGTAATTCTAAGAGTCTAGGTTCCAGGATCCCCTAGGGTTACTCTCCAGCTTTCATAGTATATTTGATTTCAGAAACACACGGTGGTTTTGTTTATGCCAGCATACCAACAGTACAATCTCCTCTCGGTCTCATGCACCTATCACTCTCCTACAGATTTTCGGGTCCTCTCAGTCCACCTAAATCTGCAGGTTCGTTCTAAATCTGCTAGTGTTACAGGTTCTCCTCTCGGTCTCCCCCTAAACGTCTAACAGTTGGTCTAATGCTTCTGGGCTAGTCCCCTGATTCTTTTCACCTCTCGGTCCATCAAGGCAGAGTACTAAATCCTGTCTTTTCTTCCTAACTCTCACTGGTCACTCTCGCGCACCAGATCCTGTCTGTAACACTCCTGGGTGATCAAGCCATTCATGTATGTAAATAAAATCAAAGACAGAATAATAAACAATCCATCCTGTATTAAGACTTAGCTAGCCATGCATCTGAAAATCAAACAACCAAGTCTGCTGATTTCATAAACCCTAGGTTCACCGAGAACCTAGGCAAAAGGTCTAGCTAGCTTGCATTATTAAATCAATGTTTCATAAAAGAGAGAAAATATTAAACTAGTTATTTGCTGAATACTGAAAAACTGCTCCAATCCTGCTCTGCTCCAACCCTGACGGCTCTGAAACTAGCTGCTGTGATGATGATGATAGATGTGTGAGTATGTATGCGTAACCCTAATTCAGTGCTGGGACACCTCCTTTTATACTGCCACAGTCTCCAAAACTGATGCACGAAATTCCTGTTTTACCCTAAAAAAGACCCGTCCTGGAAACTTCTGGAAACCCTCCGTGCGTTCGAACGCAACTCTCCTGCGTTCAAACGCAGTGCATCTGAACGCACACATCTTGCGTTTGAACGCAGGCCTTAACCATTTTTCCTTCCTCTGGCTTCTGAATTCTCGGACACGTGCGTTTGAACGCAGCTCGCCTGCGTCTGAACGCACGCCTTGGTCTTTTCTTCTTCTGAGTGTCGAGTCCTGCGTTTGAACGCAGGCTGTGCGTTTGAACGCACCCCTTAGCTTTTCTGCACTTCTGACTTCGAACCCTGCGTTTGAACGCAGACCGCCTGCGTCTGAACGCATGACTTAGCCTATTTTCCGCCATTTTCCTGCTGCTCCCATCTTGCGCGTCTGAACGCAGGTGCCCTGCGTTTGAACGCACAACTTAGCCTTTTTTCTCTTTTTTCTGCTCAGCTTTCCTGACACGCTGCCTCCCATCCAAGTTAATCTCATGCATTTCTCAGCACCTGTTACCTGCACATCATAACATGTACCCGCGATCATATCCAACAAACAAAAGTATGCATAAAATTACTCAAATCTTGCAGTCATGTTCTATAAATCTTTGCCTCGTATCAGGTGGAAAATAAGCTGAAAATGGGCAAACTCAACTCTCACAGGGTCAAAACCAATAGTAAAAAGATGTCCCAGACTAATCCATTTTCAAGCTGTCAAAATACCCCCACACTAAATTCTGCTCGTCCCGAGCAGACCCTTGCATACTGCCTTGCAGACCCATCTTTTGCATACTTTAATTGCATACTTCCCCTTTTTCACAGATTCATGACACAGACCAAAAGACTCAATAGATGACTGACTCAGATACAGAATATACACAAACTGACTCAAGACACAGCAAAAAAATTTTTTCTTCTGAAATTGGGCAACCTCTCTATCATAAACTGAAATCATCAAATCCTCACAAGCTCATTTTGAAATTCCACAACACGCAGTAAGAAATGATATAAACTGATCCTGTGCACAAACTTACTAAGGTATCCCCAAACATCCACCAAACCAACCAAGATAAAGCACGTCTTTTGACTTAGAGGGTCCAGACATCTTAAGTCAACAGATAATTTTTCTTCGCCAAGTCATTTGAGGTTTTCAGACCCTCTTAGCCGTTATTGCGTATGATTTGCAAATTGTCCCATTGCTGGGAGACACAACTCCTGTGTAATACGGCTTGACTTTAATTTCCCTCTTAAGCTCTAAATTGGATTGAATCCAAATTTTCCGTGTGAACGGAAGCACATTATGTTGTTTCTCCTTTAAGCACAAATAATTATTATATTATTATTATTTTTTTTTCAGATTTTTTTTATATCCTCCTCTGTTTTTACAACTGTGCAGTAGAGCTTTAAGAGTGCGGGCTTTTTAAGATTTTCTCTTGGAACCACCTTAAGGGATGGTGGTGTACATTCTCCAACTTCGCTTAGGCCAAAGACTTGTACCGCATAAAACCGACTCTACACGAAGGTCCACCCCAGATTCCAAGAGTCCACCAGTTTCCACGGGAAACAGAATATTCAATTATCTAAAGACCAAATCCGCCTAGCACACTAGAGAAGTCAAAAGTATGCCTGTTATCTACTTTCCACATTCCTGAATACCCGGGATATCCTGTCGTGAGACTTGCGCACAAAATACTAAAATTTGAAGTATCCCTGCTACGGTGCTTCCTACTCTCATGAGCTCTTTCATTGGATTCTCTTCAGTTTCTAGGTCCTAAGTTGCCCTTTCTCAAAAATTTTTAATTTATTTATATTTTTCCGTTTTTCTTTTTTTTTTTTTTTTTTTTTTTTTTTTTTTTTTCATGCAAGGTCAGAAAGGTTTGTGGGTAGACTCAACATAAAAAACGTGCTGACTCAAAAATGAAAATAAAATTAAAAATAAAATGGACAAAAATATGCTGACACGGCTATGCAGGAGGACACGATTCCCCACCCCCACACTAGAGGTGGCGCGTCCTCGCGACTCTACTGATCTGGCCTGTAACTAGAATCTGTGTTCTCCGGAGTAGACTGGTCAGTCGGCTCTGGAGATGGTGAAGGGGTTCGCCCTCTGGCGCGTTTCCTCGCAGCATGGCGTGCTGCGGCAGCGGTACCGGCGTGGCTGGCACCGGGATGGGCACTACTGGCCCCTGGGTCTGCATGCTCTCTCCTAGGTGGGTACTGGGTACCGGGTCTGCCGGGGTCACCTACACTGTCTGCATGTTCAGGGCTCGGTGTGGGGTCATGGCCAGAGAAGCTATCATATGGCCGGCTATCCTCCATTGTCTAGCTGGGACAATTATCACTCGAATAGCGGTCCGGAAAGTTAAATCTCTTACCACGCATGTTGCTCTGAATTTCAGCGAGTGCCGCCTCATGAGCTCTCAATGCGGCTGTGTTAGCGTGGTAAATATGCTTCTGGGTCTTGAACAACTTTCCAAGACCCCTGGCCATTTTCTTGACCGTCCTTACCAGGTAGTTCTGTACTTTTTCTTGGGCCTTAATTTTCTTTCTGACCCATTCCTCATGCTCAGTCCTCTCCAGGCGCCCAAAAGAACTGCGCCTGGCCCCTCTGCTGGACTGCCCTAAGTCAGGGTCTGCCTGCCTGTGTTCACTGGAACTGGCAGATCGTGGCAGTCGGAAGGGACCTGGTAAGGCTGGAAAACCCCCATCACCGGGAGGAGGTGGTGGTGGCATGCCAACACCCCCACCCTGAGGTGGAGCATCATCATCATCATCGTCCACTTGGACAAATTCTGGAGGCCCGTGCACGGCCTCATGCAACACACATCTCATGTTTCGGTACTTGCGTACCTGCACGGGTCGAATATCTCTCAGCTCGCCAGGGATAAATACCAGATAATCCTGTGCCATTTTCGTTAACATCCCCAGGAGACCGAAACCCTTCTTGCTGTGGGTCTCCCTTCGTTCCCGGAAAAACTCACAAATGATCTCCGGGAGGCTCACAGGCTCTCGGGCCATCAGACAGTACACCAACAGGGCAATATTATAATCAATGCGGGTAAAGTGTTTAATACCCACAACTCTGTTGTTCACCCACTCGGTCCACCATCTCGCCTCTCGAATCAGGTAGGTCGCAGGGAGTTTCCGGTAGGAAGGACTCCGTTCAGGATAGTACCATGCAGCGCCTGGTACACCAGCACACATGATGGTCAAGATCTGCTCACTAAGCTGTTCAGATGGATGACGCCTCAGTTCCTGAAACTGACAGTCATCCAGCACTAATTCCAGACCCAGACTCTCTCGGATACTCTCTGGGGTGATTCGAATCCATCTCTTTCTGCAGTAAATCCAGTCAATTGACTGGGCTTCACTGTTCATGCACTACTGGAGATTGCTGTAAATCTCCTTAGCCAGCACAGAACTGACTTGCAGATTGGTAAAACCAGTAAACAAATCCCTAAAATGATCCTGCCCATTATAGTTGAACAGTTCATCCCCCATTGCTACTCTATCACGGGGAAAGGTCCTCTCAGCAGGTATGTCATACCGAATCTTTTTGTCTTGCAGATAGAAACGGTGAGCCTCCATGTTAACAAACCTATGGTCGCAGAAATGGTCAACCCTAAGCAATCTGCAGTCTATGATGTTCAAAGGTGCAATCGCCCTATCAGGCCTCATGTAAGGACTATCCTCATCCATTTCAAGATTCAAACAGAAAAATGAAAATATTCAAAGAGAAGGAAAAGATGGAACCTGGCTACCCGGAGTGAATCTTACGGGTACAGATCTGAAAATTACTCTCTGAAGTGGATTTGAAGTTGTTTGGATCGGATGAGTTTGACCACCCCCACACTGTTCCTGACCTTCTGGTGGTCTTGCGGTGGTCGCCGGAGATTGCTGGCGGCAGACTGCTTCTGGCGGCTGCTAGGGCAGAGAGAATTTCTAGAGAGAGAGTTGAAAACTGGATGACTTGGGTGAAAATGAGTCACTGTCATCCGTACAGTATATATATGCAAATTTTCAGAAATTGCAGAATGGCCCCTAAATTTCAATTTTTTTTCAAATTTTTCCGAAATTTTTGATCCCGCTCGAATGTGCGTTTGAACGCAGCTTGTGCGTTTGAACGCACAGCTTATATTTTTCTGGAAATTTTGAAATTCTCATGATCTGCGTTTGAACGCATGGTGTGCGTTTGAACGCAATGCTTGAAGGTCCATGAAATTTCTGGGTTTGTTGAGTTGCGTTTGAACGCACATGAGTTGCGTTTGAACGCAATGCTTGTCCTCTGCAATGTCTCTAATGGGCTGCGTTTGAACGCACATACTCTGCGTTTAAACGCACGCCTTGTCTCTAGAAATTCTCTGCTGATTGGGTCTTGCGTTTGAACGCAGGGTCTGCGTCTAAACGCACGTCCTTAGACTTTTCCACCTCCTCTTTGTCTTCTTGCGTTTGAACGCACCTTGTGCGTTTGAACGCACCACTTGGTGGCTGGAAATTTTTACTGTGTGATCTGCGTTTGAACGCAGCTCCTCTGCGTTTGAACGCAGAAGTGTTAGCCGTTTCCAGTGTTTCTTCTGTCGGTTGGTGGGTCCGCGTTTGAACGCAGGGTGTCTGCGTTTGAACGCACTCGTGCGTTTGAACGCATGTCTCCTGCGTTTGAACGCACGCCTCTGATTCCTGAAACACTGAGTTCAACATTAAATCCCTCTTTCTCACTTTTCTCTCAAGTTATGAACATTGTAAAAATTATATAAAAACAACAAATTATGATGGGTTGCCTCCCAACCAGCGCTTGTGATTTACAGTCGACAGCTCGACTTTGTTACCTCTGCTGTAATCACGGAAGGTCGAGGTAGAGTGCCTCTACCTCCATGATTTCCTGAGGTTCCCTGTATGGCTTGACTATGTTCCCATTCACCTTGAAAACTGTATTATCCCTCGGGTTCTCCAGCTCCACCACTCCCCATGATGTAATGTCCTTCACAATAAATGGTCCAGACCATCTTGAGCGCGGCTTCCCTGGGTAGAATTTCATCCTTGAGTTGTAGAGGAGAACCTTCTGCCCGATTTCTATCTTCTCTGGTAGAATGCGGTTGTCATTCCACTTCTTTGTTTTTTCTTTATAAATTTTGGCACTCTCATATGCAGTTTTACGAAATTCCTCCAGTTCAAGGAGTGCCATCTTCCGTTTGCTTCCCGATAAACTGTGATCCATATTCAGCTGCTTAATTGCCCAGTATGCTTTGTGCTCCAATTCTACTGGTAAGTGACATGCTTTTCCAAACACCAGCTGGTACGGGGACATTCCCAGTGGGGTTTTATAAGCAGTTCTGTATGCCCAGAGTGCGTCATCCAGCTTTAACGACCAGTCCTTGCGTCCAGGATTCACAGTTTTTTCCAGTATGCTTTTTATCTCTCTGTTGGACACCTCTGCTTGCCCGTTTGCCTGAGGGTGATAAGGCAGTGACACCTTATGGATAGACACCCCGTATTGCTTTAAAACTTTGGCAAAGACCTTATTGATAAACTGAGAACCTTCATCACTGACCATGGCCCTCGGTGTTCCGAATTTGGTAAAGATATTACGTTTGAGGAATTTTTCCACGACTGCCGCATCGTTCTTCTGACAGGCTATTGCTTCCACCCATTTTGACACGTAATCCACTGCCAGTAAAATGTAGAGATTTCCCAAAGATGAAGGGAATGGGCCCATAAAATCGATACCCCAAACGTCAAACGGCTCAACTTCCTGCCAAAGTGTCATGGGCATTTCATTCCGCTGGGAAATATTTCCTGTCCGTTGGCAGCGATCGCAACTCTGCACATAATCATGACAATCCTTGAAGACTGTTGGCCAGAAAAATCCTGACTGCAGTACTTTGTGGGCTGTTCTCGGTCCACTGAAGTGTCCCCCACATTGTGCTGAGTGGTAGTGTTGAATTACCTCCAAAATCTCGTGACATGGAATGCAGCGACGGAGAATATTGTCTGCCCCTTGCTTGAACAGATAGGGATCGTCCCAGAAATATTGCCTGCAGTCTGAAATAAATTTCTTTTTCTGCCAAGGGGTGATGTCTTCAGGGAGTGCTCCATTGACCAAATAATTGGCTATGGCATAGTACTAGGGCCGTCTATTGGTCTTGATCTTCATAATATGTTCATCCGGAAAATTTTCTTGAATTGGCACCAATTCTTCTGTAGGGTTTTCCAGACGAGATAGATGATCAGCTACCACATTCTCAACTCCCTTTTTATCCCTGATTTCGACATCAAATTCCTGCATCAGCAGAATCCAACGCAGCAGCCTTGGCTTTGCATCCTTCTTCTCCAATAAGTATTTCAGTGCACTGTGATCTGTGAATATGATGACTTTTGAACCTACCAGGTAGGATCTGAACTTATCCAGGGAAAAAACGACTGCCAGCAGCTCCTTCTCTGTAGTCCCATAATTAATCTGCGCCTCATTCAGGATCCTGCTGGCATAGTAGATGACACTGCATACCTTGTCCTTCCGCTGTCCCAGTACCGCGCCCACTGCGTAATCACTGGCGTCGCACATTAGCTCGAACGGGAGGGTCCAGTCTGGTGTTGTGATAATGGGTGCAGTTGTCAGCCTCTCTTTAAGCACGTCAAAAGCTTCTTTGCAGGCTTCATCAAATACGAAGGGCACATCTTTTCCTAACAAATTACATAGTGGCTTTGTAATTTTTGAGAAATCTTTAATAAACCTTCTGTAAAAACCTGCGTGGCCCAAAAAAATCTTAATTGCCCTCACTGTGGTTGGATACGGGAGCTGCTTGATCACCTCTATTTTTGCCCTGTCTACTTCCAGTCCTTTGCTGGAAATCCTGTGTCCCAGCACTATTCCTTCTGTAACCATGAAGTGGCATTTTTCCCAGTTGAGTACCAGGTTTGTTTTTCTGCAGCGAATCAGCACTCTGGCCAGATGGTATAAGCAATCTTCAAAGCTGTCTCCAAATTACGAAAAATCGTCCATGAAGACTTCCAAATTTTTCTCTATCATATCAGAGAAAATAGCCATCATGCACCTTTGGATTGTCGCTGGGGCATTGCACAATCCAAATGGCATTCGTCTAAAGGCGAACGTTCCGTACGGGCAGTTGAACGTCGTATTCTCTTGATCCTCTGGATTTATATAGATCTGGTTGTAGCCAGAATACCCGTCGAGAAAGCAGTAATAAGCATGGTGAGCTAGTCTATCCAACATCTGATCCATGAATGGCAGCGGAAAGTGGTCTTTTAGTGTGGCATCATTCAGCTTCCGATAGTCCATACCGATCCGCCAACCAGTGACAGTGCGCTGGGCGATCTGTTCCTGATCAGCATTCTGTACTACTGTAATACCCCCTTTCTTAGGTACACACTGGACAGGACTGACCCAGGTGCTGTCTGATATGGGGTATATAATTCATGCTTCTAGCCACTTCATGACCTCCTTACGTACCACATCTTTCATGATTGGGTTTAGCCTCCTTGGAGGCTGGATAACTGGCTTCTTTCCTTATTCGATTCTTATTTTGTGCATGCAATAATCAGGACTGATTCCCTTTAGGTCTGCAATTGTCCATCCGATGGCTTCTCTGTGCTCTCGGAGTACCTCCAGCAGCTTTTGTTCCTGTTCCTGAGATAAAAGAGAAGAAACAATTACCGGCAGAGTATTATTTTTACCAATAAAAGCATATCTGAGGTGGTCTGGCAACTGTTTTAATTCCAGAACTGGTGGTTCCTGGAGTGACGGGACCAGTGTCATTTTCTGCTCGCCTCCTTCATCCCTGTATAGCGTGACCCAGCTTTCTGTTCCCATGATATGCTCATCTTGCTGCTCCTCTGTTTCCTCTTGATACATGTCTTCAAATTCCTCCCATAAATCTTCCATCTCATCATTCTCCAGATTTTCAATTACTTCTACTACAAAACAGTTTTCATGCCCATAATGGTCAGGAAGCTGGAGAGATTTGAAAACATTGCATTTCACTTTTTCTTCGTTGATTTGCATGGACAGCTCTCCACTTTTGCAGTTAATAATGGCTTCACCAGTCGCCAGGAAAGGCCTGCCCAGGATTAGCGGGACCTCTCCGGCCTCCATATCCAGTATCACAAAATCTGCTGGAAAAATAAGCTCTCCCACTTTCACCAGGATATCTTCAATTACTCCATAGGCAGGTTTCACAGATCTGTCAGCCATTTGAAGCATAATTCTTATTGGACGTGGCTTTCCGACTCCCAGACTTTTGAAGATGGTCAGTGGCATCAGGTTGATGCTGGCGCCCAAGTCGCATAAGGCTTTTCCTGTGTATGCACTGCCCAGGGTTACTGGAATGACAAAGCTGCCAGGGTCTTTCTTTTTCAGTGGTAGACCATTTTTTACACAACTTCTCGCTTCTGCCGTCAGATTCACTGTTTCGAAGTCACTCATTCGCCTTCTCCCGTACAATATGTCTTTAAGAAATTTCGCATAAGTAGGCATTTTGGCAAGTGCTTCGGCAAAAGGTATGTTTATCTGTAATTGCTTGAATACCTCCAGAAATCTGGCGTAGTCTTTGCTGTCATCTCTCTTGCGTGTCTTCAGAGGGTAAGGAACCTCCTTAGAAATTGGCACTGTTTCTGGATTACCCTCATTAGTCTGCGCAGCTTCCTGCTCGACCGAACCCCTTTTCTGAGGGTTAGCGGTTGAACTGTCTTCCCGGTCAATCACTTCTTGTTCAATAATTTTTGACTTTTCTGCGCGTGCATGACTGGGATACGGTGGATCCTGCAGTGCAATTCCACTTCGAGTTGTGATAGCATTGATTTGAGCGCGTGGATTGTTCACTGTATTTGATGGTAAATTCCCTGGAGCTCGTTCTGCCTGGTTCTGTGCAAGCTGACCATTCTGTACCTCCAAGTTGCGGATAGCAATCTTCATCTGGCTTACATCAGTAGTTAATGACTCCATCTGCGCAAATCTAGTTTCCCACTACTTATTGAATTTCTCCATATATGACTCAAAATGTTGTTGTGACAAATTTAGCTGTGGTGCTGCTTGTGCAGGCTGAGCTGGAGCTGTCTGTTGTGCCTGTGCCCTGTGCTGGAATCCTGGTGCATATACTGCTGCATTAGGATTTCCGTAGCGAAACCCTGGATGATCACGTGTTCCTGGTCTGTAGCGACTAGGATCCCACTGCTGCGGAACATAGTTGGCATCTTCGGTCTGAAGCTCCAGAATTGCTGCGTCAAAGTCAGGTTCGTCTACTGATGCCACAGGCTTCTTCTCT
The DNA here is from genome assembly GCA_023055425.1 of Linanthus parryae. Lineage (NCBI taxonomy): Eukaryota > Viridiplantae > Streptophyta > Magnoliopsida > Ericales > Polemoniaceae > Linanthus > Linanthus parryae. Next base: position 8,526,196 of record JALGPY010000009.1, on the reverse strand, counting down.
GTATACACCTTTTTGACTAAGTCCCGTACCACTTTCGTGAGATTGTCAATCCTGTCATCAACCACTGGTTCTGCTACTGCTGTGAGCCTGCGGTCATCAAACAGGCGAGTATCCTATTTGGCTAATTGTTTCATCAGTTCGTATGCTCCATCCTTATCCCCATGGTATAAAAAGTTACCCCCAGCTTCCCTATCAATCCTTTTAGCATTCTCCCTGTCAAGAGCATGGTAGAATACCTGCAGAATTTTTGCGTCCCCGAAGCCGTGATTGGGGCATTTTTTAACGAGTCTCATCAACCTGTCCCATGCGTCTACCACTGTCTCCCCCATCTGCTGTTTGAAAGATAAAATCTCACTCTGCAGCTTGATAACGCGGGATGCGGGGTAGAATTTTGCCAAAAAATCAGCAACACACCCCTCCCAGGTAGTGATAGACCTCGGTGGTCTTGCCTCCAGCCAATCTTTTGCTGTTCCGAACAAGCAGTATGGGAATAAAATCAGCTTTAGCGTGTCCGCTTCGACTCCTCTATACTTAATCTTGTTGCAGTAATCTTCAAATTTTCCAAGGAAGTCGTTTGGATCTTCATCTGCCTTCCCATTAAAAGGACAATGAGTCTGGGCGGTCTGAATGGTGGATGATTTCAGATCGAAGTGCTCTGCTGTAATGGGTGGCACTACGATAGCTGGTTGATGTCCTCCGGTTGGGACTTCAAAGTTTTCGACTAACGCCCTTCCAGACCTGTTATAAGTCCTCTGATTGTTCCTGGCAGCAAAACCTGCTGCTATCAGCTCTTCAATGTAAAGAGCCATCTGTGCTGGAGTACGTTGCTGCTGTCCTGTGGGTGTTCCTGTTTCGGTTGTGGTGTCTTCTCCGTGCTCAGACATCGCGGCTCGGTGTCTGCGACTTTGCTCTCTGAAAAGTTTTTCGGGATCTTCGAGTGGTGATACCAGTTTGCTAGGCAATCTGGGCATAAACTAGAATAGCCTGAAAATCAGAATTCAAGAGCAATAAGTCGAAAGAAAGTAAACGTAAAAAGAAAAGGAAAACTCTGAGACTTATTCTAATGTCTTTTTAACAAAAACTGTAACCGTTCCCCGGCAACGGCGCCAAAAACTTGACAGCGTAAACCTATCTGCTTTTTCGCAAGTGTACGATCAAGTAATATAGAGTATGTAATTGTGACTCTGGTTGTCGAACCCTCGAGAACAGTTTAAGTTGTTGCTAATTATAATTAGAATTAGACACAAAGTTTGTAAAAAGAAGGAAGGTTTGGGATTTGATTCTACTCACTAAATTGCAGTAAATAAAACAATATTTAGAAAAGCTTATTTTATTTTTCTTTTAAATATTTTGCAGAAATTATTGTAATTGTAAAAATCAGTAATTCTAAGAGTCTAGGTTCCAGGATCCCCTAGGGTTACTCTCCAGCTTTCATAGTATATTTGATTTCAGAAACACACGGTGGTTTTGTTTATGCCAGCATACCAACAGTACAATCTCCTCTCGGTCTCATGCACCTATCACTCTCCTACAGATTTTCGGGTCCTCTCAGTCCACCTAAATCTGCAGGTTCGTTCTAAATCTTCTAGTGTTACAGGTTCTCCTCTCGGTCTCCCCCTAAACGTCTAACAGTTGGTCTAATGCTTCTGGGCTAGTCCCCTGATTCTTTTCACCTCTCGGTCCATCAAGGCAGAGTACTAAATCCTGTCTTTTCTTCCTAACTCTCACTGGTCACTCTCGCGCACCAGATCCTATCTGTAACACTCCTGGGTGATCAAGCCATTCATGTATGTAAATAAAATCAAAGACAGAATAATAAACAATCCATCCTGTATTAAGACTTAGCTAGCCATGCATCTGAAAATCTAACAACCAAGTCTGCTGACTTCATAAACCCTAGGTTCACCGAGAACCTAGGAAAAAGGTCTAGCTAGCTTGCATTATTAAAACAATGTTTCATAAAAGAGAGAAAAGATCAAACTAGTTATTTGCTGAATACTGAAAAACTGCTCCAATCCTGCTCTGCTCCAACCCTGACGGCTCTGAAACTAGCTGATGTGATGATGATGATAGATGTGTGAGTATGTATGCGTAACCCTAATTCAGTGCTGGGACACCTCCTTTTATACTGCCACAGTCTCCAAAACTGATGCCCGAAATTCCTGTTTTACCCTCAAAAAGACCCGTCCTGGAAACTTCTGGAAACCCTCCGTGCGTTCGAACGCAACTCTCCTGCGTTCAAACGCAGTGCGTCTGAACGCACACATCTTGCGTTTGAACGCAGGCCTTAACCATTTTTCCTTCCTCTGGCTTCTGACTTCTCGGACACGTGCGTTTGAACGCAGCTCGCCTGCGTCTGAACGCACGCCTTGGTCTTTTCTTCTTCTGAGTGTCGAGTCCTGCGTTTGAACGCAGGCTGTGCGTTTGAACGCACCCCTTAGCTTTTCTGCACTTCTGACTTCGAACCCTGCGTTTGAACGCAGACCGCCTGCGTCTGAACGCATGACTTAGCCTATTTTCCGCCATTTTCCTGCTGCTCCCATCTTGCGCGTCTGAACGCAGGTGCCCTGCGTTTGAACGCACAACTTAGCCTTTTTTCTCTTTTTTCTGCTCAGCTTTCCTGACACGCTGCCTCCCATCCAAGTTAATCTCATGCATTTCTCGGCACCTGTTACCTGCACATCATTACATGTACCCGCGATCATATCCAACAAACAAAAGTATGCATAAAATTACTCAAATCTTGCAGTCATGTTCTATAAATCTTTGCCTCGTATCAGGTGGAAAATAAGCTGAAAATGGGCAAACTCAACTCTCACAGGGTCAAAACCAATAGTAAAAAGATGTCCCAGACTAATCCATTTTCAAGCTGTCACATGTACAAAAATAATGAAAATATAAGAGTAGAGGGATCAAACGGATGAATTCTCGCTTCCACGTCGAACTCTAGCTCCAAGTTTCCCCTCAAATCTTGGCCAGATCATATATCCGGTCGTCTTCCGCTGGCTCGGCTGTAGCCGTCATCATGCGATCGTCAAACAGTTGGGTGTCCTGTTTGGCTAACTGCTTCATCAGGTCATATGCACCATCTTTGTCCACATGGTACAGGAAGTTTCCCTCGGCTTCTCTGTCAATCCTGTCAGCACTCTCCCTGTCTAAGGCATGATAGAATACCTGCAAGATCTTCGCATCTCCAAAACCGTGGTTCGGGCAGCTTTTCACCAATCTCATCAATCTGTCCCATGCGTCCACCACCGTCTCCCCTGTCTTCTACTTGAATGACAGAATATCGCTTTGCAATTGAATGACCCGGGAGGCGGGAAAAAACTTTGCCCGAAAATCTGTGACGCACCCTTCCCATGTAGTAATTGACTTGAGTGGTCGGGATTCGAGCCAGTCTTTTGCTAATCCAAATAGGCAATATGGAAACATGATTAGCCTAAGCTCCTCTGCGTCTACCTTCTTGTATCGGACCTTGTTGCAGTAATCCTCGAATTTCCCGATAAATTCATTCGGGTCTTCGTCGGCTTTGCCATAAAACGGGAAGAGGGTCTGCACCGTCTGGATGGTGGAGGGTTTGAAAATGCTTATTTTACCGCTCCGTTAATCGATCAATTGGCATCTGTACTTCGATTGATAAATGGATGAAACTGGTGGAAGAAGGCAACTCAGACCGGAAGTATAGAACCTCACTCCAAAGCAAAGGAGGACTCGGGCCACGGGAGGGGCTTAGCGCTTAACGAGAAGAGGTTACCGAGAGGGAATAGTGTAAGTTTACGAATTTGCTGCTCTTTGGTATCCCTCTCGGTTCTGACTTTCTGGCACTTCCTTGGGCATGTGCGGTATCCCGGAAGCAAATCTCTTTGATATGACGACTTTGGAGCAATGTGTTATGCGGTGATCTCGGGCACCACAATAGCTCTCTCATGCCCCCCACGTGGGGACTTCGAAATTCTCCACCAACGCCTTCCCAGACCGGTTATAAGTTCCCTGGTTGCTCCAGGCAGCAAGGCCTGCTGTGACGAGCTCTTCAATGTAATGAGCCATCTAGGCTGGGGTACGTGTCTCTCGTTCCTCCCCACCAGTTGGTGGGTTTTCAGGATTGTCTCTCTGGTTGGTTGCCATTCTGCTCTCTCGATTTATGTGGTTCTGTTCGGTGTACAGCTTCTCTGGATTGTCGAGTGGTGGTACCAAATTGCGAGGCAATCTGGGCATCAACTGAACAGTCCTGAAAAACGCAGTTTCAAAAAGCAGTGAGATAAAAGAAAAATAACGAAACTGAAAATATAAGAACTCTGAAAACTAATTCTGATAACAAAATTAACCCTAAAAAGTCCCCGACAACGGCGCCAAAAACTTGATGCGCAAACTAACGTTCTAATCGCAAGTATACGAATCTAGTAATACCGGGTGTATTTTAACTCGGGTGATCGTTCTCACTAGGAATATTTTGAGTTTTTTCGAGCTATCAGTTTTAACTTGCAGAGTGTAAAAGGAGGAGTAGTTAAAGGGTATGATCAACTATGAACTAAAAATAAACAAATAAAACGTAAATATTTTTTGCGACGTTTTCAGAAAATCTTGAAAGTGTGTAAATCTAGGGTTTGAAATACTAGGTCCCGGGATCCCCTAGGTTTTCTTCAGAGTTATGTTCTTCGTTTTGATATGAAAATACTCAGCAGTTTAATTACCCGTGCCACGTACCGATTGTGCAGTAACCTTTCAGATTCCACACGTTGTCACGATCCTGCAGACTTTCGGATTCCTGTTAAGTTGCCTAACTCTGCACTCTCGTTCTAACTCTTCTAGGGTTTCTAACCTGTCCTGATTGCCCGGGTCAGATTCTCTAACAGTTGGTCTATACGTTTTGGCTAGCCCTATCTCCTTTTCTCTGGTCGGTCTATCAGGGTAAGGTACTAAATCATGTCTTTTCTTCCCAACCCTAACCTAACGTTTTCACCTACAGGCTTAGGTCTGTAGCAATTCTGGTTCGCGACTCCGATCATGCATAAGAGATATAATCAAAAACAGAATAACTGATTATACTGCTGAATTAAGATAACGTAATCATGAATCATAATCAAACTGCCAAACAATGTCTGAAAACAAAACCCTAGGTTCACCGAGAACCCAAGTAAAAGGTTTAGCTACTAAACGACATAAAAAATTAACAAAGTTTATGAAATTAAGAGAGAGAATAAGATCAAACTAAGTCTTCGGATCTGGATTCGCGCTTCCGTGCTCTCCGGGGATGCTCAGACTTCTCCTTGGATGTATTGTGCTGTGTCCCTCCAGACAGGTCTTGGACGAGTCTTTATATAGTGCTGGAGACGTTTCTGGAAACTGCCCGAATTATGAAACTGCCAGTGACCGAAACCGCCTCGGGAAACGCGCTGTCTGTGTCCCTGCTGCGTGGCTACCATGCAGGCTGCGTGGCTACCTGCGTGGCTAGCTGCTCGGGGTGGGTGCTAGCCTTCTCGGCCTTCATTGACCCTTCTCCTGCATGCCTGCTTCATTCCTGACCCCCGCACAAGTCCTGTCCCTGCATATACTACACGAACAAAAACCCGTGATCAAATCTCGAAATGCGTGAAATAAAGCAGTTATGTGTCAAGAAGAGTAAAACAGCAATTCGTAAATTCAAAGGTTAATCGGGGATGAAATCCGGCTAAAACGCTCATTTAGGATGCAAACGCTCGTGATTCCGGGATAAAAGATAAACCCTAGTGGGGAGTTATCAGAGTCCACACAAATCTGGTCGCTTGTCCCTTCAAACAAAACAACTAACGACGTGAATAACGGCTGAACCAAGTAAGAATGAACTCAATAACAGTGGTGTCAATCTGTGGTAAAATTAACACGAAAAATTGTCCCGGGTCTCAACTGGTATCAGAGCGCTGATTCGACGATCATGGCGAATACTAGGAATGCAAAAATATTTGAACGTTTGTCTCGCATCGAGGCAATGTTAGGCTCTGTGGAAGAAAGCCAAAAACCAGCGAATCTGGTTCAACAGAGCGCTGAGTTGAGGACCGAAATCCAGTCCCTTCGTGATGCCAAAGGATTTTTGGAGGCACACTTGGATGCCCTCCAGCCGAAACTATCGGTGCCGTGTAGAAAATTCGTGATAGATACAAGGCCGTGAAGGCAGACTTGGATTTGACTCGCCAAAAAGTGGGAACTGATGTTGCTAAACATGGTGGAAGAAGGGAAGGTTTCCTGAACCAAAATCTTTCACGGGTGCACGAAACGTGAAGGAATTGGAGAACTTACTGTGGGATTTGAAGGAGTATTTCTTCGTTGCGAAGACGTCGGATGACGAGAAGGTGACGATTGCGGCTATGTACTTGGTAGAGGATGCCAAGTTATGGTGGCAGACTCGTGTTTCAGCGGACGCTGCCGCTGGACGACCAGCCATCACTACGTGGGATGGCTTCACTCAGGCTTTGAAGGCGCAATTCCTACCCGGAAATGCGTCTTGGAAATTCAGAGAGGTGATGAAACGCCTCAAGCATACAGGTTCCGTGAGGGACTATGTCAGGGAATTCAGTGCAATCTTGCTTGATGTGCACAACATGTCGGAGGACGAAAAATTGTTGAACTTCATGTCTGGCTTACAGCCTTGGGCTCAAGCCGAATTGAGACGGAAAAACTTGAAGGATTACCCCACTACCACCGAAGTCGTAGAGGCCCTGATTGATTTTTGTGCGGGCAAGGAGACGTTCGATGCCACAGCCTCTTCCAAGTCCAAGAAAGGAAATGGAAAGAAGGGAGAGGAGAAGTGCGAGAAAAAGAAGGATGGTGGTCGAAAGTAGAAGGGAAAGATTGCGGGTGGCTCGTCCCAATCCAAACCGGATTCTAAAAACGAGGGTTGCTTCCTTTGTCATTGTCCGCATAGAGCATGTGAATGCCCACGACACGATAAGTTGAATGCAATGCTTGTGGGAGACGGGAACTATGGATCGCAGTCTGGACAAGCGACCGCATCAGAAGTACAACTTCTAAACATGTTGGTAAGCCTGAATTAATTTGAATTTTTGGCTAACGTTAATGAGGACGTTGCATCTACGCAGCAGAAGTTGTTGCAGATTTCGGTGACGGTCAGTGGGACAGAGATCATTGCGATGGTGGATACGGGTGCTTCACACTCATTCATGGTCGAGAAGTTGGTGAAACAGCTTGGATTGTCCACGTCCAAGTGCCCCAGCCGATTGATGATGCCGAATGCCAGGTTGTAGTCCGTTTCGGGCATGGCATACGATGTTACCTTTGCCGTTGGCTCTCTCACGGGGAAGATCAACATAATGGTGATTCCCCTGGATAACTTCGAATTGGTCCTTGGAATCGATTTTCTAAGGAGGTGTCGTTCAGTCCCGATGCCACACTTGAATGGTGTTATGGTAATGAACGAATCTAGCCCATGTTTTGTTGCATGTACCATTGGAAAATATGTTCAGTGCAGGAAGATGGAGCAAATCTCTGCCGTGGCGGTTGAGAAGGGTATGAATAAGAGCCAGATTACTTACTTGGCTACATTGCTTGAGTTGAAGCCCAATGTGAAGGTGGAAGTCCCTGATGCAATGGGTGATGTTTTGGCCCGGTTTTCTGATGTGATGTCAGCAGAATTGCCAAAGCAATTGCCGGCTAGGAGGGAAATTGATCACAAAGTGCCTGTCCGCCCTATCGAATGTCGCCGCTGGTATTGAAGGAATTAAGGAAACAGTTGGGTGATTTTCTTGACGCTGGTTTCATTCAACCCTCCAAAGCCCTTTCGGTGCCCCGGTCGTGTTTCAAAAAAAACAAGACGGTTCGTTGCGGATGTGTGTGTATTATAGTTCTCTCAACAAATTTACAATACGGAACAAGTACCCGTTTCTGTTGATCCAAGACTTGATGGACAGGATGTGTAAAGCATTTTGGTTCACAAAACTGGACTTGCGGTCTGGTATGGGCAAGTTCGGATAGCGGAAGGAGAAGAGGAAAAAACGACTTGCGTGACGCGATGCGGTTTCTACGATTTTCTGGTTATGCCTTTCGGCTTGACCAGTGCCCCTGCCACATTTTTTAATTTGATGAATGATGCGTTGTACGAGTTCTTAGATGATTTTGTTGTAGTCTACCTACATGATATTGTAGTCTATAGAAGGTCTTTCGAGGAGCACGTGCAACACCTGGAGAGGGTGTTGGCTCGCTTGCGGGATCATAAACTGTTCCTGAAGGCTGAGAAATGCGAGTTTTCAAGGACGGAAATCAGTTTCTTGGGTCACTTGATTGGCAATCACCAAGTCCGAATGGATACGAGGAAGGTACAAGAAATTTTTGATTGGCAGCACCCGTCCAAAGTCCCTGAGTTGCGCTCGTTTCTTGGTCTTGCGAACTACTATCGCAAGTTCATTGCTGGAAATTCCAAGCGGGCAGCCCCTTTGACGGATCTCTTGAATAAGGACGCAAAGTGGAGTTGGAGTGAGGCGTGCCAGGATGCCTTTAAGAAATTGAAGGGTGTCATTTCCTTAGAGCCTGTACTCCGATTTCCAGATTTTGAGTTGCCTTTGGAAGTCCATACTGATTCCTCCGATAAAGCCATTGGTGGTGTGTTGGTGCAGTGCAGCCATCTGGTTGCATTCGAGAGCCGATAGATGAACTCGGCCGAGCATCGATATTCGACCTAGGAGAAGGAAATGGTCGTTGTGATTCATTTCTTGCAGGTTCGGAAGGTGTATATGTTCGGTACGAAGTTTGTGGTGCGAACCAACAACGTCGCAAACACTCACTTCAAGTCGCAGAAACAGCTTTCAGCGAAGCAAGCATGATGGCAAGAGATGATGGCTGAGTATGACTTGTTAGGATATGATGTAGGTTACGCAGCGGAATAACAAAAAATTATCCTACTCAAATCCCACCAAGGATCACAAGACAAGCCATCATAACATGATAAGGGCATAGACGATGTGTACCTCAGTTTGGGAGATCACACAAAGAATAGTGTCCTCATCTCTATGAATATCCACACCTTGGATTCTTGATTGGATTCCTTCTCACCGCGATGTGCTATAAAAGGAAGAAGGAGGAAGAGGATCACGCAAAACGAGGCACCAAGGTCGCGCCTATGGAGGCCGACGACAAGGGGCGGACGGGCAAGGGGGCCGAACCTCCTTGTCTTGTCTCTCTCTTGCGTTGTTATGTTCTCTCGATAACGACTCAGTTAGAGAAATAAAAATCTAGAGTTCTTTTATATAGTCATAACTCTTTATTAACTATATAAAGGCCCCAATACTAATCATGTCCTTACATGGATTAGCCCACTTGCAAATTAGTCCTACTAAGTTTGCTTGTGGTTGTGTTATGGTCCTTTTATTAATTAGTCCAATTAATTAATACCAACATCCAATTTAATCCATACTCTGTGTGACCCCATAAGTTTCTACTTAGTTGGTAGTAACTTATTACTAACACGGAGTGGTGTCTAGCAACACATCCATGCCACCCAACTAATAGAAAAAATTCAGTGATCCTGACAAACATTGTGCGTTGTGTTATCCCTTTGTCTCCATATCCAGATTGGACACAAGATATAATAGTCACACTCGTATATCCAATCAATAGTTTTCTCGATCTTGGGAATATGCTTATGCGAGCAGATAACATCAACATCTCCATATTGATTTATCTGAGTCTGGCCAGACATTTAATAAGCACCATCCCTCGAGTGGCCCATGGATATTTGCTCCCATTATGTGGGAGGGACAAATCCTTTCTATGTCACTACGATGTCTAAGCTTGCTTCCTACCATGCCCGATGGTTATCTTTATAGTTACCCGTTTAAGGCGCAACGTTGGATAATATCAAAGCATGATATTCCACTAATAGAGTATCTAGTGACTTCAAGTCTAAGAATTACAATATTATTAGCACTACGAGAAGCGATTGTGACTTTGACATAATCTAATGTATCCTTCTCGTTGTGGGTCAATCCAGTATGCCATTACTCCTAATGCATATCTCTACACATACTAGTCTATAGTTGATCGTCCTATTAATCAATATAATGGACTAGGGATATTTAAGATAAACAACACATTGTATATAAGGACTTCATTATATTAAATATCACAATAAATAATAAATGAATGTTTAGCCAAAACATTATTCATACTAAAATTAGATTGCCTCTAGGAACCTATTCCAACAGTTTCCCACTTGCACTAGAGCCAATCTGGTGCATCTCGTATGCCTATAGATCTAGTGTTCTCTTCATTCTTTCGCTGCACAAGTGGCTTTGTGAGCGGATCTGAAATATTGTCATCCGTTGGAATCTTGCACATCTTCACATCTCCTCTATCGATTATATCACGAATAAGATGAAATCTCCTAAGTACATGCTTCGATTTCTTGTGTGATCTTGGTTCCTTGGCATGTGCGATCGCTCCAGAGTTGTCACAATACAACTTCATGAGATCCACGATGCTAGGGACCACACAAAGCTCAGTGATAAACTTCTTTATCCAAACATCCTCTTTTGCTGCTTTTGCAGCAGAAATGTACTAATCTTCAGTTGTAGAACCAGAAACTGTCCCTTTCTTGGAACTTTTCCAGCTCACAGCTCCTCCATTCAGGCAGAACACGTATCCCGACTGCGATCTGGAGTCATCTTTGTTGGTTTGAAAGCTTCCATCAGTGTAACCAATTACACTAAGCTCTTCCTTACCTCCAAATATCAAGAACGCATCCTTAGTTCTTCTCAAGTACTTTAGCATGTTCTTGACAGCAATCCAGTGACTCTCACCTGGATTGGACTGATATCTGCTTACCATACTCAACGCGTATGATACGTCTGGTCTAGTACAAAACATGGCGTACATGATAGATCCTATGGCCGAAGCATAGGGTCCTACACATGCGGTCCTTCTCAATCTCATTGGAAGGACAGTCACTCTTAGATAGAGTGACTCCATGCGACATGGGAAAGAGTCCCTTCTTGTAATCTTGCATGTTGAACCTTTTCAACACCTTTTCTATATATGTACTTTGGCTTAGGCCGAGAAGCTTTCTAGATCTATCCCTATAGAACTTGATACCAAATATATAAACTGCATCTCCTAAGTCCTTCATTGCGAAAGACTTTCATAGTCAATCTTTAACATATTGCAAAGTAGGATTGTCATTTCCAATGAGTAGTATCTCATCCACGTACAAGACCAGAAACACATCATAGCTCCTACAAACCTTCTTGTAAACACAGGGCTCATCCTCGTTCTTGACAATGTCAAACTCTTTGACCGCGTCATCAAAACGTCGGTTCCAACTCCTAGAAGCTTGGTTTAATCCATAAATGTATCGTTGCAGCTTACAGACTTTATTGGCATTCTCCGGATCCTCAAAACCCTCCGATTGTGTCATGTACACATCCTCTAGGGGGTTCCCATAAAAGAACGCTGTTTTGACATCCATATGCCAAATCTCATAGTCGTAGTAGGCTGCAATCGCAAGTAGGATTCGAATGGACTTAGTGATAAATCCACATTAGGAGTTATATTCGTATATGATTCACCACCGTTTTGAGTTTACTTTGAATGATTTACGTAAGAAATTGACCAATTCTTAAACGTTTTGAGCATACTTGAGTATTTGGACTTCATTGTGTAATCCGGGCGTTTTCTGCATGTTTTATGCTTTATTGTCGCATTTAATCTTCCGGTATTTGTTCATGTTGTGAATTTGAGGAACCGGAAGCGTGGAGTACGGATTTTGTAGCGGAAGCAAACTTCGGAATGAAAGAAACTCAAGGAATGCTTGAGAGAATAGAAGAAGAAGTGGAGAAGCTAAGAGGAGAAAAAGACTTAGTCAAAATTTCAAGAGGACTGAAAAGAAGCAACTCACTGGAAGTAGAGGATCACAAATTGTGATCACAAGATCAAGTGCAGGACCAAGTTGAGGATCAACGTGAACTTCAAAATTTGATCCTATGATCACAAAAGGTGATCTTAGGATCACAAATTGTGATCACAAGACCAAAAATAGATCTGACGTGAGTTCGATGGAGGTGAAAGTGTTATTTCCAAAAACGTAAAAAGAAAAGGAACATGAGTTTGATAGAAGAACGAACTACAGCTTTCTTCTTGGCCATGGACGACTATTTCGAGCAATGAGCATCTAGAGCGCAAGATTGAAGACGAAGATCATCAAAACACTTGAAGATTTATTCGTTTGATTTCTCATCTCTTCCCCTCTTAGTATGATTATGGAGATTTTGAGTTTGATAAACTATTTCATGTCTAGATAAACTCTCTAAGCTAGGCCATAGATGGAGAACTAGGGTTTTGATTTGTATTTTTACTGATTGATGACTTGATTCATGTTTATGCCTAAATCTAGTTTATGTTCTAGTTAGATCTTATGTTCTTGTGCTTTATTCTTAGTATTCTTGGCTTGATCACCCGTAGGGTACTACTTGTTGAGATAGTTGCACGAAAGTGAACTAATCGAGACGCGTTAAAAAACATAGTGAGTAGTCTTGTAGTTCTTTGAGACTGAGAGGAGATAAGATCTTGATCAACCAAGTGCGGGTTGTTTCGGTTGGGATTTTCTAGGACTTAGTGAATACGGTGGACCAACAGGACCCGCTGAGCGAGCCTAGCAAGCCAGCTACAACGTAACAGTAGACGGAGGTGGACCGTCAGAACCCAAAGTTAACTGAAACGTAGATTCATGTGAGATCGATAGAAGAGCGTGATGAGTGTAACCCGGTATAATTAAACATAACTAGAGTGTTTCAAGCGTAATCCAGAAATTGCTAAGAACCCTAGGGACCATTGATTGCATTGTTCTTCTCCATAATCGTATTCCATTACAATTATTCTTTTAAATTAAAAAATCATACAAAAACAGTTAGCATAGTTGTTATTTAATTTTAAGTCACTTGTTTGCGGGTGACGAACCTTCAAATCAAACACTTCTTACCGGTTAATTAGGTATCTTGTAACTGATTCTTAATTAGCTAATAATTGTCTATTTCCATTGGGTTCGATCGGATTCGTAAAATACTCCACTTACTACTTGACCGTGCACTTGCGTTTAAATGCGTTAGTAAATCGTGACAAGTTTTTGGCGCCGTTGCCGGGAATTAAACGGTTATTTAGTTTAGTTAAAGATTAATTTAGGATACCTCTTTTTTTTGTTATTTGCTATTTTGGTTTCTCATTTGTATTTGATTCTGCTTTTCAGGTATTCAGTGTATGCCCAGGATCCCCATTGACCTTGTGCCCCCACTCGAAGACCCAGAGCAGCTACTCAAACACCAAAGGAGAAGACAGAAACAGAGCACCATGGGCGAGCAATTAACCAACGTGCAACTCAATCAGTTGTTGGAAGAGCTTTCTAAGCAGCTAAATGATCGTAATGCCCAGACACCGTACAACAAGTCTGGACAAGCTATTGTGGAGAATTTTCAGTCGGCCACCTATGGACACAATCCGGCAATTGTAGTGCCAGAGATATAGGCCGAGCACTTTGATCTTAAGCCTGCGACAATTCAAACGGTTACAAATCAGTTCCAATTCTATGGGAACAGGGATGAAGACCCCAATGAATTTATCAGGAGGTTCAATGCATATATAAAGAATGTCAAGTACAAGAATGTCACCCCAGAAGAATTGAAGCTCATTCTTTTTCCTTACTATCTGAAGGGTGCAGCTGAGAAGTTTCTTCAGTCAAGAGCACCTGATTCTATTACATGGGCTCAGTGTGTGGATGAGTTCATGGCCAAGTTTTACCCAGTACAACGGGTGATTGAGCTACAACGTGAAATTTTAGGATTTCGGCAACAGGCCGATGAAACTGTGGTTGATGCATGGGACCGTTTCGCACTTACTCAGGAAGTGCCCAAATCATGATTTTTGGGACTACAAAATTTTACAGGTCTTCTACCATGGTCTAGAACGTCACAATCAGGAGCTGGTTAACAGCGAAGCTATGGGAACTTTTCTATATTCTGTTGAAAAGAAGGAGCTTATGCGCTCATGAAGCACCTTGCTAAGCAGGATTCACAATTTTATGACTCCATGAGATTATCGAAAATACCCGAACCTAAGGATGATGAATGGAAGACTGGGATCGGCAAGACTGTGTCCGACTTAGCCAAGCATATTTATCAGGACAAGAAGACAGTTGCAGGACTAAAGGAGAAGGAATATGAGTCAGCCTTGGCCCAGAGAGCGAGTGAAGATTTGAACTACGTGGGGGCACAGGGACAGCGGCAGAATTGGAATCAAGGGAATTACAGACCAGGCACAAGAGATCATCCAGGATTCAGGTATGGGGATCAGTCTTGAGCGTCATATGCACCGGGATTCCAACATAGGCCACCAGTTTCGCAGACCCCACCAGCAGCTGCAGTAGCGCCAAACCGAGAGATTTCTAAATTGACTAAGGCATTGACAATGCTGACCAACAACATGAACAATATGGCGACACAATTCACTTCCTTTTCTTCTGATTTTCAGGCTACGGAGACTTCTCTTCGTTCACTTGAGGTTCAAGTTGGAAAAATTGCTAATCAGCTCTCTGCAAGGGCTCCGGGTTCATTTCCTTCTAGCACTGAAGAGAATCCTCATAAGGTCAATGCTATTACTACTCGAAGCGGGGTTGCATTTAAAGATCCACGTCATGCTAGAGCCGATGCTTCTAAGGATAAAGAGCATGAGATTTTTGATAGAGATACTAATGTCGTGATCCCCCAATCAAAGGGCGCGACGGATGAGGAGGCGGTGAAAGACAAGGATGAGGTACGTTTTTATACTGCTATTATTTCTAAGGCAGTTCCATATCCCTTGAGAACGCGAAAGAGGGATGATTCTAGAGATTTTCATAGATTTCTCGATATATTCAAGAAAGTTGAGATTAACATTCGTTTTGCTGAAGCTATATCCAAAATGCCTACATATGCAAAGTTCCTCAAAGACATCCTTTCAGGAAAAAGGCGCATGAGTGATTTTGCACAGGTTAACTTGACAGCTGAGACTTTTGAATGCGTCAGGAATGGACTGCCCAAGAAAAATAAATATCCTGGAAGCTTTGTGATACCGGTTACCCTTGGAGATTCTCTCACCATGACTGCTCTATGTGATTTGGGGGCAAGCATCAATTTGATGCCCTTGTCCGTATTCAGGAAACTAGGTGTGGGGGAACCTTGTCCCACCCGAGTTACCTTGCAGATAGCAGATAGATCTATTCGTAGAGAATATGGGGTAATCGAGGACATTTTGGTTAAAGTTGGCACTCTCATCTTTCCTGCTGATTTCGTCATCCTAGACATGGAGGTTGGTGAAGTACCTCTGATTCTTGGAAGACCATTCCTAGCTACAGGAGAGGCTATTATCCATGTGAAAAGTGGGAAACTCTCTATGCAGGTTAATGATGATAAAGTGGTCTTTGATGTGTTTAAGGCAATGAAAATGCCTTCTTGTTATAATTATGAAGATTGCTTTGGCATAGAGGTTTTTGATGATGATATGGGAGATGAGGAAGCTGAATTGATGTGGGAGGAAATAGAGGACATGTAAAAGAATGAAGATCAGATTTCCCCCATGGATGTGTGCCACATGAGTAGCTGGACCAAGCTGGATTTATATGAGCAAGGGGAGAAAAATTTAGCCCTTGTTCTTTCACTCAGGTCACAACCCGTGCTTGAGTTGAAGCCATTGCCGAGCCATCTCAGGTATGCATTTCTTGGTATTGATAACACGTTGCCCGTAATCATTTCTTCTGTTTTATCTCAGGCTCAGGAGGAGCAGCTGTTGGATGTACTAAGGAAGCATAAAGCAGCAATCGGATGGACAATTGCCGATATTAAGGGGATCAGCCCCACGTATTGCCAGCACAAGATCAGGGTGGAAGAAGGCAAGAACCAGTGATCCAGGCACAACGGAGGTTGAATCCGCACATGAAAGATGTGGTACGAAAAGAGATCATGAAGTGGCTAGAGGCCGGCATTATATTCCCTATCTCAGATAGCACTTGGACTAGCCCGATGAAGTGTGTGCCTAAGAAAGGAGGGATGAACTGTGGTGGAGAACGACAAGCATGAGCAGATTGCTCAACGGACAGTTATTGGTTGGCGTGTGTGCATGGATTACAGGAAGCTTAATGAAGCCACGCTCAATGATCACTTTCTGTTACCAATTATTGATCAGATGCTTGACAGGTTGGCCCATCACGAGTACTACTGCTTTTGGGATGGATATTTAGGCTACAATCAGATAGCCATTGCTCCAGAGGACCAGGAGAAGACCACCTTTACATGTCCCTATGGCACTTTTGCGTTCCGCCGCATGCTATTTGGATTATGTAATGAACCGGCCACTTTTCAGCGGTGTATGATGGCTATTTTCTCAGATATGATTGAGAAGAACTTGGAGGTCTTCATGGATGATTTCTCCCTATTTGGTGACAGTTTTGAGGATTGTCTACATCATCTTAGCCGTGTCTTGGTTCGTTGTGAAGACACCAATCTTATGCTGAATTGGGAGAAATGCCATTTCATGGTCACTGAGGGGATTTTTCTTGGACAAAAAATTTCACGCAAGGGTTTGGAAGTTGATCAAGAAAAGGTATAGACAATCAAGCAGCTCCCTTATCCGACTTCAGTGAAGGGGGTCAGAAGCTTCTTGGGGCATGCAGGTTTCTATCGCAGATTTATCAAAGACTTCTCGAAGATTTGCAAGCCCATGTGAATTGTTTGGGAAAGATGTACCATTTGTGTTTGATGAAGAGCCTTCGACTTTTTTAAGGAACATCTCACCTCAGTCCCGATTATTACAACTCCGAATTGGAGTTTGCCATTTGAGCTCTTGTGCGACGCCAGCGATTTCGCCATTGGTGCAGTGTTGGGGCAGCGTAAAGAAAAGGTATGCCATGTTATCTATTATGCAAGTAGAGTTATTAATGAGGCTCAACTGAATTATGGCACTACTGAGAAGGAGCTCTTGGCTGTGATTTTTGCTCTTGATAAATTTCGACCTTATCTTGTTGGATCGAAGGTGGTAATTTTTACAGATCACTCAACACTGAAGTATTTGCTTGATAAGAAGGACGCCAAACCGATATTTTTGCGATGGGTACTCTGGATGCAAGGATTCGATGTAGAGATCCGCGACAAGAAGGGTGTCCAAAATGTGGTAGCGGACCACCTCTCAAGGCTTGAGAATGGCGTGGAAGAAAAAGTGCCTATTCAAGAGAAATTTCCTAATGAGAGTTTGATGTCTTTGGGGGACATTGAGCCATGGTATTGGGCGATTGCGAACCATCTAACCAATGGGGAGATCCCTAAGGAGTGGACAGTGCAGCAGAGGAAGAGGTTCTTATATGAGGTGAGACAGTACTTTTGGGAGGATCCATATTTTTTCAAGATGGGGACCAAAAATATCATCAGAAAATGTGTGCCTACACATGAGATTTATGATGTGATCAAGCAGTGTCATGCCACGCCTAGTGGAGGTCATTTCAGTGGTCAGCACACCGCCATGAAGGTATTACAATCTGGTTTTTTCTGGCCAACTATTTTTAAAGATTTTCATGACTGGGTTGCAGGGTGTGATAGCTGCCAGAGAACAGGTAACCTCTCAAAGAGAGATGATATGCCAATGTCTGAATGGCTTGAGGTTGAGCCGTTTGATGTATGGGACATAGACTTCATGGGACCATTTCCAGCTTCGTATGGTAATCTCTACATCCTACTCGCGGTTGATTATGTGACAAAGTGGGTAGAAGCAATTTCTTTTCCCAAGAATGATGCAGCTACAGTAGAGAAGTTTTTGAAGAAGCACATTTTCACTCGGTTTGGCACACCAAGGGCAATGGTGAGCGATGAAGGGTCACACATCATAAACCGAGTATTTGCCAGAGTTTTGAAGTCATATGGGGTGTCTATCCATAAGGTTTCCCTACCTTATCACCCCCAAACTAAAGGGCAAGCCGAAGTGTCTAACAGGGAGATCAAAGGGATTTTGCAGAAAACTGTCAATGTCGGGCGCAAGGATTGGTCTGTGAAACTTGATGATGCATTGTGGGCATACCGTACCACATGGAAGACGCCATTGAATATGTCACCATTTATGCTAGTCTTCGGTAAGGAGTGCCACCTCCCTGTTGAGTTAGAGCACAAGGTATACTTGGAAATCAAGCGTTTGAACATGGTTTCAGAGTTGGCGGGGCAAGCACGGAAATTGAAACTACTTGAGCTTGAGGAATGGAGGTTGCAAGATTATGATAGCTCCAAGATTTACAAGGAGAAGACCAAGAGATGGAATGACAGCCATCTCAAGCCGAAATAACTTCGTGTGGGACAGCAAGTCTTGCTATTCAAATCTCGCATGAAGCTCTTTCCTGGCAAGCTTCGTTCGAGATGGTCCGGGCCGTTCCGGATCCACCCGGTCTATCCTTGGGGTGCGGTTGAGTTAGATGATCCTCACACAAAGGAGTGCTTTCGAGTCAATGGAAGCCGAGTGCAACCGTACCTGGAATCTGCGCTGAAACTGGCCAAATTCGATGCTATCTACTTTGATGAGCCGTACTCATTATGAGGTAACTAGGTCGGGTCGTCGACCGTAAATTACAAGCGCTTGTTGGGAGGCAACCCAACGTATTTTTTTGCTTTAGTATAGAGATTGTGTTTTTACTGTCGTGTGTGTTTTTAATACCGTTTTGTTAACTGAGGTGTGAGAGAGTGAGGATCTCACATTTGAATTGAGTCGTGGTAGGAACACAGGTTGGAGACGCGGTTCGGAATCCCCTTCTTGAAGCACGTGGAAGAAACACAGAAAAACCGAGAAAGCGACGTAATAATGATCACGAAATTTGAAGTCTTGAATTCTAAAGTTTACTCCGGAAAGTTTGGAGTCACTTTTGCGGAATCAGAACTTACGCGAAACGAGCTTTCCGATGGTATATAGTATTCGTGCATCGGGGTCCGGAGGCGTAAACTAGAAGAGAAAGAAGAAAAAGAAGAAAAATAAATAAAAAAAAAGAAAAAAAGGGCAGCGCCTGATACTTAGAAAAAATTGGGCAAGGATTTTTTGCTCACCCCACTGCATATTCACGATCACAATTGCTGTTCATGTCATCACATTGTTGATCGCAAGATCAACTCTTCCTCCCTCACGCTATAGCCCACTTACAAGAGGGCAATTAGGTCTTTTGTTATTTTAAGTGAAAAAAAACAAGGAGAAGACAATCGCATAAATCAAAAGCAGGGACGTGAGTTTTTTTTTTCCGCCTGACCCACGCAGAGACACGCAGCGACGCCATACCCTCAAGACTACTTCCGATCGGAAAAGCGCTGGACTTCACCGGACTTTTGAGGGGTTTTTGCTCGAATCATCAGTGCCGACGACATAGGGGGTTTCTTCATCTGACCCCCACGTCAGAAGCTTCTTGGGACACGGCAACGAGCTTCACGAAAACAACTGACCGAAAAATTGCCGGATTTCGACTAGGATTGGTGGGTTTTGGTCGGCTCAACAGCGCCGACAAGTTTGAGGGTTGCAATTTTGAAGAATCAACGAGGTTGGTGTGGGGGACGAAGGTTGAAAGCTAGGGTTTTTTCTCAAACAAATTTTCCAATTCGTTCTCAACCGATGGGAATTAGAGAAAACTGTTTGAGGGGTTGCGACAGGGACAACGAGGAGAAGCCGTTGAGCTAAAAATCTCACATCGCGAAAGTTATCGAAAAATCTGTCAGCCATACCGTTTTTGACTGATTTTGTCGATCCAGCCCCGTTAGAATGGAACTCTAGGGCTTCAAGTATCGCTAAACTCTCTATTTTAATTGAACTTGGGCACTTGCATAAGATTTGTTGAATTGTCTGCTGAATTACCCTGAAATTTTCACTGAATTAATTAATTGTGTACACTTCTTGTCACGTGCACGTAGCGAATATAATCTCTAATTTGAATTGCTACTGTCTTGTGCAATGAAACCGTTTAGGGGTAAGAGAAGTAAGGCACCTGAGTCTAACAATAGGAAGAAACAGAAAGTAGTTGAGGGAGAAGGAGCAGACTTTGAGGCTGAGTTTGTGTGCCCTAGATCTCCACCTTATCAGTGGCTCGATTATCCAATGCCGGATGTCCCTGAAGTAAAGGGGAGTAGAGGAAATAAAATTAATGATATAATAGACCCTGATAAAGTGACTCATACAAATTTTTGCAGCTTAAGGTTCGTGTGTTATCATGCCCATATTAAATTTCTTACAGATGGGACCCTTAAGTATATTCCAAACCCTGAAAAAGTTTTTCAAGCTGAAAAAGTCGCTCCACCACTTTGCGGGTTTGTACCCAAAGATTTCAAAGATGTAGCCGTGAGAGAGAAATTTGAGGGCATGCATAAACTGATTAAGGGTGAGTCGTACTCGGCCCTTGCTCATGAGATGACCATCAATGCCCGTTCGTCCAATTGTAGTTGTAGATATGGTGAGGTAAGGGATGAGAGGGTGATTTTTGCTAGGAAAGTGTTTGTAGTCTTCACATCGAAGACCATTCCCGAGGCCCTTGAGTGGCCGCCCTTGACCAAGCCTTGTCGGTTTCGAGCAACATTGGAGAGAGAGAGAAAATAGAGGATGAATTAGAGGAGTTTTGCTTCAAGGGAGTGCCAGGATCCGAGTGGGTTAGAAAGGGAAACAAAAGGCATTGGCAAATTGATAGCAAGTTTCTTCTTCGGCCTGCACGATGGTTGATTGAGTGGGTAGAGACGTGGGTATTGGGAATTTCTTCGACCCACACCGTTGACTTAGAAACATGTGTCATGGCCTATTGTCTATACAAAGATTGGAGATTTGATATTCCTGCTCGGATTCACAGAAATTTCCGAGCAAGATTGGAAAAGGGGAACTGTAGGGCGCCGGGGTATAGTTATTTGCTCATGCATCTAGCGTTCAAAGACGGATTGAAATTGATATCTGCTGACCGCGATCGACGGATTCCTGCTACGCGGTTCTGTGCAAGCATCCCAGACCCTTTCGCAGTCAAGATGACTGCGACCATACCATCGAAAGGTAGTAAGAAGAAAGGTGGCACGAGTAAAACGAGCGAGCGAGTAGTATAGAGAGGCCCCTTAGGAGAAGAGAGAGTACTGAGTCAGCCAGAAAGTGGTTTTGATACAGAGCATGCCATTAGGAAGTTGAGGGAATCTACTTTGAATGCTATTAGGAATATTTTGGATAAGGAAGATAGGCATTTCTAGCATGTGCGCAGCAGTTTGAGGAAGATAGGGGCAGAACAGACTAGACAGAACCAGTGATTTGCCCACATAAACGCTAAATACAATATTGAGCTCAACCCTCAACCTGGATTATATTTGTATGCCTCAGATGCCTATAACAGTGATGAGGATGAGGATGATGGGGTCCTGAGTAGATTCACCGCCCCTCGCATTAGAATTGCCGAGTCCTCTTGATTAATCTCTAAATTCGTTAAGGACAACAACGCAGTCTGGTGTGGGGGGATTTTTAGCCTTGACCAGCCAGTCCGTGTCTGCATTAACCTCTCAGCATGTAGATTGTTAGTTCGTATTGTGTCGTATTCGTGGTCCATGACGTGTCTATTTATAGTGTCGTACTGTGATGTATTAGCGGTGTATATATGTGTTAGTTGTTTGATTTTTGCACGTTTATTGAATTGAGTCCACCTACCAAATTGAGTCAGTTTCGAGTCTTCTTTCGTGTCTGGCCTTGCATATAGAGTAGGAATTAGTGAAAAAAATGAAAAATCCATAAAAATTAAAAATTGAATTTTTAAGAGAAAGGGCAATCAAAATGAGTTGAACTTGGCAAGGGCTTAATGATAGAATTCCCTAGGAGTATGAAGATCCGAAGTGAGGCAGAGACGCGAGAATCTGGAGTAGGAAGACTTATAGAGCTAATGCACACTAGAAATGCAAGTAACTGTCTCTTAGACTTAGATATCCTACTGGTACTACACTACCGTCATTTAGGTAGTCGTCAACCCTCCTCGTAGTGGCAACAGAACAGTAGTGCGAGTGACTTTTATGGGGGACCTCATGTCCCGTCTCACAGCCTAGGTCCACTAGTTACCCTCTTCGATCCATTTACCCCTTTTATTCACATCCTCTAGCCTAGGAAGCCTTTCATTGTGACTTTCATCACTTGTTATAATGGTCCTTTCCTATGCGTCATGATAGAGGGAGTCGAGTTAGGGAGGTTCGATGAGGGTGTGCTGATTTGATACCTTAGTTGTGGATACTCTTACAGGTTACGTCTTACGAGGGGATGTGAGGGTGAGTTAGAGAAGGCAGCACACTTCGGTGTGGCCGTGAATCGTGTCCTTACTCCACGATCACAGGTGGAGTGCCGTAGTGCGTGACATTTTTTCCGCACAATATGGGGTGGGGTTGATTGATGTTATAGGAGGCCGCGCTAGGTTTTTCATGTTATTCTCTATATCTTAGGTGATGAGGAGGATCGGTTGGAAAGCTCGTATCACTTTGATTACCGGATTTTGTGATTTGGTTTACATCGAGTGTGGGGGTGTCAACTACTATTATTATTATTATTATTATTATTATTATTAATATTATTATTATTATTATTATTATTATTATTATTATTATTATTATTATTATTATTATTATTATCATTATTATCATTATTATTATTATTATTATTATTATTATTATTATTATTATTATTATTATTATTATTATTATTATTATTATTATTATTATTATTATTATATCTCTTTGATTTGACACATTCCACCCCCACATGATCTACATGATATATTTATCTCCTCGGGTTCATTCAGTATTATTTGTGCTCCATGTATTGATTATTTGTAGAAAGTGAAAAAAAATAAAAAAAAAATATTAGAAAAAAAAGAAAAAAATAGAGAATGAAAGGAAAGTGAAGGGAATATTAGAGCGTGTTGTGGCAATCGCAAGGGAACCAAGGAAATCAGCTATGATTCTGTCTAACACTCTTTCACATTTGTGGCCGCGAGAACGGCGTTGTACCGGGATTGAGGGAATGAGGGCCGGAGTAGGTGACATTCGGTTGGGTTCCTTGGATTTCGGTGAGGGAGTGTGAGAAACGGGTTAGGTGAGAATATCATGACGTTTAGGACTACACTTCTAAATAGCCTATCCCACCCTTCCTAAGCCGCCAACAGTTTTAACCCGTTGATAAATAGCTCGGATGGTAAGTACTAGGGATATGTCTGATGAGTGTGTGAGTGCAAATTATTAAGTGCTCGTGCTTGTTTTGTCTAACAAAACTGGCCGCAAATTCTGCCGATCATGGAGGTTGTAGAGTTTCCAAAGGGGACATGAGAGCCTGATGACTTACGAGTTTTCTTATTGAGATTGCCCGATATCACCCAAAAAAGATAAAAAAGTGGTGTTTTTGTATAGTTGTGTTTATTTATAATCGAGTCGTAGTATTGCATTGCATCATATCGTTGCATCGTTGATTCATGTATTGAGTCTTTGTTTGTATTGAGTCGGCTAGTTAAGATTTGTATGCAACGGTTTTTCGAATAGTATGCAATTTTCTTGGCTTATATCATGTTGGTGGTGGGATGAAGTGAGAATGTGGTTGGATTTTGATTTGTTGCTCGGGACGCGCAATAGGTGAGTGTGGGGGTATTTGATAACTCCACATTAGGAGTTATATTCGTATATGATTTCGGTTTGCGTGTACTTTGAATGATTTATGTGAGAAATTGACCAATTCTTAAACGTTTTGAGCATACTTGAGTATTTGGACTTCATTGTGTAATCCGGGCGTTTTCTGCATGTTTTATGCTTTATTTGTCGCATTTGATCTTCCAGTATTTGTTCGTGTTGTGAATTTCAAGAACCGGAAGCGTGGAGTGCGGATTTTGGAGCGGAAGCGAACTTCGGAACGAAAGAAACTCAAGGAATGCTCGAGAGAATAGAAGAAGAGGAAGAGGAGAAGCTAAGAGGAGAAAAAGACTTAGTCAAAATTTCAAGACGACTGAAAAGAAGCAACTCACTGGAAGTAGAGGATCACAAATTTTGATCACAAGATCAAGTGCAAGACCAAGTTGAGGATCAAAGTGAACTTCAAAATGTGATCCTATGATCACAAAAGGTAATCCTAGGATCACAAATTGTGATCACAAGACCAAAAATAGATCTGACGTGAGTTCAAGGGGGGTGAAAGTGTTATTTTGAAAAACCTAAAAAGAAAAGGAACATGACTTTGATGGACGAACGACCTAGGGCTTTCTTCTTGTCCATGGACGACTGTTTTGGAGCAAGGAGCATCTAGAGAGCAAGATTGAAGACGAAGATCATCAAAACACTTGAAGATTTATTCGTTTGATTTCTCATCGCTTTCCCTCTTAGTATGATTATGGAGATTTTGAGTTTTATAAACTATTTCATGTCTAGCTAAACTCTCTAAGCTAGGCAATTGATGGAGAACTAGGATTTTGATTAGTATTTTTCGGATCGATGACTTGATTCATGTTTATGCCTAAATCTAGTTTATGTTCTAGTTAGGTCTTATGTTCTTGTGCTTTATTCTTAGTATTCTTGGCTTGATCACCCGTAGGGTACTACTTGTTGATATATTTGCACGAAAGTGAAGTAAGTGAGACGCATTAAAAAACATAGTGAATAGTCTTTTAGTTCTTTGAGACTGAGAGGAGATAAGAACTTCATTAACCAAGTGTGGGTTGTTTCGGTTGGGATTTTATAGGACTTAGTGAATATCGTGGACCGACAGGACCCGCTGAGTGAGCCTATCAAGCCAGCTAGAACGTAACAGTAGACGGAGGTGGACCGACAGGACCCAAAGTTAACTGAAACGCAGATTCTGTTGGAATAGATGCCCTAGAGGCAATCTAGTTTAGTATGAATTATTTGTGGCTAGAAATTCATTTATTATTTATTGGATATTTAATATAATGAAGTCCTTAGATTTACAATTGTGTTGTTTATCTTAAATATCCCTAGTCAAGTATAATGATTAATGGGACAATCATCTATAGACTAGTATGGGGTTGGATTGATATGGAGATATCATGATCCAACACATAGGTGTGCATTAGGGAATGTTGCACTGGATTGACCCATCTCCGAGAAGGCTACATACACGTTATGTTGAGTCACAAGCGGTTCTCGCGGTGCAAAGGTATTTTCATCCTTAGACTTGAAGTCACTAGATATTCTAGTTGTGGATTATTGTGATCTTGGTAGCTTTAAACTCTACACCGTAACTGGGTAGTTATAAAGGCGTGTACTGGATACAATAAGAAGCAAGCTTAGAGATTGTAGTGGACGTAGATAGAATTTGTCCCTCCCACATAACGGGAGCAAATATCCTAGGCCACTCGAGGGATAGTGCTTATAGAATGTCTGGCCAGACTGAAATAAATCAATATGGGATATTGATGTTATTTGCACGAATAAGGCTATTCCCATGGATCGAGAAACTATGGATTGGATATACGAGTGTGACTTGTATGTCTCGTGTCCAATCCGGATATAGGACAAAGGGATGAGACAATTACTTGTACAAAGGTTGTCAAGATGACTATTCTATTAGTTGGCTAGAATGGATGTTTTGCTAGAGACCGCTCCATATTAGCAAATAGTTGCTACCAACTAGATAGAACCTATGGGGTCACACGCTATATAGAGTTGAACTAGATTTGGGAATTAATTAATTGGATTAATTAATTAGAAGGATCACATTGCAAAACCTTGCAAAACTTAGTAGGGACTAAATTCCAAGGAAGGGACTAAATTGAATTCTAGTAGGACTAGAATAAGTCCTTTAGGTAGTTGGCAAGGAGTTGTTGGACTATATAAAGGACCTTCCTTCCTTCCTTCCCACATAACTTATGCTCATTAATTGAACATAACAAAGAGTGTGAGAGAACAAAAGGAGAGAGAGCAAGCAACAAGGGAGCCGACCGCCCCTTGCCGCCGACCCGTCCCCGTCGGCCAAAGGAGGCCGAGACCCTCCTTTTGGGTCTTGTTTTGCGTGATTCTTCTTCCTCTTCCTCTTCCGGGCTAGCACCAAGGACTTGGGAGATCTAGGATCAACTCTAGGCGTGGATCAACCATAGAGAACGTGACACAATTCGCGTTTGAAGTCATCAAAGGAGAACCCTAAGGTGTGTTTATGATTTCTAACCCTTACCATCGTTATGTCTCTTGACTTGTGATCCTTGGAGGGTTTTGCATGGTTTTATGTTTGTTTATGCTTCCGTTGCGCATCCATGAATCAAAACCCTTCAGTGGTATCAGAGCCACAGGTCGTAGAGCATAAACGTGGTTTATGTGTTACGTTTGAGTTGTTTTACACCTTAATTTGATTGTTTATCGCGTAAAACAAGACAAATCAAGCATGGGATGCAATTTGTCAATAATTAATCATAACAAGATCCAATTTTTGCATTGGATGCATGAATTGGTGAGTTTGAGAAATTTTAGGATCTTAGATCTAGGGTTTGGGCATCCTTGGGGAAGGAGTTCTCCCAAAACAAGGAAATAACCAAACTTGGGCACCAAGCAAGGGAGTTGTTTTGGAAACAACTCCCTCAAGGAGGTTTGTCCCCCCTAGGGACCGCCCCCCTTTCTTGACGCCAAGATTGGCCGTCCTAGGGGCCGGGCGGCCCTAACCCGCGGCCTAGGCTTGTGGGTTTTGGGCCGGGCCGGCCCTAGGGCCTTGTGGTTCACCTTATTGGGCCCGGGCAATTTGATTGTTGGGCCCATGGACCGTTTTAACCCTAGAAATCCTAAAATCAATTAAAATTGACCAAGCGCGTTAAAATTGGATTTTAACTGTTTATGTGCAAATCGCATGGTGATTGGATATGGCCTTAGGATGTGGTTTGATGTGGATGTTTAATTTTGTGGTTTGGTTTTACGGCCTGCGAGCTGATCAATTAATTGTAATAATTAATTAGGGTTTTATGGCCTGCGTGCCATTTTTTTTCTCTCAACTTGTGAGATTTATTTTATTTAGTATAGAAGTTAGCTAGTGCTAGATAAAGTAGATTGTTAGCCAAGATTGAAGAAAAGAAGCCCAAAGCCAAAGAAGCCACAAAAGATAGAGCACGGAGCATTCCACAAGACTATGAAGGATGGACCAAAAGATCAAGACGCATGGAGATGTGTTTGCTTTAGGGTTCATAGATAATTCCATTGGCTTGGATTTATCTTAGTCTAGAAAAAGGCCATATCCATATCACGTTTAACTTCTGTTATGTGGTTGTTTATTTTATTGTCTTATTATTGTGTGGTTGGTGTATGGATGATGCATGCAATTAGGATAATAAGATAATTAGACAACCCGGATCTATTATTTGGAGTTGTGCCCAAACTCAAATAGATAGATTAGTTGATAATGATCAACAAAAAAATTAAAAATTGAATTTAAAATCCCTCAAAATTCAAATATTGTGTTCTTGCCTTCTCGTTATTTAAACACTCATTATCATCATTATTTATCAAGTTCGTGCGTGCCAAAGCATGGCGACTTGGTTCATCATGATGGAATGCGATGGCACGTAACAATGTGCAATTGTTTAGATAAGAGGTTGAACACAACTAGACTATTAATTTGATTAAGAAACCTAGAGGCAATCAATTGGGATTATCCATATGGATGGATAAATAAGGAGTTATTTGCCCAATGGAACCAAGAGTTGCATATGGGATGCAATTGGAATTGTTCCTACCTAAAGTAGTCAAATTATGGGTGACTTGCCAAAGCAAGCTCATAAGGAGATGAAAGATGGATCTTGGCCCACTAGAAAATATAAGGATATTTTCCGCATTAATATCTTGAGGGTTATAAATCCGTAGAAAAATAGTGGGAGCTATATTTGATAAGCTAGCCATTATTGAATATAGTCAAAAATTCGCAAATACTAAAAATTGCGTATTTCCCTTTTTGTAGAATTCCAAATGGAAAACAACTCATCGAGTTCACAACATTCCCTACGATCTGTCCTTGAGAAGGAAAAGCTCTCTGGAACCAACTTTCTTGATTGGTACAGAAACTTGAGAATTGTTCTCAAGCAAGAGAAGAAACTGTACGCAATAGAGGAGCATGTTCCAGAAGGTCCAGAGAACCAAACACCTGCTGCCCTAAAGGCGTATCAAAAGCGTGTTGATGACGCTAATGATGCGGCCTGCCTTATGCTTTGCACCATGACTTCTGAGCTTCAGAAGCAACACGAAAACATGAATGCTGTCGATATGATCGAACATCTAAAGCAGCTCTTCCAAGAGAAAGCGAGGGTAGAGAGGTATGAGGTCTCAAAGGCGCTGTTCAAGTGTCATCTGGCAGAAGGGAACCCGGTGGCACCCCATGTACTCCGAATGATCGGGTACTTGGAGAATCTCGCCCGACTTGGGTTCCCGGTCGGCCAAGAGTTGGCAACCGATCTCGTGTTGCAATCGTTGCCTGAGAGTTATGGACAGTTCATTATGAACTATAACATGAACCAGATCGTTAAACCACTGCCAGATTTACTCAACATGTTGAGGACGGCTGAACAGAGCATCAACAAGGGTAAGGGCAAGGCCATAATGATGGTACAGAAAGGAAAGGGCAAAAGGTTTGCCTCTTCCTCCAAGGGCAAAGGCAAGTCAGTTGCCAAGTCCAAGGAACCTGCCCTTAAGCCTGTTGGTGGCATTGCCAAAGGTGTGACTAAAGGTGAGTGTCACTAGTGCAGTCAGCCTGGAGACTGGAGGAGGAACTGCCCAAAATATCTGGAGGACAAGAGGCTTGGAATAGTGATTCCACCACCACCAGGTATTTTTGTTGTAGATGTCAATTTAACTTTCTCTACATCATGGGTATTAGATACTGGATGTGGATCTCATATTTGTCGAAATATGCAGGATCTAAAGAGAAGTAGGAGATTGGCTAAAGGGGAGGTAGATCTGCGCGTTGGGAATGGAGCAAAGGTTGCTGCGTTGGCCATAGGCGTGTGCGAGCTATCTCTGCCTTCAGGATTAGTTTTAGAATTAAATAATTGCTATTTTGTGCCTGCTATGAGCAGAAAAATTATTTCTATTTCTTGTTTGGACAAGGATGGTTTTATTATTTCAATAAAGAACAATTGTTGTTCCTTTTATTTAAATAATATTCACAATTTTAGTGCGCAATTATTTAATGGACTTTATGTCCTTGATCTAAGCAATCCTGTCTACAACATTAATACCAAGCGGATTAAAATAAATGATTTAAATCCTGCTTATTTATGGCACTGTCGTTTAGGCCACATAAACGAGAAACGTGTATCTAGACTCCATAAGGATGGATTACTAGACTCATTTGATTTTGAATCATATGAGACATGTGAGGCTTGTTTATTGGGTAAAATGACAAAATCCCCTTTCAATAAGAAAGGTGAAAGGACTAGTGAGCAATTGGCGCTCATACATACCGATGTGTGCGGGCCATTTGCCACGCCTGCCAGGGGTGGTTATGTCTACTTCATTACATTTACTGATGATTACAGTAGATATGTATTTGTGTACCCCATGAGGACAAAATCCGAGTCCTTTGAAGTGTTCAAAGAATTCAAGAATGAAGTAGAAAAGCAACTTGGCAAAAGTATGAAGGCCCTACGATCGGATCGTGGAGGAGAATACTTGAGCCAAGAGTTTGACGACTATCTTAGAGAGTGTGGGATCGTGTCCCAACTCACTCCACCCGGAACGCCACAATGGAATGGCGTGTCCGAGAGGAGGAATCGAACCCTATTGGATATGGTTCGATCTATGATGTGTCAAACCGATCTTCCATTATCATTTTGGGGCTACGCTCTATTAAGTGCAGCTTTCACCATTAACCGTGTTCCATCTAAATCAGTCATGAAGACACCATATGAGATGTGGAGTGGGAGGCGTCCCACACTGTCGTTCATGAGGATTTGGGGCTGCGATGTCTATGTAAAACGTTCACAATCAGACAAGTTGGGGCCTAAATCGGATAAGTGTAAATTTGTGGGGTACCCTAAGGAAACTAAGGGTTACTACTTCTACAATCCAACAGAGAACAAAGTGTTTGTTGCTCGGACCAGCGTGTTTCTAGAAAGAGAGTTTGTCTCTAAAGAAGAAAGTGGGAGGAATGTAGATCTTGAAGAGGTTCAAGAACCACAAATCACTGAACCGATTATGGAACATGAACAGGAACCACAAGTAGTTGTGGAGCAACCTGTTCAGGTAACACAAGAGCTTCGTAGATCTAGTAGAGTGCGCCAGGAACCCGAGAGGTATCGACTTCTCGTAACCGATTCTGGTGACACGATGCTCATAGATGATGAGCCTACTACCTATGAGGAGGCCATGAGTGGCCCAGACTCTCAGAAGTGGCTGGAAGCCATGAGATCCGAGATGGAATCCATGTATAGCAACAAAGTATGGACTTTGGTGGAACCACCCAATGGGGCGCGGCCTATAGGGTGCAAGTGGGTCTTCAAGAAGAAGATCGACATGGATGGTAATGTGATTACCTATAAGGGCCGATTGGTGGCTAAAGGATTCAGACTGATTCATGGTATTGACTATGATGAAACCTTTTCACTAGTCGCTATGACCAAATCCATCCGAATCCTACTTGCGATTGCAGCATACCACGACCATGAGATTTGGCAGATGGATGTCAAAACAGCATTCCTTTATGGGAATCTCCTCGAGGACGTGTATATGATATAGCCGGAGGGTTTTGAGGATCCAAAGCAAGCCAAATAAGTCTGTAAGCTGCAACGATCCATTTATGGATTGAAGCAAGCTTCTAGGAGTTGAAATTGACGTTTTGATGAAGTGGTCAAAGAGTTTGGCTTCATCAGACACGAAGATGAGTCTTGTGTCTACAAGAAGGTTAGTGGGAGCTCTGTAGCTTTTCTGGTCTTGTATGTGGATGACATACTACTCATTGGAAACGACATTTCCATGCTGCAATCTGTTAAAGATTGGCTAGGAAAGTGTTTCTCAATGAAGGACTTAGGGGAAGCAGCCTATATACTCGGTATAAAGATCTATAGAGATCGATCTAAGAGGTTTCTAGGCCTAAGTCAAAGTACATATATTGATAAGGTGTTGAGGTTCAACATGCAAGATTCCAAGAAGGGATTCTATCCCATGTCACATGGAGTCACTCTTTCGAAGAGTGGTTGTCCCTCCAATGAGATTGAGAAGGAACGCATGAGTAGAATCCCCTATGCCTCGGCCATGGGATCTATCATGTACGCCATGTTATGTACTAGACCAGATGTGTCATATGCCTTGAGTATGACAAGCAGATACCAATCCAATCCGGGTGAAAGTCACTGGATTGCAGTCAAGAACATCCTAAAGTACTTGAGAAGAACTAAGGATGCTTTCTTGATATTTGGCGGTGAGGAAGAGTTGCGTGTAAGGGGTTACACTGATGCAAGCTTCCAAACCGACAGAGATGACTTTATATCACAGTCGGGATATGTTTTTTGCCTGAATGGAGCAGCGGTGAGCTGGAAGAGTTCCAAGCAAGAGACGATAGCTGATTCTACAACAGAGGCTGAGTACATTGCTGCAAATGGTGAAGCAAAGGAAGCTGTGTGGATCAGAAAGTTTGTTTCTGAACTTGGTGTGGTCCCTAGCATTGCAGATCCAGTTGAGTTGTTCTGTGACAACACTGGGGCGATCGCGCAATCAAAGGAACCCAGGTCGCACTGGAAGTCCAAGCACGTGCGCAGGAAGTTTCATCTGATTCGAGATATTATCGATATAGGAGACGTTCAGATATGCAAGATTCCTACAGATGATAATCTGTCAGAACCGCGTACAAAGCCTCTAACGCAGTGGAAGCATGAAGGGCACACTAGGAGTATGGGCATACGAGATGCGCCAGATTGGCTCTAGTGCAAGTGGGAGACTGTTGGAATAGATGCCCTAGAGGCAATCTAGTTTAGTATGAATTATTTGTGGCTAGAAATTCATTTATTATTTATTGGATATTTAATATAATGAAGTCCTTAGATTTACAATTGTGTTGTTTATCTTAAATATCCCTAGTCAAGTATAATGATTAATGGGACAATCATCTATAGACTAGTATGGGGTTGGATTGATATGGAGATATCATGATCCAACACATAGGTGTGCATTAGGGAATGTTGCACTGGATTGAACCATCTCCAAGAAGGCTACATACACGTTATGTTCAGTCACAAGCGCTTCTCGCGGTGCAAAGGTATTGTCATCCTTAGACTTGAAGTCACTAGATATTCTAGTTGTGGATTATTGTGATCTTGGTAGCGTTAAACGCTACACCGTAACTGGGTAGTTATAAAGGCGTGTACTGGATACAATAAGAAGCAAGCTTAGAGATCGTAGTGGACGTAGATAGAATTTGTCCCTCCCACATAACGGGAGCAAATATCCTAGGCCACTCGAGGGATAGTGCTTATAGAATGTCTGGCCAGACTCAAATAAATCAATATGTGATATTGATGTTATTTGCACGAATAAGGCTATTCCCATGGGTCGAGAAACTATGGATTGGATATACGAGTGTGACTTGTATGTCTCGTGTCCAATCCGGATATAGGACAAAGGGATGAGACAATTACTTGTACAAAGGTTGTCAAGATGACTATTCTATTAGTTTTCTAGAATGGATGTTTTGCTAGAGACCGCTCCATATTAGCAAATAGTTGCTACCAACTAGATAGAACCTATGGGGTCACACACTATATAGAGTTGAACTAGATTTGGGAATTAATTAATTGGATTAATTAATTAGAAGGATCACTTTGCAAAACCTTGCAAACTTAGTAGGGACTAAATTGCAAGGAAGGGACTAAATTGAATTCTAGTAGGACTAGAATAAGTCCTTTAGGTAGTTGGCAAGGAGTTGTTGGACTATATAAAGGACCTTCCTTCCTTCCTTCCCACATAACTTATGCTCATTAATTGAACATAACAAAGAGTGGGAGAGAACAAAAGGGGAGAGAGCAAGCAACAAGGGAGCCGACCGCCCCTTGCCGCCGCCCCGTCCCCGTCGGCCAAAGGAGGCCGAGACCCTCCTTTTGGGTCTCGATTTGCGTGATTATTCTTTCTCTTCCTCTTCCGGGCTAGCACCAAGGACTTAAGAGATCTAGGATCAACTCTAGGCGTGGATCAACCATAGGGATCGTGACACAATTCGCGTTTGAAGTCATCAAAGGAGAACCCTAAGGTGTGTTTATGATTTCTAACCCTTACCATCGTTATGTCTCTTGACTTGTGATCCTTGGAGGGTTTTGCATGGTTTTATGTTTGTTTATGCTTCCGTTGAGCATCCATGAATCAAAACCCTTTAGTGGTATCAGAGCCACATGTCGTAGAGCATAAACGTGGTTTATGTGTTACGTTTTAGTTGTTTTACACCTTTATTTGATTGTTTATCGCGTAAAACAAGACAAATCAAGCATGGGATGCAATTTGTCAATAATAATCATAACAAGATCCAATTTTTGCATTGGATGCATGAATTGGTGAGTTTGAGAAATTTTAGGATCTTAGATCTAGGGTTTGGGCATCCTTGGGGAAGAAGGAGTTCTCCCAAAACAAGGAAACAACCAAACTTGGGCACCAAGCAAGGGAGTTGTTTTGGAAACAACTCCCTCAAGGAGGTTTGGCCCCCCTAGGGACCGCCCCCCTTGCTTGTCGCCCAAGATTGGCCGCCTTAGGGGCCGAGCGGCCCTAACCCGCTGCATAGGCTTGTGGGTTTTGGGCCGGCCCGGCCCTAGGGCCTTGTGGTTCACCTTATTGGGCCCGGGCAATTTGGTTGTTGGGCCCATGGACCGTTTTAACCCTAGAAATCCTAAAATCAATTAAAATTGACCAAGCGCGTTAAAATCGGATTTTAACTGTTTATGTGCAAATCGCATGGTGATTGGATATGGCCTTAGGATGTGGTTTGATGTGGATGTTTAATTTTTTGGTTTGGTTTTACGGCCTGCGAGCTGATCAATTAATTGTAATAATTAATTAGGGTTTTATGGCCTGCGTGCCATTTTTTTCTCTCAACTTGTGAGATTTATTTTATTTAGTATAGAAGTTAGCTAGTGCTAGATAAAGTAGATTGTTAGCCAAGATTGAAGAAAAGAAGCCCAATGCCAAAGAAGCCACAAAAGATAGAGCATGGAGCATTCCACAAGACTATGAAGGATGGACCAAAAGATCAAGACGCATGGAGATGTGTTTGCTTTAGGGTTCATAGATAATTCCATTGGCTTGGAATTATCTTATTCTAGAAAAAGGCCATATCCATATCACGTTTAACTTCTGTTATGTGGTTGTTTATTTTATTGTCTTATTATTGTGTGGTTGGTGTATGGATGATGCATGCAATTAGGATAACAAGATAATTAGACAACCCGGATCTATTATTTGGAGTTGTGCCCAAACTCAAATAGATAGATTAGTTGATAATGATCAACAAAACAATTAAAAATTGAATTTAAAATCCCTCAAAATTCAAATATTGTGTTCTTGCCTTCTCGTTATTTAAACACTCATTATCATCATTATCTATCAAGTTCGTGCGTGCCAAAGCATGGCGACTTGGTTCATCATGATGGAATGCGATGGCACGTAACAATGTGCAATTGTTTAGATAAGAGGTTGAACACAACTAGGCTATTAATTTGATTAAGAAACCTAGAGGCAATCAATTGGGATTATCCATATGGATGGATAAATAAGGAGTTATTTGCCCAATTGAACCAAGAGTTGCATATGGGATGCAATTGGAATTGTTCCTACCTAAAGTAGTCAAATTATGGGTGACTTGCCAAAGCAAGCTCATAAGGAGATGAAAGATGGATCTTGGCCCACTAGAAAATATAAGGATATTTTCTAATATCTTGAGGGTTATTAATCCGTAGAAAAATAGTGGGAGCTATATTTGATAAACTAGCCATTATTGAATATAGTAAAAAATTCACAAATACTAAACTTGCGTATTTCCCTTTTTGTAGAATTCCAAATGGCAAACAACTCATCGAGTTCACAACATTCCCTACGATCTGTCCTTGAGAAGAACAAGCTCTCTGGAACCAACTTTCTTGATTGGTACAGAAACTTGAGAATTGTTCTCAAGCAAGAGAAGAAACTGTACGCAATAGAGGAGCATGTTCCAGAAGGTCCAGAGAACCAAACACCTGCTGCCCTAAAGGCGTATCAAAAGCGTGTTGATGACGCTAATGATGCGGCCTGCCTTATGCTTTGCACCATGACTTCTGAGCTTCAGAAGCAACACGAAAACATGAATGCTGTCGATATGATTGAACATCTAAAGCAGCTCTTCCAAGAGCAAGCGAGGGTAGAGAGGTATGAGGTCTCAAAGGCGCTGTTCAAGTGTCATCTGGCAGAAGGGAACCCGGTGGCACCCCATGTACTCCGAATGATCGGGTACTTGGAGAATCTCGCCCGACTTGGGTTCTCGGTCGGCCAATAGTTGGCAACCGATCTCGTGTTGCAATCGTTGCCTGAGAGTTATGGACAGTTCATTATGAACTATAACATGAACGAGATCGTTAAACCACTTCCAGATTTACTCAACATGTTGAGGACGGCTGAACAGAGCATCAACAAGGGTAAGGGCAAGGCCATAATGATGGTACAGAAAGGAAAGGGCAAAAGGTTTGCCTCTTCCTCCAAGGGCAAAGGCAAGTAAGTTGCCAAGTCCAAGGAACCTGCCCTTAATCCTCTTTGTGGCATTGCAAAAGGTGTGACTAAAGGTGAGTGTCACTACTGCAGTCAGCCTGGACACTGGAGGAGGAACTGCCCAAAATATCTGGAGGACAAGAGGCTTGGAAAAGTGATTCCACCACCACCAGGTATTTTTTTGTAGATGTCAATTTAACTTTCTCTACATCATGGGTATTAGATACTGGATGTGGATCTCTTATTTTTCGAAATATGCAGGATCTAAAGAGAAGTAGGAGATTGGCTAAAGGGGAGGTAGATCTGCGCGTTGGGAATGGAGCAAAGGTTGCTGCGTTGGCCATAGGCGTGTGCGAGCTATCTCTGCCTTCAGGATTAGTTTTAGAATTAAATAATTGCTATTTTGTGCCTGCTATGAGCAGAAACATTATTTCTATTTCTTGTTTGGACAAGGATAGTTTTATTATTTCAATAAAGAACAATTGTTGTTCCTTTTATTTAAATAATATTCACTATTTTAGTGCGCAATTATTTAATGGATTTTATGTCCTTGATCTAAGCAATCCTGTCTACAACATTAATACCCAGCGGATTAAAATAAATGATTTAAATCCTGCTTATTTATGGCACTGTCGTTTAGGCCACATAAATGAAAAACGTGTATCTAGACTCCATAAGGATGGATTACTAGACTCATTTGATTTTGAATCATATGAGACATGTGAGGCTTGTTTATTGGGTAAAATGACAAAATCCCCTTTCAATAAGAAAGGTGAAAGGACTAGTGAGCAATTGGCGCTCATACATACCGATGTGTGCGGGCCGTTTGCCATGCCTGCCAGGGGTGGTTATGTCTACTTCATTACATTTACTGATGATTACAGTAGATATGGATTTGTGTACCTCATGAGGACAAAATCCGAGTCCTTTGAAGTGTTCAAAGAATTCAAGAATGAAGTAGAAAAGCAACTTGGCAAAAGTATCAAGGCCCTACGATCTGATCGTGGAGGAGAATACTTGAGCCAAGAGTTTGACGACTATCTTAGAGAGTGTGGGATCTTGTCCCAACTCGCTCCACCCGGAACGCCACAATGGAATGGCATGTCCGAGAGGAGGAATCGAACCCTATTGGATATGGTTCGATCTATGATGTGTCAAACCGATCTTCCATTATCATTTCGGGGCTACGCTCTATTAAGTGCAGCTTTCACCATTAACCGTGTTCCATCTAAATCAGTCATGAAGACACCATATGAGATGTGGAGTGGGAGGCGTCCCACACTGTCGTTCATGAGGATTTGGGGCTGTGATGTCTATGTAAAACGTTTACAATCAGACAAGCTAGGTCGCACCTAGCATTGCGGATCCAGTTGAGTTGTTCTGTGACAACACTGGGGCGATCGCGCAATCAAAGGAACCTAGGTCGCACCACAAGTCCAAGCACGTGCTCAGGAAGTTTCATCTGATTCGAGATATTATCGATAGAGGAGACGTTCGGATATACAAGATTCCTACAGATGATAATCTGTCAGACCCGCTTACAAAGCCTCTCACGCAGTGGAAGCATGAAGGGCACACTAGGAGTATGGGCATACGAGATGCGCCAGATTGGCTCTAGTGCAAGTGGGAGACTGTTGTAATTGATGCCCTAGAGGCAATCTAGTTTAGTATGAATAATTTGTGGCTAGAAATTCATTTATTATTTATTGGATATTTAATATAATGAAGTCCTTAGATTTACAATTGTGTTGTTTATCTTAAATATCCCTAGTCAAGTATAATGATTAATGGGACAATAATATATAGACTAGTATGGGGTTGGATTGATATGGAGATATCATGATCCAACACATAGGTGTGCATTAGGGAATGTTGCACTGGATTGACCCATCTCCGAGAAGGCTACATACACGTTATGTTGAGTCACAAGCGCTTCTCGCGGTGCAAAGGTATTGTCATCCTTAGACTTGAAGTCACTAGATATTCTAGTTGTGGATTATTGATCTTGGTAGCGTTAAACGCTACACCGTAACTGGGTAGTTATAAAGGCGTGTACTGGATACAATAAGAAGCAAGCTTAGAGATCGTAGTGGACGTAGATAGAATTTGTCCCTCCCACATAACGGGAGCAAATATCCTAGGCCACTCGAGGGATAGTGCTTATAGAATGTCTGGCCAGACTCAAATAAATCAATATGGGATATTGATGTTATTTGCGCGAATAAGGCTATTCCCATGGATCGAGAAACTATGGATTGGATATACGAGTGTGACTTGTATGTATCGTGTCCAATCCGGATATAGGACAAAGGGATGAGACAATTACTTGTACAAAGGTTGTCAAGATGACCATTCTATTAGTTGGCTAGAATGGATGTTTTGCTAGAGACCGCTCCATATTAGCAAATAGTTGCTACCAACTAGATAGAACCTATGGGGTCACACGCTATATAGAGTTGAACTAGATTTGAGAATTAATTAATTGGACTAATTAATTAGAAGGATCACTTTGCAAAACCTTGCAAACTTAGTAGGGACTAAATTGCAAGGAAGGGACTAAATTGAATTCTAGTAGGACTAGAATAAGTCCTTTAGGTAGTTGGCAAGGAGTTGTTGGACTATATAAAGGACCTTCCTTCCTTCCTTCCCACATAACTTATGCTCATTAATTGAACATAACAAAGAGTGGGAGAGAACAAAAGGAGAGAGAGAAAGCAACAAGGGAGCCGACCGCCCCTTGCCGCCGCCCCGTCCCCGTCGGCCAAAGGAGGCCGAGACCCTCCTTTTTTGTCTCGTTTTGCGTGATTCTTCTTCCTTTTCCTCTTCCGGGCTAGCACCAAGGACTCGGGAGATCTAGGATCAACTCTAGGAGTGGATCAACCATAGAGAACGTGACACAATTCGCGTTTGAAGTCATCAAAGGAGAACCCTAAGGTGTGTTTATGATTTCTAACCCTTACCATCGTTATGTCTCTTGACTTGTGATCCTTGGAGGGTTTTGCATGGTTTTATGTTTGTTTATGCTTCCGTTGCGCATCCATGAATCAAAACCCTTCTGATTCATGTGAGATCGACAGAAGAGCGTGATGAGTGTAACCCGTTATAATTAGACATAACTAGAGTGTTTCAAGCGTAATCCAGAATTTGCTAAGAACCCTAGGGACCATTGATTGCCTAGTTCTTCTCCATAATCGTATTCCATTACATTCATTCTTTTAAATTAAAAAATCATACAAAAACAGTTAGCATAGTTGTTATTTAATTTTAATTCACTTGTTTGTGGGTGACGAACCTTCAAATCAAACACTTCTTACCGGTTACTTGTAATTGATTCTTAATTAGCTAATAATTGTCTATTTCCCTTGGGTTCGATACTCGGAGTCGTAAAATACTCCACTTACTACTTGACCGTGCACTTGCGTTTAAATGCGTTAGTAAATCGTGTCACTTAGTCATGGCGACTGGTGAAAAGGTCTCATCATAGTCAATAACATGAATATGTCTATACCCTTTAGCCACCAATCGCCCCTTGTAGGAAACTATATTGCCATCCATGTCGGTCTTCTTCTTGAAGACCCACTTGCACCCTATGGGCCGAGCCCCTTCAGGTGGTTCCACCAAAGTCCGTACTTTTTTGGTATACATAGATTCCATTTCGGATCTCATGGCTTCTAGCCACTTCTTGGAGTCCGGGGCTTTCATGGCTACCCGTAGTTCGCAGGCTCATCTTCCATGAGTGGTATGTCATCAGGCTCAGTCACGAGAAGTCCGTACCTCTCTGGCTCATGACGTATCCTTCCTGACCTACGGAGTTCATGTGTCATTTGAACAGGTTCTTCCACAACATCTTGCGGTTCCTGTTGATGCTCCATCATTGGTTATGTGGTTAGTGGTTCTTGAATTTCTTCAAGTTCTACAGTCCTCCCACT
The DNA here is from genome assembly GCA_023055425.1 of Linanthus parryae. Classification (NCBI taxonomy): domain Eukaryota; kingdom Viridiplantae; phylum Streptophyta; class Magnoliopsida; order Ericales; family Polemoniaceae; genus Linanthus; species Linanthus parryae. The sequence continues at coordinate 8,486,577 of JALGPY010000009.1, read as the reverse complement.
TTCTTCCTTAGAGACTAACTCTCTTTCTAGAAACATGCCGGTCCGAGCTACAAACACTTTGTTCTCAGTTGGATTGTAGAAATAATATCCTTTTGTTTCTTTAGGATATCCCACAAACTTACACTTATCCGCTTTGGGTCCGAGCTTGTCTGTTTGTAAAAGCTTTATATAGACATCACAACCCCAAATTTTCATAAACGACACTATGGGACGATTCCCAGTCCATATCTTATATGGTGTCTTCATGACTGATTTGGATGGAACACGGTTAAATGGTGAAAGCTGCAGTCAATAGAGCATATCCCCAAAGTGATATTTGAAGATCTGTTTGACACATCATAGATCGCACCATATCCATTAGTGTGCGATTCCTCCTCTCGGACACGCCATTCCACTGTGGCGTTCCGGGTGGAGTGAGTTGGGATACTATCCCACACTCTCTAAGATACTCGTCAAACTCCTGGCTCAAGTATTCTCCTCCACGATCCGATCGCAAATCCTTAATCCATTTTACCAAGTTGCTGTTGGAATAGATGCCCTAGAGGCAATCTAGTTTAGTATGAATTTATTTGTGGCTAGAAATTCATTTATTATTTATTGGATATTTAATATAATGAAGTCCTTAGATTTACAATTGTGTTGTTTATCTTAAATATCCCTAGTCCAGTATAATGATTAATGGGACAATCATCTATAGACTAGAATGGGGTTGGATTGATACGGAGATATCACGATCCAACACATAGGTGTGCATTAGGGAATGTTGCACTGGATTGACCCATCTCCGAGAAGGCTACATACACGTTATGTTGAGTCACAAGCGCTTCTCGCGGTGTAATGGTATTGTCATTCTTAGACTTGAAGTCACTAGATATTCTAGTTGTGGATTATTGTGATTTTGGTAGCGTTAAACGCTACACCGTAACTGGGTAGTTATAAAGGCGTGTACTGGATACAATAAGAAGCAAGCTTAGAGATCGTAGTGTACGTAGATAGAATTTGTCCCTCCCACATAACAGGAGCAAATATCCTAGGCCACTCGAGGGATAGTGCTTATAGAATGACTGGCCAGAATCAAATAAATCAATATAGGATATTGATGTGGATCTCATATTTGTCGAAATATGCAGGATCTAAAGAGAAGTAGAAGATTCGCTAAAGGAGAGCTAGATCTGCGCGTTGGGAATGGAGCAAAGGTTGCTGCGTTGGCCATAGGCGTGTGCGAGCTATCTCTGCCTTCAGGATTAGTTTTAGAATTAAATAATTGCTATTTTGTGCCTGCTATGAGCAGAAACATTATTTCTATTTCTTGTTTGGACAAGGATGGTTTTATTATTTCAATAAATAACAATTGTTGTTCCTTTTATTTGAATAATATTCACTATTTTAGTGCGCGATTATTTAATGGATTTTATGTCCTTGATCTAAGCAATCCTGTCTACAACATTAATACCAAGCGGACTAAAATAAATGATTTAAATCCTGCTTATTTATGGCACTGTCGTTTAGGCCACATAAATGAGAAACGTGTATCTAGACTCCATGAAGATGGATTACTAGACTCATTTGATTTTGAATCATATGAGACATGTGAGGCTTGTTTATTGGGAAAAATGACAAAGTCCCCTTTCAATAAGAAAGGTGAGAGGACTAGTGAGCAATTGGCACTCATACATACTGATGTGTGTGGGCCATTTGCCACGCCAGCCAGGGGTGGTTATGTCTACTTCATTACATTTACTGATGATTACAGTAGATATGGATTTGTGTACCTTATGAGGGCAAAATCCGAATCCTTTGAAGTGTTCAAAGAATTCAAGAATGAAGTAGAGAAGCAACTTGACAAAAGTATCAAGGCTCTACGATCGGATCGTGGAGGAGAATACTTAAGCCAAGAGTTTGACGACTATCTTAGAGAGTGTGGGATCGTGTCCCAACTCACTCCACCAGGAACGCCACAATGGAATGGCGTGTCCGAGAGGAGGAATCGAACCCTATTGGATATGGTTCGATCTATGATGTGTCAAACTGATCATCCATTATCATTTTGGGGCTTCGCTCTATTAAGTGCAGCTTTCACCATTAACCGTGTTCCATCTAAATCAGTCATGAAGACACCATATGAGATGTGGAGTGGGAGGCGTCCCACACTGTCGTTCATGAGGATTTGGGGCTGCGATGTCTATGTAAAACGTTTACAATCAGACAAGCTAGGGCCGAAATCGGATAAGTGTAAATTTGTGGGGTACCCTAAGGAAACTAAGGGATACTACTTCTACAATCCAACCGAGAACAAAGTGTTTGTTGCTCGGACCGGCGTGTTTCTAGAAAGAGAGTTTGTCTCTAAAGAAGCAAGTGGGAGGAATGTAGAACTTGAAGAGGTTCAAGAACCACAAATCACTGAACCGATTATGGAACATGAACAGGAACCACAAGCAGTTGTGGAGCAACCTGTTCAGGTAACACAAGAGCTTCGTAGATCTAGTAGAGTGCGCCAGGAACCCGAAAGGTATGGACTTCTCGTGACCGATTCCGGTGACACGATGCTCATTGATGATGAGCCTACTACCTATGAGGATGCCATGAATGGCCAAGACTCACAGAAGTGGCTAGAAGCCATGAGATCCGAGATGGAATCCATGTATACCAACAAAGTATGGACTTTGGTGGAACCACCCGATGGGGCGCGTCCCATAGGGTGCAAGTGGGTCTTCAAGAAGAAGATCGACATGGATGGTAATTTGGTTACCTATAAGGGCCGATTGGTGGCTAAAGGATTCAGACAAATTCATGGTATTGACTATGGTGAAACCTTTTCACCAGTCGCTATGACCAAATCCATCTGAATCCTACTTGCGATTGCAGCATACCACGGCTATGATATTTGGCAGATGGATGTCAAAACAGCATTCCCTTTATGGGAATCTCCTCGAGGACGTGTATATGATACAGCCGGAGGGTTTTGAGGATCCAAAGCAAGCCAACAAAGTCTGTAAGCTGCAACCATCCATTTATGGATTGAAGCAAGCTTCTAGGAGTTGGAATCGACGTTTTGATGAAGTAGTCAAAGAGTTTGGCTTCATCAGAAACGAAGATGAGTCTTGTGTCTACAAGAAGGTTAGTGGGAGCTCTGTAGCTTTTCTGGTCTTGTATGTAGATGACATACTACTCATTGGAAACGATGTTCCCGTGCTACAATCTGTTAAAGATTGGCTAGGGAAGTGTTTCTCAATGAAGGAATTAGGGGAAGCAGCCTATATACTCGGTATAATTATCTATAGAGATAGATCTAAGAGGTTGCTAGGCCTAAGTCAAAGTACATATATTGACAAGGTGTTGAAACGGTTCATCATGCAAGATTCCAAGAAGGGATTCTTGCCCATGTCACATGGGATCACTCTTTCGAAGAGTGGTTGTCCTTCCAATGAGATTGAGAAGGAACGCATGAGTAGAATCCCCTATGCCTCGGCCATAGGATCTATCATCTACGCCATGCTATGTACTAGACCGGATGTGTCATATGCCTTTAGTATGACAAGCAGATACCAATCCAATCCGGGTGAGAGTCACTGGATTGCAGTCAAGAACATCCTAAAGTACTTGAGAAGAACTATGGATGCTTTCTTGATATTTGGCAGTGAGGAAGAGTTGCGTGTAAGGGGTTACACTGATGCAAGCTTCCAAACCGACATAGATGACTTTAGATCACAATCGAGATATGTGTTTTGCCTGAATGGAGCAGCGGTGAGCTGGAAGAGTTACAAGCAAGAGACGGTAGCTGATTCTACACAGAGGCTGAGTACATTGCTACAAATGGGGCAGCAAAGGAAGCTGTTTGGATCAAAAAGTTTGTTTCTGAACTTGGTGTGGTCCCTGGCATTACGGATCCAGTCGAGTTGTTATGTGACAACACTGGGGCGATCGCGCAATCAAAGGAACCAAGGTTGCACCTGAAGTCCAAGAACGTGCTCAGGAAGTTTCATCTGATTCGAGATATTATCGATAGAGGAGACGTTCGGATATGCCAGATTCCTACAGATGAGAATCTGTCAGACCCGCTTACAAAGCCGCTCACGCAGTGGAAGCATGAAGGGCACACTAGGAGTATGGGCATACGAGGTGCGCCAGATTGGCTCTAGTGCAAGTGGGAGACTGTTGGAATAGATGCCCTAGAGGCAATCTAGTTTAATATGAATTTATTTGTGGCTAGAAATTTATTTATTATTTATTGGATATTTAATATAATGAAGTCCGTAGATTTAAAATTGTGTTGTTTATCTTAAATATCCCGGGTCCAGTATACTGATTAATGGGACAATCATCTATAGACTAGTATGGGGTTGGATTGATATGGATATATCACGATCCAACACATAGGTGTGCGTTAGGGAATGTTGCACTGGATTGACCCATCTCCGAGAAGGCTACATACACGTTATGTTGAGTCACAAGCGCTTCTCGCGGTGCAATGGTATTGTCATCCTTAGACTTGAAGTCACTAGATATTCTAGTTGTGGATTATTGTGATTTTGGTAGCGTTAAACGCTACACCGTAACTGGGTAGTTATAAAGGCGTGTACTGGATACAATAAGAAGCAAGATTAGAGATCGTTGTGGACGTCGATAGAATTTGTCCCTCCCACATAACGGGAGCAAATATCCTAGGCCACTTGAGGGATAAGGCTTATAGAATGTCTGGCCAGACTCAAATAAATCAATATAGGATATTGATGTTATTTGCACGAATAAGGCTATTCCCATGGATCAACAAACTATGGATTGGATATACGAGTGTGACTTGTATGTCTCGTGTCCAATCCGGATATAGAGACAAAGGGATGAAACAATTACTTGTACAAAGGTTGTCAAGATGACTATTCTATTAGTTGGCTAGAATGGATGTTTTGCTAGAAACCGCTCCATATTAGCAAATAGTTGCTACCAACTAGATAGAACCGATGGGGTCACACGCTATATAGAGTTGAACTAGATTTGGGAATTAATTAATTGGATTAATTAATTAGAAGGATCACTTTGCAAAACCTTGCAAACTTAGTAGGGACTAATTTGCAAGGAAGGGACTAAATTGAATTCTAGTAGGACTAGAATAAGTCCTTTAGGTAGTTGGGAAGGAGTTGTTGGACTATATAAAGGACCTTCCTTCCTTCCTTCCCACAAATTATGCTCATTATTGAACATAACAAGAGTGGGAGAGAACAAAAGGAGAGAGAGCAAGCAACAAGAGGAGCCCGACCGCCCCTCTTGCCGCCATCCGTCCCCGTCGGCCACAAGGAGGCCAAGAGCCCCTTTTTGGTCTTGTTTTGCGTGATATTTTCTTCCTTTTCCTCTTCCGGGATAGCACCAAGGACTTGGGAGATCTAGCAACTCTAGGCGTGGATCAACCATAGAGAACGTGACACAATTCGCGTTTGAAGTCATCAAAGGAGAACCCTAAGGTGTGTTATTGATTTCTTCCTTTACCATCGTTATGTTTCTTGACTTGTGATCCTTGGAGGGTTTTGCATGGTTTATGATTGTTTGTGTTTCCATTGCGCATCCATGAATCAAAACCCTACAGTTGCTTCTCTACTTCATTCTTGAATTCTTTGAACAATTCAAAGGATCCGAATTCGGCCTTCAGAAGGTATGCAAATCCATATCTACTGAAATCATCAATACACGTAATGAAGTAGGTGCCACCTCTGGAAGTCGTGGGAAACGGTCCACATACATCTGTATGTATAAGTGCTAGTAACTAACTAGTCCGTTCACCTTTCTTATTGAAAGAGGAATTTGTCATTTTTCCTAACAAACAAGATTCGCACGTCTCATATGATTCCAAATCAAATGAGTCTAGAAGTCCATCCTTATGGAGTCTAGATATGCGTTTCTCGTTTATATGTCCTAAACAACAGTGCCCTAGATATGTAGGATTTAAATCATTAGTTTTAATCCTTTTAGTATTTATGTTAAAGATGAAATTATTTAGATCAAGGAGATACAATCCATTTGACAAATGCGCACTACAATATTGCATAGTATCAAAATTAATGGAGCAACACTTGTCCTTTATTGAAATAGAAAAGCCCTTCTCGTCCTAACAAGAAACGAAAATAATGTTTCTGCTCATAGCAGGCAGATTATAGCAATTGTCTAATTCTAAAATAAGTCCAGAAGGCAAAGATAGTTCATAAATGCCTATAGCTAATGCATCAACTCTTGCTCCATTACCGACGTGCAGTTCTATCTCCCCTTTAGCGAATCTTCTACTTCTTTTCAAATCCTGCACATTTCGACAAATGTGAGAACCACATCCAGTACCCAATACCCAAGATGAAGAAATAGATAGATTGACGTCTATAAAAAAATACCTGGTGGTGGTGGAATCACTATTGCAAGCTTCTTATCCTCCAGATACTTGGGGCAATTCCTCCTCCTGTGACCCGACTGGCTACAATAGTGACGGTCACCTTTAGCCACGCCTCCACTAGGCTTTAGGGTTTCCTTGGACTTTGAAACTCTCTTTCGCTTTCCTTTGGAAGTAGAGGCAACTACCTTGCCCTTATTCTTATTCACCATCATTATGGCCTTGCCCTTGCCTTTATTGATGCTCTGTTCAGCTGTCTTTAGCATGTTCAGCAAGTCTGGCAGAGTTTTACTGATCTCGTTCATGCTATAGTTCATGATGAACTGGTTATAACTGTCAGGAAACGATTGCAAGACGAGATCAGTTGCCAACTCTTGGACGAGTGGGAACCCTAGCCTTGTGAGGTTATCTATGTACCCGATCATTCCGAGTACATAGGGGCCAACTGGGTTCTCTTCTATGAGATTGCTCTTGAACAGTGCTTTGGACACTTCATACTGCTCATGCCTTGGCTGTTCCTAAAATAACTGTTTCAAGTGTATGATCATATCATAGGCTTCCACGCTCTCATGTTGCTTCTGAAGATCAGAGGTCTGGTGCAGAGCAAGAGACAAGTCACATCATTAGAATCATCCACATGTTTCTGATGTGCTCTCACGGCAGCTAGAACAAACTCATCCTGGGGCGGTTCTGGAATAGGATTGTCTAAGGCGTACCGTTTCTTTTCTTGCTTATGGACGATCCTTAAGTTTCTGTACCAGTAAAGGAAATTTTTCCAGACAATTTGTCCTTCTCAAGGACAGATGGCAGGGATGAAGTCGATGCGTGATTGTTTGCCATTGGAATTCTACTAAAACGAGAAATGTGCAATTTTAGTATTTTGAATAGTTTAACTATATTCAACAATGGCTAGATCATTAAATATAGCTCCCACTATTTTTCTCGGATTAATAGCCCTCACCATTAATGCAGAAAATATCATATATATTTTCTACTGAGTCCAAGATCCATATTTCACTTCTTCTTGAGCTTACTTTGGCAAGTCACCCAAGAATTGGTTATTTAGGTAGGAACCATTCCAATTGCATCCCATGAAACTCTTGGTCCCATTAGGTGAATATTTTCTTATTCATTATCCTTTAGATAACACTTAATTGTCATACCTCTAGGCTCATCAATCCAATTGAATTTGCCTAGTTGTGTCCAACCTCTTGCTTCAACAATCACACATTACTTGCTAGTATCGTCCGCAACACAACAAGATAAATTAAAACGCCTTGCTTTGGCAAGCTCGAATTTAATAGACCTTGATCATGAAGGGTGTTTAAGCAAGAGAAGGCAAAATGCAATATTTCATTGAGGGATTCAATAGTCATTATTTGTTTGATTGATCCCATAAACATGATCTACTTATTTGGATTGGGCAATCCACAATAAAAGGTCAAACTGGTTTATTATTATCTTGTTAATGTTTTGTTAGTATCACCATACACACAAGAAGAAATAAAAAGACATAAATAATAAACATCCACAAAATGAAAAATTAACGTGGCATGGATATGGACCCTAGACTAAGATATTACCAAGCCAATGATAATATCTATATGCCCTAAAGTGACAAGCTGATCTCCATGTGCTCCACCATAGCCGCGCGCCTAGGATGGGAGTTCTCATCGTCTTTGTGGCTTCTTGGTCCTCCGGTCTTCTTCTCCATGCTCTTGGCTATCATCTAAATATTCTAATTCTAGCCTAAGATCTAGAATAAATAAATAAAACCTCACATGTGGAGAAGATGATCACCTTGCAGGCCGTAAAATTAACTAACTATTACATTAATTTGATCAGCTCGCAGGCCGTAAACCAAACCACAAAAATAAACATCCACAACCTAGGCCATATCCATCCACCATGCAACAAAGCACATAATACAGTTAAAACCAATTTTTAACGCGCTTTGTTCAAATTTAGTTTGAAATTAGGCAACCGGGGTCAAAATAGTCCAAGGAGTCCACCATCCACCATGGCCAAACCACCCAAGGACCCAGGCTAGGCCTTGGGGCGGTCGACCGAGCCTCTCGCGTGGCTAGGCCGGCCCAACCCCTTGGCTGAGCCTAGATTGGGCGGCAAGGCAAGGGGGATGGCCCCATAGGGGTTGTTCCTCCTTTATGGAATTATTTCCAAAACAATTCCTTGCCTTGTTGCCAAAGCTTAGTTGTTTCCAAATTTGAAAAATCCATTTTCAAAATTTGTGCCCAAATCATAATTCCTAGATTCAAAATTATCCACATCCTATGTGATCAAACTCACGAATATTCACATCCAATGTCAAATTAGGTATTGTTTGTCTTGAATCAAATTAAATTTTCATCTAACATGCCAATTAATTTCAGTTTCGCGTAATTTAAACAATACGGTGTATAAACTGAAATCGTAACACATAAAATCATGTTATACGCTACGACCTGTGACTCTGATAACACTGTCGGAATTTGATGTACGTTACGCAGCGGAATAACAAAAAAATATTCTACTCAAATTCCACCATGGATCACAGGACAAGCCATCATAACATGATAAGGGCATTGAAGATGTGTACCTTAGTTTGGGAGATCACACGAAGAATAGTGTCCTCGTCTCTATGAATATCCACACCTTGAATTCTTTATTGGATTCCTTCTCAACGCGATGTGCTAGAAACGGAAGAAGGAGGAAGATGATAACGCAAAACGAGACACCAAGGTCGCGCCTATGGAGGCCGACGACAAGGGGCAGACGGGCAAGGGGGGCCGGACCTCCTTGTCTTGTCTCTCTCTCTTGCTTTGTTATGTTATCTCAATAATGACTTACATAGAGAAATAACAAGCTAGAGTTCCTTTATGTAGTCATAACTCTTTATTAACTACATAAAAGCCCCAATACTAATCATGTCCTTACATTGATTAGCCCACTTGCAAATTAGTCCTACTAAGTTTGCTTGTGGTTGCGTTATGATCCTTTTATTAATTAGTCCAACTAATTAATACCAGTATCCAATTTAATCCATCCGGTGTGTGACCCCATAGGTTTTTACTTAGTTGGTACTAACTTATTACTAACATGGAGCGGTGTCTAGCAACACATCCATGCCACAAACTAATAGAAATAATTCAGTGATCCCGACAAACCTTGTGCCCAATAATAACATATTGTGTAATCCCTTTGTCTCCATATCCGGATTGGACACGAGACATAATAGTCAAACTCATATATCCAATCCATTGTATTCTCGATCCTGGGAATATTCTTATGCGAGCAGATAACATCAATATATTCATATTGATTTATCTGAGTCTGGCCAGACATTCAATAAGCACCATCCCTCGAGTGGCCCATGGATATTTGCTCCCACTTTGTGGGAGGGACAAATCCTCTCTTTGTCACTATAATCTCTAAGTTTGCTTCCTACCATGCCCGATGACTATCTTTATACTTACTAAGTTAAGGCGCAACGTTTTTATAATATCAAAGCACAATATTCCACAACTAGTGTATCTAGTTACTTCAAGTCTAATGATTACAATATTATTAGCTGCACGAGAAGCGGTTGTGACTTTGACATAATCTAATGTATCCTTCTCGTTGTGGGTCAATCCGGTATGTCATTACTCCTAATGCATACCCATGTGTTGGACTTGATATCTCCATATCAATCTCTATACATACTAGTTTATAGTTGATCGTCCTATTAATCAATATAATGGACTAGGGATATTTAAGATGAACAACACATTGTATCTAAGGACTTCATTATATTAAATATCACAATAAAAATAAATGAATGTTCTAGTAAAAACATTATTCATACTAAAATTAGATTACCTCTAGGGAACCTATACCAACATGACTTTGTGTGGGAACACAAACCTGGACGACACATCCAGGTTGCTGACGCTCTCAGTCGCAAGGAAGTCCTTGCAATGTTCTACTCAATCACTCGAGTGGAGTCTAATTTCACGGAAAGGATCAAGTCCGTGGCTCCATACGATGCTGCCTATGGGAAATTGATGGAGCAGGTCAAAGATGGGACAGTGAAGCGCTATTGGATCGAGGACGATCTCCTCTACTTCAAGGGGGGGGGGGGATTTTCGTGCCTGCAATTGGCGGGCTGCGTCGAGAACTACTGAAAGAGATGCATGATCCACAGTGGGCTGGCAATCCGGGTAGTGAACAGATGATGGCTCTACTATCACGCTCCTATTTCTGGCCAAAGATGGAGGTGGACGTCGAGACGTATGTCAAGACGTGTCTTGTGTGCCAACAAGACAAAGTTGAGAAGAAGAAGGAGGCAAGGTTGTTGCACCCTTTTCCTGTTCCAGAGAGGCCTTGGGCTTCAGTTTCAATGGATTTCATCAGCGGGTTCCCTAAGGTCGATGACAAATCTGTCGTGATGAATGTCGTTGATCGCTTCTCCAATATGCAGTGTTTGTCCCTTGTCCTTCGGTGTGCACGTCCGAGATAGCTGCTGAATTATTCTATCGCAATGTGGTAAAATATTTGGGCTTGTCTAATGATATTGTGAGTGACAGCGATGCTAGATTCACATGTCGGTTCTGGACGACGCTATTCAATCTGATGGGAACCGATTTGAATTTTTCTACAGCCAATCACCCCTAGAATGATGGGAAAACTGAATGTATCAACCACTTGTTGGAGGAGTACCTTCAGCACTATGTGACGGCCAATCAGAAAAATTGGCTGGACTTGCTAGACACGACGCAATTTTGTTACAACTTGCACCGTTCGTCAGCCACGGAGCACAGCCCGTCCGAGTTGGTGTTGGGGCAGCAGCCGACGACGCCCTTTGATGTGGCAGCGAAGTCCAATGGAAAGTGTCCCGCAACCCATCGATATGCCAAGTAAAAAGAGGAGATGATCGAGGAGGCCCGTGACTATTTGCATAAGGCGCATAAACGGATGAAAAAGAAAGCTGGCCGCTGGATTTTGATGTTGGTGACAAGGTGTTGCTGAAATTGATTCCACGGATTTGGAAGAAAATGAACAGCAAAACCGTGCACCGTGGGCTGATTCCTAAGTTTTATGGTCCCTTCGAGGTCGTGCAGAAAGTTGGGAATGTTGCCCATCGCTTGAAGCTACCCGAACGATTGAAGGTCCACCCGATGTTCCATGTGAGTTTCCTTCAGAAGTTCAACGAAGATGAAGTTGAACCTGCTCGTTCCAAGTCCCGGAGAGCCCCATCGATGATAAGGAAGTAGTTCACCGAAAGTGTTGAGAAAGTGTTGGACCATCGCACATTTGGGAAAAGCTAAAAGAATCGCAAGATTGAGTTCTTGGTTCAATGGAAGAGCATGCCGGTTGAGGATGTGACTTGGGAGAAGGATACCTCGCTGTGGCAGTTTGAGGATCTCATCGTAGCTTACTTGAACTCATTGACGAGGACGTCAATCTTAGGCGGTCCGGGAGGTTTTTTACCTCCGTAGTCCCTTGGTCCCGCGATTGGTGCAAAAGACTTGTACATTGGTCTAGCGCTTAACCACGTTGGCTAAACGTGTATGACGGATAGATAACGCCGTGTGTGATCATGTCTTGGTGACATGGTCTGGCCTTGGATCGGTCCCTTTTCCTTGTTGCCTTTGATGGTTGGATGGTGTAGCACTGGACCGTGCCCAGGTCTGGTCCAGGCGCGCTCAGGTTCTGGCTCAGCGCCAAATCCAGGTTCCAATTTAGGCGTGCCCAGGTTCTGGCTCAGGCCAAACCCATGTACTGGTTTAGGCATGCCCAGGTTATGGCTCAGGCTTACCCAGGCTCAGGTCCAGGAGTGCCCAAGTCCAGGTCCAGTGCCAGTTAGCAACAGACTTAGTTGCTGTGCAGTAATGCAGTTTGGTCCCATGGCGGTTACCAGCGGTTACTTCCTGCGGGGGGTAGTTACTTGCTGGGGAAGTTGGGTTTGTTATTTACCGCCATCTTGTTGGCTGAATATGTTTGTAATAATTGGCATCTGAATGCCATAGATGTTGGACGAAATTTCAATAAGAAACTTGGATTGAAGTCCACACAAGTCTGGTCGCTTTTACCTTCAAACAAAAAAACTAACGAGGTGAATAACGGCTGAACCAAGTAAGAAAGAATTCAATAACCTTGGTGCCAATCCGTGGTAAAATTAACACGAAAAAATGATCCGGATTCAACAGGCACTGAAGCCTCCTTTGTGTTAATAAAAATCGTACGGAGAAGAGATATATTATTATTATTATTATTATTATTATTATTATTATTATTATTATTATTATTATTATTATTATTATTATTATTATTATTATTATTATTATTATTATTATTATTTTAAGAGATATACTATTAGGATGGTTGTACTGTAATAAAATATGATAAGTAATGTTTGATTTGGATTTTTTTTGGTTAAATTCATATATATTAAGAGGAGGAGGAAGAAAAAATACAAAATTCTCTATCTGCCGGGGTAACAGTATCCATATCAAACCCTTCACAAGTATGCCTTATATTTCTATGCCTATCTATAATACCCCTGGCAAGATGGTGAGCAAGACTGTTAGAACTTATAGAGAAAAATTTAATGGAGCTTGTAGAGGAGGAGACCTAGTCAGCAATGTCCACTGATCTGTTCTTGAATTGCCACAGGGCATTCTTCTGATTCAAAATCCCTTTAACCAAAGACGCATCATCATATTCCAGCATGACATCCCCTTTTCCTTCTTCTTTGCACCACTTAATCGCCAATTCAATGGCCCTAAACTCAGCATCTTCAATGGAGAGATTACCATGTGCAACAACTTCCTCTACAACTAGCTTGACATTAGAGTTTCTGGCCACCCAAGCTGAGCTGGCAGCACCACCTTTCACACTACCATAACAATTTGATTTTAATTCTTTCGATTGGGGGGGGGGGGTTGTTACCAGATCCTCCTTACTTCAAGGCTACTTGGCATGCACTGATCGTTTGTGGAGTGCTCTTGTATTAGATTTTGTACTTTTGTAACAAGGGGCTGCAGTGGTGGAGGCTTTTTTTTGTTGAACATTGCTCCATTCCTGTACATCCACAGTTTTCCATTATGATAGCAACTATAAGAATTATTGGAACCCCAGATGGTTAGTGAGACCTTGGATGTGCTTTTCCTTTAGGAAGAGGTCCAACCATTGATGCATGTCTGGGCTAGGCAATAAATCAGTTCTGAGTCCACATATGGCAAACCAAACTCCTTTATCACATCACAGTAGAAGAAAAGGTGATCTAAAGACTCAGTGTTGCACTTACATAAGCTGCAGATGTCAGGGATGTCAGTGAACCTAGAGTTCTTAACCTAATATGGATTGGAAGATTCCAAATAAGTTTCCATCTTTGAGAAGAGCATGGATTTGTGTTGATGTTGCACTACATATTATAAACAGCTTTTGTAGAGACTTTACCCTTCCTTTCTTTTAACCAGATCCACTTGTTAGAATTTTTTTCTTTAGGAATTGGAATTCTATAAATGGCATGAACTTCCTCAGTTGAGAACCACTGATTGAGCACTTCCAAATTACAATTTCTGTCCTCACCAATGAGTTCCTCCACTCTCTTTCGTGCCCTTGCAAGATCATCACGTGGCTTAGGCTTGGAATTCTCCAAGTTAGGAACCCAGGGGTCCTGCTATATGTCTATGGAGTCACTTGTTGGAATAGATGCCCTAGAGGCAATCTAGTTTAGTATGAATTTGTATATGGCTAGAAATTCATTTATTATTTATTGGATATTTAATATAATGAAGTCCTTAGATTTAAAATTGTGTTGTTTATCATAAATATCCCTAGTCAAGTATAATGATTAAATGGGACAATCATCTATACTAGTATGGGGTTGGATTGATATGGAGATATCACGATCCAACACATAGGTGTGCATTACGGAATGTTGCACTGGATTGACCCATCTCCGAGAAGGCTACATACACGTTACGTTGAGTCACAAGCGCTTCTCGCGGTGCAATGGTATTGTCATCCTTAGACTTGAAGTCACTAGATATTCTAGTTGTGGATCATTGTGATCTTCGTAGCGTTAAACGCTACACCGTAACTGGGTAGTTATAATGGCGTGTACTGGATACAATGAGAAGCAAGCTTAGAGATCGTAGTGGACGTAGAGAGGATTTGCCCCTCCCACATAACGGGAGCAAATATCCTAGGCCACTCGAGGGATAGTGCTTATAGAATGTCTGGCCAGACTCAAATAAATCAATATGGGATATTGATGTTATTTGCACGAATAAGGCTATTCCCATGGATCGAGAAACTATGGATTGGATATACGAGTGTGACTTGTATGTCTCGTGTCCAATCCGAATATGGAGGCAAAGGGATGAGACAATTACTTGTACAAAGGTTGTCAAGATGACTATTCTATTAGTTGGCTAGAATGGATGTTTTGCTAGAGACCGCTCCATATTAGCAAATAGTTGCTACCAACTAGATAGAACCTATGGGGTCACACGCTATATAGAGTTGAACTAGATTTGGGAATTAATTAATTGGATTAATTAATTAGAAGGATCACTTTGCAAACACTTGCAAACTTAGTAGGGACTAATTTGCAAGGAAGGGACTAAATTGAATTCTAGTTGGACTAGAATAAGTCCTTTAGGTAGTTAACAAGGAGTCGTCGGACTATATAAAGGACCTTCCTTCCTTCCTTCCCACATAACTTATGCTCATTAGTGAACATAACAAGAGTGGGAGAGAACAAAAGGAGAGAGAGCAAGCAACAAGGAGGGCCCGACGCCGCCCCTTGCCGCCGCCCTCGTCCCCGTCGACCAAAAAAGGCCGAGACCCTCTTTTGGGTCTCGTTTTGCGTTATTTATTCTTCCTCTTCCTATTCCGGGCTAGCACCAAGGAGTTTGGGAGATCTAGGATCAACTCTAGGCGTGGATCAACTATAGAGAACGTGACATTATTCGCGTTTGAAGTCATCAAGGAGAACCCAAAGGTGTGTTTATGATTTCTAACCTTTACCATCGTTATGCATCTTGACTTGTGATCCTTGGAGGGTTTTGCATGGATATATGTTTGATTATGCTTCCGTTGTGCGATCCATGAATCAAAACCCTACATCACTCAAACCGAGCAGTTTGAAAGCAAAGGGGGAAATTAAATCTCTTGATTTAAGCACTCCTTTGTGTAAGTAGGGTGACCTCATGGTCCTTCTTTCCACTCCACAAACTCTAAGCCAATTTTGAGAGCAAAGCCAAATTGTGGTACTCAAGCCTTCTGAAGCCTAGACCTCCCACCATCTTACTTTTGCATAACATTTTCCAACCTTTTTAGTGAGTTTTCCTCTTAGCTTCTCCATCACCCTGCCACAATTTAGCCCTAGTGCTATCAAACTTGTCTATGAGCTTTTTGGGGAACATGAACACAGACACTGCATAAGAGGGAATTGAGTTAGCCAATGTTTTAAACAAAGTGGTTCTTCTAGCCCATGAGAGGGTGTTTCCTTTACAACCTGAAATTCTGCTTTGGAGCCTTTCATGGTTGGGTAGAAGGTTCTAGATTTGGATCTACGAAGGAACATGGGCACGCCAAGTTAGATTGCATCTTTTGAGCCTTTGTTGAGTTTCATCGGGTTTTGATTTCTTTCCAGACCTATTTTGGGGTATTTTTGCTAAAGAACACTGATGATTTAGATGAGATGACCTGCAACACGCCTTAATTCCCATGCTTTCCGTTCCGGACTGGAGAGCCCAGGTGGATGCTACTCATAATGAAATGGCGGAAATCGAGAAAAAACACTGCCAAAATTGTATATTACGTATCCCAACAGTCTTAAACATTGTCTTCAAATATTATTACACAAAATATGGAAATTATCTAGAGTCTATGCAACAAACCGAGCAGATTAGTGTCCCAGCAACTTCTTTACACGTACCACCAGATAAAAATGCTTAAGCCTTGAAGGTGCTAGTAGTAATCCAAAAGGTTTACCATATACCAGATGTGAAACTCACAAATCTCCATTGAGGAACATGATATCACAATCACCTAACCATATATACATGTAATCCACATCAATCCAAAATATCTCGATGTATGACAGGATATTACAATCCCCCACCTTATATAATCGACGTCCTCATCGAGTGTGCCGAGTCACGTATCCCTTGGCTGGCGGCGTACCACCACGGAGCCCTTACAGGAACATGTTTGGCTCTGATACCATTTGTAACAACCCGAGCGAATTACTGTCCTAGCAACTTCTTTACCCGTACCACCGGATAAAAATCCTTAAGCCTTGAAGGTGATATTAGTAATCCACAAGGGTTACCATATACCAGGCATAAAAAAAATCTCCAATGCGGGACATGATATCACATTCACCTAACCATATATATATATTTAATCCACATCAATCCACAATATCTCGAAGTGGGACGGGATATTATAATCCCCCACCTTATATACTGAACGTCCTTGTCGAGTGTGTCGATTCACGTATCCCTTGGCTGGCGGCATACCGCCACGCAGCCCTTGCTAGACAAGGGTTGGCTCTGATACCATTTGTAAGAACCTGAGAGGATTTCTATACTAGCATCTTCTTTACCCGTACCACCTGATAAACAGGCTTAAGCATTGAAGGTGCTAGTAGTAATCCACAAGGTTTGTCATATACCAGATGTCAAACTCACAAATCTCCAATGTGGGACATGATATCACAATCACCTAACCATATATACATGTAATCCACATCAATTCACAATATCTTGATGTGGGACGGGATATTACAATCCCCCCACCTTATATACTCAACGTCCTCGTCAAGTGTGCCCATTCACGTATCCCTTGGCTGGTGGCATACCGCCACAGAGCTCTTACGACACCAGGGTTGGCTCTAAAACCATTTATAAAAACCGAGCGGATTACTGTCCCAGCAACTTCTTTACCCGTACCACCGGATAAACACGCTTGAGTCTTGAAGGTGTTAGTAGTAATCCACAAGGTTTACCATATACCAGATGTCAAACTCACAAATCTCCAATGTGGGACATGATATCACAATCACGTAACCATATATACATGTAATCCACATCAATCCACAATATCTCGATGTGGGACGGGATATTACAGTCTAAGTTACTAAGATTACTGATAACTCTAGATGAGTCTGTGTTTCCCCCTCTTATGCCATGCCTTCTTCGTCCAGACCTGCGGGGGGGATAAAACAGGAACCACAGTTTTTCTAAAGTCAGCAATGAAATACTGAGTAAGTAAACACCCAAGCTTGTAAACAGACTATGAAGCATATCTTTAAAAAACCAATCATAAAGGAGAATGAACAATAACTGAGTAAATGCTTGAGAAATAAAGTATGAATACTGTTTTAGATAGTGCATCTTGAGCAGACTGATCACCATCCACATGCCATTCATCGAACGGACCTGATGGTATTCCATACACACCTATGATTATCTCTATGATTCACATATATGCTTATCTTTATGCTCGCACTTACATATATGGGGGCTGCGAGACAGGGTTGCCCGCAATACTATTCGCGCGGGAGCTTGTAGGGACTTAGTGGCTTGGAGGTTAGAGTAAGGAATGTCGCGCGAGAGCAACATCCACGCTCGTGCGCGACCCTGGTAACTGAATGAGAGATTTAATGACCACGTGTCCCATAAATTTGTTTGATCGTGTAACAGTCCCAACATATGCGGATAATCGTGTAACGTGCCCTATATATACGGTGGAACGTGCCGTTACGAGGCCGATCTCTAGCCGCCATTCACGGGCTCATTAACCACTCGTTACGGGCACTTCGCCACTATATATAGGAATGTTAGCCTTCTATGGCAATTCTCCGATCTTTTGCTAGTCGTTATACTGTCTCTCTCTAAAGAACAGTTAAAAAGTGCTTACTCATCCCCAACACCCACCTACGCAATCTCCCTGTGTATTGTTATTGTTCTTATTCTCTGTTGGAGGTGTACACTTGGATCTTCCCCTAGGATTTCATTGTACACATTTGGTGAACCCGACGTGAACCCACCTTCAAAAACTCCCAAAATCCTTGCAATTATGTCTCAGGAAACCAATACCCGTGAAGCCAATCAGTCCCCTTTAAGGGAAGAAGTCTCAAGAGAGGAGAACCCCTCAATGTTATTACCAATACCAATGTCCAGACCCAGACAACTTCTGGAAATAATCCTTCCTTGGAGAGGCTGAATGCCACAATACAGAGCAAAGCCAGGGCAATGAAAGCCGAATCTGCCCAGATAGCCCAAATCATGGCGATTTTTGGTGGACTTGCACAAAACGCCATCCCAGGGGCTTCAATCCTTCCAGCAACTGTGTCAACTACGCCGCACAATCCTACCCGATTGAACCCTTCATCTTCAATCCAGCAGCCTCTTCCTCAGGGGCATGTTCCTCAAAAACCGAGGTTGCCTTCAGACCCTAATCGCTCGTATGGTTATTAGCCGGAACGTACATCTGTCGAAAATCCAGCATCATACCCAGTGGCACCCTCGTATGTGAATGGAGTTCAAGCCAGCTACACACGTCCACCTCCATACGAACCCAGCATGCCGTACATACCTGGGCTCATGATGACCCCATCGTCAACACCAGGGGGAGTGCACCTTCCAACGTGATGGCTCTGGAACAATGACTAGACAGTCTTATCACAAACCAGTGCTTCGCGGATAGTGTAATCCAGAAGGTTGATAGTGCACCACCAATCCCGCGCGATATTTATCTGATGCCTAACCATGTTGGGTTTAAGGCACCTAAGTGGGAGAAATTTGATGAAATCAGCGGAAACGTGCAGCACCAAGTGATATGGGTCGTTGATTTAATGGGCCCGCACGAAACCGACACAAGGCTGCTCATGCGCGGATTCCCAAAGTCTTTGGTAACAGTCGTGTACAAATGCTATAGTACCCTGGAGGTGGGCTCGATCAAGACCTGGGAGAATATAGTCAAGAAGTTTTACACCAAATTATTCCAAGTAGAGGAGAAGGTCACGACGATCCATCTGTCGCGCATTTACCAGAAGCACGACGAGGAAGGCGTCTCATTGATCAAGAAGTTCAGAACCAAGTCATTGGAATGCGTGGATGAGGTTCTTGAAAGCCGCTTGTTCGAAATTTGTGTCCAGGACATGCGGGACGAGTACAAAGGTATGCTCATTAAATTGCAGATGCCTACTTTCTCCAAGTTTATTGATTCTACCAGGAAAATCGAGCCCATAGTGGAGAAGAAGAAGAATAGGTACTCGAACGACCGGGCACCAGGAAGCTCTGGCTTCAAGGTTAGGCGGCTTAGCTACAAGCGAGGACGCGAGGCTGATGCTAATGCGGTCTCGGATCCAACACAACCACGAGGACCACAAAAGGAGCCACCTCCGCTTCCATGCTCAATCACATAGGTCACATGCTTATGCAAGTAGTGGAGGAAAGATGGGGTCCTGCTTGCATTGGAGCACAAACCGACGGGAGAACAGCTGCGAGATCCTAGATGGTGCGAATGCCATGGTCAAGTCATGCACCCAACCAAAGTGTGCATGAAATTGAGGTGGTTGCTGGACAGAGAGATAAAGGAGGGCCAACTGGTCATTAACGAGCCAACCAAAGACGTTCGAAATAATCCACTGCCCGCCCACTCATAGTAAGAGCCAAAAGGAAAAGAAATAGCAATGATGTCGATCTGTGATTATGAGGAGGTCGCAGATGAGGGAATTCCAGTCGTAGCTGAGATCCATGAAGATGAAGATTATGACTTGGACACAGAGGATTCTCGAGCGGAACAGATGAAAAGCTCGCGCAAATTCAAAAATTCTTTGATGACATGAACTTCTCGAATGCGTGCGCCAAGAAATGACGAAGGCAATCCTCAGGGGAGCTGAAGACTTTGGTGAGGAACTGTTAGTATCGAATGGGAAAGTTATCAGGGCCACACGATCAAATGGCCAAGTGATGTCCTTCGAATTCTTAAGCCAGCAATGCCCCAATAGATTTCTTAGTTGATGTGAGATATAGCAGCAAAGGGGATCCCTGTTGAGGTGCGATCATTACTCGTGGAGATATAAATAGCTCCTTCAGCTTCTCGAACATGGTCTGGTGTTATTCTGTCCAAGCGTACATCGCGTTCTTATTAAGAAGATTGCTAAAACAGAATGTCAGCTCTGCTATTGCCGGTATGAACCTTGGCAGATATGAGAGCTTTCCCAAAAACGTCTTCAACGCACTCTGAGTCTGAGGTGCTGGAAAGCAAGTAATGGATGAAACCTTTGCGGGATCAGGTTCGGTTCCATGTCGGTGAATCACACACCCCAAGAATTTCAAACACAATGATGAGGGTAAGGAGATAGACATCTTTTATGCAAATGGAATGAAGTGATATCGCATCTGATGGTGCGCGGGGTCATCTTCGACCCCATCTATCGAAGATGTCCCTAAGAAAATCAATAAAATAGCAGAGGAAGTCTTAGATGAAGTCCCGAGCGAAACTCCGATAGAAAAGTTGAAGGAGGCGCCCGAATGCATGGAAGATAGGCCAAAACCTCAAAAGCAAGAGCTAAAGAAATTTTCTTGAGCCCAACAAAAGCGAAGAAGAGGCCGATATTTCTAAGCACGGATCTCGATGCTGGACAAGAGCAGGGTTTGCTGAGGTTGTTGGCGGAATACAAGGTTGTCTTCACGTGGGAATATACAATGAAATGCCTGGCTTGGATACAGAGGTCACCATGCACAGGTTGGATGTCATTCCACGGTCGAGGTCAGTAAAGCTGAGTACAAGGAGTTTTCGGCCAGAGGTCAATGTAAAGATAAAAGAAGAAATTGTAAAGTTGTTGAACGCGAAATTTATCAAGCCTGAGTACCATCCCACTTGGCTTGCCAACATTGTGCCAGTTCTGAAGAAGAATGGCCAACTTCGAGTTTGTGTTGACTTCAGAGACCTGAACCGAATTTTTCCCAAGGATGACTTTCCTGTACCAAACATAGACTTGCCGATTGATTCCACCGCGGTCCATCGGATGTTTAGCTTCATGGATGGATTTAGTGGCTACAATCAGATCAAGATAGATCCTGAAGATACGAGGAAGACGACATTCATCACACTTGTGGGAGTATTCAACTATACCGTCAAGCCTTTTGGCCTGAAGAATGCTGGAGCGACTTATCAACGCACGATGATGGAACTCTTTCATGACATGATGCATCATGAGGTGGAGTTCTACGTGGACGACATGGTAATTATGTCAAATCAAAAGGAAAATCATCTGAAGGATCTAAGAAATGTGTTTTAAAGATGCAGAAGGTTCCAAAGGAAAATGAACCCTATGAAGTGCGCGTTTGGGGTGACCTCAGGGAAATTATTGGGGTGTGTGATCCACCGACACGGAATCGAACCTGATCCCGCGAAGGTTTCAGCCATTACTAGCTTGCCAGCACCTCAGACTCAAAGTGCGTTGGAGACATTTTTGGGAAAGCTCTCGTATCTACGAAGGTTCATACCTGCAATAGCAGAGCTAACAATCTGTTTTGGCAATCTGCTTAAGAAGAACGCAATGTACGATTGGACAAAAGAACACCAAACCATGTTCGAGAAGCTTATGGAGCTATTGATACATGCACGAGTAATGACCGCACCTCAACTGGGATCCCCTTTGCTCCTATATCTCACATCAAATAAGAAATTTATTGGGGCACTGATGGCTCAAGAATTCGAAGGACAAGAGCCAACCATTTACTATATCTCGAACATATTCCAGTCAGTGGAATCCAGGTGTGTACGAGAGAATCCTGCAGAGAGAATTCAATATACACAAAGAGTAGGGGATAGAAAAGACACAGAAAGTGTAAAGTTGTGTGTAGGGAGAGAATAAGGAAATAGAACTGTATGAGAGAGAGACAGGATTTTGGCAGAGCTTCCGTGTAGTTCAGGTAAGTCCGCCCTTTTGTGGAAGGGTTAACGATCCTATATATAACGGAGAATGTGACCGTTGTAGTGTGGTTTATGCACCCTTTAATGGCGGCTTAATTAGCTTTACCACAACGGCATGTTCGTCCGCGTATATAGGGACCACGTTACCCGCGTATACCGGAACCGTTACGAGGTTGACCGGGTTGACCGGGTTTATGGAGCTCGTGCCATAAATCTCTCAAAGCAGTTACTAGGGTTCGCGCGCAGGCTTGGTTGTCGCTCGCGCGCGACAGGACTTACTCTAGCCTCCAAACCACTAAGTCCCTACAAGTCCCGTGAGGAGGTATGCGAGGGCCCTGTCTCGCAGCCCCCACGTGGATCAGCGCGGCTGGTGATCCAGTGTGTATGGAGCACAGCTAGGTGTGCTAGATGATCGCCACGTGGCTAAGATCTGCCTGTCCAGAAAGCACTATCTACATTAGCCCCCTTTCTGTGCGTGAAGACGCATGGCCGGATAGACTTCAATGCGCAGGAACCAATGTACGCGTCGCCGCCACGCACCGATTCAAATACACGCAAATTCAGCCCCCGTGCGTGTAATTATGACCTAAAATCCCTAGATTCGTGCCGTCTTGTCTTTTAGGGTTTTAGGTATGACGTCAGCTTTTCCTGTGATTGCGCGATTCGACGGTGACGGTTGCGATTCGACTACTGAAAGGAAGCAACCCTTCGTTGTTTTTGGATAAATACTGTGTACCCTCTATTGTTTGCAAAGCATCACTTCTTTCTCTTAAAGTGAATGATACCCGGAAGCCTTCAAGAGCAGATCCAAGTGATTAATCATCAATTCTTTCTTGTCAATCGTCTTCTTCAACTAGCTTCATCCAAGCAAGCTTTACCAAAACAAGGTTGGCTTTGCTCAATTCCCTTTAATTTACTGATATATGCTTTGAACTGCATTGGATCTGTAAACCCATGACTATCTGAAACATGACATTCGTTGGAAATTTGAAGAACTCTTGTTCTTTAAACTCAGACTTGATTTAATCCCCAGATTGTAAGGGTTCTGAATGTGGGGTTTCTGAAATTCCCAGCTATGCAAACGATTCTGAACTTTCAATCCCAAAATTAACACTGAACTGTTCATCTTCTTTTTGACAAAACATCGTTGCTTCAAACTGAACTGGAATTCGAACTGATTCAAACTGAACTGAAATTCGAACCGAAGTATGTGTGTTTCTTCCCCCTTTTTTCTTGCTTTTCCACTGGAATGGCCAAGACAAAAGGAACAAAACCCGTTAAAGAGGTCGAAGAAATACCTGATCTTCCCCAAAACTTATGGCGGAAAGCCCCCTATTTGGGCGGAAAGGACTTTTACCACACTAGGGTTAAGGTGAAGAACCTGCCAACCCCCGTTCCTGCTGAAGGGTTGCAAACACTGAACCCTCCTGTTAACGCAGCCATGCTTGAATTAATCGATTCCAAGGATGTGGTTCGATTAGGGGTTGAAAATGAGTTTTTAACCCATACTGCAATTTCTACTCAAGCATTTGTTCAGAAACTGGACTTTATGGATGAGTGGATTGACCACGTATTGACCCACCATGCCATCGCATTGAACAATGCTGGCATATATTTCGCAGTCCGTGCTATGAAGGGTGCTGCCGTGAAGCTGGACTAGTCCATGCTTCTAAACCTTCTCTCGCGCTACTCGCCTGCGACTCACACATTCCACTTTGCTGAGTTCGAGTCTGCTCCCACTCTTGATGATGTACACATGCTGTATGATCTTTCTCCTGTTGGTGAGGAGGATCCTCTGAGTCCTTTGAGGACTGATCCTGAACTTGCTCTGTACAAGCAGATGGATGAATGCTTGTCGGAGGTGAAGAAGATTTCCACCCGGTGGACACCTACGAAGCTTCTTCCCAACTGGCAACTGGTTGATACATCTGCGAAGAACACTTGGGGCAAGTGGGTGCAGTACTTCTTTCGCGATTATGCGAACATTAGCATCACCAAGAAACTCCTGAGCTAGGACCCGAAGGCGAAGAATTATGTGAATGGGAAAGGTTACCATCTGACCTTGTGTGCTTTTCTCTGCGCCTGGTTATCATTGTATTTAATTGATGGTCATCCTCATGATGGGGTTTTCTACCATGTCCTCCCTCTTGCAGTGAAACTGACCCTAGGTCAAAGAGTCGCACTCGGGCCTCTAGTCTTGGGCACCCTGTACCATAGATTGGACCAATTGGTTGTGGCAACCAAAGACTCTCGCGGTCGCCTCGATGTGTTGACCTATGTCAACATCGCATTCTTGACTATGTAGGTCTTTGAGCGATGGCCCTCTTATGCTCCTGTACCTTCTAAGCCCAGTAAGTGGTGTGTCCCAGGTGCGGAGGAGGAACTTTCTAGTGGGAGGAACCAAAGACTCCCGCGGTCGCCTCGATGATAGCAGCGAGTTTACATCTAGGCCTTATGCCACGCGCATTGAAAATGTGCGATGGTTCCCAAAGTTGTATCCTGCCAAACCTGTTGCCTTCTCGAAAGAACTTCTTTTCGAGGGTCATAAGCGTTTCCATGAGCGTTATCGCGAATTCTTCTGCTGGTGTCTAAGGGGTTCTCTTCCTGCTCTTGCTGAGTATGTTCGCGAGCTTACTCCAAGGTACGATAGGATCACAGTCGATGTCGATCCCACTCGCGTTTCTCCCCAGTTCGGGTTTGATGCGGTGGCGCCTTCAGTCTGGCCTAGATCCATTGTGCGAGGCTGCTACAAGCGGTTGCTGTCTGGGGAATGCCAAACGATTCTGAGGAGCAACCTTCCCTTTGATCAACCTGCAGGTAGCCGCGCAGGTGGTTACTCCAAGAATTGGGTTGCTTACTGGACAACCCAGCAAGCCAGATTCGAGACGCAGTCGACTCCTCCTCCCAGTAGAGCACCTGTGATCAAGAGAAATTCCTTCCCCTTCCGTCCTAACTTCAGTTTGGATGACTCCCAGTACGGCTGCTACTCATTGCTGGATCATGAGAATCACTTGTGCCCCTCCACCATCCTTGAAGAAAAGATGGCCGTAGTTAAGAAAGGTGATTCGCATGTCATCAAATACAGCGAAGATTTCGCCAAGGTAAACAATCTCCTTTGCACGCGTTGAGTTTCTTTTACTCAGATGCGTCGAAACTTATGCTCCATTTTCTGTTGTAGTGCTTGTAGGGTTTTGATTCATGGATTGCACAACGGAAGCATAAACAAACATAAAACCATGCAAAACCCTCCAAGGATCACAATTCAAGAGACATAACGATGGTAAGGGTTAGAAATCATAAACACACCTTTGGGTTCTCCTTGATGACTTCAAACGCGAATTATGTCACGTTCTCTGTAGTTGATCCACGCCTAGAGTTGATCCTAGATCTCCCAAGTCCTTGGTGCTAGCCCGGAAGAGGAAGAGGAAGAAGAATCACGCAAAACGAGACCCAAAAGAAGGGTCTCGGCCTCCTTTGGATGACGGGGACGGGGCGGCGGCAAGGGGGCGGTCGGGCCTCCTTGTTGCTTGCTCTCTCTCCTTTTGTTCTCTCCCACTCTTTGTTATGTTCACTAATGAGCATAAGTTGTTGTGGGAAGGAAGGAAGGAAGGTCCTTTATATACTCCAACAACTCCTTGTTAACTACCTAAAGGACTTATTCTAGTCCTACTAGAATTCAATTTAGTCCCTTCCTTGCAAATTAGTCCCTACTAAGTTTGCAAGGGTTTGCAAAGTGATCCTTCTAATTAATTAATCCAATTAATTAATTCCCAAATCTAGTTCAACTCTATATAGCGTGTGACCCCATAGGTTCTATCTAGTTGGTAGCAACTATTTTCTAATATGGAGCGGTCTCTAGCAAAACATCCATTCTAGCCAACTAATAGAATAGTCATCTTGACAACCTTTGTACAAGTAATTTTCTCATCCCTTTGTCTCTATATCCGGATTGGACACGAGACATACAAGTCACACTCGTATATCCAATCCATAGTTTCTCGATCCATGGGAATAGCCTTATTCGTGCAAATAACATCAATATCCCATATTGATTTATTTGAGTCTGGCCAGACATTCTATAAGCACTATCCCTCGAGTGGCCTAGGATATTTATTCCCGTTATGTGGGAGGGACAAATCCTATCTACGTCCACTACGATCTCTAAGCTTGCTTCTTATTGTATCCAGTACACGCCTTTATAACTACCCAGTTACGGTGTAGCGTTTAACGCTACCAAGATCACAATAATCCACAACTAGAATATCTAGTGACTTCAAGTCTAAGGATGACAATACCATTGCACCGCGAGAAGCGCTTGTGACTCAACATAACGTGTATGTAGCCTTCTCGGAGATGGGTCAATCCAATGCAACATTCCCTAATGCACACCTATGTGTTGGATCGTGATATCTCCATATCAATCCAACCCCATACTAGTCTATAGATGATTGTCCCATTAATCATTATACTTGACTAGGGATATTTAAGATAAACAACACAATTGTAAATCTAAGGACTTCATTATATTAAATATCCAATAAATAATAAATGAATTTCTAGCCACAAATAATTCATACTAAACTAGATTGCCTCTAGGGCATCTTTTACAACAGTCTCCCACTTGCACTAGAGCCAATCTGGCGCATCTCGTATGCCCATACTCCTAGTGTGCCCTTCATGCTTCCACTGCGTGAGAGGCTTCGTAAGCGGGTCAAACAGATTATCATCTGTAGGAATCTTGCATATCCGAAGGTCTCCTCTATCAATAATATCTCGAATGATGAAACTTCTTGAGCACGTGCTTGGACTTCTGGTGCGATCTGGGTTCCTTTGACTGCGCGATCGCCCCAGTGTTGTCACAGAACAACTCAACTGGATCCGCAATGCTAGGGACCACACCAAGTTCAGAAACAAACTTTCTGATCCAAACAGCCTCCTTTGCTGCGCCATTTGCAGCAATGTACTCAGCCTCTTTGTAGAATCAGCTACCGTCTCTTGCTTGGAACTCTTCCAGCTCACCGCTGCTCCATTCAGGCAAAACACATATCCTGATTGTGATCTAAAGTCATCTCTGTCGGTTTGGAAGCTTGCATCAGTGTAACCCCTTACACGCAACTCTTCCTCACCGCCAAATATCAAGAAAGCATCCTTAGTTCTTCTCAAGTACTTTAGGATGTTCTTGACTACAATCCAGTGACTCTCACCCGGATTGGATTGGTATCTTCTTGTCATAATCAAGGCATATGACACATCTGGTCTAGTACATAACATGGCGTACATGATAGATCCTATGGCCGAGGCTAGGGGATTCTGCTCATGCGTTCCTTCTCAATCTCATTGGAAGGACAACCACTCTTCGAAAGAGTGATTCCATGTGACATGGGCAAGAATCCCTTCTTGGAATCTTGCATGTTGAACCGTTTCAACACCTTGTCAATATATGTACTTTGACTTAGGCCTAGCAACCTCTTAGATCTATCTCTATAGATCTTTATACCGAGTATATAGGCTGCTTCCCCTAAGTCTTTCATTGAGAAACACTTTCCTAGCCAATCTTTCACAGATTGCAGCATGGGAATGTCGTTTCCAATGAGTATTATGTCATCCACATACAAGACCAGAAAATCTACAGAGCTCCCACTAACCTTCTTGTAGACACAAGACTCATCTTCGTTTCTGATGAAGCCAAACTCTTTGACCACTTCATCAAAACGTCGATTCCAACTCCTAGAAGCTTGCTTCAATCCATAAATGGATCGTTGCAGCGTACAGACTTTGTTGGCTTGCTTTGGATCTTCAAAACCCTCCGTCTGTATCATATACACGTCCTCGAGGAGATTACCATAAAGGAATACTGTTTTGACATCCATCAGCCAAATCTCATAGTCGTGGTATGCTGCAATCTCAAGTAGGATTCGGATGGATTTGGTCATAGCGACTGGTGAAAAGGTTTCATCATAGTCAATACCATGAATCTGTCTGAATCCTTTATCCACCAATCGGCCCTTATAGGTAATCACATTACCATCCATGTCGATCTTCTTCTTGAAGACCCACTTGCACCCTATGGGCCGCGCCCCATCGGGCGGTTCCACCAAAGTCCATACTTTGTTGGTATGCATGGATTCCATCTCGGATCTCATAGGTAGTAGGCTCATCATCTATGAGCATCGTGTCACCGGAATCGGTTACGAGAAGTCCATACCTCTCGGGTTCCTGGCGCACTCTACTAGATCTACGAAGCTCTTGTGTTACCTGAACAGGTTGCTCCACAACTGCTTGTGGTTCCTGTTCATGTTCCATAATCGGTTCGGTGATTTGTGGTTCTTGAACCTCTTCAAGTTCTACATTCCTCCCACTTGCTTCTTTAGAGACAAACCCCTCTTTCTAGAAACACGCCGGTCCGAGCAACAAACACTTTGTTCTCGGTTGGATTGTAGAAATAGTATCCCTTAGTTTCCTTAGGGTACCCCACAAATTTACACTTATCCGATTTCGGCCCCAGCTTGTCTGATTGTAAACGTTTTACATAGACATCGCAGCCCCAAATCCTCATGAACGACAGTGTGGGACGCTTCCCACTCCACATCTCATATGGTGTCTTCATGACTGACTTAGATGGAACACGGTTAATGGTGAAAGCTGCACTTAATAGAGCGTAGCCCCAAAATGATAATGGAAGATCGGTTTGACACATCATAGATCGAACCATATCCAATAGGGTCCGATTCCTCCTCTCAGACACGCCATTCCATTGTGGCGTTCTGGGTGGAGTGAGTTGGGACACGATCCCACACTCTCTAAGATAGTCGTCAAACTCTTGGCTCAAGTATTCTCCTCCACGATCCGATCGTAGAGCCTTTATACTTTTGCCAAGTTGCTTCTCTACTTCATTCTTGAATTCTTTGAACACTTCAAAGGATTCGGATTTTGCCCTCATAAGGTACACAAATCCATATCTACTGTAATCATCACTAAACGTAATGAAGTAGACATAACCACCCCTGGAAGGCGTGGCAAATGGCCCACACACATCGGTATGTATGAGCGCCAATTGCTCACTAGTCCTTTCACCTTTCTTATTGAAAGGGGACTTTGTCATTTTTCCCAATAAACAAGCCTCAAATGTCTCATATGATTCAAAATCAAATGAGTCTAGTAATCCATCCTTATGGAGTCTAGATACACGTTTCTCATTTATTCAGCCTAAACGACAGTGCCATAAATAAGCAGGATTTAAATCATTTATTTAATCCGCTTGGTATTAATGTTGTAGACAGGATTGCTTAGATCAAGGACATAAAGTCCATTAAATAATTGCGCACTAAAATAGTGAATATTATTTAAATAAAAGGAACAACAATTGTTCTTTATTAAAATAATAAAACCATCCTTGTCCAAACAAGAAATAGAAATAATATTTCTGCTCATAGCAGGCACAAAATAGCAATTATTTAATTCTAAAACTAATCCTGAAGGCAGAGATAGCTCGCACACGCCTATGGCCAACGCAGCAACCTTTGCTCCATTTCCAACGCGCAGTTCTACCTCCCCTTTAGCGAATCTCCTACTTCTCTTTATATCCTGCATATTTCGACAAATATGAGATCCACATCCAGTATCCAATACCCATGATGTAGAGAAAGTTAAATTGACATCTACAACAAAAATACCTGGTGGTGGTGGAATCACTATTCCAAGCCTCTTGTCCTCCAGATATTTTGGGCAGTTCCTCCTCCAGTGTCCAGGCTGACTGCAGTAGTGACACTCACTTATAGTCACGGCCTTGGCAATGCCACCAACAGGCTTAAGGGCAGGTTCCTTAGCCTTGGCAACTTACTTGCCTTTGCCCTTGGAGGAAGAGGCAAACCTTTTTCCCTTTCCTTTCTGCACCATCATAATGGCCTTGCCCTTACCCTTGTTGATGCTCTGTTCAGCCGTCCTCAACATGTTGAGTAAATCTGGCAGTGGTTTAACGATCTCGTTCATGTTATAGTTCATAATGAACTATCCATAACTTTCGGGCAACGATTGCAACACGAGATCGGTTGCCAACTCTTGGCTGACTGGGAACCCCAGTCGGGCGAGATTCTCCAAGTACCTGATCATTCGGAGTACATGGGGTCCCACCAGGTTCCCTTCTGCCAGATGACATTTGAACAGTGCCTTTGAGACCTCATACCTCTCTACCCTCGCCTGCTCTTGGAAGAGCTGCTTTAGATGTTCGATCATATCGACAACATTCATGTTTTCGTGTTGCTTCTGAAGCTCAGAAGTCATGGTGCAAAGCATTAGGCAGGCCGCATCATTAGCGTCATCAACACGCTTTTGATACGCCTTTAAGGCAGCAGGTGTTTGGTTCTCCGGACCTTTTGGAACATGCTCCTCTATTGCGTACAGTTTCTTCTCTTACTTGAGAACAATTTCAAGTTTCTGTACCAATCAAGAAAGTTGGTTCCAGAGAGCTTGTCCTTCTCAAGGACAGATCGTAGGGAATGTTGTGAACTCGATGAGTTGTTTGCCATTTGGAATTCTACAAAAGGAAAATACGCAAGTTTTAGTATTTGTGAATTTTTGACTATATTCAATAATGGCTAGTTTATCAAATATAGCTCCCACTATTTTTCTACGGATTAATAACCCTCAAGATATTAATGCGGAAAATATCCTTATATTTTCTAGTGGGCCAAGATCCATCTTTCATCTCCTTATGAGCTTGCTTTGGCAAGTCACCCATAATTTGACTACTTTAGGTAGGAACAATTCCAATTGCATCCCATATGCAACTCTTGGTTCAATTGGGCAAATAACTCCTTATTTATCCATCCGTATGGATAATCCCAATTGATTTCCTCTAGGTTTATTAATCAAATTAATAGCCTAGTTGTGTTCAACCTCTTATCTAAACAATTGCACATTGTTACTAGCCATCGCATTCCATCATGATGAACCAAGTCGCCATGCTTTGGCACGCACGAACTTGGTAAATAATGATGATAATGAGTGTTTAAATAACGAGAAGGCAAGAACACAATATTTGAATTTTGAGGGATTTTAAATTCAATTTTTAATTGTTTTTGTTGATCAATATCAACTAATCTATCTATTTGAGTTTGGGCACAACTCCAAATAATAGATCCGGGTTGTCTAATTATCTTATGATCCTAATTGCATGCATCATCCATACACCAACCGCACAATAATAATACAATAAAATAAACAACCACAAAACAGAAATTAAACGTGATGTGGATATGGCCTTTTCTAGACTAAGATAATTCCAAGCCAATGGAATTATCTATGAGCCCTAAACAAACACATCTCCATGCGTCTTGATCTTCTGGTCCATCCTTCATAGTCTTGTGGAATGTTCCATGCTCCATGCTCCATCTTTTGTGGCTCCTTTGGTTTTGGGCTTCTTTTCTTCAATCTTGACTAACAATCTACTTTATATAGCACTAGCTAACTTCTATACTAAATAAAATAAATCTCACAACTTGAGAAAAAAAAAATGACACGCAGGCCATAAAACCCTAATTAATTATTACAATTAATTGATCAGCTCGCAGGTCGTAAAACCAAACCACAAAATTAAACATCCACATCAAACCATATCCTAAGGCCATATCCAATCACCATGCGATTTGCACATAAACAGTTAAAATCCAATTTTAACGCGATTGGTCAATTTTAATTGATTTTAGGATTTCTAGGGTTAAAACGGTCTATGGGCCCAACAATCAAATTGCCCGGGCCCAACAAAGTGAACCACAAGGCCCTAGGGCCGGCCCGGCCCAAAACCCACAAGCCTAGGCCCGCGGGTTAGGGCCGCCCGGCCCCTAGGGCGGCCAAGCTTGGGCCGCAAGCAAGGGGGGCGGTCCCTAGGGGGGGGGGGGCGAACCTCCTTGAGGGAGTTGTTTCCAAAACAACTCCCTTGCTTGGTGCCCAAGTTTGGTTGTTTCCTTGTTTTGGGAGAACTCCTTCTTCCCCAAGGATGCCCAAACCCTAGATCTAAGATCCTAAAATTTCTCAAACTCACCAATTCATGCATCCAATGCAAAAATTGGATCTTGTTATGATTAATTGTTGACAAATTGCATCCCATGCTTGATTTGTCTTGTTTTACGCGATAAACAATCAAATTAAGGTGTAAAACAACTAAAACGTAACACATAAACCACGTTTATGCTCTACGACCTGTGGCTCTGATACCACTGTAGGGTTTTGATTCATGGATTGCACAACGGAAGCATAAACAAACATAAAACCATGAAAAACCCTCCAAGGATCACAAGTCAAGAGACATAACGATGGTAAGGGTTAGAAATCATAAACACACCTTTGGGTTCTCCTTGATGACTTCAAACGCGAATTATGTCACGTTCTCTATAGTTGATCCACGCCTAGAGTTGATCCTAGATCTCCCAAGTCCTTGGTGCTAGCCCGGAAGAGGAAGAGGAAGAAGAATCACGCAAAACGAGACCCAAAAGGAGGGTCTCGGCCTCCTTTGGCCGACGGGGACGGGGCGGCGGCAAGGGGGCGGTCGGGCCTCCTTGTTGCTTGCTCTCTCTCCTTTTGTTCTCTCCCACTCTTTGTTATGTTCACTAATGAGCATAAGTTGTTGTGGGAAGGAAGGAAGGAAGGTCCTTTATATAGTCCAAAAACTCCTTGTTAACTACCTAAAGGACTTATTCTAGTCCTACTAGAATTCAATATAGTCCCTTCCTTGCAAATTAGTCCCTACTAAGTTTGCAAGGGTTTGCAAAGTGATCCTTCTAATTAATTAATCCAATTAATTAATTCCCAAATCTAGTTCAACTCTATATAGCGTGTGACCCCATAGGTTCTATCTAGTTGGTAGCAACTATTTGCTAATATGGAGCGGTCTCTAGCAAAACATCCATTCTAGCCAACTAATAGAATAGTCATCTTGACAACCTTTGTACAAGTAATTGTCTCATCCCTTTGTCTCTATATCCGGATTGGACACGAGACATACAAGTCACACTCGTATATCCAATCCATAGTTTCTCGATCCATGGGAATAGCCTTATTCGTTCAAATAACATCAATATCCCATATTGATTTATTTGAGTCTGGCTAGACATTCTATAAGCACTATCCCTCGAGTGGCCTAGGATATTTATTCCCGTTATGTGGGAGGGACAAATCCTATCTACATCCACTACGATCTCTAAGCTTGCTTCTTATTGTATCCAGTACACGCCTTTATAACTACCCAGTTACGGTGTAGCGTTTAACGCTACCAAGATCACAATAATCCACAACTAGAATATCTAGTGACTTCAAGTCTAAGGATGACAATACCATTGCACTGCGAGAAGCGCTTGTGACTCAACATAACGTGTATGTAGCCTTCTCGGAGATGGGTCAATCCAGTGCACCAT
The DNA here is from genome assembly GCA_023055425.1 of Linanthus parryae. Lineage (NCBI taxonomy): Eukaryota > Viridiplantae > Streptophyta > Magnoliopsida > Ericales > Polemoniaceae > Linanthus > Linanthus parryae. Next base: position 8,452,854 of record JALGPY010000009.1, on the reverse strand, counting down.
TCCCTAATGCACACCTATGTGTTGGATCGTGATATCTCCATATCAATCCAACCCCATACTAGTCTATAGATGATTGTCCCATTAATCATTATACTTGACTAGGGATATTTAAGATAAACAACACAATTGTAAATCTAAGGACTTCATTATATTAAATATCCAATAAATAATAAATGAATTTCTAGCCACAAATAATTCATACTAAACTAGATTGCCTCTAGGGAATCTATTCCAACAGTGCTATGTGAGGAGGTTTGCATCTGGTGAGCGCTCCAAGTCGCTGATTAACACCATTGTTGCTGCGAGAAGGCAGGGCGAACCAATTCGGCTAGTAATGAGAATGGCCCCCGCAATCGAGACCCGAATTCGCGAGGTAATGGACGCATTTGCTGAATCGCTGATAGACAACACTCCAGCTCTGTCTCCTCCCAGAGACGCCCCGTCTCCTCCCGCAGACATTGCTCCAAGGGCAAAGAGACCAAGGCAAAAGGGAATCGCAATCTCTTCCCCTAGGAGCGCTCCACCTTCCTCTCCTGCAAAGTCCCTTACTTCCAAGGACAAAGACAAAGGTCGTATGCCAAGCAAGGCGCAGAAAGATCTCGCAGTCGAGACCTTTGTTTCGTTTGGTCAGGAGGAAGAGGAGGATGAGAGAAGGGAGGTGAGACGGAGAGTCGATGATGAAGTAGAGGGGAGAGTCGAAGATGACAGGGAAGAGGGAAGAGGTTAGATACAGGAGGAAGATTCGGAAGGTATCTCTAACAATCTTATCTTCTTACTATCTTAGATCTCGCCGCCTTATTGAACAGTTTGTTCTTTCGTAGATGATGATGCAGAAACTATCAGCGACCTTCTGGCCAAGAGGCAGAAGAGGGGCTCCCACTCTGGTGTTTCCAGCGAAGCCATTGATGAGGACATCCTTGCTGAGGCTAAGAGAACAGCTGCGGAGGCTGCTGAGAGAAGAAGGAAGCGAGAAGAAGATGAAATTGAGCGCATAAAACAAAGGACCTTGGAAGAGCAACATGTTGACGACTTGGCGCGGCAATCCGATGAGGAAGATGCGGCTCAAGTTGACGAAGAAAATGCGGCTCAAGAGGAAGATGCGGCCCAAGAGGAAGTTGAGGCTGCTCTGGAGCAGGCTCAAGATGATTTCGAGGAAATCGCAGGTGGTAAACAAGGTGAGATTTTTAACCTCGCTATGACTTATCAAGAGGTGATTAGGGGTGCACTAAAGCATGGCTTGTCAAAAGCTGACATCCGCCGTTGGTTAGTAAGCAAGTGCGGTGAACCTTCAGGTAATCATTTATACAATGTTTGTGAACTAGGCCTAGTAACCCAAGCATCGTCATAACTGGTTTCTTCACACCCCAGGTCACGCTCATCTTAAGGATATGCTTAACGAAGATACATTAATAGGACATGGTGTCGCGTACTTAGCATATGACGAAGATGCTACAATCCCACCTTCGCGTGGAGGTGCTCGCTCTTAGTTCAAACAAAATAAAATATTGTGTGAGACAAGTTACCTCACATTTTCCTGTCTTATATCGCAGGTGATGCTGATGAGGCCATGCAGGAACAAAGGAGTCAACCCTCTGCATCTTATGTCCCAGAGAGAAGTTCTCATGTCGAGAAGCATGTCGCAGCTGCTGAGTATGCTGGAGAGCCCCTGGAGGACGTCATCGAAGTTTCTGATGATGTCGAAGCTGACACCGTGCTGATGGAGGAAGATACTAATGTTGCGGCCGAAGAAATGGAGACAGATGCTGCTGAGACTGAGATCCATGAGCAGGTCACGGAAAATGTAGCGTCACATACGAATGTGAATGCTCGGATGAGTGCTCTCGAGCCTCGCGAGCCCCTCGCGCCTGAAAGAGTTCCTGATCGAGCAGCAGCTACTGCTATTGCCATTCCCCCAGCAGAGATGGATTCTACAGAGTTTCACCAAGCATTCAGTTTTTGGGGCTCGCAGGTGGGAGCTGCAATTGCGCCTGTGGCGGCCTATACGCTTCCTGCCAACTATGAAGAGCTAGAGCTTGCAGCTGATAGAAGAGCACTGGAGCGAGGGCAGTCTTCAGCTCTCCAACAATGCACATCCCTTCTTTGCGCGAGATCCTTGAAGGAACTGGTATGTTACCTTTTTTCTCGTTCACATCTTGCACTTTTTATTTAGAAGTTTTATGCTCAAAACTCGAATCACCACTATCAGGGCTGAAGCAAGATGATGTGGATTGGCTAGTTCGGATGCGTCTCTCCTATCCTCAGTCATTTGCGAGGTCTCTAGAGATAGAACCTTTTAACACGAGGCTGTTCTTGACTGAAGCCATCTGGATTCTGGAGCAGCTATCTGCGGCCACCCCTGCGACCATTTCTCCTCAGAGCGCGCAGCTGCTTTTCAGCATGTGCCATGGCCTTCAAGCCAAAGTTCAAGCCAAGCTGGGCTTCGGGTATCTTATCAACAGGGTTACCCTGATTCACGCAGCTGTGAATTTGAAGCGCGGCTTCCAGAACCTCGCAGCTGAGGGGCAAAAGGTGGAGAAGCAAGGCAGAAGGCTGAAGAGGCTGTCAAGCTCTTCCATGAGATGAGCACCAAGTACGAGCAGCTGAAGCGAGAAGTGGACCAAGTGACAAATACATCACTCCAGTTTTCTCCTGATGACTCCCTGATCAAAGATTTATTTTGAACAATAGTATTTTTTTTTTGAACAAAATGTTAAAACATTATTGTTAATGTTGTTAGGGTTTCTTCCACTTTTTTTTTCAAGGCTTGAATGCTCGTTTTGCCCTTCCCGCGATTTGCTCGAATATCTTATGCGTATTAATTATGACGTCAGCTGGTGGCATGCCCGCCTTGATTTTCGCGCTAACTGCTTATCAGATAAGCACGCTTTCCTTGGGAAGTCCATTCGTATCATGACCTTCCGTCTTTAATTAGGGTACGCCACCGAATCGTCGTAGCCTTTAGTAGAGTAATTGAATGTTACCTTTCTCAAGGCGTAAGTAATTGATTCTTACCCCTTTTCCAAGCTTTGTTGACTCAGCTAGAGAACTGAAGGGTCTCCGTAGGGTCTATATAAACCCTGCCTTCTGCTTCTTGGGTTCTTCATCCCAAAATGTGGCTTGCCATGAGTCCTTACGACTGTTGGCTTCAATGCTTGTTCTTTGTTGATTCATGGCAATTTCAAGTTGTGAAACCTGAGTTTGTGCTCTGTGCCATAGAAATAGCTTTCAATATCTTCATTACGAAGCTTATTGATCTTCATAACCACCGTAAAGAAGATGCACATAACACCTCATGCTTGTTCGAAGAATTTTCTTCGTCTATTATGTTTGCATGTCGTATCTCCGGCTGCCTCCCGGCGAGGTGCAGTGCCGTACTGACCTTCTTACCGATTCGTAACGAACAGGGGGTTTCTCCTCTAGCTTTCCAGGAGGATAACTTCTTGCCTCCACGTTCTTGAACTCGGGGTGGCGAGCCATTGTGCTCGTCTCCGTGGACAAGGAGCCTCCTTTCCCAAGAGTTGCTGCTTGCTTGTTCTTCACCGCCGCATGCTCCTGAACTGGCGGTTCCTCTGGCACATTTCTTGGGCAGAAGACCAGGCATAGGCCTTGTCAGATCCTGAGATCTTGAAGGTGGCATCGCATAGCTTTTGTAGCGTTTGTAGGCCGTTCATTTTATAGAAAGGCCCTACTTGCTACTGATCTTTGGTCGCAGACTATTATGTCGCATAGCTTTTGTTAGGACCAGTAGGCCGATCATTTTACAGTAAGGATTTCCTTTCTGTGTAACTTTTGCCTGTAGGCTGCTATTTAGATGAATTGTAAGTCATTTTGGCTATGTAATTAGCTCAGTATGAGCTTTCGCTTGTAAGCTGCTATCTAGACAGATAAATTGTAAGTCATCTTGACTCATAATAAATCGTTTTGTATCATTTGCTGTTCTTGTTACAACAAATTGTAATATCGCATGTACGTTGGCAAACTCTGCCCTTTGTGCTTGAACGTGCGCTTGACAAATTTCGCATTCACGTGATGCGTTGTCACTATAGTTGGCTATCTAATAGATAGATTCGCAGATCATTAAGATCATACATTAGAGCTGCTATTTTTGCAGGTAATTTTTTAGATTGTTTGAGATCGCATTCGCATAGTGCTGCTATTTCAGCAGATAGTCTTGAAGATCACTTAAGATTGGACTCAAGTATGGCTGCTATCTCGGCAGATAGGCTTGAGATCAATTAAGATCATATTCGCATAGTGCTGCTATCGCGGCATATAGGCTTGGGATCACTTAAGATCGTGTTTCAAGTATGGTTGCTATCTCGGCAGATAGGCTTGTGATCAATCAAGATCATATTCGCATAGTGCTGCTATCGCGACAGATAGGCTTAGGATCAATTAAGATCCTGTTTGATTAATGGTGCTATCTCAGCAGATAAGCTTTCGCTATTGAACGATGGAGAAATAAATGAAGCAATAAAGACAGCTGAAATCATAAAATTCTTCCCATTTGGGAGAAGTATTTTATTATAAAAACCCTCATATGGGAGAGGTGAGATTACAATTCCCTCATATGGGAGAGAAGACGCATGAGTCTATGACAATACAAAGCATAAAGTAGGCATTGTAATCTAATGAATGTAATGAGAGAAGTTAGGGATAATACTTCTTAATCCAGCGCATGTTGACCGAGCTTGGGGTTGTGGCCGTCCCATGTAGTCTTTGTATATTGCAGTAGCCACTATCAAAGACCTCTTTGACTTCGAAAGGTCCTTCCCAGTTGGCTGCGAACTTTGGGTGAGCTGCCTCCCGCATGCAATGATCCGATGCGCGCAAGACCAGGTCCCCAACTGCGAAATCTCAACGTTGGACTGTCTTATTGTAAGCGCGAGCGATCCTCTCCTTGTACGGCTTATTATTCCGCTTGGCCTGCTCTCGCTTTTCCTCCAATAGGATCAAGTCATGATCGCGCTGGTTCTCGTATAGTGCATGGAAGGACAACCTTGCAGAATTGATTTTCACCTCCGTCGGTACCACAGCTTCAGGTCCATAGCTTACAAGAAATGGGGAGACCCCTGTAGGAGTTCTTGGCGAAGTTCGATACACCCACAATGCTAAGTTTAAAGAATCAACCCATTTCTTGTGATCGTCTGCGACCATCTTGCTCAGGATCCTTAGCAGTGTTTTGTTGGTTGCTTCTGCTTGACCATTACCTTTTGGATAATAAGGAGTAGAACATATCTGCCTGATGTTATACTCCGCTAGCTTTGCGGCTACTTGGCGATTGACGAAGGGGGTACCATTATCCGAGAGGATTGTGTTAGGAATTCCGAACCTGTATATGATGTTCTCTTGGATAAAATGGACTACAGCAAGCGCATTTGCTGTCTTCAGCGGTATTGCTTCTACCCACTTAGTGAACAGCTCAGTCGCGGTGAGAATAAACTAATTCCCATGCGAGGTTGGTCGGATAGGGCCAACAAAATCCAGAGCCCAAGTATGGAACGACCATGGTGTTCCCAACGCATGTAGATCTATGGCAGGGGCATGTACGAGGTTGCCCTTGAATTGACACTCCTGACATCTTCTTACTTTAGCGCGGCAATCTGCCTCCATGGTGGGCCAAAAGTAACCAACTGTTAGGAGCTGTCTGCATAGTTTTGCACCTCCCTGATATTCCACTTGGTGAGAGAGGTCCATCACCTCTTGCGCTTCCTTACTGTCTAGGCAGCGAAGCAGATTACCCTCGTGGCCCCTTCGCCAGAGTATGTTTTCTTGCACCACGTACTGGGCTGCTTTCTGTTTTAGCTTTTCGGCTTCTTTTCTCGACTCAGGCTCAATTCCTTGTGTGAGAAAGTCGAAGATTGGCTTCCTCCAGTCCATCTCATCATCGACTAGGGCAATTGCTAGAGATTCCTTGATCAATGCTCAACTCTCGCAGTTTCCTTGAATTAACGCAGCAGCCTCTGACATATCCGACCAGTGAATCCCATACCTTTGGGCCTTTCTATATATTGACACCTCACTTTCCCCGCAAGTATGCTGGTGAATCTTTTCTAACAGCGCTTGTCCCTCCTGCTGCGAGACGCATCGCATGAGTATTCCGCCTGGGCCTTTATGGTAGAGAGTGTTGTCATGTATACAATACCCCTTGGTGGATGCCCAGTTTTCTTTACTCGTTCCCTCTGCGATAGCTTGCAATATTGGCCTCCTCCAGTCTGCATCATCCATGCATTCGTCGTCGCATGCATCCTCTGTCAATACTGATGACATTCGTTCTTCAATAGAGATTTTTGCGGGGCACTTGTCTGCACTAACCTTAGATCCCAGAGTGGCCAAATCATCGGCATGCGGATTGTCTGCTCTAGGTTTGTGCTCGTACCTGACATCGCAGAATTGTTGAACCAGCTTCTGTACCAAAGTCCGGTAGGGCAATAGATTTACTTCCTTTAATCCATACTCACCCGAAGCTTGTTTGACGATTAGTTTGGAGTCACCCATAACCGTCAAATTGCTCACTTCTAGTGCCCTGGCTGCACGGAGACCTGCGATGAGAGCTTCATACTCTGCTTCATTGCTGGTGACTGCGAAATCGAGTTTTGTGGACATCTGTATGACCTCTCCATCGGGTTTGGCCAGGACTATTCCAATTCCTCCACCCTTCCTGGATGACGATCCATCAAAATGAAGCGTCCAATAGGGAAATTCAACTGCGTATATCTCGGGTCCCTCTAGTTCTTCCTCGATCATGGGCTCGTGACTGTTATCAGGGAACTGTGCCAGCAAATCCGCCACGGCTTGCGACTTGATTGCCCGTGGTCGAACGCACGTGATGTCGTATTGAGAAATGGTCATATACCATTTCGCCAGTCTTCCGCCAGGGGAAGTGTGAGTCAAGAGGTATCGTATTGGATCACTCTTTGTAACCACTACCACTTTATGCGAGGCAAAATAGTGCTTCTAATTTTCTATTACGAAGAATAAAGCAAGGCAATGCCGCTCAATATCCGTATACCTTGATTCTGTTGGTTGTACGATGCGAGAAATGTAGTAGATCGGCCTTTCTTGCCCTTCATATTCCTGAGCCAAGCGTGCCCCTATATACCTCTTTGTCGATGTAAGGTACAACAAGAGCGGTGATCCGAGCTGTGGCGCGATCATTACCCTTTTTGATGTCAACAAGTCTTTTAGCCTTCCAAACGCGACTTCATGTTCTGTGGTCTAGTTGTATACAACATTCTTCTTGAGCAGATCACTGAAGCAGAAGGTTACTTCTGCGATCGCAGGGATGAACCTTCGCAGATAAGATAGCTTCCCCAAGAATGTTTTCAGAGCACTCTGATTGGGCGGCGCCGTCATGCTAGGGATGGCTGATACTTTTTCGGGATCAGGCTCAATGCGTTGGCGATGTATTACCCATCCCGAGAATTTCCCCGAGGTTACTCCGAACGCGTATTTCATGGGGTTCATCTTTAGCTGGAAACTTCTGTACCTTTCGAGTACTTTCTGCAGATCCTCCAAGTGGTCCCTTTCTTCCTTGGATTTGACAAACAAGTCATCAACATAAAATTCCACTTCTTTATGCATCATGTCGTGGAACAGAGCCATCATGGCTCGCTGATAAGTTGCACCTGCATTCTTGAGTCCGAAAGGCATAACCGTGTAATTGAAGACTCCCACTGGCGTGATGAACGCGACTTTCCGTGCATCTTCAGGGTCCATCTTGATCTGGTTGTACCCACTGAAGCCGTCCATGAAGCTGAACATGCGATGACCCGCGGTCGAATCGATAAGTAGATCGATGTTGGGAAGCGGAAAATCGTCTTTGGACAAAAACGGTTAAGATCTCGGAAGTCCACACAAATGCGAAGCTGCCCGTTCGTCTTCACCACAGGCACGATATTAGCCAACCATGTAGGATGGTGATTCGGCTCGATGAATTTGGCAGTCAGCATTTTGATAATTTCTTGCTTGATTTTCACGTCGATCTCCGGCCTGAAGCTTCTTGTGCTCTGCTTTACCGGTTTAGACCCTGGGATTACATCTAACCTGTGCATGGTGATACTCGTTTCCAGACCGGGCATCTCATCATATTCCCATGCGAGCACATCCTTGTACTTGGTCAGAAGCTGCAGCAATCTTTCCTCCTCCTCGCTCGTGAGGTCTGCGCTCAGAAAGACTGGCCTCCTCTTTTCTTCGTTTGGACTTAGGAATACTTCCTTCAGCTCCTGCTTTTGCGGTTTGGGCTTGTCCTCCATGAATTTGGGAACTTCTTTTAGCTTCTCCTCTAAAACGCCTGATGTTGCTTTGTCAGATTCCTCAACCTGCTCAATTTGATTGATTTGCTCAGGGATATCCCCATCCTCGCGTGGGGGTATGCCCGCGCACCTTCATATGCGGTAACATTTCTTCCATTTAGCGTAGAAGCTTTCTATCTCTTTTCCTTCGGGATCATGCTTTGCTATCCTTTTCAGGGTGTAAACTTTCTTTCTTTGGTAAGCAATCCGCGGTGCCTCTTCTCGCGCGGACGACTTTTCCTTGAACTCCTCCCTTGTCACCATCACTCCTACGGGTGAGTGATCTTTGATTTCCTCCCATCGAGGCAAAGGAGTGGGGTTAAACGGCCCTGGCGTTTGCTCATATGCCATTTCAGTGAACATACTGCCTCGGAGAGGTGCGCTTCATCCAGATTGAAAGTGTTTACCTAGGCTGGTATCTCCACCACCCTATCGTTCCAGATAGCTTTCATCACCCGGTGAGCTGCCGAGGGGATTGCATCGAAGCGATGAATCCAGGCTCGAACGATGATCATATGGTACGTAGTGTTCGCATCTATGACATAGAATTTGGCTGAAAACTTAATTTTGCCAATCTGGACACCCAAACGGATCCATCCTATTGTCATCCTGGAGTCGCTTCCAAATCCCATCAGCGGGGATGGACGTCTGACAATCTTCTGCTCCAAGATTCCCGCCAGCTTCAGAGTGTTGAGCGAGACCACATTAACTGCTGCTCCCCCGTCGACAAATGCTCGTTTGAACTCGACACCATTGATAACTGCCGTCACGTACAAAGGCTTCTGGTGGCTCGCATATTCCTTTTTGTTGCTTGCGGAGAAGGTTATGGCTCTTTCCGTGGAGCGGGATGCTCTGACAACCTTCCCATTAAAAACCACGATATACTCTTCGTAGTCTTCCGCTATTCTCAGGATGGCCTTCGTCATTTCCTTCCGACATTTCTCTGAAAAGTTCATTTCATCGAAGAACCTGCTGAACCCGTGCGACCCTTTCACCCGATCAGCACGCTCGTCCTCCGTGTCTATGTTGTAGTCCTCCTCATTGTAGACTTCAGCAACGATGGGTAGACCATCTTCCGAAATCTCTTCGAGGTCCATTATCGCGATCATGGCAACCTCTTTGCCCTTCGGCTCATGCTCCGCATGGGCAGGCAGTGGATTGTTTCGCACATCCTGCCTCTGGTCACTGACAATTAACTCACCATCTTTCATCTTTCAGCTCACCATGTTTCTGAGCTGCTTGTAGTCGGCTTTGGGGGTGCAAAAACTTTCTGTGGCATTCGCACCACTTTGGGTCCCTCATCGTCTCCTTGGAGGGTATCCTTTCGAGCGGCGGCAAGATACCATCCTTCCGCCATTACTTGCATAAGTCCATCGCTTCCTCCACCGAACAGGGTAGAGGCGGCGCATCCAAGTTTGTAACCCTGTCTGATTTTGTGGCGAAACTGTATTAACCTCAGCTTCGCGCCCCCTCTTGTAGCTGAACCTTCCAATTTTAAAGGTATTTCCACTCGGGGATCGTTCAAGGGCGTGTTTATTCTTTTGCCTTTCCACTATAGGCTCTATGTTCTTTGTGCATTCGATCAGCTTCAAGAATATAGGAGTTTGTAGGTTGATAAGCATAGCTTTGTACTCGTCTCGCATGACTTGCAGACATATTTCCACGAGCCTGCCCTCAAGCACTTCGTCTCTGCATTCCAAGGATTTGGCTATGAAATTCTTGATGAATGACACTCCATCATCCTCGCGCTTCTGGTACATGCGAGAGAGAAGAATCATGGTCACCTTTTCTTCCACCTGGAAGAATTTGGTATAGAACTTCTGGACCAAGTCATCCCAGGTCTTTACGGATCCGGCCTCCAACGTCCTGTACCACTTGTAGGCCACGTTCCCCAGAGATTTGGGGAACTCGCGCATCAGCAACTTGGGATCAGCCCCATATGGACCCATCACATCGATGAAACGCATGACATGCTCGTGGGCGTTTCCGTTGACATCTTCGAACTTGTCCAATTTAGGAGCCTTGTACCGGGCAGGGTTAGGCATGAGGTAGATCTCGTGTGGGATAGGGGGATCGTTGTCAACCTTCGGGATGATGGTATTAGCGAATGGTTGGTTGGCTAAGAAACTTTCCATGCACCGCTCCAGCGACGTCATGCACTCCGGTGCACTTCCCCCAGCAGCAGGAGGAAGGGTTGTCGCAGGTGGAGGCGACACATATGCCGCGGTCGGACTGGGAATGTACCAAAGTTGGCGGTTGAGGAGTATGAGTAGCAAGAGGCAATATTTGAGCTGTTTGCCCCTGAACTGAGGGCAACTGCACCGTCACCGGTGGGGTTTGCAGGTTAGGGTTAGGTGGCGTGGGTGTCGCTCCAATCCCTTGAGTGGTGGAGACTCCTCGTCCTTGAGAGACAGCGGCGGCCGATGTGGGATTCGGGGGAAGGGTCCTCAGAATGGCCATTATCCGTTCCATCTGTGCGGATTGAGCCTTGAGAGCCTTTTCCTTATTTTGGATAGTGGCATTCAAGGCTTCTAGCGTCGGAGCCTCACCGGCGGTCGTAGGAGTGTGACGGGTCTCCTTGTAGGGTTTTGATTCATGGATCGCGCAAACGGAAGCATAATCAAACAAACAACCATGCAAAACCCTCCAAGGATCACAAGTCTAGATGCATAACGATAGTGAAGGTAAGAAATCATAAACACACCTTTGGGTTCTCCTTGATGACTTCAAACGCGAATAGTGTCACGTTCTCTATAGTTGATCCACGCCTAGAGTTGATCCTAGATCTCCAATCTCCTTGGTGCTAGCCGGAATGAGAGGAGGGTGAAGGAATCACGCAAAACGAGACAAAAGAAGGGGCTCGGCCCTTCCTTTTGGCCGACGGGGTGAGGGGCGGCGGCAAGGGGCGGCGTCGCTCCTTGTTGCTTGCTCTCTCTCTCCTTTGTTCTCTCCCACTCTTGTTATGTTCTCTCTAGAGCATAAGTTATGAGGAAGGAAAGAAGGAGGGTCACTAATGAGCATAAGTTGTTGTGGGAAGGAAGGAAGGAAGGTCCTTTATATACTCCAACAACTCCTTGTTAACTGCCTAAAGGACTTATTCTAGTCCTACTAGAATTCAATTTAGTCCCTTCCTTGCAAATTAGTCCCTACTAAGTTTGCAAGGGTTTGCAAAGTGATCCTTCTAATTAATTAATCCAATTAATTAATTCCCAAATCTAGTACAACTCTATATAGCGTGTGACCCCATATGTTCTATCTAGTTGGTAGCAACTATTTGCTAATATGGAGCGGTTTCTAGCAAAACATCCATTCTAGCCAACCAATAGAATAGTCATCTAGACAACCTTGTACAAGTAATTGTCTCATCCCTTTGCCTCCATATCCGGATTGGACACGAGACATACAAGTCACACTCGTATATCCAATCCCTAGTTTCTCGATCCATGGAATAGCCTTATTCGTGCAAATAACATCAATATCCCATATTGATTTATTTGAGTCCGGCCAGACATTCTATAAGCACTATCCTTCGAGTGGCCTAGGATATTTGCTCCCGTTATGTGGGAGGGGCAAATCCTCTCTACGTCCACTACGATCTCTAAGCTTGCTTCTCATTGTATCCAGTACACGCCTTTATAACTACCCAGTCACGGTGTAGCTTTTAACGCTACCAAGATCACAATGATCCACAACTAGAATATCTAGTGACTTCAAGTCTAAGGATGACAATACCATTGTACCCGAGAAGCACTTGTGACTCAACATAACATGTATGTAGCCTTCTCGGTGATGGGTCAATCCAGTGCAACATTCCGTAATGCACACCTATGTGTTGGATCGTGATATCTCCATATCAATCCAACCCCATACTAGTCTATAGATGATTTTCCCATTAATCATTATACTTGAATAGGGATATTTAAGATAAACAACGCGATTGTAAATCTAAGGACTTTATTATATTAAATATCCAATAAATAATAAATGAATTTTCTAGCCATATACAAATTCATACTAAACTAGATTGCCTCTAGGGCATCTATTCCAACAGTCTCCCAAAAGCACTAGAGCCAATCTGGCGCATCTCGTATGCCCATACTCCTAGTGTGCCCTTCATGCTTCCACTGCGTGAGAGGCTTTGTAAGCGGGTCTGACAGATTATCATCTGTAGGAATCTTGCATATCCGAACGTCTCCTCTATCGATAATATCTCGAATCAGATGAAACTTCCTGAGCACATGCTTGGACTTCTGGTGCGATCTGGGTTCCTTTGATTGCGCGATCGCCCCAGTGTTGTCACAGAACAACTCCACTGGATCCGCAATGCTAGGGACCACACCAAGTTCAGAAACAAACTTTCTGATCCAAACAGCCTCCTTTGCTGCGCCATTTGCAGCAATGTACTCAGCCTCTGTTGTAGAATCAGCCACCGTCTCTTGCTTGGAACTCTTCCAGCTCACCGCTGCTCCATTCAGGCAAAACACATATCCCGACTGTGATCTAAAGTCATCTCTATCGGTTTGGAAGCTTGCATCAGTGTAACCCCTTACACGCAACTCTTCCTCACCGCCAAACATCAAGAAAGCATCCTTAGTTCTTCTCAAGTACTTTAGGATGTTCTTGACAGCAATCTTGTGACTCTCGCCCGGATTGGATTGGTATCTGCTTGTCATAATCAAGGCATATGACACATCTGGTCTAGTACATAACATGGCGTACATGATAGATCCTATGGCCGAGGCTAGGGGATTCTGCTCATGCGTTCCTTCTCAATCTCATTGGAAGGACAACCACTCTTCGAAAGAGTGATTCCATGTGACATGGGCAAGAATCCCTTCTTGGAATCTTGCATGTTGAACCGTTTCAACACCTTGTCAATATATGTACTTTGACTTAGGCCTAGCAACCTCTTAGATCTATCTCTATAGATCTTTATACCGAGTATATAGGCTGCTTCCCCTAATTCCTTCATTGAGAAACACTTTCCTAGCCAATCTTTCACAGATTGCAGCATGGGAATGTCGTTTCCAATGAGTAGTATGTCATCCACATACAAGACCAGAAAAGCTACAGAGCTCCCACTAACCTTCTTGTAGACACAAGACTCATCTTCGTTTCTGATGAAGCCAAACTCTTTGACCACTTCATCAAAACGTCGATTCCAACTCCTAGAAGCTTGCTTCAATCCATAAATGGATCGTTGCAGCGTACAGACTTTGTTGGCTTGCTTTGGATCCTCAAAACCCTCCGGCTGTATCATATACACGTCCTCGAGGAGATTCCCATAAAGGAATGCTATTTTGACATCCATCTGCCAAATCTCATAGTCGTAGTATGCTGCAATTGCAAGTAGGATTCGGATGGATTTGGTCATAGTGACTGGTGAAAAGGTTTCATCATAGTCAATACCATGAATCTGTCTGAATCCTTTAGCCACCAATCGGCCCTTATAGGTAATCACATTACCATCCATGTCGATCTTCTTCTTGAAGACCCACTTGCACCCTATGGGCCGCGCCCCATCAGGTGGTTCCACCAAAGTCCATACTTTGTTGGTATACATGGATTCCATCTCGGATCTCATGGCTTCAAGCCACTTCTGCGAGTCTGGGCCACTCATGACCTCCTCATAGGTAGTAGGCTCATCATCTATGAGCATCGTGTCACCGGAATCAGTCACGAGAAGTCCGTACCTCTCGGGTTCCTGGCGCACTCTACTAGATCTACGAAGCTCTTGTGTTACCTGAACAGGTGGATCCACAACTGCTTGTGATTCCTGTTCATGTTCCATAATCGGTTCAGTGATTTGTGGTTCTTGAACTTCTTCAAGTTCTACATTCCTCCCACTTGCTTCTTTAGAGACAAACTCTCTTTCTAGAAACACGCCGGTCCGAGCAACAAACACTTTGTTCTCGGTTGGATTGTAGAAGTAGTATCCCTTAGTTTCCTTAGGGTACCCCACAAATTTACACTTATCCGATTTAGGCCCTAGCTTGTCTGATTGTAAACGCTTTACATAGACATCGCAGCCCCAAATCCTCATGAACGACAGTGTGGGACGCCTCCCACTCCACATCTCATATGGTGTCTTCATGACTGATTTAGATGGAACACGGTTAATGGTGAAAGCTGCACTTAATAGAGCGTAGCCCCAAATGATAATGGAAGATCGGTTTGACACATCATAGACCGAACCATATCCAATAGGGTTCGATTCCTCCTCTCGGACACACCATTCCATTGTGGCGTTCCGGGTGGAGTGAGTTGGGACAAGATCCCACACTCTCTAAGATAGTCGTCAAACTCTTGGCTCAAGTATTCTCCTCCACGATCCGATCATAGAGCCTTGATACTTTTGCCAAGTTGCTTCTCTACTTCATTCTTGAATTCTTTGAACACTTCAAAGGATTCGGATTTTGCCCTCATAAGGTACACAAATCCATATCTACTGTAATCATCAGTAAATGTAATGAAGTAGACATAACCACCCCCGGCAGGTGTGGCAAATGGCCCACACACATCGGTATGTATGAGCGCCAATTGCTCACTAGTCCTCTCACCTTTCTTATTGAAAGGGGACTTTGTCATTTTTCCCAATAAACAAGCCTCACATGTCTCATATGATTCAAAATCAAATGAGTCCAGTAATCCATCCTTATGGAGTCTAGATACACGTTTCTCATTTATGTGGCCTAAACGACAATGCCATAAATAAGCAGGATTAAAATCATTTATTTTAATCCGCTTGGTATTAATGATGTAGACAGGATTGCTTAGATCAAGGACATAAAGTCCATTAAATAATTGCGCACTAAAATAGTGAATATTATTCAAATAAAAGGAACAATAATTGTTCTTTATTGAAATAATAAAACCTTCCTTGTCCAAACAAGAAATAGAAATAATGTTTCTGCTCATAGCAGGCACAAAATAGCAATTAATTCTAAAACTAATCCTGAAGGCAGAGATAGCTCGCACACGCCTATGGCCAACGCAGCAACCTTTGCTCCATTCCCAACGCGCAGATCTACCTCCCCTTTAGCCAATCTTTTACTTCTCTTTAGATCCTGCATTTTTCGACAAATATGAGATCCACATCCAGTATCTAATACCCATGATGTAGAGACAGTTAAATTGACATCTACAACAAAAATACCTGGTGGTGGTGGAATCACTATTCCAAGCCTCTTGTCCTCCAGATATTTTGGGCAGTTCCTCCTCCAGTGTCCAGGTTGACTGCAGTAGTGACACTCACCCTTAGTCACGACCTTGGCAATGCCACCAACAGGCTTAAGGGCTTGTTCCTTGGTCTTGGAAACTGACTTGCCTTTACCCTTAGAGGAAGAGGCAAACTTTTTGCCCTTTCCTTTATGCACCATCATAATGGCCTTGCCCTTACCCTTGTTGATGCTCTGTTCAGCCGTCCTCAACATGTTGAGCAGATCTGGCAGTGGTTTAACGATCTCGTTCATGTTATAGTTCATAATGAACTGTCCATAACTCTCAGGCAACGATTGCAACACGAGATCGGTTGCCAACTCTTGGCCGACCGGGAAGCCAAGCCGGGCGAGATTCTCCAAGTACCCAATCATTCGGAGTACATGGGGTCCCACCGGGTTCCCTTCTGCCAGATGACATTTGAACAGTGCCTTTGAGACCTCATACCTCTCTACCCTCGCCTGCTATTGGAAGAGCTGCTTTAGATGTTCGATCATATCGACAACATTCATGTTCTCATGTTGCTTCTGAAGCTCAGAGGTCATGGTGCAAAGCATTAGGCAGGCCGCATCATTAGCGTCATCAACACGCTTTTGATACGCCTTTAAGGCAACAGGTGTCTGGTTCTCTGGAGCTTCTGGAACATGCACCTCTATTGCGTACAGTTTCTTCTCTTGCTTGAGAACAATTCTCAAGTTTCTGTACCAATCAAGAAAGTTGGTTCCAGAGAGCTTGTCCTTCTCAAGGACAGATCGTAGGGAATGTTGTGAACTCGATGAGTTGTTTGCCATTTGGAATTCTACAAAAGGAAAATACGCAAGTTTTAGTTTTTGTGAATTTTTTTTGACTATATTTAATAATGGCTAGTTTATTAAATATAGCTCCCACTATTTTTCTACGGATTAATAACCCTCAAGATATTAATGCGGAAAATATCATTATATTTTCTAGTGGGCCAAGATCCATCTTTTCATCTCCTTATGAGCTTGCTTTGGCAAGTCACCCATAATTTGACTACTTCTAGGTAGGAACATTTCCAATTGCATCCCATATGCAACTCTTGGTTCAACCGGGCAAATAACTCCTTATTTATCCATCCATATGGATAATCCCAATTGATTGCCTCTAGGTTTCTTAATCAAATTAATAGCCTAGTTGTGTTCGACCTCTTATCTAAACAATTGCACATTCTTACGTGCCATCGCATTCCATCATTATGAACCAAGTCGCCATGCTTTGGCACGCACGAACTTGATAAATAATGATGATAATGAGTGTTTGAATAACGAGAAGGCAAGAACACAATATTTAAAATTTGAGGGATTTTTCAATTTTTAATTATTTTGTTGATCAATATCAACTAATCTATCTATTTGAGTTTGGGCACAACTCCAAATAATAGATCCGGGTTGTCTAATTATCTTATTATCCTAATTGCATGCATCATCCATACACCAACCACATAAATAATAAGACAATAAATAAACAACCACAAAAAGAAATTAAACGTGATATGGATATGGCCTTTTCTAGACTAAGATAATTCCAAGCCAATGGATTTATCTATGAACCCTAAGCAAACACATCTCCATGCGTCTTGATCTTTTGGTCCATCCTTCATAGTCATGTGGTATGCTCCATGCTCCATGCTCCATCTTTTGTGGCTTCTTTGGCTTTGGGCTTCTTTTCTTCAATCTTGGCTAACAATCTACTTTATCTAGCACTAGCTAATATCTATACTAAATAAAATAAATCTCACAAGTTGAGAAAAAAAATGGCACGCAGGCCATAAAACCCTAATTAATTATTACAATTAATTGATCAGCTCGCAGGCCGTAAAACCAAACCACAAAAATAAACATCCACATCAAACCACATCCTAAGGCCATATCCAATCACCATGCGATTTGCACATAAACAGTTAAAATCCAATTTTAACGCGCTTGGTCAATTTTAATTGATTTTAGGATTTCTAGGGTTAAAACGGTCCATGGGCCCAACAATCCAATGGCCCGGGCCCAACAAAGTGAACCATAAGGCCCTAGGGCCGGGCCGGCCCAAAACCCGCAAGCTAGGCCCGCGGGTTAGGGCCGCCCGGCCCCTTAGGGCGCCCAAGCTTGGGCGGCAAGCAAGGGGGGCGGTCCCCTAGGGGGCCGAACCTCCTTATGGAGGTTGTTTCCAAAACAACCTCCTTGCTTGGAGCCCAAGTTTGGTTGTTTCCTTGTTTTGGGAGAACTCCTTCTTCCCCAAGGATGCCCAAACCCTAGATCTTAGATCATAAAATTTCTCAAACTCACCAATTCATGCATCCAATGCAAAAATTGGATCTTGTTATGGGTAATTGTTTGACAAATTGCATCCCATGCTTGATTTGTCTTGTTTTACGCGATAAACAACAATTTAAGGTGTAAAACAACAAGAATGTAACACATAAACTACGTTTATGCTCTATGACCTGTGGCTCTGATACCACTGTAGGGTTTTGATTCATGGATCGCGCAAACGGAAGCATAATCAAACAAACAACCATGCAAAACCCTCCAAGGATCACAAGTCTAGATGCATAACGATAGTGAAGGTAAGAAATCATAAACACACCTTTGGGTTCTCCTTGATGACTTCAAACGCGAATAGTGTCACGTTCTCTATAGTTGATCCACGCCTAGAGTTGATCCTAGATCTCCAATCTCCTTGGTGCTAGCCCGGAATGAGAGGAGGGTGAAGGAATCAAGCAAAACGAGACAAAAGAAGGGGCTCGGCCCTTCCTTTTGGCCGACGGAGTGAGGGGCGGCGGCAAGGGGCGGCGTCGCTCCTTGTTGCTTGCTTTCTCTCTCCTTTGTTCTCTCCCACTCTTGTTATGTTCTCTCTAGAGCATAAGTTATGAGGAAGGAAAGAAGAAGGGTCCTTTATATAGTCCAACAACTCCTTGTTAACTACCTAAAGGACTTATTCTAGTCCTACTTAAATTCAATTTAGTCCCTTCCTTGCAAATTAGTCCCTACTAAGTTTGCAAGGGTTTGCAAAGTGATCCTTCTAATTAATTAATCCAATTAATTAATTCCCAAATCTAGTACAACTCTATATAGCGTGTGACCCCATAGGTTCTATCTAGTTGGTAGAAACTATTTGCTAATATGGAGCGGTTTCTAGCAAAACATCCATTCTAGCCAACCAATAGAATAGTCATCTAGACAACCTTGTACAAGTAATTGTCTCATCCCTTTGCCTCCATATCCGGATTGGACACGAGACATACAAGTCACACTCGTATATCCAATCCCTAGTTTCTCGATCCATGGAATAGCCTTATTCGTGCAAATAACATCAATATCCCATATTGATTTATTTGAGTCCGGCCAGACATTCTATAAGCACTATCCTTCGAGTGGCCTAGGATATTTGCTCCCGTTATGTGGGAGGGGCAAATCCTCTCTACGTCCACTACGATCTCTAAGCTTGCTTCTCATTGTATCCAGTACACGCCTTTATAACTACCCAGTCACGGTGTAGCGTTTAACGCTACCAAGATCACAATGATCCACAACTAGAATATCTAGTGACTTCAAGTCTAAGGATGACAATACCATTGTACCCGAGAAGCACTTGTGACTCAACATAACATGTATGTAGCCTTCTCGGTGATGGGTCAATCCAGTGCAACATTCCGTAATGCACACCTATGTGTTGGATCGTGATATCTCCATATCAATCCAACCCCATACTAGTCTATAGATGATTGTCCCGTTAATCATTATGCTTGACTAGGGATATTTAAGATAAACAACGCGATTGTAAATCTAAGGACTTCATTATATTAAATATCCAATAAATAATAAATGAATTTTCTAGCCATATACAAATTCATACTAAACTAGATTGCCTCTAGGGCATCTATTCCAACACTCCTCTCCCGAGGTGGTCTCCGTGGAGGGCGATCTGTTACTGACATCATCTTCATGAGAAATGGTTGCTTGCAATGGTAAGTTTCACGTCAGGTTCACCAAATGTGTACGAGAGAACCTTGCAGAGAGAATTCAATATACACCAAGAGTAGGGGATAGAAAAGACACATGAAGTGTAAGGTTGTGTGTAGGGAGAGAGTAAGGCAATAGCACTGTATGAGAGAGAGACAGGATTTTGGCAGAGCTTCCGCGTAGTTCAAGTGAGTTCGCCCTTTTATGGAAGGGTTAACGATCCTGTATATAACGGATAATGTGACCGTTGTAGTGTGGTTAATGCACCCTTTAATGGCGGCTTAATTAGCTTAACCACAACGGCACGTTCGTCCGCGTATATTGGGACCGTCACGGCACGTTACCCGCGTATACCAGAACCGTTACGAGGTTGACCGGGTTGACCGGGTTTATGGAGCTCGTGCCATAAATCTCTCAAAGCAGTGACAGGGGGTCGCGCGCGGGCTTTGTTGTCGCTCGCGCGCGACAGGACTTACTCTAGCCTCCAAACCACTAAGTCCCTACAAGTCCCGTGAGGTGGTATGCGAGGGCCCTGTCTCGCAGCCCCCACGTGGATCAGCGCGGCTGGTGATCGAGTGTGTATGGAGCA
This sequence comes from Linanthus parryae, assembly GCA_023055425.1. Classification (NCBI taxonomy): domain Eukaryota; kingdom Viridiplantae; phylum Streptophyta; class Magnoliopsida; order Ericales; family Polemoniaceae; genus Linanthus; species Linanthus parryae. The sequence continues at coordinate 8,432,779 of JALGPY010000009.1, read as the reverse complement.
CAGCTAGGTGTGCTAGATGATCTCCACGTGGCTAAGATCTGCCTGTCCAGAAAGCACTATCTACACCAAGTATACAGACATCGAACGTCATTGCCTTGCTCTGTTTTTCGTTATTGGAAAATTGAAGCATTACTTTGCTTACCACAAAGTTGTAATAAAAACCAAAAGCGACCCTATACGTTACTTGTTGGGACACTCTGTTCCCTGTGGGAGGTTGGCGAAATGGTACATGACGATAACACAATACGACATCACGTGCTCTCGCCCGAAAGCCATTAAGTCCTAGGCATTAGCAGATTTGTTGGAACAACCCAGATGAAAGCGATGAGCCCATGGTCGAAGAACAATTTGAAGGGCCAGAAGTATACAAGTTGGAGTCATTATATTGGAAGCTGCACTTCCCCGGATCATCGACGAGGGAAGGAGGAGGAATTGGACTCGTCCTGACTAAGCCCGATGGATAAGTCATCCAAATGTCAAGAAAGTTGGACTTTGCAGTGACTAATAAGGCCGATTATGAAGCTTCAATTGCTGGTCTCCTCACGGCCAATGCTTTGTAAGTGCATAACTTGATAGCAATGGGAGATTCCAAGCTGATTGTTAAATAAGCATTAGGCGAATATGGTTTGTAAGAGGTCAACTTACTGAGCTATAGGTCGATCGTGCAAAAACTAGTTCAAAAAGTTTGATCCCATCAAGTATGAGAACACTCCTAGATCCGACAATCGGCATGCAGACGCCCTGGCTACTTTGGGTCGAAGAGCAGCTCAGATAAATGTCCAACAAATATGTCAATCGAAGTCAGAACAACTCCTTCCCTGATAAAGGATTTGTGAGAAGACAATTTTATCTAAGCTGAGGACTGGAGGAAGCCCATCATGCGGGCAATGGCCGAAGGAACAAGCAAGGAAAGTTGGGTTTCCACTAAGGGGTTCTGCATACATGACAACTTGCTCTATTACAAGGGGCCTAGAGGAAAATTTATGCGATGCGTCACGGAAGAGGAAGGACAAGATTTACTACAGAAAATTCACCAGAGTTCTTGCGGAGAAAATGAAGTCTCTATCTACAGGAAGGCGCAAAGCTATGGAATCTATTGGCCACATATGTCGTTCTATGCTGCAGTCTTGCAAGGTGATTTGAAAAGTGCGCATTGGTAAAAGACTCTTTGGAAATTGCAGCCATTAATGATGAAACTTTAAAGATCAGGTTGTGCAAGGATTGGAATAGCTCAGCTATTTCAAGGCCTTGAATAAGCTTTCAAAACCTTGAATCAGTCTCAGAGGCTTGAAAATAGTTTAGCTATTTTCAAGGCCTTGAAACTAGATTCAAAGCCTTGAAACTGCTTAACCTGTATGCACACTCTCAGGGGGAGTTATCTGCAAACTCTCTGATTCGATTCCCTCTCTTATTTCATATGTTTGATTCACTGTTATTAGATGATGAAAGACAAATTGTTCTAACATGTTTTGATCATAAGATATCATCTGTTTGACCATGATAATGCAGGAATTTTCGTTTCCAATATTTGCAGGATTGTTTCCTAAACAGAAGTTGTGCAGTTTTGGAAATAGATGACCTTTTTGATCATGTGATCAATCAGAGACTTATGACAACTTCTCAGATTGCTTCTGGACAAGATCACAACAATATCTCTGGAGATTGCGATCAACTATCCATTGGAGAATGCTGTTAAAGAGAGTCAAAGTTGTTGCCTACAAAATAGGAAGTTGTTGCAGAAAATCTGGGAAGATTTGCAGAGCTTCAAACAGTTTAAATAGATCTCACCTTGAAGCTACAAGAGAAGAGAATCAACGGGCAAAAACAAGAGGCAAGTTTATGGATTGACAAAGCACCAAATAAGAACATCAAACTCTCAATCCATTCCACATAAGTTCATTGAATTTTCACTGCAGTTTTCTTTTCTAAGCGTACTTCTGTATTGAGCTATATTGGTAGATCATTTCAGTAAAATCTCTACATCTATTCTCAAGGATTGTTCCAAGTGAACAATAGAGAATTCTTAGTTAATTAGTTAGCTAGAGCAGGTACTAGATAGGTTAGGGAAAACCAGAAGCTGTAACAGAGTAAGGGAACTCTCTGGGCTTGAGTTCTAGGGCTTAGATTTTGATTAATAAGAATTGAGTTGAAAATTCTGAAGGGGTCTAATCCCTGTGGTAGAGACGTAGGTCCAAGTGGACTGAACTCTATAAATCACTTTTCTTTTGCATTTACAGTTCATTCCTTTTCTTAGTTTTTGCAGCATACAAAACTGTCTATTTTCAAGGGTTTGAACTTGTTTTCAAGGCCTTGAAAAAGGCATACTTGCTTTATACTGTCTGGATCATCTCCAAGGGCTTGAACTAGTTTTCAAGGCCTTGAACTTCATTGTTTCACAAGTTTTCTCTCTTCCTAGCACGTTTTGCAAAAAGTTGACATACTCTATTCAACCCCCCTTCTAGAGTATCTTAGCTGCATAAACATCTGCATACTCACACTTTCAATTGGTATCAGAGCTTGTATCACTGTATAAGATTTAACCATCTGGTGATCATGAGTACTGTAGGTGATGGTGGTTTGTCACAGGGAAGAGCTGCTAACACACCTCCTCTATTCTGTGGAGAAAATTTTGCTCACTGAAAAGCTCTCATGAAAATGTTCATTATTGATCAAGATCTAGAGCTTTGGACCATTATCCAAAATGGACCTCATACTTTCTATACAGAGAAAAATGGGACGAGAACTCCCAAAACAGAAGACTCACTCTCCTCTTCTGAATTAGAGAAATTTTCTAAGAACTACAAAGCTATTAACATTTTGAATTGTGCTTTGAGTACATATGAATTCAACAGGATCTCTAGATGCACAACTGCAAAGGAAAACTGGGATAAGCTTGTGGTTACCTTTGAGGGAACCAGTCTAGTCAAGCAAACCAATATCAACATTTATCTCAGACAATATGAGCTGTTCAAAATGAATGCAGATGAGTCCATCAGAGGTATGTTCAAGAGATTCACTGATATTGTCAACAACCTTGATACACTGGGAAAACATTTTCCAATGAAGAAAAGGTGAGGAAGATTCTCCGAAGTCTTTCAAAGGCAAAATGGGAACCAAAGACCACAGCTATTGAAGAAGCTCAGAATCCCTCAACTTTACAACTTGATGACCTACAAGGGAAGCTCCTGACACATGGTATATCTATGAATGAAGTTTATGGATTACTCCTAGATGGTGTCAAGAACTTAGCTCTCAAAGCCAAAGAGAATGAGAGAACACAAAGCCTTGAAACTGAGGATGGTGATGATGAAGATCCAATTTCCTTAATTTACAAAGCCTTGACAAGGATTCTCAAAATGAAGAAAAACTTTGGAAATAAAGATTTCAACAGAGAAAGGCATTGATCATCCAGCAGCAAGGACTACAAAGGTAAGTCCTCTTCACAAAACAAATCAAAAGTTATGAACTAATTTGAATGTGGTGATGCAGGACACTTGATAAGAGATTGTCCACACAAGAAAAGCAAGAGCTTTCAAAAGAAGGATCATGAAAGAAGAAATAAAGACATGATAGCTTCATGGAGTGATTCAGATAGCTCTAGGGAATCTGAATTTGAGATGAACATGCCAACCTATGCTTCATGGCCAAGCATGATGTCCAAACCAAAATAAGCTCTTTCGGAATATCTGAGAACAATTATTTTGAATGAGGAAGATTATCTGAAAGAGATCAGACTTTTAAAAGAAAAAGTTCATGAGCAAGCAAAAGAAAACTTACAACTTGTTTGCCTAAATCAGAATCTTGAAATCTCTCAGAAGAAAACTGATAGTGATTTCATGGCCTTGAAAACCAGTTTCAAAGCCTTGAAAACACAAATCAAGGAAGTAGTCACTGAGAACTCCTCAATAAATGACAACCTTTTTAATCTAAGACATCAGGTTGATGAATTAGAGAAACAAAATACTACTCTTACCGAGAAACTTCATGAATCTGAACTGGTCAAAGTCAAGCTTGCTGGATCAGAACACAGGTTGAACTTGATTCTTGGAGGAAGTTCAAAGTCTGTTCACCAAGCTGGTATTGGATTCCATCCAAACTTTCCAAGAAGGAACAATACCAGATTTGTGAAAGCTGGAAACAAAACTTCTCCTACTTGTCATTATTGCTACAAAACTGGTCATGTTAAGATGACTTGTCCTTTTAGAAGAAGAGACCCTCACATAATGAGGAACACTTTTCCTTTTCAACTCAAAGGACAAGTTAAGCAGATTTGGGTTCCTAAAGGGATTAGGCCACCTAACATGGTTGATCCTGAATATGAATCCAAATTCCACACTTGGTCTAACAGCTGGGTAAGGCAGAGATTGGTGTTTGCAGGTTGTCACGAATATCAAAGCACAGAAGTTGTTCATGGACAGTGGTTGCTCAAGACATATGAGTGGAAAGAGATCTCTATTCTCAGAATTAAAGGAGCAATCAGAAGGTTCAATAAAACTTGGTGACAAAGGCAAATGCAACATTCTTGGTATTGGAAACGTTGGTACAAATTCTGAAAACTCTATTTCTGATTTATATCTGGTTGAAGGTTTGAAATTTAATTTTCTTAGTGTATCTCAGCTTTGTGATACTGGCAACAAAGTCATCTTTGATAAAGAAAAGTGTGTGGTGCAAAATGAGAAATCAGGAGATTGCATTCTCACAGCCTCTAGATCAAACAATCTTTATACTTTTCAGACTAACAAAGTTGTTGGTGAATGTTTAAAGAGTCTCAAGGCCTTGAAAGAGGATTCAAAGCTTTGGCATAGGAAACTTGGTCATATCAGTTTGCATACTTTGAACAAGTTGATTTCCAAAGACTTGATAAGAGTATTTCCATCCATCATGTTCAAAAAAGATGAAATGTGCAAAGCCTATGCTCAAGGCAAGCTGACCAGAAGTTCCTTCAAGCCAAAGAAGTTTGTAAGTACAACTAGACCTATTGAACTGCTTCATATGGATCTTTGTGGTCCTATGAGGACTCCTACTTCAAAAGGTAAAAGGTATATGCTAGTTGTTGTAGATAATTTTTCTAGATATACTTGGGTTATGTTTCTCAAAGAAAAATCTCAAGCCCTCTCTGAATTTTCAAAGCTTTGCAGAGAACTTCAAAACTTGTACCTACTTGTAGCTTCAATAAGAAGTGATCATGGTAGAGAATTTTATCAGTTAGAATTTGACTTATTCTGTTATAAACATGTTATTACTCACAACTTTTCTGCTCCAAGAACTCCTCAACATAATGGTGTTGTTGAAAGAAAGAACAGGGTTCTTGAAGATATGTCAAGAATAATGCTTCTTGAGAACAAGCTACCAAAACATTATTCGATAAAAAGCTGTGAATACAACAAACTATATTTTGAACAGGTTCTTCATCAGACCTATTCTGAAGAAGACCCCCTATGAACTATTCTAAGGGAGAAAGCCAAAACTTTCATACTTCAGACCCTTTGGATGTACTTGTTTTATCCACAACAATGGAAAAGACAATCTTGGTAAGTTTGATGCAAGAAGTGATGAAGGTATATTTCTTGGTTACTCTCTAAATAGCAAAGCTTATAGAGTTTACAATAAAAGAAGCAAACTGGTTGAAGAGAGCATTCATGTTATTTTTGATGAAAGCTATAATGGTTCTTTGAGTGAAAGTTTTATAGACTTGAATTTGAACAAGAATGAATCAGAGGAAGACATTTTCAAGACCTTGAAAATGGTGCTCAAGGCCTTGGACGTAAACCTCAAAGCCTTGAAAAAGATGATCAGAAGGATTCAAGTGAAAAAGCCACTAATTCAAGACCAGAGAAGATCTATGGAGAGCCTGAACCATGGTCTCCAAGAAAGAGATTCAAATATATCTCATCCCATCAACCTGATAATATCATATCAGATCTAACCACTGGTACACAAACTAGATCAGATTTGAAGAACTTATGCTCTTTTAATGCCTTTATTTCTCTTGTAGAACTAAAAACTGTGAAAGAAGCTTTACAAGAAGCTGACTGGATCATTTCTATGCAAAGTGAACTCAATGAGTTTGAAAGGAATAGGTCTGGAACCTGGTTCCTCCCCCTACAAACCAGTCTCTCATTGGTACCAGATGGGTATTCAGAAATAAGCTGGATGAAAGTGGCAATATGATCAGAAACAAAGCAAGGTTAGTTGCTCAAGGATACAATCAAGAAGAAGGTATTGATTATGAGGAAACTTTTGCTCCAGTTGCCAGGTTAGAAGCGATTAGAATTTTGCTTGCTTTTGCATCATACAAGAACATGATACTTTTTCAAATGGATGTGAAGTGTGCTTTCTTGAATGGCTATTTATAAGAGGAAGTTTATGTTTCACAACCACTTGGTTTTGAAAATTACAAGTTTCCAGATCATGTTTACAAACTTGACAAAGCTCTTTATGGCTTGAAACAAGCTCCAAGAGCTTGGTATGAAAGATTGTCAATGTTTTTACTTGAAAATGATTTCAAAAGAGGTTTAGTAGAAGACTCTTTTTATAAAGACTCATGAGAAATATTTACTTGTAGTTCAGATATATGTTAATGATATATTGTTTGGAGCTAGTAATGATCAATTGTACCGAGAATTCTCAAGTCTTATGAGCAGTGAATTTGAGATGAGCATGATGGGAGAGTTGAACTTCTTCCTAGGACTTCAAATACATCAATTTAAGAAGGGCATCTTTCTGCATCAAAGCAAGTACACAAGAGACTTACTAAACATATATAGCATGGCTCAATGTAAAGAATCCAATACTCATATGAGTTCTACATTATTCTTAGACAAGGATGAATCTGGTAAGAGTGTCAATGTAAAAGAGTACATATGAATGATTGGATCATTACTCTATCTGACAGCAAGCCGACCAGATATTATGTTTAGTGTGTGTATGTGTGCAAAATTTCAAGCTGATCCAAAAGAGTCACACTTGACTGCTGTGAAGAGAATATTCAGATATCTCAATGGTACCAAAGACTAGGGGCTTTGGTATCCAAGACATTCTAACTTCTCTTTACATGGTTTTTCAGATGCTGATTTTGCAGGTTACAAGGTTGATAGGAAAAGTTTGCCAATTCATTGGATCGTCCTTGATTAGTTGGCATTCCAAGAAACAGAATTCAGTTGCTCTATCAACAGTTGAAGCTGAATATATAGCTGTAGGAGCATGCTGCTCACAAGTGTTATGGATTCCTCAACAGCTAAGAGACCTTGGATTTGATTTCAAGGGCATACCTATTAAGTATGATAACACTAGTTCAATTTCAATTACAAAGAAACCAGTGCAACACTCAAGAACCAAGCACATTGATGTTAGACACCATTTCATCAGAGATCATGCTGAGAAAGGTGATGTTGTTTTTGAATTTGTTGCTACTAACATGCAAATTAAAGATATCTTCACTAAACCATTAGCAGATGAAAGATTCTCAGCTCTAAGATTGGAATTGGGAATGCTAAATGCATATGCATTGGTTTAGGGGGAGCATCAGGTAAGAAAGGTAAGTTTTACATATTTTCAAAGGTTTGAACTGAGTTTCAAAGCCTTGAAAATCAGTTCAAAACCTTGGATTTTACTTGTTGCAAGGTTTCAGTTTTTCAAGAGCTTGAAAACCTTTTCAAAGCCTTGAAAATTAGTCTGCTACACTGATAGTCAATAATCTTGGATCCCTCTGTGTTGGGTGATATCTCTGTAGATATTTGCCTAATATATCCCCTACCCTTTTCAAAAATTTGTTTTAGCCCAAAATAGCATTAGTATATTTTATTTTCCAATGGCATAAAAGATTTGAAATCTCACTGATCATTGCAAATCTTTTGAGATCAGAGAGATACTAGTTTCCTTTTGAAACTCAAACTATTTCAGTATTTATCTTCTTCTATTCTCTTTCATTTCGTATCACTCAACCTCTCTCTATTATTCTCCCTTCCCTAATGAGCAAAAGGAGATCCTCAAATAGAAAAAAGATGGCTGGAGGTTCGAAACATGTCTCAGAGAAGAAAAGATAAGCAGCTGTGGATGAGGTTCAAGAAGTCAGTGGAGACTCTAGCCCAAGAAATCCTAGTGCAAAGGCAGTTCAAGATCTTCCTCCACCAAATAAGAAGTTCAAGAAGGTTCCAACCTCCTCTTCAGAAAAGCAAAAGAAGCAGAAAGTTGTAAAGAAAAGCAACCAGAAACAGAGCCTACCAGTTCAAAGAAGGTGAAGAAGAAAGCAACTCATGCAAAAAAGGGGAGAGGAAAGGTGACAAAAGCTCAAACAGAAGGTCAATTGGAAAATTCACTACAGATATACTCACAAGCCTCAACAAAGAACACAGCACCAGATGAGACTTGGTTTGTCTCAACATCTCTAAAGGTCAGTGGTTAGATGGTTTTGCTTTAAGATATATTGGTTTCTGTAGTATGGTCAATAAGCATGTGGTGGAACACATGAAACTTACGTGCATCTCTATGTTCAAGTAGATTTCTTTGTGGTGTATGCTGAATCCTAAAGAACTAGCCTACCCTAGACTCACTAGACTCTTCTACCTGAACTTGACCCAAGATCTGCACATTTGGTGATCAAATCTAAAGTTGATGGAATAGTAATTGAACTGGATCACTCTGAGTTTGCCAATGTTCTAGGGTGTCCAAAGAGGTATGATACTAGCAACCATCCACCAAAGTCAGAAACCCTGAAGCTAGCCAAAGAAGAGTTCTTTCTTCCAAACATCTCAACCTCAGCCAAACAGTTAACACATTTTGTGTCGAATGTTGAAGCCAAAGTCCTTCATACCATCCTGGTTAGGTGTATCTATCCCAGAGAGCACTCTAGAGAATTGGTGACTGAGAAAATGCTGCATATCAAGCTTGATTATGCATGGCTATGAGATTGATCTTCCAAAACTAGTGATTGAACACATGCTCTTTATCCTTACCAGTAAAAGGATTCACCCACTGCCCTATGCAAACTTGATCACTTTTTTCTTTGAACACTTTGTGATTCCAACTACTGGAGAGGAATCAGTCACATCTGGCTTTGGGGTACTTAGTGAGAAAGCCTTTGAGAACATTGGAGTGGTGAAGACCAAAGAGAAAGTTTGGAAACTTTACTAAGACTTGACTGAAGCAGAACTAGGTGAAAAGAAGTTTTCTAAGCCCAAGACCTTGACTCCCACTTCAAGCCAGACTTCTCAGCCAACAGACAATCAGAGACTTGATGGTTTGGAGTTAGACATGGAGGATGTCAAAGCAACTGTTTTTGGACTGGAAAGTGATTTGGGGCAAGTCAAGTACATGGTGGAAAGCATTTTCAGAAGCATGACTTTTCTTGATGTTCCTGAGGATGCTGAAGGTACAAAGAAAGGAGAGTCTGAGAAGGATTTTCCTGGTGAGCATTCAGACAAGGAAGAATTTACTCCAATTTCAGATAAGGGAAAGCAGGTAACAGAACAGGCATCACATGAAGAAGATGAAGCCAATATCCTTGACTCAGATGAAATGCTGATTACCTTGAAGAAGAAAAAGAAATCTCCAAAGGCTGCTGCAAAGGACAAGACTGAAGACACAACTGTTGCTGGTGGGAATACAGAGGAACATGAAGAGCAGGACATGACTGATGAAGAAGGAAATGAGAAAGAGGAAGGAGATCAGGATGAAGATGAAGATCCAACACCTTAATCTTGCCTACTCTGTCTTCCCCAATTTTTCTTCTTAAAAGTTTTTCTTTAAAGTTTTCAAAATTTTCCAGACACTTGATCCAACATCTTCTATCTTTTTGTTTTTAGTTTTATTTGCTGAACTGTTTAAGTTTTTGTTGGTATTTTGAATAAGTTGGATCTTTTTGGAAATAGTGCGTTATATATTGTGAACTAATCAGTTTATCTTTGCAGAGACTAAGGATCAAACAGAATTTGGTTTTGTCTTTCATCAAGGGGGAGATTGAAAGATCAGTTTGTGCAAGGCTTGGAATAGCTCAGCTATTTCAAGGCCTTGAATCAGCTTTCAAAACCTCGAATCATTCTCAGAGGTTTGAAAATAGTTAAGCTATTTTCAATGCCTTGAAACTGGATTCAAAGACTTGACACTGCTTAACCTGTATGCACACTCTCAGGGAGAGTTTTCTGCAAACTCTCTGAGTTTATTCCCTCTCTTTCTTTCATACGTTTGATTCACTGTTATTAGTTGATATTTTTCTAACATGTTTTGATCATAAGATATCATCTGTTTGACCATGATAATGCAGGAATTTTTGTTTCCAATATTTGCAGGATTGTTTCCTAAACTGAAGTTGTGCAGTTTTGGAAATAGATGACTATTTTGATCATGTGATCAATCAAATACTTATGACAGCTTCTCAGATTGATTATGGAAAAGATCACAACAATATCTCTAGAGATTGTGATCAAATATCCGTAAGAGAAAGCTGTTAAAGAGAGTCAAAGTTGTTGCCTACAAACTAGGAAGTTGTTGCTGAAAATCTGGGAAGATTTGCAAAGCTTCAAACAGTTTAAATATATCTCACCTTGAAGCAACAAGAGAAGAGAATCAACGAGCGAAAACAAGAGACAAGTTTCTGTATTGACAAATCACCAAAGAAGAACATCAAACTCTCAATCCATTCCACATAAGTTCACTGAATTTTCACTGCAGTTTTCTACTCTAAGTGTACTTCTGTATTGAGCTATATTGGTAGATCATTTCTATATTATCTCTACATCTATTCTCAAGGATTGTTCAAAGTTAACAATATAGAATTATTAGTTAATCATTTAGCTAGAGCAGGTACTAGACAGGTTAGGGAAAACCACAAGCTGTAACAGAGTAAGGGAACTCTCTGGGCATGAGTTCTAGGGCTTAGCTTTTGATTAATAAGAATTGAGTTGAAAATCCTGCATGGATCTAATCCCTAAGGTAGAGACTTAGGTCCAAGTGGACTGAACTCTATAAATCACTTGTCTTCTGCATTTACAGTTCATTCCTTTTCATAGTTTTTGCAGCACACAAAACTGTATATTTTTCAAGGGTTTGAACTTGTTTTCAAGGCCTTGAAAAAGGCATACTTTCTTTATACTGTCTGCATTTTCTCCAAGGGCTTGAACTAGTTTTCAAGGCCTTGAACTTCATTGTTTGCACAAGTTTTCTCTCTTCCTAGCAAGTTTTGCAAAAAGATGGCATACTCTATTCAACCCCCCTTCTAGAGTATCTTAGCTTCATGAACATCTGCTTACTCACACTTTCAAAACTGATTGGAGAAAGCCTCTTATAGACTATCTGCAAGATGAAATCGTAGCGGACGACAAGAAAGAGGCTGAGAAGCTCAAGAGGAAATTAACTCGGTACGTGCTGAAGGAAAATTTGTTATGGCGAAAGGGACATGAAGGAAACTTGCTTAGATCCTTGAATGGCCAAGAAACACAAGAAGTCATGGAAATGTTGCACTAGGTGGAGCATCAAGGAGGTGCGAAGCTCTGTAGGCAACTTTTGATAGTTGGTTACCTTTGGCCAACCATGGAAGCTGATTGTCGCACGAAGGTAAAAAGGTGTCAACAATGTCAGTTCAATGGCAACCTGGTACATGCTCTTGCAGTTGATTTGCACGTGTTAGGAACCCCTTGGCCGTTCCATACTTCATCCCTGGACTTCATTGGCCCCATCCGTCCAGCATCGCATGGGAACCAGTTCATCTTAACTGGAACTGAGCAGTTCACAAAATGGGTGGAAGCTGTTCCTCTCAAAATAGAAAACGTGTTGGCAGTCGTGAAGTTCATCCAAGAGAATATCATCTATCGCTTTGGAATCCCCAACACAATTCTATTTGAAAATGGCACTCCGTTCGTCAATCGACAAGTCGCCTCGAAGATGATGGAATACAAAGTGAGACAAGTATGCTCGACGACTTATTATCCAAAAGGGAAAGGGCAAGCAGAAGCTACAAACAAGATACTTCTCAGGATTCTAAGCAAGATGGTCACAGATGATCACAAAAAGTGGGAAAACTCCTTAAGCGTGGAATTATGGGCGTATCGCACATCACCAAGAACTCCTATAGGAGCTTCTCCTTTTTTGCTTTGTTATGGGACCGAAGCAATCGTTCCCACTGAAATTGAGGTGAATTTTGAAAGGTTCGCATTCAGCGCTCTATATGAGAACCAACGCGACCACGATCTTATTTTACTGGAGGAGAAGAGCAAGCAAGCCAAGAGAACGAATGCGAAATACAAGGAAAGAATCTATTGAGCCTGCAACAAAACTGTTCAGCACCGAGACTTTGCTGTTGGAGATTTGGTCTTACGTGCTTCCGATCACTGCATGCGCGAAGCAGCTCATCCCAAGTTCGCTGCCAACTGGTAAGGACCATTCGAAGTCAAAGAAGTCTTAGACAGTGGCTATTGCACTATCTTACGTTTCCATGGGACTGCCACGACTCCCAATCCAGTCAATATGAGATGGCTTAAGAAGTATTATCCTTAACTTTGTCTCTTTCTTCTGTAATTTGCTCACATGCTCCCATATGAGGAATCAATTAATGATAATGAATCTCCCATATGAGAGATATTTTGTCAACTGCTGGTCACGCTTTATTATTGCATTACTTGTTAAGACTAATAGTCAATTACTTCGCGAATTAAAGCCTATATGTTTAGATAGCAGCAAAACTAAAGCTTATCTGTTTAGATAACATCAAAATTAAAGCCTATTTGTTTAGATAGCAGCAAAACTAAAGCCTATCTGTTTAGATAGCAGCAAAAATTAAAGCCTATCTGTTTAGATAGCAGCAATATTATAGCCTATAAGTTCATATAGCAGCAAAACTAAAGCCTATATGTTTAAATAACAGCAAAATTAAAGCCTATTTGTTTAGATAGAAGCAAAACTAAAGCCTATCTGTTTAGATAGCAGCAATACGCGAACATAAGCCTATCTGTCTAGATTGCAACAAAACTCAGCTTGTCTCTTCTGACAATACAAAAACGCGAGAGCCAAGCCTATCTGCTTAGATAGCAACAAAGTTCAAAGTCTAAGACTACCTAAATACGTAGAAGCAACACTTAAAGCCTATCTACTTAGATGGCATCCAAATGTGATTGCAAGCATGCCTGTTTGCAACACTTAAATAGCAGTAATGTGCGATCTGGAATCAATATGAGTAGTCAATAAAAACTTCATATTGATTAAAAGCAATATTCAAGCACGCATAAACTCACGCAGTCTTACTAAATCAAGAACTTCGAACTGTGAAGAACTTCAAGCAATAAAAATATTTTTTATAAATTTGAGCCTGATAAAAAAAAGCTATAATTCTACATCTTCTGCAAACAAGTTCTTAAGAAGTGAATCTTCAGCTGCTAGGGTTATGCTATTTAAGGAACACTAAGCCATATAAGCCTTGTGCTGTTGGTGTTTCGCCTTGGCCTCATTGTATTGTTTAAAAGCGTTGATAATGGCTTCCATTTGAGGGCGAATTGGTGCTTGCTCCATGTTGTAATTCACCTATGCAAACCTGAGGTTTACATAATTGTTGATCTTTATCAATCTTTCAACAAGAAACTCAAGATTGAGCTTGCCCTGCGAAGCGATCTGAAGGCCCTGCACGTTTGTTAAAAAGTACTGCGCATTCGAGAATGAGACGCACCATTTCTTGAAAAATATAATTCTTTTCTTTGGCTGGCATCTCCATGGCTTTGGAAAAAGTCATTGGAAACGTGAGACGAACTCTCATAAGACATTTCAAGCAATTATGCCTGCATGATCAAGAAGGTTAAGTGAACAACTTTTGCATTAAAAAAAATTAATAATTTGTTATGATCGCCTGCTCTAAAAGACTTACCAAGGCCTGCAACTATCTCGCAAAGCAAAGTAATTGGGGTTGATGCTGATGGTTTACTGCGTGAAGCTCCTGCTTCAGCCAATCGCCGGTCTACAAGGGCTTCTCGTGCAAGGTATTCCTCAGTAATGACGTGATTTAATTCGGCTTCGATGGGTTCAAGGGCATGTGTGGCCCACGCTCCCCAGGGGTTCTAAGTAAGAATTGCGTCCAAGTTCAAAGTAGGCCCTTGGTCCTCACCATGAGATTCTTTATTCATCATGCAGGAGAGTTGCATATCTTCGCTTTGAGTGCTTGTCTGATTAATTCCCGATACCTCCGCCCCAAACACGGGAGTGTTAGACCTTAATGACGCATTTTGAGCTTGCTCATTTGCAGTCGCATTCGTGACACCTCCCGCAGGGCTGACATCACTATCTGCTGACACCTCTGGCTCTAGTGGTCCAGTCGCATCTCTGACCTCACCCACTTGCATCTCAATCACAGAAGCGACATTTACTTGGTCTCCAGGGGCCGAAGTATTCACTTATGGTTGAGCCTCGGCTTGCTTAGTATCGTCACCAACACCCTCTGTTGGTAGGCCATTTTCAGCAGCGAAATTTAAAGGAGCTCCAGTAGGCGAAACGACTACCTCCTGAGGTAACTCAGTTTGCCAATGTCCTATAACTGAGGAATTTCTCCCATAGTGGCATCTGTTGACGGGGCATTCTCAGGCGTGACATTTGAAGGGAAATTCTGGGGAGCGAAGCTTGAAGGAGCTTCAGCAGGAACAGTGTTTGTCTCTTGAAGTGAGCTAGTCCGCTCAACATTTTTGCTAAGGGCAGCATCAGGTTCGCGCTCCGACTGGAAATCTTCTCTTTCTTGAACTCAATACGCTCCTCTTCAGGGTTGAGCACTTCAGTGCTAGGACCTTGAGGCGCGAATACAACTCCTTCTCCCACTGTCATGTTCTCATGGTTAGCCTCATTGACAGACTGATGGACGGGAACAACAGCTCTGCAAAGCCGAGATCTTTTCAGAAACAATGGCTGATCTGCAAAATTTGCCAAAATTGCAAATATTATTAAGTCTTAAATCTAAGGGTTCATGCGGCCAAAATCCTGAAGGGCTTATGATAAAAGGAACTCCACATGCATATGGGATATCTGTGTAAGTACTATGACGAAGGGTATCATCGATTCCTTTTCATGTTGAGTGACCTCATTATATGCGAAGTTGGTTATCATTATTGTTGTCAAGCAATGAAATTGGCTATAGAAGTTTTGAGGGAATTGCTTACCTGACGATTCACCACATTGGTCCACTAACAAACGACGAATGTCGCTCTTAGATACCCCACGTTTTACATCTTCAAACATAATTTCTTGACGATATAAGGCAAACATGTATATAGTACCTTCATCATCGTTGTCGCCGAAAATTTCTTGAAAGTCCTGTTGAGAATGCCCATTTGGCCCACGACAGATTACGAACGCTGAGTTTGCTCTTCAAGACTTTTCTTCATAGATTTTTCAATGTCACGCTCTTCCTGCAGCTGCGCATCCCTCGCGGTCTGTTTGGCCACAGAGACAGACTCCGTGATCACCTCTTCTTCAGTGGGGACTCCCAGTACTTCCAAGGACTCATCGCTATCTGCAAAGTACGTATATACGTCAGTGAAATAACCTTTGCTTTGAAGGCTGACTAAAAGTCTCTGGTTTATTTACCTTCTCGCCTAACGAAAAAGGCCTCTGTATTGTATTCAATAAAACTAGCTATGTTTGTTTGCCCCGAGCTGGCCTGACTTTTCGCAGTTGGAGGCTGAGCTTTGCTTCTTCCTTTGGCAACCACTTTCTCCTGGGGAGCAAGATTGTCCTTTGGAGCAGGGTTAGTTCTTGAACGCTTTGTCTGTCTAGGTGCCGCCGCGTCTTTTGAAGACTCACTGGAAGCTTTTGTTTTCTTGGGGTTTTGGCTCGACACTGCGATAGTCGACATGAAGATCGCAAGAGAATACCAGATCTTAGCTTCGATCTTCTTCCCCATAGGCATTTCAGCCTCAATGACGACTTCGGCTTCGTCCTTCGAGCGCAACATGTTTGCAAGAACAACACTACGATCTCCAGACGCGAACCTTCTGAAGCAGCACTGTAGAAAAGGGCATATTCAATGTCACAAACGAAGATGTATTTATTTAAAAATAAAAACCTTGATAGAAATACCTTATTGAAATAAAATGCGTAGTCCCTTCTCGCTGCATAAGAATCTTTCCGAACTACCTCGATCTTTTCCCCCAGAATACACTCCGCGCAAAAATGGTGATCCTTATCCAAAAATGAATAATACCCATACTGAGTCGCGTCTCTGGATGGCTTTTATTTGAAGGGATAGTCCCCTATTTTGATGGCGGGAGCCTTGAGTGGCTGAAATTGAAGCGGAGACCTCGCATGAAGACGAGTCAGCGCACTCCAAAAGGCAACCCAATCAGGATTTAGCTCTCCTAGCCTATTACCGTAGGGTCGTGTTAGCAGGAGCATGCTAATTAGCAAATCATTGCACTCCTTATATAGCAGCCCTTCACGATTGAGTCAAACCATAAAGAGGGGGCCACGGTGTCAAAGCCCAGTTGGGGACTCACTCGAATAGGATCATAGTGGACTGTGATGGACTGATAGCTCGCGCACTCGATATCGTACTCAGACAAGGCAGGCAAATAACCTCTTCTACACTAGTTGACGAATCTGGAATAGCAGAGCGAGCCTTCAGTGATATGCCTGCGAGTGAACTTTACATTCCTGTGGGGATACATGTTCTCCATGAAGACAACGTTCTCCAACTGATGAGTATATGGCCTCGAATTGAAATAGCAGGTGTCGTCGCATATTAGGGCAAACGAATGCTGAACACCCTTGGTTTTATACCAATGCCATGCGCGCGGGCAGATGAATTGCTTCTTGGCCATAGGCGCATTCCACAACTTCACAGCTGAGGGAACTGGAGCATTAAGAGGCCATCGCTCATACACCCACATCGAGAGAAACGCGAGTTGCCATAAGTCCCGACGTCGACCCGACCTTGAGATTGCTCAGCATGCGGCATCACAATGTCCAAGTGATGGTAGAAAGAGTCAAGGACCATGGATCCTAATATAACTTTTTGCCCAAGAGAAAGGCGAACTGCCAGTGCGAGAACGTGGCAGAATAAGCCATCATGGGGATGCCCGTCTATGAGGTACCTTGATAACAAAACGCAGATGAAACCGCATAAGATGTAAGCAGAACCTTATTCTTCCACAAATTTGGCACCTTTGGGTTCTTAGCAACTAATTCTTGGGCAATCTTTGAATTCGCAAAGTCGCGGAAGAAATAAGCGATCCATTTGGACCAGACATTCTTTGCACCGGACGCGAAATTCAAGTATGTCTTTGCACGCTTTCTCGACGCCCACCTCGTGGCATTTTTCTTCACATCCACACTTTAATCTTTCATCACTTCGAAGATCAGAAGTTCTTCATCAGTGATCAAAGGAGCCAGAGGATCCATAGAGCCCATGCAAGGAAGCTCCAACAGTGCCTCAGCACCTTCGAGTGTAGGCCCAGCCTCAAAGGTTGAGAAGTGAAAGCAATCAGTTTTCTTTGAATTTCTAGAAAAAAAAAATCATGAGCATATCCTTATCGAGCCTCACGCTCAGCTCTTTTGTCACGCGCACATCACTGTAGATTCCGGCCTTTGTCATTTCAGACTCATAGTTTTCAAGAATGAATTCCGTACACTCCTTCATATAGTCCAGTTTCTCGGTGAAGGTTTGATGAAGGATTTCTGTAAAATGATAGAGTCCAGCTTGGAGACCAAGTCTATGTATGTCGTTAACATTGGCGAGATCCCAATAATCTCTCTCGGGGTCACGCGCCAATTGCAGGACCTTCTTCGCCGGGGATTGCTCAATAGTTGCCCCTATGATGGTCGCTAGATAAAAATCCTCGCCTTCCAAATAGAGGGCTTTTCACCATAAGTTTTTTGAAACTTCTGGAAGGTCAATTGCTTCCTTCAAACTCTTGGTTCCGGTCATTGCTATTTACACAAAAAATACATGCAAGACAGTATTCTCAAGTTTAATTTCATACTTATGTGTGAAGAACACTAAGAAGAAACCCAGATTTGTATGCATGAATATTTGATTTCTGAAGTTCAAAATGACAATACTCAAGTGAAAGAAAGGATCTACTAAACTTGCTGGTTTTTTGAGGATCTGGATTGCTTGAATAATCTCGACGAATAGTTGATTGAAGACTTCAATCTGCTGATGAAGACTCTCTGTTTTGTTCATAAAACTTTGATAGTAACAAGGGTGGAAAATTTATGATCGTTATAGTGAGGGGTTTATATAGGCCCTCGAAGGGTTGTGACCCTTCAGATTTGTTGAATCGGCGTTACCTCGAAAATAGGCGAAATTTACGACCTATCGGATCAATTCGAATCATTGTTGCCTCGAAAAATTGCGAGAATATGTGGATGGCGTCTTACCTAGGCAATAATGATGGCTCATTGGGGCTAGGGTTTTCGAATATAAACTGCCCAGATTCGAATTCACGTGGAGCTACGGACGGCTGGTTTTGCGCGTCTGTGGAACGACGCACGTGACGAACGCGCAAAAGTGGGCTAATGTAGATAGTGCATCTTGAGCAGACTGATCACCATCCACATACAGTCATCGAGCGTACTTGATGGTATTACATACACACCCTATCATTATCTCTATGATTCACATATATCCGTATCTTTATGCCCGCACTTACATATATGGGGGCTGCGAGACAGGGTCGCCCGCTATACTAACCGCGCGGGAGCTTAAAGGCTTGGAGGTTAGAGTAAGGAACGTCACGCGAGAGAAACAACCACGCTCGCGCGCGGCCCTTGGTAACTAACTGAGAGATTTAATGACCACGTGTCCCATAAATGCGATCGATCGTGTAACGGTCCAGACTGAAAGATTAGGTTGTGCAAGACTTGAAATAGCTTGGCTATTTCAAGGACTTGAACCAGCTTTCAAAGAATTGAATTAGTTTCAAAGGCTTGAAAACAGTTTGGCTATTTTCAAGGCCTTGAAACTGGATTCAAGGACTTGAAACTGGTTTTTCTGAATACACTCTCTCAGGGGGAGTTTTCTGCTAAATCTCTGATTTGATTCACTCTCTCTCTTTCATATGTTTGATTCTCTGTTGTTAGATGATGAAAGAAAAATTATTATTACATCTTTTCTATCTTAATATATCATCTGTTTGACCATGATAATGCAGGAAATTTTGTTTCTAAGTTTTGCAGGATTGTTTCCTAAACTGAATTGCTGCAGATTTGGAAAAACTTGGACACTTTAATCCTGTGATCAATCAGACGTGTATGACAGCTTCTCATGGTGGTTAAATGAAATAATAAAACAAAATCTCTGAATATTGCGATCATCCAACCGTTGGAGAAGATTTCAAAGTAGTCAAACTCTTGCCTAGAAAATAGGAAGGTTGTTGCTGAAAATCTGGGGAGATTGGCAGAGCTGTCTGAAGTATAAATAGAGCTCAAATTCAAAGCAACAACACACAATACTAAACAGGAAAATACAAAGAAAGTATTATGGATTGACAAGCATCAAAGAAGTTCTTCATATCTTCCAATCCATTCACATTAGTTCACTGCACTTCACTACAGTTTTCTACTCTTAAGTGTTCTTCTGTATAGAGCTATATTGGTAGATCATTTCTGTATTTTATCTACATATATTCTCAAGGATTGTTAAAAGTAAACAATAGATAATTCTTAGTTAATCAGTTAACTAGAGCAGGCACTAGACAGGTTAGGGAAAACCACAAGCTGTAACAGAGTAAGGGAACTCTCTGTGCTTGAGTTGTAGGGCATAGCTTTTGATTAATGAGAATTGAGTTGAAAATTTCGCAGGGATCTAATCCCTGAGGTAGAGACGTAGGTCCAAGTGGACTAAACTCTATAAATCAATTGTCTTGTGTATTTTCAGTTCATTTACTTTCATAGCTTTTGCAGCATACAAAATCTGTTTATTTTTCAAGGGTTTGAACTTGTTTTCAAGGCCTTGAAAAAGGCATACTTGCTTTATACTTTCTGCATCTACTTCAAAGGCTTGAACTTGTTTTCAAGGCCTTGAATTTCATTGTTTTCACAAGTTTTCATCTTCCTAGCAAGTTTTGCAAAAAGTTTGCATACTCTATTCAACCCCCCCCCAGTTCTAGAGTATCTTTGCAGCTTATACATCTGCATACTCACACTTTCAATTGGTATCAGATCTTGTATCACTGTATACGATTTAACCATCTGGTGATCATGAGTACTGCGGGTGATGGTGGTTTCTCATAGGGAAGAGCTGCTAACAGACCTCCTCTATTCTGTGAAGAAAATTTTGCTCACTGGAAAGCTCTCATGAAAATGTTCAAAATTGATCAAGATCTAAAGCTTTCGACCATCATCCAAAATGGACCTCATACTTTCTACAGAGAGAAAGATGGGATCAAAACTCGCAAAACAGAAAACTCACTCTCCTCTGCTGAATTAGAGCAATTCTGTAAGAACTACAAGGATATTAACATTTTGTATTGTACTTTTAGTACAGATGAATTCAACAGGATCTCTGGATGCACAACTGCTAAAGAAACTGGGATAAACTTGTGTTTACCTTTGAAGGAACCAGTCAAGTCAAGCAGACAAAGATCAACATTTTTCTCAGACAATATGAGCTATTCAAGATGAATGCAGATGAGTCCATTAGAGACATGTTCAAGAGGTTCACTGATATTGTCAACAACCTTGACTCACTGGGAAAACATTTTTCCAATGATGAAAAGGTGAAGAAGATTCTCAGAAGTCTTCCAAAGGCAAAATTGGAACCAAAAACCGGAGCCATTGAAGAAGCTCAGAATCTCTCAAATTTACAACATGATGACCTACAAGGGAATCTCTTGACACATGAGATATCTATGAATGAAGTTGATGGAGAACTCTCAGATGGTGTCAAGAACTTAGCTCTCAAGCCAAGGAGAATGAGAGAACACAAAGCCTTGAAACCTAGGATGGTGATGATGAAGATCCAATTGCCTTAATTTCCAAAGCCTTGACAGGGATTCTAAAATGAAGAAAAACTTTGGAAACAAAGATTTCAACAGAGAAAGGCATAGATCATCCAACAAAAAGGACTACAAAGGAATGTCCTCTTCAATGAACAGGTCAAAAGTTATGAACTGCTTTGAGTGTGGTGATGTAGGACACTTGATAAGAGATTGCCCACACAAAAAGAGCAAGAACTTTCAAAAGAAAGATCATGACAGAAGAAAGAAAGCCATGATAGCTTTATGAAGTGATTCAGATAGCTCTAGTGAATCTGAATCTGAGGAAGAACATGCCAATCTATGCTTCATGGCCAAGCATGATGATAGTTCTGAAAATAACATTGAGGTAATGGTAAATTGTCTAATTTCAAAACCAAAAGAAGATCTTTCAGAATATCTCAAAACAATGCTTTTAAATGAGGAAGATTATCAGAAAGAGATTAGATTTTTGAAAGAAAAATTTCATGAGCAAGCAAAAGAAAACTTACAACTTGTTTGCCTAAATAAGAATCTTGATATCTCTCAGAAGAAAACTGATAGTGATTTCAAGGCCGTGAAAACCAGTTTCAAAGCCTTGAAAACACAAGTCAAGGAAGTAGTCACTGAAAACTACTCGGTGAGTGAAAACCTTGTTAATCTAATACATCAGGTTGATGATTTAGATAAACAAAAGATTACTCTTTGACATGCTCTAACCACAAGTGTATGGTTGTCGTGTGTAGTAATAATCCGGAAATCCGGGCTATCGAACCCAGGGACTCTGTTTAAACTAGTTATTATTTCAAACCATATGTGTGTACGTCGGAAGGTTGTGTTTTGCTAATTCTACTAAAATAAAAATGCAAAATTCTCAATTAACCGAGTCGAGTAGGTCACGATTAATAAAGAATGAGTTTAGGGTTTTTCTAATATGAGGAAAAATACCGGGAATTCTCTAGGTTCACTAGGTTGATTTAAACTTATGTTTTGATTCGTAAAACAACCGCGTGTCTTTCACTATTAATCGAGCAACATTAAACTTACCGAGTTGCCAAGCATGTCAACTATACTTGAAACCAAAACATACCGAGTTACCAAGTCTATTTTAGCTTTAAGCATGCATTAAAAATCATGATCCTACTCTAACGACCTTAGTTAACAATATCGAGTTACCAAACATTGATTCGACTAGGTGGATTATTCAATTTACCGACTAACTATCACAGAGTTACCACGTGAAAGTTAATTAAGATTTTCTTTACGTAAGCTACTCGCAAAAATAATGTGATCACAATCAGAAAAAATCCATAATAATGAAAGAACACGCGAGATTAAGTTAAAACATGAATCACAATCTCAAAACATGATGTTTATATCAAACCCTAGCTACACCAAACGAGAATACCCAGCAAATAGAGTTTAGCTACTACGACTCATACTCAAAACAACGAGTTTCATAAGTTTTACAATCAAAAACTAAGAAAGAAGAAGATTTGAGAATCCAAACGAGTGATCCAAAGCTCCTAAGCTCTTCCAATAGCTTCTTGCTCTCCAAAAAAGTGTTTCTAACGTGAGGAACTACTGATATTCAACCTAAAATACTTAAATACGTTTCCATAACAATATTACAAAGTTTGGATAAACTACGAAAAAGCACCGCTCAAAACTATGTTTTCCAGCGATGTCTTCGTACGAAGACATTTCTCTTCGTACGAATGCTCTTCATACGAAGGTCTTCTTATGTAGATACTGCAAGGGTGTTTAGGAAGAGATCTTCAGAACTCCAAATTTTGGCTAAGACATTTCTCTTCGTACGAAGACCCTCTATTTCTGCATTTTTCTTTTGACTTCTTCCTTGCTTCCTTTGACTTCTTCTTTGCTTCCTTTGACTTCTTCTTCGAGTTCCTTGCTTCCCAAGTTCGTTTCCATCTCCCGCATGATCCTCCAAGACCTGTTTTCCTGCGAATCACAACACGAAAACACAACCCGCGATCATATCGCAATAAAAGATCAAAATATCTAAAGAAACGTCCGGATTTAACAAGTAAAGCACATGAACTCACAATATCACATTTTAACTCAATTTACTCAAAAGACGACGAATTCTCCATGTTGAGCACGCAAAACGTAGAAATAAAAGGCATAAAATACCTCCGAAAACGGAGTTATCAACTACCAACACACTACCTTTTGCTCGTCCCGAGCAAATTTCCCAAGTCAATTCCGTTTCTCAAGCAAAAACTTCTCTCACTTTCCCGCAATGAATCCAACTTTGCATACCAACCTATTTATTCATTGCATAACTTCCCTATGCCATTTGCATACTACCACCTTGCATTGCATACAAAACCATCATCAATTGCATACTAGTCCGAGTTATATCAAGCCACAAACCACCCTTTTTACTAGTCGACACGACTCGATTATACACAATTCACCTATATGCAAATGCAATATTCACAATGCAAGTATTGAAATAACAAATTTTATTTTTCTTTTGCGAGATTGGGCAACCTCCATTAGCTTAAACTGGTTCACACGAAGCGATGAGAAACCTAGATACGAGGCATGAGTTGAAATCAAATTTGACAACGAGAATCTCCCCTAGCTAGTATAGAGAACCTAGCTTTACTATGTACAAGAATGCAATACCTCTTCATGTGTGCCACAAAATAAGAGGCTACGCTAGGCTAAGCCACGTTCAAGGTCCGAGCTCCTAATCCGCTAACGGGCTTAGAATGATGAGGCTATAGGGACAAATAGGATAATAATCAAGTACGAGTCCTAAAGCGTCACATTCTCACAAATACCACATCTCACACACCCTCACAAAAATGAAAGAAACCAAGCCCGAAACTCACCATCTCTGGCCCTCGATCCCCTCACACCCCGGTACAATTACGATCTCCGCGGCCATTGTCATGAATGATGCATAAAATAAAACTTCCCGTTCGTGAACTAGTTGCTTCTCCACTCAATCTCCAAAAAGTTTCTAATTCTTCCTCTATTCAACTCTCCTTTTTTTCTCTCTTTTATTTTTTTTTTTTATTTTTTTTTATCTCCCAAATTTCTGCACAATTTCTACAATGTATATCTCGAGTGGTCTTCCAAGTGTCAAGCCAAAATAAGATGATAAGGGGAGAGAATAACCAAGTCAATGCATATGTATCACAAATAAATTCCTCTCCCCCTAAATCGATGAAATCTACGGTGTAACAAACTAAGCCGCTAATACAATAAAGCACGTGTGGGGATGGAGTCGTCACAAGCTCAATCTCGATGTCCGAAGTCAAAAGTCGACACCCCCACACTCGAATGTAATCCTGTCCCCTCTCATGTAGCCAATCGGATATATGTTTCGTGCCTAATCCAACCAAACCTCCTACACCATGATGAGTAAGATCCGGTACCTAGCACGATCCACCTATTAAATTTCCCCAACCCAAGTTTTGTGTGTATTAGATGTTACACACTCACGGCTCTCCACAACTGTGTCCATGGCGTAACACCGCCACACCGAAGTGCGCAAGCCTACTCTCATTCACCCTCGCATTCCCCTCGAAAATCACAAATGAAGCACATGCGATACGTAAGACTCACACAAGTATATCATGAAGTACTCCCTCATCAAACCCCGTCAACTGCAACTCCCTCGTGACCCACTAAAGCGGTGATTTTAACCAATAAATGATGAAGGCAAAGAATCGTCACCCTAAGTCCAGAGGTTATCAAAGAATCCAAGGTTCAAAACCGGGTTTACTAGTGGTCGTACAAGGTAAGTTCTATAAGCAGTGAGTTCTCTAATACACACCTCGCACAGCTCTTCAGTGTGCCACTACGAGGCGGGTTGGCGACTACCTAAGACGTACACAAGAACGTTTGGCTTGTTTAGCTCACACCTAGCTCAACTGTTGTAAGAAAACTAGGAACACACTTTAGATTTGAAAAATTAAGTCCGTGTGTAAATAGGCACGCATTCCCGTAAAGAAAGCTTATCTATACTTACTAAGGGAAACTCACATTGTCACTCTCGATCGCAATTCATGCCCTATGCCTAAAAATCTCACACTTCTCAATTTTACCAAATTTTAGCTTCTTTTAATTGCCCTTTCTCAAATTTCTAAATGTTTTTTGGTTTTTTTTCAAATTTTTAGTTTATATATATATATATATATATATATATATATATATATATATATACCTATACTACATGCACGACCAACTCAACTACTGACTCGATAGTTTGGTAGGAGGACTCAATAATAATAAAACGTGCACGCAAAAATATGAATAAGAAAGAAGAAAATAAGGACATAACCAAAATTTCTAACTAAATGCGGCACGGGCTATGAAAAGACTCACGAACCGACTAGTAAAAAGGTCATACCCACCCTCACACTTGGATGCATCGTTGTCCTCAACGATGACACGAGGACTCAACAATCCTAGCATAAGGGCACACTCCACTACTCGTCTTCCTCATCCCCCTCCTCTTCATCATCCTCATCTTCTTCCTCTTCGTCGCCCTCACTCGGCGGAACCGGATACTCAAATTCATCTTCCTCGAACCACGGATCCGCCGTCGGGACTGGTGGAACAAACTCCCCCGCCGCCTGACCACTAGACTGAATCACCCACTGGCCCACCATCTGGATCAAGCCACCCAGCTTCGCCTGATTGACCCTAGTGTGGTCAAACTGGCGCCTTCTCTGAAGTCTATCCTGGGCCATCTCTTCCCTCTAGTGGTCATAAGCTACTTGGTTGTCAAACCGAGAGGTGTTCATTCTCCTACCCTTTCCCTTATTTCTGGCCGTCTCATCAAACCTATGCCATTTCCTAGCAGTGAACGGTTTCAAGTCCATGTCTCTCCCAATTACTACTTCGGAGGTTTTGGCTAGATGATTCAGCAAACAAGTATGATCGGGACCCAACTTGTTAGTCCTCGACACCCTCTCTAAGCAATTCTCCCAAATCAACCAAGGGATATCTACCCTAACCCCGGTATAGAGACAGAGAGCCAAGACAGATAGGAGGAAAGAGTAATGAGGGTTCTTTGTGATTCGCATAACCCAATTCTCTAGCAACTCGCAACACCACCTCGCCTCCGGCCTATAGTACCTCTTTCCAGCCTTCCACTGAGGCACCTCCCCTTTCCTGTCCCACGGATCTACCCCCATTGCAAAACAAAATGCATTTACACGAGACCAAATACCCTCACTACGAAGAGTAGTCTCGTAACCACAAGCCTCTTTCAAATGGGGGAATCCCATGGCCAAGCCGATAGTCTCTGGCCTGAAGACTATCCACTCGTTCCGAAAATAGACACGACGGGGGTCCCGTCTCTACCATCTTTCGCATACCTCAAGTTGAGGCAAAACTCACGCGCTATATTAGAACTAGACGGCCCTACAAGCTTAAACCAATTGGTTAGCTTCTCACGCTCAAAAATTTCCTTTATTGCTTGAGGCATGTCCTCGTGCAATGGAAACTCTTTCTCGGGCTGCCCATTCTTAGTCAAATACATGTTCTTGCGTGAGTCTAGATGGGCCTCGTATGTGAAAAAGCGATAGCTATCTTAGCACGCGGGCCCAATACTCCGCTCTTTCAAATTCACTTTTGCCGTTCGTCGGCCTACAATTCCCGGTTTAGTCGAGGGAGGGGCATTCAAAATAGCATATTGGGGTATGGGCGGTATTTCTAATTGAGGCTCGCCCGACCCGGATGCCTCTTGTGAAGTACCCTCTCCCGTCTTCCATTTCTTTCCACCCTCCATTTAAAACTCAAATTCAATTACAAACGAAAAATTCAACTAGGGCACGTGACAAGAAGTGTTTACAGAAATTAAACACGTAAGCAAGTAAGCATGTAATCCTACGACTCTAAGCAATCGCCCCCAAGCACGCTACTAAGCGCAACAAAAATAAAATGGGCTTTTACTCCATTTGTGCCTAAGACTCGAGTATTGAAGTTGCTAGTTTAGAGAGTACCTACGTGCCCGAAGCAAGTCTTACGGGCACAAAAATTTCATAAATTCCAGCAAGAAGGACCGTTTTGGAGGTCGCCGAAATTTTTTGTTGAAACCTTGAATGAATTGGTGCACCGTACTCCTTGTGATGTCCCCGTTAACATTGTCTTCTTGACCGCAAGCTAAATCAAGCTCCTAGTCCTCCAATTTTCCAATCTAGCTTCAAAACCCTAACTTTTCCTCCTCTGATTTCTCCCTCGTGTCTCACTCACACTCAAAACCCCTTACCAAACCTTAATCTCCTCTGGATTGCGAGCAAAACCCTTGGTTGTTTGTTGAATTTGGTGAAGCATTGAGTGGTGCGAGAGGATGGAGTGCTGCGGCTATGGAGGAAGAAAGAAGCTGAAGATGTTGAAGAATGAAGGTGAAGGAAGGGATCATCTTCAGTTGTCTCAAACTTTCGTGCAAATTGTCTAAAATTCCACCATGGATTAACCCCTTCTCCTCTTTCCATGCTTGGACAAATCTGGAAAATTGCCCGATGCTTCGTACGAAGACAATTCTCTTCGTACGAAGACTCTTCGTGCGAAGAGAAATTGTCTTCGTACGAAGGTCTTCCCAGATAGATACTGCAAGGTGTTCTAGGAAGACAATTTTTCAAATTTTTTTTTTCTAAGTATGGAGTCTTCGTACGAAGACAATAGTCGTGGAGCTTGCCAAAAACGTCCTTTTTGACATATTTTCGCGTATCCGATCGTGCCTTTGCTTTCCGAAGGATCTCCTCGACCTAGAGACTCCCTTTTCACCTTAAAACACCCCCAAAATTCGGGGGTTATTTCATTCATCAAATTTACGCATTCCAAGGCACGTTTTGCATTTCCGGATGCTTTTTGGCCTCGTTTTACTCTCTTGAGCATCCTTTTTGGCGTAACTTCCTCATCCGGACTCCGATATGCGCGATCCACCTGTCTACAGAAAGCTCTCAAACACCCCCACACGTTGGCAATGTTCAATTCTGTTTTCAGTCTGTTCTTCAAAATATCACCTCGTAATCCGTGCCACCGTGCTAGCTTTGTCCGTTCATCAATAAGATCATTGCGTATATCAAGACGGGGAGTCCGGGAACATGATCTTCCCCAGGTGCATGTGTTGAATAAGAGCACAGACGGCTTCACTCTTCAATTCCTTCACTTCGGATCCTGATACGCGTTTTGGGCTGCAATTTTTCAATTTAACTCTGTTTCGCACGCGCGCATCAAGACGGGGGATCCGAAATAGGCCTTTCACCTCGGAATCCTGCACATACTCATTGGAAACATTAAATCCACTCTCTCGCACCCCTCAAATAAATCAAATAATATAAAAAATTACAAAACAGTATTACAACCTAAACTATAGAAATAATTAGGTTGGGTTGCCTCCTAACAAGCGCTTTGTAATTTAAGGTCGACGGCCCGACCCTGTTACCTCAGAGATTATTCAAATAGCGGGAGTTGCATGAAGCCATTCAATGACTCCAATGAAATTCCCATCCACATACGGTTTTGCTCTTTGGCCATTTACCTTGAATCTGTTCCCACTTGCATCTTCCACCTCTAGAGATCCCCACGGAAACACTGCAGTAATTGTGTAGGGACCACTCCGTCTAGATTTCAATTTTCTTGGAAACAGCTTTAGTCAGGCATTGAAGATCAGCACTCTCTGTCCGACCTTGAAGTCTCTCGGGATGATGTGCCTGTCGTGCCACAGCTTTGTCCTTTCCTTATAAATTCTCGCACTTTCATATGCCATCAATCAAAATTCCTCAAGTTCGAGTAGTGCTTTCTTCCGTAGCTCACCTGAGAGCTTAGCGTCCAAATTGATCTTTTTCAAGGCCCAGAATGCCTGGTGCTCAAGTTCCACCGGAAGACGACACGACCTCCCAAATTCTAGATAATATGGAGACATGCCTAAAGGGGTCTTGTATGCAGTCCAATATGCCCATAAGCTATCATCTAAATGCAGAGACCAATCTTTGCATCCCGGATTGACTGTCTTCTCTAGAATCCCTTTTATCTCTCGGTAAGAAACTTCTGCTTGCCCATTAGACTGCGGATGATAAGTTAGTGATATCTTATGTGTCTTTACCCCTATTTTCTCAAAACATTGGCAAAGACTTTGTTCACGAAATGCGATCCTTCATCACTGATAATGGCTCTGGGAGTTCCAAACCGTGTGAATATATTCTTACACACGAATCTCTCTACAGTAGCTCCATCATTCTTGGGGCAAGCCATTGCCTCTACCCACTTGGTCACATAATCCACAGCTAACAGTATATAAGGATTTCCAAGTGAAGAAGGGAACGGTCTCGTGAAATCAATGCCCCACACATCAAAGTGCTCTACTTCCAACTCAAAATTTTGAGGCATCTCGTTTCGGTTGGAGATATTGCCGGTTCTCTGACATCGGTCACACTGCTGTACAAGTAAATGGGCATCTTTATGTAAAGAAGGCCAATAAAATCCACTTTGTAGTACCTTTTCCATAGTGCGCGTTTTGCCAAAATGCCCTCCACAATTCAGTTCATGGAAATGTCTAAAAATATCCAGCGTGTCTGGCTCAGCTACGCATCTTCTCAACACATTGTCAACTCCTAAATTGAACAAATAGGGGTCATCCCAAAAATAGCGTCGTGCATCTGCGAAGAACTTCTTCTTCTGATGGAAGGTCATATATTTTGGGACAATGTTGAGCGCCTTGAAATTTGCCAAATTCGCAAACCAAGGCACAGCTGCTACTACAACCATAAGTTGCTCATCTGGAAAATCTTCTCTAATTGGTACATCTTCTTGTTTTTCATTCTCCGGTCGTGAAAAATGGTCTGCAACAACGTTCTCTACACCCTTCTTGTCCTTGATCACTATGTAAAACTCTTGCATTAACAAAACCCATCAGATCAATCTTGGCTTTGCATCCTTCTTAGTAAGAAGATATTTGAGGGCTGCATGGTCCGTGAAAATGGTCCCCTTAGAACCCACAAGGTATGGACGAAACTTGTCCAATGCGAAGATAATAGCCAACATCTCTTTCTCCGTGGTGGCATAATTAACCTGTGCCGTATTAAGAGTACGACTGGCATAGTAAATGACATGAGCTACCTTGTCTTTCCGCTGTCCCAGTACTGCTCCCACCGCATAATAGTTGGCATCACACATAAGCTCAAACGGCAAGGTCCAGTTTGGAGTGGCTATAATGAAAGAACTGATCAGCTTTTTCTTGAGCAAATCAAATGTTGTCTTGCATTCTTCATTGAAATCAAAGATGACATCTTTCTCAAGCAATCAAGATAAAGGATTTGTGATCTTCGAAAAGTCTTTAATGAAACGCCGGTAGAAACCTGCATGTCTCAAGAAACTCCGTACCCCTTTGACAGATGTAGGGTAAGTAAGATTCTTAATCACCTCAATTTTCGCCCGGTCTACCTCTAAGCCTTTGCTGGAAATCTTGTGCCCCAACACTATCCCCTCGGTCACCATGAAATGGCACTTCTCCCAGTTAAGCACTAGGTTGGTGTCAATACATCTGTCCAGTACCCGAGCAAGCTTCTGTAGACAGTCTTCGGACCCACCACCATTAAGTGAAAAATCATCCATGAAGACTTAGAAATTTTGCTCCATCATGTCAGAGAAGATAGACATCATACACCTCTGAAACGTAGCAAGTGCATTGCATAGCCCAAAGGGCATGCGTCTGAATGCAAAGGTCCCATAAGGACAAGTAAATGTTGTCTTCTCCTGGTCAGCTGGCTCAATAGCTATCTGATTATACCCGGAGTATCCATCCAAAAAGCAATAATGCGAATGACGTGCCAGCCTATCAAGCATCTGGTCCACAAATGGGAGGGGAAAGTGATCCTTCAATGTGGCATCATTGAGTTTGCGGTAATCCATGCAAACTCTCCACCCAGTAACAGTACGAGTGGGAATCTGATCACCTTTTTCCCCTTCCACCACAGTTATACCTCCCTTCTTAGGGACACACTGTACCGGGCTAGTCCATGTGCTGTCGGAAATCGGATAGATGATACCTGCTTCCAACCATTTAAGGACCTCTTTCTTCACCACCTCCTGCATGTGAGGGTTGAGGCGGCGCTAAAACTGAACTACCATCTTCTTATCTTCCATGAGTCGAATCTTGTGCTGGCAAACTGTGGGGATGATCCCCTCGATATCCGCTATGGTCCATCCCATAGCTGCTCTCCTTTCCTACAATACCTTAAGAAGTTGCTCCTCCTGTTCCCTGTCGAAACACGCAGAAACAATCACAGGTAAAGTCTTGTTAGATCCCAAGTACAAGTATTTTAAATGAGCAGGTAAAGATTTCAATTCTAAATCAGGAGAAGTAATAAGAGAAGGAGTAAGAATCTTCCTGCTTCCCTCATTAAAGAGGGGTAGGGGTGAACGCGAGCTGGCTTCCATAGCTTGTTGTTTTTCATTCGAGTCAAGTAAAGCAAGTTCCTCATAAGATATCGTCCTCCTCATCCGGTGTGTATGCCTCCACACCAAAACACTGCTAACTCACTGCATATGCAGGAAATTTCATAGCTTCAAAGACATTGAATGCCACCTTCTCATCGTTAATACGCATAGTCAACTCTCCATTGGCAACGTCAATAATCGTTTTTCCCGTGGCAAGGAATGGCCGTCCCAATATGTGTGGGACATCATCATCAGCATCCATGTCTAGGATCACAAAATCTGCGGGAAAGATGAGTCCTTCGACTCTCACAAGCACATCCTCCAAAACACCCGGTGATCGTTTGATAGTACGGTCAGCCATCTTTAAACACATACGAGTAGGTTTTGGATCCCCTACACCAAGTTGCTCAAATACTCAAGTGGACATCAAATTTATGCTTGCGCCAAGATCACATAATGCTCTACCATGGAACGCATCTCCCAATGTCACAGGAATAATGAAATTACCCGGATCTTTCATCTTCTTGGGTAACACTTTTTGCACCACGGCGCTACACTCCTCATTCAGAGTCACGATCTCAAAATCATCAATGCGCATCCTATTAGAGAGTAGGTCCTTGAGAAATTTTGCATATTTAGGCATTTGTGAAATTGCTTCAGGAAAGGGGATATTGATGTGTAACTTCTTGAAGATATCCACAAATTTATTTAAGTGCTTGGCATCCTCTTGACTCTTCAATCTCTGCGGGTAAGTCACACGAACACTATACTCTTCCTTTGGCTTAGGCTTTTCCTCCGACTTCCTACTTGTGTCCTTTGATTGGGGACTCACGGTAGGCACGGGAATTTCTTCATCTAATGCTTTCTCTGTGGCCTTATTTGCCTCGCCTCGCGCGTGGGTAAGATATGGAGGATCCTTAGTGGTGGTCCCACTGCGAGTAGTGATAGCCTTCAATTGCTCAGGTGGAGCGATTGTGTTAAAAGGTAGTATACCTGGTGGAAGTCGAGTATTTTGATTAGCTATTTGGCCAATCTGTTTTTCATGACTCTTCATCGTGGCTTCTATCGCCACAATCTTGTTCTCAATCTTATCATTGCTAGCTAACAGTTTCCTCAACAACGCGTTTGTATCCTGTTCTTCTGAGGGTAGGGTGGAGCCTGTTGCTGTGGAACCTGTCTCTGAGCTTGGTATGGAATATTAGGCTTTTTACCTGGCGCGTATAATCTACTATTCGGATTGGCATAGCTGAAGTTGGGGTGATTGCGATTGTTGGGATGATAGGTGTTTGGCCATTGCTGCTGTCTTGGTTGACCCATGTAGTTTACGTCTTCAATACCATCCCCATATCCATGATTTGCATCTGCTACCATCTCTCCCACTGACTTCACCTGTGTCGATGGATTCAGATTACTGAAATCCGAATTCATCACTGCCATCTGATGTTCAAATTTCTGTTCCACCATGTACTCAATCTTACTAACCAATGCCCCATCTGATTTCGTGTTTTTACGAGTCTCAGACCTCGTGGATTCACGTTTAGCTACATTATCCAGCAGATCACGACATCTCTGTAATCCCATTCCCATAAAAATTTCCTTGAGCCATCATGTCCAGTTCACTTGCAGTCTCTCTGTCTAAGGCATTATAAAAATAGTGCAGAAGTTTGTACCATGGCTCTCCGTGAGTAGGGCATCTGCGAAGGAGCTGGTTCAACTTTCTCCACGTGTCTCCCAGAGAATCATCTCCCTGTTGTGTAAATTTCGTTATATCAGCCATCCGTTGAGCAACCTTGGATGGCGGAAGATACTTCCTGAGAAACTCTCTGCTACAATTTGCCAATGTAACTATGCTTCCTGCTGGAAGTTCCATAAGCCATGTCTTTTCCTTTCCGGATAAGGAGAAGGGGAAAAGCATGAGCTTTATCGTCTCGAGTGGAACTCTCTAATCATACATGGTGAAGGTAATCTGCTCGAAGTTGAGCAAGTGTTTATGTGGATCATCACTTGGGGATCCAGTGAATAAGCATTCATCTCTAACCATGTTCGTCAATGGTTGGCGAATCTCGAAATGTGCGGCATTAATCTGAGGCATGACAATAGTGGGTTGATATCCCTCCGGTGTAGTTCTGAAGTAATCCACCAAAGGACGCTCATCCTCCTCAGCATTGTTAACTTGCTCTGCCGCATTCCGACCGTTATTTTTCCGATTATTGCCCCCATTATTCCCATTACCACCGTTATTTTTGCCAACTACCTCCGCACCAGGGAGTTTTTGCGGGTTTGGAGGGTTCATGTGATCAATCATCGCCTGCATCTCAGCCATTTGAACCCTAAGCTGCTCAATTTCCGCAGCTCTATTTGCTGCCTCCTCTACAGCAGCTCCTCTAGCTGCTTCCGCATCTTGCACACTTTTGCGTATCCTCTCAAACTCAGCTCTAGTTTCCTCATCCATAGTGACTGAGCTTGAATTCCTCTTGTCTCTACGCTGTGCTTTCAATAATGATTCCGGGTTTTCAAATGTTGGATACAAAGGCTCGTCTCTAGAACGGGTCATGCACCGTGTAAATCAACTTGAAATCACAAAACACACAAAACATAGGTGAGTAACGGATATAAACAATAAATTAAAATCCCTAAGGCTAGGAATTATAACTAATTTAGCCGAAGTCCCGCAAATGGCGCCAAAAACTTGACACGCTCTAACCACAAGTGTATGGTTGTCATGTGTAGTAATAATCCGGTAATCCAGGCTATCGAACCCAAGGGACTCTGTTTAAACTAGTTATTATTTCAACACTTATGTGGGTACGTCGCAAGGTTGTGTTTTGCTAATTCTACTAAAATAAAAATGCAAAATTCTCAATTAACCGAGTGTAGTAGGTCACGATTAATAAAGAATGAGTTTAGGGTTTTTCTAATATGAGGAAAAATACCGGGAATTCTCTAGGTTCACTAGGTTGATTTAAACTTATGTTTTGATTCTTAAAACAACCGCGTGTCTTTCACTATTAATCGAGCGACATTAAACTTACCGAGTTACAAATCAAGTCAACTATACTTGAAACCAAAACATACCGAGTTACCAAGTCTATTTTAGCTTTAAGCATGCATTAAAAATCATGATTCTACTCTAACGACCCTAGTTAACAATATCGAGTTACCAAACATTGATTCGACTAGGTGGATTATTCAATTTACCGACTAACTATCACGGAGTTACCACGTGAAAGTTAATTAAGATTATCTTTACGTTAGCTACTCGCAAAAATAATGTGATCACAATCATAAATAATCCATAATAATGAAAGAACACGCGAGATTAAGTTAAAACATGAATCGCAATCTCAAAACATGATGTTTATATCAAACCCTAGCTACACCAAACGAGAATTCCCAACAAATAGAGTTTAGCTACTACGATTCATACTCAAAACACCGAGTTTCATAAGTTTCAAAAGCAAAAACTAAGAAAGAAGAAGAGTTGAGAATTCAAACGAGTGATCCAAAGCTCCTAAGCTCTTCCAATAGCTTCTTGCTCTCCAAAAAAGTGTTTCTAACGTTAGGAACTACTGAAAAAGTGGACCTAAAACACTTAAATACGTTTCCATAACAATATTACAAAGTTTGGATAAACTACGAAAAAGCCCCGCTCAAAACTATGTTTTCCAGCGATGTCTTCGTACGAAGACATTTCTCTACGTACGAAGACAAATGCTCTTCGTACGAATGTCTTCTTATGGAGATACTGCAAGGGTGTTTAGGAAGACATCTTCAGAACTCCAAATTTTGGCTAAGTCTTTTCTCTTCATACGAAGACAATTGACTTCGTACGAAGACCCTCTATTTCTGTATTTTTCTTTTGACTTCTTCCTTGCTTCCTTTGACTTCTATTTCGAGTTCCTTGCTTCAGAAGTTCGTTTCCATCTCCCGCATGATCCTCCAAGCCCTGTTTTCCTGCGAATCACAACACGAAAACACAACCCACGATCATATCAAAATAAAAGATCAAAATGTCTAAAGAAACGCCCGGATTTAACAAGTAAAGCACATGAACTCACGATATCACATTTTAGCTCAATTTACTCAAAAGACGACGAATTCTCCACGTTGAGCACGCAAAACGTAGAAATAAAAGGCATAAAAACTTAAAGAATCTGAATTGGTCAAAGTCAAGCTTATTGGATCAGAACACAAGTTGAACTTGATTCTTGGAGGAAGTTCACAGTCAGTTCACAAAGCTGGTATTGGATTCAATCCAAACTTTCCAAGAAGGAACAATACCGGGTTTGTGAAAGCAAGAAACAAAA
The DNA here is from genome assembly GCA_023055425.1 of Linanthus parryae. NCBI lineage: Eukaryota > Viridiplantae > Streptophyta > Magnoliopsida > Ericales > Polemoniaceae > Linanthus > Linanthus parryae. The sequence continues at coordinate 8,397,126 of JALGPY010000009.1, read as the reverse complement.
CTTCTCCTACTTGTAATTACTGTTGCAAAACTGGTCATGTTAAGATGACTCGTTCTTTTAGAAGAAGAGACCCTCACATAATGAGGAACACTTTTCGTTTTCAACTCAAAGGACAAGTTAAGCAGATTTGGGTTCCTAAAGGGGTTAGACCACCTAACATGGTTGATCTTGAATATGAATCCAAATTCCACACTTGGTCTAACAGCTGGGTAAGGTAGTGATTGGTGTTTGCAGGTTGTCACCAATGTCAAAGAACATAAGTGGTTCATGGACAGTGGTTGCTCAAGACACATGAGTGGAAAGAGATCTCTATTCTCATAATTAAAGGAGCAATCAGAAGTTTCAATAACAGTTGGTGAAAAAGGAAAATGCAATATTCTTGGTATTGGAAAAGTTGTTACAAATTCTAAAAACTCAATCTCTGATGTATATTTGGTTGAAGGTTTGAAGTTTAACTTGCTTAGTGTATCTCAGTTTTGTGATAATGGCAACAAAGTTATCTTTGATAAAGATAAGTGTGTGGTGCAAAATGAGAAATCAGGAGATTGCATTCTCACAGCCTCTAGATCAAACAATGTTTATACTTTTCAGACAAACAAAGTTGCAGGTGAAAGTTTGAAGTGTCTCAAGGCCTTGAAAGAGGATTCAAAACTTTGGCACAGTAAACTTGGTCATATCAGTTTGCATACGTTGAACAAGATGATTTCCAAATACTTGGTAAGAGGATTGCCATCTATCAAGTTCAAAGAAGATAAAATGTGCAAAGCCTGTGCACAAGGCAAACAGACCAGAAGCTCCTTCAAGCCAAAGAAGTTTGTGAGTACATCTAGACCTGTTGAATTACTTCATATGGATCTATGTGGTCCTATGAGGACTCCCACTCCAAAAGGTAAAAGGTATATGCTAGTTATTGTAGATGATTTTTCTAGATATACTTTGGTTATGTTTCTCAAAGAAAAATCTGAAGCACTCTCTGAATTTTCAAAGCTTTGCAGAGAACTTCAAAACTTGAAAAACCTACTTGTAGCTTCAATCAGAAGTAATCATGGTAGCGAATTTGATCAGTTAGAATTTTATTTATTCTGTGATAAGCATGGTATTTCTCACAACTTTTCTGCTCCAAGAACTCCTCAACAGAATGGTGTTGTTGAAAGAAAGAACAGGACTCTTCAAGATATGTCAAGAACAATGCTTCTTGAGAACAAGCTGCCAAAACATTACTGGGCAGAAGCTGTGAATACAGCAAACTATATTTTGAACAGGTGCTCGATCAGACCTATTTTGAATAAGACCCCCTATGAACTATTCAGAGGGAGGAAGCCAAACATTTCTTACTTCAGACCCTTTGGATGCACTTGTTTTATCCATAACAATGGAAAAGTCAATCTTGGTAAGTTTGATGCAAGAAGTGATGAAGGTATATTTCTTGGTTACTCTCTAAATAGCAAAGCTTATAGAGTTTACAATAAAAGAATCAAACTGGTTGAAGAGAGCATTCATGTTATTTTTTATGAAAGCTATGATGGTTCTTTGAGTGAAAGTTTTGCAGACTTGAATTTAAACAAGCATAAATCAGAGGAAGAGACTGAGAATCCATCAGGATTCAAGAAAGGCTCAGAAGAGAATAGAAGACATTTTCAAGACCTTGAAAATGGTGCTCAAGACCTTGAAAATACAACTCAAAGCATTGAAAAAGATGATCAGAAGGATTCAAGTGACAAAGCCACTACTTCAAGACCATGAAAGATCTATGGAGAACCTGAACCATGGTCTCCAAGAAAGAGATTCAAATATCTCTCATCCCATCCAGCTGATAATATCATATCAGATCCAACCACTGGCACACAAACCATATCACAGTTGAAGTAATTATGTGCTTTTCATGCTTTTATTTCTCTTGCAGAACCAAAAACTGTGAAGGAAGCTTTATAAGAAGCAGACTGGATCATTCCTATGCAAAGTGAACTCATTGAGTTTGAAAGGAATAAGGTCTGGAACTTAGTTCCTGCACCTCCAAACAGTCTGTCATTGGTACCAGATGGGTATTCAGAAACAAGTTGGATGAAAGTGGCAATGTGATCAGAAACAAAGCAAGGTTATTTTCTCAAGGTTACAATCAAGAAGAAGGTATTGATTATGAGGAAACCTTTTCTCAAGTTTCCATGTTAGAAGAAATTAGAATTTTGCTTGCATTTGCATCTTACAAGAACATGAAACTGTTTAAAATGGATGTGATATGTGCTTTCTTGAATGGGTACTTGCGAGAAGAAGTTTATGTTGCACAACCACCTGGTTTTGAAAATGATAAGTTTCCAGATCATGTCTACAAACTTGACAAAGCTCTTTATGGTTTGAAACAAGCTCCAAGGGCTTGGTATGAAAGATTGTCAAAATTCTTACTTGAAAATGATTTCAAAAGAGGTTTAGTAGACAAGACTCTTATCATTAAGACTCATGAGAAAGATTTAATTGTAGTTCAGATATATGTTGATAATATACTGTTTGGAGCTACTAATGATCAATTATCCAGAGATTTCTCAAGTCTTATGAGCAGTGAATTTGAGATGAGTATGATGGGAGAGTTGAACTTCTTCCTAGGACTTCAAATAAATCAATTGAAGAAGAGCATCTTTCTGCATCAAAGCAAGTACACAAGATTACTACTAAGTAAGTATAGCATGGCTCAATGTAAGGAAGCCAAGACCCCTATGAGCTCTACACTATCCTTAGACAAGGATGAAACTGGTAAGAGTGTCAACGTAAAAGAGTATAGAGGCATGATTGGTTCATTACTCTATCTGACAGCAAGCATACCAGATATTATGTTTAGTGTATGCATGTGTGCTAGATTTCAAGATGATCCAAAAGAATCACACTTAAATGCTGTGAAGAGAATTTTCAGATATCTCAATGGTACCAAAGACTTAGGGCTTTGGTATCCAAGACATTATAACTTCTCTTTGAGTGGTTTTTCAGATGCTGACTTTGCAGGTTACAAGGTTGATAAAAAAAGTAATTCAGGAAACTGCCAATTCATTGGATCATCCTTGATTAGTTGGCATTCCAAGAAACAGAATTCAGTTGCTCTATCAACAGCTGAAGCTGTATATATAGCTGCAGGAGCATGTTGCTCACAAGTATTATGGATTGCTCAACAACTAAAAGACCTCAGATTTGATTTCAAGGGGATACCTATTAAGTGTGACAACACTAGTGCAATTTCAATTACAAAGAATCCAGTGCAATACTCAAGAACCAAGCACATTGATGTCAGACACCACTTCATCAGAGATCATGTGAGAAAGGTGATATTGTTCTTGAATTTGTTGCTAATAACATGAAAATTGCAGATATCTTCACCAAACCATTAGCAGATGAAAGTTTCTTAGTTCTAAGACTGGAATTGGGAATGCTAAATAAGGATGCATTGGTTTAGGGGGAGCATCAGGTAAGAAAGGTAAGCTGTATGTGTTTAAAAAGGTTTGAAATGAGTTTCAAAGCCTTGAAAATCTGTTCAAAGCCTTGACTGTTACTTGTTGCAGTGTTACATCATTTGAAGACCTTGAATTTCAAAGCCATGAAATTGTGTCTGCTACACTGATAGTCAATAATCTTGGATCATTCTGAGTTGGGTGATATCTCTGTAGATATTTGCCTAATACAGCCCCTACCCTTTTCTAAAATTTATTTTAGCCAAAAATAGTATTAGTATATTCTATTTTCCAACGGCATAAAAGTTTTGAAATCTCTCTGATCATTGCAATTCTTTTGAGAATCAGAGAGATACTAGTTTCCTTTTGAAACTCAAACTCTTTCAGTATTTATCCTCTTCTCTTCTCCTTCATTTCGTATCATTCCATCTCTCTTTATTCTTCTCCCAAACCCTAATGAGCACAAGAAGATCCTCAGATAGAATCGAGATGGCTGGAGGTTCGAAACCTTTCTTAGAGAAGAAAAGAAAAGCACCAGTGGAAGAGGTTCAAGAAGTCAGTGGAGACTCCAGCTCAAGAACTCCCAGTGCAGAGGCAGTCCAAGATCCTCCTCCACCTATGAAGAAGGTCAAGAAGGCTACAACCTCCTCTTCAGAAAAGAAAAAGAAGCAGAAGGCTGTTACAGAGAAGCAACAAGAAACAGAGCCTACCAGTTCAAATAAGGTGAAGAAGAAAGCAACTCAGGCAGAAAAATGGAAAGGGAAGGTAACAGCAGCACAAACAGAAGGACATTTGGAGAAAGCATTGCAGATCTATTAACAAGACTCAACAAAGAACACATCACCAGATGAGACATGGTTTGTCTCAAACATCACTAAAGGTCAGTGGTTAGATGGTTTTGCTTCAAGATCTATTGGTTTTTGCAGTTTGGTTAATAAGTATGTGTTGGAACACATGAAACTTAAGTGTATCTCTATGTTGAAGAAGAGTTCCTTTAGGTGTATGCTGAATCCTAGAGAAATAGCCTACCCTAGACTCACCAGACTCTTCTACCTGAAGCTGACCCAAGTTAAGAGAACTGCACACTTGGTGATCAAATCTAAAGTTGTTGGGATAGTAATTGAACTGGATCACTCTAAGTTTGCCAATGTGTTAGGGTGTCCAAAGAGGCATGGTGCTAGTAACCATCCACGAAAGTCATAAACTTTGAAGCTAGCCAAAGAAGAGTTCTTTTGTCCAAACATCTCAACCTCAGCCAAACAGTTAACACATTCTGTGTTGAATGTTGAAGCCAAAGTCCTTCATACTATACTGGTGAGATGTGTCTTTCCCCGAGATCACTCTAGAGAGTTGGTGACTGAGAGAATGCTGCACATCATGTATCAGGTTATGCATGGCTATGAGATTGGTCTTTGAAAACTAGTAATTGAACACATGCTCTTTAGCCTAACCAGTAAAAGGATTCACCCTCTACCCTATGCAAACCTGCTCACTTTGTTCTTTGAGCATTTTGAGATTCCATTCACTGGAGAGGAATCAGTCACATATGGATTCAGGGAACTCAATGAGAAAGCCTTGGAGAACATTGGAGTTGTGAAGACAAAAGAGAAAGTTCTGAAACTTTACTCAGACTTAACTGAAGTAGAACTAGGTGTAAAGAAGTTTCCTAGCCCAGTACCTTGACTCCCACTTCAAGTCAGACTTCTCAGCCTACAGACAATCAGAGACTTGATGGTTTGGAGCTAGACATGGAGGATGTCAAAGCAACTGTTTTTGGACTGGAAAGTGATTTGCGGCATGTCAAGTACGTGGTGGAAAGTATCTTTAGAAGCATGAATTTGATTGATGTTCCTTAGGATCCTGAAGTAACAAAGAAAGGAGACTTTGAAAAGGACTTGCCTAGTGAGGATTCAGACCAGGAAGAAGCTACTCCTATTTTAGACAAGGGAAAGCAAGTAGCAGAACAGGTTCAAGATGAAGCCAATAGCCCTGACTCAGATGAACTGCTGATCACATTGAAGAAGAAAAAGAAATCTCCAAAGGCTGCTGAAAAGGACAAGAGTGAAGAAGCAACTGTTGAAGGTAGGACTGTAGAGGAACAAGAAGAGCTGGACAAGACTGATGAAGAAGACAATGAGAAAGAAGAAGGAGATCAGGAGGAAGATGAAGATCCAACCCCTTAAACTTCCCTATTCTTTCTTCCACATTCTCTCTTCTTTAAAAGTATTTCTTTTAAGTTTTCAAAATTTTCCAGGCACTTGATCCAACATCTTCTATCTTTTTTATGAAAGTACAAAATGGGGAGAAAATTATAGGTTTTTAGAGTTTTTAGATTTTAGCTCTTAGGTTTATTTGGTGTTATTTGCTGAACTGTTTAAATTTTTGTTGGTATTATTGAATAAGATGGATCTTTTTGGAAATATTGTGTTTTATATCGTGGACTAGTCAGTTTATTTTTCAGAGACTAAGGTTCAAATATAATTTGGTTTTGTCTTTCACCAAGGGGGAGATTGAAAGATCAGGTTGTGCAAGACTTGAAATAGCTCTATTTCAAGGCCATGAACCAGCTTTCAAATCCTTGAATTAATTTCAGAGGCTTGAAAATAGTTTGGCTATTTTCAAGGCCTTGAAACTGGATTCAAAGCCTTGAAACTGGTTAACCTGACTACACACTCTCAGGGGGAGTTTTCTGCTAACTCTCTGATTTGATTCACTCTCTCTCTCTCTCTCTCTCTCTCTCTCTCTCTCTCTCTCTCTTTCATATTTTTCATTCTCTGTTGTTGGATGATGAAAGAAAAATTGTTATAACATGTTTGCTATCTTAATATATCATCTGTTTGACCATGATAATGCAGGACATTTTGTTTCTAAGTTTTGCAGGATTGTTTCCTAAACTGAATTGCTGCACACTTGGACACTCTGATCCTGTGATCAATCAGACGTTATGACAGCTTCTCATGGTGGTTAAATGAAAGATTACAAAAAAATCTCTGAAGATTGTGATCATCCAACCGTTGGAGAAGATTTCAAAGTAGTCAAACTTTGTTGCGTACAAAATATGAAGGTTGTTGCTGAAAATCTGGGGAGATTTGCAGAGCTGTATGAAGTATAAATAGAGCTCAAATTCGAAGCAACAAGAACCAACACTCAACGGGCAAATACACAGAAATTATTTTTGATTGACAAGCATCAAAGAAGTTCTTCATTTCTTCCAATCCATTAACAGAAGTTCACTGCACTTCACTGCAGTTTTCTACTCTTAAGTCTTTTGTATAGAGCTATATTGGTAGATCATTTCTGTATTTTATCTACATATATTCTCAAGGATTGTTCAAATTCAACATTAGAGAATTCTAATTTAATCAGTTAGCTAGAGCAGGTACTAGACAGGTCAGGGAAAACCACAAGCTGAAACAGAGTAAGGGAACTCTCTGTGCTTGAGTTCTGGGGCTTAGCTTTTGATTAATAAGAATTGAGTTGAAAATCCAGCAGGGATCTAATCCCTGAGGTAGAGACGTAGGTCCAAGTGGACTGAACTCTATAAATCACTTGTCTTGTGTATTTTCAGTTCATTTACTTTCATAGCTTTTGCAGCACACGAAAACTGTTTATTTAATCAAGGGTTTGAAGTTGTTTTCAAGGCCTTGAGAAAGGCATACTTGCTCTATACTTTTGCATCTACTCCAAAGGCTTGAACTTGATTTCAAGGCCTTGAATTTCATTGTTTGCACAAGTTTTCATCTTCCTAGCAAGTTTTGCAAAAAGTTGGCATATTCTATTCACCCCCCCCCCCTTATAGAGTATCTTAGCTGCATATACATTTTCATACTCATACTTTCACCGACATATGCAGATAACCGTGTAATGTTCCCTATATATACGGTCGAACGTGCCGTTACGAGGCGGATATCTAGCCGCCATTCACGGGCTCATTAACCCCTCGTAACGGTCACTTCTCAACTATATATAGGAACGTTGGCCTTCTATGGCAACTCTCGGATCTTTTGCTACTCGTTATATACTTTCTCTCTCTCTCAAGAACAGTTAAAAAGTGCTTACTCTTCCCCTACACCAACCTACAATCTCTCTGTTCATTGTTCTTGTTCTTATTCTCTGTTGGAGGTGATCTTCGTCGAGGATTTCCTTGTACACAACTGTAACACATGAAATTCTCTTTCTTTTACCTTGCATCTCAATCTTTCTCTTATATCTTAAACGGGAAATATCATTCCCAATCTATCTCTTCTTTCCTTTTAAAAATATCTTTCTCAAAGAAACTCATACTGTTATCTTGTTGATACGGGGAAGATCCACTTTCACTAAGCTACCAAGACCTTAAGTGTCGGCACCCCCCTCAGACTCCTCGCGGCCATGGAGCGACCCGACAGGTTGCGACCGGGTCAAAATAATACCGGTCGAGTGACCGTACTCAACACGACCAATCTAGCAAAAATATAACGATCCCCGCACAACTCTTTCCACTTTACAATATTAACGGATTATTATTCTTGTGTGACATCCTCAAAACATTTATCACAAAACATAATCAATATCAAGTAAATCATGTACGTCATAAAACACATTTTGAGACAGATTATAAAATCATATTTCGACACAAAAGAAGGTAGGCACGCTAGACTTGGCATGTTTACTCGCCTCAATAATACGGCAAATAGCACGTAAGCTCTTACAGGTAGACGTAGCCCTCTTCTACAAATTCGTCACCTACAAATTTAAAATTTCTAATTAATCGAAAGTTCGACTCGAACATGATATGCAAGTGACGACGTGAGAAAGTCCAATTTTGTTTAAAACAAAGTCTAAATCTCTCTTTGTTGCTATAATTGTCAAGATTGTGCTAGTTTAAAATAATTATATCCTCAAATTATAATTATCTAATATAACTATAAAATTTTCACAAATAATACACGTGTATATTTTAAATAGTGAGAAAAATATATTTACTTTTAGAACATCCTAAATTATAAACTCTTATAATAGGAAAATACTGTCTTAGACTTTATTATAAAGCAACATATTTTATTTTTAATATTCTACACAATTATATTTTACTTTCGTAACGTAAATTGTCCATAGCAAAGAAATTGTTTAATTAACTGAATGAATTTTTGGAGATATATTTTTAATTTTTTAATAAAATATCAAGGTACTAAATTGTCTAGGCATTGATATCATAAAAATATCTATTGGGACAACAAGTTTTGTCTAACATATTTTCATAAATATGATAAAATAGGTATTATAATCGAAATTAAGATAAACATTGGTTAAATTCCTAAGTACTTCTAATTAATTTTTAAGTTATGTTATTCAAAAAATTATTTAGATAACTAGTTTATTTAAAACATGAAATTGCTTTCCTTTGGGATTAAATAATTTAACAAAACCGATATTGAATATTGAATAAATAGGCACAATATATTTTATTTGTTTAGTTTCCAAGAAAGAAAATGCTGGTTTACTTTAGAATACATATTTATTACAAAATTTAAACACCAAAATTACATTTGTGTAGTTAAAATGAAAACTAGAATAATTAGAAAATGATTCTAATCCAATTTCCTATTTTTAATTTAATTTTTATATATAATGTTATGTAAACTACATTCTACTGCCCTATATTATTTTAAAAGGAAAAAAAAATAACCCCCTACTTAATAAAAGCAGTTTCATATTCAACAATACATACCCCCGAAGTTTCAGAATGTAAAAATTACCCCCAAGTTCACCAATACTCTCAAATCATCATCTTCTTCACCAATAAACTCAGATCCTATTTTAACTAACAAGATTGCATTTTGATTGCATAAAACGATTAATTAGAGGATTTAGAGTGTACCCACATAAAAATCGCTGAAAATGATTGAGAAACGAGGCAGTTTGAGCCTCCGAAAAAGTCACCGGTGATCATGGTCGTCCGGAGCTTTTTTGGTCACTTCTGGGCGCGGATGAACCCTCCTGGGTACTGTTCACGGCCTCTGGAGGCTGAAGAGATAGAGAGATGGAGGTATGTAGCCTTGTTTCGGTCGGGCCAAGCTTGTCGCCGGAAAAATGGTGGACGGCGGCGATAGTGGCTTCGATGCTCTGTTGCTGCTGCCTCCTTGCTGCTTCTGATGCTTTCTTGGACTGCCAGATAGTGGCGGCTGTGGCCTCGTCGGGGTGGCCGCCTTTGGCTCAGCCGGTGACTGCTCCGGCTGGGAAGCAGTTGCTGCTTACTTCGAGTGACAGAGAAGATAGAGGGATAGAGGGGAGGAGGGAGCTGTGATGGTGGCGGTGGTGCTGGTCGGGTGGTAATGAAGAGAAAATTGTGTTTTGGGAGTGAAAAAATTCATACGGAGATTGGGAACTGCTCCCACTTTTATTTTTTTGATTATTATTATTATTATTATTATTATTATTATTATTATTATTATTATTATTATTATTATTATTATTATTATTATTATTATTATTATTATTATTATTATTATTATTATTATCTTTTATCAAGTTGCTCACTAGGATTTAGAACTTCTTCAAACTACAATTTCTATCCCCAACTTAACTAGCATATACTTTTTAAAACTACGACTATCTCCCATGTCGTCATATAATGAAATGCTACTATAAGATTTTTTATATGTCGCAACAACCATTACACATAATATGATAACTTTATTAATATATAGTACATGTGGCGCGAGAGCGGTACAAGGATTAAGGTCACGAAAACTAAAGGGTAACATTCCTGTCCCCCTTAGAGGAGTAACGTCCCCGAAACTCATTTTACTTCTACAAAGAGGTCTGGATACTTTTTCCTCATATCATCCTCTGCTTCCCAAGTAGCCTCTTCCATTTGTTTGTTCGTCCATAGAACTTTGACCAGCTTAACCCTCTTGGTACGTGTGTCTCTTTTCTTAGTGTCCGTGATCTTCACGGGATGCTCTTCGTATGTCAGAGACGGGACTAACTCAATGGGTTCGGGATCCAACACGTGGGATGGTTTTGGTACATACATTTTTTAGCTGTGATATGTGAAAGACATTGTGCACTCGCCCCAAATTGGATGGTAGGTCCAACTGATAAGAAACTTCTCCAATTCTCTCATGAATGTCATATGGCCCGATAAACTTTGGCCTCAATTTCCCCTTCTGATTGAATCTTGTTACTCCCTTTGTAGGATAAACCTTAAGAATCGCCTTTTCACCCACTTGAAACTCTAATGGTCTCCTCTTTTCATTCGCATAGGACTTTTGCCTGTCCTGAGCTGCTTTCATTCTCTGATGGATGAGTCGTACTTTTTCGGTCATTTCTTCGATCATTTATGGTCATATCACCACTGTCTCGCTGATGTCACTCAAGCATAGAGGCGTTCGACACTTCCTCCCATAAAAATCTTCATGGGGTGCCATGCCAATGCTGGCGTGGTAGCTATTGTTATACGAGAATTCTATCAGTGGAAACCTGTCAACCCATGACCCTTGGAAATCCATAACACAAGCCCTTAGCATTTCCTCCAGTGTTTGAATGGTCCTTTCTCTTTGTCCATCTGTGGCTCGGTGGAACGTTGTACTGAATCGTAGTTGGGTTCCTAACGCTTCTTGAAGAGCCTTCAAAAAATGAGAGAGGAAATTAGGGTCACGGTCTGGAATTTTTTAACTCGGAACCCCATGATATCTTACTAAGTTCTTGACATACACATCAGCTCTTTGCTCCATGGTCCAAGTGTCCTTCATTGGGTTAAACATTGCTGTCTTAGTCAGGCGATCTACCACTACCCATATTTGATTGAGTCCATTCTTTGATGTTGGCAAGGCATTTATGAAATCCATCGAGTTGGAATCCCACTTCCAAACTAGAACATCCAATGGCTGAACCAAGCCTCCGATTCTCTTGTGTTCAAACTTCACATTCTGACAGGTCAAGCATCGGGCTAAAAACTCAGCTACTTCTTTATTTATGTTGGGCCACCAAAAGGTCTTCTTCAGATCCTTGTAGAGTTTGTTGCCTCCAGGATGGATAGAATAAGGCGTGTTGTGTGCTTCGCGAATTTATTTTTTCTTTGGTTTCCTCGCACTTTTGCGGTACACACCACCTTCCCTTGTCGCGAATGCTCCCATCATCATGAATCTTGAAGTCTTTGGCTTCTCCTGCTGCAACCTTCTTCCTGATCCTTTCTAGCTTCACGTCTAAAGCTTGGTTGATCATTATTTCCTCAATGAAGTCTACCACAACTGTCATGCTCCCAAGTAGGCCCGACACTGTTCCTTGTTCCACCACTTCAATTTCAAGCTTTTTGAATTTGTGGCATAGCCAGTTCAGCAAGACTATCATATCATTAATCATGGCTCGACTTTCGACCTAACGCATCGACGACCACATTTTCCTTTCTTTCTTGGTACTGGACACGCAAGTCATAGTCCTTGATAATGCAACAACCCCCTTATCCGGCTCGAGACAAGACCGGGAGGGCGATGCTTTACGGAACCGGCGGAACTCAAAAGCAAATCAAACCACAACACTTCGTTATAATATTAAACAGATACATTAAAATTTAGGTCTTACACACAAGCTAATTACTATTACACATTAGCATTACTAGAAGTACTTGTGACAGTAAAGGTCTGGACGATTCTCGCACCCTTCTATTGCTAATCCCAGGCTCCAAGACCTGCGGTGCAAAGGAAAATAAGTACCACAGTTTTGGAAGTCAGCAATGAAATACTGAGTGAGATACACCTTAGCATGTAAAACATGAAAGATGGAATATGTTGTTGAGTTACAAGTTAAATAAAATAACAGTAACAAGTATGAGTAAGAAAATTATCACAGTTCGACGCAAAATAAATAAGAGTGCTAGCAAGAATTATCACAATGTAAAATTCAAAAATCCAATTGGTATGCATAGTAACCGGATATAATAATTCCAACAGAGGGCCTCCCAAATATTGATATCCCTACCGAACAAGGCATAGAGAAGAAACTCCCAAATCGGTGTTTCCGGCTAGAGCCGATAAATTCAAGACTTCAACAAGAAGTCAGGGGAAACTCCAGAGTCTGTGTTTCCGGACAGAGCCAACATAACAATAGTCCAGGACCACAATAATTTTTCAAGGGAAACTCCCTGCTATCGGTGTTCCCGGACGGGGCTAACATTGTAACAATAGTCCAACTAATTCGTGTACATGTAATGTTCCACTTCACAATTTTAAATAATTATTATTTTTGAGTGACAGTTTCAAGGAATCATTTCGAAACATAAACAAACTCAAGTAAAGCATGTGAATCAGAAAACACATTTTGAGACAAGTTGTAAAAAATCACATTCGACATGAAAGAAGCAAGGCACACAAGGCTAGGCATGTAAACTCTCCTGAAGTCGACTCAGCAGTTAGTATGAAGGGGCATCGACGAAGCATGTGTCCAAGAATCCGTCCCCTATAATTTACAAGTCTTTATTCACAATGATGCCACTCCTGGGAAAATAAATGCATGGATGTTTGTCTAGGTCAGGTACTAAGTCCATCCCAAAAATCCCAATTAACGCGCTTTCTCAAGTGGTATACTCACGTGTCAAATACAAGATCTACATGAATATGATTCTAAATATCTCTAATGCCCATATATGTATGTTCAATGTCACAAATAAGTCACACATAACACTTAGAAATTCCAAAAACTCAAGTTTTTAAAAAAATGTGAAACTACAATTATGGATAGAATTGTAGCCCTGAATTTAGCGTCATATTTACCATATCAAAACATTTATAAAAATCATGAAATTAATTTATGATCAACCTATATGTGTCTACTTTCGTAAATATCAAGATAATCATGAATAGATAGTATAAAACTCAAGTTACAAAATTAACAAAAATGCCGATCAGAGAAGAGTTTGGCAGCAACTTTCAACTTTGCAAGGTGATTACTACCACTTGGAGAATAGAAATGATGCTCATATTCTCCAGAATTAATCATCAGTGTATCCAATTACAACACAAGAAGGAGGAGGTTCCAAAAATATTTGAAAATAGGGTTTTTAGTTAAAATGGCAAGATATAGTCTTGAAACAGAGTTTCAAAAAACATGCGAGTTCAAATAACCATTAATCATTAACTAAGAATTAAAGAGGATGATTATGTTACAAAATGACCCCCTATGAGTTTAGTTTCATAAAATGTAGGACATGAAAAAATTACTGAGACAAAATCTGAAGAAATACCACGGTTTTTACAAACTGGTCAGATTGTAAAGACATCAAATTTTCACCTCGAACACTAAAAACATGATCAATCCACTTCCATGATACATGCAACTTTAGAAACATGTTTTTATACCCAAATAAAACCAATTAGACACACAAAAAGAGATAAAAATATAAATTTGGGGAATCATGTGAAGAATTTGAAAGAAAACAAGTTTAAAGTCTCCAATTCATGTTCTAGACACACATGCATCACAATCCAAGAAATCACCAACATGACATGATGAAAACCAAACATGCACAAGCTATAAAAGAGATATAGAGTAAATAGTACTTACAATACCAACCCCAAGAAGGATTAGAAGTGTTTGGAGACCTTGGAGAGCTTGGGCCTTGAAGAGCTTAAGAGGCTTCCATAGAGGATATGAAGAAAAAGAGGAAAATGATGAAGGAAATGAAGGAGTTGATGATGGAGCTGAATTTATTGGGTTGGTTCAGCACCAAATAGATAGAGAGATGTATTGGAGAGTGATGGAGAGAATCAATTGGGGGTAGTTTTTTATGGTATGCAACTTATAGTAATAGGAAGAGTAGTACTAGTATTATTTAATTGAGTTGACTTGGTAGTGGTGGGGAGGGGCTTATGTGCAATTACAAATCTCCAAACTAGTAGTTGTGGTAGAAATTGAAGTATAAAAAAATGAGGGTTGAGATGCGAATATTGAAAATTGATGGTATGTACAAGATTACACATACAAGAGGGGTATTTTCGGAATGCGATACTAACTAATAAAAATTAACACAAAATTATCTTATTTGCACTTTCGATAATAAAAATAGCAAGTACTCAAAGACATCCAAAATTTTATAAATTATAAAATAATCCCAGAACGGAATACTTGATAATCATAAATGCAACATAATACCCCTATACTTTAGAAACTAAAATTAAGTAAAGAGTCCGTTTGAAATATTATTTTCTTGAAATTGCCAAATATTTTTCTGAAATTACCAAATAACCCCTAATTAAAATACGGGGTAATACATCCTCCCCCCTCCCCTTAGAGTGAGCTTCGTCCTCGAAGCTGTGACAGGACACTAAAGTCTCAATGGGTTTCCTAAATGAAATGCACAGAGATTAAGTTCAGAATGCTTGCCTTCTTTGTTTTCTATTGCAGGAGCCTCAGTTTCACTCATCACAAAGATCTGACAAGACGGTCTCTTCTTTCTTCCCTGGGCTACATTCCCTCCATTTTCTGTTCTTGTTATTTCCAGCTTCGTTGTTAGAATTCACATTCCGATTGTGCCCTCCATTTCCATTGCCACAATAGTTGCCTTGCTGAACCACTCTGACATTTTTATTGTTGTTGTTACGAGGCTAGTTTCCCCCATTCCTGTTGTTTTGCCGGAAACCATTCCTATTCTGATTCTGGCAGTTCCCTTGGTAGTTTTGCCCGTTTTCCTGGTCATTCCTCTGATCGTATCCCCCAGTGTTACCTTGTTGATCCTCATCCGACATCCTTATCCTATAGTCGTTATAGATGTGGCCTTGAATGCCGCAGTACAAACAAATCATGGGTGTTCCGTCGCAAGTGTATCCACGACGACTGCGACCACATCTGTTGCAGCTGGACTGGTACTTGTTGACTCCATTTCCATGGTTCTGATGATGATTTCCTCCACTGAAATGCTTATCTGCCCCTTGATTGCTCCTTCCTTGGCCATGGTAGCCAGCCTCTGAACCTTCCACTTTTCTCTTCTTCAATTGTTGCGCCATCACCTGGTCGACTCTCTAGATGTTAGCGGTGATTTCGTATGCCTCTGACAAGGTGTCACAGGTTTTGGTGAGCATGGTTCTCTGAATTTCAAGTTTTAGACCTTCTATAAAGCGAGTGACCATGCGCCTTTTAGTAGGCACCGTGTCCTCTACAAACCGGGCTAACTCCACAAACTTGTCATATTAGTCTATTACAGAGTCGTTTCCTTGCTTCAGCGTGATGAACTCCTAGTACTTCCTCTCCTTGACATGCTCTAGATAGAAGGCAATTCTCATCGCAGTCTACAGTGTCTCCCAGTTGAAACCTTCTTAAGCCATGAATCTTGCTCGATTGGCTGTCCACCAGTTATCAGCTTTTCCCTCAAATTAGAATGTCGCCTCTTTAATCTTGCGAGCTTCTGCGCATTCCATGGCCTGGAAAATCTTGTCGAAGTCCCTTATCCAATTCTCAAGCAACACGGGATCCTCTTTCCCATAGAAGCAACTTGGGTTTCGCTGAGCTACCTTCTTAGCCCAATCGGTTCCCGTTCAATGAAAACACCATTTTTGTTGTTCTGGTTGTTGTTATTTTGGTTGCCATTGTTCACTACCTGAACAAACTAACCCATCTGATTGATCAATAAAGCCGCATGTAGGTGTAGTTCTTCTCCTTCCATTTTTCACCCGAAAAGATCTCTTAACGCAACACACGTACTAACACAAGTTACATGTGACAACCAGCGAGCATTTAATATCAATCAATAACACAATATAGCTCATCGAGATATACAAAGAAGAACCACACATAAAGGTCATAGAAGTACGACTTCGTACCTATATACCGTAATTGGAACTAGGGGCCAACACGAAACATAATAATGGCAGATAACAAGCAACAACAAATCATGCAAGAGGAAATCAACAATAATTCCCAAATACCCGGCTTTCCGTATTTTATCTTCCCCTAAGTTCATTTTAAGTTACCCTACAGGTTTTAATTCATTAGGGGAAAGAACTGCTCTGATACCATCTGCAACAACCCCCTTATCTGGCTCGGGACAAAGACCGGGAGGCCGATGATTTATAGAAGCGCCGAAACTCAAAATCAAATCAAACGACAACACTTAGTTATAACATTAAAAAGATACATTAAACTTCAGGTCTTACACACAAGCTAATTATTATTAAACATTAGCATTACAAGATGTACTTGTGAAAATAAAGGTCTAGATGAGTCTCGCACCCTTCAATTGCTAATCCTTAGCTCCTACCTTCGGTGGGATGGAAAAAAAGAACCGCAGTTTTGAAAGTCAGCAATGAAATACTGAGTGAGATACAACTTAGCATGTAAAACAGGAAAGATGGAATATGTTGCTGAGTTACAAGTTAAATAAAATAAAAGTAACAGAGTATGAGTCAAAAAATTATTAGAGTACGACGCAAAATAAATAAAAGTGCTACAAGAATTATCACAATATAAAATTCACGAATCCAATTGGTATGCATAGTAACCGGATATAATAATACCAATAGAGGGCCTCCGAAATAATGATATTCCTAGCCAACAAGGCATAGAGTGGAAAATCCCGAATCGGTGTTTTCCACCGGAGCCGATAAATTCAAGACTTCAACAAGAAGTCAGGTGAAACTCTAGAGTGTGTGTTTCTGACTGGAGTCAACATAACAATAGTCCAGGAACACAACAAGTAGTCAAGGGAAACTCCCTGCTATCGGTGTTCGCGGCCAGAGCCGACATTGTAACAATAGTCCAACTGATTCCGGTACATGTGATGTTCCACTTTACATTTTTAACAAATTATTATTTTTGCGTGACAGTTTCAAGCAATCATTTCGAAACATAATCAAACTCAAGTAAAGCATGTGAATCACAAAACACATTTTCAAACAAGTTGTAAAAATCACATTTGACACGAAAGAAGCAAGGCACACCAGGCTAGGCATGTAAACTCACCTGAAGTCGACTGAGCAGTTAGTATGAAGGGGCGTTGACGAAGCCTGTGTCCACGAATTCGGCCCCTACAATTTACAAGTCTTTAGTTACAATGATGCCTCTTCTGGGTAAATAAATGCATGGATGTTTGTCTAGCTCGGGTACTAAGTTCATCCCAAAAATCCTAATTAATCCGCTTTTTCAAGTGGTATACTCACGTGTCGAATACAAGCTATTCATGAATATGATTCTAAATGTCACTAGTGCCCATATATTAATGTTCAATGCCACAAATTAGTCAAACATAACACTTAAAAATTCTAAAAACTCAAGTTTTATAAAAAAATGTGAAACTAAAATTTTGGACAGAATTGTAGCTCTGACTTTAGAGGAATATTTACCATATCAAAAGATTTCATGAAATCATGAAATTAATTATATGTGTCTACTTTCAGAAACATGAATAAATTTATGCATAGCTATTAGTAAACTCATGTTACGAAATTAACAAAAAATGATGTTCAGAGAAGAGTTTGGCAGATGCTTTCAACTTTGCAAGGTGATTGCTACCACTTGGAGTATAGAAATGATGTGCATCTTCTCCAGATTTAATCAATAATGTATCAAGTTACAACACAAGGAGGAGGTGCCAAATGTTTCTGAAAATAGGGTTTTTAGTGAAAATGGCAAGATTGGTCCTGAAACAGAGTTTCAGAAAACATGCAAGTTCAAATGACCATCACTCATTAACTAAGAATGCTATGATGATGATTTTTTCACAAAATGACTCCCTCTGAGTCTAGTTTCATAAAATGTAGGACTTGAAAATTTGAAAGAGACAAAAGTGGAAGAAAGACTACGTTTTTGACAAATTGGTCAGATTGTAAAGACATAAAATTTTCACCTAGAACACTCCAAACATGATGAATCCACTTTCATGATGCATGAAACTTGAGAAGCATGTTTTTATACTAAAATACAACCAATAAGACATAAACAAATTAATCAAACAAGAAATGTGCAAAATCATGTGAAGAACTTGAAAGAAAACAAGTTTAAAGTCTCCAATTTATGTTCTAGACACACATGAAATACAATCCAAGAAATTTCCAACAAGACATGAAGTAAACCAAACATGCACAAGCTATAAAAGAGATATAGAGTAAATAGTACTTGCAATACCATCCCTAAGAAGGATTAGAAGTGTTTGGAGGCCTTGGGAGCTTGGGCCTTGAAGAGCTTAAGAGGCTTCCATGGAGGATATGAAGAAAAAGATGAAAATGATGAAGGAGATGAAGAAGATGATGATGGATCTGAATTGATTGGGTTGTTTCAGCCCCAAATAGAGAGAGAGAGATGTATTGGAGATTCATGGATTGGGGGTAGTTTTTTATGGTATGCAACTTATAGTAAATGGAAGACTAGTATGAGTATTATTTAATTGAGTTGACTTGGTAGTGGTGGGGAGGGGTTTATGTGAAATTACAAATCTCCAAACTAGTAGTTGTGGTAGAAATTGAAGTATAAAAAAATGAGGGTTGAGATGCGAGTATTGAAAAATTATGGTAAGTACAAGATTGCACATACAAGAGGGGTATTTTCGGAATGCAATACTAAATAATAAAAATTAACGCCAAATTATCTTATTTTCACTTTCGATAATAAAAATAGAAAGTACTCAAAGATATCCAAACTTTATAAATTACAAAATAACCCCAAAACGGAATACTAGATAATCATGATACCACATAATACCCCTATACATTAGAAACTAAATTAAGTCAAGAATAATTTTGAATATTATTTTCTTGAAATCGTCAAATATTTTTCCGAATTTACCAAATAACTCCAAATTACAGAACGGGGTATTACAGATAATCTCTAGCCATCTCCGCTGCTTGTTGTTCAGCTCCTTCTGCGTGAAGATGTACTTCAGGCTTCTATGGTCCGTATAAAGCTTGCAAACTGCCCCGTACAGATGATGTCTCCATGTCTTCAGCGCGAAAACTATTGCTTCCAACTCCAAGTTATGCGTAACATAGTTCTCTTCGTGGCGTTTCAGTTGTCTTGAGGCATAGGCAATTACCCTTCTTTCCTGCATAAGCACACATCCTTACCCCTTCTTCGATGCATCGTTGTACACTTCAAACTCTCCCGAGTTGTTTGTTAGAGCTAGTACTAGTGCCGTAGTCAGTTTTTCCTTCAGGTTCTGGAATGCTTCTTCATTGCTATCGTCTCACTATTATTTCAGTGCTTTCTTTTTTAGCGTAGTCTGTGGTCTAGCAATTTTGGAAAATTCCTTCACAAACCGCCGGTAATAATCTGCTAGGCCAAGGAAGCTCCTTATTTCAGACACGTTCTTCATTGTTGGCCAGTATTTAACTGCGGAGATCTTCCTTGGGTCCACTGATATCCCTTCCTTTGAGATGTGTGACCCAAGAATGGAACACGGTCAAACTATAACTCATATTTAGACAGCTTGGCATACAACTGTTCTTGTCTCAGAGTCTGCAACACTTCTTTGAGATGTTCTTCGTGGTTCTCCTCTCCCTTCGAGTACACGAGGATGTCATCGATAAAGACTACTACAAATCAATCCAGAAACGGCCTCACCGCCCTGTTCACTAGATCCATGAACACTGGAGGCGCATTGTTCAGACCAAACGGCATCACAGTGATCTCATAATGACCATATCTGATCATGAAGGCAGTCTTCGGGATATCCTTCTCAGCTACCCGAAGCTGATGGTACCCTGGCCTCAAATCAATCCTTGAGAAGAAACTGGCCCCTTGTCGTTGATCAAACAAATCGTGAATCCAGGCTAGAGGGTACTTGTTCTTGATGGTTGCACTATTTAACTCTCGGTAATCAATGCATAGCCTCAGGCTTCCATCTTTCTTCTTCACGAAGAGCACTGGCGCTCCCTAAGGTAAAACACTTGGTCATATATACCCCTTCTACAGGAGTTCTTGCAATTGATATTTGATCTCCTTCAATGCTTTTGGTGCCATTCGATATGGTGATTTCGAGATAGGAGTAGTTCCAGGTGCTAAGTCTAGGGTAAACTGCACTTCTCGTTTGGGTGGCATCCCTTGAATCTCGTATGGAATGACATCGGGAAAGTTCCTTAGGACAGGTATCTCGTCAAGTATATTTTCCTTCTTGGATACATCCTGGACGTAACACAAGTAGGCAGAGTTTCCCTTCTTCAATTGGTTGACTATGGTCAAGGCTGACACTAGTCGAATGTGAGGTTCCCTTGTGATATAACGATTGGTGATCTTTACCCCCTTGGGTCCTTTCAACCAAACCTTAAAATCATAGAAATTAATAACTGCTCGATACATCCCGAGCAAGTCCATCCATAGAATAACATTTAACCCCCAAGGTCAAACTTTATTTAGGTTGGCTGGTAGGGTACTTGATAGGATTTTCAGCTCAACTTCCTCAAATATGGTGTCCCATACTGTTATTTGACTAGTAGGTGTTGCTACATGTATGGATATGATAGATGACTTATTCAAACTAGTTTCTCAACAAATGATGATGATATGAACGAGTAAGATGAAGAATCAAATAATACAAAAGCTGGTTGCTCATGGATAAGGAATGTACCAGTGAAAACTCCATGAGCATCTTCCGCATCAGTCTTTGTTATGACAGCAATCCTTCCGACATTGGCATTCGAAGTTCCAGCTCCTCCTGCTCCATTGTTTTTGATTGCAGCACCAACATTGTTGTTGCGATTCTGGCCACCATTCTGTATTGCATTCTCCTGGTTGTGTTTGAATGCCTTCCATAGCCATTACCTCCTTTATTTTGATGGTTGCCAAAGTTCCCATACCCAATCAGCTGGTTGTCGGTTCCCATACTGCTGGTTGTGCCTGAAATTGTTCCCATTTTGTTGGAAATTCCCCTGGTAGTTGTTCTGTTGCAGCCTCGGAAATTTCCCTCCTTGATTCACTTGCTGGTTCCCTGCTGGTGGCGATCGACATTCATAGGCTCGATGTCCCCTTCTACCACAGTTGTTGCAGGTGACGACATTTCCAGCAAAATCCTCTCCCAGGTGGTTCATTGGGCACTTCTTGTAGTAATAGCGGCGAACCCGCTGATTTCACTAATTCTGTTGGTTGGCTCCATACTGATCGTGATTACCTCCTCAATTGTTGGGCTGGAGTCTCTGGTTCCCCTTTCCGAACTTTTTTGTTACTTCCTCATGCCTCTTTTAGCTTGCGCTTATTGCGTTTCTCTTCTTGGGCGACACAGACTTGCCATATATCAGCAGCGTTGTCGTAGGCTTTGTGGAGAGTAGGATAGGTTCTATTTAACAGAGAATCCTACAGCCGATCATGCAGACCAAAGATGAATTTAGAAAATTTGACTCTTCATCGGGAACCGTGTTGCACGCAAATCGCATCAGCTCCATAAACTTCTGAAAATACTCTGTCGCGGAGTCATTTCCTTGTTGTTGACTCTGAAATTGTTGTTGCTTGCTCCTGTGCATATGAGAAGGATTAAAGCGGGTTCTGGAAGTAGTCTGCAGGGCTTCCAAATCGAATTTGGGATGCACCAAGAGGGTTTCTCGAGCATTCCTCCACCAGAGATTTGCCTCACTCTTCAGGTAAAACACCGTGGAGTTGACCTTCTGTTTCTCAGGGCATTTCACATTCTCAAGGATCTTGTCCATCTACATGATCCAGTCTTCCAGCTCTGCGGGTCTTCATTTCGCATGAAACTTGATGGTTTCATGTCCGCCAATTTCTTGGCCCAGTTACCTCCTGCATGAGCTCCATTTCCCATAATTTGATCCATTTGAGCAAAGAGCTGCTCCATGTTGTTGTTCTTATGTGCCATCTGTCCTTGCTGGGCTCTCCTGGTGTAGTAGCGCAGTGGTCTATCAGTGACATTCCTACACAATGACCTATATCATTTCTTAATCTATCATGGGCTCAAAAATTAACATAAATCACCTAATAACGTACATGCTCAACAGTCCCTATAACACAAGTATCAAACTTAAATATCATCTATCACATAGGAATTAAGACATGTGGCATCTAACAATTCATAATCATTAATTCTTTCATAAAACATCTCAAGTCTACAATCATCTTTTATGAGACACAATTCTATAATAATAACTTTGTCCTTCATTACCGGAGCAACGTATGTCCCACAGATAGCAAGAAAGACTATCACAACTAATGAATCCAAGTCCTGTCAAGTATATAATGCGTCTTGTGACAGAAAAAAAGGATGTGGGTGAGTGGGACTAATAAACTAGGACTCAAACTACCCAAAACCCAATCGGCTTGTCCAATTTTAATTTTAATTTCCTAATTTCATTTTAAGATTGCTCTACAGGTTTTAGTTTCTCTTTTTGGACAGCCGGCTCTAATACCAACTGTAACACCCCTTGATTCTCAAGCTTTTTGTTCCGGATAGGAGAGCCTAGAGGGTGCTACTCATAATGAAATTGCGGAAATCGAGAACAAACACTGCCATAATTATATATTACATATACCAACAGTCTTAAACAATGTCTTATACTATTATTACACAAAAGATGGAAATTATCTATAGTTTCAGTTACTAAGATTACTGATAACTCTAGATGAGTATGCGTTCCCCCCTCTTATGCCATGTCTTCTTCGTCTAGACATGCGGTGGGAATAAACCAGGAACCGCAGTTTTTCTAATTACAGCAATGAAATACTGAGTAAGTAAACACCCAATCTAGTAAACAGATAATGAAGCACATCTTTTAAAAACAATCATAAAGGAGAATGAACAATAACTGAATAAATACTTGAGAAATAAATTATGAATACTGTAACACATATGAAATTCTCTTTATTTTTCTTTGCATCTCAATCTTTCTCTTATATATCAAACGGGGAATATCATTCCCAATCTATCTCTTCTTTCCATTTATAAATTTTTTTTCTCAAAGAAACCTATATTACTATCTTCTTGATACGGAAAAGAACTACTTTTACTAAGCTACCAAGACCTTAAGTTGCGGCACCCCCTAAGACTCCTCGCGGCCAGATTGGTGAGTACATGGAGCGATCCCACAGGTTGCGACTGAGTTAAGATAATACGGGTCGAGAGACCGTAGTCAACACGACCAATCTAGCAATAATATAACGATCCCCATACAACTCTTTCCAATTTACATTATTAACGGATTATTATTCTCGTGTGACGTCCTCAAAACATTTATCACAAAACATAATCAATCTCAAGTAAAACATGTAAGGCATAAAACACGTTTTGAGACGGATTATAAAATCATATTTCGACACGAAAGAAGCCAGACACGCTAGATTTGGCATGTTTACTCACCTCAATAATACGGCCAATAGCAAATAAGCTCTTACAGGTAGACGTAGCCCTCGTCTACAAATTTGTCACCTACAAATTTATAATTTCTAATGAATCGTAAGTTCGACTAGCACGTGATATGCAAGTGGCGACATGAGAAATTCTAATTTAATTTAATACAAAGTCTAAATCTCTTTGTTGCTATAATTGTCAAGAGTGTGCTAGTATACAATAATCATATCCTCAAATTATAATTATCTAATATTACTATCAAATTTCACAAATACTACCCGTATATTTTAAATAGTGAGAAAAATATATTTAATTTTAAAACTTCCTAAATTATAAACTCTTATAATTGGAAAATAATATGTTAGGCTTCATTATAAAGCAACACATTTTATTTTTGATATTCTACAATTATATTTAACTTTCCTAACGAAATCCTCCATAGGGAAGAAATTGTTTAATTAACGAAATTAATTATTGGAGATATATTTTTAATAGTTTAATAAAAGAACTAGGTACTAAATTGTCTAGGCGATGATATCATAAAAATATCTATTACGACAACAAGTGTTGTCTAACATATTTTCATAAATAAAAATAACAATTTTAATCAAAATTGAGATAAACATTGGTTAAAAAAATTATTCTTAAGTACTTCTAATTACTTTTTAACTTATTTTACTCAAAAAAATTATTTAGATAACTAGCTTATTTAAAACATCAACTTGCTTTTCTTTGGGATTAACTTATTTAACAAAATCGATATTGAATATTGAGTAAATGGGCACAATATATTTTATTTGTTTAGTTTCCAAGAAAGGAAATGATAGTTTACTTTATAATACATTTTTCTTATAAAATTTCAACACCAAAATTACATTTCTGTAGTCAAAATGAAAACTAGAACAATTAGAAAATGATTTTAATCCAAATTTCATATTTTTAATTTAATGTTTATATATAATGGTATGTAAACGACATTCTTCTCCCCTATATTATTTTAAAAGGCAAACAATAACCCATACTTAAGAAAAGCAGTTTCATCTTCAACAATACATACCCCTAAATTTTTGATTGTACAAATATTACCCCAAGTTCACCAATACTCTCAAATCATCATCATCTTCACTAATAAATTTTAAAATCCGATTATAGCTAACAAGATTTCATTTTGATTGCATAAAATTATTAATCAGAGGATTTAGAGTGTATCCACACAAAAATCGCTGAAAACGGTTGAGAAATGAGGCGATTTGAGCCTCCGAAAAAGTCTTCGGTGATGGTGGCTGACCGGATCTTTTCTAGTCACTTATGGGAGCGGATGAACCCTCCTGGTTACTGTCCGGGGCCTCTGGATACTGAAGAGATAGAGAGATGCAGGTGGGTGGCCTTTCTCAGTCGGGTCAAGCTTGTCGCCAGAAAAATGGTGGACGGTGGCGACGGTGGCTTCAATGCTTTGTTGTTGCTGCCTCCTTGCTGCTTCTGATGCTTTCTTGGATCTCTAGAGAGAGGGAGAGAGAGGAAAGGCTGAGGAAGAGAAAAGGAGCAACTGGTGGTTGCGGCTGTGGCCTCGTCAGGGTGGCGGCCTTCGGCTCAGCCGGTGGCTGCTCTGGCTGGGAAGTCGCTGTTGCTTGCTTCGAGTGACAGAGAGGAAACAGAGAGTTAGAGGGGATGAGGGACCGTTGATGGTGGCGGTGGTGTTGGCCGGGTGGTGATGCCGAAGAAGGAGAAGGATAAGAAGAAGTATAAGAAAAAGAGGCAAGAAGATGAAGACAAAATTGTGTTTTGGGAGTGAAAAATTTCAGACAGAGATTGGGAACTGCTCCCATTTTATTATTTTTATTATTATTATTATTATTATTATTATTATTATTATTATTATTATTATTATTATTATTATTATTATTATTATTATTATTATTATTATTATTATTATTATTATTATTATTATTATTATTATTATCTTTTATCAAACTGCTCACTAAGATTTAGAGCTTCTTCAAACTACAATTTTTACCCCCAACTTAACTAGCATATACTTTTTGAAACTACGACTACCTCCCCTCTTGTAATATAATAGCATCTAAATTATACGAAAAGGCAACAATTACGCCTATAATAAAAATGGGGTATTACATGACCTTCTAACCTGACCATTCGCAAAAGATATCCAAACCCCATCGTACATATTGAGCTTCTTGGGCGTTTGCTCTAGATAGGAGAAATATGTCATCTGCAAACATAAGGTGCTCAACAGCAAGGCAATTTTTGGAGAGTTTGATTCCTTTGACCCAACCTTGATCAGTGATGAAGGATAAGATCCTAGAGAGCACTTCATTGCAGAGGACAAAGAGAGACGGAGATAGAGGGTCACCTTAGGTTCACCATTGATGAGAAGGGATATCTTAACATTGGTCGCACACTTTATAATCTATTCAAGGACGGAAACGAAGAATTAACACAAAGAAATCAATTTTCTGATGAACCTCCACTCAATTCTGTCATAGGCGTTCTCCATATCAAGATTGATTGCCATGAGACCTCCTTTTCCTGTCTTCTTCCTCATAGTGTGTAAAGATTCGTGTAGTACGATAGTATTATCATGAATGATCCTTTCTGGTACAAAGGCAACATGGTTTGGAGAAATAATCTTATCCAAACATGGCTTAAGCTTGTTAGAAAGAATCTTAGCAGTAACTGTATAGACTATATTACAAAGCCCAATTGGTCTGAAGTCAGCTACCTGAGAGGCATTCTCTATTTTCGGATGTAGGACAATGAAAGTAGCATTAAGTATTTTGGGCAGCTTTCCTTCTTTGATTTTTTTGAACAATGGTGCAAAGGTCTTCTCCCACAGTTTTCCAGTACAGTTAGTAGAAGAGCACTAGGAATCCATCAGGACCTGGTTCTTTTGTGCTCCCCATCATAAAGAGGGTCTCTATGATCTCATCAAAACTTGGAATGGAGCACAGGTCCTGTAGACTATCATAAATCATGCTTTCTGGGAATAGTTTTGCTCCCCATTCATCCACCTGATCTTGATGAGTAAAACAGCTCCTTGTAGTATTTTGCAGCATTCTTCTCCAATTTCTTTTATGTCTGTTGTCCAAGATTTTTCCTCCAAGTGTACAATCTATAGTGTTCTTCTTGCCTCTATTAGGGGCTGAAATGTGGAAGAAATTACTACTGGAGTCCCCTTATCTAATCCACTGGATCCTAGATTTCTGTCTCCACATAACTTCTTGTCTGCACAAAAGTTCTTTTAGGTGAGTTTTGAGAGATTTCTCCTCTTGACTAGCAGCCTCACAGTCATCTTATATCAACTCTTTAAGCTTTATTTGAACTACAGTGATTGTAGTTTCTATGTGGCCAAATACTTCCTTGGTCCATTTCTTTAAAGAAGCTTTAGTTTTCCGTTGCTTGCAGAACCAATGAGCACAAGTCCCATTAAATCTCTTATTCAAGCCTTGTTTAACTACATCTCTGATTGAGATGTCCCTAGTCCAAGTTGTAATAAATCTGAAGGGTCTTTTAGGAGGAGTTGACGTGGAGTTGCATTTTAAAATGAGAGCAAGTTGATCATAGGTACTCACAACTCTATGAATAAATCTTGACTTTGGATAAAGCTCAAACCATTCAAGGGTGGAAAATGTCCTATCTAATCTTTGCTTAATAAATTTCCCCCCTTCCGAGCTATAGCTCCAATTTAATTTGGGCCAAATGAAACCCAAATCAATCAGACTTTCTTCGAAAACAAATTTTGCTGAGCCTTTTAGTTAGAGCTGGAGACATGTCTCCCACCTTTTATATTTTTGCTCAAGAACCTCATTCATATCCCCAATAATCACAAATGGGAGCTTGCTAACACTGTTAATGTAATCTAAATCATCCCAAAGTCTTTGTCTCCTACCAAGGTGGAATGGACCATAAATACAATGTAGTAACCAGTTAGCATACTTGGTCTTGTCTTGGTAGAGAATTGAAATAACTCTATGATCGGAATAAACTATTTCCAAATAGCATCTTTTTTTGCGGCAAAATTAATCCAACACTTTTCCCAATCTCCGCCACACTATGCAACGTATTAAAACCCAATTTGATAAGTAATGGAGAAAATGGTAGAGACTCTACCTTTGTGTATGAAAAAAAGACCAAATCAACGTCTCCTTGCCTTATTGAGGACTTGTGCTCACGATTTGTCGAGGTATGTCCCCACCCTCAACAATTCTAGACAAGGCCTCTCATGGCGCTATGGTGGGCATGGGTAGTTCCGCCTCGTCACCCATAGTAGCATTCTCAGTTCTTTCATCCTCCTGAATCCTTTGAATGTAGTCTTCTTGTCTTGGTTAGTCCCTTCTGAAATTCCCATCGCTGCATATGATAAAGAATTTTTGAGCGTCAATATACTTGTGGGTGATCGTGGGTTCTCTTATTTTCTGAATCACAGCTTTCTTCTTCAATGACCTCCAATGAATCATTGCAACCTGTCCTTCTCCAAAGAGTTTTTTCCTCTTTGCCACCGGCAGTTCCGGCATCATGACTTGTGAAATTCTCATTTGAGTTCAACATTTACGCGCAGGTCTTCTGCCAGAAATTGGTTGATTACCATTTTCCTCGTCTCTAGTATGAATTCCTCCATGTTGAAGCTTGTCAAAGAGTCAAACGAATTGGGGGCTTTTCTGGCGACTTGCAGAATCGTGGTTTGGAGAGCTAGAATTATCTTCGAAGAATCGGGCTGGGTTAGGCAGGCTCAACCTTTATTTTAATTAAAGACTCTGGTCCTTATTAATGGAGCTGATGGGTCCAGCTTTTATAAGCCAACCTGAATTTGGTGGTAGATTAAGCCCAAATTGTTATTGGGTCGTTGGCTCACAATCCTCCAGGCCTGGCCCATTGCACTTGGTTTAGATAGATTAGGTTTACTTTCTCATCGTCCTTGTCCTCGTCCATATCTTCTTCTCAATCATAACAACTAACTTGAGGTGCGATTCTTCCGGTTGTTCTTTAGCATAGGACAGTCCTCTTGGAGATTTACTAGCTGCTATGCGGTGCGCGTCGAGGTTGTACTATGGTACGATACTTTTAGCTGTTGTTGTTCTCACGTGACAGATCTTCCCCACGGGCCTTCTCGTGTGCTCCTTCTTGCTCTTCACCATAATTCTCTAGTTCTCTTCCGGTGATAGTTTCTCTGGTTGGTTCTTGTTCCTCTGCTCAAATCTTCGATTTCTCTTTTCCACTTGGGACCAAGGCTTGCTAATCCTTCTTGGATCTTGATTATTATATTCATAAGATCTCATATGACCTCCATAACCGGAGTCTATTCCCCTCTTCTGTGACAGAAATCGGCACTTGAACTTTTTCGTGATCGATCCTACTACACCTGAAACAGAAGTCACCCAACTTCTCAGAGTAGAATGGGATCCATAGCCTTCCGCCATTTTTCAGTTTCATGGAAAAAACTTGACTGAGAGGGGTATCCACATCTAGCTAAAATCTTATCCTTAGGAGCGGTGAGTCAACTCTTTCTTCATTTGTACCCAATCCACCTCTATGATTTTCCAATGGAGTCTCCAAGCGTTCTTGCATTTTTCTCCTCCATCTTCTCCATCGGAAGGCCTTTAATATGAACCCAGAAAAGGGGCCTTTTTATAGCACAGGATAGTTAGATTTGAGTGAAGCTCTGTAGCACCATAAGACTGTTGAGGACGAACCAAAGTGGCATCATCCTACTAACCAGATTTGAATCTTCATGAACGTTGTCATCCGGCGGCTACTGAAGCTTCGTTGGACTCCATCCAACGGCTGCTACTATTTGAAGGAAGTACACTTCATTTGGTAAGTGAAATAAAAATGAACAGTAATTTCTTACTCCAAACCAATCCAGAAATTCCATTCTTCAAGACCCTCCCTCATGTTGGAGAGTGTACACGCCTCACGTCCAAATTGGACAACAGAAAAACCAAAGACAGCAGGATGTAAGGGCTTTGGTAAGGATATCTGCTAGCTGATGAGAAGTATGCACATATTTCTGAGTGAGATTCCCTATCTACACAAGGTCTCTTACGATGTGTTTAGTTTTATCATGAAGCACAGGTTTTGCAGCCAACTCTAGAGCTGAATTACTGTCACAAAATACCACAGGAGACTTGGAAAGGGAGATTCCAAAATCAGAATGGAGATAGAGAAACGAATGAATCTGACAAGAGATAGTAGACAAATCTATATACTCTGACTCTCAGGAGCTCCTTGAAATCACTGTATGTTTCTTTCACCTCTAAGAAACTAGGGAGTCTCCTATATAAATCAGAAAACCTGAAGTAGACTTCCTTGTGTCCAGACAATCTGCCCATTAAACATCTGGATAGCCCAAAAGCTTAAGAGGGTAGAGGCTGCAAATAAAAGACCTTGAGAAGGTGCATTATGTAGGGGTTTTGATGCATGAGGCACAACCGAAATACAATTAAATTTCCAGATCAAAGCCCTCCATGAATCGCACATTAAGCTCTCATAACGTGATAAAGAAGACAATGTGTACCTTTTAAGTTTGTGTGATCACAAAAAATAATGATGTCCTCGTCTCTACGGTATCCAAACTTTAGGATTTCCAGCTGGAATCTCCTCCACGCCTTGTGCTAGCTATGTCAAAGGAGGAATCAATACATCATGCAAAACGGAGAAGGGAGGTTCGGCCTCCTATGGTGTTGTCGGCCTCAAGGGGGGTTCGGCCTCTCTTGGGTGCTCTCCTTGCTATGTTATTTCACTCAATGACAACTCTTGTGAAATAATGGATCTTGGACTCCCCTTTTATAGTCTATAAATCCTAATTGACTACAAACTTGCCCCCATACTAATCATTTCCATATACATATTAGTCCACTTTGCAACTTAGTCCAACTAACTTTGCATGTGTTTACGTTTTGATCCTTGATCCATATGATTGTTAATTAGTCGTACTAATTAACATCCATATCCAAATTAATCCTTTTTGGTGTGTGACCCTGTAGGTTTCTATTAAGTTGCCAGTAACAATTACAAACATTGAGCGGTGTCTAGCAACACATCAATGCTACCCAACTAATAGAAATAGTCAGTGATCTGACAAACCTTGTGCTTAATGTTACCGTGTTATACATGTCCCTTTATCTCCATATACGGATTGGACGCGAGACATAAATTTCACACTCGTATATCCAATCCATAGTTTCTCAATCCTCGGAATAGGCTTATCTATACAGATAACAACACTATCACATTGTATCATATGATTCTAGTCAGATATTCCATAAGCACTACCCCTCGAGTGGCCCGTGGATATTTTCTCCCATTATGTGGGAGGGATAAATCATTTCTACGTCAATACCATATCTCAGCTTGCTTCCTATCATGTGTGATTATCATCTTTATAGTTACCCAGTTACAGTGTAACGTTTGATAATATCAAAACATGATATTTCAGAACTAGAGTATCCAGTGACTTCAAGTGTAAGGACTACAACCCCATTGTCACCACGAGAAGCACTTGTGACATTAACATAATTTATATGTAGCCTTCTCGTGGTGGGTCGAATGTCACAAGAAATAGATTGCCTCTAGGGCATATTTCCAACATAAAGAAGATATGTTAACATTAATGAAGTCCTTAGAATATAAATTCTATATTCTTAAATCTCCCTGGTCAATTATATTGATTAATAGGACAATCAACTATAGACTAGTAAGGGGTTCGATTGATATGGAGATATCACGATCCAACACATGGGTATGCATTAAGGGTAATAGCATACTGGATTGACCCACTTACGAGAAGGCTACATACAAGTTATGTAAAGTCACAAGAGCTTCTCCTAGTGACACGGTATTGTCATACTTAGACTTGAAGTCACTGTATCCTCTAGTTGTGGAGCATTGTGTTTTGATAGAGTCAAACGCTACAACGTAACTGGGTAGCAATAAAGGCGCATATCGAACACAATTGGAAGCAAGCTTAGAGATGGTAGTGGGGTAGATAGAATTTTTACCTCCCACATAACGGGAGAAAATATCCATGGGCCACTCGAGGGATGTTGCTTAAAAAATGTCTAGCCAGACTCAGATACATCAATATAGGATATTGATTTTATCTGCTTTGATAAGACTATTCCAAGGATCGAGAAAATATGGATTGGATATACGAGTGTAACTTTTATATCTCGTGTCCAATCCGGATATATAGACAAAGGGATGAGACAATACTTGCACAAGGTTTGTCAAAGTGATGACTATTCCTATTAGTTGGGTGGCATGGATGTGTTGCTAGATACCGCTCCATGTTAGTAAATTTTTACTACCAAGTAGGAACATATGGGGTTACACTCCATATGGATCAAACTAGACTTGGGAATTAATTAATATTGAAGGGGTGTACAGCAGGTAGATATGCAGGATCAATACTCTAGAATGGGGGGGTTTGAATAGAGTATGCAAACTTTTGCTAAAAATGCAAGAATAGTTATTTCAAAAGATTTGTAAGGTGATTCAATGCCTTGAAAATAGTTTCAAGCCCTTGGAATGAAAAAAGTTAGAGCATAAAGAATAAGTCTATTTCAAGGCCTTGAAATGAGTTTCAAACCCTTGAAATGAAACTGTTTTGAATGCTCTAAAAGTTCTAAGTATGAAACTGAAAAGTAATGCAAGAGACACAAGATATATAGAGTTCAGTCAACTTGGACCTACGTCTCTACCTCAGGGATCTTCTCCCTGCAGGATTTTCAACACAATTCTTATTAATCCACATCTAAGCCATAGATCTCAAGCACAGAGAGATGCCTTACACAGTTACAGCTTGTGGTTCTCACTAACCTATCTAGTACCTGCTCTAGATATCTGATTAACTCAGAATTCTCTATTGTTCACTTTGAACAATCCTTGAGAATAAGAACTATAAGTATTACCAAAAAGATATACAAATGAAGTTCAAAAGAGAAGAACAGTAGAACTAAATATACAGTGAGTATGCAGTGTTCTTCTGATGATTCGATTGAGAGAAATGAATATGCTTTTTTGTTGCTTGTCAATCCCTGAATATTTTTGAGTGTCTCTGCTAATTTTTCGGTTGCAATGCTTCAACTTTCCCTCTTTTTATAAAGTATTTTGAAATGAAGATCTTTAGGATCTTCTCTTTAACAAACTTCCTATTTTGTAGCTTCAGCTTTGACTTCTTTAACAACTTCTCCAACTGATAGTTTGATCAATATCGTCAAGGATACTGATTTGATATTGTATGAAAAAATGTTAGGCAACTTCCAAACACAGCTGGATTGATCACATGATCAATTCATCGTATAATTTCATTTCCTGCAAAACTAAGGTTAGGAAACAAATCCTGAAAAATAGGAAACAAAAATCCCTTCAAAAGTGATTCAAACAGATTATATTAGATACTGTAAACTGTGTCAAAATAATTTATCTTTCATCATCAAGTATCAACTAATCAAGCACAGTGGTTTAGGAGTTGAATTAAGATTAGAAACTCCCCCTAAGTTTATGCATATAAAGCACAATCAGCTTCAAAGCTTTGAAAGCTGTTTCAAGGCCATGAAATAGACTAGCTATTTCAAGTCTTGAAACTCGATTGAACTTACAATCTCCCCCTCGATGAAAGACAAAACCACAATATGTTTGATACTGTAATTCTGCAAAAAAACACTCATTCGAATATATTTAAATATAGCACATAATATCCAAAATAAATCTAACTTATTAATTTTCTGAAAGTACCACATAGTATCAAAGTTCAGATAAGTAACCCTACTGACCAAAAACCCAAACCAGGAAAATAAAACAAATAAAAAAAACTATATTTCTCCCCCTTTTTTTACTTTCATCAAAAAAAATGAGAAGATGTTGGATCAAAGTTTTTGGAAAGACTTTAAAAGATTGTTTGAAAAGATGAAATTTTCAAGACTTTGAAAAGGATTTCAAGGCCTTGAAAAGGAGAAGAAAGAGTAGGCAAGAGTTAAGGGGTTGGGTCTTCATCTCCTTGCTGCTCTACATCTTCTTCCTGACTATTTCTCTCATCATCATCAACCTGTTCTTCTTCTTGTTGAGCCACATCAACATCAGGTTCACCTTCTCCCTCAAACAAATCAGCAGCAGTCACAATTTTTGGAACATTTTTCTTCTTTGATTTCTTCTTCTTGAGATCTATAAGTAGTGCTCCTGAATCTGGACTGTCCACTTCTTCCTCTTGATCTGCAGCTGGTTCACCATCCACCTGCTTTCCTTTATCTTTTACATGAGCAGTCTCTTCCTGTGTTGAGTGTTCACTGTGCATATCCTTTGATGAATCGACCATTTTGGTCCTCTTTTCAACTTGAGACACTTCTTCAGGAACATCAAACATTGTCATGCTTGTGAACATGTTTTCAACCATGTACTTCACCTGCCTAAGATCAGTGTCAAACCCATGTTGATTCTCCTTCACTTCATCAATGTCCATCTGAAGTTCTTTCAACGTCTGAAGAACCAAGGGGTTCTCTAGAGGTTGAGAGGTTTGGCTTGAAGTAGGGGTCAAAGTCTTGGGTTTGAGAAATTTCTTGGATCCCAACTCTTCCTCTGTCAAATCTGAATATAGCTTCCAAGTCTTAGCACTGGTTTCACCACTCCAATCTTTTCAAATCTCATTAAGAATACCATACCCAGTAGTGATAGTCTCTTCCCTATCAGTTGGAATTTCAAAGTGTTGGAAGAAAGAGGTGAGCAAATTGGCATATGGCAAGGGGTGTTTTCTCTGATTAGTTTGGCTATACAGCATGTGTTCCATTACAGGCTTTGGAAGATCAACTTCATAACCGTGCATAAAAAAATACATTAAGTGCAACACCCTATCAGTGATCATCTCCTTTGAGTATTCCCTTGGTACCACACATCTCATCAAGATTGTAACCAAAATTTTAGCTTCAACAGTCAGCACAGAGTGTGTTAACTGCTTGGATGAGGTATGGGTATTGGGTGGAAAGAACTCTTCTTTTGCTAGTTTCAGGGCTTCTCTCTTTGGAGGATAGTTATTGGTATCATACCTCTTAGGAAAACCTAGAACATTGGCAAACTCAGAGTGATCTAGTTCCATATCAATACCAGCAACTTTGGTATGAATTACAAGATTTGTAGTTTTCCTGAGTTGTTTCATGTTTAGGTAAAAGAATCTGGTGAGTCTGGGGTAGGCTAACTCTAGAGGGTTTAGAACAAACCAAAGAGAGCTTTTCTTCAAAATTTTGATGAACTTCAGATTCATACCATGTAACATAGAAACACTGATCATACTACAGAATGAAACTGGTGTAGAAGCAAATCCATCTAGCCATTGACCTCTAGCAACATGAGTAATGAACCATGTATTATCAAGGGCTTGTTTCTTACCAGTGGATTTCGTCTTCTCTAAAATAGATCTGTAGTGCCTTCTCAATGTTCTGCTCTGGTTCATCCTCTGGTACATCCTCAGTCACTTTTTCTTTTCCTTTTCCTTTGTCGGCTTTGTCAGCCTCCTTCATCACCTTCTTAGAGCTGCCAATCTGAATCCCTTTCTGTTTTTTTAGCAGACTCCATTGCCTTTTTCTTCTTTTTGGATACTGGTGTCTGATCTTTCTTTGCTTTCTTCTTGTGAGGAGAAGGTGCCATGTCTTTTGTTGTTGGATTCATTGAACTGGAATCCCCACTGATGGTCTGAACCTCTTCCACAGTGGTCTTTCTTTTCTTCTTTGTGCCTGCCTTTGAACCACCAGCCATTTTGATTCTGTCAGAGGCTCTTCTAGTGCTCATTAGGGTTTGGGGAGAAGAAGAGAGAGTTAGGATAGATGCGAAGTAGAGAAATAAAGAAGAAGATAAAGAGAAGAGAGTTACAGTTTGAAAAGGAAACTAAATATTCTTCCAAATCTTTGAATATATGCTGAGTCAAAAAGATTCAACTTTTGTGTGTGCCGTTGGAAATAAAAGATATAATACTATTTTGGCTAAAAAGGGTATTTGAAAATTTGAGAGGCAACATTGAGCAATTATGTACAAAGATAGCACCCAACATTGAAAGATCCAAATTATTGACTAACTAGCATACAATCTTATTTTCAAGGCTTTGGAATTGGTTTCAAGGCCTTGAAAAGCTATATGATTGAAAGCACATATACTCAAAGCTTTGAAAAGATTTTCGAGGCTTTGAAAATCAGTTCAAACCTTTGAAACACATAATACTTACTTGATTCTCCCCGTAAACCAATGCTTCTTTATTTAGCATGCCCAATTTCAATCTTAAGGCTGATAATCTTTCATATAAAAATGGTTTAGTGAAGATATATTCAAATTTCAAGTTAGTAGAAACAAATTGAAGAACAATATCACCTTTTCAGCATGATCTCTGATGAGGTGATGTCTGACATCAATATGCTTTGTTCTTGAATGTTGAACTTGATTCTATGTAATTGATATTACACATGTATTGTCACACTTTATAGGTGTATCTCTGAAATCAAATCCAAGGTATCTCATTGTGCTATCCATAACACTTGTGAACAGCAAGATCCAGCTGCTATGTATTCAGCTTCTGCTGTTGATAGTGCCACTGAGTTTTAATTCTTTGAATGCCAGCTGATTAAGGATGATTTCAGAAATTGACAACATCCTGATGTACTCTTTCTATCAACTTTACATCCTGCAAAGTCAGCATCTGAATAGCCACACAAAGAGAAGTTAGATTGTTTAGGATACCAAAGCCCTAAGTCTTTGGTACCATTGAGATATCTAAATATTCTCTTAACTGCATTCAAGTGTGATTCTTTAGGATCAGCTTGAATGCACACACTGAACATGATATCTGGTCTACTAGCTGTGAGGTAGAGTAATGATCCAATCATACCTCTATACTCTTTCACATTTACACTCTTACCAGATTCATCTTTATCTAGAGACAGTGTAGAACTCGTGGGGGTCTTAATCTCTCTGGACTGAGATATATTATACTTTCTTAGCAAGTCTCTTGTATACTTGCTTTGATGTAGAAATATGCCTTTCTTCATCTGATGAATTTGAAGTCCAAGAAAGAAGTTCAATTCTCCCATCAAGCTCATTTCCAATTCCCTGCTCATATCAATTGAGAATTACTTGCACAGAAGATCATTAGTAGCTCCAAAAAAAATATCATCAACATAAATTTTAACTACAAGCATGTCTTTCTCATGAGTCTTTATGAAAAGGGTCTTATCTACTAATCCTCTTTTGAAATCATTTTCAAGTAGAAACTTTGACAATCTTTCATACCAAGCTCTTGGAGCTTGTTGCAAACCATAAAGGGCTTTGTCAAATTTGTAAACATGATCTGGAAACTAGTCATTTCTCTGGAGGTTGAGCAACATAAACTTCTTCTTGCAAATAGCCATTTAAGAATTCACGCATCACATCCATTTGAAAAAGTTTCATGTTCTTCTGAGATGCAAATGCAAGTGGAATTCTAATTGCTTCTACTCTGGAGCAGGAGCAAATGTTTCTTCATAGCCAATACCTTCTTCTTGATTGTAGCCTTGAGCTACCAATCTAGCTTTGTTCATTATTACCTTTCCATTCTCGTCTAACTTGTTTCTGAATATCCATCTTGTGTCAATGACGGACTGATTTCTTGGAGGAGGAACTAGATTCCAAACCTTGTTCCTTTCAAACTCATTGAGTTCACTTTGTATAGCTATAATCCAGTCTGCTTCTTGTAATTCTTCCTTCACAGTTTTAGGTTCTACAAGAGAGATAAAAGCATTAAAAGCACAAAGATTCTTCAACTGTGATCTGGTCTGTGTACTTGTGGTTGGATCAGAAATAATGTTATCAGTAGGATGAGATGAGAGATATTTAAATCTCTTTCTTGGTGTCCAAGGTTCAGGTTCTCCAATTTTTTCACAAAGCTTTGGCACAGAAAGTAGGGACACATTAGCTTGCATACCTTGAACAAGATGGTTTTGAAGAACTTAGTAAGAGTTTTACCCTCTATCAAGTTCAAAGATGAAGAAGTTTGCAAGGCATGTGCACAAGGAAAGCAAAATATAAGCTCATTCAAACCAAAGAACTTTGTAAGTACTACTAGACCCATTGAATTACTGCATATGGATCTTTGTGGTCCTATGAGAAATCCAACTCCAAAGGGTATGAAGTACATGCTTGTTATTGTAGATGATTTTTCTAGATATACTTGGGTTATGTTTCTTAGAGAAAAATCTGAAGCACTCATTGAATTTTCAAAGCTTTGTAGAGAACTTCAAACATTAAAAACCTACCTCACAACTTTTTGCTCCTAGAACTCATCAATAGAATGGAGTTGTTAAAGAAAGAACAGGACTCTTGAAGACATGTCAAGAACAATGCTTCTGGAAAAAAAATTTCCAGAGCATTATTGGGTAGAAGCTGTGAATACAGCAAACTATGTTCTTAACAGGTGCTTGATCAGACATATTCTGAAGAAGACCCCCTATGATCTGTTCAAAGGAAGAAATCCAAACACCTCTTACTTCAAACCTTTTGGTTGTACTTGTTTTGTCCACAATAATGGTAAGGAAAATCTTGGTAAGTTTGATGCAAGAAGTGATGAAGGCATATTTATTGGTTATTCACAGACAAGCAAATCCTATATAGTTTATAATAAGAGAACCAAGCTTGTCGAATAAAGCATTCATGTTATGCTTGATGAAAGCTATGATGGTTCTTTGAGTGATGGTTCTGCAGATCTCAATCTGAACAAGCATGATTCAGATACTGAAGAATAATCCTCAAAAGGATCCAAGGAAATTTCACAGGAACAAAGCAGGCATATTCAAGGCCTTGAAACTAAGGTTCAAAGCCTTGAAACAGAATCTCCGGAGAATATAGCAGAACAAGATACTACTTCAAGTTCTCAAAGACTTGAATCTTCTTTCAAGGCCTTGAGACACTTAAATTTTTCTCCTGAAACTTTGTTAGTTTGAAAATTATAAACATTTTTTGATCTAGAGGCAGTGAGGATGCAACTGCCAGATTTCTCATCTTGCACCACACATTTCTCTTTGTCAAAGATAACCTTGTTGCCATTATCACAATGCTGAGAAACACTAAGCAAGTTGAATTTCAAACCATCAACTAAATATACATCAGAAATGGAATTTTTAGAGTCTGTACCAACTTTACCAATACCAAGAAATGCTGCATTTGCCTTTTTCACCAAGTGTAATTGATCCTTCAGATTGCTCATTCAACTCTGAGAATAGAGATCTCTTTTACACTCATGTGTCTTGAGCAACCACTGTCCATAAACCATTTATGTTCTTTGATCTTGGTGACAACCTGCAAACACCATTCGCTGCCTTACCCAACTGTTAGACCAAGTGCTGAATTTAGATTCATATTCAGGGTCAACCATGTTAGGTTGTCTAACCCCTTTAGGAACCCAAATCTGTCTAACTTGTCCTTTGAGTTGGAATGGAAAAGTTATTTGACCAATCTTATTGCAGTAATGGAATTTAGGAGATGTTCTGCTTCCAGCTTTCACAAATCTGGTAGTGTTCTATTTGGGAAAATTTGGATTGCATCCAATACAAGTTTTATGAACAAACTTTAAGCTACCTCCAAGAATCAAGTTCAAGTTGTGTTCTGAGCCTGCAATTCTTGTTTTGATTCAGATTCTTGAAGTTTCTCAGTTTTCTCAGTTAGAGTAGTCTTTTGTTTATCCAGTTCATCAACTTGATGTTTTAGATTAAAAATGATGTTACTCAATAGAGAGTTTTCAGTGACTACTTCCTTGACTTGTGTTTTCAAGGCTTTGAAGCTGGTTTTCAAGGCCTTGAAATCACTGCCTGTTTTTTTCTGAGAGATTTCAAGATTCTGATTCAGGCAAACAAGATGCAAGTTTTCTTTTGCTTGCTCGTGAACATTTTCTTTCAAAACTCTAATCTCTTTCAGATATTCCTCTTCATTTAAAAGCATTGTTCTAAGATAATCAAAGAGGGCTTCTGTTTGTTTTGAAATCAAGCAGTCTACCATTACCTCAATGTTCTTCTCAGAACTTTCATCATGCTTGGCCATAAAGCATAGGTTGGCATGTTCTTCTTCAGATTCAGAGTCACTTGAGGTTTCTAAATCACTCTAGGATGCTATCATAGCTTTTTTTTTCTTCTATCATGGTCTTTCTTCTGAAAGTTCTTGTTATTTATGTGTGGACAATCTCTTATCAAATGTCCTGCATCACCACACTCAAAGAAATGCATGACTTTAGGCTTATTTCCAAGTGAAGAAGATTTACCTTTGTAATATTTTCTACTGGAGGATCTATGTATTTCTCTGCTGAAGTCCTTGTTACCAAAGTTCTTCTTCATTTTACGAATTCTAGTCAAGGCTTTGGAAATCAAAGCAAATGGATCTTCATCATCATCTTCATTTCAAGGCTTTGAAATTTTTCACTCTCCTTTGACTTGAGAGTTAGGTTCGTGACACCTTTTGGTAGTTCTCCATCAACTTCATTCATGGAGATTTCATGTCTAAGGAGCATTCCTTGTAGGTCATCAAATTGACGTAAAGAGAGATATTGAGCTTCCTCAATAGCAGTAGTCATCGGTTTCCATTTTGACTTTGGGAGACTTCTCAGAATCTTTCTAACATTTTCTTTATTGGAAATGTGTTTTCCCAATGAGTCAATATTATAGACAATGTCAGTGAATCTTTTGAACATGTCTCTGATTGACTCATCTCCATTCATTTTGAATAGATCATATTGCCTGAGATATATGTTGATCTTGGTTTTCTTGACTTGGTTGGTTCCTTCAAAGGTCACCACAAGCTTATCCCACATCTCCTTGGCAGTCTTGCAACCTGAGATCCAGTTGAACTCATCTGCACTCAAAGCACAATATAAGAGATTCACAACTTTATAATTCTTGGAAAATTGTTCTAACTCAGAAAAGGAGAGAGCGTCTTCAGATTTCGGGGTTTTGACCATTCTGAATGATAGTCCAGAGTTCCATATCCTGATCAATGATGAAGATTTTCATCAAAGCTTTCCAGTGGACAAAATTTTCTCCACAGAAGAGAGGAGGTATGTTAGCAGCTCTTCCCTAAGAGAAACCACCACAACCTACAGTACTCATAATCACAAGATGGTAAAATATATGCAGTGATATAAGGTTTGATACCAATTGAAGGGTGTACAGTAGGTAGAAATGCAGGATCAGTACTCTAGAAGGGGGTGGTTGAATAGAGTATGCAAACTTTTGCTAAAAATTCAAGAATAGTGGTTTTAAAAGATTTGTAAGGTGATTCAAGGCCTTGAAAATATTTTCAATCCCTTGGAATGAAATAAGTTAGAGTATAAAAGAATAAGTCTATTTCAAGGCCTTGAAATGAGTTATAAACCCTTGAAATGAAACTGTTTTGAATGCTGCACAAGTTCTAAGTATGAAACTGAAAAGTAAATGCAAGAGAAACATATATAGAGTTCAGTCCACTTGGACCTACGTCTCTACCTCAGGAATCTTCTCCCTGCAGAATTTTAACACAATTCTTATTAATCCATAGCTAAGCCCAAGATCTCAAGCACAGAGAGATGCCTTACTCTGTTACAGCTTGTGGTTCTCACTAACCTATCTAGTACATGCTCTTTCTATCTGATTAACAAAGAATTTTCTTTAGTTCACTTTGAACAATCCTTGAGAATAAGAACAAGAAGTATTATAAAAAAGATATACAAATGAAGTTCAGAAGAGAAGAAAACTAGAAATAAATTTGCAAGGAGTATGCAGTGTTCTTCTGATGATTGGGTTGAGAGATATGAATCCCATTCTTTGTTGCTCTTCAATGCATGAATGTTTTTGAGTGTCTCTGCAAATTTTCCCGTTGCAATGCTTCAGCTTTCCCTCTTTTTATAAAGTAGTTTGAAATAAAGATCTTCAGGATCTTCTTTTTAACAAACTTCCTACTTTGTAGCTTTAGCTTTGACTTCTCTAACAGCTTCTCCGACGGATAGTTTGATCAATATCTTCAAGGATACTGATTTGATATTGTATGAACAACTGTTAGGAAACTTCCAAAAACAGTGGGATTGATCATAGAATCAATTCATCATATAATTTCCTATCCTGCAAAACTCAGGTTAGGAAACAAATCCTGAAAAATAGGAAACAAAATCCCTACAAAACTAAGTCAAACAGATGATATTAGATACTGTTAGCTGTGTAAAAATTCTTTGTCTTTCATCATCAAGTATCAACTAATCAAGGACAGGGTTTTAGGAGTTGAATTAAGATTAGAAACTCCCCCTAAGTCATGCATATAAAGCACAACCAATTTCAAGGTTTTGAAGCTGTTTCAAGGCCTTGAAATAGACTAGCTAATTCAAATTTTGAAACTGGATTGAACTTACAAATATGATTAATTAAATAGAAGGATCAAAACGCAACCACTTGCAAACTTAGTAGGACTAATTTGCATGGTGGACTTATCCATGTATAAACATGATTAGGAGTTGCAAGGTGGACTAATCCATGTATAGACATGATTAGGACTAGTTTTCAAATAGAACTAATCCATGTATAGACATGATTAGGACTAGTTGGCAAAGGTAACTAATCCATGTAATGACATGATTAGGAGAGGGACTAATATGTAGTTAACAAGGAGTTGTTGGACTATATATATGAGCACTCCTAGCTTATTCAATATAAGAGTGTCATAATTGTTATAACACTAGGAGAGAAAATCAAGGAGAGAGAGCAAGACAAGGTCTAGGCCGAAACCTAGATCCATCCGCCCCTACCCGTCGGCCAAAGGAGGCTGAGCCTCCCTTTGGTCTCCTTTGTGTAATTCTTCTACTTCCTTCTTCTACCGATTTCTAGCACACGACGTGGAGGAATGTAGAGCTTGATCCTAGGAGTGGACTAGCCGTTGAGAAATGAACACAATTTCACGTGTGAAGTCATCACAGAAGAACCCAAAGGTATGTAGATACTAGAATCTTTTACTATCGTTATGAAGTCTCTTCCTGTGATCCTTGGAGGGTCTTGAACGAAAATTTATGTTTATTCCGCTGTGTATCCGTCATCAAAACCCTACAGGTCAATCCAGTATGCCATTACTTCTAATGCATACCCATATGTTAGGCTTCATATCTCCATATCAATCTACCCACACACTAGTCTCCATGCATAGTGAATGTCCTATTAAACAATATACTTTACTAGGATATTTAAGATGAACAACAATTGTAATCTAAGGACTTCATTATATTAAATATCTACATAAATAATAAATGAATATTCTGGCCAAAACAATGTTCATACTAAAATAATATTGCCTCTAGGGCATCTACTCCAACACATTAGTGAGATACCTTAGAACATGATTCGTTGCATTCAAATGCACTATAGTAGGGTTTGAGATATACTGTGATAGCTTACGCACAGTAAAACACATATCTAGTCCGGAATTCCACAGATACAGCAATTTACCAACCAACTTTCTGTACTTCATTATGTCTGCACTAGAAATGATATCACCAGTATCAGTTGATAGCCTCAACACAGTATCCATAGGAACAGAAGCTAGCTTGCACTCATTGTAGTCATGCTCTTGCAGAATATCCGGAACAAACATTCTTCGACACAAGCTGATTCCATGATCAGTTCTTGCAATCTCAAAAACCAGAAAATATCTAAGATATCCAAGATTTTTCAGCTGAAACTTTGCATTCAAAATGTTCTTCAGATCATATATCTCAGACATATGAGTTCCTTCCAAAACTATATCATTCGCATAGTCAAAAAGACAAATGAGAGAAGAAGCAGAATGCTTCACAAAGAGATTATAATCAGTCTCGAACTAGTAAATCCAAAAGCAATTAGGGTCGTAAAGAAATTTCTATACCATTGGCTAGATGCTTGTTTTAAAGCATAAAGAGACTTCTGCAAGTGACATATCAGTCTTCCTTGTCCTAGTGAAGAAGTTTGAGATGGAAAAGTGTAA
Organism: Linanthus parryae; assembly: GCA_023055425.1. NCBI lineage: Eukaryota > Viridiplantae > Streptophyta > Magnoliopsida > Ericales > Polemoniaceae > Linanthus > Linanthus parryae. The sequence goes on along the minus strand of JALGPY010000009.1, from coordinate 8,353,458 downwards.
CATGGAGGCAAGTCCATATAGACTTCGTCATCAAGCACTCCATGCAAGAAGATATTATTGACATCTAGCTACAAAAGATGCCAACCTTTGATAGCTTCAAGAGCCAAAAGGCATTTCAAAGCTGGTAGCTTGGCCACTGGAGAAAATGTCTCATTATAGTCTATGCCTTCAGTCTTTCTATACCCTTTTGAAACAAGCCTAGCTTTATACCTCTCAACTGTGCCATTGGAATTCAGCTTTACCTTGATGAACCATCTGCACCCAACTGTGTCATGTCCACGTGGTAAAATACTGATTTTCCAAGTGTTGTTGAGCTCAAGAGCTTCGAATTATACACGCATTGCCTTTAACCATTGTGGTTCCGTAAAAGACTCTAGTAAGTGTTTCGTTCATATATAGCATTTAGAGTTCAGACAGTAAAAATACATAGAAGTGTTACATGGTGGAGAGTGAAATAACACAGGAGCCAAACACGTAGAAACCATTCTAGTCTTGCTAGTAACATAGTCTCTTAAGTAACACGAAGCTCTTGTTTCTCTGGAACCTCTTCTAGGGTTGTGATTCTTGAATAGGTTGAGCTGAGAAAATTGCATTATAATTAGTGAATGGATCACTCTATAAGTTAGAACCATAGATAAAGAGTGTTCTCCAGAACAGCGGGTAGAACACTGTCATCTGTAAGATGAGGCCAAGAAGATGGTGAAGTCTCAAAAGCAAACATTGTCTCATGAAAAATAACATTTCTAGAAACTAATAAGCTTCACTCCTTCATGTTGGTCACTCTATAGCCTTTCATTCCAAATTCATATCCCATAAACAAACATGGAGTGGCTCTTGGATCAAACTTGGTTCCTCCCTGCGTGAGAGTATAGCAATAGCATAGACATCTAAAGACCATAAGAGAGGCATAGTCTAGGAGAACTCCATGAAGACACTCATAAGGATAATTATTATTGAGAACAATTGTAGGCAGTTCGTTGATTGAATATGCAGCATTCAAAATGCTATTACCCCAAAACCTCTCTTGCAAAGAAGACTTGAACGTTAGAGCTTTTCCAACATTCGGGTGATGCTGGTACTTTCTTTTTACCATTGAAATTTGTTCATGTGCTTCTACAAAATTTAATTGATGTATGATGCCTTTTGAGAGCATAAAATACACCAAAGAAATTTCTTTAGCATTGTCCCTTCTGGTCTTTCACTAAGTTTCTATTAACTGATAAAACTGAGGGATAAGAGTTTGAGCCTCTGATTTGTGAACAAGAAGATACACCCAATTCATCCTTGTTGCATCATCCACAAGAGTGAGGAAATATCCATGGCATGCAAGGTGTTTTGTATGGGCCCCGAATGTCACAGAGAATAAGAGCAAAAGGATTTTGTTCCATTTTACCAATACCGGGTTATGGAAGTTTCTTCTAAATTGCATGAGGACACACCTCACATAGAGAGTTCACCACTGACTTATCAGTGCTCATGACCTTATCCACCACTTCAACTAGACATCATATAAGTGCCCCTGTGATACCCCATAATTTTAGGTGTATTTTTAGAATTCTATTGAATAGTTTGGAGCATTTTTTTACAGATATAAAAGTTAATTCTCTTTATATTTACAATTACAAAATTAAATTCTCCCTTTTCATAGCTTTTATGATAGTTATTTATATTATATATTTTGTGTAAATATTTTTATTAGGAAAAACAAAACTTCTTTTTATATTTAGTATTTTATAATAGTTAAAGTTAGTAGTTGTTTGCGTGTAACAGCATGTCGTTTAAACATTTGTAGTGTGACCAAAACGTGACATTTTATTTAATGTTACGTATCCAACAACAGCGTCAAGCAGTATTCCGGCCACACCCTAATGTTCCACCTATCATCTTCTTCACCATCTTCTAACAGGAGATGAACTCCTTTTCGAACTCCTCTCTTCCTCCAACTACAACACCGCCATCACGACCTCCTATTCACCCAATTTATGTCCTAATTCGTTCTAAACCCGCTAAAACCGATTCTTTCTCAACAAGAAAATGATTTCACCCAAAATCATGACCCAATTCAGAATCGAAATCAATCCGGAGGATTCCTACTCTTCGCCGGACTTCCCGTCGTCGTCGTCATCAGTTTCCGTTCTACCCGTTTGGTAATCACCAAATCCCTTTTCGTTTTGTCTTTCAATTTTAAATTTGCTACATCCAATTGGCCTTTTTTCCTTGTAAATATGTTGGTTTGGTAATTTGGGTGTTATTAGAAGATGGTATAGTGTGTATGTTGGGGAAGAAAGTGAGTTGAAAATTGTTGTAAACTTTGAGGGTTGTTTTGCACTAATTGAAACTGTGAGGGTACCTAAGATCAGTTACAATTCTATGGGGGGCTCTATTGTCTTTTATTTAAACAAGTTTTTACGGGGTTTTATATTTACTTATATAAGTTAATTTCTTGTAAAATAATATATGTTGGTTATGTTTAATTAATTCTTTGTTCAAAAAGGATAAAACTTTACTACCTTGTAAGTTTTTATACATTCACATTATGTTTTATAATAATAACGTTAGCTCATACATATATATCGTATAAAGTTGTATTTTTTACATTAAAAAATTTTTGGGAGTTGGATAAGGGGGGATTATATCATTACATATAGGGTTTTGTATGCCCTATTGTCGTGATAGTTGTGTGTCAATTAGGAATATTTGCTATTGTAGATTCCGAATTCGTAGGAGGCGAGTTCATTGAGTACCCTTACTATGAGTAGTTGTGTGCTTGCTTTCATGTGACGAGCTCTCTCTTTCCAACTAAGTTTATATGTGAAAGTTTGTAATGTAAGTATAAAACAGGATCTAAATACTCTAGAAGGGGGGGGGGGGGGGGTTGAATAGAGTATGCTAACTTTTGCCAAAACACAGTCTTTTAAAACTTGAATAGAGTAAGCAGTTGATATCTCAAAGCTTTGTAACAGTTTTGAGAACCTTGAAGATTTAACTGCAGAATACAGAGGCTTCAAAGCTTTGAGATTTGGAAAGCTCCAAAGCTTTGAAACTTCCTGTTTAGACTGAAAGTAAAGATAAAAAAAGTAAACAACGGGAACACAAGGTTTTTACAGAGTTCAATCACAATTGGACATAGTCTCTGCCTGAGGGATCTTATCCCTCCATGATTCAAACACTACTTCTTATTAATCACCCAGATTTAGACCTAGATCTCAAGCCTAAGTGAGCTACCTTACACTTATACAGCTTGTGGTTCCCAACCTCTCTAGTTACCAGCTACAATCTATTGAAACAATAAGAACCTCTTATTTTTCACTTGAAAAACCAAACTAATAAGTTTAGTGAGGTTTTAGAAATATAGAATGAATAATACAATTCAGTAAAGGTAGAAAAACTCAGAAAGAATAAGCTGATGAAGCCTGGAAGAGTTCTTCTGATCTGATGAATGATCTTGCTTCTGCAATGTCAATGGCCTGATGAATCTTGAAGATTTGAATGAAAGGAACTCTCTTATTTGTAGCACACTTCCAATATCACGAAGATCAGTCTTAATCTCGGTGTCACTCTTCAAATCAAAGTGCTGATCACTTCAAATAACAGTCTGCAACTAACTGAGAGATTTTAGGAACAGAAACCCTATAAATCCTCTTCCCTGATATGCTTCTTTCAACAGATATTTTTGTATAGCTATCTGATTTTTTTATGGACGTTGGAACGCCCAACAAACCTGCATAAACTCAGCAAACAAGATCAAACAACATCAAGAAAATCTAGCATCAAGATCTGTTCAGCAGTATGCTAACACTTCATGAGAAAACTGGACTAGATTTGTCTTGTAACAGACTTAGCTTAAACATATATTCAGTATGTTGAATATATCAAATAAAAAGTATAAAACAAGTGTTCCTAGTCAAAAATAGATTCATAAGAAGTTCTGAATCACACATAAATAACCTGCATACACAGAATTGATCAGATGAACTTAGCAGTGAAGAGTAACCAATGACTCTCAAAGCTTTGAAGCTTTGCCTGCTAGTTCAACAGAATGAACTTGGATTATGAATCCAAATCAATCATGCATATTTTTTTAATCAGAATATAAATAACTAATGCATGCATAATGTCATTCCAAATCAAAAGCAAAAAACTGCATCAAACAGTTAGACAAATATATATATATATATATATATATATATAACTCAAAGCTTTAGAGCTTTGGTACTTAGCAATATTTCCCATTTTGTGTTTCTGGCTTTCATCATAAAGAAACCAAAGCTCTCAACATATGCATTCAAATATTAATATCACGGAGCTTCAGACTCATCAATATGCACAAAACCTTCACCTATCAAAATGTGTTTGGCTTGTGTAACTTGTGTATGATACAACTCTTTGAATTCTTTAATTTTGGAATCTCTCTTGCAAGTGTGTCGTTGAAATATATGTGGTTACTTGTGTAAATTTCGAACCAATGGGTTCTAGAATGATCTTATGAAATCTTAATGAACGATAAATTAAATTAGGACGATGTACAGGGGATGTGTGTGAAGGCTACGGCCGGAGTCACACGTAAGACGATCTTCCTCAGGGTTCATACCAATTTATTAAAAATGTGGAAAATATGAGTACTACCTATGCATGTGTAGGTCACTACTGTATAGGGGCGTCGACACTTAAGGTCTCATTAGTATGTTTTGGGCGGGGTAGCGTTGGGCTATCTACTAAAGTCCGGGGTCAATTGAGATTTGTGATATCCTAAGAAGAACCGCTATTTTATTATTTATTGCATCGTTACATCTCTTTCTACATCGTACATGTTGGGGCTCGTAGGGTACGCCTCAACCAAATAAATGATTAAAATATCATTACGGGATATCTCTTTGTGTTATCCCAAAACTCTATTTTCATGCGTTGTTGTATATGTTTACTCAGTTTTTACTTAAAAACTTTTACTGCGTCGACTTTTACCATTTCAAAACCCGCAGGTTTTGAATAAAATGGGGTAACACGTACACGTAAGCTGGAGACTAGGATCATGCTGCTAGGAAGTTTCTTATTATCTAGGAGCGTTTTTATTTAGAATTGCAATTTAGATTTGAACAATTTTCATTTGATTTTTTCAAACTATTGTTGGAGGGTTTCTCCGTTTTCTTAAATAAATGCACCTCGGATTCTCGTTTGGTTGTACTAGCAAGGAGGGTCGTTTCAGCCCCAGTCTTTGATGCCAAATGTTATTTGAAGTCACAGCTGGAGTTACCTCTTGGCACACTATTGGTGTGTTTGGTTTCAAGAGATATAGACCATTGTACTTTCAATCTTCACCCAAAATTCTTTGCATGAAGAATTTAGCACCTTTCTGCATCACAAAGAAACACACAACTTTGCTTCTTTGCCAAATGTGTTAAAATACTACATCATCTGCTGACATTGACTGTGTAAAGGGAAAAACTCATTTGGCCACTGTTCCACCTCATTAAATACATTATCACTTGTCTCATTGTGAACTTGTAATTTATGTCTACTCTTAAAATTTACAGGATATCCATGTAAATTCCATCACTTTGCTTTAATGTAACCCCCCCCCCCCACACACACACACACAATGTTACAAGTGAGTTTAGACTTAGCAATATTAGTACTACCAGACTGAAACACAACACAAGAACCATCTAAATCACCATGAGGAGGTCCACCTTAATAATGACCATGATGAAAAGGAGAGGAGTACATAGTTGTGGGGCCACGATGAACATGAGAATACATGGCCAAAGTAGGCATAGAGGAAGCTACAGAACCAGTGATAGCTCCATGCATCTCATGCTGAACAATTTTGGGAAAAAATCTATTGAGACTTGGTAAAGGATCCATGAGCGAAACATGTTCTCTAACGGAAGAAAAACCATATTTGCGTCTCATTAGGAATTGCATAACATGTTCTTGTTGGAGTTTGTTTTGAATCGTCCCACAAACATTACAAGTACAAGAGTCAAGCACACCAAAGGTGCATCTAGGCGTCTCTGTATAATTTCCCAGTTCATCCCACAAAGACTTAATCATAATAAAATAGGCAAAAACACTTAATTTTCCTTTCTTAAGATTGACAATAGCACTGCTGAGTTGAAAAATCTTTCGGAAAATTCCGCTGAAAAAACCTCTCAACAATATCAAACCTGATGTCTTTAGCTGTGGTGTAATAAACCACACTAGAAGCAATTCCCTTTCTAAAAGAGTTCAATAACCAAGATATAGACATACGGTCGCATCGATTCCCTAAGGAATAGAGCTCAAAACTCTGATCATGTTCCCCAATCGCACAAGTAACAAAATCAAGTTTATTCTTAGCTTCAAGAGAAACAATCATGGAATGATATCATAAATTCAAATTATCGCCATTAAGGAATTGAGAAACTATGATCGTACCAGGCGAATCCGAATTGTGAAGAAAATAAGGAGGATAGCCATCCATGATGCGAGAACCAGAACCAAAACTAGAAGAAGACGAATGTTCTGCTTCAGGAGAACCATGATAGAAAAACTAGATCAGTGCAATTTAGAGCAACACAAGAATTGCAGCCAAGAGAATCAACCTCTCGTCTCTGATACCATATTGAATTTTAGAAAGAGAGATAACATCGACCAAATCCGATTGAAAGTTGAAGGAAATGAAAATCAAATACAACCCTAATAAGCTTCGCAAAAAAAAGGGAAAATAAAGGATAAAACACGTCATTCGTTGATGAACAGCCAATCAGGGCATGCCACATGCTCTTGTTGCTGAATTACCAAACAAAATTATGTTAGCTACTAATTAAACAATTTGAAACGGTAATAACTAAAATCATAGCCAAAACTGAGGGGAGGTGAGTCCCTAGACCAGTTCGATTGCATGTCTGCTATACCGATTAAATTTGTTCGTATATCAACAAGAACACAATAACCCTACTAGGAAGAATTAGGGTTCATACCTGCGTCCTAGCTAGATGATGTAGGTCTGAATCACTCTGAATATTCTCCCGTATTCCTGAAGTTCCTCCTGGATGCTAGTGTGGGCTTGCTGCTTCGAGAATCCTTCTTGGCCTCCAGATGTACTGCTCTCACTCTCGAAACGCTAGATTTGGGTGTGTATCTAAAGCATACGAATTCTGAAGACTAAGGAAACTTATATAGGCTACAGGAGGGACCTGGAGGAGAAAATACAAATAAAACTCCTAACTTTATTAGGAATTCTGGTTCCACCCGAACCTTGCCCAAATAAATTTAATAACAGTTAATACCACTAAACAACTGTTATTGCACTCCTATCCATATTCTCAAAAAATAATACTTGGAGCTCCTGTTATTAAATACTTATTATCTCCCATGTTAAGGTTACAGATATCAGTCGATTAAATTAATTACTAACTAATTCATTTAATCAACCTCTTCCCATATCCTTGATCCTTTCAACTTAACTTATTGGATATGTTCAGATGACTAAGTAATCTACCTGCAGGGTTTGACATAATCAAAACTTATAAGCTTGATATCATCAATCCCATAATCGAGAAATGGATTCCTTCGATATATCAATTTACGTCATGGACTTAATAATATCACCCAACTCATCGAGGTTATTGACTTCATATGAATATCACTCACTTGACTTGTCAAAGCAATAACTACTAAATACATGTTCACATTGACTATCTAAGGATTAAGAGCATAAGTAATCACAGTAACCATGATACATAGTTTGTCTTATTATGTCAGTACAAAGACAATGATCTCAACTTGGTCATGTTCAATATACATAAAGTATACTTGCACATTGAGTTGAAACAATAGCATCAACTATACCATTTCCTCTAGCCAAGACAGACCTACTAAAACAATGTGCCACAATCGTTCCGATGGTATATCTACTTCCATCTAGATTTTTAACTCATAACTTTCATTCCACAAGAATCGAAGATAAGATCTTCTGTGTGTAAGCTAGATCTTCTACTATATGGAATAATAGACAACTATGCAACAATAATAACATATTGCAATAACATTTCCCAAACCATTCTCATAAATATCAAATTCAGATAATCTAATAAAAAAAGTGAGGCTTTTAGTATTCAATCCAACAAAAACGGCATCGTCATACTAATATGATTTGAATCTTCATAAACGTTGTCATTCGATGGCTACTGAAGCTTCCACAGACTCCATCCAACGCCTGATGCTATTAGAAGGAAGTATTGTTCATTTGGTAAGTGAAATACCAAATGAAAAGTAACTTCTTACTCCAAAACAATTCTATGATTACTATTCTTCAAGACTGTTGTTGTGGACTTGTGGTGCTGAATGGCTATGAATTATTTATATGTAGACGTTTCTCAGTTTCTGGGTGCTTTTTATGGAGGTGACGATGGCTTCTGAGGACTATGGGAGATGATGAGAATGAGTGAATATCAAGTGTATGACAGCAATGGTATTTTTATTTAGGGTAAGTCACACAATAACATAACACTACGGGCCTAATTTTTATTTAACAAAATAATCACTTTATTACAGGAGGGCCCTTTTTATATTCTTTACTTACTGTAAATCATATACTTCCGGACAACACTCCTATTCCTTTTACTATATGACTTCTACAACGTTGTGTTTAAATTGGACATTGGACCTTGTGTGTTTCTCACGCAATCTTTTCTCCATGATGCTTGCAGAATCTATGGAGACTTTCACCACAAGTCTATTCGATTCCGTGATAATATTTGTCATCCTAACCATTTGTATTGTGATCGGCCATCTACTCGAAGCTAAAAGATGGTTTAACGTGTCAATCACTACACTACTCATTGGTCTAGTTACTGGTGTCGCCATCCTCCTAACTGTAAGATTGTGGGAAAATCCTCAGGCAAGAGACTGGGATGGAGAGGGGGGTAGGGTGGAAATAAGAGGATATAGGTCCGCTGAACTATTAATCCGCATTAGAAGGGTCCCTGAATGAAGGTCCTTCACAAGAAACTAGTCGGGTCAAACTCGATAGATACTTTATTGTCATATTTATCGAATAGCAAGAAGAACATCTTTGAGGTGTAGGGGACGGGCTGGGCTAGTAATAGTCTGCTGACCGAACCCCATACTGGAATTTGCATCCCATTATCGACCATCATATTAGAAATTGGAGAACTTGATGATACAGAGGAGGCCCCAATGTACCAAGTCTTATCCGGAGTATTAAGGATCATGCCAGCAATTTCCGAACTCAAAGCATTAACAAAGGGAGACGAACCCGTAGTGCCAGCAAGGACCTGTGGACGCCGATGAAAAGCATGGTGTCTCAATTTAGAGATGTGTTTGCTTCCCATTTTTGGAAGTGTTATGGGATATATTCCTGTGAATGACCTTCAATGGTCATGTAGGACTTGATGTAGAATTTTCATGGTATATTATTGGATCACATGTGCATATATTCTACACTGCACTTTACCACACTTTGGGGTCTATGTTGGAAACATGTTGGAATTTGTAATTATGGAAGGTGTCATGTGGATAAATAACATAATTGCCGCCATAGTTTGGTTTTAATATGATTGTTGAACGAGATCCTGTGCTAAGATGAAGTTTGCTTGAACCATGTTTATGGCCGCCCAGTTTTTCAACCCTGAAGTCGTTTTATAAAATTTAATATTTCTCAAATCCATAGTTATTGTTGCCCAAGTAGGAGAATGTAAGAAAATTGTTTTAATTAATTATTTGGGCTGCCAATAATTGTATTTTAGTATGTATAAAACGTGTTGAAAGTGGTTCAAGTAATTCACCGGTACGAGCCCAATACGTTAGTGATCCTGTGTTTGGCCCATGGTACATCGTAATGTTATTATTTAGTGTGGTATGAAAGTGTGGGCTGTTTGGTCACTGGGCTTCTTGATAGGAGGGCCCAAAGACTGTTTATTATTATTAGGCTCGAAAATATCAGTGTGGATGACCTCTAAAATGTTTGAACTACGGGTGGATCCGAACTTCCTTGTTTATGTCATTTTTCCTCTTATGCAATTGACACAAGGTTCACCTCCATCTTGTTCAAGTTCAGGAAGAATATTTTTCTTAACCAACTTTTGGAATAGATGCCCTAGAGGCAATCTAGTTTAGTATGAATTATTTGTGGCTAGAAATTCATTTATTATTTATTGGATATTTAATATAATGAATTCCTTAGATTTACAATTCTGTTGTTTATCTTAAATGTCCCTAGTCCAGTATAATGATTAATGGGACAATCATCTATAGACTAGTATGGGGTAGGATTGATATCGAGATATCATGATCCAACACATAAGTGTGCATTAGTGAATGTTGCACTGGATTGACCCATCTCCGAGAAGGGTACATACATGTTATGTTGAGTCACAAGCGCTTCTCGCGGTGCAATGGTATTGTCATCTTTAGACTTGAAGTCACTAGATATTCTAGTTGTGGATTATTGTGATTTTGGTAGCGTTAAACGCTACACCGTAACTGGGTAGTTATAAGGGCGTGTACTGGATACAATAAGAAGCAAGCTTAGAGATCGTAGTGGACGTAGATAGAATTTGTCCCTCCCACATAACGGGAGCAAATATCCTAGGCCACTCGAGGGATAGTGCTTATAGAATGTCTGGCCAGACTCAAATAAATCAATATGGGATATCGATGTTATTTGCACGAATAAGGCTATTCCCATGGATCGAGAAACTATGGATTGGATATATGAGTGTGAATTGTATGTCTCGTGTCCAATCCGGATATAGAGACAAAGGGATGAGACAATTACTTGTACAAAGGTTGTCAAGATGACTATTCTATTAGTTGGCTAGAATGGATGTTTTGCTAGAAATCGCTCCATATTAGCAAATAGTTGCTACCAACCAGATAGAACCTATGGGGTCACACGCTATATAGAGTTGAACTAGATTTGGGAATTAATTAATGGGATTAATTAATTAGAAGGATCACTTTGCAAAACCTTGCAAACTTAGTAGGGACTATTTTGCAAGGAAGGGACTAAATTGAATTCTAGTAGGACTAGAATAAGTCCTTTAGCTAGTTGGCAAGGAGTTGTTGGACTATATAAAGGACCTTCCTTCCTTCCTTACCACAACTTATGCTCATTATTGAACATAACAAAGAGTGGGAGAGAACAAAAGGAGAGAGAGCAAGCAACAAGTGGAGCCGACCGCCCCTCTTGCCTCCGCCCATCCCGTCGGTCACAAAGGAGGCCGAGACCCTCCTTTTGGGTCTCGTTTTGCGTGATTCTTCTTCCTCTTCCTCTTACGGGCTAGCACCAAGGACTTGGGAGATTCTAGGATCAACTCTAGGCGTGGATCAACCATAGAGAACGTGACATAATTCGCGTTTGAAGTCATCAAAGGCGAACCCTAAGGTGTGTTATTTATTTCTTCCTTTACCATCGTTATGTCTCTTGACTTGTGATCCTTGGAGGATTTTGCATGGTTTATGATTGTTTATGTTTCCGTTGCGCATCCATGAATCAAAACCCTACAGTGGTATAAGAGCCACAGGTCGTAGAGCATAAACGTTGTTTATGTGTTACGTTTTAGTTGTTTTACACCTTAATTTGATTGTTTATCGCGTAAAAAAAGACAAATCAAGCATGGGATGCAATTTGTCAATTATTAATCATAACAAGATCTAATTTTTTCATTGGATGCATGAATTGGTGAGTTTGAGAAATTTTAGGATCTTAGATCTAGGGTTTGGTCATTGTTAACGACATAAAATTGCATATTTTAGTATGTTAATGAACTCTTCATAACTTGCTAATATGTGTAATTTATCTATTTTATCTCTCTTTCTAGACTTATGCTTGTTTTCGTAGTTTTGGTTGTTTTTCCCTAATTTTGTAGGTGAAGACGTGCTTTAAAACGCAAGAGGCTAGCTAGGGGGAGCTTAAACGATGAATTTGAAGAGGATTTGCGGCTCAAGAGCCATGAAGAAGGGATTTGGAGGACCTAATTTGAAGAATATTTGAATATTTAAGGGCCTATTTGAGAAGACAAGAGAAGAAGTGGGGCCATTATTGAAGATGTAGAAGTCAAAAGTGAATGTAAAGGGCCAAAAAGACAAGTTTTTAACGGAAGTGGGGCTTAAGTACAAGTTTATAAACCTTTCAATGGCTATTTTGAAGAGCTCCTAACGGAGTTGGGGTGTTATTGCATTTTCTCAAACCTTTTAAAGAAGAGTAGGGGGTATTTTAAAGCATATCAGTGGACTAAGGGGGGTCTTTTTGCAATTGTTCGTCAACAACACACCAGCGACGGGTTTCTTTTCTTCTTCCTCGCGACGCACGGACCAGAGACCTCCATGGAAGCACGCAGGAACTTCTCCGAAGCTTCGACCCAGCCCCAAATCGCCATCTCTTCACTCAATTTCAACCCCAAAACGATCCTTAGCCCATTCCTAACCGTATACAACCTCAATTTGGCCCAAGAACGACCCAACAAAGAAAACCCAAAATCTAGGGTTTATGTGAACGGGTTTGAAATCGACGATGCAGAGGGTGGGAGACGAATTGGAGGGCGTAGATGAAGGCTTGGAGGCTACGAAACCCTCTCCCGCAGCCTATATAAACAGATGGTGAAGAATTTTGGGGGCTCTCTCTGGACCTTCGGCTACAGTACTCCATAGCAGCTCTTTGTTCATCCTCTCTCTCTCTCCGATTTCACCCCAGTCAGGGCTTGTTCTTGAGCGCCTGAGCTCTCTTTGAGCATAATCAGGGCCAAGAACAAGGGAAAGAGGAAGAGGGAGAGAGAGAGGAGGTCAGTTTGTACTCTGTTCTGGGTCACTCTTTCACAGCTGCTGCTGTGTTCTTGCTGTGTTCATCAGCAGCAGCAGCACCAGCAGCTTAGGTAGTGGGTTTCTCATCATTTTGGTAGCTTAGTAGTGATTTGGGGCTGTTTTGCTCTATTTTGTGTAGTTTGATTCGATGAGATGGTTTGTAGTTGAAACAAGTGTTTGGGATTGAATTAGTGAAAAGTGTATTGATGCTATCAAGTATGAATTCAAGATTTGATTATTGAAAGTTAAATTTCTCTCAATCTCTCTTGAATTTTCTATTATGTCTAGCTAATTCAATTTGCTTGGGTGATTTGGGACTATCTAGTGTCTAAATCTCCATATTGATTCAAGTTGAACTTCAAGGATGAATGGGTTGAATTGGGTTCGCTTGAGTGCTTAGTGCAATGTTTGGATTTCTCTTGTTGAAGTATTTGATGCATTGAATAGGTAGATGTGCGAATACTTTTGACGTGTTTGATTTGAAGTTGCATTTGAGTGAGAGGAACTCGTCAATCCTAACTTTGAGAAATCGAGTTCTAGTTAGGTGATTTAAGTGACAATTTACAAATCTCATTTGTTGCTTGATCTTTCATGTGGAAACATCTATGTGTGTTTACATATGGTTGATGCTTGAGGCAATTGATATTTGGAGAATCTCATTTGAATAGCCTCATTAGTGCTTGATTAGCGTGTTGGATTTACACACTTCTCTTGTCGCGAGTTGGATTGTATGAGCAATCACTTCTTGAGATACTTGTCTTGTGGATTGACACATGCGAATTGAGAATCGGGCTTGAATATAATAGGAGGATTGGTCACTAGAGAAACCGATGATCCCTAGCCCCTCTCTACTTGTCGTTTCATTTAGTTTCTTGAATTGTCGCTTTAGTAGTCATTTACTTTGTTCTCTAAATCGTACTCTAAACTTGCTCCATCACATTTTGTGGTGGATTTGATAGCTTGGCAAGCTTTAAAGCCATTGAGAGTTTGTGTTTCTTGCTTTAGTTTGTCGTTTTCTAGTTTTTGCAAGTCATTGTCTAAACCTCCTCTCCTTGTGGATTCGACCCCGTTCTTACTCGGGTACTACTTAGAACGATATTCCTATACTTGGGAATTATCGCGAACAAGTTTTTGGCGCCGTTGCCGGGGAGAGGCTAGGTTTTAGATTTGATTTGCTTTATTTTTTTCTTAGTATTTTTCTTGACATTTTCTCTAGTTGCTTGTGGTTAGTTAAGCTTGTGAGATCAAGAGGGCTTGTGAAATTCATCAAGTACCTCTCATCTACTTGCTTGAAAAAAAAAATGTCTTATGAACATTTTGGACTTGGTGAGAGGCCTAACGTCCATTCACATCCTTACTACTATGCATTTACTAGACATGAAAATCATTCTAAGGAATCAATGCGTTCCAAACGTGAGCGTGCTATTAAAAATGGTGATTATTTTCCTAAGAATGATTATTCTTGGCATGATAGTAGGACACTAGATTACACATCTCATGCTTCTTGTGCACAATCACCTCCCTCAAACACTTACATGTTTTTGAACTCGCATGATTCTAGCACTTATCAATATAACGATATGATGTGAGAATCAAGAGGAGTTAATCATTTTGAGAGGGAAGCTTATGTGAATGAAGAACTAGAGAGGCCTTTAAGTGATTCTCTAGAGGAGACATTTCAAAAATATCTCCAAGGCACAAAAGAACTAAGAGATTCAATAAGAGAACTAAGAGAATCACAAAGTAAACTTGAAGGCTCATTTAGAGAAATAGAAGGATCGTTTTGTCACTCGATTGATAAAGTGGAATCCTCATATTCACAATCGCATGATAATGAGTCTCTTGCATATAGTACTTACTCTTCACAAAACTCGCAATCATATGAGTCTCAAGTTCTTATTCACACACATCACGAGCTTGCTCAAGATCAAATTTTGGATGATGTGTTTGATGATGGAGTTGTTGCCACTAGGATAGGTGATTGTATTCATTTCTCATTTGCACAATCTAAAGAAGCATGTGATAGTGATATTGGTAGTGAGATTGATATTTTTTATGATGACTCTTCAACCCATGACATGAGTGAAGCCATTTTGGATGACTCACATAGTGACACTTGTGAGGAGGAGTCGCGAAATGAAAATCACTCATGTGATGAGTTAGGGGTCAAATTTGATGCTACCACTAGTGAAGGGAATGTAGACTTGTCTTGTGCTCAAGAAGAGCCTAGTACTTACCGGAGTTCCTATGATCTTGATTGTGACGAAATTGAAGTTTTATTGGGAGGTACTCCGGTTAGTATTGATATGTCTAATGAAGATCCGGGGAGCTATGCTCGTATTTGTGACGAAATTGAATTTTACTTGAATGCTCCCTTGGACTCTATCATTATGGAAGATGTGCCTAAGGGTTTGGATGAGGCTTCAAGTTCTCAAATTATTTTAACTCCCACTTGTGAAGCCCCATCCCCAAATCCATATGACCTATTTTAAAGTGATGAGATTGAGGATTTACAAGTTGTCGCCATCTCTCAAGTTTTGATTTCAAGTAAAAATTTGGCAACTTGTGAAGACCCATTCTATGATTCAATTCATTTGAGGATTTCAAACCCTTTTCTTAAGATGATGCATGACATAAGCACTTGCTCTAGATTAATTGTTAGATTTTGCTTGCATCTCTTATTCATCTTTTGTGTCTTGCCCCTACTTCTCCTATCAATTCTAATTGATGAATCCAACTTTTTAAAGGAGAAATACTTTTCTAAGAATGAAGTAGGGGCATGGCATGGAAAGAAGTTTCCAAGATTGGGGGTGGGATAGCATCATTTTCTTTGTTCCACCTCCGTAGTTGTAAATAAATAAATTAGTTTATCTCTATTTCTTGCATTTCTTTTCTATGAACATTTTGTAGGTTGCTCTTGGAGGAGGACTTGTGCTTGGTGGCCAAGAAAGCTAAAATGAGGTCTCTTCTATCCCTTAATTCTTGCTAAAATTTGTATGCTCTTCCATTGTTCTCACACATTGAGGATAATGTGACATTTTAGTTGGGGGGTGGGAAGTAGATATATTTCTTGCTTAAATGGTTACTAGCATGATTTTTCTTCATTAGTGATTTACATGAAAAATACAAAAAAAAAATGAAAAATTCTAAAAAATCATAAAAATTTAAAAATTGAAAATTTTGAAAAAAAATGTGTGTGAACCTTTCATGAGAAGCATCACTCTTTCCCCGTGTCAAACCATAGATTTTTTTCCTCTTTCTTTGATAGTTTTATTTATTTTCACCTTTCATCTTGATTCTAGATTTTATTTTCTTATTTGATAGCTTTATTGAGTCTTAGGAAGTTATAGTTGAGTCACTTATTTTGAAAAAAAGAAGAAAAAAAAATTGAAAAAATGAAAAATGATGAAAAAAAAATGAGAAAAGTGAAAAGGGAGAATTTTGGAAATCTAGATGTTTTCAAATAATGAAATTTCTTAGTCCATGTTATTTTTATTTTTATTTTAGAAAGGAATTCTTTGCTTATACTTAATACATCTACACCAATATCCCACATTCCGCGACATCATGCGTTCTCACAAAGCGACAAACTAAATTTACGTTTCATGTTTAAGTCCTTCAAGCTAAGTTGATCACATAAACTTTGACGTCTTCTACTTTTGATAAAGGGTGCATTTTCTAAAGCTATTTGAACTTCACAAAAAGATTTTATTCTATTCGTTTTTGCGGTGGAAACTTGTAGCCCATTGGAGTGGTGGTTACCAATGACACCCCATGCGATGTCTAAGAAATAGAGGGGTGTCCGGGGATAATGTTACGTCACCACCTAGATAGCTCCCTTGGTTTAGCTTAAAAAGCCCACTCGCGTGTATATTCCTCTATTTTGTTGTGGGTCTTGGAGATCCTTGGATTTGAGGTTAAAAATAAAATGTTAATGCTATAAATCTCAAAAAAAAAAAAAAAAAAAAAAAAAAAAAATCATGATAAATCGCACCATCTACCAAAAATCCACAAAGGATCATACAAGCCCACAACCACATCTCCCCTTCTTAAAAAAAATTTGTTCAAAGCTTTGAAAATCCATCCTACATGGGTGTTTTTGAATAAGTGTGAGAATGTCTAGTTTCATGTGATCCTTCTTTTTGAAGGCATACTTTCTCGCAAATTGGACTTAATTTAACAAGTTTTGTGGTTCGCATGAGTTACCTTCTACCAAACACCGCCCACATTTGTATGAGTATATGCTTAGACGTCCATAGGCTTCTTTCTCTATCTTCTTGGACTTTGAGAATTTATTTGAGGAGACATTTGTGCATTCTTCTTTTTCCCCCACAAAAAAAAAATTAAAATTAGCTAGTAATCTATAGGATTTTATTTTCTTTGGGTTCTCAATTAGGATAGATAATGTGTGTGTGTGTTTGTAAATATTTGAGTCTAGTTTAGAATTGAGTCAAGCCTTGTCTAGTTGAGTGTGCGTCTCTCATGATTGGTTCTTCACTAATACTACTTATATCGCTCTCTTTGCTCGAGGACGAGCAAAAGGCTAGTTGGGGGGTGTGTTAACGACATAAAATTGCATATTTTAGTATGTTAATGAACTCTTCATAACTTGCTAATATGTGTAATTTATCTATTTTATCTCTCTTTCTAGACTTATGCTTGTTTTCGTAGTTTTGGTTGTTTTTCCCTAATTTTGTAGGTGAAGACGTGCTTTAAAACGCAAGAGGCTAGCTAGGGGGAGCTTAAACGATGAATTTGAAGAGGATTTGCGGCTCAAGAGCCATGAAGAAGGGATTTGGAGGACCTAATTTGAAGAATATTTGAATATTTAAGGGCCTATTTGAGAAGACAAGAGAAGAATTGGGGCCATTATTGAAGATCTAGAAGTCAAAAGTGAATGTAAAGGGCCAAAAAGACAAGTTTTTAACGGAAGTGGGGCTTAAGTGCAAGTTTATAAACCTTTCAATGGCTATTTTGAAGAGCTCCTAACGGAGTTGGGATGTTATTGCATTTTCTCAAACCTTTTAAAGAAGAGTAGGGGGTATTTTAAAGCATATCAGTGGACTAAGGGGGGTCTTTTTGCAATTGTTCGTCAACAACACACCAGCGACGGGTTTCTTTTCTTCTTCCTCGCGACGCACGGACCAGAGACCTCCATGGAAGCACGCAGGAGCTTCTCTGAAGCTTCGACCCAGCCCCAAATCGCCATCTCTTCACTCAATTTCAACCCTAAAACGATCCCCAGCCCATTCCTAACCGTATACAACCTCAATTTGGCCCAAGAACGACCCAACAAAGAAAACCCAAAATCTAGGGTTTATGTGAACGGGTTTGAAATCGACGATGCAGAGGGTGGGAGACGAATTGGAGGGCGTAGATGAAGGCTTGGAGGCTACGAAACCCTCTCCCGCAGCCTATATAAACAGATGGTGAAGAATTTTGGGGGCTCTCTCTGGACCTTCGGCTACAGTACTCCATAGCAGCTCTTTGTTCATCCTCTCTCTCTCTCCGATTTTACCCAAGTCAGAGCTTGTTCTTGA
Source organism: Linanthus parryae (assembly GCA_023055425.1). Classification (NCBI taxonomy): domain Eukaryota; kingdom Viridiplantae; phylum Streptophyta; class Magnoliopsida; order Ericales; family Polemoniaceae; genus Linanthus; species Linanthus parryae. The sequence continues at coordinate 8,335,114 of JALGPY010000009.1, read as the reverse complement.
GAGCCTGAGCTCTCTTTGAGCATAATCAGGGCCAAGAACAAGGGAAAGAGGAAGAGGGAGAGAGAGGAGGTCAGTTTGTACTCTGTTCTGGGTCACTGTTTCACAGCTGCTGCTGTGTTCTTGCTGTGTTCATCATCAGCAGCAGCAGCAGCAGCTTAGGTAGTGGGTTTCTCATCATTTTGGTAGCTTAGTAGTGAGTTGGGGCTGTTTTGCTCTATTTTGTGTAGTTTGATTCGTTGAGATGGTTTGTTGTTGAAACAAGTGTTTGGGATTGAATTAGTGAAAAGTGTATTGATGCTATCAAGTATGAATTCAAGATTTGATTATTGAAAGTTAAATTTCTCTCAATCTCTCTTGAATTTTCTATTATGTCTAGCTAATTCAATTTGCTTGGGTGATTTGGGACTATCTAGTGTCTAAATCTCCATATTGATTCAAGTTGAACTTCAAGGATGAATGGGTTGAATTGGGTTCGCTTGAGTGCTTAGTGCAATGTTTGGATTTCTCTTGTTGAAGTATTTGATGCATTGAATAGGTAGATGTGCGAATACTTTTGACGTGTTTGATTTGAAGTTGCATTTGAGTGAGAGGAACTCGTCAATCCTAACTTTGAGAAATCGAGTTCTAGTTAGGTGATTTGAGTGACAATTTACAAATCTCATTTTTTGCTTGATCTTTCATGTGGAAACATCTATGTGTGTTTACATATGGTTGATGCTTGAAACACTTGAAATTTGGGGAATCTCATTTGAATAGCCTCATTAGTGCTTGATTAGCGTGTTGGATTTACACACTTCTCTTGTCGCGAGTTGGATTGTATGAGCAATTACTTCTTGAGATACTTGTCTTGTGGATTGACACATGCGAATTGAGAATCGGGCTTGAAAATAATAGGAGGATTGGTCACTAGAGAAACCGATGATCCCTAGCCCCTCTCTACTTGTCGTTTCATTTAGTTTCTTGAATTGTCGCTTTAGTAGTCATTTACTTTGTTCTCTAAATCGTACTCTAAACATGCTCCATCACATTTTGTGGTGGATTTGATAGCTTGGCAAGCTTTAAAGCCATTGAGAGTTTGTGTTTCTTGCTTTAGTTTGTCGTTTTCTAGTTTTGCAAGTCATTGTCTAAACCTCCTCTCTTTGTGGATTCGACCCCGTTCTTACTCGGGTACTACTTAGAACGATATTCCTATACTTGGGAATTATCGCGAACAGGCATCCTTGGGGAAGAAGGAGTTCTTCCAAAACAAGGAAACAACCATACTTGGGCACCAAGCAAGGGAGTTGTTTTGGAAACAAATCCCTCAAGGAGGTTCGGCACCCCTAGGGGACCACCCCTCTTGCTTGCCGCCCAAGATTGGCCGCCCTAGGGGCTGGGCGGCCCTAACCCGCGGCCTAGGCGTGTGGGTTTTGGGCCGGGCTTGCCCTAGGGCCTTGTGGTTCATCTTTTTGGGCCCGTGCAATTTGATTGTTGGGCCCATGGACCGTTTTAACCCTATAAATCCTAAAATCAATTAAAATTGACCAAGTGCGTTAAAATTGGATTTTAACTGTTTATGTGCAAATCGCATGGTGATTGGATATGGTCTTATGATGTGGTTTGATGTGGATGTTTAATTTTGTGGTTTGGTTTTACGGCCTGCGAGCTGATCAATTAATTGTAATAGTTAATTAGGGTTTTATGGCCTACGTGCCATTTTTTTCTCAACTTGTGAGATTTATTTTATTTAGTATAGAAGTTAGCTAGTGCTAGATAAATTAGATTGTTAGCCAAGATTGAAGAGAAGAAGCCCAAAGCCAAAGAAGCCACAAAAGATGGAGCATGGAGCATTCCACATGACTATGAAGGATGGACCAAAAGATCAAGACGCATGGAGATGTGTTTGTTTTAGGGTTCATAGATAATTCCATTGGCATGGAATTATCTTAGTCTAGAAAAGGCCATATCCACATCACGTTTAATTTCTGTTTTGTGGTTGTTTATTTTATTGTCTTATTATTGTGTGGTTGGTGTATGGATGATGCATGCAATTAGGATAATAAGATAATTAGACAACCCGGATCTATTATTTGGAGTTGTGCCCAAACTCAAATAGATAGATTAGTTGATATTGATCAACAAAACAATTAAAATTGAATTTAAAATCCCTCAAAATTCAAATATTGTGTTCTTGCCTTCTCGTTATGTAAACACTCATTATCATCATTATTTATCAAGTTCGTGCGTGCCAAAGCATGGCGACTTGGTTCATAATGATGAAATGCGATGGCACGTAACAATGTGCAATTGTTTAGATAAGAGGTTGAACACAACTGGGCTATTAATTTGATTAAGAAACCTAGAGGCTATCAAATGGGATTATCCATATGGATGGATAAATAAGGAGTTATTTGCCCAATTGAACCAAGAGTTGCATATGGGATGCAATTGGAATTGTTCCTACCTAAAGTAGTCAAATTATGGGTGACTTGCCAAAGCAAGCTCATAAGGAGATGAAAGATGGATCTTGGCCCACTAGAAAATATAAGGATATTTTCCGCATTAATATCATGAGGGTTACTAATCCGTAGAAAAATAGTGGGAGCTATATTTGATAAACTAGAAATTATTGAATATAGTCAAAAATTCACAAATACTAAAACTTGCGTATTTTCCCTTTTGTAGAATTCCAAATGGAAAACAACTCATCGAGTTCACAACATTCCCTACGATCTATCCTTGAGAAGGACAAGCTCTCTGGAACCAACTTTCTTGATTGGTACAGAAACTTGAGAATTGTTCTCAAGCAAGAGAAGAAACTGTACGCAATAGAGGAGCATGTTCCAGAAGGTCCAGAGAACCAAACACCTGCTGCCCTAAAGGCGTATCAAAAGCTTGTTGATGACGCTAATGATGCCGCCTGCCTTATGCTATGCACCATGAATTCGGAGATTCAGAAGCAACACGAAAACATGAATGCTGTCGATATGATCGAGCATCTGAAGCAGCTCTTCCAAGAGCAGGCAAGGGTAGAGAGGTATGAGGTCTCTAAGGCACTGTTCAAGTTTCATCTGGCAGAAGGGAACCCGGTGGGACCCCATGTACTCCGTATGATCGGGTACTTGGAGAATCTCGCCCGACTAGGGTTCCCGGTCCGCCAAGAGTTGGGAACCGATCTCGTATTGCAATCGTTGCCCGAGAGTTATGGACAGTTCATCATGAACTATAACATGAACGAGATCGTGAAACCACTGCCAGATTTACTCAATATGTTGAGGACGGCTGAACAGAGCGTCAACAAGGAAAGGGCAAAAGGTTTGTCTCTTCCTCCAAAGGCAAAGGCAAGTCAGTTGCCAAGTACAAGGAACCTGCCCTTAAGCCTGTTGGTGGCATTACCAAAGGTGTGACTAAAGGTGAGTGTCACTACTGCAGTCAGCCTGGACACTGGAGGAGGAACTGCCCAAAATATCTGGAGGACAAGAGGCTTGGAATAGTGATTCCACCACCACCAGGTATTTTTGCTATAGATGTCAATTTAACTGTCTCTACATCATGGGTATTAGATACTGGATGTGGATCTCATATTTGTCGAAATATGCAGGATCTAAAGAGAAGTAGAACATTGGCTAAAGGAGAGGTAGATCTGCGCGTTGGTAATGGAGCAAAGGTTGATGCGTTGGCCATAGGCGTGTGCGAGCTATCTCTGCCTTCAGGATTAGTTTTAGAATTAAATAATTGCTATTTTGTGCCTGCTATGAGTAGAAACATTATTTCTATTTCTTGTTTAGACAAGGATGGTTTTATTATTTCAATAAAGAACAATTGTTGTTCCTTTTATTTAAATAATATTCACTATTTTAGTGCGCAATTATTTGATGGACATTATGTCCTTGATCTAAGCAATCCTGTCTACAACATTAATACCAAGCGGATTAAAATAAATGATTTAAATCCTGCTTATTTATGGCGCTGTCGTTTAGGCCACATAAATGAGAAACGTGTATCTAGAATCCATAAGGATGGATTACTAGACTCATTTGATTTTGAATCATATGAGACATGTGAGGCTTGTTTATTGGGAAAAATGACTAAGTCCCCTTTCAATAAGAAAGGTGAGAGGACTGGTGAGCAATTGGCTCTCATACATATTATGTATGTGGGCCATTTGCCACGCCTGCCAGGGGTGGTTATGTCTACTTCATTACATTTACTGATGATTACAGTAGATATGGATTGGTGTACCTCATGAGGGCAAAATCCGAATCCTTTGAAGTGTTCAAAGAATTCAAGAATGAAGTAGAGAAGCAACTTGGCAAAAGTATCAAGGCTCTACGATAGGATCGTGGAGGAGAATACTTAAGCAAAGAGTTTGGCGACTATCTTAGAGAGTGTGGGATCGTGTCCCAACTCACTCCACCCGGAACGCCACAATGGAATGGCGTGTTCGAGAGGAGGAATCGAACCCTATTGGATATGGTTCGATCTATGATGTGTCAAACTGATCTTCCATTATCATTTTCGGGCTTCACTCTATTAAGTGCAGCTTTCACCATTAACCGTGTTCCATCTAAATCAGTCATGAAGACACCATATGAGATGTGGAGTGGGAGGCGTCCCACATTGTCGTTCATGAGGATTTGGGGCTGCGATGTCTATGTAAAATGTTTACAATCAGACAAGCTAGGGCCGAAATCGGATAAATGTAAATTTGTGGGGTACCCTAAGGAAACTAAGGGATACTACTTCTACAATCCAACCGAGAACAAAGTGTTTGTTGCTCGGACCGGCGTGTTTCTAGAAAGAGAGTTTGTCTCTAAAGAAGCAAGTGGGAGGAATGTAGAACTTGAAGAGGTTCAAGAACCACAAATAATTGACCGATTATGGAACATGAACAGGGACCACAAGCAGATGTGGAGCAACCTGTTCAGGTAACACAAGAGCTTCGTAGATCTAGTAGAGTGCGCAAGGAATCCGAGAGGTATGGACTTCTCGTGACCGATTCCGGTGACACGATGCTCATAGATGATGATCCTACTACCTATGAGGAGGCCATGAATGGCCCAGACTCTCAGAAGTGGCTAGAAGCCATGAGATCCGAGATGGAATCCATGTACACCAACAAAGTATGGACTTTGGTTGAACCACCTGATGGGGCGCGGCCCATAGGGTGCAAGTGGGTCTTCAAGAAGAAGATCGACATGGATGGTAATGTGATTACCTATAAGGGCCGATTGGCGGCTAGAGGATTAAGACAGATTCATGGTATTGACTATGATGAAACCTTTTCACCAGTCGCAATAACCAAATCCATCCGAATCCTACTTGCAATTGCAGCATACCACGACTATGAGATTTGGCAGATGGATGTCAAAACAGCATTCCTTTATGGGAATCTTATCGACGACGTGTATATGATACAGCCGGAGGGTTTTGAGGATCCAAAGCAAGCCAACAAAGTCTGTAAGCTGCAACGATCCATTTATGGATTAAAGCAAGCTTCTAGGAGTTGGAATCGACGTTTTGATGAAGTAGTCAAAGAGTTTGGTTTCATCAGAAACGAAGATGAGTCTTGTGTCTACAAGAAGGTTATTGGGAGCTCTGTAGCTTTTCTGGTCTTGTATGTGGATGACATAATACTCATTGGAAACAACGTTCCCATGCTACAATCTGTTAAAGATTGGCTAGGGAAGTGTTTCTCAATGAAGGACTTAGGGGAAGCAGCTTATATACTCGGTATAAAGATCTATAGAGATAGATCTAGAAAGGTTGATAAGCCTAAGTCAAAGTACATATATTGACAAGGTGTTGAAACAGTTCAACATGCAAGATTCCAAGAAGGGATTCTTGCCCATGTCACATGGAATCACTCTTTCGATGAGTGGTTGTCCTTCCAATGAGATTAAAAAGGAACGCATGAGTAGAATCCCCTATGCCTCGGCCATAGGATCTATCATGTACGCCATGTTATGTACTAGACCAGATGTGTCATATGCCTTGAGTATGACAAGCAGATACCAATCCAATCCGGGTGAGAGTCAGTGGATTGCAGTCAAGAATATCCTAAAGTACTTGAGAAGAAATAAGGATGCTTTCTTGATATTTGGCGGTGAGGAAGAGTTGCGTGTAAGGGGTTACACTGATGCAAGCTTCCAAACCGACAGAGATGAATTTAGATCACAGTCGGGATATGTGTTTTGCCTGAATGGAGCAGCGGTGAGCTGGAATAGTTCCAAGCAAGAGACGGTGGCTGATTCTACAACAGAGGCTGAGTACATTGCTGCAAATGGCGCAGCAAAGGAAGCTCTGTTTGTTTCTGAACTTGGTGTGGTCCCTAGCATTGCGGATCCAGTCGAGTTGTTTTGTGACAACACTGGGGCGATCGCGCAATCAAAGGAGCCAAGATCGCACCAGAAGTCCAAGCACGTGCTCAGGAAGTTTCATGTGATTCGAGATATTATCGATAGAGGAGACGTTCGGATATGCAAGATTCCTACGGATGAGAATCTGTCAGACCCGCTAACAAAGCCGCTCACGCAGTGGAAGCATGAAGGGCACACTAGGAGTATGGGCATACGAGATGCGCCAGATTGGCTCTAGTGCAAGTGGGAGACTGTTGGAATAGATGCCCTAGAGGCAATTTAGTTTAGTATGAATTATTTGTGGCTAGAAATTTATTTATTATTTATTGGATATTTAATATAATGAAGTCCTTAGATTTAAAATTCCGTTGTTTATCTTAAATGTCCCTAGTCCAGTATAATGATTAATGGGACAATCATCTATAGACTAGTATGGGGTAGGATTGATATGGAGATATCATGATCCAACACATAGGTGTGCATTAGTGAATGTTGCACTGGATTGACCCATCTCCGAGAAGGCTACATACACGTTATGTTGAGTCACAAGCGCTTCTCGCGGTGCAATGGTATTGTCATCCTTAGACTTGAAGTCACTAGATATTCTAGTTGTGGATTATTGTGATTTTGGTAGCGTTAAACGCTACACCGTAACTGGGTAGTTATAAAGGCGTGTACTGGATACAATAAGAAGCAAGCTTAGAGATCGTAGTGGACGTAGATATAATTTGTCCCTCCCACATAACGGGAGCAAATATCCTAGGCCACTCGAGGGATAGTGCTTATAGAATGTCTGGCCAGACTCAAATAAATCAATATGGGATATTGATGTTATTTGCACGAATAAGGCTATTCCCATGGATCGAGAAACTATGGATTGGATATACGAGTGTGACTTGTATGTCTCGTGTCCAATCCGGATATAGAGACAAAGGGATGAGAAAATTACTTGTACAAAGGTTGTCAAGATGACTATTCTATTAGTTGGCTAGAATGGATGTTTTGCTAGAAACCTCTCCATATTAGCAAATAGTTGCTACCAACTAGATAGAACCTATGGGGTCACACGCTATATAGAGTTGAACTAGATCTTAGAATTAATTAATGGGATTAATTAATTAGAAGGATCACTTTGCAAAACCTTGCAAACTTAGTAGGGACTATTTTGCAAGGAAGGGACTAAATTGAATTCTAGTAGGACTAGAATAAGTCCTTTAGGTAGGCTGCAAGGAGTTGTTGGACTATATAAAGGACCTTCCTTCCTTCCTTCCCACAACTTATGCTCATTATTGAACATAACAAAGAGTGGGAGAGAACAAAAGGAGAGAGAGCAAGCAACAAGAGGAGCCGACCGCCCCTCTTGCCGCCGCCCATCCCGTCGGTCACAAAGGAGGCCGAGACCCTCCTTTTGGGTCTCGTTTTGCGTGATTCTTCTTCCTCTTCCTCTTCCGGGCTAGACCAAGGACTTGGGAGATTCTAGGATCAACTCTAGGCGTGGATCAACCATTGAGAACGTGACATAATTCGCGTTTGAAGTCATCAAAGGAGAACCCTAAGGTGTGTTATTGATTTCTTCCTTTACCATCGTTATGTCTCTTGACTTGTGATCCTTGGAGGGTTTTGCATGGTTTATGATTGTTTATGTTTCCGTTGCGCATCCATGAATCAAAACCCTACAATGGTATCAGAGCGACAGGTCGTAGAGCATAAATGTGGTTTATGTGTTACGTTTTAGTTGTTTTACACCTTAATTTGATTGTTTATCGCGTAAAACAAGACAAATCAAGCATGGGATGCAATTTTTCAATTATTAATCATAACAAGATCTAATTTTTGCATTGGATGCATGAATTGGTGAGTTTGAGAAATTTTAGGATCTTAGATCTAGGGTTTGGGCATCCTTGGGGAAGAAGGAGTTCTTCCAAAACAAGGAAACAACCAAACTTGGGCACCAAGCAAGGGAGTTGATTTGGAAACAACTCCCTCAAGGAGGTTCGGCCCCCCTAGGGGACCGCCCCTCTTGCTTGCCGCCCAAGATTGGCCGCCCTAGGGGCCGGGCGTCCCAAACCCGCGGCCTAGGCGTGTGGGTTTTGGTCCGGGCCAGCCCTAGAGCCTTGTGGTTCATCTTTTTGGGCCCAGGCAATTTGATTGTTGGGCCCATGGACCGTTTTAACCCTATAAATCCTAAATTCAATTAAAATTGACCAAGCGCGTTAAAATTGGATTTTAACTGTTTATATGCAAATCGCATGGTGATTGGATATGGCCTTAGGATGTGGTTTGATGTGGATGTTTAATTTTGTGGTTTGGTTTTACGGCATGCGAGCTGATCAATTAATTGTAATAATTAATTAAGGTTTTATGGCCTACGTGCCATTTTTGTTTCTCAACTTGTGAGATTTATTTTATTTAGTATAGAAGTTAGCTAGTGCTAGATAAAGTAGATTGTTAGCCAAGACTGAAGAAAAGAAGCCCAAAGCCAAAGAAGCCACAAAAGATGGAGCATGGAGCATGGAGCATTCCACATGACTATGAAGGATGGACCAAAGATCAAGACGCATGGAGATGTGTTTGTTTTAGGGTTCATAGATAATTCCATTGGCTTGGAATTATCTTAGTCTAGAAAAGGCCATATCCACATCACGTTTAATTTCTGTTTTGTGGTTGTTTATTTTATTGTCTTATTATTGTGTGGTTGGTGTATGGATGATGCATGCAATTAGGATAATAAGATAATTAGACAACCCGGATCTATTATTTGGAGTTGTGCCCAAACTCAAATAGATAGATTAGTTGATATTGATCAACAAAAAAATTAAAATTGAATTTAAAATCCCTCAAAATTCAAATATTGTGTTCTTGCCTTCTCCTTATTTAAACACTCATCATCATCATTATTTATCAAGTTCGTGTGTGCCAAAGCATGGCGACTTGGTTCATTGACGCGATTTCTTAACGCGTATGCGCAAGTGCACGGTCAAGTAATATAGGGTTGGTATTTCAACCCCGAGTTATCGATCCCACGAGGACAGACTCGAGACTATTTAATTAGTTATTTAATTTAGAGTACGGTGCAGGAGGAAAGAGTTGATTGATTTTAGAATTGAAATAACAAGTAATCTAATATTTTTGTATTTTTATTTTTTATATTTAAGAAACAAGTTTGGAGAAACTAGGCAATCTCTAGATCACCTAGGGCTGTAGACGATTTCCGGATTATCTGAGCAACACGTTAACTATATTCTAACTAAGCCGGGTAACAGCGCTGACTATCTCCTATCGGTCTCAAGTCATTCTACTTCACGGTAGTCTACAATCTCCTATCGGTCTCTTGTGTCTCCCGGTCCGTTCTAGTAGGCTAACGACATGCACGACAACGGGTCCTGTCGGTCCACCGTTGCACGAAACAGTTGAATGTCACCTACCGAATCTACCCACACTAGCCAATCCTAACACATCTCTTCTCATTCTCAGTGATACGGGATTGATGTTCAAGTCTCTTCCTAGTTAGTTAGAATCACTATCGTTCATTCACTAACTAATCAGTGTTTCCGGTTAGCTACTCCATTAACACTGAGTATTAAGCACAGTACATGAACAATTGAATTAAAATATTGCTAACTTTAAGCATGAATCAACTATTGAACAAACCCTAGTTCTTGAACCCTAGTTTTATCTCCTAATCGTGTCACTCAATTAGGATTACTAGCATAAACAAGAAACTAGAATTGATTCAAAAGAAGAAATCAAGAAATCATGAAGCAAAGATCAAATCCGGAAAAATATCATCGTTTACATGAACCCTAGGCTCTCATAGAGACGCCTAGCAAAACGTCTAGCTAATAATAATCAACCAAACAAGACTTACAAGTTTCTCCATACAAAGATTGAGAGAGAAGAAGAAGAAATCAAACTTAGAGCTTCAATGGAGGATGATTCCTCCTCTTGCGTGCGTCTCTCTCCTCTTCCCTCGCGTTCGTTTTATTTATTCCCAATGAGACTCCTCTTAATTGTATTCTTTTAGGTATTAACTATCTCCCATTAGGTTTAGGAGATCTTCCGTGTGTTTTTATTCTTCTTAAGCAGATTGCACGACTTCCTTAAAGCAGATCGTGCGATCTGCTTCTCTTTTGCCTCAGATCTTATATTCGATCGTGTGATCTGCTCAGGTATTATCTCTGATCATGTGATCTCCTTAGATCCTACGACCATCCACTTTGATCGTGGAAACAGTGAGTTGCTCAATTTTCTCCTCCAAATTTATTCTAAGTCTTGCTCCAGATCACACGACCTCAGTTTTGCAAGTCGTGTGATCTGCTGAACTTGTCTTCTTCTCTCCAATCTCGAGCTTTGTCTCAATTTCCGAAGTTTGTTTCTCCTCTTCTTTCAGTCTCCGAGTTACGTTTCCTGTCAAAACAACACGAAACACACCCGTGCGATCAAACGTGACAAAATATCATAAAATAACGCGAGAAACGCCCGGATTTACAATATAATGCCTAGAGCTAAGATTCTACGATTTCTCTCTAATCATAGTGTAAAACTAAGATCATCAACCCGTAAATGACGCAAAAATGATATAAAACGTGCAAGAAATATAACTCTAATAGAGAGTTATCAAATCCCTCACACTACCTTTTTGCGCGTCCCGAGCAAAATTAAAAACATCTCCCACACTATGATTTTCAATCCACCGAATTGCATTCCACTCCCCTAGCCATGTGACACAAACAACTCACACACACAATGCAATCTACATGATTATAGACAATGCAACTCGATTATCAAACAATGCAAAAAATTGAAACAACACAAATATTTTTTCCTTTTTAGTTAGAGATCGGGCAATCTCAAAAAGTAAACCGGCAAGTCATAAGGCTCTCATATTCCCTCGGAAATTCTATAACTTTGGTGATCGGTAGAACTTGCGGCCAGTTTCGTTAGACAGAACGGGCACGAACACAAAATAAGTTGCTTTCGCACACTCATCAAACATATCCCTAGCACTTACCATCCGAGCTATTTATCCACGGGTGTACATTGTTGAAGGCTTAGGACGGGTAGGATAGGATATTTAGAAGCGCAGTCCTAGACGTCATGATACAACTCACAAAACCCGATTCTCACACTCCCTCACCAAAATCCAAGGAACCACACCGAATCTCACTACTCCGGCCCTCATTCCCTCAATCTTGGTGCAAAGCCGTTCTCGCGGCCACAAATGTGAAGAAGTGATCTCGAACAATAGCTAATATCCCCGGTCTTCAATTTCAAGCTTGCTCCTTTATTCCCTTTCACTTTCAATTTCTCTTTTACTTTATTTTTTTTTTCTTTTTTTTTTCATTTCCACACAATAACATTAAGCACATGGAGCCGACAATACGATAGTAATATCCGAGGAGATCAAATATCAGAATTAGATAACATGGGGGTGGAATGTGTCAAATTAGTGATGTAACATAGATGTCGACACCCCCACACTTGATGCAAAGCAAATCACGAACCCAGTAGTCAATGTGTAAATGTGCTTTTCCAACCGATCCTCCTCATCACCTAAGATATAGAATATATAAATAAAGCATAAGCACGGCCTCCTATAAGATCAACCAACCCCCACCCCATGACGTGCGGAAAAAATATCACGCACTACGGTACTCCACCTGTGATCGTGGTGTAAGGACACGACTCACCGCCACACCGAAGTGTGCTACCGTCTCTAACTCACCCTCACATCCCCTCAAAAGACGACATGTAAGAGAATCCACGTAAGATGTATCAAATCATCTCACCCTCATCGAACCTCCCTAACTCAACTCCCTCTATCATGACGCATAGGAAAGGACCATTCTAACAAGTGATGAAAGTCACAATGAAAGGCTTCCTAGGCTAGAGGCTGTGAATAAAAGGGTAAACGGATCAATAGGGGTAACTAGTGGACCTAGGAGACGGAGACGGGACGTGAGGCCCCCATAAACATCACTCGCACAGCTGTTCCGTTGCCACTACGAGGAGGGTTGACAACTACCTAAGTGACGGTGGTGTAGCGCTAGTAGGATAACTAGTCTGAGAGGCAGCTACTCGCATTTCTAATGTGCATTAGCCCTATAAGTCTTCCTACTCCAGATTCTCGCGTCTACCTCACCTCAGATTTTCATACTCCTAAGGAATTCTATCATTAAGCCCTCTCCACATTCACTCTCTTCGATTGCCCTTTCTCAAAAATTTAAAATTTTATGATTTTTTTTTTTAATATTTCCTAACTCTATATGCTTTTGCCCAACTCGATTAAACACAAGTTTTGGGTAGGGAACTCAATAATGTAAAAGTGCTAACAAAATTCATAAACTACACACTCCTACCACAAACCAACACAATATGAACACATAACTATATGTAACAAGGCGATGCAAACAAAGACATGGCTAGTGAACATAGATACAAACCCCCCCACACTTAAGCGTTTCGTTGTCCTCAACGAATTTAGAGATAATGAAGGAGGACTCATCGCTTAAATGTGTAGGCGGTGGATTGCAACATTCATCGCTCAAAAACATAGACTGGAAAGAGAGTGTTAGAGGTACCTGGGTGCCCGGACCTACATGGGCACCGTTGCCGCGAAACTGCAACAAGAAGGGGTCTTGTGGACCGTTGACAGTTTCCGGAAAAGTCTCACCTCGCGTCCGGATTCCGATGCGCCTACTCACATTCTCTATCACACGCATCAAGAAGGGGAACCCGGAGCGTCTTCTGTACCTGTGTCCCTGCACACTGATTGGAAGAATTAACACAACTCTCTCTCACCCCTCAAAATCAAATATGGAGAACTAAAAGCAAAAACATAAACAAATTGCATCCTAATCCACATTGGGTTGCCTCCCAAGCAGCGCTTGTAACTTAAGGTCGACAGCCCGACCCGGTTACCTCAACCGAAAAGGATAGTGGAGACTGCTTTATCCCTCCACTTCTTCTTCTTCCACCATCTCTTCTCGACAACTTCACGTGCACCCCTGTGCTCTGAAGAAGGTGGAAAATTGTGGAAGCTGACTCCTTTCATTTTGCAATTGATCTTCTTGAGAAACTTCCACCAAGTACCACATTGCTCAAATGAATCTCTGGCCATAAAATCATCCCAGTAGTACTTCCTTGATGCTATATGCTCTTCAAATGATCCATGAAAATTATCCACACCCCCACACTTGCTGACTTCCAACTCTTTGACTATGGCATATGGATGATAAATAGAATCGCCCATAAAACAAGAGATTGGAAGTTGCTCATCACATTCTTCCCCATAAGAATACCCATACAGTAATTGTTCCAGCTCGTCGCAGACTTGCGTGACATATGATATGGAGAATTCATCATTAATCAGAGTTGGGGCTTTTACCTCAATATCACTGAGCACAAGTGTTTCACCAGCTTCATCGTCGGCACACCACAGGCTTCCAATGTCGGTTTCTTCCCATTCATGCCAAGGATGTGAGGGTGCCTGCAGTTTTGGCTCGCAATACGGCAGATCTTCCCATCTTCGGCACACAGGTCCACCCCAGTCTGAATCAGAGTCTGAGTCCTCATAAATGGCGGTGTCCACCAATGGTTCCTGGACACTGCAGTCTTCGTCCGGCTCAGGTATCTCTTCTTCCACTTGTGGTGGGGATGATGAAGGTTCAATATGAGGCTCACTGTCATGTGGCAAGGGCTCCTCTTGTGGCTCTTGAATACTAGATTCCCCTGCTGTTGGCAGTTTTTCTATTCATTTCTTTATCCTCTCCAACATCTCCCTCACGTATTCCCTACCTGTGGCTGAATCCTCTTGTGGTAATTGTGCATCTATGGACAAAAATTTGGCGCACACTTCGATGTCATTCATAATACTACGCCGTTCTGCCATATCCGCTGATGAGTCTTCCTGGTGCTGATGAAGTTGGGGGGCATGTACTCGACATGAGTCTCTACGTTCGTGCCAAATGCCGCATACGTAGCACCAAATTATGCATGCGTCCTCGTCTTCATGGTTACCCCTGCAGTGGAAACAGTAGGGGGAACCCGAATAACAGTCTTCGCTCCACATGCTTAAATTGTCTCTTGCTCCCTGCGTTCCTGAGAAACAACCCCACAAGACACCCGTGAAGCACAGAGATATAGAATAAAAATATTAAAACCAAACTAAAATAACCGTACTCTAAACTAACTCCTAACTAAATAATCTACCGCTGTCCCCGGCAACGGCGCCAAAAACTTGACGCGATTTCTTAACGCGTATGCGCAAGTGCACGGTCAAGTAATATAGGGTTGGTATTTCAACCCCGAGTTCTCGATCCCACGAGGACAGACTCGAGACTATTTAATTAGTTATTTAATTTAGATTACGGTGCAGGAGGAAAGAGTTGATTGATTTTAGAATTGAAATAACAAGTAATCTAATATTTTTGTATTTTTATTTTTAATATTTAAGAAACAAGTTTGGAGAAACTAGGCAATCTCTAGATCACCTAGGGCTGTAGACGATTTCCGGATTATCTGAGCAACACGTTAACTATATTCTAACTAAGTCGGGTAACAGCGCTGACTATCTCCTATCGGTCTCAAGTCATTCTACTTCACGGTAGACTACAATCTACTATCGGTCTCTTGTGTCTCCCGGTCCGTTCTAGTAGGCTAACGACATGCACGACAACGGGTCCTGTCGGTCCACCGTTGCACGAAACAGTCGAATCTCACCTACCGAATCTACCCACACTAGCCAATCCTAACACATCTCTTCTCAGTCTCAGTGATACGGGATTGATGTTCAAGTCTCTTCCTAGTTAGTTAGAATCACTATCGTGCATTCGCTAACTAAGCAGTGTTTCCGGTTAGCTACTCCATTAACACTGAGTATTAAGTACAGTACATGAACAATTGAATTAAAATATTGCTAACTTTAAGCATGAATCAACTATTGAACAAACCCTAGTTCTTGAACCCTAGTTTTATCTCCTAATCGTGTCACTCAATTAGGATTACTAGCATAAACAAGAAACTAGAATTGATTAAAAAGAAGAAATCAAGAAATCATGAAGCAAAGATCAAATCCGGAAAAATATCATCGTTTACATGAACCCTAGGCTCTCATAGAGACGCCTAACAAAACGTCTAGCTAATAATAATAAACCAAACAAGACTTACAAGTTTCTCCATACAAAGATTGAGAGAGAAGAAGAAGAAATCAAACTTAGAGCTTCAATGGAGGATGATTCCTCCTCTTGCGTGCGTCTCTCTCCTCTTCCATTACGTTCGTTTTATTTCTTCCCAATGAGACTCCTCTTAATTGTAGTCTTTTAGGTACTAATTATCTCCCATTAGGTTTAGGAGATCTTCCGTGTGTTTTTCTTCTTCTTAAGCAGATCCCACGACTTCCTTAAAGCAGATCGTGCGATCTGCTTCTCTTTTGCCTCAGATCTTATATCTGATCGTGTGATCTGCTCAGGTATTATCTTTGATCATGTGAACTCCTTAGATCCTACAACCATCAACTCTGATCGTGGAAACAGTGAGTTTCTCAATTTTGTCCTCCAAATTTATTCTAAGTCTTGCTTCAGATCACACGACATCAGTTTTCAAGTCGTGTAATCTGTTGAACTTGTCTTCTTCTCTCCAATCCCGAGCTTTGTCTCAATTTCCGAAGTTCGTCCTCTTCTTTCAGTCTTCGAGTTACGTTTCCTGTCAAAACAACACGAAACACACCCGTGCGATCAAACGTTACAAAATATCATAAAATAACGCAAGAAACGCCCGGATTTATAATATAATTCCTAGAGCTAAGATTCTACTTTTTCTCTCTAATTATAGTGTAAAACTAAGATCATCAACCCGTAAATGACGCAAAAATGATGTAAAACGTGCAAGAAATATAACTCTAATAGAGAGTTATCATTCATAATGATGGAATGCGATGGCACGTAAAAATGTGCAATTGTTTAGATAAGAGGTTGAACACAACTGGGCTATTAATTTGATTAAGAAACTTAGAGGCAATCAATTGGGATTATCCATATGGATGGATAAATAAGGAGTTATTTGCCCAATTGAACTAAGAGTTGCATATGGGATGCAATTAGAATTGTTCCTACCTAAAGTAGTCAAATTATGGGTGACTTGCCAAAGCAAGCTCATAAGGAGATGAAAGATGGATCTTGGCCCACTAGAAAATATAAGGATATTTTCCGCATTAATATATTGAGGGTTATTAATCCGTAGAAAAATAGTGGGAGCTATATTTGATAAACTAGCCATTATTGAATATAGTCAAAAATTCACAAATACTAAAACTTGCGTATTTTCCCTTTTGTAGAATTTCAAATGGCAAACAACTCATCGAGTTCACAACATTCCCTACGATCTGTCCTTGAGAAGGACAAGCTCTCTGGAACCAATTTTCTTGATTGGTACAGAAACTTGAGAATTGTTCTCAAGCAAGAGAAGAAACTGTACGCAATAGAGGAGCATGTTCCAGAAGGTCCAGAGAACCAAACACCTGCTGCCCTAAAGGCGTATCAAAAGCGTGTTGATGACGCTAATGATGCGGCCTGCCTTATGCTATGCACCATGACTTCTGAGCTTCATAAGCAACACGAAAACATGAATGATGTCGATATGATCGAGCATCTGAAGCAGCTCTTCCAAGAGCAGGCAAGGGTAGAGAGGTATGAGGTCTCTAAGGCACTGTTCAAGTGTCATCTGGCAGAAGGGAACCCGGTGGGACCCCATGTACTCCGTATGATCGGGTACTTGGAGAATCTCGCCCGACTAGGGTTCCCGGTCGGCCAAGAGTTGGCAACCAATCTCGTGTTGCAATCGTTGCCCGAGAGTTATGGACAGTTCATCATGAACTATAACATGAACGAGATCGTGAAACCACTGCCAGATTTACTCAATATGTTGAGGACGGCTGAAAAGAGCATCAACAAGGAAAGGGCAAAAGGTTTGCCTCTTCCTCCAAAGGCAAAGGCAAGTCAGTTGCCAAGTCCAAGGAACCTTCCCTTAAGCCTGTTGGTGGCATTGCCAAAGGTGTGACTAATGGTGAGTGTCACTACTGCACTCAGCCTGGACACTGGAGGAGGAACTGCCCAAAATATCTGGAGGACAAGAGGCTTGGAATAGTGATTCCACCACCACCAGGTATTTTTGTTGTAGATGTCAATTTAACTGTCTCTACATCATGGGTATTAGATATTGGATGTGGATCTCATATTTGTCGAAATATGCAGGATCTAAAGAGAAGTAGAAGATTGGCTAAAGGAGAGGTAGATCTGCGCGTTGGGAATGGAGCAAAGGTTGCTGCGTTGGCCATAGGCGTGTGCGAGCTATCTCTGCCTTCAGGATTAGTTTTAGAATTAAATAATTGTTATTTTGTGCCTGCTATGAGCAGAAACATTATTTCTATTTCTTGTTTGGACAAGGATGGTTTTATTATTTCAATAAAGAACAATTGTTGTTCCTTTTATTTAAATAATATTCACTATTTTAGTGCGCAATTATTTAATGGACTTTATGTCCTTGATCTAAGCAATCATGTCTACAACATTAATACCAAGCGGATTAAAATAAATGATTTAAATTATGCTTATTTATGGCACTGTCGTTTAGGCCACATAAATGAGAAACGTGTATCTAGAATCCATAAGGATGGATTACTATACTCATTTGATTTTGAATCATATGAGACATGTGAGGCTTGTTTATTGGGAAAAATGACTAAGTCCCTTTTCAATAAGAAAGGTGAGAGGACTAGTGAGCAATTGGCTCTCATACATACTGATGTATGTGGGCCATTTGCCACGCCTGCCATGGGTGGTTATGTCTACTTCATTACATTTACTGATGATTACAGTAGATATGGATTTGTGTACCTCATGAGGGAAAAATCCGAATCCTTTGAAGTGTTCAAAGAATTCAAGAATGAAGTAGAGAAGCAACTTGGCTAATGTATTGGATATGGTTAGATCTATGATGTGTCAAACTGATCTTCCATTATAATTTTGGGGCTTCGCTCTATTAAGTGCAGCTTTCACCATTAACCGTGTTCCATCTAAATCAGTCATGAAGACACCATATGAGATGTGGAGTGGGAGGCGTCCCACATTGTCGTTCATGAGGATTTGGGGCTGCGATGTCTATGTAAAACGTTTACAATCAGACAAGCTAGGGCCGAAATCGGATAAATGTAAATTTGTGGGGTACCCTAAGGAAACTAAGGGATACTACTTCTACAATTCAACCGAGAACAAAGTGTTTGTTGCTCGGACCGGCGAGTTTCTAGAAAGAGAGTTTGTCTCTAAAGAAACAAGTGGGAGGAAGGTAGAACTTGAAGAGGTTCAAGAACCACAAATCACTGAACCGATGATGGAACATGAACAGGGACCACAAGCAGTTGTGGAGCAACCTGTTCAGGAAACACAAGAGCTTCGTAGATCTAGTAGAGTGCGCCAGGAACCCGATAGGTATGGACTTCTCGTGACCGATTCCGGTGACATGATGCTCATAGATGATAATCCTACTACCTATGAGGAGGCCATGAATGGCCCAGACTCTCAGAAGTGGCTAGAAGCCATGAGATCCGAGATGGAATCCATGTACACCAACAAAGTTTGGACTTTGGTGGAACCACCCGATGGGGCGCGACCCATAGGGTGAAAGTGGGTCTTCAAGAAGAAGATCGACATGGATGGTATTGTGATTACCTATAAGGGCCGATTGGTGGCTAAAGGATTCAGACAGATTCATGGTATTGACTATGATGAAACCTTTTCACCAGTCGCAATGACCAAATCCATTCGAATCCTACTTGCAATTGCAGCATACCACGACTATGAGATTTGGAAGATGGATGTCAAAACAGCATTCCTTTATGGGAATCTCCTCGAGGACGTGTATATGATACAGCCGGAGGGTTTTGAGGATCCAAAGCAAGCCAACAAAGTCTGTAAGCTGCAACGATCCATTTATGGATTTAAGCAAGCTTCTACGAGTTGGAATCTACGTTTTGATGAACAAGTCAAACAGTTTGGTTTCATCAGAAACGAAGATGAGTCTTGTGTCTACAAGAATTATAGTGGGAGCTCTGTAACTTTTCTGGTCTTGTATGTGGATGACATACTACTCATTGGAAACAACGTTCCCATGCTACAATCTGTTAAAGATTGGCTAGGGAAGTGTTTCTCAATGAAGGACTTAGGGGAAGCAGCCTATATACTCGGTATAAAGATCTATAGAGATAGATCTAAGAGGTTGCTAGGCCTAAGTCAAAGTACATATATTGACAAGGTGTTGAAACGGTTCAACATGCAAGATTCCAAGAAGGGATTCTTTCCCATGTCACATGGAATCACTCTTTCGAAGAGTGGTTGTCCTTCCAATGAGATTGAGAAGGAACGCATGAGTAGAATCCCCTATGCCTCGGCCATAGGATCTATCAGGTACGCCATGTTATGTACTAGACCAGATGTGTCATATGCCTTGAGTATGACAAGCAGATACCAATCCAATCCGGGTGAGAGTCACTCGATTGCAGTCAAGAATATCCTAAAGTACTTGAGAAGAACTAAGGATGCTTTCTTGATATTTGGCGGTGAGGAAGAGTTGCGTGTAAGGGGTTACACTGATGCAAGCTTCCAAACCGACAGAGATGACTTTATATCACACTCGGGATATGTGTTTTGCCTGAATGGAGCAGCGGTGAGCTGGAAGAGTTCCAAGCAAGAGACGGTGGCTGATTCTACAACAGAGGCTGAGTATATTGCTGCAAATGGCGCAGCAAAGGAAGCTGTGTTTGTTTCTGAACTTGGTGTGGTCCCTAGCATTGCGGATCCAGTCGAGTTGTTTTGTGACAACACTGCGGCGATCGCGCAATCAAAGGAGCCAAGATCACACAAGAAGTCCAAGCACGTGCTCAGGAAGTTTCATGTGATTCGAGATATTATCGATAGAGGAGACGTTCGGATATGCAAGATTCCTACAGATGAGAATCTGTCAGACCCGCTAACAAAGCCGCTCACGCAGTGGAAGCATGAAGGGCACAATAGGAGTATGGGCATACGAGATGCGCCAATTGGCTCTAGTGCAAGTGGGAGACTGTTGGAATAGATGCTCAGAGGCAATCTAGTTTAGTATGAATTATTTGTGGCTAGAAATTCATTTATTATTTATTGGATATTTAATATAATGAAGTCCTTAGATTTAAAATTCTGTTGTTTATCTTAAATGTCCCTAGTCCAGTATAATGATTAATGGGACAATCATCTATAGACTAGTATGGGGTAGGATTGATATGGAGATATCATGATCCAACACATAGGTGTGCATTAGTGAATGTTGCACTGGATTGACCCATCTCCGAGAAGGCTACATACACGTTATGTTGAGTCACAAGCGCTTCTCGCGGTGCAATGGTATTGTCATCCTTAGACTTGAAGTCACTAGATATTCTAGTTGTGGATTATTGTGATTTTGGTAGCGTTAAACGCTACACCGTAACTGGGTAGTTATAAAGGCGTGTACTGGATACAATAAGAAGCAAGCTTAGAGATCGTAGTGGACATAGATAGAATTTGTCCCTCCCACATAACAGGAGCAAATATCCTAGGCCACTCGAGGGATAGTGCTTATAGAATGTCTGGCCAGACTCAAATAAATCAATATGGGATATTGATGTTATTTGCACGAATAAGGCTATTCCAATGGATCGAGAAACTATGGATTGGATATACGAGTGTGACTTGTATGTCTCGTGTCCAATCCGGATATAGAGACAAAGGGATGAGACAATTACTTGTACAAAGGTTGTCAAGATGACTATTCTATTAGTTGGATAGAATGGATGTTTTGCTAGAAACCGCTCCATATTAGCAAATAGTTGCTACCAACTAGATAGAACCTATGGGGTCACACGCTATATAGAGTTGAACTAGATTTGGGAATTAATTAATGGGATTAATTAATTAGAAGGATCACTTTGCAAAACCTTGCAAACTTAGTAGGGACTATTTTGCAAGGAAGGGACTAAATTGAATTCTAGTAGGACTAGAATAAGTCCTTTAGGTAGTTGGCAAGGAGTTGTTGGACTATATAAAGGACCTTCCTTCCTTCCTTCCCACAACTTATGCTCATTATTGAACATAACAAAAAGTGGGAGAGAACAAAAGGAGAGAGAGCAAGCAACAAGAGGAGCCGACCGCCCCTCTTGCCGCCGCCCATCCCGTCGGTCACAAAGGAGGCCGAGACCCTCCTTTTGGGTCTCGTTTTGCGTGATTCTTCTTCCTCTTCCTCTTCCGGGCTAGCACCAAGGACTTGGGAGATTCTAGGATCAACTCTAGGCGTGGATCAACCATAGAGAACGTGACATAATTCGCGTTTGAAGTCATCAAAGGAGAACCCTAATCTTGACTTTCAAGGAGAAAGGAGTAGATGATAGATTCAAACGATACTATCCATCACACAAGAATCCATTGCCGACAAGAGATGACTTCAAGAATAGCTCAAAGTTATTATTGCCAAAAGTGAATGTGTAACAAGAAACATCGAGTTTTGACATGGAAATCAAATTTTGTCTCATAGACGGTACATAAGCAAAGTTTTCTAACACAATGCTAGAATTCGACTCAAATAATAATCTAACGCTACCAAGGAAGACTATGAGAAAGCTGACTCCATTTCCTACAAAGATGCGATCTTCTCATTCCATCGGCTTGTGTTTGCTTAGGAACCCCTTCAAGGAATTATAAACATGAATAGAGGTTCCACTATTAATCCACCAAGAATTAGGTGGAACATCGACCAAGGAAGACTCAAAACAAACAAAAACCTAACCTTGTGCCTTCTTCTTATGTGAAGAAGACTGGAGCTTGGGACACTTTGACTTCTTATGACCACTCAACTTGCAGAACGAGCAAGATAACACCTTTTAAATGGTGGGCTTTGGGCCATGAGGCTGTTTAGGTTGACCGTTCTTACTCTTATGGTGTTGGCCCTTATGGTGGTTATGATTCTTAGGCTGATAACTACTATTTCTATGCCCCGCAAAATGGTGTGGCTGATACATCATATTCACACTCTCATACTTGGCTCTCTTGTGCCTCTCTTCCATTTGAACACAAATGAAAATCAACTCATTCACAGACCAAGACTCCTTGTGAACATTGTCGGTGGTTTTGAGGTTATCAAACAGTGGTGGAAGAGAATTGAGGGCTTGGTAGACTAGAAAGGTATCGGCTATGGGGACTTTGAGTTTGGTCAACTTGTTTGCAATTTCCTGCATCCTCATAAGATAGGTCCTAACCCCACTGACCCCATTGTATCTCATGGTAGAAAAAGTCTCCAACAGCTCACCAGTTTTAGCTTTCTCAGATTCCTGAAATTTGTTTCCAATTTCATCTAGAAACTTCGTAGCATTTGTCTCACTTGGAACCACACTCTGAAGCTCTCAAATATGGACTTCTTCATAATCATAATACTAAGCATATTAGCTCTCTCCCACTTCCGATAATAAGCCTTCTGTTTAGGAGTAATAGTGTCAGTAAGTTTAGCGAGCTCATTGTCAATCAGGGCAATGTCTAAATCAGCAAGCCCCAAGGCTAGTTGAACATCATGTTTCCACCTCCTAAAGTTATTAGCAGAGAAAGTCTCAATAGCGCAAATCTGATTATTCACAGCAACATTGCTAACAGCTGCAATAATGATTCAGTTCAGTTTTAACATCAACAACAATATATGGGTATTCACAAGGAAATGCTAAATATAAACCAAACAATATCTCAAATGATCATACAATGTTTCACCATATAAACACCTTTGGACAGAATAATCTGACACATACAAGACCACAACCAAGTCATTTTGTAAGTATAATTCGACAGAATAACTAAATTCCTTTGGTTAAGTAGCCTTCTTAGGATTTAAGTCCTCATACTTATGACTCACACGACCTCTAAAATTGACACATTTAATTGACCCCCTTTGGGTAGGTAATTCGATATATAAATTTCAGAGGAGCTTCCCATGATCCTTATCTATATATATTATATATAAAAGTAGGAAAGTGCCGAGAGTGAATTTGACGTTGCCATTTGTCAATTAATTTTAATTATGTGTAGACATGTGTATGCTTACATGGACTTCCAACCAATAATTTGTTTATGAAATGTCACCTATGAAAGTAAATATACAACATGTCAAATGACTCATTTTGTAACTTCCTAATTAGTAATGAACTATTAATTCTTTAACTTTCACAATCAATAGCCACCACTAATTAGTCATTTTTTTAAGTTACAAAATTGTCAATAATTAAATATATGTGAATAATCTATTATACTAATTTTTTTCGCTATGTAACATCCACCATTGTGTAGGTAATGAGCTTCATAAAATGGTCACCTACACATATATTATAATATTCAAATTTTTCTATTTATTTTGCTATATAATATATGAATTTGATTTAGTTTCTAAATTTGTCAAAAAAAGACATTTGATACGAGTTAATGTGACGAATATTTGAAGGCAGTTTATAACTTGATACATATAAATTAGACCATGGATATTCAAAAGGAAAACTACGAACGACATGCATTAACTTAATATTATTGTAGATCAAATATTTTAGTAATTATAATGTAATAGTCAATGTTAAGGCAATCTACTTCATAATTCACAATCAAATCCAATACACATGATTATTAGAGTCTTCAATAAATTACATTATTAAAATTAGAGAGTTGTAGTGTAATAATAAAATTTTAGCTCATTCTATAATGCATCAAACAAATAATGTCGATGTTACTAAGTATTGCATTGAATACATAACATGTGTATGCTTACTAGGATTCCCGGAGAATAACAATATGATGATGTAACTTTTGTAATTGATTCTCTTATATGTTCATAGTGAATTAGTTAATATAACATGAAATTCCTATATGGACAAGTGATCATTATAGACATATTTTGTTATCTTCTTGTCACATTCGACATTTACGAGGGAGTTTAATATTTATAAAGATCAAAATGTAAAATATATAATAAGTTGCAAGAGAATAAAAAAAAATATCCATGAAGACTCACAAAAATGTGACATGACTTTGCAGATAATGAATTAAAGAGTTAGTCCGGTTGATTCGAACTTAGTTTCCTATAAAATTGGATTATTAATATGGTTGCTTGATAAATATATAAACTTTAGTAAGTTCAACTACTTAGTTATCATTAACTATAGTGGCGAAGTAAAAAGTCTTGACTTTCTTTTGCATCTCCGGGTTAAAGAAGAGAGGAAGTAGTATGATTAAGTCTAAGTATAACATGGAAGATCAACTCTAAGTTTCAATTATGATCTTTTGATGGTCAATTTATACTTATACACTATGGGCATGTTTGATGCAGGGATTGAAAGTTGGAGGTACATGAGCCCTACAGTTTATAGGGTCTATTAAGGGAGTATTAAATATGTAGGATTAAGTAATAGGTTTGTTTGCACCCTTGCAAAAAAAATAGTAGGCTTTAGTTTTTAGGCATATGAGGGGTATAAACAATCAATCCCCCCTGAAATTATCCCTGCACCAAGCTAGTTATTACACCCTTCTGGTATTATTATTTTTATTGTACCCCTTCTTTATCCCTGAATCAAACGCGCCCTAACTTTCATACACACACACGCTCACACACACATTTATACTTTAAGAGGTATAACTAATATGGTTTACAAATTTCATTATTAATCTGTACAATCATGACTAACTTTGTTAAAAAAATTGAAATTTTGTTTTTTTTAATTTGTAGATCATGTTTCGGAGTAAACGTGCAAACGTGATGCATTAGAAATATGTGGGTGGTTTTTTTTGTTTCAGACCTCTCAACTCAAAATCTCCATATCTTAAAAAACTTAAAAGTCAGTATCGTGAAACTCGCACATTTATAATACTAAATCATATAGTTTTGCTCATGCAAAAATATCTAACTATTCGGACATGATTTAGTTCTGTTGTAAGAAATTATAAATTTGTGGTGTTCATATTGGCCCTTATTTTTAGCGAGATATTATATATTCTTAAGAAATGTCGGTTTGATGTAGTTGTAATTTTCTCTAAAAAATGAGATTTATTGATTTTGTCCCTACAAGTATCAGTGATTTTCTCCTATGTCACTCTGTCAAAAATAAACCCTCTATACGTGACACAATCATAACAGTCACTAACATCACCACATATTTAGGTAATCTTCACGAATGTTTAATTATTTATATTCAATTTTATAGGAGATTTATAGGTAAGCATCTGGTACTATAAATGTGTATACTACATCTTATAACAAACTTTTCATATATTTACTTTCATTTGTATATAATTGATATTATGATATTAGTATTAAGATTGCAAATACTCTAACCAAATCTACACGGGCCACTATGTTCTCATAAAAATTAAGGATTAAGAAAAATAGAGAAATGATTCATTGTTGATAAGAAACGAGTCTATTGTGTATGACTCCGTGTTTTCACATCTGAAGCTTAAGATCGCTCTCTATATTAAAATAATTAAATTTTACACTAATCAACTACCTTCAATTTGTCTCAAAAAAGTTTACGAGAAGAAGGATAACTACTAGGTATGGAACCTGAAGTGGATCCCCCAATAACACAGTACAAACTAAAGAGGGGTGGACATTACTATAGGAAAATAATATTTTCGCGAATGACGTGGCTCGCATCATTCAAGCACCTATACCAAAAAAACGCCCAAATGTGCAAAAAACAAATCACTCTCAAGTAAATGCAATACTTTGTGTATGAAGAGTGAACTTCAAGGCTTTTCATATTGTAGAACTATTTTCTGAAAAGAATAACATGATTTAGAGCACATGAACAAAGATTAAAGATTGGTGTGAACATAAATCAAGGACGACCCAAATAGGGATATCAACTTAATTTTATTTTAATATTTTATCATGTAAATATATTTATATAACATCCCACATATTTACTCTATAGGTTCAATTTACTTGAATATTTAAATGTATAAAAATTATTAGGCAGTTCATTGAAATTTATAAACGTATTAGAAATTTATTTTATTACGTAGTTCACCTATTTTTTTTTTAAAATGTGGTAAAATTAGTCTTCGCTGATACATTTTTTTTGTAACAAATCTTCAACTATATTTCACTTGTTACCCGAATAACTTATATTTCACTTATTTAAAACACCATGTAGGCCTGGAGTATGATTCTTGGATCAGTTTGAAAATTTTGTGGTGTTTTACATAGTACCTGCGTCGGAAGTGTTGTGAGGAATCTACTGTAAAAATCCTCTTAAAGGGTGTTTGGTAAATTTTAGATATAACATGTTGTGGATATCCTTTTTGTGTTTTGTGATTTGGAGTTATTAATTTAATTATAACGGAGCTAAGTGTCGAAATGACAATATCAGAAATGATAGTTTGTTTCATTTATTTGAAAGGTATAGTTTGTTTCAATTAGATAGTAACTTTATGAATTTATTGTTATGGTATGAATAAAAAATTATATTAATAAAATTAAAAATAACGTTTCCCCTCCTTCTCAATTAGGCGAGTTGCGGTGAGATCGGAACAAATTATTATCCAGAAAGCAGATAAACAACAAACATCAAACACATTATCAACTTCATTCCACATCAAAAAATACGGTTCTACAAAAAAATAGCATTACCATGCGAGCTTTTAATAGGTCAGGAATATTCATTTAAATTAGTTACAACATTTTTGCCCCCACTATAATAAAATTTTAAATTCACTCATGAACATGATTAAGTACCAATCAAATTTATCATACATATCTTTTAAGGTAAAATAAATGTCTTTCCCTAATTTTTAAAGAAAATCAGTGAAATGATTCTACAAAAAAAAGGAAATCCGGTGAAAGCAACTTTATTCGAATAACATTTTTTCTTCTGGATAACAGTTTTTTTCTGAACCCGCGCTTTAACGCGGTATATCACCTAGTTGAAATATAATAAATCAATACACATGAACCACTTTGGTAGTATCATATACACAAATTCAAAATATCCAACTGGGACAAATTAATAACAAATACCCACAAGTCATTTTTTTTATTAAACGGGCAACTAAAAGGTTTCATCCGCCTTTATTATACTAGTTTTTATGCACGTGCGTTGCACGTGTTTCTCGTCAATAAATTATATTTGACAAATCTTTAAGTTTACGTAGAGATGAAATAAACTAATTTCTTCAAAAATAAATGTTAAATGTCTACGTTGAATTCTTAAATGGCTGGAAGTTTTTATTCATAGTAAAAGTAAATATTTTAATATCCGTTGATTTTTATTGACATTCTCATATTGTTTATTTCCTGCTTGTAGAATAATTTACATATTTACATATATGTTTATTCCGTGTTCTTAACGTTGTGATCTCTCCTCCAAAACAAATTACTATAGGGAAGAGAATATAAATAGCCTTAAGTTTCGACGTAGTTTCCTTTGCACAATTTGGTGTCTTTCGTGCTCCTAGCATGTGGTGAGATTTCTCGAATCTTAAATAACAATGGTTTTTATCAGGACTCTGTACAACTCGATAGTACAACACTGAAAAGAAATACAAAAGTAGATAAATGAGCGGCTAGTACAAATTACAAAGAATTTATCTAACAACTTAGTACAATATCTCACTTCAGTCAACACAAAAGGTTCTCTGAAGCATAACTGAATCTTATCCGGATGATGGTAGTTTTTCACTCTCTATTTAGTTTGCATATTCTTCTATTTCTTTCTCCTCCAATAGGGTAAACAAGTGAAGAGAACCAGATGAAGAGCATGTGACGGTCGAAATTTGTCACCCTGCAGTCAGCAATGCTTTTGAGAGTTATTTTTCTTACTTTTTCATGAGTTAAAACCATTCAGCTCCCAAACTTGCCCAAATCGATTTTGAAAAATTACAATTAGAGGACAGATGATGCATTGTATGAACATGTTGGCCACGTATCTTGCATTGATGATACACTGTGAGACTCTAAGTGAGAAGTTTCCCCTGTAGCATTCAGCTTGTTTTTGACAAAAATCCACAAAAAAATGGTACTAAAATGTCAAAATTGTAAAAGCCGGTATGAAGCCAAAATACAAGCATTTACCTATAGGCCTAGCCGCTCCCCCTATATTTATTGCTAGAAATTATTTTCCCGTCGGATGCATAGAGCTCCATGCGCCGGGGAGTTTGCACAAGAAGTCAATGCCACACATTGTTTTCCATGATAGTACTAACTTTATCTGGCTTCTTTGCTGTTGAATCATATCCCACCATGTCATGTACGTACAGTATCAAATCAAAATTGGGCATCTCGGGAACGAAACAGATGTATCATAATGAGATACATATTTATACTTTGTACTTGTGAATACGGATCAATAAAATAATTAAAGAATATTCCAAACTCCATAAACGAAAGAAAAACATTAGCATGCCTTCTTAATCAGGAAGTCTAAAAGATATCATGTGTTTGAGCACCAACAAATTTGAAACATACATAAATAATATATTATGTATGTTTCGTCAAAAAGAACGTTGCAAAGAAAACACTTATTAGTTTCAGCAAGAAGGATTGGTTCATTAGTACGCCAAAGACAAAGGAAATGATTTGAAGCACACGAAAGATTTGAAAACTCACAAAATTTATGGTCATGGAATAAGTTTGAAAAACTGTTGAAACAAACCTGAAGTTCTTGGACATTGAGTAATCTCAAACATTGACCTCCAATAACATAAAAAGCATAAATTTTATCCAAAATCTACTTGCCTAAAAGTTCTTGGACATTGAGTAATATCAAACATCGACCTGCAACAACATAAAAAATCATAAATTATATCCAAAATCTACTTGCCGAAGAGGGTTTGGACGTCCAATGATGGATAATGTGAATTGCTACCGAGAATCTTTCATCACCGGAAGAGCCATGAACAAGCTTAACTATAGGGGCACATGACTTTATACATCGATTGACATTCTGAATTTAAGGCTAAGCAAAGAAGAAGAAGAAGATCCTCCTCCTGTAGAAGATTAAAACATTATGCTCCACTACTTCCTAATGATTAGGTGCACTAAGAAAACGTTTGTCAACATTAAAATTAAAACTCACTATTATAGAAGGCTGTAACGTTACTCGCCATTACTTCCTAATAATTTGGCGCGTTACAAAAAAAAAATGGCAAAGTTTATATTTGGTCGAGGCTAAGTTAATGCCCGGTCAAGAAATTTTAGTAATTTCTAGATTTGTTTACGGGTATTATTAATTAAAAAAATAAAAAGGGAGAAAAACCAAAAAAAGGGAGAAACGCTCAGATTGAAAACCACTTAATGTTGTGAAACACTAAATAATCATTCACCTTTTAACAAAAATCATTCAATTACTAATGAACAATAATTACTACATTCCATCCGTTACAAAAATAAATAATAATAATGAGAATCGGGGGTATTATGGGCATTAGTGAAAAAGTAGGAACACCTCAAATGAAAAAACACTTTGAGTGGTTAAACGCTATATGCTCTTCACTCTTTTTAGTAGTAGAGATGTGAATCTAACCTAATAAGCACATTATATGTACTGCCTTCACATGATCAATTCACGCAATCTACAATTGTTTTGGCTAACAATTGATTCCACGGAAAAAGGGTCTATACTAACTCTTAATGACATACTTTGTAGTCATCGAATACTGGAATGAAAGTAAGGGTCTGACTCTTAGTGTCATACCTCTCTGTCTCTTCTCTTTAGTTCCACTTTGACTTTTTAACATGTATTTGGGTCACTTTGACCGGATGATTTAGACAGCAAAACGATGCGATTTTTTAATAATTTTTTTCCCATATCATAGAGCAACTTTTACTCTACAACACGATAAAAAAATTATAAAAAAATTACATTATTTTGATAGCCAAATCACTAGGTCAAAGTGACCAAGTGAATAGTAACAAAAGTCAGAATAGAGCTAAAGAGAAGAGACAGAGTGATAGGTTTCAAACAAAACTAAGGTTCAATGGATATGTATGCATTGTCCTATAATATAACTAGGGGTAAAGACATTTTTCACCCTCCATTTATGAAAAAAATACATTTTCCCCCTGATTTATGGAGAAGATACAGTTTTCACCCCTGTCAAAGTTAAAAACTAAGGGTGGACCAACGGATGGTGAAAAGTCAAAAATACCCCTGAACTATTGAGAATTACCCCACTATAAACACCCTTTCCTTCCTTCTCCTCCCCATTTCCAAACCCTAACATTATCTCTTTCTCTCTCTCCCTTCTTCTCCACCCCTTCATCCCTACAGAACCACAACCAGTATCGACTCATCTCTCTCACCATCAGTTCGCGGTTCAAACCACCATCTTCACCTGGCCGCCGGCCATCTGTGTCGGGGTTTACGACGGTCATGGACGGCCCGAGTCTTCACATCGCGAACCCCTCTTTTCGCCACCACAATCTCAATCAATCTAGACCCGACGCCTTCTTCTTTTCCTCCCGAACTTCTCCTCTCTCTCTCTCTCTGTGGTAGTCGATTCTTGTGGTGGAGGCGGCGGAACTCACCGATCCGGCCAGAGAGCCTTCGGAAACATGTGTCGCGGCGGACGGATGTTCGCTCCGACGAGGACATGGTGGCGATGGCACCGGAGAGTCAATCTCAAGCAGAAGAGGTTTGACGTCGCGTCGGCGATCTCTGCCTGTGCCGTCCCCTACATCCTCATGGCTCGCGGCCATAGAATCGACGCCGTACCGGGGATTTCACTCGCCGTCAGCGACTCCGCCGAGGGAATCGAGAAGACCTTCGTTGCAATCCAAGCCCTAAAATCGATCAGAGCTTATCCCGATGCCGAGAAAGCCAAAAACAGCCTCTCAATCCGTCCCGGAAAAGGTAAAATGCGTTATCGCCGATACATCTCTCGTAAAGGTCCTCTCATTGTTTATGGAAACAAGGGTTCGAAGCTTGTTAAGGCCTTTAGGAACATACCTGGTGTGGAGGTTGCTAATGTTGAGAGGCTCAATTTACTGAAACTCGCACCTGGTGGTCACTTGGGACGGTTTGTTATCTGGACCGAATCGGCTTTTGAGAAGGTTGATTCGATTTAGGGATCGTTTGAGAAGGCGTCTGAGAAGAAGAGTGGGTTCTTGTTGCCTAGGGCTAAGATGGTGAATGTTGATTTGGCTAGGATTATTAACTCTGATGAGGTTCAGTCTATGGTGAGGCCAATTAAGGAGGTGAAGAGGGGTACAATAAAGTTCGGGAGGAAAAGAAGAAGGTGTCGGGGCTAGATCGATTCTCTTACTCATGATTGTTGTTGAAGTTGATTTCTGGTTCATAATCACTCGAATTTCAAAAAGTGCAGGACGCCGGCGAGGGTGTTGTACTGCGAGGGGGGTTCGAGGACTGATTTCGGCAGCGAGGTGGTCGGTTCGCTCTGGGAGGGGTTTCGTGAGGGTAAGGCATTGGTGGAATTAGTTCATTACTTGTTCGATTTAAACACGATGTTGCAGGTTGATTTGGAGAGTGAACCAGAGCCGTGAATGTTTCTCAGAATCTGAATGCTATTATGAAGAATTCAGCTTCTGGAAATCTCAAGCGTGTGGTGTTCCATATTTGTCTGTTGTTGTTTGTTTGTTGTGGTTGGTTTGTTTTTGTTTTTGATGTGTTGGTGGTGGTGATTTAGTGGTAGTGGTTGTGGTGGTCAAGAAGAACTCCAAGAACACAAGCAATAAATGATGAGCGCGACTATTGGGTCCGAACATTGCGAGGGAACTTTGTTGTTGTGGTGGTGGTGGTGGTGGTGTTGATTTGGTGGTAGTGGAGGTGGTATTGGTGGTGGTGTTGATTTTGTATGTGGTTGATATTCAGATTGTTGTTGTTGTTGTTGGTGGTGGTGGTGGTGGTGGTGGTGGAACACCCACCAAGAACATGATGAACATTGTATTAAACAAAAAAGGTGTTATTTGTCCACAATTTGTAAGGGTAAAATTGTCCTCAGTTTGCACTCCACTAACGGATTGTAATAGAAGGGTGGTATATGTCCACCCTTTAATTCTGACAGGGGTGCGAAAGGTAGTTTCCTCATAAATCAGGGGGCAAAATGTATTTTTCCCATAAATGCAGAGAGGTTTTTGTCTTTTACCCTATAACTAGTTATCTAG
The DNA here is from genome assembly GCA_023055425.1 of Linanthus parryae. Taxonomy (NCBI): domain Eukaryota; kingdom Viridiplantae; phylum Streptophyta; class Magnoliopsida; order Ericales; family Polemoniaceae; genus Linanthus; species Linanthus parryae. The sequence goes on along the minus strand of JALGPY010000009.1, from coordinate 8,302,571 downwards.
TCATCACATAATATATAGCATTATATTATTAAAGTAATAGTGATACAACATACAACACCAACTTCACAATCACGGGCGTTTACTAATACAGTAAAGGTCAATGAACAATAAAAATAAATAGATCACTTGTCTACTATTGATCTTGTATCATGAACACACATGAATCTAAAAATATGTTAGTAGAATCAAATGTGTTAAAGTTGCCTTTAAAAAGTTTCTCTCTCTATTTTTCTGCTGTGACTTGGGAGTTGTGCACAACGGTGTGTTCTTCGTTTCTCTTGGAAATTCTTAGGAATTTCCATGGCTGTTCAATCCAGCGGAGAGCCCAATCCTCTTCTGGATATGGATAGCTTACCCTCCGATCATATTAGCAATCAGATTCTGGGAATCGAGAATCACAACACGGTTGAGATGCTTAAAGAGTCTGTTGCCTTGATGAAGGTGTGAGATTCAACAATGGTGGATTTGAGTTCCACCAACATTAGAGTAATGATTCGAATATGATGATCAATGATTCCAAAGCGAGTGATGAATCATCATATATTCATGCTCTGGTTGGTTTAACCGATCGTGAGAAATATTTTGATTGTGACATTGAGAAAACTCGGAGCCATAAAGGGGCTAGTTCAGAATCTTTTGAAATCATTAGGGGAGTGGGTGAAAATCCCACAACTGCTCAAGTGATCTTCAAGGAAGATTTTCTTTAGAAACTAAGAGAACCATGGAAAAATCACTTGATTGTGAGACCATTTGGGCATAAGATTGCCGAATTCAAAATCATTCCAATAATTAGAGAACTGTGGAGACCTAGGGGTTTGCTTCATCATATTGATATTGGAAAGGGTTTCTACCTTTTCCAGTTCGAATTTGAATCTGATTATAATCGTGCCTTAATGGGAGGCCCGTGGATTGTGCTTGATAACTACTTATTGGTCCAAAAATGGACTCCTGATTTTAAGGTTTCAGAGGTGGATGAACACAAAACTGCTACTTGGGCGAGAATCTGGGAACTCCCAAGTGAATAATATCGTGAAGATAGTCTTCATACCATAGCTAGTTCCATTGGGTTGCCTCTAACACTTGATATCACTACTGCTAAGATCGAAAGAGGGCATTTTGCGAGAGTGTTTGTTGAGATAGATCTCAAAAAAAACCCTCATCTCTGATGTGGTGGTGGGAAAGAAAAGTTACTCTGTTGAATATGAACACATTCATAAAGTTTCATTCTTTGTGGCAGGGTTGGACATAATAGGAACGTTAGCCCAGATAAGGCTAAGAAGGATGAAGAGGAGAAGAGCAATGAAGAACAAGTTCAGTTGCAAAAGAAGGAGACGGAAGAAGAGAAGGTCAAGTCTACACAAAACCACTACCAGAATCGTTTTGCGGAGACGCCTATCAACGATGGGCTGAAAGGTCCAGGCCCATGGACGCTGGTTACAAATAAGAAAGCCAAAGCCCAACGTTAAAGGTAAAACCAAAGCTAACTCCAATCGTTTTGGCCTGCTTAAGAATTTTGATAAACAGGAAGGCCCAAATAATGTTTCTAGTGGAGAAGCCCATAAAGGTTACCATAATAAAAACACTATAAGAAATCATCAAGCTACGGAAGAACAAAAACACAAGACTGACGTTGTCAAATCCAAGCCGGAAAAAAGAAACAAACCATCTACGGTGGCGATGAAAGAGGAGAAGGATCACAATCCGAACCACCAAATATCAACCAATCAGAAAGGAGAACAGATTGACAAGACAAGTATGAAGATTCGTAACTGAAAGTGTGTAATGTAGACTAAATACAGGACCTAAATACTCTAGAAGGGGGGGGGGGTTGAATAGAGTATGGAAACTTTCTTTGCAAAACTTAAAGTCTAACAGGATAGCTTTGTGTGAAACTTGAAATCTCAAGGCCTTGAGATTTTGTAAATTGTCTGAAACTCACTAAGGCTAAAATGTAAGCTTCAAGGCCTTGAGCTGTGAACAATACTAAACAGCTTTTAAACCCTAGTTTGATTTGAGTTGTGTGCAGTAGATAATAATCAAACAGAAAGGTAAAGAACACAAATCAATTTAAAGAGTTCAGTCCCAATGGACCTAATCTCTGCCTGAGGGATCTAATCCCACCAGGATTGGGCAAACACTTCTTATTACTCACACAGAAACAGCCCTAGATCTTTAAGCCTATGTGATTTCCCTTACACCTATACAGCTTGTGATTCCAAACCTATCTAGTTCCAGCTACTAACTGTTGAGCTAACAAGAACCTCTTGTTGTTCACTTGAACAACCAACCACTAGGTTAAGTGAGGTTTAAGATAATATAGAAATACAGATGAAGTACAAAAGAAGAACACAGTATAAAGATAAACTGTTGAAGTCTGGAAGTGTTCTTCAGGATTGACTGGATTGATTTGATCTTCAGAATTCTGGAATGAAGCTTGAATGATTGTGTGTTTGAATGGATCATCTCCCACGAATTTGTCACAACTCTCAGAGTATTCTGCTAGCCTCTCCTCTCTTCAAAATTCAAACCAGTCTCTTTTATCCACAGCTGGAACTGATTGAGAGATTTTAGGATCTGAATTCCTACAAATCCTCCTTCTGTTTTCAACTTAAATTCAAACAGCTTTCAGGTGGATATCCGTTGGAGTTCGTTGAGATTTCTCCTGCACGTTTAACAAACCTGCAACAGCAAAGATATACTTCAACAACACAATCCAATCAACTAACTGTACTGAGACTGTTTGGTTATACAGTTTCTAGTAAAACTATTTAATAAACTCAAAATAATAATCTGCATATACTCTAGATCAAATAAGTTATGAAAAACAAGTTTAAGACACTTATAAGTGAGTAAATAATCACAATACTAAGAGTCATATCCTGCAAGAAAGAATCAATCAAGTTTTGTAAAAACTGTCAGTAGCTCAAGGCAAATCTCAAGGCCTTGGAGCTCTGAACCTGTTTCACAGCATTTCAAAATTAAACCCATATAACTTTGATTCTTCCTGTTCTGATCATCTCCAATTGTGTTAGATATATAAAAAATACAAACCTTAAATATATACTATAAACCACTGATTTGAACAATCAGATATCCAATTCTGCAACACAAAGATGTTAGAACACATAGCAGAATAAGCAGTCTCAAGGCTTTGAAAGTTTCTGTCAATCTCAAGGCCTTGAGATGACTAACAACCCTTTGCTGTAAATATCTTAGCCTTTTGTCTTTCATCACTCAAAACAATTACCAATCAAAGCACATTCAGGGATCTTGACTCAACAATCTCCCCCTTGATGAAGTACAAAACCTATAGTATTGCATAGATCTTCCTGCCACTCATAAACAAAAATTAAATAACCACAATCTGCAGATAAAATGTATACTGAACCCAAACAGATAAACAGATAACCAAATACCACAGAATTATCACAGAAGAAACAAAAATTAACCAAAATAACTAAACCAAAAAAAACTAAAGGCCAACACTTATTATTTCCTAGATACTGCAAATAGAACACAAATACATTCTCCCCCTTTTTGACTTTCATCAAATAAGGCTGAAGAAATGTAGGATCATTACTCAGAGTTTTAAAAAAAACTAGCTAAAAAGTCAAGGCCTTGAGACAGAAAAGATAGAAGAGAATGAGAAAGATGGTCAAAGCTTTGACAGTCTCTGATCTTCACTTCTTCTTTGATGTCTGGCCTTTCTCTGAGCCTTCCCCAATTTCTTCCTCACTTGCAGCTTCTTCTGCAGACTGATTACCTTCTTGTTCAGCATCAACCTCAGTAACCACTTCTTGAATTATTTCATCTACTTTCTTCTTAGCCTGTGCTGAATCTACCTCTGTAGCTGCATCAACACCTGTGTCTTCATCAGCATCTTCCTCATCAGTTTGCTCAAACAAGTCTTTTGAAGCTAGCACCACTGGAATTTGCTTCTTCTTCATCTTCAGAAATTCTTCTAGCTTCTCATCTGAATCCACACTGGTGTCATGACTAGTAGTAGAAGGTATCTTCTCCAGATTCAAGCCCTTGATGACAACATCTAACTTCCCATTCATAGTGTTCATCAAACCCTTGAACTGATGAAATTCAGTTGACAGGTCAAACAACCTTTGCCTGAGATCCTCAATCTCAACTTGTTGATCTTCTAATTTCTCAACCAGCAGAGAGTAATCCTCATTGGCTTGTCCTTTCCCAGATGCAGTCCCCTTAGGCTTCACAAACTCTTTCTTAGCAAGTTCCTCCTTTGACAAATCAGAATAGAATTTCCAATGCCCTTTCCAGTCTGAACTACCCCAATCCTCTGAAGTGCAGTCTCATTTATCAACCCAAAACCTCTAGTAATCTTTTCTTCTCCTTTCACAGGCACATCAAAATACTCAAAGAAAAGAGGTAACAGGTTGGCATATGGAAGATGATGGTTTCTAGTCCTGGTTGCACAATAAATCATATGCTCCATCACAACTGTAGGCAGGTCTATCTCAAACCCTTGAGATATCAGATACATCAAAATCAGAACTTTATCACTTACCAGCTCTCTTGAGTACTCTCTGGGAACTACACTCCTCATCAAAATAGTAAATAAAATCTTGGCTTCACAGTTAAGCACAAAGTGTCTTAACTGTTTTGGAGAGGGAACACCATCAACAAGGAACATCTACTTTGCCTTATCTAAACACTCCTTCCTATCTGGATAATCCCCCACATTGTATTTCCTAGGAATGCCCAAGACTTTGGCAAAATTCCTATGATCTAACCTCAAATCCACACCAGCCACTCTAGATGTTAAAACCATTTTCTCATCACCTTCAGACACCAATTTCAGATAAAATAACCTAGTTAACCTAGGATAAGCCTTTGAACTAGGATTTAAAACTTTCCAAACAGCAGTTTCCCTAAATTTTCTCATGCATTCTATGTCCAGTTTATCCAACAACTCATCAGAAATCATACTACAGAAAGCCACTTTAGATGATGCATACCCTTGCATCCAAACTGTTCTAACTTCAGAACTAATAAACCACTCAGTTGGAAGTACATTCTTACCTTGATATCCTTTCTTAGTTGCAGCAGCAACTGTCTTAACCCTAGTCTTCTTCTCAGAGGGTTTGGCCTTCTCTTGTACTCCTTCAGTTGATTTCTTCAGGCTCTCTTGAGTTGACTTCCCTTTTTTCCTCTTCAGTAGCCTTTTTCTTTTCTCCCCATTTCTTCTTCTCTGACCTAGGTTGATCACCACCCTGAGTCTCCTGTTGTGGATCAACACTTGAACCTTCATCTCCCTTCTCTGTCCTTGACTTCTTTGCAGGAGGAGTATCCTCATGCAAACTTTGAGTGTTTTCTGAATCTGAATCAGAAATCACTATCTTCTCCTTCTTGTTTGCTCTCTTCTTGGATCTGTCAGAGGGCTTCCTTTGTTGCTGAATTCTGGCTGATTTGCGTTCCATTTTAGGGTTTAGGGTTTTGAGAAGAGAATGAGATTGAGAGGATTTGAGAGAGAGAAAGAGTAGTCGCAGAAAATTGGAAGAGGATATGAAGAAAAAGCCCTGACTTTCAGCTTAAGTAGGTTGAGAGGATGAGTCATAAAAGGACTCTGCAATATCTACATTCAAAAATAGAACCTTGAAAAATCTTTTTGGGATATTTTAGATAATTCTCTGAGTAATTCAAATATTATACAGTTATCTAAAAGGATAAGATATATTATTTGATGATCCAATTTTTTTTAAAAAAATATTTCAGACATTATCAAGACCTGGAGAACAATCTCAAGGCCTTGAGATTTTCTGCAGATTGAGAAACTACTAAGCTTTGAGCTATACTTTCAAGGCTTCAGAAAGTATAATCTCAAGGCTTTGAGATTCCAACACATATACACATATAGGTACCAATACTCCCCCTAAACCAATGCATCCTTGTTTAACATCCCTAATTCAAGCCTTAGAGATGAAAACCTATCATCTGACAATGGTTTAGTGAAAATATCAGCAATTTGCATTGAAGTAGAGATAAAATTTAAAACAACATCACCTTGTTCTGCATGATCTCTAAGGAAGTGATGTCTCACATCTATGTGCTTTGTCCTTGAGTGCTGAACTGGATTCTTAGAGATTGAAATAGCACTTGTATTATCACAATGAATTGGCACATTTCTGAAGTTGTAGCCAAGATCTCTAAGTTGCTGAGCAATCCATAGAACTTGTGAACAGCAAGCACCAGCTGCAATGTATTCAGCTTCTGGAGTTAATAATGCTACATAATTTTGCTTTTTGGAATGCCAACTGATCAATGAAGATCCAAGAAATTGACAGCATCCAGAAGTACTTTTCCTGTCTACTTTATAACCTGCAAAATCTGCATCTGAATAGCCACTCAACATAAAATTAGATCTTCTTGGATACCAAAGCCCTAAGTCTCTGGTTCCATTCGAATATCTAAAAATTCTTTTAACTGCAGTTAGATGACTTTCCTTAGGATATGCTTGAAATCTAGCACACATACAGACACTAAACATAATGTCAGGTCTGCTAGCAGTTAAATACAATAATGATCCAATCATACCTCTGTATTCCTTCTGATTCACACTCTTACCAGTTGAATCATTGTCTAAAGAGAGTGATGAACTCATAGGGGTCTTAAGCACCTTGGACTGTGACATGTTGTACTATTCAATAAGTCCTTGGTATAATTTCCTTGATGCACAAAAATTCTTTTCTTCATTTGTAATATATGAAGTCCAAGAAAGAAATTTAGTTCACCCATTAGGCTCATCTCAAACTCCCTGCACATCAGACTAGAAAACTCTTTTGAAAGAGCATCATTAGTAGCACCAAATAATATATCATGTACATAAATCTGAACTACTAACAAATCACTTTGTTGATGTTTAATGAAAAGGGTTTTGTCTACAAATCCTCTTCTGAAATTGTTTTCAAGTAGAAATTTTGAAAGTCTGTCATACCAAGCCCTTGGAGCTTGTTTCAAACCATAAAGAGCTTCATCCAGTTTATAAACATGATCATGAAACTTTTCATCTTCAAAACCAGGAGGTTGTGCTACAAAAACATCTTCTTGTAAATATCCATTTAGAAAAGCACATTTGACATCCATTTGATAAAGCTTTATGTGATTGTGAGATGCAAAAGCAAGAAGTATTCTAATAGCTTCTAACCTGGAACCAGGAGCAAAAGTCTCCTCATAATATATACCTTCTTCTTGATTATATCCTTGAGCTACCAGTCTGGCTTTATTTCTTACCACTTTGCCATTCTCATCAAGCTTGTTTCTGAATACCCATCTGGTTCCAATAACTGACTTTTCTTTAGGTCTGGGAACTAAATTCCAAATCTTGTTCCTTTCAAACTCATTCAGCTCACTCTGCATTGCAATAATCCATTCTGCATCTTCCAGAGCTTCCTTGGTATTCTTAGGCTCAATCAAAGATACAAAGGCACTGAAAGCACACAAGTTCTTTAACTGTCCTCTTTTCTGTGTTCCAGTTGATGGATCTGATATAATATTGTCAGCTGGATGGTCTGCAGGTACTTAAACTTCTTTCTTGGTACCCAGGAGTATTTTCCTTCAAGGCTTTGAGTCCTTGAAACAGTAGAGGGAGCATCATAGAAAGTTTCAGCTTCTGTCTCAAGGCTTTGAGATTTTGGTTCAGCAGGAGGTTCAAGGCCTTGAGATTCTACTGGTTGATTCTGTACAGCAGTTTTGCTTTTGTCTTCTTTCACAGCATCATCATCTGATTCATGTTTATTCAAATCTAGCTCTACAAAACTTTCACTCAGAGATTCTTTAGTACTTTCATCAAAAATTACATGAATGCTCTCTGCCACAATCTTGGTTTTTCTGTTATAAACTCTATAAGCTTTGCTAGCTTGAGAATATCCAAGAAATACACCTTCATCACTTCTAGCATCAAACTTACCAAGATTGTCTCTACCATTAATATGCACAAAACAGATACAACCAAATAGCTTAAATTAAGAAACAGTAGGCTTTCTCCCTTTAAACAATTCATAGGGAGTCTTTTTCAAAATAGGTCTAATCAAGCATCTATTCAGCACATAATTGGCATATTAACAACTTCTGCCCATAAAAACTTTGGCAAGTTACTTTCATGCAGCATGGTTCTGGACATATCCTCAAGTGTCCTATTTTTCCTTTCAACTACTCCATTTTGCTGTGGAGTCCTAGGTGCAGAAAAGTTGTGTGAAATGCCATGCTTTGCACAAAACAAATCAAAGTCAAGTTGATCAAATTCTCTACCATGATCACTTCTAATGGATGCAACATGTAAGTTTTTCAAAGTTTGAAGTTCTTTGCACAATTTAGAAAACTCAGATAAAGCTTCAGTTTTGTCTCTGATAAACATCACCCAAGTAAATCAAGAATAATCATCAATTATAAAAAGCATATACCTCTTACCTTTTGGGGTCTGAACTCTCATAGGACCACAAAAGTCCATATGCAGCAATTCTAAGGGTCCAGAAGTACTCACAAAGTTCTTTGACTTGAAAGAGCTTCTGGTCTGTTTACCTTGTACACATGCCTTACAAACCTCATCATCTGAAAATTTCTGAGATGGTAAACCTCTTACCAAGTCCTTTGAGATGAGCTTATTCAAAGTATGTATACTAATATGCCCAAGCTTTTTTTGCCAAAGCTTTGAATCTTCCTTCAAGGCCTTGAGGCATTTTAGCTTATCACCTGCAACACTGTTAGTATTCATAGCATATAGATTATATGACCTAGGAGCAGTGAGTATGCAATCACCAGATTTCTCATCTTGCACCACACATTTATCCTTGTCAAATACATCTTTATAACCTTTATCACATAATTGAGAGATACTAAGCAAATTATACTTAAGTCCATCTACCAGATAAACATCAGATATAGAATTTTTAGAACCATTACCAATACTACCTATACCAATGCTATTGCACTTTTCTTTGTCACCAAGTGTGATTGTTCCTCCAGATTTCTCTGTAAGTTCAGTAAAAAGAGACCTCTTTCCACTCATATGTCTGGAACAGCCACTGTCTAATATCCATTTCTGATCTTTCAAGGCCTTGGTGACATCGTGCAAAAAACAAATCATTGCCTCAACAGGCTATTAGACCAAGTGCAGAACTTTGAGTCATACTCAGAATCAGCCATATTAGGTGGCCTAATTCCTTTTGGAACCCAAATCTGCCTAACCTGTCCCTTAAGCTGATAAGGATAAGTATTCCTCATAATATGAGGTTCTGATCTTCTGAACGGACAAGTTAATCTGACATGACCAATTTTTCCACAGTAATGACATTTTGGAGAATGTTTGCTACCACATTTGACAAAATTAGTTTGGCCTTTCTTTGGAAAATTTGGATTATAGCCAATCCCACTTTTATGCATTGATTTCAGACTTCCTCCAATAATGAGATTTAGATTATGTTTCTGAGCCTGTAAACTTAGCTAGGACCTTCTTGGATTCTTGAAGTTTCTCAGTCAAAGTACAGATCTGTTGTTCTAAATTCTCAGAATGAGCTTTTAGATCAGCATATCTTTCAGTTAAAAGAGTGTTTTGATCAACAACCTCTTTTATCTGTGCCTTCAAGACTTTGAACCTGCTGTCCAAGGCCTTGAAGTCATTTTCCATCTTTGTCTTAGAAACTTCAACAGTTTTGTTTGAAAATACAAGGTCCGGGTTTTCTTTTACCTGCTCATGAACTTTAATCTTTAAAGCAGAAATCTCATTTCTATAACTCTCTTCATTCAAAAACATACTTTCGAGAATTTCAGGAAGTACATTAGATGGACTAGCAAGTAAATTTTTTACCATGTCTTCAATGTGTCTGTCTGATGAACTTTCCTCATTATGCTTTGCCATGAAGCATAAGTTTGCTTGCTCTTCTTCTGTGTCTGAATCACTTGATGAATCAGAATCACTCCAGGAAGCCATCATAGCCTTCTTCCTTCTCTTGTCACCATCTTTTTTCTGAAAGTTTTTGTTCTTCTTCTTTTGTGGACAGTCCCTTACTAAATGATCTGCATCACCACACTCAAAACAATTCATTACTTTAGTTTTATGTGACTGTGATGAAGATTTACCTTTGTAATCCTTGCTGCCTGAGGGTCTTGATCTCTCTCTGTTGTAATCCCTGTTACCAGAGTTTCTTTTCTTTATGAGAATCCTGGCCAAGGCCTTGGAGATCAATGCTAAAGCCTCTTCATCATCAGGTTCCTCCTCAGTCTCAAGGCTTTGAGATTTTTCACTGTCTTTTGCCTAAAGAGCTAAGTTCCTGATATTTTCACTCAGATCACCATCCACATCCTTCATAGACATTTCATGAGTGAGCAGCTTTCCTTGTAGATCATCTAGCTGAAGAAGACTCAAGTCCTGAGCTTCCTCAATGGCAGTTGTCTTTGGCTCCCACTTTGCTTTTGGCAAGCTTCTCAGAATCTTTCTGACCTTCTCTTCATTTGAGAACCTTTTTCCCAGGGACTCAAGGTTGTTCACCACATTAGTGAATCTTTTGAACATTTCCTTGATGGTTTCATCTGAATTCATCTTGAACAACTCATATTGCCTCAGAAGTATGTTGATTTTTGTCTGCTTAACCTGGCTGGTTCCTTCATATGTCACCACCAGTTTATCCCACATTTATTTGGAACTTTTGCATTTTAATACTCTGTTGAACTCATCTTCATTCAAAGCACAATATAGCAAATTCATAGATTTGTAATTTTTGGATACCTTTTCCAATTCAGTGACTGAGAGATTTTACTCAGACTTGACAGTTCTGACTCCATCAATTGTAGTATAATACTCATGAGGACCATTCTGAACTATTGACCATAGTTCCATGTCTTGATCTATGATGAGCATTTTCATCAAAGTCTTCCAATGCATGAAATTATCACCACAAAACAATGGAGGTCTGTTAGCAGACCTTCCTTGTGAGAATCCACCATCTCCTACATTACTCATAGTCACCAGATTGTTAGATCTAAAAACAGTGACACAAGCTCTGATACCAATTGAAAGTGTGTAATGTAGACTAAATACAGGACCTAAATACTCTAGAAGGGGGGTTGAATAGAGTATGGAAACTTTTTTTGCAAAACTTAAAGTCTAACAGGATAGCTTTGTGTGAAACTTGAAATCTCAAGGCCTTGAGATTTTGTAAACTGTCTGAAACTCACTAAGGCTAAAATGTAAGCTTCAAGGCCTTGAGCTGTGAACAATACTAAACAACTTTTAAACCCTAGTTTGATTTGAGTTGTGTGCAGTAGATAATAATCAAACAGAAAAGTAAAGAACACAAATCAATTTAAAGAGTTCAGTCCCAATGGACCTAATCTCTGCCTGAGGGATCTAATCCCACCAGGATTGGGCAAACACTTCTTATTACTCACACAGAAACAACCCTAGATCTTCAAGCCTATGTGATTTCCCTTACACCTATACAGCTTGTGGTTCCAAACCTATCTAGTTCCAGCTACTAACTGTTGAGCTAACAAGAACCTCTTGTTGTTCACTTGAACAACCAACCACTAGGTTAAGTGAGGTTTAAGATAATATAGAAATACACAGATGAAGTACAAATGAAGAACACAATATAAAGATAAATTGTTGAAGTCTGGAAGTGTTCTTCAGGATTGACTTGATTGATTTGATCTTCAGAAGTTTGGAATGAAGCTTGAATGATTGTGTGTTTGAATGGATGATCTCCCACGAATTTGTCACACCTCTCAGAGTATTCTGCAAGCCTCTACTCTCTTCAAAATTCAAACCAGTCTCTTTTATCCACAGCTGCAACTGATTGAGAGATTTTAGGATCTGAATTCCTCCAAATCCTCCTTCTGTTTTCAACTTAAATTCAAACAGCTTTCAGGTGGATATCCGTTGGAGTTTGTTGAGATTTCTCATGCACATTTAACAAACCTGCAACAGCAAAGAAATACTGCAACAACACAATCCAATCAACTAACAGTACTGAGACTGTTTGGTTATACAGTTTTTGGTAAAACTGTTTAATAAACTCAAAACAATAATCTGCATATACTCTAGATCAAATAAGTTATGAAAAACAAGTTTAAGACACTTAGAAGTGAGTAAATAATCACAATACTAAGAGTCATATCCTGCAAGAAAGAATCAATCAAGTTTTGTAACAACTGTCAGTAGCTCAAGGCAAATCTCAAGGCCTTGGAGCTCTGAACCTGTTTCACAGCATTTCAAAATTAAACCCATGTAACTTTGATTCTTCCAGTTCTGATCATCTGAAATTGTGTTAGATATATAAAAAATACAAATCTTAAATATATACTATAAACCACTGATTTGAACAATCAGATATCCAATTCTGCAACACAAAGATGTTAGAACACATAGCAGAATAAGCAGTCTCAAGGCTTTGAAAGTTTCTGTCAATCTCAAGGCCTTGAGATGACTAACAACCCTTTGCTGCAAATATCTTAGCCTTTTGTCTTTCATCACTCAAAACAATTACCAATCAAAGCACATTCAGGGATCTTGACTCAACAGTAACGCTTTGGAGAAAGGGAAAGGTGTCGTGAATTTTGAGATGGATACTGAGAATCAATTGATGGATCTGATTAATACTACTCATAAAGAAGTGCAACCCTCTAAGGTCCTGGAGATTTCTCCCATTCTCAACATCATTTTGTTCTCTAAAAACACAAATAGTCAAAATAAATATTTAGGGTTGAAGAACGCTGCTAGTAGCTATTACGATCAAGGAGGAAGTATCAATCGGAAAGCTCCCAGGGCGATTCGAAGAGCTTCTCCATATCATGGCTGTCAAAGTAGAGGTTATGAAATTGGGGAGAGAAAAGATCCAATTCTTAATGGGGAGGAAGGGAGCAAGAGCAACAATGGTGGAAACTCCATGGTTAATGGAACTCGTTGATATGGAGATCTACGGAATGTTGTACGAGAACACAGATCCATCATTGTTGGGAGTGGAGATAAAGAACAACCTGAGTCTACAAGAAACGAAGAGCATATTAGTGGAGATTGCTAGAGCAGGGAAGTTCCGATACACTCATGAATTTTCTATGATTGATACAACAAATGTTTATTCTGGAACTGTCGTGGTACAAAGAATAAAAATTTCAAGAGTAATTTCCAGTTTTTTAAAAGAAACCATAAGTTCGAGACTGTGGTGCTGCTGGAGACCAAAGTGAAGCTGTGTGATATGGGAACTTCTTTGGGAATCAGGTTTTCACTGAGAGTCATCATATTTGTTGGGTTTTGATGTAGGTAACGCAGTGGAAATAACAAAAATTAATCCTATTCAAAGCCCACCACGGATCATCAGGAGGAGATATCATAACATGATAAGAGACATACTATTGTGTACCTTTTGGTTTGAAGAGATCGCACGAAGAATTTTGTCCTCGTCTCTATGGTTGATCCACGTCTAGAGGTTAGATCTAGATTCTTCCTTCAACAAGGGCTAGCTTGAACCGGAGGAAGAGGGAAGAAGGAATCAAAGCAACAAGGACAAGGAGGGGTTCGGCCCTCCTCTTGGCGCCGACGGGAAGGGGCGGACGGCCTAGGGGCAGTCGGCCTCTAGGTTGTCTTGCTCTCTCTCTTTTGTTCTCTCCCACTCTCTTGTGTTATGTTTCAAATAACATTCACTTAGTGGGAAGGAAGCTAGAACCTCCTTTATATACTCCAACAACTCCTTGTTGTTTCCATAAAGGTCCTTCCTAGTTCTCCATGAACTTGGATTAGTCCCTTCCTTGCAAATTAGTCCAACTAAGTTTGAAAGGTGTTGCACAATGATCCTTCTCATTAATTAATCATATTAATTAATCTCAAATCTAGCTCTACTCTATTTGACGTGTGACCCCATATGTTTCTACTTAGTTGGTAGTAACTTTTACTAACATGGAGCGGTGTCTAGAACACATCCATGCCACCCAACTAATAGAAATAGTCAGTGATCCTGACAAACCTCTTGTGCCCAATATCTTATATTGCACTTTCCCTTTGTCTCCATATCCTGATAGGACACGAGACATATGTAGTCACACTTGTATATCCAATCCATATTTCCTCGATCCTGGGAATATGCTTATGCGAGCAGATAACATCAATATCTCCATATTGATTTATCTGAGTCTGGCCAGACATTCAATAAGCCTCATCCCTCGAGTGGCCGTGGATATTTACTCCCATTATGTGGGAGGGACAAATCCTATCTACATCACTACGATCTCTAAGCTTGCTTCCTATCATGCCCGATAGCTATCTTTATAATTACCCAGTTACGGTGTAATGTTTGATAACATCAAAGCACAATATTCCACAACTAGAGTATCTAGTGACTTCAAGTCTAAGGATTGCAATTATATTAGCACTACGAGAAGCGATGGTGACTTTAACCTAATCTAATGTATCCTTGGTTCAATCCAGTATGCCATTACTCCTAATGCATACCCATGTGTTAGATTTGAACTAGGGATATTTAAGATAAACAACACATTGTATCTAAGGACTTCATTATATTAAATATCACAATATATAATAAATGAATATTCTAGCCAAAACAATGTTCATTATATTAAATATCACAAACTGCCTCTTTTGCTGCTTCTGCAGCAGCAATGTACTCAGTTTCTGTTGTAGAATCAGCAACTGTCCCTTGCATGGAACTCTTCCAGCTCACAGCTCCTCCATTCAGGCAAAACACGTATCCATAGTGTGATCTGTAGTAATCTTTGTCGGTTGGAAGCTTGCATCAGTGTAACCCTTCACACTTAGCTCTTCCTTACCTCCAAATATCAAGAATACATCCTTAATTCTTCTTAAGTACTTAAGGATGTTCTTGACAGCAATCCATTGACTCTCACCCGGATTGGACTGATATCTTCTCACCATACTCAACGCGTATGATACTTCTGGTCTAGTACATAACATGGCGTACATGATGGATCCTATGGCCGAAGCATAGGGTATCCTACTCATGCGGTCCTTCTCAATCTCATTGGAGGGACGGTCATTCTTAGAAAGAGTGACTCCATGCGACATGGGGAAGTATCCCTTCTTGGAATCTTGCATGTTGAACCTCTTCAACACCTTGTCTATATATGTACTTTGACTTAGGCCAAGCAACCTTCTAGATCTATCCCTAAAGATCTTTATACCAAGTATGTAGGCTGCGTCTCCTATGGCCTTCATTGCAAAATACTTTCCTAGCTAATCTTTAACAAATTGCAAAGTAGGATTTTCGTTGCCAATGATTAGTATGTCATCCACATACAAGAACAGAAATACTACAGAGCTCCCACTAACCTTCTTGTAAACACAAGGCTCATCTTCGTTCTTAATGAATCCAAACTCTTTGACTGCATCATCAAAACGTCGATTCCAACTCCTAGAAGCTTGCTTTAATCCATAAATGGATTTTTGCAGCTTACAGACTTTATTGACATTCTATGGATCCTCAAAACCCTCTGGTTGTGTCATGTACACATCCTCGAGAAGGTTCCCATAAAGGAATGTTGTTTTGACATCCATTTGCAAAATCTCATAGTCTTAGTATGTTGCAATAGCAAGTAGGATTCGAATGGATTTAGTCATGGCGACTGGTGAAAAGGTCTCATCATAGTCAACACCATGAATCTGTCTATACCCTTTGGCTACCAATCGCCCCTTATAGGCAAATACCATGCCAAAGGATTCGGATTTGGCCTTCATAAGGTATAACCACCAAGTTGCTTCTCTAATAGTGCCTTAATACTTTTACCAAGTTGCTTCTCTAATTCATTCTTGAATTCCTTGAACAATTCAAAGGATTCAGATTTGGCCTTCATAAGGTATACAAATCCATATCTACTAAAATCATCAGTGAATGTGATGAAGTAGTTATAACCACCTCTGGCAGGCGTGGGGAATGGTCCACATACATCAGTATGTATGAGTGCCAATAACTCACTAGTCCTCTCACCTTTTTTATTGAAAGGGGAATTTGTCATTTTTCCTAATAAACTAGATTCACATGTCTCATATGATTCTAAATCAAATTAGTCTAGAAGTCCATCCTTATGGAGTCTAGACATGTGTTTCTCATTTATACGGCCTAAACGACAGTGCCATAGATATGTAGGATTTAAATCATTAGTTTTAATCCTTTTAGTATTTATGTTATAGATTGGACTATTTAGATTAAGGATATACAATCCATTAGACAAATGCGCACTACAATAGTGCGTACTATCAAAATAAATGGAGCAACACTTGTCCTTTACTGAAATAGAAAAACCCTTCTTGTCCAAACAAGAAATGGAAATAATGTTTTTGCTTATAGCAGGCACATAAAAGCAATTGTCTAATTCTAAATAAGTCCAGAAGGAAAAGATAGCTCGTTAACGCCTACAGCTAATGCAACAACTCTTGCTCCATTCCCGACGCGCAGATCTATCTCCCCTTTACTCAATCTTCTACTTCTTTTCAAATCCTGCACATTATGACAAATGTGAGAACCACATCCAGTATCTAATACCCAAGATGAAGTAATAGAAAGATTGAAATCTATAACATAAATACCTGGTGGTGGTGGAATCACTATTCCAAGCTTCTTATCCTCCAGATATTTAGGGAAATTCCTCCTCCAGTGACCCGGCTGGCTGCAGTAGTAACATTCACCTTTAGCCACGCCTCACTAGGCTTTAGGGCTTCTTTGGATTTCGCAACTTTCTAGTGCTTTCCTTTTGGAAGTAGAGGAAACTCCTTTGCCCTTCTTCCTATGTACCATCATTATGGCCTTGCCCTTGCCTTTGTAGACGCTCTGTTCTGCTGTCTTTAGCATGTTCATCAATTCTGGCAGAGTTTTACTGATCTCGTTCATATTATAGTTCATGATGAACTGATTATAACTGTCAGGCAACGATTGCAACACAAGATCAGTGGCCAAATCTTGACCCAGTGGGAATCCCAGTCTCTCAAGGTTCTCAATGTACCCGATCATTCGGAGTACGTGAGGTCCTACTTGATTCCCCTCTGCAAGACTGCTCTTGAATAATGCTTTAGACACCTCATAGCGCTCATGCCTAGCATGTTCCTGAAATAATTGTTTCAAGTGTATGATCATATCATAGGCTTCCAAATTCTCATGTTTCTTCTAAAGCTCAGGAGTCATGGTGCAAAGCATGAGGCAAGTCACGTCATTAGAATCATCAATATGATTCTGACATGCCCTCACATCCGCTAGAACAGACTCATCTTGTGGTGGGGCTGGAATTGGAGTGTCCAAGACGTACAGCTTCTTTTCTTGCTTAAGGAAAATCCTTAAGTTTCTGTACCAGTCAAGGAAATTCGTTTCAGACAGTTTATCCTTCTCAAGGACATATCGTAGGGATGAAGTTGAAGCGTTGTTTTTTTCCAATTGGAATTCTACAATACGAGAAATGTGCGATTTTAGTATTTTGAACAATTTAACTATATTTAACAATGGCTAGATCATCAAATATAGCTCCCACTATTTTTCTCGGATTAATAGCCCTCACCATTGATGCGGAAAATATCAATATATTTTCTAGTAGGTCCAAGATCTCTTTTTCACTTCTGCTTGAGCTTGCTTTGGAAGTCACCCATGAATCCGTTATTTAGGTAGGAACCATTCCAATTGCATCCCATGAAACTCTTGGTCCAATTAGGTGAATAACCCTTTATTCTTTATCCAATGGATAACGCCTAATTGTCATGCTTCTAGGCTCATCAATCCAACTGAATCTTGCCCAGTTGCGTCCAACCTCTTGCTTCAACATACACACATTACTATCTTGTGCCTTCCGCAACACACCATGGTAAATTAAAATCGCCTTGCTTTAGCAAGCCCGAGTTTTAATGAACCATGATCATGAAGGGTGTTTTGGCAAGAGAAGGCAAAACGCAATATTTAATTGAGAGAGTTTTCTTTCTTAATTTGTTTGGTTGATCAAATCAACATGATCTACTTATTTGGATTGGGGCTATCCATAATAAAATACCAACCTTGTTTATTATTATCTTGTTAACGTTTTGCTAGTATTGCCATACACACAAAAATTAAATAACAAGACATAAAAAATAAACATCCACAAAATAAGACGTAGTATGGATATGGCCCCTAGACTAATGATATTATCAAGCCCATGATAATATCCAATTTCCCCAAAGTGACAAGCTCATCTCCATGTGCTCCACCATAGCCGCACGCCTAGGGAATGTCTTCTTTGTCTTTTGACTCCTTTGGTTCTCCGGTATTCTTCTCCATGCTCTTGGCTATCATCTAGAATAAATAAATAACAAAAGCCTCACATGTCGAGGAGAAAAGACGACTCGCATGCCGTAAAACCTAATTAATTATTACATTAATTTGATCAGCTCGCATGGCGTAAACCAAACCACAAGGCAATAAACATCCACAATCCTAGGCCATATCCATCCACCATGCAACAAAGCACATAAAACCGTTAAAACCAATTTTAACACGCTTGTTAAATTTTAATTTAATTGGGTAATTAGGGTTACAACGGTCCAAGTAATTCAAGCCAACAAGGGCCCGAACCCCTAGGAGGATTGCGCCTGCCACACGGCCCGGCCCAAGGCCGGCTGCCCCATGTGGCGTGCGGCCTTTGCTTGGTGCGCAAGGAGGGGGGCGGACGGCTAGGGTTTCGGCCGAGCCTCCTTCCCTTCTTCCTTGTTTCCCAAGCAAGGTTGTTTCCTTATGGATATTTCCATAAATTTTGTTTTCATAATTGAAAACCCCTTTTCAACTATGTGCCCATGAACCCTAATTTTTCAAGAATCCAATTATTCACATCCTATGTGACTAAACTCACCAATTCTAACATCCAATGTTAAATTAGATCTTGTTTATATTGAATCAAATTCAATTTTGCATCTACTATGCCAATTATTTTCAGTTTTCGCGTAATAACAATAATACGGTGTATAAACTGAAATCGTAACACAAAAAATCATGTTATGCTCTACGACCTGTGGCTCTGATACCACTGTTTGGTTTTGATGTAGGTAACGCAGTGGAATAACCAAAATTAATCCTACTCAAAACCCACCACGGATCGTAAGGAGGAGATATCATAACATGATAACAGACATAGTATTGTGTACCTTTTGTTTTAAGAGATCACACGAAAAATGATGTCCTCGTCTCTATGGTTGATCCATGTCTAGAGGTGAGATCTAGATTCTTCCTTCAACAAGTGCTAGCTTGAACCTTAGGAAGAGGGAAGAAGGAATCAAAGCAACAAGGATAAGGAGGGGTTCGGCCCTCCTCTTGGCGCCGACATGAAAGGGAGGAAGGCCTAGGGGCGGTCGGCCTCTAGGTTGTCTTGCTCTCTCTCTCTCTTTTGTTTTCTCCCACTCTCTTGTGTTATGTCTCAAATAACATTCACTTAGTGGGAATGAAGCTAGAGCCTCCTTTATATACTCCAACAACTCCTTGTTGTTTCCATAAAGGTCCATCAAAGTTCTCCATGAACATGGATTAGTCCCTTCCTTGCAAATTAGTCCTACTAAGTCTGCAAGGTGTTGCACAATGATCTTTCTCATTAAATAATCATATTAATTAATCCCAAATCCAGATCTACTCTATTTGACGTGTGACCCAATAGGTTTCTACTTAGTTGGTAGTAACTTTTACTAACATGGAGCGTTGTCTAGCAACACATCCATGCCACCCAACTAATAGAAATAGTCAGTGATCCCGACAAACCTCTTGTGCCCAATATCCTATATTGCACTTTCCTTTTGTCTCCATATCCTGATTGGACACGAGACATATGTAGTCACACTCGTGTTGGAATAGATGCCCTAGAGGCAATCTAGTTTAGTATGAATTTGTATATGGCTAGAAAATTCATTTATTATTTATTGGATATTTAATATAATGAAGTCCTTAGATTTACAATCGTGTTGTTTATCTTAAATATCCCTAGTCAAGTATAATGATTAATGGGACAATCATTTATAGACTAGTATGGGGTTGGATTGATATGGAGATATCACGATCCAACACATAGGTGTGCATTACGGAATGTTGCACTGGATTGACCCATCACCGAGAAGGCTACATACATGTTATGTTGAGTCACAAGTTCTTCTCGGGGTACAATGGTATTGTCATCCTTAGACTTGAAGTCACTAGATATTCTAGTTGTGGATCATTGTGATCTTGGTAGCGTTAAACGCTACACCGTAACTGGGTAGTTATAAAGGCGTGTACTAGATGAGAAGCAAGTTTAGAGATCGTAGTGGACGTAGAGAGGATTTGCCCCTCCCACATAACGGGAATAGATATCCTAGGCCACTCGAGGGATAGTGCTTATAGAATGTCTGGCCAGACTCAAATAAATTAATATATGGGATATTGATGTTATTTGCACGAATAAGGCTATTCCCATAGATCGAGAAACTATGGATTGGATATACGAGTGTGACTTGTATGTCTCGTGTCCAATCCGGATATAGAGGCAAAGGGATGAGACAATTACTTGTACAAGGTTGTCTAGATGACTATTCTATTAGTTGGCTAGAATGGATGTTTTGCTAGAAACCGCTCCATATTAGCAATTAGTTGCTACCAACTAGATAGAACCTATGGGGTCACACGCTATATAGAGTTGTAATAGATTTGGGAATTAATTAATTGGATTAATTAATTAGAAGGATCACTTCGCAAACCCTTGCAAACTTAGTAGGGACTTATTTGCAAGGAAGGGACTAAATTGAATTCTAGGAGGACTAGAATAAGTCCTTTAGGTAGTTAACAAGGAGTTTTTGGACTATATAAAGGATTCTCCTTCCTTCCTTCCTCATAACTTATGCTCATTAGTGATCATAACAAGAGTGGGAGAGAACAAAGGAGAGAGAGCAAGAAACAAAGGAGGCCGACGCCCCCCATTGCCGCCGCCCTCGTCCCCGTCGGCCAAAAGAGGGCTGAAACCCCTCTTTTGTCTCGTTTTGCGTGATTCCTTCATTCTCCTCTTATTCCGGGCTAGCACCAAGGAGTTTGGGAGATCTAGGATCAACTCTAGGCGTGGATCAACTATAGAGAACGTGACACTATTCGCGTTTGAAGTCATCAAGGAGAACCCAAAGGTGTGTTTATGATTTCTTACCTTTACTATCGTTATGCATCTAGACTTGTGATCCTTGGAGGGTTTTGCATGGTTATTTGTTTGATTATGCTTCCGTTGCGCGATCCATGAATCAAAACCCTACAGTGGTATCAGAGCCACAGGTCATAGAGCATAAACGTAGTTTATGTGTTACATTCTTGTTGTTTTACACCTTAATTTGTTGTTTATCGCGTAAAACAAGACAAATCAAGCATGGGATGCAATTTGTCAAACAATTAATCATAACAAGACCCAATTTTTGCATTGGATGCATGAATTGGTGAGTTTGAGAAATTTTAGGATCTTAGATCTAGGGTTTGGGCATCCTTGGGGAAGAAGTTCTCCCAAAACAAGGAAACAACCAAACTTGGGCTCCAAGCAAGGGAGTTGTTTTGGAAACAACTCCCAAGAGGAAGTTCGGCCCCCTAGGGGACCGCCCCCTTGCTTGCCGCCCAAGCTTGGCCGCCCTAAGGGGCCGGGCGGCCCTAACCCGCGGACCTAGCTTGCGGGTTTTGGGCCGGGCCGGCCCTAGGGCCTTGTGGTTCACTTTGATGGGCCCGGGCAATTGGATTGTTGGGCCCATGGACCGTTTTAACCCTAGAAATCCTAAAATCAATTAAAATTGACCAAGCGCGTTAAAATTGGATTTTAACTGTTTATGTGCAATTCGCATGGTGATTGGATATGGCCTTAGGATGTGGTTTGATGTGGATGTTTAATTCTGTGGTTTGGTTTTACGGCCTGCGAGCTGATCAATTAATTGTAATAATTAATTAGGGTTTTATGGCCTGCGTGCCATTTTTCTCTCAACTTGTGAGATTTATTTTATTTAGTATAGATGTTAGCTAGTGCTAGATAAAGTAGATTGTTAGCCAAGATTGAAGAAAAGAAGCCCAAAGACAAAGAAGCCACAAAAGATGGAGCATGGAGCATGGAGCATACCACATGACTATGAAGGATGGACCAAAAGATCAAGACGCATGGAGATGTGTTTGCTTTAGGGTTCATAGATAATTCCATTGGCTTGGAATTATCTTAGTCTAGAAAAGGCCATATCCACATCACGTTTAATTTTCTGTTTTGTGGTTGTTTATTTATTGTCTTATTATTTGTGTGGTTGGTGTATGGTTGATGCATGCAATTAGGATAATAAGATAATTAGACAACCTGGATCTATTATTTGGAGTTGTGCCCAAACTCAAATAGATAGATTAGTTGATATTGATCAACAAAACAATTAAAAGAATTGAAAATCCCTCAAATTCTAAATATTGTGTTCTTGCCTTCTCGTTATTTAAACACTCATTATCATCATTATTTATCAAGTTCGTGCGTGTCAAAGCATGGCGACTTGATTCATAATGATGGAATGCGATGGCACGTAACAATGTGCAATTGTTTAGATAAGAGGTTGAACACTACTAGGCTATTAATTTGATTAAGAAACCTAGAGGCAATCAATTGGGATTATCCATATGGATGGATAAATAAGGAGTTATTTGCCCGATTGAACCAAGAGTTGCATATGAGATGCAATTGGAATTGTTCCTACCTAAAAGTAGTCAAATTATGGGTGACTTGCCAAAGCAAGCTCATAAGGAGATGAAAAGATGGATCTTGGCCACTAGAAAATATAAGGATATTTTCCGCATTAATATCTTGAGGGTTATTAATCCGTAGAAAAATAGTGGGAGCTATATTTAATAAACTAGCCATTATTAAATATAGTCAAAAAAATTCACAAATACTAAAACTTGCGTATTTTCCTTTTGTAGAATTCCAAATGGCAAACAACTCATCGAGTTCACAACATTCCCTACGATCTGTCCTTGAGAAGGACAAGCTCTCTGGAACCAACTTTCTTGATTGGTACAGAAACTTGAGAATTGTTCTCAAGCAAGAGAAGAAACTGTACGCAATAGAGGAGCATGTTCCAGAAGGTCCAGAGAATCAGACACCTGCTGCCTTAAAGGCGTATCAAAAGCGTGTTGATGACGCTAATGATGCGGCCTACCTAATGCTTTGCACCATGACCTCTGAGCTTCAGAAGCAACACGAGAACATGAATGCTGTCGATATGATCGAACATCTAAAGCAGCTCTTCCAAGAGCAGGCGAGGGTAGAGAGGTATGAGGTCTCAAAGGCACTGTTCAAATGTCATCTGGCAGAAGGGAACCCGGTGGGACCCCATGTACTCCGAATGATCGGGTACTTGGAGAATCTCGCCCGGCTTGGGTTCCCGGTCGGCCAAGAGTTGGCAACCGATCTCGTGTTGCAATCGTTGCCCGAAAGTTATGGACAGTTCATTATGAACTATAACATGAACGAGATCGTTAAACCACTGCCAGATTTGCTCAACATGTTGAGGACGGCTGAACAGAGCATCAACAAGGGTAAGGGCAAGGCCATTATGATGGTGTATAAAGGAAAGGGCAAAAGGTTTGCCTCTTCCTCCAAGGGTAAAGGCAAGTCAGTTGCCAAGTCCAAGGAACAAGCCCTTAAGCCTGTTCGTGGCATTGCCAAGGTCGTGACTAAGGGTGAGTGTCACTACTGAAGTCAGCCTGGACACTGGAGGAGGAACTGCCCAAAATATCTGGAGGACAAGAGGCTTGGAATAGTGATTCCACCACCACCAGGTATTTTTGTTGTAGATGTCAATTTAACTGTCTCTACATCATGGGTATTAGATACTGGATGTGGATCTCATATTTTTCGAAATATGCAGGATCTAAAGAGAAGTAAAAGATTGGCTAAAGGGGAGGTAGATCTGCGCGTTGGGAATGGAGCAAACGTTGCTGCGTTGGCCATAGGCGTGTGCGAGCTATCTCTGCCTTCAGGATTAGTTTTGGAATTAAATAATTGCTATTTTGTGCCTGCTATGAGCAGAAATATTATTTCTATTTCTTGTTTGGACAAGGAAGGTTTTATTATTTCAATAAAGAACAATGGTTGTTCCTTTTATTTGAATAATATTCACTATTTTAGTGCGAAATTATTTAATGGACTTTATGTCCTTGATCTAAGCAATCCTGTCTACAACATTAATACCAAGCGGATTAAAATAAATTATTTAAATCCTGCTTATTTATGGCATTGTCGTTTAGGCCACATAAATGAGAAACGTGTATCTAGACTCCATAAGGATGGATTACTAGACTCATTTGATTTTGAATCATATGAGACATGTGAGGCTTGTTTATTGGGAAAAATGACAAAGTCCCCTTTCAATAAGAAAGGTGAGAGGACTAGTGAGCAATTGGCGCTCATACATACCGATGTGTGTGGGCCATTTGCCACGCCTGCCAGGGGTGGTTATGTCTACTTCATTACATTTACTGATGATTACAGTAGATATGGATTTGTGTACCTTATGAGGGCAAAATCCGAATCCTTTGAAGTGTTCAAAGAATTCAAGAATGAAGTAGAGAAGCAACTTGGCAAAAGTATCAAGGCTCTACGATCGGATCGTGGAGGAGAGTACTTGAGCCAAGAGTTTGACGACTATCTTAGAGAGTGTGGGATCGTATCCCAACTCACTCCACCCGGAACGCCACAATGGAATGGCGTGTCCGAGAGGAGGAATCAAACCCTATTGGATATGGTTCGGTCTATGATGTGTCAAACCCATCTTCCATTATCATTTTGGGGCTACGCTCTATTAAGTGCAGCTTTCACCATTAACCGTGTTCCATCTAAATCAGTCATGAAGACACCATATGAGATGTGGAGTGGGAGGCGTCCCACACTGTCGTTCATGAGGATTTGGGGCTGCGATGTCTATGTAAAACGTTTACAATCAGACAAGCTGGGGCCTAAATCGGATAAGTGTAAATTTGTGGGGTACCCTAAGGAAACTAAGGGATACTACTTCTACAATCCAACCGAGAACAAAGTGTTTGTTGCTCGGACCGGCGTGTTTCTAGAAAGAGAGTTTGTCTCTAAAGAAGCAAGTGGGAGGAATGTAGAACTTGAAGAAGTTCAAAAACCACAAATCACTGAACCGATTATGGAACATGAACAGGAACCACAAGCATTTGTGGAGCCACCTGTTCAGGTAACACAAGAGCTTCGTAGATCTAGTAGAGTGCGCCAGGAACCCGAGAGGTACGGACTTCTCGTAACCGATTCCGGTGACACGATGCTCATAGATGATGAGCCTACTAGCTATGAGGAGGCCATGAGTGGCCCAGACTCTCAGAAGTGGCTTGAAGCCATGAGATCCGAGATGGAATCCATGTATACCAACAAAGTATGGACTTTGGTGGAACCACCCGATGGGGCGCGACCCATAGGGTGCAAGTGGGTCTTCAAGAAGAAGATCGACATGGATGGTAATGTGATTACCTATAAGGGCCGATTGGTGGCTAAAGGATTCAGAAAGATTCATGGTATTGACTATGATGAAACCTTTTCACCAGTCGCTATGACCAAATCCATCCAAATCCTACTTGCAATTGCAGCATACTACGACTATGAGATTTGGCAGATGGATGTCAAAACAGCATTCCTTTATGGGAATCTCCTCGAGGACGTGTATATGATACAGCCGGAGGGTTTTGAGGATCCAAAGCAAGCCAACAAAGTCTGTAAGCTGCAACGGTCCATTTATGGATTGAAGCAAGCTTCTAGGAGTTGGAATCGACGTTTTGATGAAGTAGTTAAGGAGTTTGGCTTCATCAGAAACGAAGATGAGTCTTGTGTCTACAAGAAGGTTAGTGGGAGCTCTGTAGCTTTTCTGGTCTTGTATGTAGATGACATACTACTCATTGGAAACGACATTCCCATGCTGCAATCTGTGAAAGATTGGCTAGGAAAGTGTTTCTCAATGAAGGACTTAGGGGAAGCAGCCTATATACTCGGTATAAAGATCTATAGAGATAGATCTAAGAGGTTGCTAGGCCTAAGTCAAAGTACATATATTGACAAGGTGTTGAAACGGTTCAACATGCAAGATTCCAAGAAGGGATTGAGATTGAGAAGGAACGCATGAGTAGGATTCCCTATGCCTCGGCCATAGGATCCATCATGTACGCCATGTTATGTACCAGACGAGATGTGTCATATGCCTTGAGTATGACAAGCAGATACCAATCCAATCCGGGTGAGAGTCACTGGATTGCTGTCAAGAACATCCTAAAGTACTTGAGAAGAACTAAGGATGCTTTCTTGATGTTTGGCGGTGAGGAAGAGTTGCGTGTAAGGGGTTACACTGATGCAAGCTTCCAAACCAACAGAGATGACTTTAGATCACAATCGGGATATGTGTTTTGCCTGAATGGAGCAGCGGTGAGCTGGAAGAGTTCCAAGCAAGAGACGGTAGCTGATTCTACAACAGAGGCTGAGTACATTGCTGCAAATGGCGCAGCAAAGGAGGTTGTTTGGATCAGAAAGTTTGTTTCTGAACTTGGTGTGGTCCCTAGCATTGCGGATCCAGTGGAGTTGTTCTGTGACAACACTGGGGCGATCGCGCAATCAAAGGAACCAAGATCGCACTAGAAGTCCAAGCACGTTCTCAGGAAGTTTCATCTGATTCGAGATATTATCGATAGAGGAGACGTTCGGATATGCAAGATTCCTACAGATGATAATCTGTCAGACCCGCTTACAAAGCCTCTCACGCAGTGGAAGCATGAAGGGCACACTAGGAGTATGGGCATACGAGATGCGCCAGATTGGCTCTAGTGCAAGTGGGAGACTGTTGGAATAGATGCCCTAGAGGCAATCTAGTTTAGTATGAATTTGTATATGGCTAGAAAATGCATTTATTATTTATTGGATATTTAATATAATGAAGTCCTTAGATTTACAATCGTGTTGTTTATCTTAAATATCCCTAGTCAAGTATAATGATTAATGGGACAATCATTTATAGACTAGTATGGGGTTGGATTGATATGGAGATATCACGATCCAACACATAGGTGTGCATTACGGAATGTTGCACTGGATTGACCCATCACCGAGAAGGCTACATACATGTTATGTTGAGTCACAAGTGCTTCTCGGGGTACAATGGTATTGTCATACTTAGACTTGAAGTCACTAGATATTCTAGTTGTGGATCATTGTGATCTTGGTAGCGTTAAACGCTACACCGTAACTGGGTAGTTATAAAGGCGTGTACTGGATACAATGAGAAGCAAGCTTAGAGATCGTAGTGGACGTAGAGAGGATTTGCCCCTCCCACATAACGGGAATAGATATCCTAGGCCACTCGAGGGATAGTGCTTATAGAATGTCTGGCCAGACTCAAATAAATCAATATATGGGATATTGATGTTATTTGCACGAATAAGGCTATTCCCATAGATCGAGAAACTATGGATTGGATATACGAGTGTGACTTGTATGTCTCGTGTCCAATCCGGATATAGAGGCAAAGGGATGAGACAATTACTTGTACAAGGTTGTCTAGATGACTATTCTATTAGTTGGCTAGAATGGATGTTTTGCTAGAAACCGCTCCATATTAGCAATTAGTTGCTACCAACTAGATAGAACCTATGGGGTCACACGCTATATAGAGTTGTACTAGATTTGGGAATTAATTAATTTGATTAATTAATTAGAAGGATCACTTTGCAAACCCTTGCAAACTTAGTAGGGACTAATTTGCAAGGAAGGGACTAAATTGAATTCTAGTAGGACTAGAATAAGTCCTTTAGGTAGTCAACAAGGAGTTTGGACTATATAAAGGACCCTCCTTCCTTCCTTCCTCATAACTTATGCTCATTAGTTATCATAACAAGAGTGGGAGAGAACAAAGGAGAGAGAGCAAGCAACAAAGGAGGCCGACGCCCCCCATTGCTGCCGCCCTCGTCCCCGTCGGCCAAAAGAGGGGCGAAACCCCTCTTTTGTCTCGTTTTGCGTGATTCCTTCACCCTCCTCTTATTCCGGGCTAGCACCAAGGAGTTTGAGAGATCTAGGATCAACTCTAGGCGTGGATCAACTATAGAGAACGTGACACTATTCGCGTTTGAAGTCATCAAGGAGAACCCAAAGGTGTGTTTATGATTTCTTACCTTTACTATCGTTATGCATCTAGACTTGTGATCCTTGGAGGGTTTTGCATGGTTATTTGTTTGATTATGCTTTCGTTGCGCGATCCATGAATCAAAACCCTACAACTCGTTTATCCAATCAATAGTTCCTCGATCCTGGGAATATGCTTATGCGAGCAGATAATATCAATATCTCCATATTGATTTATCTGAGTCTGGCCAGACATTCAATATGCCTCATCCCTCGACTGGCCGTGGATATTTACTCCCATTATGTGGGAGGGACAAATTCTATCTACATCACTACGATCTCTAAGCTTGCTTCCTATCATGCCCGATACCTATCTTTATAATTACCCAGTTACGGTGTAACGTTTGATAACATCAAAGTACAATATTCCACAACTAGAGTATTTAGTGACTTCAAGTCTACGGATTTCAATTATATTAGCACTACGAGAAGCAGTTGTGACTTTAAAATAATCTAATGTATCCTTCTCGTTGTGGGTCAATCTAGTATGCCATTACTCCTAATGCATACCCATGTGTTAGACTTGATATCTCCATATCAAACTACCCACATATTAGTCTATATTTGATCGTCCCATTAATCAATATAGTGGACTAGGGATATTTAAGATAAACAACACATTGTATCTAAAGACTTCATTATATTAAATATCACAATATATAATTAATGAATATTCTAGCCAAAACAATGTTCATACTAAATATAAGATTGCCTCTAGGGCACAAGGCAGAGCTGGAGGCATTTGGGTGTTGTGGGACCCTCTTGAGGTGGAGTTAGAAATGATTGGTGCTCATCCGCAAGCTATGCATGCCAAGGTGAAGAAGAGTAACTTTTTAGACTGGATTCTATCGGCAGTTTATGCAAGCCCGATAGAAGCTAATAGAGGTTCTCTCTGGAATGACCTTAGAGCGAAAGTGACCAGCATTGTGGAACCATGGCTCCTTGTGGGAGATTTCAACCACTACACAGGGGATTCGGAGAGGCGCAACTTTACTCCAAATGGGAATATGAGGAAGAACATGATATTTGTGGATAACATTCAAAGTTGTAACCTTATTGATCTTGGTCATAGCGGTCCTAACATGACGTGGTCAAATAACAGACAAGGTTTAGCTAATACTCAAAAGAAACTTGACATAGGACTCTGTAATATCAACTTGAAATTGGCGTATCCCAATAGCTTAGTTACTTCCCTCCCTCGTACGCACTCAGACCATTCGCATATACTTATGGAGACCCAAGGTATGAATATCTCTCCTAAAATTAGACCCTTTTCGTTTTGAGAATATGTGGTTGACTCATCCTGATTTCACAAAAGTGATGGACTCCAATTGGATTTCTCATCTTTACATTAATTATAATCTTAATCCTTTTCAAACTTCTCTATGTTTGTGGAATAAAAATGTTTTTGGTAATATTCATAGACAAAAGAGACACTTGCTGGCCCGTATAACGGGCATTCAAAGAATTTTGATTTTTAAATTTAAACAAGATATTTTTATCCTAGAAAAAGATCTTGTTAAAGAATTTAATCTTATTCTAGTTCGTGATGAGATGCTTTGGAATCAAAAGTCGATAATTCAATGGTTAGTCCAAGGAGAACGTAACACCAAAAAATTTCACCTTTCAGAAGAAAAAAAGAATTTCATGTTGAAAAATGATGATAACACCTAGATAATTGAAGAGTATCAGCTTAAGAACCATGGTTTCAATTATTTCACAAATTCCTTTAAGGAAGATCTGGTGAATGTGGATATTCAAACCAATTATGCTTGTGAAGTGAGGAAACTCACTGATACTGATAATGCTTTTTTGAATGCTCCAATTACCAAATAATGTGTTTGGAAAACAATTAAAAGTATCCATCGTAATAGAGATCCGGGTCCGGATGGTTTCAACTATGATTTCTATCAAGATTGTTGGGATACTAATGGTGATAATGTGTTTCATTTTGTGAAACGTTGTTTTGATACCTTTTTTGTTCCCCAAGATATCAACCAGACTTTCATTTCTCTCATTCCTAAAGTTAAGAACCATGAGAGTTAAGTTGTTTCGTCCTATTGGTTTATTTAATGTGAGCTATAAAGCTGTTTCCAAAATTATTGTGGATAGAATTAGACCTATGATGCATGAGCTTATTTCCCCTAATCAAAGCAGCTTCATTCCGGGTAGGTCTACGTGTGATAACATTATTCTTGTTCAAAAAGTTTTGCATACTATAAAGAAAAGAAAAGGTAAAATTGGTGCTATGGTTGTTAAGATTGATTTGGAAAAGGCCTATGATCGTTTGTCGTGGAAGTTTATCCTTGACACTCTTGAGATGTTCAATTTTGATTCTAATATTGTTAAACTCAATATGAGCTGTATTAGTTCGGTTAGTTTTTCTGTACTTTGGAATGGGGAAGCTCTCCCTTTATTTAAAGCTGGGAGGGGTTGAGACAAGGTGACCCCCTCTCACCTTATATCTTTGTGTTATGTCTTGAAAGCTTGTCTAGAAGGATTGATCAAGTTCATGACTTGGGGCTTTGGAAAGGAATTAAAATTGCTAAGAATTGCCCTCCTTTAACTCATTTGCTTTTTGCTGATGATACGTTGCTTTTTGCTCATGACTTGGGGCTTTGGAAAGTCTTAGATGACTTTTGTAATCTTTAGGGTCAAAGGGTCAATTTTAATAAGTCTAAAGTTTTTATTTCCCCTAATGTGAGTAACCAGACTGTTGGAGGAATCAGGAACAAGTTGGGCATTCCTTTAACTCAAAATTTGGGTAAGTATCTTGGTATCAATATGGATCAGGAAAGAATTGGAAAAATTAAATTTGCTGAGTCGATTAAGAAATTTAATATTAGATTAGCTGGCTGGAAATCTTCTCTTCTTTCTGTTGGTAGGAGGGCCACTTTAATCAAAACTGTTACTTCTGCCCTTCCAATCTACACTATGCAGTCTCGGAACATTCCCACTAATGTCTGTAACATGTTAGATAGAATCAATCGCAATTTTCTTTGGGGCGATACTGAGAAAAAAAGAATATTCATAGTGGTAATTGGGAAACTGTGTGTAAAAAAAAAAGAGGGTGCCTTGGTATTAGGAGTATGCGGAATCAGAATAGGGCCCTCCTAGCCAAGTTAGGATGGAATATTATTAGTAATAACAATGCTTTATGGACTGATTGTTTGAGAAAGAAGTATCTTAATAAATCTTCCATCTTTAACTGGCCAAGAAAAAAAAGATGCCACTAATACTTGGAGTGGAATTGTTGATGCTTTAAAGCTTATTAAGAAGAATTTTTTTTGGACTATTGGGAATGGGAGATGGATCGGACCAATTGCTCTTAAAGATGTTTATTCTAATACTGAGTTTCATGAAAACCTTACTGTTGATCTGCTCATTGATGGGAATAGGAGATGGACTTTAGATTTGTTAAACAACATGATTTCTAATGATCTCCTTAACTCTATTGAAGCTAAAATGACCCCTACTGACCCTGATTCTATTGATGAACTGCACTGGTTGGGTTTGGATAATGGCTGTTTTTCGGTGACTTCAGTTTATGATATCATTGCTAGAAATAATGATAGTTCTGTTTTATCTTGGGATTGGATTTGGAAGTTAAAAGTTTCGATGAAACTCTCAATTTTTGTTTGGAAAATTAGACACTTCAAACTGTTTACTAATGAGGAGATATACAAGAGAGGCCTTGACTCTGATGGTTTTTTCCCTAACTGCCCAGGTATCAGTGAGGACCAAAACCATATCTTTAGAAGCTTTCCAAAAGTTTTGGACAGTGATTTTTAACTCCCAGTGGATCTCATCAATGAATAGATTTAATTTCCCCAAGTGGTTTGATGATAATATTAAAATTAGTGGTAGTATTAGCAACACTAACTCTTTGCTTTTCTTATGTGGTTGCTGGTATATTTGGATAAATTGAAACAAGTTTTGTTTTAACCAAATTACCACTCCGATTAGAGTTGGTATTACAAATATTTATAACTATGTGGAGGAAATTAAGTCTACTTTCAAAATGAATGAGACCACTAGGAATGTTAAGAATATGTTTAGTACTAATTGGGAGCCTCCTATTGCAGGTAAAATTAAACTCAATAGTGATGGTAGCAAGATGGGGGAGCATGGGATTGCTGGCTTCGGAGGAGTTCTCAGAGATGAAAGGGGTCAATGGTTCAAAGGGACTATGGACAGATTGGCTACAGTTCAGTTCTGGAAGCGGAACTTTGGGGTATTCATTGTGGTCGTGTTCTCGTTCATCAGATGAATCTCAAAGAGGTGGCTATTGAGTATGATTCCCTGGATGCCATCAAGCTTATCTCTGGACATGCCTCCAAGCTTCCCTTTTGCTGTCATCATCCAGGAGATTAAGATTTTGGTCCAGGGATGTAAATGCCAGATCCATAACATTAACAGATACATGAATGCCCTTGCCGATGCGCTGGCTAAGGAAGGAAGCAAGCAGAATGACACTCTGGTGATTTTGGAGGAGCCTCCCCAAATCCAGGCTCAACTTGTTATTAGGGAGATGATTAGCATGGACAGTGGGCACTGATTTGTTTGGCCTGTCCTTTTTTGGTTTCTTTTTCTTTTTCTTCTGTTGCTGTTTTTAATTTCTGTACGATAAAAAAAATGAACACACATGAATCACAAGTACCAATGAGTTATATGTCGACTTTTACATGTTTGTTTATTTAGCCACTAACTAGGGAAAAAGTTCCGAAATAAATATTGTTCTTCGCAGACCATAAGTACAGCAGACTATGCGGCAGTAAAAAAAAGGGGAAGATAGTCGGTTAGTTTTTCTTTGCAAAAACGTTGAGGAAATCGACAAAAAAGAAAAACATTGCACTTGGTTTTAATTTCTTGTAAGTAGGATCTGATAACTATTTTAGAATATTAGCAGGATCTTGATAACTCTCTTTTAGGAGTTATTAATATACTTTCATATTACTTGTAATAGGCTTATTTCACATGATTTATATGTTATATTTGCACGAATATGTGAATTTGACGATTTATAAGCCTAAGAGTGAAAAGTTGTGTTTCTAGCTTGTTTGTGCATGTTTTCTCTCATATTTGCTATGATAATTGCACGGGTTGTTTAGTTTTATGTATATCAGGTAAAATAGGTGCATTATAGCTTATGAGGGGCTTGGAGATGCTTGGAATGGAGCTAGATGAAGAGGAGAAAAGAAGACGCAAAAACGAAGCAAAGTTGGAAAAGTCACACAGGGCTAGTCTGCACTCTTTCCGATGCTCAGGAAAATATACAAAGAATTTTGTAGCAAGGCCTGCGGCATTGGAAAGTAGACATCCGTAGCTTTCCAACGATATATGGTAGGCCCAAAGACGAGTCCGTATGAGGGAGATACAGCCCGCGCAAGTTCAGCAAATAATTCTGTCCGGGAATTACAAACTGGAGGGGCTGAAGTGCAATTTCGGCCATATTTCATTAAAAAGCGTGCCCAGGCCTTGGGTAACGTATTCTTAGACCTAAAACACAGAAGAAGCTGCTGGGGAACGATGGAGGGAGTTTAGGGGACCTGAGAGACATGGAGAACAACGCCGGAGTCGCCGGAACGCGATTTTCGTCACGAGTTTGACTATCCCTCCTATCTTTTCATTGTTTCTCAATACTATGAACTCGTTAGAATATATTTTCAGTATATTTGAGTAGTTTACTTTTCTAGGCTCTATGGAGAGCCTAGGGTTTTGTTAGACACCGTTCCGGATTTGTTTGTTTGATTCACGCGTATGGATTCACGTTATTGATTACTTTTCTTCTCTATTGATGTATTGTTGACCTAGAACTATTGACACGTTTTAGGTAGGATATGAATGATGAATAGAGATGTCTTTGATCCATAACATTTATTTTAGCTTAAAGTAATAGTGAATTTGCTTCTTCTAGTAATCTTGTTCTTAATTTTATGCTACCTTAGCGTCATGAACTAGGGTAACGAATTGGTGAAAGATCGATGGACTGACAGGTGAAGATTGATTAGCTTATGAATCTAGGATTGCTAGCAATCCCGTATCATGATGGACCGAAAGGCGAAGTGTTAGGGTTTGGATCAAAACGTAGGATTAATCTTAGTGCTTGTTAGGTGATATAGTTTATGGATCAACAGATGACGACTATTGAACTTAGCATAGGCTTACATGAGACTGAGAGGAGATTGTAAGTAGTTAAACGTGATCAAGAGCATATTCATTATTACATGTTTCAAAGCAATATCCGGAATTGTCTGCTGCCCTAGGTGATCCATAGATCGCCTAGTTCCTCTTAATATTTGATAAACCGTTGTTTAATTCAGAAAATACAAAAAATATAGTATTTTAGTTAGTTTAATTCAGTCACTTGATTCAGGGTGACAACTTCTCAAATCAACAACTTTCTTACTGCTATTTCAATTACACTCTTTAAATTTAATCTCTAATTAACAATAAACCTACTATCTGTCCCTGTGGGTTCGACAACCTGAGCTTAATACTCATCTTTATTACTTCGACCGTGCACTTGCGTATACACGTAAGAAATCGTGTCAGATCTCATACAAGAAATCAGAACACAAGTGATAATGTTACAGTAATCAGAAGAACGTACCGTTCGATCCAGCCATGTATGTGGTCATCGCCCTCAAATCAGAAGAAGAACTAGAGCGACGGATCTTCCCCTCTAACTCCCTCTCTTGTTGTTTTTCGATAGGGCTAACAATCCCTCAACTAGTCTTATTTATAAGAGCTACCTAGGGTTTTTTTAATAGCGGAGAGGGGACTGGGCCTAACAATAAAAAACAGTCATTGGTCCAATCAAGAAGCCCAATGACCAACAAGCCAACACTTTCATATCACACTAAATAATGACACTAAGATGCACTATGGCCCAACCACAGGATCACTGACGTATTAAGCTCATACCGGAAAATTACTTGAACCACTTTCAACCTGTTTTATAAATACTAAAATACAATTATTGACAGCCCAAATAATTAGTTAAAACAATTTTCTTACACAGGGCACCACACCCAACTTCCGTGAGGAGAGGCAAGTGGTGCAATGTGCTTCTGGTGAGAGTGAGTGCGGCCTTTTCGTCCAGAGTGTCGATGATTCCTGTTGCCCGAGCGACTGTATAACTGTTGGGTTGGTTTCGGAGGAGGATCATTTTTCTTGAGTCAAGATCCCTGAATGTGCTTTGATTGGTAATTGTTTTGAGTGATGAAAGACAAAAGGCTAAGACTTTAGCAGCAAAGGGTTGTTAGTCATCTCAAGGCCTTGAGATTGACAGAAACTTTCAAAGCCTTGAGACTGCTTATTCTGCTATGTGTTCTAACATCTTTGTGTTGCAGAATTGGATATCTAATTATTCAAATCAGTGGTTTATGGTATATATTTGTGGTTTGTACTATTTATACATCTAACAAAAATTGCAGATGATCTGAACAGGAAGAATCAAAGTTATCAGGGTTTAATTTTGAAATGCTGTGAAACAGGTTCAGAGCTCCAAGGCCTTGAGATTTGCCTTGAGCTACTGACAATTTTTACAGAACTTGATTGATTCTTTCTTGCAGGTTATGATTCTTAGTATTGTGATTATTTACTCACTTCTAAGTGTCTTAAACTTGTTGTTCATAACTTATTTGATCTAGAGTATATGCAGATTATTGTTTTGAGTTTATTAAACAGTTTTATCAGAAACTCTATAACCAAACAGTCTCAGTACTGTTAGTTGATTGGAGTGTGTTGTTGCAGTATTTCTTTGGTGTTGCAGGTTTGTTAAACGTGCAGGAGAAATCTCAACAAACTCCAACGGATATCCACCTGAAAGCTGTTTTAATTTAAGTTGAAAACAGAAGGAGGATTTGTAGGAATTCAGATCCTAAAATCTCTCAATCAGTTGCAGCTGTGGATAAAAGAGACTGGTTTGAATTTTGGAGAGAGAAGAGGCTTGCAGAGTACTCTGAGAAGAGTGACAAATTCGTGGGAGATCATCCATTCAAACACACAATCATTCAAGCTTCATTCCAGACTTCTGAAGATCAAATCAATCCAGTCAATCCTAAAGAACACTTCTAGAATTCAACAGTTTATCTTTATACTGTGTTCTTCATTTGTACTTCATCTGTGTATCTCTATATTATCTTAAACCTCACTTAACCTAGTGGTTGGTTGTTCAAGGGAACAACAAGAGGTTCTTGTTAGCTCAACAGTTAGTAGCTGGAAATAGATAGGTTTGGAACCACAAGCTGTATAGGTGTAAGGGAAATCACTTAGGCTTGAAGATCTAGGGCTGTTTCTGTGTGAGTAATAAGAAGTGTTTGCCCAATCCTGGTGGGATTAGATCCCTCAGGCAGAGATTAGGTCCATTGGGACTGAACTCTGTAAATTGCTTTGTGTTCTTTACCTTTCTGTTTGATTATTATCTGCTGCACACAACTCAAATCAAACTAGGATTTAAAAGCTGTTTTGTATTGCTCACAGCTCAAGGCCTTGAAGCTTACAATTTTGCCTTAGTGAGTTTTAGTCAGTTTACAAAATCTCAAGGTCTTGAGATTTCAAGTTTCATACAAAGCTATCCGGTCAGACTTTAAGTTTTGCAAAAAGCTTCCATACTCTATTCAACCCCCCCCTTCTAGAGTATTTAGGTCCTGTATTTAGTCTAAATTACACACTTTCAATTGGTATCAGAGCTTGTGTCACTGTTTTTAGATCTAACAATCTGGTGACTATGAGTAATGTAGGAGATGGTGGATTCTCACAAGGAAGGGCTGCTAACAGACCTCTATTGTTCTGCGGTGACAATTTCATGCATTGGAAAGCTTTGATGAAAATGTTCATCATAGATCAAGACATGGAACTATGGTTAATAGTTCAGAATGGTCCTCATGAGTATTACACTACAATTGATGGAGTCAGAACTATCAAGTCTGAGGAAAATCTCTCAGTTACTGAACTGGAAAAGGTATCCAAAAATTATAAAGCTATGAATTTGCCATACTGTGCTTTAAATGCAGATGAGTTCAACAGAGTGTCAAACTGAAAAAGTGGCAAAGAAGTGTGGGATAAATTGGTGGTGACATATGAAGGAACCAGCCAGGTTAAGAAGACAAAAATCAACATACTTCTGAGGCAATATGAGTTGTTCAAGATGAATTCAGATGAAACCATCAAGGAAATGTTCAAAAGATTCACTGATGTGGTGAACAACCTGGAGTCTTTGGGAAAGAGGTTCTCAAATGAAGAGAAGGTCAGAAAGATTCTGAGAAGCTTGCCAAAAGCAAAGTGGGAGCCAAAGACAACTGCAATTGAGGAAGCTCATGACTTCAGTCTTCTTCAGCTAGATGATCTACAAGGAAAGCTGCTCACTCATGAAATGTATATGAAGGATGTGGATGGTGATCTGAGTGAAAATATCAGGAACTTAGTTCTTAAGGCAAAAGACAGTGAAAAATCTCAAAGCCTTGAGACTGAGGAGGAACCTGGTGATGAAGAGGCTTTAGCATTGATCTCCAAGGCCTTGTCCAGGATTCTCAGAAAGAAAAGAAACTCTGGTAACAGCGATTACAACAGAGAGAGATCAAGACCCTCAGGAAGCAAGGATTACAAAGGTAAATCTTCATCACAGTCACATAAAACTAAAGTAATGAACTGTTTTGAGTGTGGTGATGGAGATCATTTAGTAAGGGACTTTCCACAAAAGAAGAAGAACAGAAACTTTCAGAAAAATGATGGTGACAACAGAAGGAAGAAGGCCATGATGGCTTCCTGGAGTGATTCTGATTCATCAAGTGATTCAGACACAGAAGAAGAGCAAGCAAACTTATGCTTCATGGCAAAGAATAATGAGGAAAGTTCATCAGACAGACACATTGAATACATGGTAAAAAATTTACTTGCTAGTCCATCTGATGTACTTCCTGAAATTCTCAAAAGTATGTTTTTGAATGAAGAGAGTTATAGAAATGAGATTTCTGCTTTAAAGATTAAAGATCATGAGCAGGTAAAAGAAAACCTGGACCTTGTATTTTCAAACAAAACTGTTGAAGTTTCTAAGACAAAGATGGAAAATGACTTCAAGGCCTTGGACCGCAGGTTCAAAGTCTTGAAGGCACAGATAAAAGAGGTTGTTGATCAAAACACTCTTTTAACTGAAAGATATGCTGATCTAAAAGCTCATTCTGAGAATTTAGAACAACAGATCTGTACTTTGACTGAGAGACTTCAAGAATCCAAGAAGGTCCTAGCTAAGTTTACAGGCTCAGAACATAATCTAAATCTCATTCTTGGAGGAAGTCTGAAATCAATGCATAAAAGTTGGATTGGCTATAATCCAAATTTTCCAAAGCAAGGCCAAACTACTTTTGTCAAATCTGGTAGCAGACATTCTCCAAAATGTTATTACTGTGGAAAAATTGATCATGTCAGATTAACTTGTCCCTTCAGAAGATCAGAACCTCATATTATGAGGAATACTTATCCTTATCAGCTTAAGGGACAGGTTAGGCAGATTTGGGTTTCAATAGGAATTAGGCCACCTAATATGGCTGATTCTAAGTATGACTCAAAGTTCTGCACTTGGTCTAATAGCATGTTAAGGCAATGATTTGTTTTTGAAGGATGTCACCAATGCCTTGAAAGATCAGAAATGGATATTAGACAGTGGTTGTTCCAGACATATAAGTGGAAAGAGGTCTCTTTTTACTGAACTTACAGAGAAATCTGGAGGAACAATTACACTTGGTGACAAAGAAAAGTGCAATATCATTGGTATAGGTAGTATTGGTAATGGTTCTACAAATTCTATATCTGATGTTTACCTGGTAGATGGACTTAAGTATAATTTTCTTAGTATCTCTCAATTATGTGATAAAGGTTATAAAGCTGTATTTGACAAGGAGAAATGTGTGGTGCAAGATGAGAAATCTGGTGATTGCATACTCACTGCTCCTAGGTCATATAATCTATATGCTATGAATACTAACAGTGTTGCAGGTGATAAGCTAAAATGCCTCAAGGCCTTGAAAGAAGATTCAAATCTTTGGCACAGAAAGCTTGGGCATATTAGTATACATACTTTGAATAAGCTCATCTCAAAGGATTTGGTAAGAGGTTTACCATCTCAGAAATTTTCAGATGATAGGTTTGTAAGGCATGTGTACAAGGTAAACAGACCAGAAGCTCCTTCAAGCCAAAGAACTTGTAAGTACTTCTAGACCCTTAGAATTGCTGCATATGGACTTGTGTGGTCCTATGAGAGTTCAGACCCCAAAAGGTAAGAGGTATATGCTTGTTATAATTGATGATTATTCAAGATTTACTTGGGTGATGTTTATCAGGGACAAAACTGAAGCTTTATCTGAGTTTTCTAAATTGTACAAAGAACTTCAAACTTTGAGAAACTTACCTGTTGCATCCATTAGAAGTGATCATGGTAGAGAATTTGATCAACTTGACTTTGATTTGTTTTGTGCAAAGCATGGCATTTCACACAACTTTTCTGCACCTAGGACTCCACAGCAAAATGGAGTAGTTGAAAGGAAAAATAGGACACTTGAGGATATGTCCAGAACCATGCTGCTTGAAAGTAACTTGCCAAAGTTTTTATGGGCAGAAGCTGTTAATACTGCTAATTATGTGCTGAATAGATGCTTGATTAGACCTATTTTGAAAAAGACTCCCTATGAACTGTTTAAAGGGAGAAAGCCTACTGTTTCTTATTTTAAGCCATTTGGTTGTATCTTTTTTGTGCATAATAATGGTAGAGACAATCTTGGTAAGTTTGATGCTAGAAGTGATGAAGGTGTATTTCTTGGATATTCTCAAACTAGCAAAGCTTATAGAGTTTATAATAGAAAAACAAAGATTGTGGAAGAGAGCATTCATGTAATTTTTGATGAAAGTACTAAAGATTCTCTGAGTGAAAGTTTTTCAAAGCTAGATTTGAATAAGCATGAATCAGATGATGATGCTGTGAAAGAAGACAAAAGCAAAACTGCTGTACAGAATCAACCAGTAGAATCTCAAGGCCTTGAACCTCCTGCTGAACCAAAATCTCAAAGCCTTGAGACAGAAGCTGAAACTTTCTATGATGCTCCCTCTACTGTTTTAAGGACTCAAAGCCTTGAAGGAGAATACTCATGGGTACCAAGAAAGAAGTTTAAGTACCTTGAAGACCATCCAGCTGACAATATTATATCAGATCCATCAACTGGAACACAGACAAGAGGACAGTTAAAGAACTTGTGTGCTTTCAGTGCATTTGTATCTTTGATTGAGCCTAAGAATACCAAGGAAGCTCTGGAAGATGCAGAATGGATTATTGCAATCCAGAGTGAGCTGAATGAGTTTGAAAGGAACAAGGTTTGGAATTTATTTCCCAGACCTAAAGAGAAGTCAGTTATTGGAACCAGATGGGTATTCAGAAACAAGCTTGATGAGAATGGCAAAGTGGTAAGAAATAAAGCCAGGCTGGTAGCTCAAGAATATAATCAAGAAGAAGGTATAGATTATGAGGAGAATTTTGCTCCTGTTGTTAGAAGCTATTAGAATACTTCTTACTTTTGCATCTCACAATCACATAAAGATTTATCAAATAGATGTCAAATGTGCTTTTCTAAATGGATATTTACAAGAAGATGTTTTTGTAGCACAACCTACTGGTTTTGAAGATGAAAAGTTTCATGATCATGTTTTTACACTGGAAAAAGCTCTTTATGGTTTGAAACAAGCTCCAAAGGCTTGGTATAACAGACTTTCAAAATTTCTACTTGAAAACAATTTCAGAAGAGGATAAGTAGACAAAACCCTTTTCATTAAACATCAACAAAGTGTTTTGTTAGTAGTTCAGATTTATGTAGATGATATACTATTTGGTGCTACTAATGATGCTCTTTCAAAAGAGTTTTCTAGTCTAATATGCAGGGAGTTTGAGATGAGCCTAATGGGTGAACTAAATTTCTTTCTTGGACTTCATATATTACAAATGAAGAAAGGAATTTTTGTGCATCAAGGAAAATATACCAAGGACTTATTGAATAAGTACAACATGTCACAGTCCAAGGTGCTTAAGACCCCCATGAGTTCATCACTCTCTTTAGAGAAAGATTCAACTGGTAAGAGTATGAATCTGAAGGAATACAGAGGTATGATTGGATCACTATTGTATTTAACTGCTAGCAGACTTGACATTATGTTTAGTGTCTGTATGTGTGCTACATTTCAAGCAGATCCTAAGGAAAGTCATCTAGCTGCAGTTAAAAGAATTTTTAGATATTTGAATGGAACCAGAGACTTAGGGCTTTGGTATCCAAGAAGATCTAATTTTATGTTGAGTGGCTATTCAGATGCAGATTTTGCAGGTTATAAAGTAGACAGGAAAAGTACTTCTGGATGCTGTCAATTTCTTGGATCTTCATTGATCAGTTGGCATTCCAAAAAGCAAAATTCTGTAGCATTATCAACTGCAGAAGCTGAATACATTGCAGCTGGTGCTTGCTGTTCACAAGTGCTATGGATTGCTCAGCAACTTAGATATCTTGGCTACAACTTCAGAAATGTGCCAATTCATTGTGATAATACAAGTGCTATTTCAATCTCTAAGAATCCATTTCAGCACTCAAGGACAAAGCACATAGATGTGAGACATCACTTCCTTGGAGATCATGCAGAACAAGGTGATGTTGTTTTAAATTTTATCTCTCCTTCAATACAAATTGCTGATATTTTCACTAAACCGTTGCCAGATGATAGGTTTTCATCTCTAAGGCTTGAATTGGGGATGTTAAACAA
This sequence comes from Linanthus parryae, assembly GCA_023055425.1. Classification (NCBI taxonomy): domain Eukaryota; kingdom Viridiplantae; phylum Streptophyta; class Magnoliopsida; order Ericales; family Polemoniaceae; genus Linanthus; species Linanthus parryae. Next base: position 8,260,595 of record JALGPY010000009.1, on the reverse strand, counting down.
GGATGCATTGGTTTAGGGGGAGTATTAGTACCTATATGTGTATATGTGTTGGAATCTCAAAGCCTTGAGATTATACTTTCTGAAGCCTTGAAAGTATAGCTCAAAGCTTTGAAGTTTCTCAATCTGCAGAAAATCTCAAGGCCTTGAGATTGTTCTCCAAGTCTTGATAATATCTGCAATATTTTTTTAAAAAAAAATTGGATCATCAAATATTATATCTTATCTTTTTAGATAACTGTATGATATTTGAATTACTCAGAGAATTTTCTAAAATATCCCAAAAATATTTTTAAAGATTCTATTTATGCATGTAGATATTGCAGAGTCCTTTTATGACTCATCCTCTCAACCTACTTAAGCTGAAAGTCAAGGCTTTTTCTTTACATTATCTTCCAATTTTCTACGACTACTCTTTCTCTCTCTCAAATCCTCTCAATCTCATTCTCTTCTCAAAACCCTAAACCCTAAAATGGAGCGCAAATCAGCCAGAATTCAGCAACAGGGGAAGCCCTCTGGCAGATCCAAGAAGAGAGAAAACAAGAAGGAGAAGATAGTGATTTCTGATTCAGATTCAGAAAACACTCAAAGTTTGCATGAGGATACTCCTCCTGCAAAGAATTCAAGGACAGAGAAGGGAGATGAAGGTTCAAGTTTTGATCCACAACAGGAGACTCAGGGTGGTGATCAACCTAGGTCAGAGAAGAAGAAAGGGGAAGAAAATAAAAAGGCTACTGAAGAGGAAAAATGGAAGTCAACTCAAGAGAGCCAGAAGAAATCAACTGAAGAAGTACAAGAGAAGGCCAAACCCTCAGAGAAGAAGACTAGGGTTAAGACAGTTGCTGCTGCAACTAAGAAAGGATATCAAGGTAAGAATGTACTTCCAACTGATTTGTTTATTAGTTCTGAAGTTAGAACAGTTTGGATGCAAGGGTATGCATCATCTAAAGTGGCTTTCTGTAGTATGATTTCTGATGAGTTGTTGGATAAACTGGACATAGAATGCATGAGAAAATTGAGGGAAACTGCTGTTTGGAAAGTTTTAAATCCTAGTTCAAAGGCTTATACTAGGTTAACTAGGTTATTTTATCTGAACTTGGTGTCTGAAGGTGATGAGAAAATGGTTTTAACATCTAAAGTGGCTGGTGTGGATTTGAGGTTAGATCATAGGAATTTTGCCAAAGTCTTGGGCATTCCTAGGAAATACAATGTTGGGGATTATCCTGACAGGAAGGAGTGTTTAGATAAGGCAAAGGAGATGTTCTTTGTTGATGGTGTTCCCTCTGGTCCAAAACAGTTAACACACTCTGTGCTTAACTGTGAAGCCAAGATTTTATTTACTATTCTGATGAGGAGTGTAGTTCCCAGAGAGAACTCACGAGAGCTGGTAACTGATAAAGTTTTGATTTTGATGTATCTGATATCTCAAGGGTTTGAGATAGACCTGCCTACAGTTGTGATGGAGCATATGATTTATTGTGCAACCAGGACTAGAAACCATCCTCTTCCATATGCCAACCTGTTACCTCTTTTCTTTGAGTATTTTGATGTGCCTGTGAAAGGAGAAGAAAATATTACTGGAGGTTTTGGGTTGATAGATGAGACTGCACTTCAGAGGATTGGGGTAGTTCAGACTGGGAAAGGGCATTGGAAATTCTATTCTGATTTGTCAAAGGAGAAACTTGCTGAGAAAAGAGTTTGTGAAGCCTAAGGGGACTGCATCTGGGAAAGGACAAGCCAATGAGGATTACTCTCTGCTGGTAGAGAAATTAGAAGATCAGCAAGTTGAGATTGAGGATCTCATGCAAAGGCTGTTTGACCTGTCAACTGAATTTCATCAGTTCAAGGGTTTGATGAATACTATGAATGGGAAGTTAGATGTTGTCATCAAGGGCTTGAATCTAGAGAAGATACCTTCTACTACTAGTCATGACACCAGTGTGGATTAAGATAAGAAGCTAGGAGAATTTCTGAAGAAGAAGAAGAAGAAGCCAATTCCAGTGGTGCTAGCTTCAAAAGACTTGTTTGAGCAAACTGATGAGGAAGATGCTGATGAAGACACAGGTGTTGATGCAGCTACAGAGGTAGATTCAGCACAGGCTCAGAAGAAAGTAGATGACATAATCCAAGAAGTGGTCACTGAAGTTGAAGCTGAAGAAGGTAACCAGTCTGCAGAAGAAGCTGCAAGTGAGGAAGAAATTGGGGATGGCTCAGAGAAAGGCCAGACATCAAAGAAGAAGTGAAGATCAGAGACAGCCAAAGCCTTGACCATCTTTCTCATTCTCTTCTATCTTTTCTGTCTCAAGGCCTTGACTTTTTAGCTAGTTTTTGTTTTAAGTTTATTTTTAAACTCTGAGTAATGATCCTACATTTCTTCAGCCTTATTTGATGAAAGTCAAAAAGGGGGAGAATGTATTTGTGTTCTGTTTGCAGTATTCATTGAATAATAAGAGTTGGCCTTTAGTTATTTTGGTTAATTTTTAATTCTTCTATGATAATTATGTGGTATTTGGTTATCTGTTTATCTGTTTGGGTTCAGTATACATTTTATCTGCAGATTGTGGTTATTTAATTTTTTCTTATGAGTGGCAGGAAGATCTATGCAATACTATAGGTTTTGTCTTTCATCAACGGGGAGATTGTTGAGTCAAGATCCCTGAATGTGCTTTGATTGGTAATTGTTTTGAGTGATGAAAGACAAAAGGCTAAGACTTTAGCAGCAAAGGGTTGTTAGTCATCTCAAGGCCTTGAGATTGACAGAAACTTTCAAAGCCTTGAGACTGCTTATTCTGCTATGTGTTCTAACATCTTTGTGTTGCAGAATTGGATATCTGATTATTCAAATCAGTGGTTTATGGTATATATTTGTGGTTTGTACTATTTATACATCTAACAAAAATTGCATATGATCAGAACAGGAAGAATCAAAGTTATCAGTGTTTAATTTTGAAATGCTGTAAAACAGGTTCAGAGCTCCAAGGCCTTGAGATTTGCCTTGAGGTACTGACAGTTTTTACAGAACTTGATTGATTCTTTCTTGCAGGTTATGATTCTTAGTATTGTGATTATTTACTCACTTCTAAGTGTCTTAAACTTGTTGTTCATAACTTATTTGATCTAGAGTATATGCAGATTATTGTTTTGAGTTTATTAAACAGTTTTATCAGAAACTGTATAACCAAACAGTCTCAGTACTGTTAGTTGATTGGATTGTGTTGTTGAATTATTTCTTTGCTGTTGCAGGTTTGTTAAACGTGCAGGAGAAATCTCAACAAAATCCAACGGATATCCACCTGAAAGCTGTTTGAATTTAAGTTGAAAACAGAAGGAGGATTTGTAGGAATTCAGATCCTAAAATTTCTCAGTCAGTTGCAGCTGTGGATAAAAGAGACTGGTTTGAATTTTGGAGAGAGAAGAGGCTTGCAGAGTACTCTGAGAAGAGTGACAAATTCGTGGGAGATCATCCATTCAAACACACAATCATTCAAGCTTCATTCCAGACTTCTGAAGTTCAAATCAATCCAGTCAATCCTGAAGAACACTTCCAGACTTCAACAGTTTATCTTTATACTGTGTTCTTCATTTGTACATCATCTGTGTATCTCTATATTATCTTAAACCTCACTTAACCTAGTGGTTGGTTGTTCAAGTGAACAACAAGAGGTTCTTGTTAGCTCAATAGTTAGTAGCTGTAACTATATAGGTTTGGAACCACAAGCTGTATAGGTGTAAGGGAAATCACTTAGGCTTGAAGATCTAGGGTTGTTTCTGTGTGAGTAATAAGAAGTGTTTGCCCAATCCTGGTGGGATTAGATCCCTCAGGCAGAGATTAGGTCCATTGGGACTGAACTCTGTAAATTGCTTTGTGTTCTTTACCTTTCTGTTTGATTATTATCTGCTGCACACAACTCAAATCAAACTAGGGTTTAAAAAATGTTTTGTATTGCTCACAGCTCAAGGCCTTGAAGCTTACAATTTTGCCTTAGTGAGTTTCAGACAGTTTACAAAATCTCAAGGACTTGAGATTTCAAGTTTCATACAAAGCTATCTTGTTAGACTTTAAGTTTTGCAAAAAGCTTACATACTCTATTCAACCCCCCCCCCCTTCTAGAGTATTTAGGTCCTGTATTTAGTCTACATTACACACTTTCAATTTTTGTCACCCGTCATAACGAAACCGAAAATAAGACAATCGGATCAAATGAGCGAGGGGAGGAGGCACTGTGCAGCAGGTGAACAAATAAATCACAAGGGACCCACAAAGAAATCATTGATTTCAATACCCAGAGCAATCAAGGACTACGCTGATCTAATCATGCATAGATCTAAACACACAATGAAGCGGAAGATTTATGTGTTACCTTTTCGCCTAAGATCCTAGCGCAACGTAGATGATCTTTGTGATTGCTTGCTTTCACGTGCTTCCTCCAACGTCTTGCTCCCACCAATCTAGTGCGAATCTCGAGGAAGAACACTATGCTCCACCCCACGTTCCACCTCCTTGGATGTAGTTGTATAGAGACTAGGGTTCTCTACAACTTGAGAATGAATCTAGACTGAGTATCTTTACTGAATAGACTATCCTATAATATGTATGAGATTGCCTTCTTATATAAGCAAAACATATCCTAGGATTGCAACTAAACCCCTAGGGTTTAAGCCTTTGCTATTAAATCCTCTAGGTTTTTGCCTTAGTGCAAATAACGCCATAAGGTTATGATATTTGCATTGAGCACCCCACATGGGCACACCAAAAGCTAACATCTCCCACTCGCACAGTGGGGCTACACAATCAATCTAGTCTCTATCAATCTCCAACTATTTATCATCTACAAAAGAGTATCGTTGTGGTCGTGGCATGTGACCTGTGAGAGTACCTGCATTTCGGGAGATCCGTACACCAAACTCGTATAGCCAGCGCAGGAAGGCACCCTTTCGGGTGATCCATACACCAAACTCGTATAGCCAGCGCAGGAAGGCACCCTTAAAAGAATAATAGTAATTCTGCACTCCATAACTTTCGAATTCCTCAGATTCCTCCAATTGTCATCTCGTGGATCATGAGCACCTGCCTTGTCTCGTAGGCCATGCTCCAATGAGTCCACATCTCCCTTATTATTTTCACATCATGCATGATCCTATAAGATCTTGTAGGTAGGCCCAATGAAGATAAAAAAGAGCGATGCAATGAGAATCTTTCCTTACATACATGTGTAACTTATATTCGTCTTAGTTTCTTTCCCAGCACTATCCAGAAGGCCGAATCATCCATAGCCGTAAGGTGTCATGCCAAAGTAGCACCACCAACCCGTCTCCTCATGAAATAGATGAAATTACAAAGGGTATATAGTGTCAATATATTTGTATGATCGATGAGTCTCACACGATGAGGAATCCCATGGACTAATTCTACTCATCACCTCATGGTCACTCTTAAGCGCGCGTTATTCTTGGGAAAATGTGCGCCATAGTGTTTGAACTGTAATTAGAGCGCCTGTATTATCCTCTAAGGACCACTATGCAGATTTTAGTCCAGTAGTCCTTATGACTACCAATCCAAGTACTGAAATGCCGCACATATGCGAACCGAAATCAGTACTCTCATATGGATTTCTCTGCGCAGACTATGCATGACTTGGGGTACTAACCATGTTCGATTGGCCATAACCAGTCTCACCCTGGAACTTACTTCCAATGCGCCAATTGAGTCCGGATGACAGTCTACTCGCTCTACTGATAGACGTCTAGCTCTTATAATAGGCCTTATGCCTCATATGATAGGCATCTCATATCATATTGTAGGCTTCTAGCGCTTATCGGGATTCTGTCTCATCTTCCGCCACACATTGCGAAGGCGGTCGCTCGTGTGAGTGAGCCAACCTAGTGTCAGCGTGACATGCTTTACGCTAGTACTGGAAATGTAACATATCATACATGTGTCAATCAACATGTATCTTAAATAAACAAATCTAATTAAAATACAGTCAATCAATGTCTCGTACGTTCATTAATCATATTGTCAGTCATCGACTACCACATCCAGATTCTCTAAAGCAATCCACAAAGACAATTCTTAAGTGGTTTAGGAATGGTATGAGCCAACATGTTGGTCTGTAGTCGATCCATTCCAAGATTACTCTACAGGTAGTAATTTCACCTTTTGTGAAATCGAACCCCTGCCTATGTGTTTGACTTCACTGTAGCGTTATAGCCGTATTCTTAGCAAAACTATGGTAAGTGGTTTGTTGACAGCTCATAAGCTTACTAGAAACCTTTTTTAGCTAAACACATTTCTGCTCGATGGTAGAAAAGGCAATCGTGCTTCGCTTCCATGGTCAATGGAGCGGTCTAATACGATCGTGCAACACTTATATTTTTGTTCCCTGGTATGCGTCTATCATCAAGCATGGGCGATAGCCTGAGGTGGATCCATGTGCCCCTAGATACCCACCCTAGTTAGCATGCGTGGCTAATTATTCGGAGCATCGTCTCCGATAGTCATAGCACGTGATCCATCGAATCAGAGTATTCTTGTGACTGCAATCTAATGTTTTAAATTGGAATTTCCTGAAATCCAATCCTCCGGTTGCACAGGGTTCGCTGGTTGTGAATACACACCATAGTGTATAGGAGACTACCACTGCATCGGGCACTCTGGTCATCCGGTCATTATCATGTGGTGTCTTTTTGGGCACATGTCTAGGCTCGTAAAATCTTGCGCTGAGCTACAGGAGTACAGCTACTCCTTGGTGGAATCGGACAGTCCTTGAGCTCTACCCGCCAATAGTGTGTCATCGATTGTTAAGTGACGTGATCATCAAGTCTCTACTAGTGAGAGTCATACAAAGTGGTTTTCATTTGTTATCGTAAACATATAGTAAATGATCCCTGATGAAATACTACTACCGAGAGGACTTGCTAAGACCACACATGGACTTAATTAGTTTGAAATCATTTGTGCATTTGATCTTACATCTCGAAGCCCTATAGCCGAGTCATGCAGATTTCCTCTCTGATTTCTCCATTGAGAAAATCAGTCGTCACGCTTTTGAGAATGGAGCCTTAATTCCATCAACACAACTATTTGTGCGACCAACCGAATCAGCGTAATCCTTACCACCCAATGCGTTGGGAACGATACCTTGTTGAACCAACGCATTTATCGCTACTATATTAGGAGAATAACTCGTCAGATCGACGCAAACACTTACTATACGTCTCGTGAGAATTTCTCATCGATGTCTACACTTAGAATGAGTGTAGGCTTATTCGCTTTTATGCAAGTTGTATGCCTTACCACGCTTCCGTATGGGTCTCTGATTGACCTCGGAAATCCATTGATCTCCAATAGTCTTTCATCTAGTCGGAAAGTCAATCCTAGTTTCAAACTTGGTTGGCTCCTTATAGACTCTAATTCATAATGTAAAGCTCACTATTCATTCTTCATAATATGGGAACGATAAGGCCTATGATTTCATCCTATCGTTTATGCAAGGTGATCCTAAATATCATCCCTTCGATCTCAAGCAGTCGATGGGGAATGCTCCTATAAGCAATTCCTTTGCATAGGATGATCATTATTTTCTCTCATCCCTTATGGATGGGCACCTTGATTGGAAAGTCACTCCCACTGTCCAAAGGATCCTTGAGGAACTAATTCCTCGTAATCGACTAAGGGACGGGTATTTTCCAGCGGTATCCTCCATGCTTGTGGAGATCATCATCTCTACGAACATGTACCTTATTATGGACATCTCCTATGAGAAATCATATAACTCGTGAATCCATTTATGTTAAACTACTAATCGGCTGTTGAGATTCGAATACGCAACCCCTAGAGTGCTTCGAATAGCATAACAAGATATGTTACTCCATGAAGATATGTCTCTTCCATCTAGGGTCTAACTATTATTTCCTTCTTGTCAGGTGATGAAAGATCCTGGGACTATTTCCTAGGTTTATCATCGTCTTGCGTGGTGACCGTCACGGTCTACTCTTCGATATTAAATCATCGGCGTGGTACGCTCCAAAGAGCGTTCCAGCGCAAAGATGGTTCTTCCACATAGTCATAATATATGATGGGCTGTTCACTGGGCAAGTTACTCCTGCTGTTCTAAATACCTGTAGGAACTATTTGCTGTTTGATCATTCAGGAATGGGGTGTCATCCAGTGATAACTCTGTTTCGTAGAGACTTAATTTCTCTGCGAACGTCTTCCTAACTTGGAAATTTGGTTAGCTCATAAGCTACCGATCCCCATGGCCTAAGGTGACCTCATATAGGTGGCCTTTTGGTCGATATCTCGTAGGGTGTAGTGGGTACAGACTTGGTGGGCTCTTGGTTGAGTATGCCGACCGCCGTTGAGAAAAAACGTATCTTCTAAATAGGGAACATTTGTTTTTGCAGACGCTATCATACTTCAAACTTTACTCACAGTATCCTATTCCGCCTATCCGCTACAGCATCCTGCTGCAGAGTGTGGGAATAGCCAACTGTCTTATATTTCTTTTCTCAACACATAGTTCTTTCTTAGCTAGATACTCGCCGTCTCTTTCTGGACGAAGACATATCCTCTTGTCCAGACGGTTTTCTACTTTTGTAGAGACCTTTTTGCAGAACTCTTGTGCCTCAGACCTATGTGGCCCAAGCATGCATAGTTGAGACGCGGACAATCATCTACGAATGTGATGGAACAGTAAGCACCGCGTCTTAGCTCTAAAATTTAATGGAAAACAACAACAGAATGAATAAGATGTAAAGACTCAATTATTCCACACGGCTTTACTTGATGGTTTGCGTTTCGCCATTCCTGTAAGGCAAGAACCCCACACAGGTAAGGGTACCTTGGGCACATTCCAAGCACGCTTTCCCTAGCTAGCCTGAACATCCATTCCTGACATTGTGTGCATCAATCTAGCGCGCTACATGTCAGAATCTGAAGTCACTACTGAAAGTGTCAGTATGCAGATGTTTATGCAGCTAAGATACTCTATAAGGGGGGTTGAATAAAGTGTGCCAACTTTTTGCAAAACTGTCTAGGAAGATAGAAAACTTGTGCAAACAATGAAGTTCAAGGCCTTGAAAACTAGTTCAAGCCCTTGGAGAAGATGCAGACAGTATAAAGCAAGTATGCCTTTTTCAAGGCCTTGAAAACAAGTTCAAACCCTTGAAAAATAGATAGTTTTGTGTGCTGCAAAAACTATGAAAGGGCATGAACTGTAAATGCAGAAGACAAGTGATTTATAGAGTTCAGTCCACTTGGACCTACGTCTCTACCTCAGGGATTAGATCCCTGCAGGATTTTCAACTCAATTCTCATTAATCAAAAGCTAAGCCCCAGAACTCAAGCCCAGAGAGTTCCCTTACTCTGTTACAGCCTTTGGTTTTCCCTAACTTGTCTAGTACCTTCTCTAGCTAACTGATTAACAAAGAATTCTCTATTTTTCACTTTTAACAATCCTTGAGAGTATATGTAGAGATAATACAGAAATGATCTACCAATACAACTCAATACAGAAGTACACTTAGAGTATAAAACAGCAGTGAAAATGCAGTGAACTTCTATGGAATGGATTGAGAGTTTGAAGTTCTTTGGTGCTTTGTCAATCCGAAAACTTGTCTCTTGTTTTTGCCCGTTGAGTCTCGTCTCTTGTTGCTTCAAGGTGAGATCTATTTAATCTATTTGAAGCTCTGCAAATCTTCCCATATTTTCAGCAAAAACTTCCTATTTTGTAGGCAACAACTTTGACTCTCTTTAACAGCTTTCTCCAACGGATAGTTGATCACAATCTCCAGAGATATTGTTGTGATCTTGTCCATAAGCAATCCGGGAAGCTGTCATAAGTCTCTGATTAATCACAGGATCAAAATAGTCATCTATTTCCAAAACTGCACAACTTCAGTTTAGGAAACAATCTTGCATATATTGGAAATAAAAATTCCTGCATTATCATGGTCAAACAGATGATATCTTGTGATCAAAACATGTTAGAACAATTTTTCTTTCATCATCTAATAACAGTGAATCAAACATATGAAAGAAAGAGAGGGAATCAACTCAGAGAGTTTGCAGAAAACTCCCCCTGAGAGTGTGCATACATGTTAAGCAGTTTCAAGGCTTTGAATCTAGTTTCAAGGCCTTGAAAATGGCTAAACTATTTTCAAGCCTCTGAGACTGATTCAAGGCTTTGAAAGCTGATTGAAGGCCTTGAAATAGCTGAGCTATTCCAAGCCTTGCACAACCAGATCTTTCAACTACCATAGAGGTGACATCCAAGGATTCTGAGGCGTCATCCTGTGCTAGAATTTAAGAATGCGAACGCCAAACATGATATAACCATATCCAAAGTTAAAAATGTGACCAAATACAAATTTGGTGACTACTCCCTCAAAGATAATCCTATGGATCCTTAGAAGAGAAGTTATTTTCCATGTCTGGTTGTTTCTCTAGTCTTAGGAAAACTCTTTTTCCATCTTATGTGCTTGCCAGTATTGGGCGATGGCTCATAAATTCCCTTATCCTTGCCCCACATATTGCCTTGCGGTCTTAATAGAGGGATAGGGACTATATTTGTCTATCATACTTCACTAAGTATGATCATACTTCACTAACAGTCTTTAACAATCATTTATCGTTTAGACATCAGAAGTATGCTGAACTAGAATTCTTAGCAAGCGCTTGGATATTCATCTTCATCCAGATCTCCTTCCTCTTTCTCATTGTCTTCTTCATCAGTCTTGTCCTACTCTTCTTGTTCCTCTACATTCCCACCAGCAACAGTTGTTTCTTCCGTCTTTTCCTTTGCAGCAACCTTTGGAGATTTCTTTTTCTTTTTCATGGTAATCAGCAGTTCAACTGATTCAGAGCTATTGGCTTCATCTTTTTCCTGTGATGCCTGTTCTGCTACCTGCTTTCCCTTATCTGAAACCGGAGTAACTTCTTCCTGGTCAGAACGCTCACTAGGCAAATCCTTGTCAGAGTCTCCTTTATTTGTTCCTTCAGCATCCTCAGGAACATCAAGCAAAGTCATGCTTCTGAAAATGCTTTCCACCATGTACTTGACTTGCCCCAAATTACTTTCTAGTCCAAAAGCAGTTGCTTTGACATCCTCCATGTCTAACTCCAAACCATAAAGTCTCTGATTGTCTGTTGGCTGAGAAGTCTGGCTTGAAGTGGGAGTCAAGTTCGTGGGCTTAGGAAACTTCTTGCACCTAGTTCTGCTTCAATCGAGTCTGAGTAAAGTTTCCAAACTTTCTCTTTGGTCTTCACCCCTCCAATGTTCTCAAAGTCTTTCTCATTAAGTATTCCAAATCCAGATGTGACTGATTCCTCTCCAGTAGTTGGAATCTCAAAGTGTTCAAAGAACAAAGTGAGCAAGTTTGCATAGGGAAGAGGGTGGATCCTTTTACTGGTAAGGCTAAAGAGCATGTGTTCAATCACTAGTTTTGGAATATCAATCTCATAGCCATGCATAATCAGATACATGATATGCAGCATTCTCTTAGTCACCAATTCTCTAGAGTGCTTTCTGGGAAAGATACACCTAACCAGGATGGTATGAAGGACCTTGGCTTCAACATTCAACACAGAATGTGTTAACTGTTTGGCTGAGGTTGAGATGTTTGGAAGAAAGAACTCTTCTTTGGCTAGCTTCAGGGTTTCTTACTTTGGTGGATGGTTGCTAGTATCATAACTCTTTGGAAACCCTAGCACATTGGCAAACTCAGAGTGATCATGTTCAATTACTATTCCAGCAACATTAGATTTGATCACCAAATGTGCAGATCTCTTAACTTATGTCAAGTTCAGGTAGAAGAGTCTGGTGAGTCTAGGGTAGGCTAATTCTTTAGGATTCAGCATACACCACAAAGAACTCTTCATTAACATAGAGATGCACTTAATTTTCATGTGTTCCACCACATGCTTATTGACCATACTACAGAAACCAATAGATCTTGAAGCAAAACCATCTAACCACTAACCTTTAGAGATGTTTGAGACAAACCAAGTCTCATCAGGTGCTGTGTTCTTTGTTGAGGCTTGTGAGTAGATCTGCAGTGCCTTTTCCAATTGAACTTCTGTTTGAGCTTCTGTCACCTTTCCTTTCCCCTTTTCTGCCTGAGTTGCTTTGTTCTTCACCTTCTTTGAACTGGTAGGCTCCGTTTCTAGTTGCTTTTCTGTAACAGCTTTCTCCTACTTTTGCTTTTCTGAAGAGGAGGTCGTAACCTTCTTGACCTTCTTATTTAGTGGAGGAAGATCTTGATCTACCTCTGCACTAGGATTCTGGAGCTAGAGTCTCCACTGACTTCTTGAACCTCATCCTCTGCTGCTTTTCTTTTCTTCTCGGAGACTGGTTTCGAACCTCCAACCATCTTGCTTCTATCTGAGGCTCTCCTTGTGCTCATTAGGGTTTGGGAAAAGAATAGATAGAGGTGTACTGATACGGAATGAAGGAGAAGAGAAGAAGATAAATACTGAAAGAGTTTGAGTTTCAAAAGGAAACTAGTATCTCTCTGATATCAAAAGATTTGCAATGATCAGAGAGATTTCAAATCTTCTATGCCGTTGGAAAATAAAACTAATGCTATTTTTGGCTAAAAAAAATTATTGAAAAGGGTTGGGGCTATATTAGGCAAATATCTACAGAGATATCACCCAACACGGAATGATCCAGGATTATTGACTATCAGTGTAGCAGACTAATATTTAAGGCTTTGAAAAGGTTTTCAAGGTCTTGAAAAACTGTATCACTGCAACAAGTAAAAGCCAAGGTTTTGAACTGATTTTCAAGGCTTTGAAACTCAGTTCAAACCTTTGAAAATATGTAAAACTTACCTTTCTTACCTGATGCTCCCCCTAAACCAATGCAACTTTATTTAGCATTCCCAATTCCAATTTTAGAGCTAAGAATCTTTCATCTGCTAATGGTTTAGTGAAGATATCTGCAATTTTCATGTTAGTAGCAACAGATTCAAGAACAACATCACCTTTCTCAGCATGATCTCTGATGAAATGGTGTCTGACATCAATGTGCTTTGTTCTTGAGTGTTGCACTGGATTCTTTGTAATTGAAATTGAGCTAGTGTTATCACACTTAATAGGTATGCCCCTGAAATCAAATCCAAGGTCTCTTAGCTGTTGAGCAATCCATAACACTTGTGAGCAGCATGCTTCTGCAGCTATATATTCAGCTTCAGCTGTTGATAGAGCAACTGAATTCTGATTCTTGGAATGCCAACTAATCAAGGATGATCCAATGAATTGGAAAATTCCTGAAATACTTTTCCTATCAACCTTGTAACCTGCAAAATCAGCATCTCAAAAACCATGTAAAGATAAGTTAGAATGTCTTAAATACCAAAGCCCCAAGTCTTTGGTACCATTGAGATATCTGAAAATTCACTTCACAACAGTCAAGTGTGATTCTTTTGGATTAGCTTGAAATCTAGCACACATACACACACTAAACATAATATCTTGTTTGCTTGCTGTCAGATAGAGTAATGATCCAATCATGCCTCTATACTCTTTTACATTCACACTCTTACCAGATTCATCCTTGTCTAAGGATAATGTTGATATCATAGGAGTCTTGGCTTCCTTACATTGAGCCATGCTATATTTGCTTAGTAAGTCTCTTGTGTACTTGCTTTGTAAGTCTCTTGTGTACTTGCTTTGATGCAGAAAGATGCCCTTCTTCAATTGACGTATTTGATGTCCTAGGAAGAAGTTCAACTCTCCCATCATGCTCATCTCAAATTCCCTGCTCATAAGACTTGAGAATTCTCTGCACAATTGTTCATTAGTAGCTCCAAACAATATATCATCAACATATATCTGAACTACAAGTAAATATTTCTCATGAGTCTTTATGAAACGAGTCTTGTCTACTAAACCTCTTTTGAAATCATTTTCAAGTAAAAACTTTAACAATCTTTCATAGCAAGCTCTTGGAGCTTGTTTCAAACTATAAAGAGCTTTGTCAAGTTTGTAAACATGATCTGGAAACTTGTAATTTTCAAAACCAGGTGGTTGTGCAACATAAACTTCTTCTTTTAAATAGCGATTCAAGAAAGCACACTTCACATCCATTTGAAACAATTTCATGTTATTGTAAGATGCAAAAGCAAGCAAAATTAGAATTGCTTCTAACCTGAATTTCCTCATAATCAATACCTTCTTCTTGATTGTATCCTTGAGCAACTAACCTTTCTTTGTTTCTGATCACATTGCCACTTGCATCCAACTTATTTCTAAATACTCATCTGGTACCAATGACAGATTGGTTTGTAGGTGGAGGAACCAGGTTCCAGACCTTATTCCTTTCAAACTCATTGAGTTCACTTTGCATAGCAATGATCCAGTCTGCTTCTTGTAAAGCTTCTTTCACAGTTTTTGGTTCCACAAGAGAAATAATGGAATTGAAAGCACATAAGTTCTTCAACTGTGATCTAGTTTGTGTACCAGTGGTTGGATCTGATATGATATTATCAGCTGGATGGGATGAGAGATATTTGAATCCTTTCTTGGAGACCATGGTTCAGGCTCTCCATAGATCTTCTCTGGTCTTGAAGTAGTGGCTTTGCAACTTGAATCCTTCTGATCATCTTTTTCAAGGCTTTGAGGTTTACTTTCAAGGCCTTGAGCACCATTTTCAAGGTCTTGAAAATGTATTCTATTTTTTTCTGAGCATTTCTTGAATCCTAATGGATTCTCAGTCTCTTCCTCTGATTCATGCTTGTTAAAATTCAAGTCTGTAAAACTTTCACTCAAAGAACCATCATAGCTTTCATCAAAAATAACATGAATGCTCTCTTCAACCAGTTTGGTTCTTTTATTGTAAACTCTATAAGATTTGCTATTCAGAGAGTTACCAAGAAACATACCTTCATCACTTCTTGCATCAAACTTACCAAGATTGTCTTTTACATTGTTGTGGATAAAACAAGTACATCCAAAGGGTATGAAGTATGAAATTATTGGGTTTATACCTTTGAATAGTTCATAGGGGGTCTTCTTCAGAATAGGTCTGATCAAACACCTGTTCAAAATATAGTTTGCTGTATTCACAGCTTCTGCCCAATAATCTTTTGGCAGCTTGTTCGCAAGAAGCATTGTTCTTGACATATCATCAAGAGTCATGTTCTTGCTTTCAACAACACCATTTTGTTGAGGAGTTCTTGGAGCAGAAAAGTTGTGAGCAATACCATGTTTATCACAGAATAAATCAAATTCTAAATGATCAAATTCTCTACCATGATCACTTCTGATTGAAGCTACAGGTAGGTTTTTCAAGTTTTGAAGTTCTCTGCAGAGCTTTGAAAATTCAGAGAGTGCTTCAGATTTTTCTTTGAGAAACATTATCCAAGTATATCTAGAAAAATCATCTACAACAACTAGCATATGCGTTTTACCTTTTATAGTAGGAGTCCTCATAGGACCATAGAGATCCATATGAAGCAGTTCAATAGGTCTAGTTGTACTTACAAACTTCTTTGGCTTGAAGGAACTTTTGGTCTGCTTGCCTTGAGCACAGGCTTTGCACATTTCATCTTCTATGAACTTGATGGATGGCAATCCTCTTACCAAGTCTTTGGAAATAAACTTCTTCAAAGTATGCAAACTGTTACGACCAAGTTTCATGTGCGAAAGCTTTGAATCCTCTTTCAAGGCTTTGAGACACTTCAAACTTTCACCTGCAACTTTGTTAGTCTGAAAAGTATAAACATTTTTTGATCTAGAGGTTGTGAGAATGCAATCTCCTGATTTCTCATTTTGCACCACACACTTCTCTTTATCAAAGATGAATTTTTTGCCATTATCACAGAGCTGAGATACACTAAGAAAATTAAATTTCAAACCTTCAACCAGATACACATCAGAAATAGAGTTTTCTAAATTTGTACCAACTTTTCCAATACCAAGAATGTTGCATTCGCCTTTTTCACCAAGTGTTATTGAACCTTATGATTGCTCCTTTAATTTTGAGAATAGAGATCTCTTTCCACTCATATGTCTTGAGCAACCACTGTCCATGAACCACTTCTGTTCTTTGATATTGGTGACAACCTGCAACACCAATCACAGTTCCTTACCCAGCTGTTAGACCAAGTGTGGAATTTGGATTCATATTCAGGATCAACCTTGTTAGGTGGCCTAATCTCTTTAGGAACTCAAATCTACTAAACTTGTCCTTTGAGTTGAAAAGGAAAAGTATTCCTCATTATGTGAGGGTCTCTTCTTCTAAAAGGACAAGTCATCTGAACATGACCAGCTTTGCAGCAATAATGACAAGTAGGATAAGTGTTGTTTCCAGCTTTCACAAATATGGTATTGTTCCTTCTTGGAAAGTTTGGATTGAATCCAATACCAGCTTTGTGAACAGACTGTGAACTTCCTCCAAGAATAAAGTTCAACTTGTGTTCTAATCCAGCAAGCTTGACTTTGACCAATTCAGATTCTTGAAGTTTCTCAGTAAGAGTAGTCTTTTGTTTCTCTAATTCATCAACCTGATGTCTTAGATTAACAAGGCTTTCACTTATTGAGGAGTTCTCAGTGACTACTTCCTTGACTTGTGTTTTCAAGGCTTTGAAACTGGTTTTCAAGACCTTGAAATCACTATCAGTTTTCTTCTGAGATATTTCAAGATTCTGATTTAGGCAAACAAGTTGTAAGTTTTCTTTTGCTTGCTCATGAACTTTTTCTTTCAAAAGTCTAATCTCTTTCAGATAATCTTCCTCATTAAAAAGCATTGTTCTGAGATATTTTGAAAGAGCTTCTTTTGGTTTTGAAATCAGACAATTTACCACTACCTCAATGTTCTTCTCAGAACTTTCATCATGCTGCCATGAAGCATAGGTTGGCATGTTCTTCCTCAGATTCAGATTCACTAGATCTATCTGAATCACTCCACGAAGCTATCATGGCTTTCTTTCTTATGCCATGATCTTTCTTTTGAAAACTCTTGCTTTTCTTGTGTGGACAATCGTTTATCAAGTGTCCTGCATCACCACACTCAAAGCTGTTCATAACTTTTGATTTGTTTTGTCAAGGGGACTTAACTTTGTAGTCCTTGTTGCTGGATGATATATGCCTTTCTCTGTTGAAATCTTTATTTCCAAAGTTTTTCTTCATTTTGAGAATCCTTGTCAAGGCTTTGGAAATTAAGGCAATTGGATCTTCATCATCACCATCCTCAGTCTCAAGGCTTTGTGTTTTCTCATTCTCTTTGGCTTTGAGATCTAAGTTCTTGATACCATCTAGGAGTTCTCCATCAACTTCATTCATAGATATCATATGTGTCAGGAGCTTTCCTTGTAGGTCATCAAGTTGTAAATTTGAGAGATTATGAGCTTCTTCAATAGTTGTGGTCTTTGGTTCCCATTTTTCCTTGGTAAGACTTCTGAGAATATTCCTCACCTTTTCTTCATTGGAAAAATGTTTTCGCAGTGAATCAAGGTTGTTGACAATATCTGTGAACCTCTTAAACATATCTCTGATGGACTCATCTGCATTCATCTTGACCAGCTCATATTATCTGAGATAAATGTTGATCTTGGTTTGCTTTACTTGACTGGTTCCCTCAAAGGTAACCACAAGCTTATCCCAAATTTCCTTTGCAGTTGTGCATCCTGAGATCCTGTTGAATTCATCTGTACTCAAAGAACAATACAAAATGTTAATATCTTTGTAGTTCTTAGAAAATTGCTCCAATTCAGAAGAGGAGAGTGAGTCTTCTGTTTCGGGAGTTCTGATCCCATATTCTCTGTGTAGAAAGTATGAGGTCCATTTTGGATAATGTTCCAAAGCTCTAGATCTTGATCAATAATGAACATTTTCATGAGAGCTTTCCAGTGAGCAAAATTTTCTCCACAGAATAGAGGAGGTCTGTTAGCAGCTCTTCCCTGTGAGAAACCACCATCACCTGCAGTATTCATGATTACCAGATGGTTTAATCTTATACAGTGATACAAGCTATGATACCAATTGAAAGTGTGAGTATGCAGATGTTTATGCAGCTAAGATACTCTAGAAGGGGGGGTTGAATAGAGTATGCCAACTTTTTGCAAAACTTGCTAGGAAGATAGAAAACTTGTGCAAACAATGAAGTTCAAGGCCTTGAAAACTAGTTCAAGCCCTTGGAGAAGATGCGTACAGTATAAAGCAAGTATGCCTTTTTCAAGGCCTTGAAAACAAGTTCAAACCCTTGAAAAATAGACAGTTTTGTGTGCTGCAAAAACTATGAAAATGAATGAACTGTAAATGCAGAAGACAATGGATTTATAGAGTTCATTCCACTTGGACCTACGTCTCTACCTCGGGGATTAGATCCCTGCAGGATTTTCAACTCAATTTTTAGTAATCAAAAGCTAAGCCCTAGAACTCAAGCCCAGAGAGTTCCCTTACTCTGTTACAGCTTGTGGTTTTCCCTAACCTATCTAGTACCTGCTCTAGCTAACTAATTAACCAAGAATTATCTATTGTTCAATTTGAAAAATCCTTGAGAATAGATGTAGAGATAATACATAAATGATCTACCAATACAGCTCAATACAGAAGTACACTTAGATTAGAAAACTGTAGTAAAAATGCAGTGAACTTCTATGGAATGGATTGAGAGTTTGATGTTCTTATTTGGTGCTTTGTCAATCCAGAAACTTGTCTCTTATTTTTTTCCGTTGAGTCTCTTCTCTTGTTTCTTCAAGGTGAGCTCTATTTAAACTGTTTGAAGCTCTGCAAATCTTCCATGATTTTCAGCAACAACTTCCTATTTTGTAGGCAACAAGTTTGACTCTCTTTAACAGCTTTCTCCAACGGATAGTTGATCACAATCTCCAGAGATATTGTTGTGATCATGTCCACAAGAAATATGGGAAGCTGTCATAAGTCTCTGATTGATCACAGGATCAAAATAGTCATCTATTTCCAAAACTGCACAACTTCAGTTTAGGAATCAATCCTGCAACTATTGGAAATAAAAATTCCTGCATTATCATGGTCAAAAAGATGATATCGTATGATCAAAACATGTTAGAACATTTTTTCTTTCATCATCTAATAACAGTGAATCAAACATATGAAAGAAAGAGAGGGAATCAACTCAGAGAGTTTGCAGAAAACTCCCCCTGAGAGTGTGCATACAGTTTAAGCAGTTTCAAGGCTTTGAATCCAGTTTCAAGGCCTTAAAAATAGCTAAACAATTTTCAAGCCTCTGAGACTGATTCAAGGCTTTTTAAAGCTGATTCAAGACCTTGAAATAGCTGAGCTATTCCAAGCCTTGCACAACCAGATCTTTCAACTACCATAGAGGTGACATCCAAGGATTCTGAGGTGTCATCCTGTGGTAGAACTTAAGAATGCAAACGCCAAACATGATATAACCATATCCAAAGTTAAAAATGTGACCAAATACAAATTTTGTGACTACTCCCTCAAAGATAATCCTATGGATCCTTAGAAGAGAAGTTATTTTCCATGTCTGTTTGTTTCTCTAGTCTTAGGAAAACTCTTTTTCCCTCTTATGTGTTTGCCAGGATTGGGCTATGGCCCATAATTTCCCTTATCCCCCACATATTGCCTTGCGGTCTTAATAGCGAGCTAGTGACTATATCTGTCTATCATACTTCACTAAGTATGATCATACTTCACTAACAGTCTTTAGCAATCATTTATCGCTTAGACATCCGAAGTATGCTGAACTAGTATTCTTAGCAAGCGCTTGGTTGCTTAGATCCTAGAACCGAGTGATTTTTGGTCTCATCCAAACATCTTGACACTTATAAGGTGTGTCATATACGTCTTCATTGCATTCCATGAAGCGTTGCAGAGATAGCAACAAAGTGCTAATCGGATAGCTTGCACCTGGTAGCCTTTAACTCACTGATCATAAATATCATGAATCTCAGACGATATCGTCGAGTGCTCATTATTATGACATGATTCATAACTCATAGTTAAGGTAAGATTCATGAGTCACTACTCACAATTTATGTATGCAAATGGCTAAGATGGATCCAAGATTCTTCTTTGGCCAATTCCTCGAATTTTAAAAGTGGTCTTGAACTTGCTGATGAGGTCATTTCCCCCACCTTCTCATAGCACTCCATATGACATTATCTTGCTGGCTTCCACTATTGGTGAGCCTTAATATAATGCCCATGTGGTGGTGTGATAACTAATCATCATACGTTTGACCATGTTGTAGGTGGTTCGACAACCTATGTCCAACTGATGGTTACATAGTATGAAAACTCATCATGTCATTGTTGTCCCCATTTAGCCCTTTACAGTTTCGTATAGACACGATTGATTGAGACATTGTGGAAGTTAATCACTAGCATTTAGTAAGCTCAAAACATGAGACATCGATTAAACATAAATAGGTTCACATAAGGACTCCACCAAAACCTAGCGTATATACTAGGAATAAAATCTCGTCACTTATGATTCCCTATCAATTTTAACCATGTATGCTCATTTGAGCTCTTTCGTTTTAGTTCTTTAGCATGCGAGGTTATACAGTTATATACATTCACACGCAGTTATAAACATAAAACAAGCACAATCGTAAATAAATATGCAATGGATGTGGCCCCTAAGGTGCACTCCCACTATTGGGAATACTTCTTGAGCAAGTCTTGAATTTCGTCTATTGGACATCTCGCCTATCTCGAGTGCTCCAGTCTTGAACTTCTTTAGATCGTTTATTTAATCCATGCACCTTGCGCCATCGCTTTTGGTTTGGCCACCTCTCTTGAATTTTGTATCTTCAATCTCTACTAACTATCTTATTTCTAACATGAAGTAACCTCATAGAGGTGATTGGAGGAGATAAGAAGACAATAGAGTGTATAGAGAGGCACGACACGCAGACCGTATTTTGATTACATTTTCAAAACCAAAACCAAAATCAAATATAAAACAACTATGCAACAACCATGCACCAAACACATCCATTCAACCCACAACAGATGTATAACAATAAAGTAAACATACTGAAATTTTTTGTAAAATTTCAAGAATTAAACTCTAATAACTGGAAATTAATAAGATATAATCTAATCACCCTAAATGATCAAAAATTGTAACCAACCACCTAGGGTCTCACCACCTATGGTAGACAGTGGGTAATAATGACCCAAGTCTACAGAAAAATTTGGGCTCAAAACAGTGTGTTTAAGGTCGTCAAAATGTCTCAAGAAGTGTGCTAAACACTAATTATAATTACTAAAAATTTAGTCAAATCCAAAAATTATGAAAAAAATACCCTGAAAATAGGAATCAATTTGGAGTACCTAGGAAAAAACCAGATGAAAAACGAAGGCGGGAGGAGGCCTCAAGCGTCGTTGGGCGTGGGCGCGTCCGCCTCCGCCACACGCAGTCGTCGGTCGTATGCCATGCCAGCACGCCATGTGGCATGCCACGCCAGCACCCATGTTGAAGTCTGCTACCACGTGAGTCGACACGTGGCTTGCCGCGTCAGACTCTTGCTGACATGGCACCGCCATGTCATCATGCCACGTCAGCCCTAGATTGAACGCGTGCAGCGAGTGGCCGCGCGTGGAGGCGACGTAGGTGGCGCGTGAAGCCCACGCGCCGCCGTCCCGTGCTCCGTTTTCGATTATTCTCATATCGATGGAATCGTCTCTTCGCCCTGATTCTGATTACGTATTCATGGTCCAATTATAACAAATTTTGTAAAAAAAGAGTTACAGAGCAGATCAAAATAGTCCAGATTAATACAATTCCGAATATTTAAAAGGGGCATAACTTTTTCATTGTTTGACCAAAAAATATATAATTTATATTTTTGGAATCCTCGTGAAAAAACTATACAACCATATAAGATTCCCTATAGATTCTGAAAATTGAAAAACTCAATTTTATGTACCAGCTAAGGGTTCAGACTATGAGGCACAAAAACAAGCCTTTCTTGGAATAGGTGCCCTAGAGACAATCTAGTTTAGTATGAACAATAAATTAGCTAGAATATTCATTGTATTATTTATTATATATTTAATATCATGAAGTCCATAGATTTACAATTGTTTTGTTTATATTAAATATCCCTAGTCCATTATAATGATTAATGGGACAATCACTGATAGACTAGTATGGGGTTGGATTGATATGGAGATATCATGATCCAACACATGAGTATGAATTAGGAGTAATAGCATACAGGATTGTAAAGTCACAAGTGCTCCTCGCGGTGACAACGGTATTGTTATCCATAGACTTGAAGTCACTAGATGCTCTAGTTGTGGAATATTTTGTTTGGTAGCGTCAAACGCTACACCGTGATTGGGTAGTTATAAAGGCGCATATTGGACACAGTAGGAAGCAAGCTTAGATATCGTAGTGATGTAGATATAATTTGTCCCTCCCACATAACGGGAGCAAATATCCTAGGCCACTTGAGGGATAGTGCTTATAGAATGACTCAAATAAATCAATATAGGATATTGATGTTATTTGCACAAATAAAGCTATACCTAGGATCGAGGAACTATGTATTGGATATAAGAGTGTGACTTGCATGTCTTGTGTCCAATCCGGATATTGAGACAAAGGGATGAGGCAATACTTGCACAAGGTTTGTCTTGATGACTATTTCTATTTGTCGGCTAGAATGGATTTCTTGCTAGAGGCCGCTCCATATTAGTAAATAGTTACTACCAGCTAAAAAGAACCTATGGGGTCACACGCCATATAGGGTTGAACTAGACTTGAGAATTAATTAATTAATATGATTAATTAATTAGAATCGCAACTACTTGCTAACTTAGTAGGACTAATATGCAAGTTGGACTAGACAAACTTGAGTAGGATTAGGAGATGGCCTTTATGTAGTAACAAGGAGTTGTTGAAGTAAATGAAGGATTCTCCTAACTTCATTCCCTACAACTGATGCTCATAACATACATTGAGTAGGAGAGAAGGAAGGAGAGAGAAAGACAACAAGGACGGCCGAAGCCCCCCTTGCGTCCGCCCTACCCGTCGGCCACAAAGAGAGGGCCGCCCCTCTCTCTTGGTGCTCCGTTGCTTGATTTCTTCATCCTCTTCCATTCCTCCTAGCTAGCACAAGGCTTTTGGAAGATCTAGATCTCACCTCTAGGCGTAGATCAACCGTAGATACGTGATACTTTTCGCATTAGAAGTCATCAAGGAGACCTCCAAGGTACATAACACAAATCCTTTACCATTCTCATGATTTCTCTTCCAGTGATCCTTGGAGGGTCTTGACCGGATAAGTTTATTGTTTTCCGCTGCGTATCCATGATCAAAACCCCACGGTGATATCAGAGCCACATGTCGTAGAGCATAACGTGGTTTATGTGTTACGTTTGTATTGTTTTTCACCTATAATTATTGATTATTTCGTTAAAACGACAAATTAAGCATATTAGATGCAACTAGAATTTGATTCAAGACAAATAAGACCTAATTTAACATTGAATGTGAAGATTAGTGAGTTTGATCACATAGGATGTGAGTAATTTTGGATCTAAGAGCTAGGGTTTGGGCACATCCTTGAAAAAGGGTTTTTTCAAACATGGAAACAACTAAACTTGGGCAACAAGGCAAGGAGTTGTTTTGGAAACAGCTCCCTAAGGAGGTTCGGCCCCCCTAGGGACCGACCCCCTTGCCCGGCCGCCCAAGCTAGGGCACGGCCAAGGGCTCGAGCCGGCCTAGCGTGCGGCCCGGCCGCGCGTGGGGCTTGGACGACCAGCCCAAGGCCCCACCTTGGTCCTTTTTGGGTGGTTCGGCTATATTGATAGTGAACCCAATGGGCCGTTTTAACCCAAGCACATCCAAAATCAATTCAAATTGACTAAGCGCGTTAAACATTGGTTTGAACTGTTTATGTGCAAGTTGCATGGTGATTGGATATGGCCTTAGATGTGGTTTGTTGTGGATGTTTAATTTTGTGGTTTATTTATGGCCTGCGAGCTAATCAATTTGATGTCATAATTAATTAATGTTTACGGCCTGCAAGCCTGTCTTTTTTTTTCTCAACTTCTGAGATTTATTTTATTTAGTATAAATGTAAGCTAGTACTAGATAAAATAGACAGATAGCCAAAATTTAAGAAAAAGAAGCCCAAAGAATCAAAGGAGCCACAACATGGAGCATGGAGCATTCCACAAGGCTATGAAGGATGGACCAAGAGATGGAGGCACATGGAGATGCGTTTTAATTCTAGGATTCATAGATATTCTCATTGTCTTGGGAATATCTTAGTCTAGGAGGCCATATCCATATCACATTAAATTTCTTTTTGTGGATGTTTACTTTATGGTCTTGTTATTTTTGTTGGTGTATGGTTGATTCATGCAATTTGATAATAAGATAATTAACAACCCGGATATTTTACTTGGAGTTTTGCCCAAACTCAAAAAAATAGATCAGTTGATATGGATCAACAAAATAATTAAAATTGAAAGAAAATCCCTCAAAACTGGAATATTACGTTTTGCCTTCTCGCTTACTTAAAGACTCATCACAAAATCGATTAATCAAGTCTGTGCGTGCCAAAGCAGGGCGACTTGATTCATCATTATGTGGTGCGATGGCACACATAGTGTGTAACTGTTTGGAGTAAGAGGATTGACGTAACTAGGTTATTTTAATAAGACCTAGAGGCACTCAATTGGAATTATCTATGTGATAGATAAATAAAGAGTTACTTGCCCAATTGAACCAAGAGTTGCGTAGGATGAAATTTGAATTGTTCCTACCTAAATAACTAAATTTTGGGTGACTTGCCAAAGCAAGTTCAAAATGAAGTAAATTATGGGTCTTGGCCTACTAGAAAATATAAAGATGTTTTCCGCATTAATATATTGAGGGTTATTAATCCGTATAAAAATAGTGGAAGCTGTATTTAATAATCTAGTCATTATTAAATATAGTTAATTGTTCGCAAATACTAAAACTTGCGTATTTTTCTTTTTGTACAATTCCAATGGCAAACAACTCAAGGAACACATCTCAATCCCTGCACTCTATTGATAACTCCGTTTTCGAAGTTATTTTATTACTTGTTTATCTACGTCTTGTGTGCTTTACCGTGGAGAATTTTTCGTCTTTTGAGTATAATACGCCTAATTTGTGAAACTTGAGCATTTGAGCGTTCACCGTCAAATCCGGGTGTTTCTTGTATATTTTGATGCTTTTACTATGATATGATCGCGGGTTCTTGTTTCGTGTTGTGGTTGGCAGGAAATAGGACGTGAGGATCAAACAGGATGAAGAAACGAGCTTCGGAAACAAAGAAATCAAGGAAAACTCAAAGAAGAAGACCCAAGGAAGTGCAGTTCCAGGTCTTTTCGTTTGAAGAGCAGAATTTCTTCGCACGAAGAGAAAATGATAGAATTTTTTTTTTGAAGTCTTCGTGCAGCACAACTCTGTCTCAAAATAGGAAGACTGTCACAGGAAGAACACAGGGAAGTTTGAGAAACTCTTCGCACGAAGAGAAGGCCAAATTTGACAGATTTGTCCGGGGCTTTTGTGCAATTATCAGAAACTTGTTTAAAGCTTTATGGAAACGTGTAAAAGAGTATTAGGGCTAGTTTTTGGAGTAATCTAGAAAGGATGAACGTATTCTTGACTGTGGAGAGCTATTGTGGAGCTTTGGATCATCCGTTTGACTTCCCAGCTCCTCTTTTCCTTGGTTTTTTCTCATGTTAAACTTAGAACTTGTTATTTTTATCATGAGTAAGCATAGCTACGTTCTTTATTCATGATATCTCGAATGTAGCTAGGGTTTAAACACCTTGTTTGGTGGTTTATGGATTTTATTTCATGCTTTTGGCCTAATTGGATATCTTTGTGTTTAGACATGCTTGATTTTATGCTTATTTCTATCGTTCTTATTGTATGACATCACAATAGGTTTGATCAAAGGTAGGGAATGCTAGAGGAATCGGTATTTTCTACCCGACATGTGAATCTTGCACTAGTTGTATCTAAACTAGAGGAATCGATTTAGTTAACTAAGAACTAGAGTTGAACACGATAGCTTAATGCATACTTAGACTTACGTAAGCTAGAGGAATCATTTATGTATGTTTAAGCGTAGGCTTTGGTTGAGGAATCTTCGAGGTATTGTTGCTCGTTTGGCTAAGTATAAAATATATGTGTTATATGAACATAAATCGTTAACAGTATAAACACCCTAGTGATCCTGAGAGATGTCCTGAACTTTGTCTCCATTCTTTAATCACACAACTTTAATCGTGCGATTCATCAATCGGTTAAAATTAGTAGCTGTCCTTTATTTTTCGTAGGAATTAGAAAACAAACAACTGCGCTTGACCCACATAAGGATTGAAATTATTTACAAATTTACAAAGAAGTCTCTTGGGTTCGACAACCTGGATTTCCTGAATTTTATCACTACACCACCAACTGTACACTTGCAGTTAGAGCGTGTCAAGTTTTTGGCGCCGTTGTCGGGGACTTCGGCTAAATTAGTTATAATTCCTAGCCTTAGGGATTTTACTTTTCAGTTTATATATATTACTCACCTACGTTTTGTGTGATCTGTTATTTCATGTTAGTTTGTACGGTGCATGTCCTGTTTTAGAGACGAGCCTTTGCATCCTAAACTTGAAGACCCAGAATCCCTGTTACGAGCACAGCGTAGAGACAAGAGGAAATCATGCTCAGTTACCATGGATGCTGAAACCAGAGCTGAGATTGAGAGAATCCGCAAGGGTATGCAAGATGCGGAAGCAGCTAGAGTTGCAGCTGTGGAAGATGCAGCAAATAGAGCAAGGGAAGCTGAGGAGCTCAGAGCCCAGTTGACCGAGGTGCAAGCTGCTATGGCTCGCTTGAACCCTCCAAATCCACAACCACGTCTTGGTGTGGGGGTACAAGTGAGAAACGATGGAGGTAATAATAAAACGGGGGGAATAATAATAATGGAGGAAATAATGCACAGGATGTGGCGGCACAGGTGAATAATTCTGAGGAGGATGACCGTCCTTTGGTGGATTACTTCAGAACTACACCGGAGGGGTATCAACCCACTATTGTCAGGCCACAGATTAACGCTGCGCATTTCGAAATACGCCAATCATTGATTAACATGGTTCGGGATGAGTGCTTATTTACTGGAGCTCCAGGTGATGATCTGCATCAACACTTGCTCAATTTCGAGCAAATTACCTCCACTATGTATGATCAGAGAGTCCCACTCGAGACGATAAAGCTCATGCTTTTTCCCCTCTCCTTATCGGGAAAAGCAAAGACTAGCTTATGGAACTTCCAGCAGGCAGTATCGCTACATGGGCAGAGTGTTGCAAGGAATTCCTTAGGCAATATCTCCTGCCGTCCAAAGTTGCTCAACGGATGACAGATATAACATAATTTTCGCAACAGGAAGATGATTCTCTGGGGGACACGTGGGGAAAGTTCAACCAGCTCCTTTGCAGATGCCCCACTCACGGAGAGCCATGGTACAAACTTCTGTACCATTTTTATAATGCCCTAGACAGAGAGACTGCAAATGAACTGGATATGATGGCTCAGGGCAATTTTATGGTCCTGGGATTATAGAGATGTCGGGATCTGCTGGATAATGTAGCAAAACGTGAGTCCACGAGGTCTGAGACTTGTAGAAACACAAAATCAGATGGGGCATTGGTTAGTAAGATTGAGTCATTGGTGGAACAAAAATTTGAACATCAGATGGCAGTGATGACTTCGGCCTTCAGTAATATGAATCCATCCGCACAAGTGAAATCAGTGGGAGAGATGGTATCATATGCAAATCAGGGATACGAAGATGGTATTGAATACGTGAACTACATGGGTCAACCACGAGAGCAGCAATGGTCTAACACATATCATCCGAATAACCGCAACCACCCCAATTTCAGCTATGCCAATCCAAGCAGTGGATTATACGCACCAGGTCAAATGCAAAATGTTCCATACCAAGCGCAAAGACAAATTCCACAACAGCAAGTTCCACAATCAGAAGAACAAGATACAAATGCGTTGTTGAGGAAACTGTTAGCTAGCCAAGAAGAAATTGAGAGCAAGATCATATCCATGGAAGCTACAATGAAGAGCCATGAGACACAGATTGGCTAGATAGCCAATTAAAATACTCGACTTCCACCCGGTATGTTTCCCTCAAACACAATCACTCCACCTGAGCAGTTTAAGGCTATCACTACTCGCAGTGGGATCACCACAGCGGATCCTCCATATCCTACCCACGCGCGAGCTAAAGCGACGAAAGCAACTGTGAAGGCGTTGGATGAAGAAATTCCCGTGCCTACCGTGATTCCCCAATCAAAGGACACGAGTGGGAAGTCGGAGGAGAAGCAAAAGCCTAAGGAGTACAGTATGCGTGTGCCATACGCGCAGAGAATGAAGAGTCAAGAGGATGCTAAACACTTCAAGAAGTTTTTGGATATCTTCAAGAAGTTGCATATTAATATCCCTTTTGCAGAGGCCATCTCACAAATGCCGAAATATGCTAAGTTTCTCAAGGACCTCCTTTCCAATAGGAGGCGCATGGATGACTTTGAAACCGTGACTCTAAATGAAGAGTGTATCACCGTTGTTCAAAAAGTGTTACCAAAGAAGATGAAAGATCCGGGTGGTTTCATCATTCCTGTGACATTGGGAGATGCGTTCCATGGTAGAGCATTGTGTGATCTTGGCTCAAGCATAAATTTGATGCCCACATCAGTATTTGAGCAACTTGGTATAGGGGATCCAAAACCTACTCGTATGTGCTTGCAGATGGCTGACCGTACTATCAAACGACCAAGGGGAGTTTTGGAAGATGTGCTTGTGAGAGTCGAAGGACAAATATTCCCCGCGAATTTTGTGATTTTAGACATGGAAGCTGATGATGATGTCCCACTCATATTGGGACGTTCATTCCTTGCCACGGGGAAGACTACCATTGATGTTTCCAATGGAGAGTTGACAATGCGGATTAATGATGAGAAGGTGGCCTTCAATGTCTTTGAAGCTATGAAATTTCCCGCGTATGCGGTGAGTGAGCAGTGTTTTGGTGTGGAGGCATACACACCAGATGAGGAGGAAGATATCTTATTGGAGTGGCTGTATGAGGAAACTTGCTCTACTTGACTAAAGCGAAAAGGAAGAAGCTATGGAAGCTCACTGGCGTCAGCCCCTACCCCTCTTTAATGAGGGAAGCAGGAAGATTCTTACTCGTTCTCTTATTACTGCTCCTATTTTAGAATTAAAGCCTTTACCTGTTCATTTAAAATATTTATACTTGGGATCTAATGAAACTTTGCCTGTAATTGTGTCTACATGTTTGGACAGGGAACAGGAGGAGCAGCTTCTCAAGGTACTGCAGGAAAGGAAAACAGCTATGGGATGGACCATAGCAGATATCAAGGGGATCATCCCCACAGTTTGCCAGCACAAGATCCGGATCATGGAAGATAAGAAGCCGGTAGTTCAATATCAGCGCCGCCTCAACCCTCACATGCATGAGGTGGTGAAGAAAGAGATCCTTAAATGGTTGGAAGCAGGCATCATCTACCCGATTTCCGACAGCACATGGACTAGCCCGGTGCAGTGTGTTCCTAAGAAAGGAGGTATTACTGTGGTAGCAGGGGAAAAAGGTGATCAGATTTCCACTCGTACTGTTACTGGGTGGAGAGTTTGCATGGATTACCTGCAAACTCAACGATGCCACATTGAAGGGTCATTTTCCCCTCCCGTTCGTTGATCAGATGCTTGATAGGCTGGCGCATCATTCTCATTACTGTTTTCTGGATGGATACTCCGGGTATAATCAGATAGCAATTGAGCCAGCTGATCAGGAGAAGACGACATTCACTTGTCCGTATGGGACTTTAGCTTTTAGACGCATGCCATTTGGGTTATGCAATGCACCTGCTACGTTTCAGAGGTGCATGATGTCTATCTTCTCTGACATGATGGAGCAGAATTTTGAGGTCTTCATGGAAGATTTTTCGATCTATGGTGATGGGTTTGAAGACTATCTGCAGCAGCTATCTCAGGTTCTTGATAGATGTATTGACTCTAACCTAGTGCTCAACTAGGAGAAATGTCATTTCATGGTGACCGAGGGAATAGTGTTGGGGCACAAGATTTCAAGAAAAGGTTTAGAGGTGGACCGGGCAAAAATTGAGGTGATTGAGAAGCTACCTTACCCTACATCTGTCAAAGGGGTACGTAGTTTCTTGGGGCATGCAGGTTTTTACCGTCGGTTCATCAAGGATTTCTCGAAGATTACAAAGCCTCTATCAAGTTTTCTTGAGAAAGATGCAGTCTTTAATTGTGATGCAAAGTGAAATTCAATTTTTATTTGCTCAATGATAAGTTGATTAGCGCGCCCATCATCGCCACACCGGACTGGACTTTACCATTTGAGCTTATGTGCGATGCTAGCGATTATGCGGTGGGAGCAGTTCTGGGGAAGCGAAGAGATAAGGTAGCTCATGTCATTTATTATGCTAGTAGAACTCTTAATTATGCATAGGTTAATTATGCTACCACGTACAAGGAGATGTTGGCTATCATCTTTGCGTTGGACAAGTTTCGTCCGTATCTTGTAGGGTCTCGGGTGACAATTTTCACAGACCATGCAGCCCTCAAATACCTTCTCACCAAGAAGGACGCCAAGCCAAGATTGATCCGGTGGTTTTTGTTGATGCAAGAATTTGATGTGGTGATCAAAGATAAAAAGGGTGTGGAGAATGTTGTGGCTGACCATTTGTCATGGCTGGAGAATGAAATGCAGGAAGACGTGCCAATAAGAGAAGATTTTCCAGATGAGCAGCTCATGGTAGTGGTAGCAGTTGTGCCTTGGTTTGCTGACTTAGCAAATTTCAAGGCACTCAATATTGTCCCCAAAGATATGACACTCCACCAAGAAATTCTTGGCAGATGCGAGGCATTATTTCTGGGATGACCCTTATTTGTTCAAGCTGGGAGCGGATAATGTACTACGGAGGTGTGTATCAGACCCAGACACTTTGGAGATTCTCAGAAACTGCCACGAGTTGAATTGTGGAGGTCATTTGGGCAAGTCACGAACAGTGGAAAAGGTACTTCAGAGCGGTTTCTTTTGGCCTACATTGCATAAAGATGCCCATGTATTTGTACAGCAGTGTGACCGGTGTCAGAGAACTGGAAATATTTCCAACCGAAATGAGATGCCTCAAAAATTCGTGTTGGAGGTGGAGCCATTTGATGTTTGGGGCATTGATTTCATGGGGCCATTCCCCTCTTCGCTTGGTAATGTGTATATCTTGTTAGCTGTTGACTATGTGACTAAGTGGATAGAGGCGATGGCGTGTCCCAAGAATGATGGAGCTACTGTAGAGAGGTTTCTGCGAAAGAACATATTCACGCAGTTTGGGACGCCCATGGCCATTATTAGTGATGAGGGATCGCATTTCGTGAACAAGGTATTCTCCACTGTCTTGAGCAAATATGGGGTGAAGACACATAAGATATCACTGGCCTACCATCCGCAGTCGAACGGGCAAGCTGAAGTCTCTAACTAAGAGATAAAGGGGAGTCTGGAGAAGACAGTCAACCGAGGGCGCAAGGATTGGTCACTACACTTAGATGACAGTTTATGGGCATACATGGCTGCATACAAGACCCCATTGGGCATGTCAGCTTATCAGCTTGTATTTGGGAAGTCATGTCATCTCCCGGTGGAACTTGAGCATAAAGCATATTGGGCATTGAAGAAGATCAACTTGGATTCTAATCTCTTGGGTGAGCAACGGAAACAGGCATCGCTAGAACTTGAAGAGTTCTGATTGATGGCTTATGAGAGTGAAAAGATCTATAAAGAGCGGACAAAGCAATGGCACGACAAGCACATTATACCGCGAGACTTCAAGGTGGGCCAGAAGGTATTGGTTTTTAATGCAAGACTGAAAGTGTTTCCAGGAAAGTTGAAATCGAGATGGAGTGGTCCTTTTACGATTACCCAGGTATACCCATGGGGATCACTTGAGTTGAAGCAGAGAATGGGAACAGGTTCAAGATAAATGGACAGCGAGCAAAGCCATACGTGGACGAGAATTGAATAGGGGTGATTGAGCGCCTCAAATCCATTCCCACTATCTGAGCTCATTTGAGGTAATTGGGTTGGGCCGTCGACCTTAAATTACAAGCGCTTGTTGGGAGGAAACCCAACCTATTTACTGCTTTAGTGTAGATTTACATACTGTTTTGTTATTTTATTATGTTCTATTTATTTGAGAGGTGAGAGAGAGTGGATTTAATGTTTCCAAAGAGTGTGTGCAGGAATTCTAGGTGGAATGCTTATTTCGGATCCCCCTTCTTGATACGCGAGTGAAGAATTGCACGATAAATCGAGAAACAGCATACTAAAGCGTGTGTCGGGATCCGCAATGAAGAAATAAAGGATTGACGCCATTCCGATACTCACTCAACACACGCACCAGGGGAAGATCATATTCCCAGACTCCGCATCTTGATATACGCAAAGAAACGTAAAGAAGTCGAGAAAGCAGGCACAATGGCACGGATTACGAGTCAAATTTTGGAAGACAGGACTGCAATCTGAACTGAACAATGTCATAGTGTGGGGGTGGTCGAGATCTTTCTGTGGACAGGTGGATCGCGTATATCGGAGTCCGGACGAAGAAGTTATGCCAAAAAGGATGTTAAGCAGGTAAAAAGCGTCGAAAAGCATCCGGAATTGCCAAATGGGTTTTTTGGAAGGATCAAATTGAAGAATAAAGGATTCCCCGGACATTGGGAATCTATTATAACGTAAATGGAGTCTCGAGGTCGAGGAGATCCATGGACAAGCAAAGACACGAGCAAAAAGGCCAAAAAGATCCGGAAATATGAAACGAGCCTTTAAGAGCATGAATTTGAAGAATAAAATATTCCCGGACTTTGGGAATTTTTTATCATCTACACGGAGTTTCAAGGACGAGTAAATCCGTTAAAAACTAAAGGACCGAGCTAAAAGTGAAAAAATTCAAGAAAAGGATGTTTTTAAAGCTGTGCCCAGTTGTCTTCGCACAAAGAGAATTTTCTCTTCGCACGAAGAGAATTGCCTTAGAAAATTTTTCAATCTCTTCGGTTAGCATGACTCTGTCTCAAAGTAGGAAGACTGTTGCACGAAGAAAATTTAAGCTATATGAGCATCTCTTTGCACGAAGAGAATGTCAGATAGCTTAAATTGCTAGAAAACCGCGACAGAAAGAAGGAAGGAGGGGGTCTTTTGGGGGTATTTCTGGAAAATCACCTTGGGGGTATTTAAACCCAGACCCACGAAGGAAGAACTCAGTTCTTCAGTTCAAGCTTCTCCTCCCGTCGGTTCTCTCTTACTCAAGCACCCAAACACCCTTCAATCTTCAAAAGTTGTCCAAATTGAAAGAAAATTGGTGGGTTTTGCTCGCGTGGAGGAGGAGAAGAAGATTACAAGGTGGATTTTTGGCTCAATCAAGCCCCACAGCCCATTTGGTGAAGAACAATTCTAGGGTTCCAACTCCTAGATCTAAAAATTGAAGCACTGTGAGGGGGATTCGGTCAAAAGTCCAAGAACAAACATCGACGGGGATTACACGGAGAGTAAGGAAAGCACAACTTTTTTCATCTTTTCCGGAAAAAAATTCACCAGTCAGCTTGACCCGTCTTGGTGAATTTTTCGCGGAAATGGCACCCGTAAGAAGGGTACTCCGGGTGCCGCAGGTACTCTCTTGACACTAGCAACTTCATTATCGCGTCCTAGGCACAATTGAGTAAAAGCCCGTTTTATTTTCTTTCGCTTAGTTGCGAACCTTTGCGGCGATTTAATAGAGTCCTAAGTATTATCTGCGTAATTGCTACGTGTTAGTTTGCTTTCGTTTACACTCCCTGTCACGGTGAACTTGTTAAATTTTCGTCTTATTTTCTTGTATCGTTAAATGGCCTCAAAGAAAAGAAAGACGGGTGAGGGATCGTCTATGGAGGCATCCGGTTCAGCTCCACCTCCCATGGAGGCGCCGGAGTCGCCTAAATATGCTTTACTTAAGAATCCGTTTCCAAACTCAGCTGTGATGAAGAAGAGAAGGGAGGGAAAAGTGAATGTGAAAAGGGTGAGTGAGTTGAATTTTGACTCCTATCACTTTGTGACTCACGATGCCCACTATGACTACTACCATGATCACTATCTAACGAAATCGAGTCAAGCGGAGAAAATTTTTGAATTTCATCCGGACATGCCCCAACCTATGAAAAACATATTTGATAGGGAAGGGCTTCTTAAGTGGTTTGAGTTAGTGGGAAAGTCGAGCGCACCAATTTCTAGAGAATTTTGTGTCAACCTTAGGTATGCTTTGGATGGTGAAAGCAAAGACTATAGGTTAGTATATTGTAGAAACAAGTGGATAGTCTTCACACCGGAGGCTATCGGCTTCGCTCTTAAGTTTCCACCTCTAGCTGACCCGTGTGCCTTTGCTCGGTTTGCGTCGGATGAGAACATATATGAGCAGGTTAACAAGTTTTGTTTTCCACCGGGTAAGTCTCCTGTGGGTTATGAAGGGTCCGATGCTTAAATGAAAAGTTGCAAATGGTGAGTTGAAATCGGATGTTAGATGGGTTTGTGAGCTGCTGGAGAATTGGGTTTTGGGAACCACCTCAAACCCTACTTTCTCCTTCAAACTCTGTGTTATGGCATTGTGTCTTTGGTTGGGGCGGAGAATTGATATCCCTCTCTTCATTTGGGGTAATATCATGGACCGAATTTCGAGCAACAACAAGATGGCCCCTGGACACACTTTCTTGCTCACTCACTTAGCCACTGTTTCTAATGTGTTGATTCCCAAGTACGACAAAGTCGTTGACGTCTTCCCTAAGAGAGTGTGGTCCAATTTTGACGCCACGACAAAAGCCTTGAAGCGGAACAAGGGCCGAAAGAAAATTCTAGGAGTGCAGAGAGCTGGTTTTGATGGCGAGGCATCCTTCAACCAGTTGAGAGAGGAGATGACAGTGGACAGGAAAGAGAGGAGGCGTCAGTTTGAGTGTTTGCAGAGCAACCAAGCCCAATTGGGTAATTTGGTTCAGATGGTTGGTGAGTGGGTGCTCTACTCGACTGAGGTACCTAGAGATGAGTTTGTTCCGCCTGTCCCTACCACTGAGAGATGGTATCAAGGGGCCGCGTATGAGGCTCCGCCTAATGAGAATGTGGACGAAGAAGCTGGGGATGGTGAAGTCGGAGGCGGGGATGCCCCGTACTCCGAAGATGATGAGTAGGGGAGAGAGAACCCTTGCGCTAGGCTTGTTGAGTCCTTGTTTTATCGTTGAGGACAACGATGCATCCTAGTGTGGGGGTGGCGGTACCTTTTACTAGCCTAGTATCGAGTCTTGCATCGCCTTGTTACGTGTAGGTAGGAATTTTTGGTTATGTCTCTATTTTCTTCTTTGTTATTTATAATTTTGTCTGCACGTTTATTTTTATTGAGTCATCCCACCAACATATCGAGTCGTTAATCGAATAGATCGTGCACGAAGTATAGGTTAAAAAAAATGGAAAACCATAAAACTGAAAAATTTGAGAAAAGGACAATCAAAAGAGGCTAAAATTTGATAAATCACGAAGTGTGAGAATTTTAGGCATAGGGCATGATTTGCGACCGAGAGTGACAACGTGAGTTCCCCCTAGCACGTATAGAGAGACTTTCTTTACTGGAATGCCTACCTAGTTTTATACACTTACTTAATTTTCAAAGCTAAAGTGTGTGCCTCGTTTTCTTACAAGATTTGAGCTAGGTGTGAGCTAAATGAGCCGAACGTTCATGTGTACGTATTAGGTAGTCGCCAACCCGCCTCGTAGTGGCACACAGAACAGCTGTGCGAGGTTGTGTATTAGAACACTCACTGCTTATAGAACTCACCTTGTACGACCACTAGAAAACCCGGATTTGAACCTTGGATTCTTTGATAACCTCTTGACTTAGGGTGACGA
Source organism: Linanthus parryae (assembly GCA_023055425.1). Taxonomy (NCBI): domain Eukaryota; kingdom Viridiplantae; phylum Streptophyta; class Magnoliopsida; order Ericales; family Polemoniaceae; genus Linanthus; species Linanthus parryae. Next base: position 8,224,626 of record JALGPY010000009.1, on the reverse strand, counting down.
TTCTTGGCCTTCATCATTGATTGTTTAGAATCACCGCTTAGTGCGTCACGAGGGAGTTGTAGAGTAGGGGGTTCGATGAGGGAGTACTTCATGATATATTCTTGTGAGTCTTACATCGCTTATTCTTCATTTGTGATTTACGAGGGGATGCGAGGGTGAGTGAGAATAGGCTTGCACACTTCGGTGTGGCGGCGTTCCATGTCGTTACACCATGGACACTGTTGTGGATAGCCGTGAGTGCGTGACATCTAATACACACAAATTGGGTTGGGTGATTTAATTCGTGGATCATGCTAGGTACGGGATCTCATTCATCGTGGTGTAGGAGGTTTGGTTGGATTAGGCACGAGACATACATCCGATTGACTACGTGAGAGAGGGCATGATTACATTCGAGTGTGGGGGTGTCGACTTTTGACCACGGACATTGAGATTGAGCTTGCGACGACTCCATCCCCACACATGCACTTTGATTTGTATGCGGCTTAGTTTTGTGACACCATTTATTTCATCGAGTTAGGAGTATACATCTAATTGATTATTTCCTTCCCCTTTCATCTTATTTTGGCTTGATTCTTTGAAGACCACTCGGGATTTGTATTGTGGAAATTTTGCGGGAATTTGAGAGATTAAAGAAAAAAAAAGAGAAAACAAAATCAGAAAAAAAAAAAAAAAAAAAAAAAAAAAAAAAAAATAGAGAAAAATAGGAGAGTTGAAATAAAGGAATAAATGGGAAGCTTATTGGAAGACCGAGTGGAGGAGCAACTAATTCATCGACGGGAAGTTTCATCTTGTGAAAGATTCACGACGGTAGCCGCGGAGGTCTTAATTGTACCGGGGTTTTGAGGGGATCGAGGGCCGGAGATGGTTAGTCTTGGTTTCGGTTTCTATCATCGTGGTGAGAGTGCGTGAGATGTGGTATTATTGTGTGAATGTGACGCTTTAGGACTTATACATGATTATTATCCTTTCGCCCCTAAGCCTCATCATTCTAACTCGTTAGTGGAATAGGAGCTCGGACCTTGAACGTGGCATAGCCTAGCGTAGCCTCTTATTTTGTGGGCACACGCGAAGAGGTAATGCGTTCTTGTACGTAGTAAGGTTAGGCTTTCTATACTAGTTAGGGGAGATTCTCGTTGTCGAATTTGGTTTCAACTCATGCCTTGTATCTAGATTTCTCATCGCCTCATGATATTCGGTTTGAGCTAATTGAGATTGCCCGATCTCGCAAAAGAAAAAAAAAAAAAAAAAAAAAAAAAAAAAAAAAAGAGAGAGAGCGAGAGAGAATTTTTGTTCTTTAATTTCTTGCATTGTACATATATTTCATTTGCATGTAGTTGCATTGTTTATAATCGAGTCGTGTCAGCAAGTAAAAGGTGGTTGGTGTTTGGATCTTGGCCTCAGACTTGTAGGCGAGGTTGTTTTTAGTATGCAAATGTGGTAGGGAAGTATGCAATGGCAAATGTGGTTTGTATGCAAAGAAAGTTTGGAAATTGGAAGTGATTTGAGGGAGTTGAGATGAGAGTGTGTGTGTTGGCTTGAGGATTTGCTCAGGACGAGCAAAATGTAGTGTGGGGGTAGTTGATAAATCCGTTTTCGGAGTTATTCTATTACTTGTTTATCTACGTTTTGTGTGCTTTACCATGGAGAATTTGTCGTCTTTTGAGTATAATAAGCCTAATTTGTGAAACTTGAGTTTTTGAGCATTCATCGTCAAATCCGGGCGTTTTTTGTATATTTTGATGCTTTTACTATGATATGATTGCGGATTCTTGTTTCATATTGTGGTTGGCAGGAAATAGGACGTGAGGATCAAAGAGGATGAAGAAACGAGCTTCGGAAACAAAGAAATCAAGGAAAAATAAAAGAAGAAGAGCCAAGGAAGTGCAGTTCCAGGTCTTTTCGTGTGAAGAGCAGAATGTCTTCGCACGAAGAGGAAAATATAGAAACTTTTTTTGAAGTCTTCATGCAGCACAACTCTGTCTCAAAATAGGAAGACTGTTACAGGAAGAACATAGGGATGTTTGAGAAACTCTTCGCACGAAGAGAAAGTCTCTACGCACGAAGAGAAGGCCAAATTTGACAGATTCGTCCGCAGCTTTTGTGCAATTATCATAAACTTGTTTAAAGCTTTATGGAAACGTGTAAAAGAGTATTAGGGCTAGTTTTTTGGAGTAATCTAGAGAGGATGAACGCATTCTTGACTGTGGAGAGCTATTGTGGAGCTTTGGATAATCCGTTTGACTTCTCAACTCCTCTTTTCCTTGGTTTTTGCTCATGTTAAACTTAGAACTTGTTATTTTTATCATGAGCGTAGCTACGTTCTTTATTCAGGATATCTCGAAGGTAGCTAGGGTTTAAACACCGTGTTTGGTGGTTTATGGATTATATTTCATGCTTTTGGCCTAATTGGATATCTTTGTGTTTAGAGATGCTTGATTTTATGCTTATTTCTATCGTTCTTATTGTAAGACGTCACAATAGGTTTGATCAAAGGTAGGGAATGCTAGAGAATCGGTATTTTCTACCCGAAACGTGAATCTTGCACTAGTTGTATCTAAACTAGAGGAATCGGTTTAGTTAACTAAGAACTAGAGTAGAACACGATAGCTTAATGCATACTTAGACTTACGTAAGCTAGAGGAATCATTTATGTATGTTTAAGCGTAGGCTTTGGTTGAGGAATCTTCGAGGTATTGTTGCTCGTTTGGCTAAGTATAAAATATCCGTGTTATATGAACATAAATCGTTAACGGTATAAACACCCTAGTGATCCTGAGAGATGTCCTGAACTTTTTCTCCATTCTTTAATCACGCAACTTTAATCGTTCGATTCACCAATCGGTCAAAATTAGTAGCTGCCCCTTATTTTTCGTAGGAATTAGAAAACCAACAATGCGCTTGATCCACATAAGGATTGATATTATTAACTAATTTACAAAGAAGTCTCTTGGGTTCAACAACCTGGATTTCCGGAATTTTATCACTACACCGACAACTGTACACTTACAGTTAGAGCGTGTCAAGTTACAAGCTGTCCGGGACCAATTTTTTAGACTGGTACAGAAACTTGAGAATCGTTCTCAAGACGGAAAAGAAATTGTACGCTCTAGAGGAGCCAGTTCCTCATGGTCTGGAAAACAACACACATGCAGCCCTAAAGGCGTATCAGAAGAGTGTTGATGACGCCAATGATGCAGCATGCCTAATGCTTTGCACCATGTCCTTTGAGCTTCAGAAGCAACATGAAAACATGAATGCAGTCGATATGATCGCACACTTGAAGCAGTTCTTCCAAGAGTAGACTAGGTTTGAGAGGTATGAAATTTCCAAGGCATTGTTCAAATGTCAACTGTCAGAGGGAAAACCCGTCGGGCCGCACGTGTTGCGTATGATAGGCTACCTAGAGAGCCTCAGCCGCTTCGGGTTTCCGGTGGGTCAAGAGTTGGCCACCGATCTCATCTTGCAATCTTTGCATGAAAGTTACGGACAGTTCATCATGAACTATAACATGAATGAGATCGTGAAACCACTACCAGATTTACTCAATATGTTGAGGACAGTTGGGCAAAGCATCAACAAGGGTAAGGGAAAATCCATAATGATGGTGCAGAAAGGAAAAGGCAAAAGGCAAAAGGTTTGCCTCTACCTCCAACGGAAAAGGCAAAGCAGTTCCCAAACACAAGGAAACTGCCCTTAAGCTTGTTGGTGGCATCGCCAAAGGTGTGACTAAAGGTGAGTATCACTACTGCAGTCAGCCTGGACACTGGAGGAGCAACTGCCAAAAATATATGGAGGATCAGAGGCTTGGAATAGTGATTCCACCACCAGATATTTTTGTTATAGATGTCAACTTAACTGTCTCTTCATCATGGGTATTGGATACTGGATGTGGATCTCACATTTGTCGAAATGTGTAGGATCTAAAGAGAAGTAGAAGATTGTCTGAAGGGGAGATAGACATGCGCGTTGGGAATGGAGCAAGAGTTGCTTCATTAGCCGTAGGCGTGTACGTGCTGCTGCCTTCAGGATTAGTTTTAGAATTAAATAATTGCTATTTTGTGCCTGCTATGAGCAGAAACATAATTTCTATTTCTTGTTTGGACAATGATGGTTTTACTATTTCAATAAAGAACAATTTTTGTTCCATTTATTTTGATAGTATACACTATTATAGTGGGCAATTATTTAATGGGTTGTATATCGTTGATCTAAGAAATCCTGTCTATAACATTAATACTAAAAGGATTATAATGAATCATTTAAATCCTTCTAATTTATGGCACTGTCGTTTAGGTCAAATAAACGAGAAACGTGTATCTAGACTCGATGAGGATGGATTTCTAGACTCATTTGATTCTGAATCATATGAGACATGTGAAGCTTGTTTATTGGGAAAAATGACAAAGTCCCCTTTCAATAAGAAAGGTGAGAGGACTGGTGAGCAATTGGCGCTAGTACATACTGATGTATGTGCGCCATTTGCCACACCTTCCACGGGTGGTTATGTCTACTTCATCACATTTACTGATAATTTCACTAAATATGGATTTGTTACCTTATGAAGGCCAAATCCGAACTCTTTGAAAGGTTCAAATAATTCAAGAAGGAAGTAGAGAAGAAACTTGGAAAAAGTATTAAGGATCTAATCGGATCGTGGAGGCGAATACTTGAGCCAAGAGTTTGACGACTATCTTAGAGAGTGTGGGATAATATCCCAACTCACTCCACCCGGGACGCCACAATGGAATGGCGTGTCCGAGAGGATAAATCAAACTCTATTAGATATGTTTCGATCTATGATGTGTCAAACCAATCTTCCATTACCATTTTGGGGCTATGCTTTAATGAGTGCAGCTTTCACCATTAACCGTGTTCCATCTAAATCAGTTATGAAGACACCACATGAGATGTAGAGTGGGAGGCATCCCACAGTGTCGTTCATGAGGATTTGGGGCTGCGATGTCTATGTAAAACATTTGGAATCAGACAAGCTAGGGCCTAAGTCGGACAAATGCAAATTTGTGGGATACCCTAAGGAAACTAAGGGATATTATTTCTACAATTCAACTGAGAACAAAGTTTTTGTTGCTCGGACCAGCGTGTTTCTAGAAAGAGAGTTTGTCTCTAAAGAAGCAAGTGGTAGGATTGTAGAACTTGAAGAAGTTCAAGAACCACAAAGCATTGATCCTACTATGGAACATGAGCAGGAATCACAAGATGTTGTGGAGCAGCCTGTTCAAGTAACACAAGAGCTTCGTAGGTCTAGTAGAGTGCGCCAGGATCCAGAGAGGTATGGACTTCTAGTGACTGATTCTGGTGACACGATGCTCATAGATGATGAGCCTAGTACCTATGAAGAGCCATAGAAGGGCCGGACTCTCAAAAGTGGCTTGAGGCCATGAAATCCTAGATGGAATCCATGTAAACCAACAAAGTATGGACTTTGGTGGAACCACCAGAAGGGGCACGCCCCATAGGGTGCAAGTGGGTCTTCAAGAAAAATATCGACATGGATGGTAATGTGATTACCAATAAGGGACGATTGGTGGGTAAAGGATTCAGACAGATTCATAGTATTGATTATGATGAAACCTTTTCACCAGTCGCAATGACCAAATCCATCCAAATCTTACTTCCTATTGCAGCATACTACGACTATGAGATTTGGCAAATGGATGTCAAAACAACATTCCTGCATGGGAATCTTCCCGAGGATGTGTACATGACACAACCATAGGGTTTTGAAGATCCAAAGCAAGCAAACAAAGTCTGCAAACTGCAACGATCCATTTATGGGTTGAAGCAAGCTTCTAGGAGTTGGAATTGACGTTTTGATGATGTAGTCAAAGAGTTTGGCTTCATCAGAAACGAAGATGATTCTTGTGTGTACAAGAAGGTTTGTGGGAGCTCTGTTTTTTTCTGGTCTTGTATCTGGATGACATACTACTCATTGGACACGACATTCCCATGCTGCAATCTGTTAAAGATCGGCTAGGAAAGTGTTTCTCAATGAAAGACTTAGGTGAAGAAGCCTTTATACTCGGTATAAAGATCTATAGAGATAGATCTAAAAGGCTGCTCGGCCTAAGTCAGAGTACATATATAGACAAGGTGCTGAAATGGTTCAGCATGCAAGATTCCAATAAGGGATTCTTGCCCATGTCACATGGAATCACTCTTTCGAAGAGTGGTTGTCCTTCCAATGAGATTGAGAAGGAACGCATGAGTAGATTTCCATGTGCCTGGGCCATAGGATCCATCATGTACGTCATGTTATGTACTAGACCAAATGTGTCATATGCATTGATTATGACAAGCAGATATCAGTCCAATCCAGGTGAGAGTCACTGAATTGCAGTGAAGAACATCCTAAAGTACTTGGGAAGAACTAAGGACGCGTTCTTGATATTTGGAGGTGAAGAAGAGTTGTGTGTAAGGGGTTACACGGATGCAAGCTTACAGACCGACATAGATGATTTCAGATCACAGTCGGGGTTTGTATTCTGCCTGAATGGAGCAGCGGTGAGCTGGAAGAGTTCCAAGAAAGAAATGGTGGTTGATTCCACAACAGAGGCTGAGTACATTGCTGCGAATGGCGCAGCAAAGGAAGCTGTTTGGATTAAGAAGTTCGTTACTGAGCTTGGTGTGGTTCTGAGCATTGCAGATCCAATAGAGTTGTATTGTGACAACACTGGGGCGATCTGGCAATCAAAGGAACCCAGGTCGCACCAGAAATCCAAGCACGTACTCAGGAAGTTCCATATTATTCGAGATATTGTCGAAAGAGGAGACGTTCGGATGTGCAACATTCCTACATATGAGAATCTGTCACATCCACCTACAAACCCGCTTGTTCAACACAAGCATGAAGGGCACACTAGGAGCATTGGCATACGAGATGCATCGGATTGGCTCTAGTGCAAGTGGGAGACTGTTAGAATAAGTAACATAGAGGCAATCTAGTTTAGTATAAATAATAAATTGGCTAGAATATTCATTGTATTATTTATTGAATATTTAATATAATGAAGTCCTTAGATTTACAATTGTGTATTTATATTAAATATCCCTAGTCCATTATAATGAGTAATGGGACAATCATCTATAGCCTAGTATCGGGTTGGATTGATTTGGAGATATCATGATCCAACACATGGGTATGCATTAGGAGTAATAGCATACTGGATTGAACCATCTCCGAGAAGGCTACATACAAGTTATGTAAAGTCACAAGTGCTTCTCGCGGTGCCAACGGTATTGTCATCCATATACTTTAAGTCACTAGATGTTCTAGTTGTGGAATATTGTGTTTTGTTGCGTCAAACACTACACCGTGATTGGGTAGCGTATTGGAAACAGTAGGAAGCAAGCATAGATATCGTAGTTATGTAAACAGAATTTTTCCCTCCCACATAACGGGAGCAAATATCCTAGGCCACTCGAGGGATAGTGCTTATAGAATGTCTGGTCAAACTCAAATAAATCAATATAGGATATTGATTTTATTTGCACGAATAAGGCTATTCCCATGATCGAGGAACTATGGATAGGATATACGAGTGTGACTTGTATGTCTCGTGTCCAATCCGGATATTGAGACTAAGGGATGAGACAATACTTGCACAAGATTTGTCATGATGACTATTTCTATTTGTTGGCTAGAATGGATGTCTTGCTAGAGGCTGTTCCATATAAGTAAATAGTTACTACCAACTAAATAGAACCTATGAGGTCACACGCCATATAGGGATGAACTAGACTTGGGAATTAATTAATATGATTAATTAATTAGAAGGATCAAGTCGCAACTACTTGCTAACTTAGTAGGACTAATATGCAAGTTGGACTAATTCGAACTTGAGTAGGATTAAGAGAGGGCCTTTATGTAGTAACAAGGAGTTGTTGGAGTATATAAAGGATGCTACTAGCTTCCTTCCCTACAAATTATGCTCATAACATACATTGATTAGGAGAGAAGGAAGGAGAGATCAAGACAACAAGGCTGAAGCCCCCCTTGCGTCCACCCTACCCGTCGGCCACAAAGAGAGGGTCGTCCCTCTCTCTTGGTGCTCCGTTGAGTGATTTCTTCATCCTCTTCCATTCATCCTAGCTAGCACAAGGCGTTTGGAAGATCTAGATCTCACCTCTAGGCGTGGATCAACCATAGAGTTGTGATACTTTTCGCGTTAGAAGTCATCAAGGAGACCTCCAAGGTACATAACACAAATCCTTTACCATCGTCATGATTTCTCTTCCTGTGATATATGGAGGGTCTTGATCGGATAAATTTATTTTTTTTCCGCTGCGTATCCATGATCGAAATCCTACACTCTTCGCCTAACCTCCTACCGCAACGGAAGATGATCTTTGTGATTGCTTGCTTTCACGTACTACCTCCGACGTCTTGCTCCCACCAATCTAGTGCGAATCTCGAGGACAAACACTAAGTTCCACCCCACGTTCCACCTCCTTGGATTTAGTTGGAGAGAGACTAGGGTTCTCTACAACTTGAAAATGAATCTAGACAGAGTATCCTTATTTAATAGACTAGCCTTATAATATGTAGGAGGCTGCCTTCTTATATAGGCAAAACTTCTCCTATGCTTGTGTGTACCAGAGAATCCTTTGAGGAGGACTCAATATACACCAAGAGCAAGGGATAGAAAGTACACGGAAAGAGTAGGGTGTGTGTAGGAAGATAGTAAGACAATGGTAACTGTGTGAGAGAGACAGAATTTTGGCAGAGCTTCCGCATATCTCAGGTGATTCGTCCTTGTATGGAAGGGTTAACGATCCTATATATAACGGACAATGTGACCGTTGTAGTGGGTTAATGCACCCATTAATGGCGGCTTAATTACCTTAACCATAACGGCACGTTCGTCCGCGTATATAGGAACCGTTACGCACTTTGTCCGCGTATACCGGAACCGTTATGAGGTTGACCGGGTTTATGGATCTCGTGCCATAAATCTCTCAAAGAAGTTACTAAGGGTCACGCGCGAGCTTGGTTGTCGCTCGCGCGCGACAGGACTCACTCTAGCCTCCAAACCACTAAGTCCCTACAAGTCCCGTGTGGTGGTATGCGTGTAGGGTTTTGATTCATGGATCGCGCAACGAAAGCATAATCAAACAAATAACCATGCAAAACCCTCCAAGGATCACAAGTCTAGATGCATAACGATAGTAAAGGTAAGAAATCATAAACACACCTTTGGGTTCTCCTTGATGACTTCAAACGCGAATAGTGTCACGTTCTCTATAGTTGATCCACGCCTAGAGTTGATCCTAGATCTCCCAAACTCCTTGGTGCTAGCCCGGAATAATAGGAGGGTGAAGGAATCACGCAAAACGAGACAAAAGAGGGGCTTCGGCCCTCTTTTTGGCCGACGGGGTGAGGGCGGCGGCAAGGGGGCGGGTCGGCCTCCTTGTTGCTTGCTCTCTCTCCTTTTGTTCTCTCCCACTCTTGTTATGTTCACTAATGAGCATAAGTTATGAGGAAGGAAGGAAGCAGGGTCCTTTATATAGTCCAACAACTCCTTGTTAACTACCTAAAGGACTTATTCTAGTCCAACTAGAATTCAATTTAGTCGCTTCCTTGCAAATTAATCCCTACTAAGTTTGCAAGGGTTTGCAAAGTGATCCTTCTAATTAATTAATCCAATTAATTAATTCTCAAATCTAGTTCAACTCTATATAGCGTGTGACCCCATAGGTTCTATCTAGTTGGTAGCAACTATTTGCTAATATGGAGCGGTTTCTAGCAAAACATCCATTCTAGCCAACTAATAGAATAGTCATCTAGACAACCTTTGTACAAGTAATTGTCTCATCCCTTTGCCTCCATATCCGGATTGAACACGAGACATACAAGTCACACTCGTATATCCAATCCACAGTTTCTCGATTCATGGGAATAGCCTTATTCGTGCAAATAACATCAATATCCTATATTGATTTATTTGAGTCTGGCCAGACATTCTATAAGCACTATCCCTCTAGTGGCCTAGGATATTTGTTCCCGTTATGTGGGAGGGGCAAATCCTCTCTACGTCCACTACGATCTCTAAGCTTGCTTCTCATTGTATCCAGTACACGCCTTTATAACTACCCAGTTACGGTGTAGCGTTTAACGCTACCAAGATCACAATGATCCACAACTAGAATATCTAGTGACTTCAAGTCTAAGGATGACAATACCATTGCACCGCGAGAAGCACTTGTGACTCAACATAACATGTATGTAGCCTTCTCGGAAATGGGTCAATCCAGTGCAACATTCCGCAATGCACACCTATGTGTTGGATCGTGATATCTCCATATCAATCCAACCCCATACTAGTCTATAGATGATTGTCCCATTAACCATTATACTTGACTAGGGATATTTAAGATAAACAACACAATTGTAAATCTAAGGACTTCATTATATTAAATATCCAATAAATAATAAATGAATTTTCTAGCCATATACAAATTCATACTAAACTAGATTGCCTCTAGGGCATCTATTCCCACAGTCTCCCACTTGCACTAGAGCCAATCTGGCGCATCTCGTATGCCCATACTCCTAGTGTGCCCTTCATGCTTCCACTGCGTGAGAGGCTTCGTAAGCGGGTCTGACAGATTATCATCTGTAGGAATCTTGCATATCCGAACGTCTCCTCTATCGATAATATCTCGAATCATATGAAACTTCCTGAGCACGTGTTTGGACTTCTGATGCGATCTTGGTTCCTTTGATTGCGCGATCGCCCCAGTGTTGTCACAGAACAACTCCACTGGATCCGCAATGCTAGGGACCACACCAAGTTCAGAAACAAACTTTCTGATCCAAACAGCCTCCTTTGCTGTGCCATTTGCAGCAATGTACTCAGCCTCTGTTGTAGAATCAGCCACCGTCTCTTGCTTGGAACTCTTCCAGCTCACCGCTGCTCCATTCAGGCAAAACACATATCCCGGCTGTGATCTAAAGTCATCTCTTTCGGTTTGGAAGCTTGCATCAGTGTAACCCCTTGCACGCAACTCTTCCTCACCGCCAAATATCAAGAAAGCATCCTTAGTTCTTCTCAAGTACTTTAGGATGTTCTTGACTGCAATCCAGTGACTCTCACCCGATTGGATTGGTATCTGCTTGTCATACTCAAGGCATATGACACATCTGGTCTAGTACATAACATGGCGTACATGATAGATCCTATGGCCGAGGCATAGGGAATCCTACTCATGCGTTCCTTCTCAATCCCATTGGAAGGACAACCACTCTTCGAAAGAGTGATTCCATGTGACATGGGCAAGAATCCCTTCTTGGAATCTTGCATGTTGAACCGTTTCAACACCTTGTCAATATATTTACTTTGACTTAGGCCTAGCAACCTCTTAGATCTATCTCTATAGATCTTTATACCGAGTATATAGGCTGCTTCCCCTAAGTCCTTCATTGAGAAACACTTTCCTAGCCAATCTTTCACAGATTGCAGCATAGGAATGTCGTTTCCAATGAGAAGTATGTCGTCCACATACAAGACCAGAAAAGCTACAGAGCTCCCACTAACCTTCTTGTAGACACAAGACTCATCTTCGTTTCTGATGAAGCCAAACTCTTTGACCACTTCATCAAAACGTCGATTCCAACTCCTAGAAGCTTGCTTCAATCCATAAATGGATCATTGCAGCTTACAGACTTTGTTGGCTTGCTTTGGATCCTCAAAACCCTCCGGCTGTATCATATACACGTCCTCGAGGAGATTCCCATAAAGGAATGCTGTTTTGACATCCATCTGCCAAATCTCATAGTCGTAGTATGCTGCAATTGCAAGTAGGATTCGGATGGATTTGGTCATAGCGACTGGTGAAAAGGTTTCATCATAGTCAATACCATGAATCTGTCTGAATCCTTTAGCCACCAATCGGCCCTTATAGGTAATCACATTACCATCCATGTCGATCTTCTTCTTGAAGACCCACTTGCACTCTATGGGCCGCGCCCCATCGGGTGGTTCCACCAAAGTCCATACTTTGTTGGTATACATGGATTCCATCTCGGATCTCATGGCTTCCAGCCACTTCTGAGATTCTGGGCCACTCATGGCCTCCTCATAGGTAGTAGGCTCATCATCTATGAGCATTGTGTCACCGGAATCCGTTACGAGAAGTCCATACCTCTCGGGTTCCCGCACTCTACTAGATCTACGAAGCTCTTGTGTTACCTGAACAGGTGGCTCCACAACCGCTTGTGATTCCTGTTCCTGTTCCATAATCGGTTCAGTGATTTGTGGTTCTTGAACTTCTTCAAGTTCTACATTCCTCCCACTTGCTTCTTTAGAGACAAACTCTCTTTCTAGAAACACGCTGGTCCGAGCAACAAACACTTTGTTCTCGGTTGGATTGTAGAAATAGTATCCCTTAGTTTCCTTAGGGTACCCCACAAATTTACACTTATCCGATTTAGGCCCTAGCTTGTCTGATTGTAAACGTTTTACATAGACATCGCAGCCCCAAATCCTCATGAACGACAGTGTGGGACGCCTCCCACTCCACATCTCATATGGTTTCTTCATGACTGATTTAGATGGAACACGGTTAATGGTGAAAGCTGCACTTAATAGAGCGTAGCCCCAAAATGACAATGGAAGATCGGTTTGACACATCATAGACCGAACCATATCCAATAGGGTTCGATTCCTCCTCTCGGACACGCCATTCCATTGTGGCGTTCCGGGTGGAGTGAGTTGGGACACGATCCCACACTCTCTAAGATAGTCATCAAACTCTTGGCTCAAGTATTCTCCTCCACGATCCGATCGTAGAGCCTTGATACTTTTGCCAAGTTGCTTCTCTACTTCATTCTTGAATTCTTTGAACACTTCAAAGGATTCGGATTTTGCCCTCATAAGGTACACAAATCCATATCTACTGTAATCATCAGTAAATGTAATGAAGTAGACATAACCACCCCTGGCAGGCGTGGCGAATGGCCCACGCACATCGGTATGTATGAGCGCCAATTGCTCACTAGTCCTCTCACCTTTCTTATTGAAAGGGGATTTTGTCATTTTTCCCAATAAACAAGCCTCACATGTCTCATATGATTCAAAATCAAATGAGTCTAGTAATCCATCCTTATGGAGTCTAGATACACGATTCTCATTTATGTGGCCTAAACGACAATGCCATAAATAAGCAGGATTTAAATCATTTATTTTAATCCGCTTGGTATTAATGTTGTAGACAGGATTGCTCAGATCAAGGACATAAAGTCCATTAAATAATTGCGCACTAAAATAGTGAATATTATTCAAATAAAAGGAACAACATTTGTTCTTTATTGAAATAATAAAACCTTCCTTGTCCAAACAAGAAATAGAAATAATGTTTCTGCTCATGGCAGGCACAAAATAGCAATTATTTAATTCTAAAACTAATCCTGAAGGCAGAGATAGCTCGCACACGCCTATGGCCAACGCAGCAACCTTTGCTCCATTCCCAACGCGCAGATCTACCTCCCCTTTAGCCAATCTTTTACTTCTCTTTAGATCCTGCATATTTCGACAAATATGAGATCCACATCCAGTATCTAATACCCATGATGTAGAGACAGTTAAATTGACATCTACAACAAAAATACCTGGTGGTGGTGGAATCACTATTCCAAGCCTCTTGTCCTCCAGATATTTTGGGCAGTTCCTCCTCCAGTGTCCAGGTTGACTACAGGAGTGACACTCACCCTTAGTCACGACCTTGGCAATGCCACCAACAGGCTTAAGGGCTTGTTCCTTGGACTTGGCAACTGACTTGCTTTTGCCCTTGGAGGAAGAGGCAAACCTTTTCCCCTTTCCTTTCTGCACCATCATAATGGCCTTGCCCTTACCCTTGTTGATGCTCTGTTCAGCCGTCCTCAACATGTTGAGCAAATCTGGCAGTGGTTTAACGATCTCGTTCATGTTATAGTTCATAATGAACTGTCCATAACTCTCGGGCAACGATTGCAACACGAGATCGGTTGCCAACTCTTGGCCGACCGGGAACCCAAGCCGGGCGAGATTCTCCAAGTACCCGACCATTCGGAGTACATGGGGTCCCACCGGGTTCCCTTCTTCCAGATGACATTTGAACAGTGCCTTTGAGACCTCATACCTCTCTACCCTCGCCTGCTCTTGGAAGAGCTGCTTTAGATGTTCGATCATATCGACATCATTCATGTTTTCGTGTTGCTTCTGAAGCTCAGAAGTCATGGTGCAAAGCATTAGGCAGGCCGCATCATTAGCGTCATCAACACGCTTTTGATACGCCTTTAAGGCAGCAGGTGTCTGGTTCTCTGGACCTTCTGGAACATGCTCCTCTATTGCGTACAGTTTCTTCTCTTGCTTGAGAACAATTCTCAAGTTTCTGTACCAATCAAGAAAGTTGGTTCCAGAGAGCTTGTCCTTCTCAAGGACAGATCGTAGGGAATGTTGTGAACTCGATGAGTTGTTTGCCATTTGGTATTCTACAAAAAGGAAAATACGCAAGTTTTAGTATTTGTGAATTTTTGGCTATATTTAATAATGGCTAGTTTATTAAATATAGCTCCCACTATTTTTCTACGGATTAATAACCCTCAAGATATTAATGCGGAAAATATCCTTATATTTTCTAGTGGGCCAAGATCCATCTTTCATCTCCTTATGAGCTTGCTTTGGCATGTCACCCATAATTTGACTACTTTAGGTAGGAACAATTCCAATTGCATCCCATATGCAACTCTTGGTTCAATCGGGCAAATAACTCCTTATTTATCCATCCATATGGATAATCCCAATTGATTGCCTCTAGGTTTCTTAATCAAATTAATAGCCTAGTTGTGTTCAACCTCTTATCTAAACAATTGCACATTGTTACGTGCCATTGCATTCCATCATTATGAACCAAGTCGCCATGCTTTGGCACGCACGAACTTGATAAATAATGATGATAATGAGTGTTTAAATAACGAGAAGGCAAGAACACAATATTTAAAATTTGAGGGATTTTAAATCAATTTTTAATTGTTTTTGTTGATCAATATCAACTAATCTATCTATTTGAGTTTGGGCACAACTCCAAATAATAGATCCGGGTTGTCTAATTATCTTATTATCCTAATTGCATGCATCATCCATACACCAACCACACAAATAATAAGACAATAAATAAACAACCACATAACAGAAATTAAACGTGATGTTGATATGGCCTTTTCTAGACTAAGATAATTCCAAGCCAATGGAATTATCTATGAACCCTAAGAAAACACATCTCCATGCGTCTTGATCTTTTTGTCCATCCTTCATAGTCATGTGGAATGCTCCATGCTCCATGCTCCATCTTTTGTGGCTTCTTTGGTTTTGGGCTTCTTTTCTCCATTCTTGGCTAACAATCTACTTTATCTAGCACTAGTTTATATCTATACTAAATAAAATAAATCTCACAAGTTGAGAAAAAAAATGGCACGCTGGCCATAAAACCCTAATTAATTATTACAATTAATTGATCAGCTCGCAGGCCGTAAAACCAAACCACAAAATTAAACATCCACATCAAACCACATCATAAGGCCATATCCAATCACCATGCGATTTGCACATAAACAGTTAAAATCCAATTTTAACGCGCTTGGTCAATTTTAATTGATTTTAGAATTTCTAGGGTTAAAACGGTCCATGGGCCTAACAATCCAATTGTCCGGGCCCATTAATGTGAACCACAAGGCCCTAGGGCCGGCCCGGCCCAAAACCCGCAAGCTAGGCCCGCGGGTTAGGGCCGCCCGGCCCCTTAGGGCGGCCAAGCTTGGGCGGCAAGCAAGGGGGCGGTCCCTAGGGGGGCCGAACCTCCTCTTGGGGGTTGTTTCCAAAACAACTCCCTTGCTTGGAGCCCAAGTTTGGTTGTTTCCTTGTTTTGGGAGAACTCCTTCTTCCCAAGGATGCCCAAACCCTAGATCTAAGATCCTAAAATTTCTCAAACTCACCAATTCATGCATCCAATGCAAAAATTGGACCTTGTTATGAGTAATTATTGACAAATTGCATCCCATGCTTTATTTGTCTTGTTTTACGCGATAAACAATCAAATTAAGGTATAAAACAACAAGAATGTAACACATAAACTACGTTTATGCTCTATAACCTGGCTCTGATACCACTGTAGGGTTTTCATTCATGGATCGCGCAACGGAAGCATAATCAAACAAATAACCATGCAAAACCCTCCAAGGATCACAAGTCTAGATGCATAACGATAGTAAAGGTTAGAAATCATAAACACACCTTTGGGTTCTCCTTGATGACTTCAAACGCGAATAGTGTCACGTTCTCTATAGTTGATCCACGCCTAGAGTTGATCCTAGATCTCCCAAACTCCTTGGTGCTAGCCCGGAATAAGAGGAGGGTGAAGGAATCACGCAAAACGAGACAAAAGAGGGGCTTCGGCCCTCTTTTTGGCCGACGGGGTGAGGGCGGCGGCAAGGGGGCGGGTCGGCCTCCTTGTTGCTTGCTCTCTCTCCTTTTGTTCTCTCCCACTCTTGTTATGTTCACTAATGAGCATAAGTTATGAGGAAGGAAGGAAGGAGGGTCCTTTATATAGTCCAACAACTCCTTGTTAACTACCTAAAGGACTTATTCTAGTCCAACTAGAATTCAATTTAGTCCCTTCCTTGCAAATTAGTCCCTACTAAGTTTGCAAGGGTTTGCAAAGTGATCCTTCTAATTAATTAATCCAATTAATTAATTCCCAAATCTAGTTCAACTCTATATAGCGTGTGACCCCATAGGTTCTATCTAGTTGGTAGCAACTATTTGCTAATATGGAGCGGTTTCTAGCAAAACATCCATTCTAGCCAACTAATAGAATAGTCATCTAGACAACCTTTGTACAAGTAATTGTCTCATCCCTTTGCCTCCATATCCGGATTGGACACGAGACATACAAGTCACACTCGTATATCCAATCCACAGTTTCTCGATTCATGGGAATAGCCCTATTCGTGCAAATAACATCAATATCCTATATTGATTTATTTGAGTCTGGCCAGACATTCTATAAGCACTATCCCTCGAGTGGCCTAGGATATTTGCTCCCGTTATGTGGGAGGGGCAAATCCTCTCTACGTCCACTACGATCTCTAAGCTTGCTTCTCATTGTATCCAGTACACGCCTTTATAACTACCCAGTTACGGTGTAGCGTTTAACGCTACCAAGATCACAATGATCCACAACTAGAATATCTAGTGACTTCAAGTCTAAGGATGACAATACCATTGCACCGCGAGAAGCACTTGTGACTCAACATAACATGTATGTAGCCTTCTCGGAAATGGGTCAATCCAGTGCAACATTCCGCAATGCACACCTATGTGTTGGATCGTGATATCTCCATATCAATCCAACCCCATACTAGTCTATAGATGATTGTCCCATTAATCATTATACTTGACTAGGGATATTTAAGATAAACAACACAATTTTAAATCTAAGGACTTCATTATATTAAATATCCAATAAATAATAAATGAATTTTCTAGCCATATACAAATTCATACTAAACTAGATTGCCTCTAGGGAATCTATTCCAACAATGCGAGGGCCCTGTCTCGCAGCCCCCACGTGGATCAGCACGGGTGGTGATCCTGTGTGTGTGGAGCACAGCTAGGTGTTCTGGATGGTCGCCACGTGGCTAAGATCTACTTGTCTAGAATGCACTATCTACATTAGCCCCCTTTCTGCGCGTGAAGAGCAACCTAGCCGGATAGGCTTCAATGCGCAGGAACCAATGCACGCGTCGCTGCCACGCACCAATTCAAATACACGCAAAATCAGCCCCCGTACGTGCCATTATGACCTAGAATCCCTAGAGTCGTGCCGTCTGTTCTTTTAGGGTTTTAGGCGTGACGTCAGCTCGTCCTGTGATTGCGTGATTCGACGATGACGGTTGCGATTCGACTACTGAAAGGACGCGACTCCTCATTGTTCTTGAATAAATACTCTATGCCCTCCATTGTTGCAAAGCATCACTTCTCTCTCTAAAGTGAATGATACCCGGAAGCCTTCAAAAGCAGATTCAAGTAATCAACCATCAATTCGTCCTTTTCAATCGTCTTCTTCAACTTGCTTCACCAAAATAAGGTTGGCTTTGCTCAGTTCCATTAATGTACTCAAATATCCTTTGAACTGTCTTGGATCTGTAAACCCATAGCTATTTGGAATATATCGTTTATTGAGAACTGAAAAAGAGGCTCTTTCTTAAACCCAGAACTGATTGAATCACCAGATTGAGATGATTTCGAATGATGAACTTTTCTGAAATTCTGAGATTCTAAACCAAGAACTGATTCCAAACTGTTCATCTTCTTCTAACAAACCCAAATTTCTTCCTGAATCTGAACTGAAATTTAAACTGAGTGGGTATATTTCTCCCCCCCCCCCCTTTTTCTTGCTTTTCTGCAAGAATGGCCAAGACAAAAGGATCTAAATGTGTACCAGAGAATCCTTTGAGGAGGACTCAATATAGACCAAGAGCAGGGGATAGAAAGACACGGAAAGAGTAGGGTGTGTGTAGGGAGAGAGTAAGACAATGGTAACTGTGTGAGAGAGAGAGACAGAATTTTGGCAGAGCTTCCGCGAATCTCACGTGATTCGTCCTTGTATAGAAGGGTTAACGATCCTATATATAACGGAGAATGTGACCGTTGTAGTGGGTTAATGCACCCATTAATGGCGGCTTAATTAGCTTAACCACAACGGCATGTTCGTCTGCGTATATAGGAACCGTTACGCACTTTGTCCGCGTATACCGGAACCGTTATGAGGTTGACCGGGTTTATGGAGCTTGTGCCATAAATCTCTCAAAGCAGTTACTAAGGGTCGCGCGCTAGCTTGGTTGTCGCTCCCGCGCGACAGGACTCACTCTAGCCTCCAAACCACTAAGTCCCTACAAGTCCCGTGTGGTGGTATGCGAGGGCCCTGTCTCGCAGCCCCCACATGGATCAGCGCGGGTGGTGATCCTGTGTCTGTGGAGCACAGCTAGGTGTGCTGGATGGTCGCCACGTGGCTAAGATCTACTTGTCTAGAAAGCACTATCTACAGTTTGCAACTAAACCCCTAGGGTTTAAGCATTTGCTATTAACCCCTCTAGATTTGTGCCTTAGTGAAACTAACCCCATAAGGTTATGATATTTGCATTGAGCACCCCACATGGGCGCACCAAAAGCTAACAAAACTCAACGAAGCCACACACTAAAGCCACGCACTGATTGTGTTTCAAAAGCAACCTAACCCACACTTTACTTTTAATTAACAACTTTTGTCAAGCCCAACAGCTTGTATTTGTGCGGCAATCACGTGACCTGTGAGCAACTCAAGTAAAGAATGGAGTAGTGGTTACCTCTGTTCCTCGACAGTGTAGAGAATCACGAAGAGGTGACGATCACGCTGAAGAAGGCAGCTAGTATAGAGAGGAGCGCTAGAGCAGCGACAGATTGCAGAGAGAGAGAGATCAGGGGAGGTCGCGGCTATTGAGTGTGCTGTAGAGGATGATAATGCAGAGACAATCGCCGGTGGGAGAGAGGTATGCGACCAACGACGGTGAGGCAGGCAGTGGTGGCTCTCGACTTTCCGGCAAGGAAGACGATGATGCCTGGAAGGAAGAACCTGGTGAGAGCTAGGGCTCTGATACCATGTAAGATTGTGGGAAAGTCCTCAATGGGACCCGATGTATTATTTCGGTATATATTAATATACAGGAATGATATTTACATATAAAACCCTATACTTTTATGTACTTATATCATGGCTTATACTAACATCATCCCAAGGGAGAAACTCGCATATCCTGCAATTCAACGAGCACCTTTTCTTTACATACCTGCTTCCGCCGATTATTTTCAATGCCGGGTTCCAAGTGAAGAAAAAAAACTTCTTCAAGAACTTCATGCCTATCATGGTGTACGGTGTAGTTGGGACGCTAGTATCGTTCACCGCTATATCCGTTGGTGCGTCAAAGTTGTTTAACATTCTGCATATCGATGATTTCATAGATGTTGGTGATTATGCTGCAATGGGAGCGATCCTATCTGCAACAGATTCAGTTTCCACGTTGCAGATCCTTAACCAGGACGAGATGCCTCTACTTTATAGCCTTGTTTTTGGCGAAGGGGTAGTGAACGATGCGACATCTGTTGTAATCTTTAACGCGATCAAGAAGCTCGACGTGGTGTCTAGTCTGCATTCTGGAACAACTCTGTTAAAATTCCTAGTTAGCCTTCTGAGTTTATTAGTCCCCAGCACCTTACCTGGAATTATAATCGGCCTTGTATCCGCATTCATCATAAAGAAATATTTCACCACGACCAAGCATTGGGAAGTTGCTCTTTTGACTATCATGGCTTACCTTTCATATCTCATTGCTGGGCTGTTGGACTTGAGTGGCATTCTCGCTGTTTTCTTCTCTGGAATCGTCATGTCGCATTATACCTGGCATAACATGTCTGAAATTTCAAGAGTAACTACTAAACACGGATTCACGACAATGTCTTTCATTGCAGAGATGTTCTTTGCGTGGGTATGGAGGCCCAAGACGTCGAAAATTGAATATTGGTAACCAACAACCCTGGGAAATCATTGGGTGCGAGCGCGATACTGCTTGCGCTAGTTCAACTTGGGAGGGCAGTTTTTGTGTTTCCGCCATCTTTTATGATCAACTTGACCAAGAGGAGGTCTGAAAAGATCAGTTTCAAGCAACAATTCATGATCTCGTGGTCTGGTCTTATGCGAGGAGCGGTGTCCATGGCGCTTGCGTATCATCAGTTCACGAAATTGACTATCGTATTATGCGCCCTGTGTTTGGTGGAAGCCCCTCTTTGGTTGGATTTGTTGACTCATAAAGTTTAATGTCTTGGTTATTTCAATAGCTGGGGTTTGAGTATGTTGTTAATGTGTATTATAGGTAGATGACTCATACATGACCAAATATTTCAACTTTTAGCCTTGTCTCTCTATTTCTTGTTCAAATTTTAGCCATGGTCCTTCCTAGTGGTTGCTGTTTCCCACATGAAAGAGCTGCTATATCTCTGCACTGCAGGATTTAAACAGAAAGAACAATGTCTTGGAGTGTGTCATATGTATATCTGAGGCAGAAATATCAAAATATTCTGAAATTCTTAATGCCTTTTTTTAAAACAAACCAGTAGCATAAAATAACGAAAGAGTGTCCCATGCGACGAGGAAGAATCATGAAAAGTTGATAATCCACATCGACACAGAAGAGAAAAGCAAAAAGAAGCTTCTCAACTGATGTAATTGACAATAAACTACGTTAAGCCTTAACACATTAACTGTGACTACTACGATTCAACCGTAAGTACAAGAATCGTCCTTGAATTTGATCGAATTGGTTGTGGTGGAGTCGACAACCAAGGAACAAGAGATGTGTTTTTGGTACTTTGTTTTCACAAGCTTGCCCACTAAATTCCCACGTGATCGTATGCCAAACTCTAACCTCAAAGGTATACCCCCATCAGCATCTGACAATGCTGCTATGCTTGGTCCGGCACCATAAAGGGGCACATTGTTGCCTTGAAGGTTCACGTACATGATCCGTAAGCTCATTCTTGGTTGATAATATTCCCTCAACTAAGATCACAGATGCCCATCAGTGAACTATCAGATACCAAATAAGAAGCCTAAGGACAGCATTTCTGTATCTACAATTCTACAAGTATCAACTGACAACATTTCATCAGGTATATGCAAACATCTATTCATCACTTTCTTACTTGTGGCAGTATAAAATTTCTGCTTCAAGTGAAGTAGTCAAAGAGAGTTCTAAATAACGGTTACTATTTGCGATTGAAACCAAAAGACAATACTACCAAGGATTCAAAGTCTAAAGGATCTCTCACCTGGCCAGTCGCAACTGTGAGATCGGAATAATAAAGATGGAGCGGGGTTGAGCTGATGTGAATGCCAAAGAATGTAGCTGGATTGAATATAATCAACTCTAACGAACAGTTGACTGTCACTAACTTAGTCGGAACGCCTGAGTAGTCTGATCCTTGACCAAAGGAGAAACTATTCACTGTCAAGCTCTGCAAGACACGAGTCCCATGTAAGAACATGTTCAGTCATCAGGATATAAGAGTACTCAGAAACATTTTGTAATGCAAAGATTTCAAGGAACACAAAATTGAAGTTGCAGACTGAAATTTAAAGAAAATCAAGCCAACATGTTCAATATCTATCGTAACAGTACTAGTAGTAGTTGTCATTCCTCTTTGAAGTTTACACTATTTGACGGTGATGATGTTTCACTATTTTCGTACCTCCAAAACGACCTGGGGTTTGTAAGGCCGGCTGGCGGTCCAGAGGAAGAAACAGAACAAGGAGAAGAGGGCAATCAACCCAAGAGCCCAGCGGCAGCGCCTGGCAAACTCTTGGTTGAAATAGACGTGCTCCCTTTGAGGCCTGTTGTCGCACTCCGGCCAGCCCCGTTTGCGGTTGAACTTCCTGTAGATACCCGAAACGCGGCTCCCCGAGGAGGAAGCCAGCGTCGAGGAATGCATGGGCGAATCCATGGGGCTGTTGGAGGCCGGAGAGCCCTGGGAGCTGGGAGGGCTCAGGACGGTGTAGCACTTTGTTTTCGGGGACGAGGCCGAGCACGGACTCCTCACCTCCCCCCAATCGCACTTGCCTCCTTCCATCATCATCTCCGGCATTCGATCGATATCTATCTGCATTTTCCAACAACAATCAGTCGTGAATGGTTACATTTTCTCAACCCAAATCAAAGAAAGACCCCATGCAGTTCACCAC
This sequence comes from Linanthus parryae, assembly GCA_023055425.1. Classification (NCBI taxonomy): domain Eukaryota; kingdom Viridiplantae; phylum Streptophyta; class Magnoliopsida; order Ericales; family Polemoniaceae; genus Linanthus; species Linanthus parryae. The sequence continues at coordinate 8,201,802 of JALGPY010000009.1, read as the reverse complement.
TCACACAATTATTTACCAGACTAACCTCCCTCCTCAGGACTGTAAAGTTTTAGATCGTCGAATCCGTTTTGTCTGTTCTGTGTGGTAACTCAGAAGAAGAAGAAGCAAATCGACGTGACTAAACTACTAGACACGTCATTCATTGGCATGAGTAAATCATCTTCATCGCAATAGGTATTGGGATTATTTTTAATTTTTTGTTTTGTTCAGGGCGTAATAATTTTGGAGGAAGAAGTGTTCAAGATCACACACAATGGAGGGGGGTACGCAGTCAGTGACCCGAAAAACGTGGATACTTTGGAGGAGTTGACAGTTGATTAGGACTCTGTTAGTAGAGACTACTGATATGATATGATATGGTTCCAAATCCTGACACTTACAACACTGCGCAATCCACGGTCATCTCTTGGCGTGGGCAACCAAACATTAAAAGATAGACTATTTATCAGGTGCTTCAGGAGTATCGTGTAGTAAATTGTTTTTCTTTGAGAGCGATACTTTTCACAGAATTTGAGTGATGGGACGCGCACGTAAAAGCTCTACTGAGCAGGAGGATGGACCAGGATGCTAGACTGTCACTCATGATAGAGCGTCCAACGCCATCAACCTTCAAAACAATAATTATTTTTGGACACACCGAATCCCCCATTTAAACGAGTCGGAGTCAAATGCTGACGAAATGTAATCCGCGAGGAGGAAGTAGTGAAAGCCCATTACTGGCTAGTGGCCACTAACGCCATCTAAGGTTTGCACCATCACAAGTAACAGTCTTCACACACCCGTCAATGCCACGAGAAAATATTAAATATAGATATGGGTGATGTGGTATCACGGAGCACTTTAATTGGTTGATAATATTAATTCTACGATTTTCAGCGTATCAATATATGAAAATAACAATTTTCATTGTATCAATGTAAGGAGATGATTACATAATCAACCAATTAAAAGTGTTCCGTGATACCACATCATCCCTATCCCCGTGATATTCAATATCTTCTCGACTGGATACAAATAAGTGATTGAGTTTAATCAGAAAAATCAAAATGGTAACAAACACAATGAATGAAACCAGAAGCACCCCAATCCTGCAAAGTAAATGTATCCGCTTCTCAGTAGCCCTAAATTCCAAAGAGTCAGCAACACATAATGTTCCGTGGTAGTTATTGGACCTCCAATATAACGTATTCGCATTGCAATTTACATTTTTAGTAAGTGATGGTTATTCGAAACCCTAATTGAATGTCACGGCATTGCAGATTACCTTGTATGTGAACAAGCGAAAGACGTGTGGAAGTCGTCAGTTCAGAGTATGAAAGCTTCAGTTGTTGCAAGCGAATCTCTTCTCGCTATACCTAAACACATGACCAAAACAGACCTAAATGTTTTCAAGTCACGGGTCAGCCTGGCACGATCTATATGCAAGGCATCCTCTATAGGTCTCTATGTTACAAAAGAGGCACTTGGAAATTGGTAACACTTATATATGCAATTGAGTCTTCGAGAGAGAACAAAAAAAAATGTGAATCCTGCTCCTAGAGTGAAGAGCTAGTAATAAACACATCTGAAACTGTTCCCTTTTGAAAGGATCCTTGATTCACGTAGTTGGTACCTTCAGGTAAAGGATGCAGTGTCGAGGGTTTGAGTCATGTAACCAGACGTGAAAGGGCAAAACAACCAGTTCGAGCCGAACAGACAACAAAATACAAGAAACCCAACTATATTTCCATATAAGCATTACATTCCTACATTGTAAATTGGAATCAATATTACATATACCACGAGTTTGAGACACTGAGCTACATATTTTCAAGATACCGATGGGTACAGATGGTGTCGCCATTTGTAGAAACTCAACCTCAACCAAATAGAAGCCTCTCAGATATATATTCCTCATTTGTTCTCAGCTTTTGTCAGACCCTACTTCTATCGACATGAATATTTCGTGTATCCAGCGTTGACAGGACTTGCGGCATCGACATGCCACCAGACACCACAATTTCTGCAAGGGAGGTCAAAATTTAGACTATCATAATGTCATTCAAGCTTCATTTGAGTTTGAAGCTTGCAAGATATAAGAGTATTTGCTTACCAATTCCTTCCCGCACAGAAAGATTGGGTCTGATAACTTCATTGGAGTTCACCAGAAATATATCACCAATGTAAAGGTGATTCGTTGGAACGTATACACAGCATAGGTCCTCGTCACCTGCATAACTCTGAAGTTGAAGCACATATGTCAGTGGAATTAGAGAATACAGGAAAGACAGCAAATAGGAAAAGATAATTTCATATCAGATACTAACAGATAAAATTTGTTGAAGTAGGCAGGCGCCTAGTTATACGAATCACCAATAAAGGTGCTCCTTTAACAGTTTCAGAATGTGGAAGAACATCAAAATAGAGAAAAGTAAATGTGGGTATACAACTTCATACTCTTGCAGATATGGTAAAAGACAATTCGACCCCCTTTGTTTTGACAGAGACAGTGAACCCACTCATTGTTCAGCAAAAGGCATTATGCCCCCTTGTAACAGATAGACACTAAAGGAGATGGGGGAAAGACTACCGTACCCCCAACCAATGAGATGATTCATTATCCCTTCTCCACCTTCTTCCTCTTTTATCTTTCTCTGTTGAACAGGCCCCCACGCCCAAGATCCACCCTTTGGAATATTAGACCAACCACCTCACTCTGAAAAAATTAAGGCCTTTGTTCCAGCCGTACCATAGATCTTGGAATTCCAACGATCCGCTGTAGGATATGAAGAGGAGGGGCTGGAATTCGAGCAGCCATGGATTCGGACTAACTTATGACGACGATGATGCACATTCACTGAGAAGAATATGACGATGATGGAGAAAGGAGGAAAAGCAAGTACAGAAGATAATGGGTAGTAACTGGAAGGTCTCGAGTTGTCAGTGCCATAGTGTTCGATTCAGATTTGGATCAGGATGAGATCGGACATCAAGCTTCGGAGGTTGCTATGTTTCTCTGTTCACTGGTTTTGGATGTGGGTCATCTTTTTGTGGCTTATAGAACTAGTAACAAGAAGGAAGTTATGGTTCTACAAGATCGATGTGATGCGTTAATTCCCCAAATCTCTCTCTACCGAACCAGCCCTAGGGCCGAAATTTGGGGCTCCAAATATAGGATTTGTTCCGTCTCCCACCTCCTCGACTAGATAGATCTGTCATGGATGTGTTTTCTCACCCTTAATTGGATGAGTCTTCTTCTTGCTGGGTATTGAATTGAACGGTTCTAATTTAGGTGTTTGATAATGGTTGTTGGCTGTAATTGGGGTTGGTGATCTCCCCGGTTAGGAACATGTGAGATTACAGAGAATCCGATCATTCGAGTGTACGTGAATGGGTGAATTCAATTGCATTTAACACACCTAATCAAAGTATTGAACCAGTGAATGTGTGGGCATCATAAAGCTAACACTTTTCTTGGTATAGGTGGCGTTGTTATTAGTTGTAGTGCTCCGAGTTTATAGCATCATAAAATGTGTATAAACTTGGAGATAATGTTTTCTAGTATGATAGAGAGTTACTTAGCTTCGAGAATTAACTACAAAGAAATGGGTACTTAAAAGATGAATATTTATTATGATTCGTGCCAACTTGTGATTAATTTTGTAAAATGGCTAAATAGTTATTTTCACATAAGTTGGGAATGATATTAAATAGAGATTTAGTTGGAAGTTTTAAGACCTACTTGGACACTTCTGCATCAAGAGTGTCCTACAACACTTGCTAAAATGCATGCCATTACCTCCACTTTGTTTGGAGAAAGTATTCACTGGGGCTATATCCACCACCTGGCATTCCTGCGTGGTGGGACATGCCAACCAAACAAACACACAAAAATTCCATCAAACTAATGCACATTTATTAAATTCTGATTGAGGTGCCCACCTCGCCGACATGCCACACTGGTAGGGCTAGCCCCAATGGATACTTTCTCCTTTGTTTGACACATAAATCTCCATGAGGTAAAAACCTCTAGAGTGTCTCAAACAAGCCAAAGATGCTTTCATTTCTGAAAACTTCACCACACAAAGAAGAGAGAGAGAGAGAGAGAGAGAGAGAGAGAGAGAGAGAGAGAGAGAAAAGAAGCGGGAGAAAAATAAATAAGTTAGAAGAAACATAGAAACAAATGGAGGAAAGGAACTCCAACTTGATTTATACCTTGGAGAATCAAGGAGTATGCTTAGGAAGATCGCCAAAGTAAAGAAAGATGGAGAATCCCCCAAGAGAGGTAGAAAGGTTACAATACTCTATTCTTATGAAACTTTTAAAAAATATATCCCCAATGCCTAAATTTTGGAAAATTCAGTTTTAGAATGCATGTTCGTCATGTTAGTCCTGTGAAAACTCTGGACTCTTACTCAATGTGTGTTTGGAGAAGCAAAACAGGGAATTGAGATGTTGAGGAATTCCCTTCCAGGAATATGTCAACTGCAGATGAAGTGTTTCATAAGATCTAAAGTGCATACTTAAACTACTCTAAAAGTAGTGAATTTGGGATATATTAGACATCTGAATACTACATACACCCCATAAAAATTAGAGCTCAAAGTGAATTAGTATTGGTACCGAAATAGGTTCTCTTCAGAAAAGTCTACTACCATCTAGTGCTCTGTTTTCCTATTTTTATATACTTAGAATTTTTAGAGTTGTCAAGAGTTACGGTAAGCCGGCGCGATTTTTTATTTTCTTCGGTTACAGTCCGTTTCAGGTTACTTTTCGCGCCGCTAGGCTGGTTAGGAAGTTCAACATATCTATAACCGGCCCGGACCACTACTAACTCGGTCCCAGGCCGGTTTAGGCCCTTCTAGGTTCGGTTACGGTTTTGGTCCAGGCGGTTTGGGTGGGCCGGTTTACTGGTTAACCACGCATATCTTCATTTCATATCTGCCATGGATATATCGATTATGATAACAAGTCACATGATAATTCATAGGTATTTATAAAAACCAACAATTATCTAGCCATACCGGGCTAGATCTAGGCAACATGAGCATGTCAACATTCACCACTCGCAAGTATTAGAATTAGAACATCACGCATCCATAAACATATATTGCGTCATAGACTACGACACTACGTACATGTAGTAGTAGTACTCGTATGATCCAAGTAAATCAAACAATATCATCCATACTCGAACCTTTGTAGCTAGTTTTCAGTTTTTCACTACTAACCGAATTTGTACTCTAAGATAGTATCAATTTTTCTTTACTTCAAACATTCAAGCTTGTTAAGGGATTATTTCATAAATCAAACAGAAGGGGTGAAAGTTTGGCAATATGAGGGGTGCGAGTGTCTTTGTCTCAAAAGTCACGGTGTCCGCGGAGGTGATTGGCCGGGTTGGAGGCCCAGTGGGGGAAGGGACCGGGCCAGGTTGAGGAATGTTAGCCCGCACGATTGCGGGCCCTGAACCCACGAAAAGGGTTGAGGGACCGGGCTGGGCAAATATTTATATTTTTTATTAGATATAATGTATTTATATATTATATGTATATTTGACTCAATTTATAGTTAGAATATATAATATGTTTATATATTATTTAGCTTATTTTCTTCTTCCAAAATTATCCATAAAGCTTTATGGGGGGTAAAAAAGTCGTCTTCAAAAAACTACACCGGATGGACAAGAAAGCCCCTCCAACTAGCCAGCCATTTAAAAAAAATGGGTCAAAAACGTAAAAGAAATATTACTAGCCGTTTTTAAATAAATAAATAAATAAATAAAATTGGCTGTTAATTTTTCGAGGCCGAACCGGTACAATGGGGGAGGAGGTGGACTGAGGCGGGTTGGGGCCAAACGGAGGGGGTCGGGGCGGGCTGGTTAGGGGGAGGGAGGGGGCCGGTCCGGGGCCTGGATAGGGGAGAATAGTGCGGGCCGGTCTGGTTTAACAGTGGGGCGGCCCCTTTGACGACTTGACTCAAAACTTAGGGGTGCAAGTGTCTTTTACCATTGCAGATGTGCTAGTTTTCTTTACCTTTTTTTTGTCCAACGGTTTTCTTTACCTAATAATCTAAGGAAAAATGGATAAGCCCATTGAAACACAATTTCAAATTTGGGAGTATTACGATTCATGCAGAAACATAATTTTATATTTTTTAATAAAGCAGTAACAGGTTAAAAGTTATTTGAAATGAAAATTGGTAAGAAACATTTATTACCAAGGCACAAAATGTTGAATTGAAGCTACCAATATACCTTTACCCACCTACGACACATGGATTGTTAGCACCTTTTCTACTGCGCATCTCCCTACCTCCTACGATGACAAAAGGTACCCCCTTCAATGAAAATCGACACACACATATATATGGTCTATTCTTTCAGCTATGGGTTAAACTAATACATTTAACATGGTTTCATGTTTATCGAACAACTCACTTAGATTTTAGCTGCTTGGGATCTAAATCGCTCCTTTCGTAATTGCCACCTCATGTGTTACGTCCGTGCTCTCCAACTTCTATTTTATTTTATGCTTAATCTAAAGGCGATGTGGTTGAAATAAAACGAGAAGAATCACAGGAAATCCTAGCCTGAGAGGCTGTTCTCAAGATTTGAGCCCTATGCATAGAGATTCTTTGCAGATCCAAAAGTTTATCAAATACAATAATGAAGTGTTTGGATGAGGAGCTTCTAGATGACATTAAAGTTTAAGAAATGAGGATTTTAGATTACGGCACTACACTGATGGGTAAGAAATAATTTCTAATGTTTTTGTTATTGATGCTTATTTGAAACTGAACAGCATCCATTTGGTCCAAGTAAACATATGATTACATTTAAATGGATGACATTCTTATCTGGGCTAATTTATTTATAGTGACTACTTGACTGCAACAACATGTGGTCCTCGAGAGCCAGAACATAACTACCAAAGTGATTTTGGCCAATTGGAGCGCGTACATCTTGACTCAACATCGAAACATGCTTTAATTAAACGGTTAAACTTGAAAAAGTATATATGCGGTGATGGCGAAGTGCAGAAAACATGTGGTTCATGTTTATCAAAAAGCATTTCTGTGGGTTAGGTGTATGTTTCCGTTGCTCAATTAAGTTAAAATCCTGTTTCTGTTATCTTATAAATAAATTTAGTTCAGTTTGAATCACACATTGAACCCCCCCTCCCCCCCCCCCCATATATCGCCCCTAGTCCCCCTCTGCCTCAAACCATCAGCCAATCACCACCAGTGTCGCTGGTCATCATCAACTCACCTTCTATCTCTCTCTCCCTGCCCAGTTTGTGGCAATTGGAGTAAGCCCTATTCCGTCTATGTTATGCAGCAATTAAGGGCTCGAATGGTTGGGTTACTGGATTCAGATTGGGAGTGGACAAAGGTGAGGGTGGGGTTCGTGTTGGGGCCGGCGGTGATTAGGTTCCCGTTCTAATTAGGTGAGACAGTGGTTGGGCGGGTTAAAGAATTTGACCGGAAATGGTGGGATAAAGGAGGTCGGATCTCTGTTAATAGGGATTTGTTGAAGAAAAAGAAGTGATTGGCAGTAACGGTGCTATTGGTGGTGGTGGCTAGGAGAGATGAAGAAGACTTGATTGCTGATGTTGGTTGGGGCGATTTGTCGATGATGAAGACTCGGCAAGTGTTGTCAAGTCTTTGTTCTTTATTAAAAAGATTGTCTATGATTGTTACCCAGGGAATGGAGGTGGATAGGTGTGTTTCAGATTGAGCACCCCTAACCCGGATTCGTCGATGAAAAAGATATAACTGGCAGCAACGGTGCTTTTGTTGTTGCTGTTGCTATATCGGAGAGAAAGAAGACTTGGTTGGTACTGTTGATGGGCGATGATGAAGACTTAGCAAGTGTTGTAAGAGATTTTTATTTAAAAGATTTGCCATGATTGTTACAGAGAATGGAGGTGGATAGGTGGATTTCTCTCGCTCTCTCTCTTCTTTAAACATTCAAGACCAGTCCATGAAACAAACAACACGTAAACACCTTTTGCTACTCCAGCCCATTTTCCCTGGACTCAATTCGAAGTCTGCAGTCTGCCCAAGTACCGGTTACCAGAGACAGTTACCAATTTTTATTCATTATGCCGTAATGGTACATACTGCCCAAGCAGTTGTCTCAATAACATGTCACCAGAAAACAGGCACCCTTCCTGTAGCTACTTTAAGGGAGGAAATCAGGAAACCATACCCATGTGCACGAAGTGCTCCTCAGATATAAGCAATCCTTACAAACAATTCCATTTTATACAGACAAACAAAATTGCTAACTTGAGTGACTTGTGGTTTGCAACTACCAACTATAAAAGGAATGCGTTCATAAAACTTTTTCCAGGATCTAGATGTAAGTTACCATTGAAACAAAATGACAACTGATAATAGTTTCACATAGTTTGAACAGGTCATGCTAAGACTGTAAAAGTAACTCATGTATAAAGAGTGTAACAAGAAAAGCTTCTGCTCTTAAAAGAAATAATAAAGCCAAAGCAGAATAGAAAATACAGGTTCCTACCTGAAGGACGACAGAAGAGGTGATGAACCCAAATGCATATTCACCAATACGTGGATGCCTAATGATAGCTACCTCCTTAAAAGCCTGTGTATTTTGATCTGAAACAATAATGATACAGCAAGAACTTAAGACCATCACTAGACGCGCAAAAGCACTCGTTGGAGATACTGAAGATGTAATCATACCTGGAGATATGGCAGCACTAATTTGCTTCGAGGCACTGTAAATATGACGAACAAATGGCATCCTTTTGATGAACCATTCCCCAAGATTTAAAACTGATGCTCCCAGCCACGAGGACATGAACACACCCACCAGGAAGATAAACGTGATTGAAGTTACAAACCCAAGACCTGAGAAAAAGGTAGATCAATATTAAAGGGAATAATATAGATATTGTTTTCAAGGATATGCCTGTTTGCCAAAGTAATCAATGAAATATGGAACTCCCACCATGCACTAACACAACTGCTTAGGGATAGTTCCTGTGTGAGAGGTTAATGCGAAATTTACCATCAAGTAAGAACAGCAAACTTGACATTTATATTTCTCATTTAGAACATCGCATGAAGCAGTTTAAGCAAGTAGCAACAATACGTGCTCCTTGTTATCCTCTATATGGCATTAGCAACTATAAGGACTAGAAATTTGTTTACTGGATGGAATGCAACTGCCTAAGCAGTATCCTATGACAAAAAAATGATAATGTAAAAAGTTATAACCTGCAAGCAATCTTTGATTTATCTGGATCCAGTGAAAATTCTCAAGCCTACTGCCTCTTTTGTAAGACAAGTTATACACACAGCACATACATCAAAAGATAAGGGTCAGGAAGAGTTCCATAGTCAAGCATTGGCCACTGAAATGCCATTTGTCCACCTGGAATTCCAAGTGCCGGTGGTAAAGCACCACAAAATGGAAGGCTCATAGTCTCAAACATATATTTCAATTCAATGATAGACTATTAATCTCTACTACTAACAAAGAGTGAAGACCCCAAAATTGTTTCACTCTTGCGTTTTCTCCTTTATAGTGCCTATGAGCCTATTAATTCAATTCAATTCAATCATAGACTTTTAATCTCCACACTTTACATGCCTCAACTACACTTAAATAAAACCAGAATTTACTAAATACCCAAAATATATTATTCCCCCCCCCCCCAAATTGTTTTACACTCTTGTGTTTACTCCTTTCTAGTGTTTCCTACACTTTACATGCCTTAACAAGAAGGATGGCCAAAATTGCTCTTGGTTTCTTAAAAGTACGATTGTTAGGCACTATCTTTCCGTTTTAACTATTCTATCTTTGGGAAATATTATTGCTTAGTTATACCCAGTCTGGTTCTCTATTCACTATTCCATCTTCAAGAAACATTTTTGCTCAATTATACCCAGCCTGGCCGTCTGTGTTGTTGAAAAGAGATGTTGCTCGAATGGTATTGCAATGCCGCATATGTCAAGTGTCAAAAGCAAAGAAGAACACGGGATTGTACACCTCATTGCCGGTTCCCCATGAACCTTGGAAAGACCTTAGTATGGATTTTGTTTTGGTCTACCAAAGACTGCGCGAGCGCATGATTCTATCATGGTCGTGGTGGATAGATTCTCTAAGATGGCACAATTCATTCCTTGCAACAAGATAGCAAATGCTTCACATGTTGCCAAATCGTTCTTTCGAGAGATTGTGCGTCTCCATGGACTGCCTACATCTATTGTTTCTGATTGCGATGTTAAGTTTGTGAGTTATTTTTGGCGGACATTATGGAAGTTGTTTGGGACTCAACTAAAATTTTCATCTGCATTTCATCCACAAACGGACGGTCAAACAGAAGTTGTTAACCGCAGCTTGGGAGACTTACTGCGATGCATTGTTAAAGACGACCAGGACTTTGGGACTTGGTTATCCCCACTGCTGAGTTTGCTTACAACAGTTCTGTCAATCGGTCAACTGGAAAGAGTCCTTTCGAGATAGTTCATGGTGTTACCCCTCGTCAAAGATTGATCTTGTCAAGTTACCCGTTGATGCTCGATCATCCGAATCGGCCGAATCTTTTGCCGAACGCATCCATAAACCTCATGCCGAGATTAGGGGGAAAATCTCCCTCAGTATTGAAGACTACCATCTTGCAGCCAACACGCACCGCCGTAAGATGGACTTTCAGGAAGGAGATTATGTGATGGTCCGTGTGTGTCCTAAGCGATATCCCAAGAACTCTTTAAGAAACTTCATGCGGGTGTCATTGGGCCTCATTGCATTCTTCGGAAGTTAGGTCCCCAATGCTTGCCTACTAGACTTACCTCCTGAAATGGCTACAATCCCAATATTTAATGTGGAAGATTTGTTCCCTTATCATGGCACATTTCAACCACCACTTCCTCTACAAGGGTCCTCTTCTAGCTCAACAACTCATGCCCCAAAGGCTCCTCCACTTCCCTCGTCCACGGCTGACGTAATTTCAGAGGTACTCGACGACCAGGATGTTCTCACAGGTGGTGGTACTGTCCGTAGGTACCTTGTCAAGTGGGCAACCAGCACAAACAACGACGTTACTTGGATCAGGAGGATGAATTTCGCACTATCGATCCGGAGTTCTTGCATCATTAACACTCTTCGGAGAAGAGTTCTTTTCAGGCGGGGGAGAATGATGGAAATTAGACATTTAAAAGGAAACCGGATATTCATTTTTGGTATGTAAGAAGGAAGAAATAGCATATGGGGGAAATCAATGAAATTCTCAGCAAATTGGCAAAATCAGTAAATGATTGGTTGTCATTTCCATAATAAGTGAGTTAATTAGGTCAATTTTCATGACTGCATTTCCTTGTTCAGTCTATGTTTTTGCCTATAAAAAGCTAAGCTCTCTCATTTAGTAAGGACCTTGATTTTTATGAATAAAAGCTGAGAATTCCTCCTCTATTGAGAGTGTTAGTTCTGTGAGTTTTGGAGTGTGTCTTCGTTTCATTTTCAGGTCCAGCATCACTTAAGTTTTATTACTTTTTCGTGGACCTCAGTGGTTTGCATGTGATGATATGGCATTGGTTATCTTTTTCTGGCAAGTAAAAACTCGAGGTAAAGAGGTATATTGTCTGAAGAAACATAAGTACATTTTTTTGTTCTTACTCATATTCACATCCAAATTTCTATCTCTCACTAGAATGATTATATGTGCACGAGTACAAATTTCTGTCTCTATTCACCAAAATTTGATTAAAACATATAAAATAAAATGAAGAACTACATCTAAAAAAGAATAGTTGCTAACATAAGGCTAGTTCACAGCTAATGAGTAACAGGTAAGAGAGCTTAACCAACAAACTGTACAAATGAAATAAGACACAGAATAAAGCAAGTTATGCACTTACCAAATATATCTATGCCCAGCTGAGTGTAAATTGGAGAGAAAAAGCCATCAACGAAATGAATAAACCACCATGTGATATAGAAAGTGACTGCTATTGGAAAGAGTATGACACTGCAAGACAAGGGAGAAGTATAAAACATAAAGGCATTGCTTGACTGTTCACTTCCATATAAAAGACAAGAAAAACGCCTACATCTAGCATGGTTGGGATGCATGAAAAACGATGACAAGCAAAACATGATATAAAACTGAGTGCATAAGTTACAGTGGATGGTTGTCGACACAGACCAACTATGACATAAAACTGGATGTGCTTCAACACGTGATTCAAACCTTCACATTACACAATAATTGAAGTTTGTTTCTCTTGCAACACACTAAAGTATAGCCTAAACCTTCTTTTCTGTCAAAATCACGCTGCTAAGTTTACCAGCCAGTCTTGAACATTCTTCAGATGAACACAGGTCATCAGCTACTCACTATGATTCTAGCTCCTGGGAGTGCCCACATCAATGCAACCCCACAGAGCAACAGAGAACATGCACAAAGTATGTGGTGCCCATGCTTCATGTCAACGGTCTTACCAAATTGGAGCAAGCATATTACAATTGTAATGTCTTTTAAATAGCTCACTCCTTCTGTAGCAACCTCCATCTTTTGGAGACATTCTCTAAATTTCTTATGCTATTTCATGAAAGCTTCCGTTAGATTTGAAGGAAAACTTCAAAGGGGACTTCAAGGGGGCTTGGCCACAAGAACCAAGTAGGCAAATAACCAGCTTTTTTTGTTTAAAGACCTAGTCACTTTCTCAACTTGTCAGATTGTTATAAATTCCTTCCTGAAGGCGCAGCCCCTCGAAAAAGAAACAGTTATCTTCTCGAACCTCTTCCCTACTTATACAAAAATGGGAACTTATGAATGTCCAATTGATCAAAATAAGACCTTTTATTGAAGAATGATTACCCAACTCAGCCCCGGGTACAAGCAAATATATAGGAGCTCCCTTTCTTACTTTTAGTGGCTAATCTCCTCAAAAATTTCTCCATACTCCATAGCACATTTCACAAATCCTTATCATCAAAGTGTGCTTGAACACACTAATCTAGATACCTAGAGGAAGAGCTACACACTTGATATCATGAATGATTTGCAACATTCTAGTGCCCAACAGCAGAGACATAGCACAAAGAAGGAATGAATAAAGCTCGAGAAAGGTTAATGGAGGCACTGGAGGGGACACAGTAAGGTACCAGCCACATCGGAATTCAACAAGCAATACGTTCATCCAACACACATATATATGCAAGAACACTTATTCAGCAGTGAACAAGAGCAAGTGAAAATACTTGACTTCTTAACTAGCAAGTATTAGGCGAAAAGCTTAAAGAGGGTGACCATGGCTACTTAAAAATAATAGTGCTTAATCCCCTCTCTCCCATGTGATTCCTTAACCGAACTAACATCGGCAAATCAATCTAGATGTCTCAATGTTTTTCAAAAAAAGGTATTAACCCCTAAATAAAACAAGTAAAAAGCTTTCTACGGCAATCCATGTACATATGAAAAAAACCACACTACCCACTGGCACTGCCAAGATAATCAGACGATCAGACCCGTTAATATTTAATGTTAAAGAAGTCCTACCAAACTAATGTCCTTGGTTGGCATATTACTTGATCCTAGAACATTGAAAAATGGAACCATCCAAATAGAAACCGAACAACAACTACACTACAGGTGCACAATCGCCACCTGGAAGCACCCAAAAAGACTAATCTCCTTAGCCTCTATCATGCAGCTTAGCATTCACAAGCAAAATAAATAGCAGGAGCTAAGGAGTTTAAATGGTCAAAAACTATTTATACTGGGACAGATTTGGGTGCTCAATTTGCAATAACTATTCAGAATCACCATCCATTTCATCCTTTCAACTCCATCCTATCAAAATCTTATTGTTGACATTTCATATGAAACGGAGTGTGAAGTCCCCCAATAATGAGGTGAAACTCCTTCTTGATATCCAGTTTACAAATGAACCAATGGGTGCATTATGATAGCTTTTATTCAAATCATTTATTCCGCACAAGCACTTCATATATATTTCTGTTTCCGCTTAACGAAAGCGTTGGGTGGTCAAGAAATAATCCATCTTCAATCTTCTTGAGTTTTCTTGCCAACGCTTAAAAAAATTCTAACATACTATGAAGGTGTAAAATCGATTAAAACTTTCTCAAAACCATGTTAACTAATTAGTAATTTAAAAAGGGAGACAGATTGTGCATAACCAAGCCACAAAGGATTTGAACTCCACCACTAAAAATGCATATAGATCCTCTAGCAGAACAATCAGTTAAATTTCTAATTTTCTATTGCCTTTATAAAAGTTACTTCTACAAGTGAGATTAGTGCTGGAACTGTTAATAGTCGTAGTAACCTAGTTCTAATATGCCTCCACCTTACTTCTTGCAGAATTTTAACCTGTTTGTGTAAATCAGAAAAATAGAGAAACAGAATCATCTAATTTGATTTCTTTGCCTTTAGAGTATTGATACTATAGATGTCCAAGAACCATATCTTCCATAGGAAAAGATAGCAAAGTAATGGGAAGGTGTCAGGTTGCTTTGGCTTCTATGCTGTCTCCTCCAAAGAGGACGACATAAATTCAAAATAATCACCTCCTCATGGACGAGTTTTCTGAGAGAAGGGGCCACCCTCTTTTATGTGATGCATTGTGGATATGTAACGGAATTTAGGTCTTTCAATATTGCTCACCGGCATAACAGTGACTGGAGTAGAATTCACATATGATATGTTGAAAAACAGACCAGAATCAGCCAATTGCCCCCATCATGTAAAAGAGAAAAGAAATTGAAGTGGTCACAGAAAAGAGAGATCAACTTAAGAAGATTAGGAGACTAAAGATACAGTAACCGAAAAATATTGATATAAGATAATTAGACCATAAATATGGGCCATAACGTTGACACATAACAAGTAAAACCACTGGATTATACTTGACATGCTCAAAAAAAAGAGTGATATTAGAGCCTCTTTTAATCTGTCAAAGAAATGCTTTTACTTTGCTGATTCCCGCTACAATGTGTTCGACGCCAACATAGTTAAACTATAACACTGATGGTCTATACCAATACCAAAACCATAGCTGAGGGCCTACCAAGTTATGAGCCTACTCATGAGCTAGGAATAGAGACCATTGTGAAATAATATTAGTTCTACTAAATCCTTCATGTTCTAGGATTCCTCCGAGTGGCTTGTCGTTATCCTTTTCCAAGAGGGACATTTATGAAAATCTTTCCTTTCAGTTAGGTTCTGCCATGTATCAAGCTTTCACATAAAACAACAGCTATCATCAGAAGATATAAAAAGGTTAAATTTTGAGTACTGTGTTTGAGACATTGAACAGTCATTTAGTGGTTCACGTTCCAGAAACTTTAAACATGGATCACATATCACAAACACTCTGTATGGCTTTGCATGGATCAAAACCTCTTCTAGTAGATGTAAATAAAAAAGCATACGCTGAACAATTGAACATTCGACAGTCAGACAATAGGTAGCATGGAGGCATAAAAAATGGGGTAAACCCGTGAAGAAACAAGGTATAAATGAGTGGTGTCAGTGGTCCTAAGCTCAAGTGTAATGAAAATTCAACCAACATATCCCTGCGTGCAGATAACATTATATATAAGTACTGCTGAATAGCTACATGATTAGCAATTTATGAAACTTCAATTTCATTGCGAACACTATATAACATCATTGCTTTCTTCTCTAGAGTAGAAAGGGACATCAACTATAAACATAGTTTCTTAATCGACCTTCACAGTGTCTTTCAATCTACCACTTGTTCAAGAAGTTCAATAATGTTAACAATTACCAGTTTTGTTCCATGACAACAAGTCCTGGTCCTTACTAAGCACTGCGTGAATTCTTTCATTTATACCACAGTAAGGTTAAACATTTAACTTAAGTGGGATACGTCCTGAACAAGCCCCTTACATCTTCATACAGAAGATACTTTCTCTTGATTGCATGGTGATGAGAGGAGGCAACATTTCGAATGGAGATATACCATGACACAGGCAGGTACTAATACAAAAAGGATAAGCCATAAGATTACTAGAAGACAACAAATTATGATTATAAATGATCATTACGAGTGGAGGGAAAGGACTGCGAAGAGTAAAATGCATACCATCCTGTCATAAACTTTTTTGAGGTCCAGCTCCTTACAACTTTTGAGAACGTCTGCAAGGAGATAAATTCAAGACATCAGGAAATAAGAGAACAGACTCTAGCAAATCGCAATGATTTCGGTCAATCATATAAAACCCAAACAACACACTCACAACGTCCCTTCCAGCCTAGTAACACAAACATTGACAGTGATGAACGATGTCAAACTCGAAAATAGATAGGAGCCAAATGCATATTTCTTCGAAATCAAGTTCGGGGATCTAGCTCCTAGAAATTGGAATTACCTTCATGCATCCTCAACCATAGTGGAAAAAATTCATTGCAATATATCTATTTCTTTTTAGGAAAAAAAGATCATTACTATTGACAATTAAAATTATATTCAACTTCCAATTTTGGCAGCCATGAATGAAAAACAAATATGCATACAAAAGAAGAAAACCGTTTGTTCTCCAACTCATTCTTCCCCAATAAAACTAACCACAGAACCGAATTTATCGAAAAATCTAGTCAGTACCACAATTTATCGATTCATGTAGAACGAAACGTATAAGATGCACATTGCAGAGAGAGAGGGAAAGGCACCTCGCGGCCGGAGTGATGAGAGGAGGAGGCGGAGGAGGAGGTCGAAGGTTTAGGAGAGGCGTCGTCACCGCCGTGAAGAGAATCGTCGGCGACGGGTATAAGGAGCTCCCGATCTCTACTCCCCATTGCTATTGTCGTCGACTTCTCTTCGCCCATCACGTGGCCTCCTCAATTCAGCACAGCATTAGCAGCTATCACTCAGATTCAGCCAGATTACCAATAGTTTCGATGAACCCAATACGGCCAAATCTCTCCTCTCTCCTCTCCCTCGCTCTATCTCACTGAAATCAAAAAGTATTGTTCTAGTGAGCATATATCATGTGAGGGGAGTTCGAGGAGGAGTGTCTTATGCGCCTAATGAACGGAGCATTCAACGCTTTCGCCATTCCGGTTTGGGTTGTATACTCTCATTTGATAATTGGGGAGTTGTTGATGAGCTGTCACCAATTATAGCATGCCAGCTATTATTTACTACATCTTGTTCCTGTACAGTTTTTTTTAATACAAGCACAAAAGAAATTAGTCTCTCTATCTTGGATCACTTATATGCTACTCATATTTCGTTTTTTTCTTTCTAACTTTTTAATTGGATTGTTTTCTTTCTTTCTTCTTACATTCTATTTTTAATAACACTAGGGGGTTGTTCGTGCCCGAGGGCACTACACAAAAAACACGTTTCATAATCGATTCTGCTGGAGGAGAAGATGAAAATGGCGTCCCCGGTAATTTTATATGTGTATACAAGGAAATCCTCAAGAGAGATCCAAGTGTACACCTCAAGTAGGGAATAAGATCAAAAACACACAGAGAGATGAAGGGTGTGAGTAGGGGGAGAGTAAGCAATGGTAACTGTGTGTGAGAGAGAGAGAGAGAGCTTAATGACAGCAAGAGGGCTTAAAAGCAGAACCAGGGCCTTGCAAAGGAGGGCTAACGCTCCTATATATAGTGGGGAAGTGACCGTTGTAGGGGGTTAATGCACCATGAATGGCGACTTAATGATAGACCTGTAACGGCACGTTTGACCGTATATATAGGGAATGTTACGCACCTGCCCGCATATACCGGAGACCGTTATGAGATCGACCGGGTTTATAGGACATGTAATTAAGTCTCTCAAAGTCAATTACAAAAGGTCGTGTGCGAGCTTAGTTGTCGTTCGCGCGCGACTGACCTTACTCTAGCCTCCAAACCACAAGTCCCTACAAGTCTCATGTGGTTAGTATCGCGAGTGGCCCTGTCTCGCGGCCCCCAGTGGATGAGTATAAGCAGTGATTGGGTGTGTATGGAGCACAGTTAGGTGTGCTGGATGGCTGCCACGTGGCTATGAAATGTATGTCTGGAAAGCACCATCTACATTAGCCCCCTTTTGCGCGAATGTCACGCGCGCGTTTGCCGTGTAGTCGCGCAAAATCAGCCGTGCGTGGTCCCCACACAGATCCTCGTAGTATTTTTGAATAAAATTCGAATCCCTAGCCCCCTGATATAGCCATGATTGCTTAGGGTTTCGAGACACATATAGCCTTTGATGAGGCGTGGTTATTGCGAGGTTAACCAGACGCCATCCGCAGATTTTTGTCGGTTTTCGGGAAAGAATAACTCAGAATGATCTAATAGGTCACCAATTTTGCCAGTTATCGAAGCGGTGATGACTCAGCAATCGTCAGCAGACGCGACTCTTCAGTCTTGAGGGCTATTTAAACCCTTTTCCCTCTTTAGTTAGAACTTTTCCACTGTCATTGTTTCTGGAATTTTATGAACCAGAGAGAGAGTTTTCAGCAAGAAGCCGAGACCTTCGATCAAATTCTCGACAAAGTTTCTCAAGCAGTTCAGGCTCTCAGGCGTCAGCAAGGTTAGTGACATTTCCTTCACTTTTCGTTGAAATCAGACTAGCAGATACTCTTCCCCCTTTATTCCTTGCATGCGACCCGATTTTGGTTTGATGTCCATGCCTTTCTTTATCATAATCCTGCTTGGCATGTGTTTGCATAAATGGCTCCCAAGAAATCGCAGAAAGAGGTTGTCGAGTTACTTGAACTCCGTAAAGATCTATGGTGCAAAGCCCCCTATATGGGCGGTGACGACTTCTTCTTAGCTGCTATCTGAGGAACCACTCCCCAAGATTCTCCCCCGGGAGATGCTCTACAGCTGATGCCCAAACCAGACAGAGAAGACTGGGATTCAGCAGACACCCAAGATGTGCAGAGGCTCGGTCTTGAAGCTGGCATGTACCCATTCACTGACCTCTTTTTTCAGGCTTTCCTGGAAAAACTCGACTGGAGGGAGGAATGGACCGAGTAGGCTAAATTCTCAAGTAGTGGGTGGTTAAATGGGTAGTTAAGTAGTGGGTAGTTAAGTGGGTGGTAGGTGAGATCTAAGGGTTTGGGCTGATTTATTTAATCTAAAGGCTGAAAAGCCATAAGTTAGTTAAACCATGATGTTTTATAGAATAGATTGTGATGTAAATTGACAAAATAATTGTTTAAAGTCTTCACACAACCTCCACCACCCATCCGAACCCACCCACCCACTCTCAAACAAATCGAGAAGATCTCTCCAGACCACACCACTCGATCAGGCAAGGGAGCAGCGGTCGTTCGACCCAGATTTTTGATGTTCTGTGGATTCACTGTACTAGCAAGTGAACTAATCAAGTAATTTGTGGTGAAGAACTTCCACCCGGAGTTATCGATCCCACGAGGACAAGTCGTAATTATTTAACTAAAGAACTGCATTGAAGCATTTGAAGTAATCGGGAGGAATAATGGTTTGTTGGATAAGTTTATCGCCCCCAAACAATCAACGTGAAAGTAAAGAACAATACTAATTAAAATAATAATATTTCTGGTATTTTACGAATAAGAATGATATATCAGCCACTGTTCACTAGAAAGACAAGGTGATCTACAGATCCCCTAGAGTTAGTTGACAATTATGGACGGTGTATCATAACGCGCTACGAACTATTGAAGTACACCAAGTAGTAGTATTGCACTCGCCTCTCGATCTCATGAAATCCTACATAATAGTCGACTATGTGGCCTTGCGGTCCTTCGTCTCCAACCGTATATTCTAACTTCCTTACATGACTACAGTCACCGGGCCTCTCGGTCCACCGATTCCCAGCCAAAACCGCTACAACGATGAATCTTCCCTCACACGGCTATTCCTACTCATGTCACCTCTCGGTCTATAGTAATTTGGGAATAATCTTATCCAAACTCAGTGTTGTATCCCTCGACCGCAATCCTAAGTCTTCTAGCATTTCAGGGCGTGACTTATCGCCAAGCATGGAATAAAGCATAGATAGTAAGAAATATGAACAATAGTAAAGAAAACATGAAGCTAAGATTTCAATGAATCCAAATCTCCAATCTCATAATCAAACTCAACGTCAACTAGGGGTGTCAATAACCTATCCTTCGAACTTTAAATTTGAGAAAAGAAATAAGAACATTCACTTATTTCCATGCACGAAACCATAACGAAATCGAAAAAACTTCTTCAAACCCATAGGTTCATCGTAGAACCTAGTTTGGTGTTTAGCTACTCATAGTAAATCTAGCATAACATAAGCTTCTCATAATCAATGAATAAAAGTAAAGAAAAATAGATCAACCGTGATAATCCTCGTTGTAAGTTCACAGACTATTTCGAGGCCTTGAAACAGCTTTCGAAGCCTTTGAAAACAGCACTGCAATTCACAACATGAACTCAGCGGTAGTTTTCCTTCTGATTTGATCTCTATTCTCCTTTGATTTATTATGCCTTATTTGATGATGAAAGACAAACTAATATAATGCTTGATCATAACTTAATATCTTTGTTTGACTGAGTTTTAGCACAATTTAATATCTACCTATTTTGCACAAATTCTTTCCTAACTTGTCTATTTGCAGAAAAGGAAATCCAGCTTGCAGATGAATCTTATTCTTATGGAATCATATATGGAATTTCCTAATACCTGCAGATAAAAGATCAGATCAACATCTTTGAAGATACTGAGCAACTAGTGGGATTGAACTGTTAAGGAGTCAAAGATATGCTGCTTGATTTTAGGAAATTCTGTTAAAGGAAGATCCTATATATTATGCATTTCAAACAAGCAGAATAAGCAGACTGTTGAGAGAATTCGTACACCACTTTTGACATTCAAAAACTCTCAGGGATTGATAAGCAACACATGGGAAGAATCAATTCACACAAGCCAAGCATCAGAAGAGCATTGCAGACTTAACTGCATTAATGTGTTGCAGTGTTCTTCATTCTGTACTTCATTTGTATATCATTCTGATAATACTTATCTTAATCTTGTGGTGTTGTTCAAGAGGAACAACAAGAGATTTTTATTGAATCAGGTAGCTAGACCAGGTACTAAATATGTTAGAGGTAACTGATGCGCTATCTAGCGTGCTAATCGCAAGTATACGAATCAAGTAATATAGAGAGTATTTTCAACTCATATTATCGATCCCACAGGGACTTTGCAGGTTTTTCTAGTAATCAGTTTAAAGTTGCAGAGTGTAAAAAGGAGGAATATTTTGAGAGTTTGTTTGCTAACTAAGTACTGAAAGTAAATAACTGAAACGTAAATATTTTTGTGAAAATTTTCTGAATAATCTTAAGGTTGTAAAACTAGGGTTTGAGATACTAGGTCCCGGGATCCCCTAGGGTTCTTCAGATTTTTGTTCTTTGTTTGACATGAAAACACACAACAGTCTCGTTATCCGTGCCGCGTACCAATTGTGCAGTATCTTTTCTTTTCCTGCACGTTATCACGATCCTGCAGACTGTCGGATTCCTGTTAAGCTGCCTAAATCTGCAGTCTCGTTCTAAGGCTGCTGGGGTTTCTAACCTGTCCTGATGGCCCGGGTCAGATTCTCCTGCAGTTGGTCTCAACGATTTCAGGCTAGTCCTATCTCCCCTTAGCTGGTCGGCCCATCGGGGTAAGGTGCTAAATTCAGTCTTTTCTTCCTAACCCTAACCAGACGTTTTAACTTACCGGATCGGGTCTGTAGCAATTCTGGGTGATCAAGCCGAGCATGCATGAACAGTAAAATTCAATGACAGAATAACGAATAAAGCTGCTGATATTAAGATAGTACGATCATGAATTCATAATCAAAACGTAGAACTAATATCTGAGTACGAAACCCTAGGTTCACCGAGAACCTAGGTAAAAAGTTTAGCTACTAAAATTCATAACGAGAATAACACAGTTTTTGAATAAGAGGGAAGAAGAGCAAACGGGTGTCTTGAATCTGGATTCGCGTTTCCGTGCTCTCCGGGGATGCTCCGACTTCTCATTGGATGTGTTGTTGTGTGTTGATGTCCTTTAAAACGATCCTGGACGAGTCTTTATATAGTGCTGGAGACGTTTCTGGAACTTGCCTTTATTTACGAAACTGCCACTGACCGAAACTGCCTCAAAATTTGTGATGTCTGCGTAAAATACGCAGGGCTCTGAATACGCAGACAGCAGCCTGACATATGTTGACTTCTGCGTATTTTCCTCCCTGGCTGCGTAAAATACGCAGGGCTGCGTATTTTTCCATCCTGGTTGCGTATTTTCTTCCCCTGGCTGCGTATAATACGCAGGATGCTGCGTATCATACGCAAACAGCGTCAGAAACTGGCCGAAAATCCTCCCTCTGGCTTGCTGTCTGCGTATAATACGCAGAGCTGCGTAAAATACGCACACAGCAAGGAAAACTGCTCATTTCTGCATCGGCCTGCGTTTGACCCGAAACTTGTCAAAATTACCAAAACATCCCTGGGTCAAAACTGCTCCAAATTATGACCAATCCTGACTCTGGCCATAGGAAAACTGCTGACTGAATTTGGGAGACAAAATCTGAACTTGACTCCGGAAACCCGGGCCCGGTGCCAAAATGACCAAAATACCCCTGGGCTAAAACTGTCCCGGAAATCGTCCCGAACATGAAATAGTTGCTCACGACTCCAGACACTGGAAACCGAGATCCGTTACTCGGACGTGGCCTGTCTGGGACCCCCACTTGACGGGAGTCGGTTTTTCGGCCGGACTCCGTTTCAGCATTATAACATGTTTTCGGAAATCCCTTGACGTCTCTGTTCTTTTGTCGCTGGTTTCACTTCAAAATTCCAAGTCAAACTCAAGATATTTTCAACCGAGCGCTTCCTGGTGATTCTCGGTTTTGGCGTTTTCAGCTTCCTCGGTCGGTTTTCACTGCTCGTTTTTCCCACAGTCTTTCCGGTTTCCATTCCACTCTAATTTTTACCAGTCTCGGTCAAATCCTGTCCCGAGCATTTTCTGCACGTTTCCCCAAGGCGAACCCGGTTCTGTCTCGGCACGCATCCCAATACACTTTCCCAAACCTGTTCCTGTAAAGACAACATGAAGAAACCCGCGATCATATCCAATAAAAGTACGAAATACGCAGCAATTTACGTAGACCAAATAAACGTCTCGTTCCTATTTCCGAGGCTTTCTGAGGGTGAATTCTGGCTAAAATACGGCTTTCCGGCACACATACACATCTTTTCAGGCTATAAGATAACCCCTATTGGGACGTTATCAATAACCACAAGCTGTAACAGAGAAAGGGAAGTTTCTGTGCTTGAGATCTAGGGATTAGCTAATAAGAAGTATGTATGAAATCCTGCAGGGACTAGATCCCTCAGGCATAGACGTAGGTCATTCAGGTTTGAACTCTATAAAATCTCTGTGTCTATTTCTCTTTGCATTTTAGTTTCTAGATTACACAAGTTAACTGCACAAAATAGGTTTCATGTTCAAAGCCTTGAAAGGCATTTCAAGGCCTTAAAAACTATCATCAAACTTTTCTTCTATCTGTTTTAATTCCAAGGACTTGAAACTTATTTCAACGCCTTGAAATATTTCATGTTTTCTACAAAAATTTTTAAAACCACTCTCTTGGCGAAGTTGACATGCTCTATTCACCCCCCCCCCCTTTCTAGAGTATTGATTCTGTATTTGTTGCCTACATACTGTCTTTCAATTGGTATTAGAGCTTGTATCACTGTACACATCTAACAATCTTGTGATCATGAGTATTGTAGGTGATGGTGGTTTCTTGCAGGAAAGAGTTGCTAACAGACCTCCCTTGTTTTGTGGAGATAACTTTGTGCATTGGAAAGCCTTGATGAAAATGTTCATCATTGATCAAGATATAGAGTTTTGGTCCATTATCCAGAATGATCCTCATACATTATACACAGAAAAGGATGGGATTAGAACTCCCAAAACTGATGATTCTCTTTCTACTTCTGAATTAGAACAACTTTCTAAGAATTATAGAGCTATGAATATCTTATATTGTGCTTTGAGTGCAGATGAATTCAACAGGATATCAGGCTGCAAAACTTCTAAGGAAATATGGGACAAACTGGTGGTGAATTTAAAGGAGCCATCCAAGTGAATCAAACAAAGATCAACATATTCCTTAGGCATTATGAACTATTTAAAATGAATGGAGATAAATCCATCAAATACATTTTCAAGAGATTCACAAATATTATCAACAATTTGAATTCCTTGGGAAATTCTTTCTCAAATGGCGAGAAAGTCAGGAGGATCATGAGAAGTCTTCCCAAAGCCAAATGGGAACCAAAGACCACTGCCATTGAAGAATTTCAGGATCTATCATCTCTCCAACTGGATGATTTACAGGGAAATCTACTCACACGTATTACAGTATTTCAAGGTCTTGAAACTCTCTTCAAAGCTTTGAAAATAAAACTGTATACTACATAGTCAATGAATGGATCACCAATGCTGGGTTTTATCTATGTAGATAATTGCCTAACATTTTTTTTGTAATTAAAATCAAATATTTTTAATCGTTGCAAATTATTTTATTTCCTTGAGGAGTTTGAATTTCAGTCAAACTTCCTTCCTTAAATATATGGGAATATTTTGTTTCTTATTCTCACTCAAAATCTTTACTACTTATTTCCTCCCTTCTCTCTCGTATCGATCACTCCTGCCTCTCTCTTCTAAAATACCCCAAACCCTAATGGACTCTCGAAGAACCTCAGACAAAATCAAGATGGCTGGAGGTTCCAAGAAGAGTTCAGGGAAAAAAAGGAAGACTGCAGAAGAGGAAGTGCAAGCTATCAGTGATGGATCTAGTTCCAGAACTCCTAGTCCACCAAAACCCTACTCTCCTCCACCAAATAGAAATTGAAAGAAGGATAAGGAAGAATAGATTGCTACTTCAAGAAAGAAGAAGAAGTCAGATCCAACATATGCTTCTGAGAAACAGAGAGGGATTCAGATTGCAAGTCCTAAGTCAACAAAGAAGAAGCCTCAGAAGTATAAAAAAGGAAAAGAGAATGTTAATGGCAAAGATATTGAGGTATCACAGAAGGACACTGGAAAGGAGATTCAGATCTTTTCTGAAAAACAAACATCTCCTAATGAGAAAGCACTTTCTAGTAAGTGGGTTGTTAGTCATTCAGCAAAAGGAATTTGGTTGGATGGTTTTGCCTCTTCTCCTATTGCATATTGTAGTATGATCAGCACTATAATGTTGAATGTTATGAATCTAGAGTGCATTAGGAGGTTGAAACAAAGTTCTTTATGGAGGATTCTTAATCCCCCAGAAGTTGCATACCGTAGACTTACCATAATTTTCTATCTAAACATGAAGCAAATCAAGACCTTGAATCTAGCTATCTCCTCTAAGGTTGCTGGAAAAGAGACAGAGTTTGATCACAGTGAGTTTGCTAATGTTCTGGGGTTTTCTAAGAGGTATAACACTGTCAATCATCCTAGCAGAGCTGAAGCCTTAAAATTGGCCAAGGAAGAATTCTTTCTACCGAATGCAGCTACCTCCTTAAAATAGCTGACACACTCTGTGTTGACTGTTGAAGCTAATATTTTGTTTACTATTTTGATGAGGTGTGTAGTTCCTAAGGTGAATTATTAGGAGTTTTTTCTGATAGATTACTATATTTGATTTATCTGATCATGCATGGTTATGAGATTCATTTGCCAACCATTGTTATGGAGCACAAGCTTTATTCATGTACCAAGCAAAGGAAGCACCCCCTGCCCTATGCCAATCTCCTAACCATGTTCTTTGATCACTAGCCATACTTTTTGACAGGGTAGAGACAATTACAACTGGCGTTGGAATGCTTGATGAAAAGGCTTTCAAAGGATTGGAATTGTTAAAGCCAGTGAGGGAGTTTGGAAACTCTACTCTCTACTGAGGAGTTACAGTCTAAGAATTTTCCTAAACCTAAGTCCCTACCCTCTCCCTCAACCCTACCTCCACCTCAAGACCAAACCCTGGTGCTTCAAAGGCTAGATTTCATTGAGAATGAATTGGATGAATTGAAGCAGGGACAGTTTGAGCTGGGTGTTGAATTCAAGCAGATGAAATACATGGTTGAAAGTTTCTTCAAAAGTATTCATTTGATCCATGCTGAGGAAGAAGTCTCACAAGTTCCAGAGGGATCAAAGAAATCAGGCTCTACAACTGATTTGTTTGATGAACACACTACTGAGGATGAAGATGCTGGAGATAAGGGTATTGGGAAACAAGTTTCTGATAAAGAAGAAGCTGGGAAAAAGGTTGCAGAAGATAAGGGATTGATTGATAAACCAGCATTGACACACAGGAGCTTCTCAAAGAGACATTACAGAGAAAGAAGAAGAAGAAGAAGAAGAAGAAGAAGAAGAAGAAGAAGAAGAAGAAGAAGAAGAAGAAGAAGAAGAAGAAGAAGAAGAAGAAGAAGAAGAAGAAGAAGAAGAAGAAGAAGAAGAAGAAGAAGAAGAAGAAGAAGAAGAAGAAGAAGAAGAAGAAGAAGAAGAAGAAGAAGAAGAAGAAGAAGAAGAAGAAGAAAGGAACCTGTTACTTTTGCTGACTTGTTTGAAGAAAATGTGGCTGCTGATGAACCTGGTGATGAAGCTGCTCAGGTTGATGATGATGAAGATGCAGAGGAGGAAGATAGTGATCAAGGGGATGATGCTGAAGACAAGACATATGCTGATCCAAAGCCTTGATTCCAGCCTTTCTTTCTAGCCTATTTTCAAATCCTTGGAATCTTTTTCATATCCTTGAAAATGTTATCACTCTCTTTCAAAACTATCTAAGTTTTTCAGTATTTCCAAAAACTTTTGATCCAACATTTTCTCTCAGTTTTATGATGAAAATAAAAAAGGGGGAGAAGTTTAGGTGTTTCTTTTAGGATAATTAGATTTGGTAAAGATCAGTAGGCTGTTTGAATATTTGAACTGTTTTAGTTTTTGTTTTGGAGATTATTTAGTTGTTTTTGTTTCTGCAATGAAGTTACTATGTTTATTTTTTATTCCATGTAACTGTTCTGCCATGCTACTAATGTGTATCTTATGCAGAGTGTATGTACCAAACAGATTAGTGGTTTTGTCTTCCATCAAGGGGGAGACTGTAAGTTCACAAACTATTTCAAGGCCTTGAAACAGCTTTCAAAGTCTTTGAAACAGCATACCTCACAGCATGAACTCAGGGGGAGTTTTCCTTCTGATTTGATCTATATTCTCCTTTGATTGATTATAGATTATTTGATTATGGAAGACAAAATAATTTGATTCTTGATCGTAACTTAATATCTCCGTTTTACTGAGTTTTTTTAGGACTTACTAGCTACCTATTTTGCAGGAATTCTTTCCTAACTTGTCTATATGCAGAAAAGGAAAACCATCTTGCAGATGAATTCTACTCTTATGGAATCATATATGGAATTTCCTAAGACCTTCCAATAAAATATCATATCAATATATTTGAAGATACTGAGCAACTAGCCGTTTGGATTGAACTGTTAAGGAGTCAAATATATGCTGCTTGATTTTAGGAAATTTTGTTAAAGGAAGATCCTATATACTCTGCATTTCAAACAAGAAGAATAAGCAGACTGTTGAGATAATTCGTACACCACTTTTTCAGAGACATTCAAACACTCTCAGGGATTGACAAGCAACACAGAGGAAGAATCAATTAACATAATCCAAGCATTAGAAGAGCAATGCATACTTAACTGCATTACTGTGTTACAATGTTCTTCATTTTATACTTCATTTGTATATCATTCTGATAATACTTATCTTATCTTAATATCATGGTGTTTTTCAAGAGGAACAACAAGAGATTCTTATTGAATCAGTTAGCTAGAGCAGGTACTAGATAGTTTAGAGAGAACCACGAGCTATAACAGAGAAAAGGAAGTCTCTGTGCTTGAGATCTAGGGCTTAGCTTTTGATTAATAAGAAGTCAGTTTGAAATCATGAATGAATTATATCTCTCAGGAAGAGACATAGGTCATTGAGGATTGAACTCTTTAAAATTTATGTGTCTATTGATCTTTGCATTTCAGTTTCTAGATTGCACAAGTTAACTGCAAGAAAACAAAAGTTTTATGTTCAAAGCCTTGAAAGGCATTTCGAGGCCATGAAAACTATCCGAAAACTTTTCTTCTATCTGTTTTAATTCCAAGAACTTGAAACTTATTTCAAGGCCTTGAAATACTTCAAGTTTTTCAACAACTTGTTTAAACCCACTCTTTCTGCAAAAGTTTCCATACTCTATTCAACCACCGCCCCTTCTAGAGTATTGATCATGTATTAGTTGCCTACATATTATCTTTCACTCGTGCCAGCGAAGAATCCTTGCTCTTCAATGGTTCCAAGTTGCTCCTGTCTCCCCAAGAATGATGAATTATCCAACTTGAATGACTGAATGATTCATATATCACCCCCCTTAGGTCTATTCCCCTTAGGTCATAATAGACCACTCCTCACGTTTCTTGAGTAAAAAAATTTACAATATTCCATGTTGTCCACAAAATTCTGCTGAGAAATCTGTGTCTAGCTTGTGCGAGCACCTCCGTAGCTCATGCAAGCTCGCTGCGTCCTTCTGTAGCTCGTGCGAGTTGTTGGGTAGCTCAGGCGAGCTACCTGGGTTTGTTCTATAATCTTCTTCCTTTTCTTCATCTCATTTGCTCCACTTTGCTCATTTTTTACTTCTTTTGTGAGTTCTCGAGTTTCAAAGTTTGTTCCATGCTCCATCTTGATCCTCAAGCTTCCAGTTTCTGTCATAGATAACATAAAACACAATACTTAGATCATATAAACCTAAATCAATGCATAAAACGCCCAACTTTCATATTAACACGTTTGAAATTCATATATGAAATATGTCACCAAATGCACCTAGAATGACGCTAAATTCTCCATTTTACCTCGCAAAACCTTAGGATTCTATGCAAATACTTACTTCGGTTCGCACTCTGATTGTTATAGTTCTATTCGACGTTGGACTTTTTTTTGAGACAGTGTGATAATACATTTCTTAATGGTGATCTTGCTGAGGAGGTATATACGAAGCCTCCCCGTGGTCTCGGTGTTCAAGCCTCACATGTATGTCTCCTGTTACATGCATTATATGGTTTGAATCAAGCCCTTTGGGACCGGTTTAATAAGTGTAGTTCTACAATGATCCATCTGGGGTTCTCCTGTAGTTCTCATGACTTAGTTCTTTTCATCCGTCATACGGATCGTGGAATTATTTTATTCTTGATATGTTTTGATGACACAATAATTTTTGGGGGATGATCTCTTCAGTTTTAGCGAGCTAAAAAAGTCCTTGAACTGCCATTTTGAGATGAAAGACTTGGGGCCTCTTAGTTATTTCTTGGGTCTTGAGGTTACTTCCGATGTTGATGGTTACTCTTTGTCTCAGACCACATACGGGATCGAATTTCTTGCTCATGCAGGACTGGCCGATCCATGGGTTTCCTCCACGACATTGGAGCTGAACCTGAAGCTCACTCCCTTAGAGGGTGAACCTATTTCTAATCCTACTGGATACCGAAAGATTGTCGCTATTCTGGTTTATCTCTCATCGTGACTTTCAATATATTGTTCATCAGACCAGTCACTTTCTCACTGATCCACATGTTGGATTAGATTCCCTAGACGCAATCTATATTTAGTATGAACATTGTTTTGGCTAGAATATTTATTTATTATATATGGAGATATTTAGAATAATGAATTCCTAAGATTATAATTTGTTGTTTATCTTAAATATCCCTAGTCCAGTATATTGATTAATTGGATGATAACTATAGAGTAGTATGTGGGTAGATTGATATGGAGATATCAAGTCTAACACATGGGTATGCATTAAGAGTAATGACAGACTAGATTGACCCATCGCGAGAAGGCTACGTTAATTATGTTAACGTCACAAGTGCTTCTCGTATGTAACAATGGTGTTATAATCCTTAGACTTGAATTCATTAGATACTCTAGTCGTGGAATATTACGTTTTGATCTCTTCAAACGCTACACAGTGACTGGGTAGCAATAAATGTGGTTATCGGACATAATATGAAGCAAGCTGAGAGATGGTAGTGATGTAGAGAGGATTTGTCCCTCCTACATAATGAGAGAAAATATCCAAGGACACTCAAGGGGTAGTGCTTATGGAATGTCTTGCCAGACTCTGATAAACAATATGTGATATTCATGTTATCTGCATGGATAGGTCTCTTCCCAGGATCGAGAAACTATAGATTGGATATACGAGTGTGACATTTATGTCTCGTATCCAATCCGGATATAGATACTAAGGTATAATACAATACGGTAACATTGAGCACTAGGTTTGTCGGATCACTGGCTATTTCTATTAGTTGGGTGGCATAGATGTGTTGCTAGACACCGCTCCATGTTAGTAATTGCTACTACCAACTAAGTAGAAACCTATGGGGTCACACACCCTATGGATTAAACTAGATTTGGATATTCATTAGTAGGACTACTTAATCAATGGACGCAACCACAAGCAAAGTTAGTAGGACTAATTTGCAAGGTGGACTAATTTGTGTATGGACAAAATTAGTATTGGGGCAAATATGTAGTTAATAAGGAGTTATTAACTATATAAAGGAACTCCTAGCTTATTATTTTCGAAAGATTCATCATTGAGTGAAAACAACAAAGCAAAGAGAGAGACAGACAAGGAGGCCGAACCTCACCCGTCTGCCCCCTCTCTGCGCCGTCGTCCTCGTGTGGCGCGCGACCTCGCTGTGCCTCGTTTTGCGTGATCTTTTTCCTCCTTCTTCGCGTATCTATCACAATGATGTGAAGGGGATTCTAGTAAAATCCTAGGTGTGGATACTCGTATATACGTGGACATCATTCTGCATATCGTGTTCATTCATACAAACAAGGTACACAACTATTTATCCCTTATTACGTTATGAATGCTTCCCTGCGATTCGTGGAGGGCTTTGATCATGATTTTGTTTATTTTTATTCCGTTGTGTAACCTGCATCAAAAACCTACACCACAATGATGTTATCCTTCAGATTCTTCTCTATGTGAAAGGTACTTTTTGTGTGGTCTTCATTTCTTTGCTTAGTTTACACCAATCCTACATTGTTTTCATATGCTGATTGGACTGGTGATCCTACTGATATACGCTCTACTAATTGGGTACAATTTATTCTTAGGTGATTCACTTATGTACTGGTGTAGCAAGAAGCAAATTGTCGTTTCTGGATCCAGCACGGTAGCGGAATAACGTGTTCTAGGTGACGCCACGGGAGCTCATATGGATTCACTAGCTATCAGCTGATATTGGGATGCCTCTGACCTCTGCCACTACCATATGTTGTGAAAATCTTAGTGCCATCCAGATTTCCCACAATGATGTATTTTATGAGAGTACCAAGCACATTGAACTCGATAGTCACTTCGTTGGTCAACACATTAGTTTCGGCAGTATGCTTGAATTGTTTTGCTTCATTGGAACAAACTCCAGATATTCACACGAAGTCTCATTCACCAGGGAATTTTCTTGATCTTGTCTCCAGACTTCCTTTTGTCACTACCACTTTAGTTTTAGGGGGGGGCTGTTATGATATTATTATAAGATAATAGTGAAAATATTGTATTAGACCAAGGATCTGGTCATGAATAGATAAACATGTATAGTATATTAATAGGACCTCTTGTACAAATTATTTCCTCGAGCTAAATACAACAATCTTCTTCTCATTATTTGCATCGGCTCTTCAATCTTAAAATACACAAATCGTTGTTGGTTCGTTGGAACAAGCTACAACTATTCACACAAAGTCTCATCCATCAAGGTGTTTTCTTGATCTTATTTTCAAACTTCTGCGTGTCACTATCGCTTCAGTTTGAGGGAGGATGTTATGATATTATTATCAGATAATAATGACAATATTTTATTAGACTAGGGATAAATAGATAAACATGTATGGTATATAAAGAGGATCTCTTGTACAACTTATTTCCTCGAGTTGAATATAGCAATCTTCTTCTCGTTATTCACTTCCGCACTTCAATCTTAACATACACAATATGTTGAAGATGAGACAAATGTCCATCCAATTTATAAGACTGTGTGAGAGACCATAAGGATTATATCTGACATATCTCTACTACTCGGTCAACACTCGGCCTAACATCGATCACAGAGACATTCATATCGATTTGAGTGCTAAACTGTTTTCTCACGAGGTCTGATTCCTTCCTTGATCCCCCAATCATCTCTTCATCTTGTTCATTATAGTTTACAGCAGGATATCGCTGGTTTATCTAGCATTTATGTTAATGCAGTTCGGTTACTATTTCTTATATCAGTTACCACTCATCCGTATCTGAATAAGGGAAATTGGGTACTGTTGGAGAATCTTTTACACCACCACAACAAGCCCCACAATGCTGTGAGTCTGCAATTATGGTTTTCCTTCTGCAATTATGGTTTTCCTTTAGATTATTATGTCCCCACAGCCAGTGTTAAAGCGGGATGGGATCAGGTAATATCTACACTTGACCGCCATAGTTGAGGCGATTGTTGACCGCGCTGGTCAAAGAGCCCAAGTTGATTCCCAATCGAGACCCACAAAGTTGATTCATCATACCAATCAAGACCCACACAATGAGTCAAAATCCCCTCATTTTATGTTGTAAGACATATTAGAAGTTGCACCAGTGGGGGGGGGGATGCACTGTAATTGCTACGAACCCTACAGGAGTTTAGCTACAATTAACTAGGAACTTAGTATATAAATATAGATAGTTTCTACACAGATCAGTGCGGTTCTAAAACATATAGAGAACAGATTTTTTCCTCTCTCACGCATACAAGAAGTTGCTCGTACTATGACTCTTTGCGTTCGCCCAAGAGGGTGAACGTATTCTGCTAGGAGCTGAAGCACGTGAATATCAACGACAAATCTGGGTTATCGTCTGCGTACGATCACGCTTCAAGAGGTAAAAGTAAAATCATTGCCACTATTGTATTAATTACTCTAGGTTTTACGGCTTGAAACCCAAAAGTGGTATCAGAGCCAGGTTGGTGTTTCCTGCCTCGTATTGCGTGAAATCCGTATATGTATATTCTGATACATCCTATGTGCCTTGTTTTTATATATGTTCAAATCATATACCGTTGCGTAGATAATTCACCAAGATTCCAGAAATATAAAAGTCTTGAGTTTTAGACAGACGAGTAGAAAGTTATCTACGAAATGTCAATATGCCTGGACTGCACGATATTAAACATATTTGTATAACAAATTTGTTTTCTCAAACTTCTTAAAACATGTTTTTAAATACATGGTTGAAATCAAGATAAAAAACCGAGTCCATTGGTTTAACCCTCCTCGAAAAAGACCACTGGAAGGCTGCGCTTCGGGTGTACGCGCCCTCAGACGCCGCTTCAACGTGCTCCAGGTACTTCCACGCGCCACATGCGCCAAGGTTGGCCGTGACCGCTGGCCTAGTAGCTGGCGCTTGCTAGGGCTGACGTGACAAGTGATGTGGCGGTCTGCGTCGACCTTGAGTACTGACACGGAAGGTGACGTGATGCTAACATGTTCTCTTGTGTGGAACGTGGCGATGAGTCAAGGGCCATGCCACCGTCCACGTAGGTAGGGCTTACATGGATGCATTCCGCGGGTGGCGCGTGTCGGCGCGGGCAGCATCCTCCGGCCACTATTTTCGGCCATTTTTTTTACAGTGGGCTTGAAATTGTATTTCCTATTTTATGGATATTTTTTCATAATTATTGGAAAAGTAAAAAAAAATTATGATTAAATAACTAGTAATTAGCACACTTCTCGAGGCAAGTGGGAGAGCTAAACACTGTTTTGTGACCCAATTTTTTTTGCAGACTTATTGATTAATATCCTACTGCTTGGCATATGTTTTTCGTTATTTCCATATTTATTCAATTATTTAATTATTTAGCATAATTAGAAAATTGCTCATTTAACTTCCGCGAGTTCGGAAATTTCAAAAAGTTCAAGAATTTTAGAATATTTTATGTTATATTTTTAGTCACATATGTGTCGAATGAATTGCATGGTGCATTTTTGTGGCCTAGATGCGAATGTTAACATTTGTAGCTTTGTGGTTTGGTTTTCGTTTAATATTTTTTTGTTAATTTTATGTAATCAAAATACGGCATGTGAGTCGTTCCTCTCTTTATCATCTATTGTCTTCTACTCTCATATACTCTCCTCAATACAAAAAGACCACACTGTCCCTTTTGAAGTATTAAATTACTAAAATGCCACTCACTTGTCTAACGGAAGTTAACGTTGTTAGTCCATTTTGACCTATGTGTCGCAACTTTACAAACTGCGGAGACGATAAGTGGTAAAACCAATACTGCATGTAGCTAAGTGTTAGCGATACGAAACTGTGAGGTCGTTTTCTGTCAAAAGTTTTATACACACACTCTGCATGCTTAGGAATTAAACGATGTAGCTCACATTAGAAGACATAATTAAAAATTGATATGGAAGTGTAGTGGATGCGATTTGATTTCTAGGACTCTCTTGATTTTGGTCTAGTACCTATGTGACTCCATTATGTTTTAAATTAGTGGCTCATGTTTTTGAACCATAAAATGCTAGTGTAAATTTCCCATGTAATGACTCATGTTATCAATCGTGTCTAAATCTAAACTATAAGGCTAAATGGTGACAACACGAATGGAAATAGGTTTATCAAACCACCTACAAATTGTCGACCGAGTGATGTCTGAATTAGGTGTCTGAGCAGTACAAAAGACACTATCTTAAGGCTTACCAAAAGTGGGAGTCCGCATACAAGAGAGTTTCCTATAGTGCGCTATGCCAGGGTGGGGGGACAGACCTTATTGGAAAGTTGGATACCGTCTTGAATGTCAGGGAACCTTATGAATCGATCAAAGAAAAGTATGGTTCCACCTCAGCCATTTATTGCTTGGTTATGAGTGTTGACTCACATCACGTCTTAACTATGAGTGTGACTCATATCATAGTTTTGCACTCGATGATGGCATATGAAAGCGATATCATTTATGATCACAGAGTTACACATTGCTAGTACCAAGTTATCCAATTAGCAACAAGTATAGATTTATATTGCGACCTTTGTTGCACTCATGGGATGCCATGGAGATGTATAGGACACATTTTTGTTTAGTGTCAAGATGTTTGATAAGATCAAGCGTCACTTAGTTCTAGATTCTTAGCG
Organism: Linanthus parryae; assembly: GCA_023055425.1. Lineage (NCBI taxonomy): Eukaryota > Viridiplantae > Streptophyta > Magnoliopsida > Ericales > Polemoniaceae > Linanthus > Linanthus parryae. The sequence continues at coordinate 8,166,578 of JALGPY010000009.1, read as the reverse complement.
ATTAGATATTGCTAAGTGTTAAGGATCGTAAAGTGCACATTTTAGTATGTTATTGAACTCTTGATAACTTACTTTTATGTGTAACTTGTGTATTATAACCCTATTTCTAGACTTATGCTTTCTCTAGTCGTTTTGGTTGTTTTTCTCTCATTTTATAGGTGAAGACGTGCTTTGGAACGCAAAAGGCTAGCTTGGAGGAGCTTAAACGATGAATTAAGAAGATTTGGAGGGTCAAATACATGAAGAAGGGGCTTGGAGGACTTAATTTGAGGAATATTTGAAGTTTTTATGGCTAATATGCAAGCAAAATGAAGTTGCAAGGGCTTAAATGAAGAGACAAAGGAATAGAGGCCAAAAAGTGAAGTTCAAGAAGTCAAGGGACCAATTCGTAAGGCCAAAATTACATCAGTGGGCTTATTTGAAGTCATCTTAACGGAACGGGGTCTTATTGGAGTTATTCTAAATGTTTTAAGGGCTGTTTTGAAGTGATTCTAACAGCAGAGGGGTCTGTGGGCTATTATTTCAAGCGCCGGGGCCATTTTTAAAGCCTCCGGCAAACTAGATAGGGCCAGAGTGCAAAATCACATCAACAACTCAGCATACGCGAGCGTCTTCTTCCTCACGACACAATAGACGCACGCAACAACCATAGGAGGTCGTCCGAGCTCCAACCAACGCCCAAATCGGCCTTTTTCTCGCACCCATTTCACCTCAAACCAAGCCGAATATCTTCCCCTCGTCTCCCTCTATCTCCTGTGCACAAACCCAAGCTGATTTAAGCCCACAACAAGAAAGCCCCAAATTTCTACAGAACAAAATCAATGATTGGTGATGAATTGGGATCGATTTAAGGGTGGAGATGGTACCTCGGAGGCTACGAAACACATCCCCAAAGTCTATATAAAGCAAGTTTGAAGAAATTTTCAGCTCTCCACACAGACCCATACGGTTCACCACACAGTGCTCTGTTTCGCTGGGTTCTTCCTTCTCCTCTCTCTCTCTCTCTCTCTCTGATTTCACTCGATTCATAGCTTGTTCTTGAGCTCCTGATCTCGTTCTTGAGCATAATTAGGTCCAAGAGAAAGAGAAAGAGGAAGATAGGGAGAGAAGAGGTCGTTTCTGGACGATTTAGCTAGTTTTGCTCTGTTTTTCTGGGTTGCTTCGGTTTTGGTTGCTGCAACAATTCGATATCTACTGCTGCTACTGTGTTTTGCCGTGTTCTTGACTGTAGTAATAGCAGCAGCATATTTTGTCAATTGCTTCAGATTTGTAGCTTAATCTTGTGTTATTCAGGTTGGATATAGATATTAACTTGTGTATTCTTGAGTTTTGAGTTTGAAATATATGGAAATCTATTTGAATATGTCGGTGAAATCTCTTCTTCAACTCAATAACATTCTTAGCTAGTCATTTGCTGGGTTACTTGATGAAGTTGGATGGCTTGTTGTGAAGTTTTCAATTGTTCTCCAAGTTTTCACAAGTTGGGATGTCGAGTTCATTGAATTCCTGTCGAAAGACAAATATGAATTGTGGCTTGATCTTGTATGTGTTGGAATAGATGCCCTAGAGGCAATCGTAGATTTAGTATGAACAATGTTTTGGCTAGAATATTCATTTATTATTTATGGCGATATTTAATATAATGAAGTCCTTAGATAAATTGTGTTATTTATCTTAAATGTCCCTAGTCCATTATATTGATTAATAGGACAATCAAATATAGACTAGTATGTGGGTAGATTGATATGGAGATATCAAGTCTAACACATGGGTATGCATTAGGAGTAATGGCATACTGGATTGACCCATGACGAAAAGGATACATTAGATTATGTGAAGTCACAATCGCTTTTCGTAGTGCTAATATTATTGCAATCCTTAGACTTGAAGTCACTAGATACTCTAGTTGTGAAATATTGCGCTTTGATGTTATCAAACGTTACACCGTAACTGGGTAATCATAAAGGTGGCTATCGGGCGTGATAGGAAGCAAGCTTAGAGATCGTAGTGATGTAGATAGGATTTGTCCCTCCTACATAATAGGGGTAAATATCCACGGCCACTCGAGGGATGAGGCTTATTGAATGTCTGGCCAGACTCAGATAAATTAATATAGAGATATTAATGTTATCTGCAAGTATAAGCATATTCCCAGGATCGAGGAACTATGGATTGGATATACGAGTGTGACTATTTATGTCTCGTGTCCAATCCGGATATGGAGACAAAGGGATAATGCAATATGACATATTGGGCACAAAGGTTTGTCGGGATCACTGACTATTTCTATTGGTTGGGTTGCATGGATGTGTTGCTAGACACCGCTCCATGTTAGTAATAGTTACTACCAACTATATAGAAACCTATGGGGTCACACGTCAAATAGAGTAGAGCTAGATTTGGGATTAATTAATATGGATTAATTAATAGAAGGATCATTATGCAACACCTTGCAAACTTAGTAGGACTAATTTGCAAGGAAGGGAATAGTTCTAGTCCTACTAGAATAAGAAAACTCTTTTATGGAAACAACAAGGAGTTGTTGGAGTATATAAAGGAGGCTCTAGCTTCCTTCCCACATATGAGTTATTAGTCATAACACACAAAGAGTGGGAGAGAACAAAAGAGAGAGCAAGACAAGAGCTAGGGCCGAAACCCTAGCCCCGTCCGCCCCCCTACCCCACGGCAAGAAGGGAGGCCGCCCCTCCTTCGTTGCCTTGTTGCTTGGTTGCTTTGATCCTCATCCCTCTTCCTCCAAGGTTCAAGCTAGCACTTGATTGAAGGAAGAATCTAGATCTCACCTCTAGACGTGGATCAACCGTAGAGACGAGGACATCATTCTTCGTGTGATCTCACAAACGAAAAGGTACACATCTTCTATGTCCTTAATCATGTTATGATGTCTCTTCCTGTGATCCTTGGTGGGCTTTTGAGTAGGATTAATTTTTGTTATTCCGCTGCGTTACCTACGTCAAAACCCAACAGTGGTATCAGAGCCACAGGTCGTAGAGCATAACATGATATTATGTGTTTACGATTTCAGTTCATACACTGTATTATTGTTTTTTACGCGAAAACTGAAAAATTGGCATAGTAGATGCAATATTGAATTTGATTCAATAAAACAAGACCCAATTTAACATTGGATGTTAGAATTGGTGAGTTTAATCACATAGGATGTGAATAATTGGGTTCTTGAAAAATTAGGGTTCATGGGCACATGATTGAAAAGGGGTTTTCAATTATGGAAACAAAATTATGGAATTAAATCCATAAGGAAACAACCTTGCTTGGGCAACAAGGAAGGAGGAAGGGGACTAGGGCCGAAACCCTAGCCGCCCGCCCCTCCCTTGGGCGCCAAGCAAGGCCGCGGCCCCCCCCTTAGGCGTGCGGCGGTCCTAGGGTTCGGGCCACTTGTTGGCTTGGACCCTTTGGACCGTTGTGAAACCCTAGTTACCCAATTTTATTAAAATTAAACAAGCGCGTTAAAAATTGGTTTTAACTGTATTATGTGCTTTATTGCATGGTGGATGGATATGGCCTAGGATTGTGGATATTTATTGTTTTTGTGGTTTGGTTTACGGCCTGCGAGCTGATCAAATTAATGTAATAATTAATTAAGTTTTTACGGCCTGCGAGTCGTTCTTTTTCTCCTCAACATGTGAGGCTTTTATTATTTATTTATTCTAGATATTAGGCTAGAATTAGAAATATTTAGATGATAGCCAAGAGCATGGAGAAGAAGACCGGAGAACCAAAGGAGCCAAAAGACATCCCTAGGCGCGCAGCTATGGTGGAGCACATGGAGATGAGCTCGGCACTTTAGGGCAATTAGATATTATCATTGGCTTGATAATATCATTAGTCTAGAGGCCATATCCATGCCACGTTTTTTTTTTTATTTTGTGGATGTTTATTATTCATGCCTTGTTATTTATTTTGTGTGTATGGCGCTACAAGCAAAACGATAACAAGATAATAATAAACAAGGTTGGTCTTTTATTGTGGATAGCCCAATCCAAATAAGTAGACCATGTTGATAAAGATCAACCAAACAAGTTAAAAGGAAATCCCTCAATTAAATATTGCGTTTTGCCTTCTCTTGCCAAAACACCCTTCATGATCGTGGACTATTAAAATTCGGGCTTGCCAAAGCAAGGCGATTTTAATTTTTCATGATGTGTTGCGGACGACGCAAGCAAGTAATGCGTGTATGTTGAAAACAAGAGGTTGGACGCAACTAGGCAAGAATCAATTGGATTGATGAGCTTAGAGGCATGACAATTAGGAGTTATCCAATTGGATAAAGAATAAAAGAAATTTATTCACCTAATTGGACCAAGAGTTGCATGGGATGCAATTGGAATGGTTCCTACCTAAATAACCAATTCTTGGGTGACTTGCCAAAGCAAGCTCAAGAAGAAGTGAAATAAGGATCTTGGACCCACTAGAAAGTATAAAGATATTTTCCGCTTTAATGGTGAGGGCTATTAAACCGAGAAAAATAGTGGGAGCTATATTTGATGATCTAGCCATTGTTAAATATAGTTAAAATTGTTCAAAATACTAAAATTGCATATTTCTCGTTTTGTAGAATTCCAAATGGCAAACAACAACGCATCGAGTTCATCCCTACGATCTGTCCTTGAGAAGGATAAATTGTCTGGAACAAATTTCCTTGACTGGTACAGAAACTTGAGGATTGTCCTCAAGCAAGAAAAGAAGCTGTACGTCTTGGACACTCCAATTCCAGACCCACCACAAGATGAGTCTCTATTAGCGGAAGTAAGGGCACGTCAGAAACATATTGATGATTCCAATGACGTGACTTGCCTCATGCTTTGTACCATGACTAGTGAGCTTCAGAAGCAACACGAGAACATGGAAGCCTATGATATGATCATACACTTGAAACAATTGTTTCAGGAACAGGCAAGGCATGAGCGCTATGAGGTGTCCAAAGCATTGTTCAAAAGTAGTCTTGCAGAGGGGAATCCAGTAGGCCCTCATGTACTCCGAATGATCGGGTACATAGAGAACCTTGAGAGACTGGGGTTCCCACTCGGCCAGGACTTGGCGACTGATCTCGTCTTGCAATCGTTGCCTGACAGTTATAATCAGTTCATCATGAACTATAATATGAATGAGATCAACAAGTCTTTGCCAGATCTATTGAACATGCTAAAGACAGCTGAGCAAAGCGTCAATAAAGGCAAGGGCAAAGCCATAATGATGGTCCACAAGAAGAAAGGCAAGTCAGTTGCATCGACTTCAAAAGGAAAACGCAAGAAAGTTGCGAAATCCAAGGATGCCCTAAAGCCTAGTGGAGGTGTGGCTAAAGGTGAATGTCACTACTGCAGCCAGCCGGGTCACTGGAGGAGGAATTGCCCTAAATATCTGGAGGATAAGAAGCTTGGAATAGTGATTCCACCACCACCAGGTATTTATGTTATAGACGTCAATCTCTCTATTTCATCATCCTGGGTATTAGATACCGGATGTGGTTCTCACATTTGTCGTAATGTGCAGGATTTGAAAAGAAGTAGAAGATTGCGAAAAGGGGAGATAGACTTGCGCGTCGGGAATGGAGCAAGGGTTGCTGCATTAGCTGTAGGCGTTTATGAGCTATCTTTGCCTTCTGGACTTATTTTAGAATTAGACAATTGCTTTTATGTGCCTGCTATGAGCAGAAACATTATTTCCATTTCTTGTTTGGACGAGAAAGGTTTTTCTATTTCAATAAAGGACAAGTGTTGCTCCATTTATTTTGATAGTATGCACTATTGTAGTGCGCATTTGTCTAATGGATTGTATATCCTTGATCTAAATAATCCAATCTATAACATAAGTACTAAAAGGATTAAAACTAATGATTTAAATCCTACATATCTATGGCACTGTCGTTTAGGCCATATAAATGAGAAACGCATATCTAGACTCCATAAGGATGGACTTCTAGACTCATTTGATTTGAAATCATATGAGACATGTGAGTCTTGTTTATTGGGAAAAATGACAAAGTCCCCTTTCAATAAGAAAGGCGAGCGGACTAGTGAGTTATTGGCACTCATACATACTGATGTATGTGGACCATTCCCCACGCCTGCCAGAGGTGGTTATACCTACTTCATCACATTTACTGATGATTTCAGTAGATATGGATTTGTATACCTTATGAAGGCCAAATCCGAATCCTTTGAATTGTTCAAAGAATTCAAGAGTGAAGTAGAGAAGCAACTTGGCAAAAGTATTAAAGCTCTACGATCGGATCGTGGAGGAGAATACTTAAGCCAAGAGTTTGATGAGTATCTTAGAGAGTGTGGGATTGTATCCCAGCTCACTCCACCCGGAACACCACAATGGAATGGTGTATCCGAGAGGAGGAATCGCACTTTACTAGATATGGTGCGATCTATGATGTCTCAAACAGATCTTCCGATATCCTTTTGGGGACATGCTCTAATGACGGCAGCTTTTACCATTAACCGTGTTCCATCCAAATCAGTCATGAAGACGCCTTATGAGATATGGACTGGGAGGCGTCCCATAGTGTCGTTTATGAAGATTTGGGGTTGCGACGTGTATGTAAAGCGTTTACAGACAGACAAGCTCGGGCCTAAAGCGGATAAGTGTAAGTTTGTGGGATATCCTAAGGAAACTAAAGGATATTACTTCTATAACCCTACCGAAAACAAAGTGTTTGTTGCTCGGACCGGCGTGTTTCTAGAAAGAGAACTAGTCTCTAAAGAAGCAAGTGGGAGGGTTGTAGAACTTGAAGAAATTCATGAACCACAAACCACTGAACCAATAATGGAACATGAACAGGAACCACAAGAAGTTGTGGAAGAGCCTGTTCAGGTAACACAGGAACTCCGTAGATCAGGTAGAGTGCGTCATGAGCCAGAGAGGTATGGACTTCTCGTGACTGAGCCCGATGACGTACCACTCATGGACGATGAGCCTGCAAACTATGGAGAAGCCATGAAAGGCCCAGATTCTAAGAAGTGGCTGGAAGCCATGAGATCCGAAATGGATTCCATGTACACCAACAAAGTATGGACTTTGGTGGAACCACCCGAAGGGGCTCGACCCATAGGGTGCAAGTGGGTCTTCAAGAAGAAGACCGACATGGATGGCAAGGTAGTTGCCTACAAAGGGCGATTGGTGGCCAAAGGTTATAGACAGATTCATGGTATTGACTATGATGAGACCTTTTCACCAGTCGCCATGACTAAATCCATTCGAATCTTACTTGCTATTGCAGCATACTACGACTATGAAATTTGGCAAATGGATGTCAAAACAGCGTTCCTTTATGGGAACCTCCTTGAGGATGTGTACATGACACAACCAGAGGGTTTTGAGGATCCGGAGAATGCCAATAAAGTCTGTAAGCTGCAAAGGTCCATTTATGGATTAAAGCAAGCTTCTAGGAGCTGGAATCGACGTTTTGATTACGCAGTCAAAGAGTTTGGCTTCATCAAGAACGAAGATGAGCCTTGTGTTTACAAGAAGGTTAGTGGGAGCTCTATAGTGTTTCTGGTCTTGTATGTGGATGACATACTAATCATTGGCAATGATATTCCTACTCTGCAATCTGTTAAAGATTGGCTAGGAAAGTGCTTTGCGATGAAAGACTTAGGAGACGCAGCCTATATACTGGGTATAAAGATCTATAGAGATAGATCTAAAAGGTTGCTTGGCCTAAGTCAGAGTACATATATTGACAAGGTGTTGAAGAGGTTCAACATGCAAGATTCCAAGAAGGGATTCTTGCCCATGTCACATGGAGTCACTCTTTCCAAGAATGACTGTCCCTCCAACGAGATGGAGAAGGACCGCATGAGCAGGATACCCTATGCTTCGGCCATAGGATCCATCATGTACGCCATGCTATGTACTAGACCAGACGTATCATACGCGTTGAGTATGGTGAGCAGATATCAGTCCAATCCGGGTGAGAGTCACTGGATTGCTGTCAAGAACATCCTAAAGTACTTGAGAAGAACTAAGGATGTGTTCTTGATATATGGAGGAATGGGAGAGCTAAGTGTAAAGGGTTACACTGACGCAAGCTTCCAAACCGACAAGGATGATTACAGATCGCAGTCTGGATACGTGTTTTGCCTTAATGGAGGAGCTGTGAGCTGGAAGAGTTCCAAGCAAGGCACAGTTGCTGATTCTACAACAGAAGCTGAGTACATCGCTGCTGCGGAAGCAGCAAAAGAGGCAGTATGGATAAAGAAGTTTATCACTGAGCTCGGTGTGGTCCCTAGCATAGTGGATCCCGTAGAGTTGTACTGTGACAACTCTGGGGCAATCGCACAGGCAAAGGAACCAAGATCGCACCAAAAGTCAAAGCATGTACTTAGGAGATTCCATCTTATTCGTGATATGATCGATCGAGGAGATGTGAAGATATGCAAGATTCCGACAGATGACAACGTGTCAGATCCGCTTACGAAACCTCTTGCGCAGCGAAAGCATGAAGGGCACGCCAGATCTATAGGCATACGAGATGCGCCAGATTGGCTCTAGTGCAAGTGGGAGACTGTTGGAATAGATGCCCTAGAGGCAATCGTAGATTTAGTATGAACAATGTTTTGGCTAGAATATTCATTTATTATTTATGGCGATATTTAATATAATGAAGTCCTTAGATAAATTGTGTTATTTATCTTAAATGTCCCTAGTCCATTATATTGATTAATAGGACAATCAAATATAGACTAGTATGTGGGTAGATTGATATGGAGATATCAAGTCTAACACATGGGTATGCATTAGGAGTAATGGCATACTGGATTGACCCATGACGAAAAGGATACATTAGATTATGTGAAGTCACAATCGCTTTTCGTAGTGCTAATATTATTGCAATCCTTAGACTTGAAGTCACTAGATACTCTAGTTGTGAAATATTGCGCTTTGATGTTATCAAACGTTACACCGTAACTGGGTAATCATAAAGGTGGCTATCGGGCGTGATAGGAAGCAAGCTTAGAGATCGTAGTGATGTAGATAGGATTTGTCCCTCCTACATAATAGGGGTAAATATCCACGGCCACTCGAGGGATGAGGCTTATTGAATGTCTGGCCAGACTCAGATAAATTAATATAGAGATATTAATGTTATCTGCAAGTATAAGCATATTCCCAGGATCGAGGAACTATGGATTGGATATACGAGTGTGACTATTTATGTCTCGTGTCCAATCCGGATATGGAGACAAAGGGATAATGCAATATGACATATTGGGCACAAAGGTTTGTCGGGATCACTGACTATTTCTATTGGTTGGGTTGCATGGATGTGTTGCTAGACACCGCTCCATGTTAGTAATAGTTACTACCAACTATATAGAAACCTATGGGGTCACACGTCAAATAGAGTAGAGCTAGATTTGGGATTAATTAATATGGATTAATTAATAGAAGGATCATTATGCAACACCTTGCAAACTTAGTAGGACTAATTTGCAAGGAAGGGAATAGTTCTAGTCCTACTAGAATAAGAAAACTCTTTTATGGAAACAACAAGGAGTTGTTGGAGTATATAAAGGAGGCTCTAGCTTCCTTCCCACATATGAGTTATTAGTCATAACACACAAAGAGTGGGAGAGAACAAAAGAGAGAGCAAGACAAGAGCTAGGGCCGAAACCCTAGCCCCGTCCGCCCCCCTACCCCACGGCAAGAAGGGAGGCCGCCCCTCCTTCGTTGCCTTGTTGCTTGGTTGCTTTGATCCTCATCCCTCTTCCTCCAAGGTTCAAGCTAGCACTTGATTGAAGGAAGAATCTAGATCTCACCTCTAGACGTGGATCAACCGTAGAGACGAGGACATCATTCTTCGTGTGATCTCACAAACGAAAAGGTACACATCTTCTATGTCCTTAATCATGTTATGATGTCTCTTCCTGTGATCCTTGGTGGGCTTTTGAGTAGGATTAATTTTTGTTATTCCGCTGCGTTACCTACGTCAAAACCCAACAGTATGTGGACTCACTTGGAGGAGTACATATCCTTGATGCTTGACATAACTCGATTTTGGGTTTCGCTCTTGAATTCATGAACTAGACATTCATCTTTGCTTTAGAATCCATGTTTCTTCACTTGATACAAGTTTTGGGTGTTGAACTTCATTTGCAAGTTCTCTAGCGAAATCAATTGACCCAACTTCACTTTCATATCGACTAGCTCTTTTGAATCGTAATAGTATTAATAGTCGTTTCCTTTGTTTTTTACTCAAATATCAACTTGCTCCATCAATTAATTTGGTGGATTTGATAGCTTGGCTAGCTCTAAAGCCTATGATAAATTTCCTTTATCGCTTTAGTTAGTCGTTTTCTACTCTCTATTCTAGTTTTTCAAGTCATTCTCTAACCCTCCCCTCCTTGTGGATTCGACTCCGGACTTACCGGATATTATTACTTGAGACGATATCCTATACTTGGGATTTCAAACGAACACTAAGAGTACTAGTTAAACATACTTATGAAGTCTGAGCGATTAGAGATTGCTAAGCCTTTTAATTAGTGAAGTATAAATGGCAGTTGAAACCCATGGACCGGTGCTGAGATTGTGAGGCTAAGGGAAGAGCATGAATAAAGGTGTCAAGGGGTGATATCGGTCTAGGGTTGAAAGCCCAAGACTGGCAAGCGCAAAGGGGGAAAGAGGACTCCTAGGACTAGAGACAAGGCCAAGGTTGGCACCTATTTTTCTGGTCTAGGCTTTGGATTTGGATCATATGCTTACCTTCTAGGCGATAGCTGCCACAAAGTGTCTTGGTCACAGTTTACTTTGGATCTGGTCACATTACAGATGGTTTAGTTGAGACGTTCTTAATTCTAGTAAGGATTTGCCTCGGAATCTTTGGATTTTACATCCAGAGTAGTAACTGAGATTCATATAGATGACATACTAGATTAAGACACATATGATAGGAACGGATGAACAAGATAGCTTGAGTAGGCATGTTTGGGACCTTGTCTTAAGTTGCGTTACCTGTATGTGTTTCTTACCTTGTAGCGAATTCAAAGAGCTTACCATTAAGTAAATATGTAAGGGATATCAAGCCATTAAAAAATATTGATTCAGATTTGTGGTCCATTGAATGTTAGAGCTAGACATGGTTCATACTTTCTCATTACATACATAAATGATTGTACGCATTTCAGAATCAGTACTTTATGTCACATATGTCCAAGGCACTAGAGTGCTTCAGAAATGTATCTACAAGAGGTAGATAACCAACTAGACAAGTTCATTAAGACTCTTGGGACAGACCGAGATCGCGAGTATCTATGTGAGCAAGAGCTTTGTGAAGAAAGGTAATAGTGACGCAGTTTGACATTTCTTATACTTCGCAGCTAGATGTTATAGTGGAAAGGAGGAATAGGAAACTATTGAAGATGGTTTGATGTATGATGGCACGTGAAAACGTTGCATGTTTCCTATTGGGGAGACGCTTTGCTGACCGCTGCCTACATACTCAACCGAGTGTCCACCAAGTCTGCGGCCACTACCACCTCAAGATATGGAATAAAAGGAGACCTGAGTTAGATCACCTTAGGACATCGGGGGATCGAAAAATTAGGAGCGAACCAACTCCCACAAGGATTGGAATTTGGGCTTTAGAGGGAAGAAGTGCATCTTGATCCGCTATTCAAAGCATTCTAGGGGATGCGTATTCGTAACGCATCGGCCAAAAGTTAGTGTAATGGATATGGATTCACAATACGTGGGATTTCACAAGGGAGATTTCTAGATTCAGGGAGAGGATCGTGGAGATGTCGATCTCTATACAATGGAGGTACCGCTGGTTGGCATCCCGTCCTTACTCGATTGTGAGGGAACAGTTCCTCTAGATCCTTTGGAGTAGGAGTGACTTACCCAGCCAACAACCCATCTGAAAGGATGAGAGCGCTGGCGGAACTCATATGTGAATGGGTGCTCACGAGTGAAAACCCCTTAGATGATTTGAGATCAAAGGGGAAGCCTTGATGGTCACCTTGCATGATGATAATGAGCCAAGGATAGTATCTAAGGCCTCATCGTCCCCTGATTTTGAAGAATGAAAAGTAGCTTTAAAGAAAGATTTGGAAACTAAAATGGAAAACCACGTCTAGGACGTGGTTGATTTCTGGATGAGCGCAAGACTATTGGAAATCAGTGGAGTTCCAGAATCAAGCACATACAGAAGAATAGAAAGGCATAAGGCCTGCAGGGTAATGAAAGGTTACACCCAACAGAGGGGTGTGGATTACAATGAGATATTATCCCCAGTTGTCAACGTGGTGAGAGCTGCGTTATTTTGACGAGACATTCTCCTCAGTGATCTGGGTGGTGAGGATTGTGTCAATTCGCCTAATATTAGCAATAGTAGCGAACATGGACCTAGAGCTCCATCTGATGGACGTGATGACTACTTTTCTCATTGTATATATATGAGGATATCTATATGACTAAACTAGAGGTTTTTGAGTCGAAATGTCAAGAGAACAAAGTGTGCAAACTAATTAAATCCATGTATGGTCTTAAACACTCCTTTAGAAAGTGGTGTTGAGATTTCATCAAGACATCGAGCATTGCATGTATGTCAAGCGCTCTAGGAACAAGGTCATGATCCTGCCACTTCATGTAGTTGACATATTATTGTCCAGTAATGATTAAGGATTGTTCCTATCCACTAAGGGGTGGCTATCCTCTCTGTTCCAGACAATGTTGGAACATGCTCTCTAGAACTGGATTGTGAACATATCCGCGGGGTTGTCACCTTTCCCCACCTTCATTACCTTAATCCTGCTCTCTTTTCTCAGAAAATGATAACAGATGTCGATATTCTTGGTCATTTCATGATGAACTTGGTCCTCAGTCAAGCAAATTGCACTCAAGCTATCACATTAGACTATCGCTTGATTTTGAAGTAGGCCTAGATCATTGACCTTTCCTTTAAGCCATATTTCATCCTTTGCCACTTCCGTTAGAGCCATATACTCTGCCTCCAAGGCTAAAAAAGTCACGTTTGCTATAGCGTTGCCTTCCAACTCACAATAGAACCTCCCAGAGAAAACACATAGCCAGTCATTGATCTCCTGCTGTCAATATCACTTGCATAGTCTGAATCCAAGAACCCATCAATCAATATATTTTCATTAGCCCCATAACATAGGCTAATGTCTGACGTACCCTTGAGGTATTTGAATATGCGCTTCACCGCCTTCCAGTGATCTTTACTCGGATGAGCCATAAAATGACTTACACACTACATGACACTTCCAACTACGCTAGCATATGGAACCTTGGACATATACTCCTTCTTATCCTTGGTCTGAACAGTGTACATTTCTACCTTGATGTTAGTCGCCATAGGAGTATCTATAGCTTTAGCTGATAACATCCTGAATCTTCCCAGGACCTTCTTCATGTATCCCTACTGTGAGAAGAAAAACTTCTTCTTCTTTCTATCTCTATGGATCTGAACTCCTAGAATTTTCCGAGCAGCCTCCAGATCCTTCATCTCAAATTCCGCACCGAGAGACCTATTCAATTCTTGTACGTCCTTCATATCATGGTTGCAATCAAGATATCATCTACATATAGAACTAGGTAGATAGTTGTCTCACCTCACAAGAGCTTGGGATACACGCATCAATCATACTCGCACTTCAGGTAACCAATATTCAACATGAAGCTGTCAAACCTCTTGTGCCATTTCCTAGGAGTTTGCTTAAGTCCATAGACATATCTTTTCAACTTGCACACTTGTTCTTCTTTTCAAGGAACATGGAATCCTTCTGCTTGGGTAATGTATATCTCCTTCTCCAACTCACCATGTAGGAAAGCTTTTTTCACGTCTAGCTACTCAAGCTCTAAGTCGTGGTGTGTAACCAGCGCTAGTCGCACCATGATCGAAGAGTATCTGAACACTGGTAAGAAAATCTCGTTGGATTCAACTCTTTCTTCCTGAATGAACCCTCTTGCAACCAATCTTTCCTTATAGTTGACGCCCTCTCCATTTTAAGTTCCTTCATTTCTTCTGAAATCCCACTTGCGAGTGACTCTCTTCCTTCCAGCTAGAAATTTTACAAGATCCCAAGTCGAGATCTTGGTAAGATACTCCATCTCTTATACCACTGCGGTAATCCATTGTGCTGACTCATAACTAAAAATCGCAGCCTTATAGGTGGATGGCTCATCCTCATCCTCTTCGGCTACCTCTAATGCATATATCCCACCGTACGATCACCCCTATACCTTTACGGAGGGTTTATGAATCTTCTTGGTCTTCCTTCATCAATAGTCTAATGAATTGGTACCTCTGGTAGCGATGCATCCTCATCAGACTCTTCTGCTTCTTCCTATTCGATTTCCGACAACAATGGTGGAAATTCGGGCTTCCTAGGATCATTAGGACTTGAACTTGCCTCCACCCTCTTATCTACAACTCGAACCTCTATCTCCACTGAACTTGACTTGAACATTGAACTCTCATAAAAAACTACACTTCTGAAAAATATAATTTTTTTGTTTGTCCAAATTTTGTATCCCTTCACACCTGACCCTTTAGCCCATGGATACCCGCTTCTTTGCCCTTGGTTTTTAGATTGCCATCATCCAAATGATGATAGGCAACACAACCGAAGACCTTCATATCCGATTAATTCAATAGGAATCTTGCATCATATTCCTGTGTGCGGGCTCCGATTTACGAGATAACATACCCATAGAAACTGCCCCTCCCCAGAAACCTATAGTCAGACCTGCATTCAAAAGCATACATCGTGCCTTTGATAAAAGCCTCTACTTCATTCTTTCAGCTATACCATTCTGCTGTACTGTGTGTCCAGCGGTGTGATGGCGAGAAACTCCCTGATCCTTGCAGAATTCATCAAACTATGATGAACAAAACTCCAAGGCGTTGTCCGTGCGCAACCTCTTCACCTTCTTTCCCACCTGATTCTCTAATAAGGTCTTCAACTCCTTGAATTTTGCAATTTTATGCTTCATCACGAATATCCAAGTCATCCTTGAGTAGCCGTCTATGATGCTTAGAAAATACCTATATCTTTCGATCGTATTTACTCGAGATGAAACCTAGCAATCCAAATGGATATAATCACGAGTGCCTTTCGTTCTATGAACCGCCTTTGGGAACTTGCTGTGCTGTAGCTTCCGGTACACACAATGCTCACAAAACCATAGGCTGTTGGGCATGTCCCCAGTGAGATAGCCTTTCTTGTAAAGTTTCTGCATTCCTCGTTCACTCATATGACCGAGCCTCATATTCCATAGCTTGGTTTGATCATCTTCCTTGTTCTCGGCTGAGAAAACCCCGACAGACCCTGTGATAGCGGACCCTGTAGCACGTACAAAGTCCCATCCTTATCTCCTTTGAGTAACACATTAGGACCCTTGTAGACGCATAAACCTCCACCTTCACCTTTGAAGCTAAATCCCCTGCTGTCGAGTAGACTCAAAGAAATCAAATTCGTTGTGACAAGTGGTATGTATCTAACTCCTTCAATGTGCATTTCTTCCCGTCACGTGTCTTGAATTTAACTAAACCTTTTCCTAACACCTTGTAACCAGCTAGTTTTCCATATGGACGAAACCTCCATATGCGCGGTTATAGCTTGAAAATAGTTCCCTGTTATAACAGATGTGATAGGAAGCCCATAGTCAAGAAACCACACATCTTGTTGATGCGCATCATCTGCCAATAGAACAAAATTTTCTGACGAATTCCCCATTTCCGCCATGGCTGCAGATCCGTTATGTCCCAGTTGACCTTGTTTCATGCAGTCTCTCTTCTATATACCCTTTTCTTTGCACCAAGCACAAACATCCTTGGTTAACTTAGAACCATAAAACTAATTTTTCTTGTTATTCTTACCCTTCCTCCCCCCGGTCGCCATCAGTCTAGAAACATGGCCCTCTGTACCTGTTCCTGCGCCCTTTTGGCGCAATTCCCTAACATGGAGAGATGATCTGACTTGCTCTTGGGTTATGTTATCCTTATTTACCATGAAGGACTTTACAAAATTCTCGTATGATGGTGGTACTGAAACCAACAACAAGAGTGCGACATCCTCATCATTCACCTTCTTGTCAATATCACACAAATCGAGAAGAATTGTATTTAATTGATCAAGATGATCCTTGAGAGTCGTACCTTCGTGTTGGATTTTGGAAATCAAACGTAGCGGAAAATTTTCTGAAAACTCGCCAAGGACCCATGTGAATGAGCATAATCCGATGATTAGAGGTTTACCTCAGTCGCACTTATTGGTGACGATCAATAGCGTAGAAAAGAAGTGATGCCACTACGGTATCCACACGAACGGATCTACACTGGACTCCAACTTCGCCGGTGCTAGCCTGTTGGAAGAAGACGAATGATTTAATCTCACAAATTCGGATGGACTTCGATGCCTGCTCTCAAACCCGAAGTTTTCGGTATCTCGTATGAGTATTTCTTAAAATCATCATCTAACCCTAGCTGCAATGAAGGTTATTTATAGGGATGAGAGAGTTTGGCTTGCCCCTCTAATCCTGACAGTTAGGATTAGCTTACATTCAAGTCTGAAATCCACAATTGCTCTTTAGTCCAACTAATGAGCATTTAATTCCAGTTTGATCCATTCTTGTGTGTGACCCTATAGGTTCCTAATTACGTTGGCAGTAACAATTACAACAAACATTGAGGGCTATCTAGAAATACATCAATGCTACCCAAGTAGTAGGAATGTCTGTGATCTGACAAACCTTTATGACCAATTTTATCGTGTCGTATAATCCTTTGTCTTTATATCCAGATTATACACAAGGCATGGAGTGTCACCCTTATTTATCCAATCTATAGTTTCTCGATTCTTTGAGTAGACTTAGACAGACAAATGACATCAGTATCTCATATTGACTCATTTGAGCACGACCATGCATTTTCCTAAGTCACACTCATCGAGTGGAAATTGATATTTACTCGTGTTATGTAGGAGGGACAAATCATATCTACATCACTCACGCCTCTCAGCAAGTTTCATAACAAGTCCAATTATCGACTTTATAATCACCTTGTTACAGCGTGATGTTCGACGATATTAAAACATGTATTCCACATCTAGAGAATATAGTGACTTCAAGTCATAGGATTACAACACCATTGTCACTATGAGAAGCACTTGTGACACTCACATAACACCCATGCAGTGTTCTCAATGTTGGTCAATCCAGTACGGCTAACACGTACCCATGTGTTAAACTTGATATCTCATATCAATATAACCACATACTAGTCTCGATGCATTGTAGTTGTCCTAATTACAATAATACTAGACTAGGGATATTTAAGAATACAAAATTTATTCTAAGGACTTCATTATGTCAACATATATCCATATATATAATAGAATGAATAGAAAGTCTTTATAAATGTCACGATAAATAGATTGCCTCTAGGGCATACTACAACACTTCGAGCATCCGCAGAGTGAACAACTGTTGCTTTAGCATCAACTTGCTGGTGAGTGACTTCGTCATGTAGAGAATCTCCAACTTGAGCCATAGAGCCGCTGCCATTGTCTGATCTGTGACCTTGGTGATCACGTCAAACGATAAGCACAACATGATATTTGAATGTGCCTTCCCCTCCATCATTTTATACTCCGGTGATGCAATGTCAATTCCTCCTTGTCCGTGGACAAAGGAGTCCAGATGCCTTGCGACTTCAATAAGGCACACATCTTGATCTTCCACACACTAAAGTTGTTCCCTTCCGTAGACCTTTCAATCTTCAACATCAATTCGTACATCGTTCTTGGTGGAGTAATGACTACCTAAGATCTGATACCAGTTTGTTATAACGCTCCTACCTCACGAACAATGAAATGAAAACACAAATCAAGCACAAGCGCAAGATTTAACGTGGTTCACAAGTAAAATTTGTGCTAACTACGTCCACGACGAAGAAACACCTTTATTTATCAAGAGGAACGATTAACATTGTTTGCATAATGGTCTAAGACACTTAGGGAATCTTTTATAGTGCTTAGAACCGACCCAGACCAGTCCTAGAGCATTTAGGAATGTTTCCAAGACGTTAGATGCCCGACACAGGTGACCTACGTCAGAGGTCGTGCGACCTGTCATAAGACCTCAATAAGGCCCTGAACCTTGCCGCCTTGTTCTCCTTAGTTCATTTTGATCTCCCCTGGTCCTTGTTGATGCTCTAAGGTGATTTCTTCACCTATTTAAAGCATAAATCCAACATGAATAGTGGTCCTTATGAGATAAGACACGTTAAACACAATGACGTGTGTTTCCATAAACACCCGGTTAGGAGCGACATGAGGTGGTGAGTTGAGTAGTCCCATTACTCCTCACTGTGTGAGCCTCGTCGATCATCCGAGTATGATTCACATTGTATACCCTTATTACTCCTAACTGTGTCGTGAAGTGATGGTTTGGTGGTGCTACATTGGCATGCCACCTAAAAGTCATGGATGATTCGACTTTCCGTACACCGTTGGGAAAGCAGACTACTCGGAACCACACGACACATGGGCGAGAGGAAGATTCTTATTGTATCACGATATGTTTATTCATTGGGCCCACTTGTGAGACCCATTTTGGGTCATGCATGTTTTGAAAAAACAATAGCACGTTAGACATATTTGAGCATGGTCTACAGGACTAGACATGTTCATGGTCTATGGGATGACAATTGATGAAATATGGGGCATACGAGTGCTAGACTGTGCATTATACTTTTTTACGTTGGAGCTTAAGCCTCCGTGCGCTGACTCATGAGGAGTTTGGTGTATGAATTTCCCGCAATGCAGGTACTCTTAGCAGTCGCACGACATGACCGCACAAAATCTTTGTCGATATTTGGTTAGAGATTGAGGAAACTGGTAGAGTTATGCGCAACCCCATAGTCAAGTGGGAGATGTTAGACATATTACAAACCCTAGATGGGTCTTGCTGCATTTAACTAGAAACTTCGTCTATAAATGCAGACCGTTTCTACACAGATCAGTACACGTCTGAAACATATACAGAACACAGTTTTTCATCCATCCAAGGAGCGACTTGTACGGTGAATCTTCGCGTTTGCCCAAGAGGTGCACGTATTCTGCTGGGAGCTGAAGCACATGAACATCAATGACCAAGATCCGTATATCGCCAAGACGATCACGCTTCAAGAGATAAACTCAGTTGCTTCCGCTGTATAAATTACTCTAGGGTTTACTGCTTGAAACCCACCATATGTTTTGTCTGCCATTCATCTCTTCTGCTCTTCAACCTTTCAGAAGCTTTCTTCTTGCCATGTTAGCGCATTTAATGGTGTAACAGTATCACTGCTGAAATATTTAAGCAGTAGCTCATAGAGTTTGCAAGATCCTTCTTCTACAGCAATCAACTCAGCAGACCAATCAAAAATGGAACACACGAATCTAATAATATGAGATATTTCTTATCATTTAACAGAATTAATATATATTACAAATGAGATAACTCTATTTACAGAGTTTACATTCCAGAACCAAAAACAAAAAACTATATGTAGCTCATCCTAGCATTTCAAAGTATGTGGAAGTTAGAGAAAATTACCAGCAAAAATCTCTTCTAATAACTCACTAAGAACAAGCTTCTCTATTCCACCTACAACTTGCTCAACTTCATCCACAGTAAATCCATGCCTCCAACCCAGATCCCATGCTCTGCTCGGCCCTACAAAGGATCCAAGGTCTCGCTCAAGAACTGCATGGACACCATCCATGCGGACTTTCTCGCCAGCATTCTCACTGTAGCTTTTCAGCTTCTTAATTTCATCACATACTTCCTCCACCAAATTGCTAAGGGAGATGGAGATACTTGTACTCCTCAGGGTATTAAGTAACAGAGGATGTGTCGCTTGCTCACATCTGAGGCGCTTATGTAGGACCAGTTCATTTGCACAATCCAAGAAGAGACTCGAATCAGCTTTTCTAATATCAGTTATGATACCCATTTGTGGAACTATTGCCTGGTTGGAGCTGAGATCAAACAGCATCTCTGCATGACTGATGAATGACAGGTTGCCCCAAAGAAAATATTCTTCCTCAGTTTTGGTCCTGGTCTGAGTGTTATCAGTCAGATAACATCCTTGTCTGATGCAGTCTTTATCACCTTCAATTATACAAGTTCCTTGCTGTGTCTGCGGCGGAACATTGTGTGTAGAAGTTTGGCAGGAGTTCATCTGGTCTAAAGCTGAAAATGCCGAATCTTATATTAAGTTACCAAAACTGTGGGAATTCGGAGTGAAAAAATATAGGGTCATGGACACTAAACCTATACGCAGTTTGAGTTTAGACAGTGACAACAAACCCCCTACATTTTCAGTTTTCCAGGACGACCTCTTTATCATCCGGTGACAAATCAACCAAAATCACTAACACCGTTTGTTTTTTGGATGGAGATCCATCACGTGGTGGGCACTTAAATGACTTAAATGTCCATCACGTGGTAGCCATGTGATGGATTTCCGTCCAAAAAAACAAATGGTGTTAGCGATTTGGGTTGATTTGTCACGGCCTCAAGGGAATCTAAAGTGCAGGGAGTTGTCCTGGGAAATTCAAACTGTAGGGGGTTTGTTGTCACTAAACCCAAACTGCATAAAGGTTTAGTGTCAATGACCCAAGAATATATATGCATGTCAGATAGCTAATGCCTCGAATAATCTATTTCCATGGACCTCCTGACAGTGTGCATGTAATGAAAATATCTAGCAACACAAGTATCAGAAACATAACATGTGTTGAGTTCATGCAGCACAATGTGTAGTCAACTTATCTTGTTCGAATGCCATAGAAGTTCAATAGAAACCACGAATCGGAATGCTACTTTCAACCATATGATCCTAGGATAATTTAAATTACCCTACATGAAATCATTGCTTGGGAACAACTGTTAGAACACAAATGTCCTTAACTAATAGCAAATATTAGAAGTTAAATCAGTGCAATGTGTGGTCAACAGATTTACGCAGACACGTCTTTGACACCAGGTGTCCCTTTTCGTTTTCTGGGTACATAATATAAATAGCATCTAAGATTGAATTATACCTTGAATATGACCATCATAGTCTACAGTCCCTTCCTCAGTAGGCAGTTGATCTGTAGCTCTAGCACTGGTTCGTTCCATGTCAGACACGTTTATACCAGATAGATCAATCACATTACAAAATTTATCACTAAAGTTGCGACTTGAATCTGCAATCTGCATTAACAAGTGCATGCCAATGAGTCTTCATGGTAACAAAATTCACAGGGTTCTCACCTGACATCCATCAGTCTGTTTAAAATGCAACTTCTTCATTGCCTTTACCGTAAAACAGGAGTGTAAAAGCTCCAGCTCAAGAGTTAAAACCAAAAAAACAAACAAGAGTGTTCAAAAGCTCACTTAGAGCGAATGGAGGAGCACTTACAAATACATTATCTCGCAACCCTTCCTTGTGTGTCTTCTCACTTTTCAGTTTCTTCTTCCTATCACCAGCATTCCGAGTGACTGGGTTTGCTGTCTCAGAGACCGGATCCGAGGAGGAAATCTTGCGAATGGAAGTGCGATTCTTGGCGATCTTTGCCCCCATCTTCATTTCTCTTTCTTCTTCACATTTCAAGTTTTCTTGATCAAAAGGTCTAGGAACATGCTCCGATTTCACATTCTCCGCCTCTGCTTGTTTCTTCCTCGTTGGCTGTACCTTATGTATCACAACAGCTTTCTTCTCATCAACTGTTTTCCTTCTCTGTGGCTGATTTACAGGTAAAGAAGATTTCTGTTTAACAGAAGATATCTTGCCATTGGTCTTGGTCTTGGCCATTGCATCTTCTGGCTTTTCCTGTACCAAATTACGGATTCTATCTCCTGTCTGACTTTGTCTCTTTGCTTGAGTTTCAGCAATTTTCTGTCTCCTGGACATTTCACTTGAATTCGGAGTTCCATCTCTTTGGTATATAGGTTGGGGATGATGTTTTCCTGATTTCAAATCCCTAGTGAACATATTTGGGTAAGCCTCTACTGCCTTTGAACTTGAGCTACGTCTAGGCTTTATAACTACAATAGGAGGGTCGTACATGGAGTACCCAATCTTCCTATTGTTGGAGGCAGTAGAATGATGGCACCGAAACTGAAATCCTTCTCCAAAGTTGCTGCTTAGAACACCTTTAGACTTCATATTCTCGACTATTTTATTCAATTTCATTTTCTCTGCATCCTTCTTACTATCACCAAACACAGGCCAACTATCACCAGAAAACTCATCACACTCCAATTGTTTACAAGGTGCATTTGAAACTACCTTTGAGGGTAATTCTTCAAGACCCATAAGCTTGGCAATCAAATTAGAACCTCTTGACTTCTGAGGAGACTTCGATGAGACAGAACCATTGGAAGAGGCAAAGTTACGGCATTGAAGCATCGACGACTGGCTTGAGCTACTAGAGGCAACATCTGTAATTGAGTCTACAGTTCTCTTGTCACGATAAAAAGTCTTCTCGTCATCGCTCCCAGGGGGTAGAAGATTCTGCCTAGCAAGGCTGTCTCTAATGACTGTCCTAAGCTCATCAAAGCAATCCCTCGAAGCCCCATCAACAGATACTCTTGGCTTCTGAAATCCCACATCGTAGCCACGGTCTCCAAAGCGATCAGAATTGGTTCTCTGAAATCCTTGCTCATCAAAGAACTCTCCTTTTGATTTCTCCTTTTGTTTCTTCTTTAATTTACCCATATACTGAGAAGCTTCTTGGAGTTTTCCAAGCATGACGAGAGACTCTTGCAAATCAAGAGCTCCTTTCAACAAATCTTTGGCGATATCTTTCGAGTGCATATCAAAGGCCTTGCCAGTAGACCACGTATCGATCACATCAGTCAGCTTCTGAGCTTCTCTAGAGACCTCCATGAGCTGATACGAAGACGGATTATGCGAGTCCTTTGCAGCGATGTTTCTAGAGTCTATCTCTTTCCCTTCTTCCTTAGATGTAGTAGAAACAGAAGAATTTGAATAATTCTTGGAGGCGGTCCTTCTAATTTTGACTTCATCTTCCAGTTTCTTAGGATTGCTCTTGGATTTTCTGATTGTCCCACATTCAACCACACCATTCGGGTCATCGCAGGTCACAAATGATCTGTAAACAGCTGATCTCAGACTGTCTTGAGGCATATTCTGTGTGAGAGAAAGTCCCGTTTGAAAAGGTCAGAGCCTCTCTCAGTATTACAAAAACCAAATCCAAAGATCTAAACCAAACTTGTCCTTAATTATGCGTACTCTACCGACAAGTATCAAAGATGGAAACCAATCAGACATCCACCAAAAACTCTTTCAGCTTTAGGGTCACTGAAAGCAAAGCAAAAGCAAAATAAAAAAAGCCATTGCCGTCTAAAGAAACACAAAAGTTAAAGTATTCCTAAGATCGTTCTCGAGATCAATATTCAATCAATTACTGGTGAGTTCTAATTGCCTAGTAGTGGCTGCTCTATGCTAAAGAACCACACTACCCAAAACATTAATCTACACAAACATGAATATTTAGTAATGGGTGGATCTAAAAGCTCCTAACCCTATGCATAATGTAAGAAACAACAGCAAAAGCCTATATCTGGATCAAATATTAAGAGATTTTTTTTTACCTGAAACCCTCAGCCAACAATGATCAATCAATTTGTGTCTTCTTCAAGGTTTGTGTGCCAACAAAGGGGAGAGAGTTCAAGAAAGTGGAGATGTAGACTGACCCAGATGAGGAAATGAAAGAAACCCAACTTATCACCACGAATTGACCAATACCAATTAACATTTGCCAAGAAATTGCAACTACCATGAGAGGGTTAGATAGAGAAAAAGA
The DNA here is from genome assembly GCA_023055425.1 of Linanthus parryae. Classification (NCBI taxonomy): domain Eukaryota; kingdom Viridiplantae; phylum Streptophyta; class Magnoliopsida; order Ericales; family Polemoniaceae; genus Linanthus; species Linanthus parryae. Next base: position 8,142,702 of record JALGPY010000009.1, on the reverse strand, counting down.
GAGTGAGTTCAGATCCAGTTGGGAAAGAAGACAGAGAGCAGGTGAATATTGACTTTAATTTTTGTGTAACCACTTCTGTATCTATGAGAAAGAGAAAACAAACACAGATGGGTCTGGTATGGTGCTTGTTGTGGTTTGTTTAATGATAAAGGTGAGCGATGGACTGTTGGGGGTAAGGTACAGAAAGAAGGAGAAGAAAATTGAAATCAAAGGGTATTGAATAATGGGTAATCAGGAGGTGTGTTGTTAACGGCTTAATTGATACTTTTGTCGTTGTTTATGTTTGCAGAGTACAAAACAGTGCAATCACTATTCAAAGATTTGCAGAGGGAAGCATCACAGGGATCACAGTTTTAGAAAAGAAAAATAGGTGGTGCTTTTAGTGCAGTTGTGACTGCAAGGAAGCTCCCGTGAACAAGCAAGCGTAATTAAGAAAGGGGAGAGAGAGAAAGTCATTCATGATATATTATTATTTAAGTTTTCTACTTATGTCATATCAAGCCCTCATGTTTAGGAATCCACCAGTCAAGATTTCATCATTTTCGCGGTGGGTAAAATACATTTTCACCTTGTGTAGTTTGATTGAAGGACACTTTCACCCCCTTTCAATTCGGAAAGGGATAATTTCACCCCTTCAGTGTGCCAAATTTCAGGAAACATTCATCCCGTATAGTTACACCATTAGTTTAGAGCAGGGGTCTGTCATAGAAATAGTTTTTGGAACAAATTTGCCCTATGTTATGCAAAATGTAGGGGTTACTCGAGGTACAACTTTTTGCAGGATATGCATGGCTAATTTGCCTCCAAACTATGTTCAATTGGGAGCCCATCACACACTAACGGTGTCACACGTAGGGGGTGTAAATTACTTGAAACGCGGTACATTGACGGAATGAAAATGTTCCTTTTCAAATATGAATGTTGCACATAAAAAATGAAACGAATGCGTAAGAACATAAAGTGTCATTTTTCTACTATCGATCTTTGGTTTCAAGTTCCTAATATCTCATTGGATGGTTTTGATTATGAAACCGTTGAAGGTTTGGGTAACATAGTAGGGGATCTTCTTGTGGTTAATTGGCCATTTGAAAGAGTTAGAAGCATGCAAGTTCTTACGATCGAATCTCGAATCAGAGTGGGAGATTCTCTGGTTCCAGGGGCTTACATTACAGTTCCAAATGAACAAGAGAAGAAATGGATGTATTTTTCCTATAAGAGGATCTTCAAATGTTATAGATGTGGTCAGATTGGTCATACTAACAAGCAAGGCACTATCAATCTTGTAGAAGTTTTGGATCGGTTGGAGGCTAAGTATTTGCAATCTCATCATCTTTCCTCGCCCCCTTTCATGTGAATCCCCAATGCAAATTATTCACTTGTAGATAGTGCATTCTAGGCAGATTGATCATCACCCACGTAGCAGCCATCGAGGAGGTTTGTTGGTACTTCATTGTTTTTCTATCATTATCCTTATGTTTGCATTTATTTGTATGGGGGCTGTGAGACAGGGTCACCCTCGCATACTAACCGAACATGAGTTGTAGGGTTCAAGTGGCTTGGAGGCTGGAGTAAGGCACGTCGCACGCGAGCAGCGGTTGCGCTCGAGTGCGATCCTTGTCAATTGTCTGGGAGACTCGATGATCACGTGCCTTATATATACGGTCGAACGTGCGAACGTGCCCTATATATACGATCGATCGTGCGACGCGCCCTACATATATGGTCGATCGTGCAACGTGCGAGGCAGTTACATAGCCTTCATATGCGGCCATGTAACTCCTCGTAACTGCCACTCTGAGACCCTATATATAGGAATGTTCGCCTTCCATTATCGGTTATGTTCTTTTGCTAATCATCACATTCTGTCTCTCTCTCAGGAAATTAGCAAAGGCTTACTCTTTTCCTACACACTTGCTCTTAATCTCTCTGTGCCTTGTACTATGTTATTATCTATTGCAGGTGTACATCTAGGTCCTCCCTACAGGATCTCCTTGTCCACATTGGTGAACCCGACGTGAACACAACCTTCAAAGCTCCCAAACCAACAGCTCTGTAACCATGTCTTACGACGGCGACCGTAGCGAAGGCCTCCAGTCTCCCTCAACGGAAGGAGTCCCGCGAGAAGAGACTCCAATCAACACCAACACCAACGTCCAGGCCCATGGAATTTATGGAAACAATCAGACCTTGGAGATGCTGAATGCAACGATTCAGAGCCAAGCAAGGGCCATGCAGGCCCAATCCCTGCAAATAGCTCAGATCATGGCAATTATGGGAGGGCTTGCACAAAATTCTACACAAGGGACCTTAGTCCCTCCAGGAGCAGCCATGGCACCCATGCCACAGGACCCTATCCCATCAAACCCACCATCTTCGACTCAACTGCCTTTTCCCCATGGGTCTGCTCCCCAACCACCACGACTGCCATTGAAACCCCCTATCGCGCCTGGTTATCAGCCAGAGCGCGCGCCTGCTGGAAATCCATCCATCTTTCCAGCATCATACCCAGTGCCTCCATCATATGCGATCGGAATTCAAGCCAGTTGCACACCCCCTGCTCTCTATGACCCCATTATGCCTTACATACCTGGGCTCGTTGCTACCCCATCATCGACCCCAGGAGGAAGCGCGCCTGCCAACGTGTCAGCTTTGGAGCAGCGCTTAGACAATTTCCTTGCAAACCAGTGTTTCGCAGACACGGTTATCCCAAGGGTTGAATGCGCGCCACCAATCCCGCGCGACATTTATCTGATGCCTAACCCCGTTGGTACAAGGCGCCGAAATGGGAGAAGTTTGACGTGATCAACGGAAACGCACAAGAACATGTGATGCGATTTGTTGACATGATGGGCCCACATGGGATCGACTCACGGCTGCTAATGCGTGATTTCCCGAAATCTTCGGGACACATTGCGTAGAAGTGGTACAGAACTTTGGAGGCTGCTCCATCAAAACCTGGGAGGACATGGTCAAGAAGTTTTACACCAAGTTCGTCCAGGTTGAGGAGAAGGTCACGACGATACACCTATCACGCATGCACCTGAAACACGACGAAGAGGGGGTCGCGTTTATAAAGAAGTTCACGACAAAGTCGCTGGAGTGCGTGGATGAGGTGGTTGAGAGCCGCCTAGTTGAAATCTGTATCCAAGGAATGCGAGACGAATACAAAGGTATGTTGATTAATTTGCAGATGCCTACTTTATCCAAATTAATTGACTGTACTAGGAACATCGAGCCCATCGTGGAGAAACAGAAGAAGAGATACTCGAACGATCAAGGAGGGGGGGCCTCTGGCTTCAAAATCGGCAGGTTCAACTACAAGCGAGGGCGAGAAGCTGAAGTGAATGCGGTCTCAGCGCAGAAACAGCAGCGAGGTCCAACAAGGGAGGTGCCCCCATTTCCATGTTCGATTGGGGAAATAACAAGCTTATCAAGCAGTGGCGGAAAGATGGGGTCTTACCCGCATTCGAGAATAAGCCTACCAGAGAGAAACGGAGGGATCCTAAATGGTGCGAGTGTCACGGCCAAGTCATGTACCCGACGAAAGAATGCAGAAATTTGAAGTGGCTGGTGGATAGGAAGATGAAATAAGGAGATTTGATCATCGATGATCCAACTAAAGATGTGCGCAGCAACCCGTTGCCATCCCACTCAGAGCAAGAAGCGAAAGTAAAACAAGTGGCGATGATTTCAATCATGGACCACGAGGAAATCGAATATGAAGGAATTTCGGTGGTGGCTGAGATCCGCGAAGATTAGGACTACAACATGGACGCGGAGGATTCTCAAGCCGAACGAATGAGGGGCTCGTACAAATTCGAGAAGTTCTTTGATGACATGAATTTCTCGGATGTGTGCCGCCAAGAAATGACAAAGTTGATTTTGAGAGTAGATGAGGACTTCGGAGAAGAGCTGGTAGTCTCGAACGGAGATGTCACCAAAGCTACATGGTCGAGTGGCTTGGTAATGTCCTTTGAGGAATCGGACAAGAAGACAGATGCGAACCACCAGAGGCCATTGTCTGTGAAAGCCGTGGTCAATGGGGTCGAGTTCAAGAGAGCCTTTGTCGACGGAGGGGCAGCAGTGAACGTGATACCACACAACACTCTTGAGTTGGCTGGTATATCAGAAAAGAAGATTGTCAAACGACCATCACCTTTGATGGGATTTGGAAGTGACTCAAAGATGACAGTGGGATGGATTCGTCTGGGGATCTAGATTGGCAAAATCAAGTTTTCTGCCAAGTTCCATGCGATAAATTCAAACACCACTTACCACATGATTATTGGTCGAGAGTGGATTCATCGCTTTGATGTTGTGCCATCCACGACTCATCAGATAATGAGGGAAATTTGTAAAGACAGAGTGGTGGATATACCAGCCTCAGTAAACCCATTCAACCTAAATGAAGCGCACTTGACGAAGGCAGTCTGGTTTACAGAGATGACGGGCGAAGAGATGCCAACACCATTTAAGCCAACTCCTTTTTCCATATGGGAAGACATCAAAGACCAATCGCCAGCAGGTGTAATGCTGATGAGAGAAGCCCAGAAGGAGAAGAAGCCTGCACATGAAAAAGTGCCGAAGGTGACCTACCAAAAGAAGAATGTCTACACCTTGAAGAGAATTGTCAAACACGACGATGATGGCAACGAGGTAGGCATTTTCTATGCAAATGGAAAGAAGAAGGTGAGCGGGGTCATCTTCAACCCTGCCTATTGAAGATGTCCCGAAGCAAATCAATGAGATAGCAGAGGAAGTGCCAGGAAGAGATACGATTGAGAAACCAATGGATAAGTTAAAAGAGTTGCTGGAATGCATGGAAGAAGAGCCAAAACCGCATAAGAAAGAATTGAAAGAGGTGTTCTTGAGCCCAACATAAGAGAAGAAAAGGTCAGTATTCTTGAGCAGGGATCTTGATACTGAGAAAGAACAGGGTCTGCTCAAGTAGTTGACAGAATACAAATATGTGTTTGCTTGGGAGTACAACGAAATGCCTGGCTTAGATACGCAGGTCACCATGCACAGATTGGACGTCATTCCGGGGACGAAAACCAATAAAGCAGAGCATGAGGAATTTCCGTCATGAAAACAACATGAAGATAAAGGAAGAGATAGTAAAGTTGCTAAACACGAAATTCATCGAGCCTAATCATCATCCCACTTGGCTTGCAAACATCGTACCAGTTCTGAAGAAGAATGGGCAGATTCGAATTTGTGTTGACTTTAGGGACCTGAATCGATTCTGCCTAAAGGATGATTTTACACTGCCAAACATAGATTTGTTGATTGATGCCACTACATGTCACCAATTTTTCAGTTTATGAATGGATTTAGTAGCTATAATAAGATCAAGATGGACCCCGAGGATGCGAAAAAGACTTCCTTCATCAAGCCAGTGGGGGTGTTTCATTATACGGTCATGCCTTTTGGTTTGAAGAACGCTGGAGAAACTTATCAGCGCGCGATGATTGCGCTTTTACATGATATGATGCATCAGGAGGTCGATTTTTATGTGGATGATTCAAATCAAGACAGAAGGAAGACCACCTGAAAGAATTGAGGAAAGTCTTCGAAAGATGCAGGAAGTTTTAGCTGAACATGAATCCCATGAAGTGCGCATTTGGAACCTCAGGGAAGTTACTGGGATGCGTAATTCACCGACAAGGAATCCACCCTGACCCTACAAAAGGTTCAGCTGTCACCAGCCTACCAGCACCACAGAATCAAAGTGCGCTAAATACATTCTTGGGAAAACTTCCGTACTTACGGAGGTTCATACGAGCAATTGCAGAGTTGACATTTTTCTTCAACTGTTTGCTCAAGAAGAACGCGACATATACTTGGACAGAAGAACACCAGGCGATGTTCGAGAAGCTGAAGGAGTTTATGACATCTCCATGAGTTATGATCGCACCTCAGCTGGGATATCCTCTGCTTCGTATCTTAGTTGGAAAAAGACGTCGATCGAGGCATTGCTAGCTCAAGAGTTCGAAGGCCAGAAGAGAACCATCTACTATATCTCGTGCGTGGTGCAATATGCCGAATCTAGGTACACATACATTGAGAGACATTGCTTTGCTTCATTCTTTTTTATTGGAAAATTGAAGCATTACTTTGTCTCCCATAAATTAGTTTTAATGACTAAAAGCAACCCTATCCAATACTTGTTGGGGCATTCTGCTCCCTCTGGGAGGTTGGCAAAATGGTACATGACCATATCTCAGTATGACATCACATGCGCACATCCAAAGGCCATTAAATCCCAAGCAGTGGTATATTTGCTAGCGCAGTTCCCAGATGAGAATCACGAGCCTATGACAGAGTAAGTGCCTGAAGGACCAGAAGTATGCTCGATAGAGTCGCTCTACTGGAAGCGGACCTTTGATGGTTGGTCGACGAGAGAAGGAGGAGGAACATGAATTTTCCTGACTAAGCCCGACAGAGAAGTCATTCAGATGTCCAACAAGCTGGAATTCACGGGAAGCAACAATGAAGCCGAATATGAAGCCTTAATTGTAGGTCTCCTCGCGGCCAAGGCTTTGTAAGTTCAGAATCAGATTGTGATGGGAGACTCCAAACTGATCGTAAGGCAAGCTTCACGCGAGTATGGGTTAAAAGAGATCAACTTTTTGACCTACATGTCGATTGTGCAGAAGCTGGTCCAGAGATTCGACTCAATCAAGTACGAGCACACTCCCAGATCCGATAATCGACATGCAGATGCGTTAACTACTCTGGGGTCAAAGATTAATGCAGACAAGTGTTCGAAAAATATCTCAATTGAGGTTAAGACTACTCCTTCCTTGATGAAAGACTTGTGCGAAGACGAGTTCAACGAAGACGAAGATTGGAGACAACCTTTCATACGAGCGATCGCCGAAGGAACAAGCAAGGAAAGTTGGGTCTCCACAAATCGATTCTGCATACACGACAAATTTCTCTATTACAAAGGACCTGGAGGAATCTTAATGCGGTGCGTTGCAGAAAAGGAAGGTCGAACTATGTTAAACAAAATCCACGAAAGCTCTTGTGGAGAAAGTGAGGTCTCCATTTACAGAAAAGCCCAGAGGTATCGGATTCAGTGGCCCAAAATGTCATGTTATGCTGCAATCTTACAATGCAATTGCGAGAAGTGCGCATTAATGAAGGAATCTCTCGAAGTTTCTGCAATCGATGATGATGACTGGAGTAAGCCTTTGAGCGATTATCTGCGAGAGGGAATTCTGCCAAGTGATAAGAAGGAGGCTGACAATCTCAAGAAGAAATCGACTCGATATGTGCTGAAAGAGAACCTACTATGGTGACAAGGACACGATGGAAATCTACTTAGATGCCTAAATGGTCAAGAGATAGAAGAGTTCATGGAACTGTCCCATCAAGGAGGCGCGACACTCTGCAGACAAATTTTGACTGTGGGTTATTTTTGGCCGACCATGGATGCTAACTGTCGCACGAAGGTCAAACGATGTCAACAGTTCCAGTTCAATGGCAATCTGGTGCATGCTCCCGCGGTCAATTTACACGCATTGGGAACCCCTTGACCATTTCATAAATGGTCCCTCGACTTCATCGGTCCCATCCTCCCAGCATCGCACGGGAACTAGTACATTTTAACGGGAACTGAACAGTTCAAAAAGTGGGTGGAAGCAGTACCTCTCAAAACGGCAAACGCATTGGTAGTTGTCAAATTCATCCAAGAGAACATCATTGATTGCTTTGGGATTCCTAGTACGATCCTATCTGATAATGGAACCCCTTTTGTCAATCGTCAAGTCGTCTCGAAGCTGATGGAATACAATGTAAGGCGGGTATGCTCGACGCCCTATTATCCGAAAGGAAATGGACTGGCTGAAGCTACAAACAAAACTTTGTTGAGGATTCTAAACAAGATGGTCGCGGATGATCACAAGAGGTGGTCAGATTCTTTAAGTGTGGCATTGTGGGCTTATCGCACGTCACCAAGGACTCCTACAGGGGCTTCCCTCTTCTTGCTTTGTTATGGAGCTAAAGCAGTCGTTCCCGCTGAAGTCAAGGTTAACTCCGCAAGATTAGCCTTTAGTGCCCTGTACGATAATCAACGCGATCATGATCTCATTTCACTTAAAGAGAAGCGCAAACAGACCAAGAGAGAAAACACGCGATACAAGGAAAGAATTTCTCGAGCATACAAAAAATTGATCAGCATCGAGATTTCGCTGTGGGAGATTTAGTCCCGCGAAATTCTGACCATTGCATGCACGAAGAAACTCATCCCAAGTTTGCTGCTAACTGGGAGGGTCCATTTGAAGTTAAAGAGGTCTTCGAAAGCGGCTACTGCACAATCTTGTAAATTTATTTTGTTGCATCAAAATTCAAAAATAAGCCTATATGTTTAGATAGCAGCAAAATTCAATCTAAGCCTATCTGTTTAGATAGCAGCTACATTCGATCTCAGCCTATCTGTTTAGATAGCAGCAATATATGATCTAAGCCTATATGTTTAGATGGAAGCAAAATACAATTAAAGCCTATATTTTTAGATAGCAGCGAAGCAATATAAGCCTATCTCTTTAGATAGCAGTAACATGCGATTAAAAGCCTTTCTATTTTAGATAGCAGCAATGTACAATCAAAACCTATATGTTGAGGTAACAACAATATTTTGACAAGAGTGACTTGCTGATAAGAGCCTAATTTTTTCAAATAGCAAATATGGATCATAAAAGGCATGAAACAGAGCATTCTATCTTAACAAAGCTTCAAGAACACATTTCTATGAAGACCTTACAAAACAAGGCTCAAAACATTTTAAACTAAAAGAACAAAGCTACAATGTTCAAAGTTCGAAACAAAGCTGACTGCCAATTATCATGAAAAAGATCTTTCATGAGCGAGTCTTGAACTCCCAAAGTGATGGAGTCCTGTTTCCACGAGTCGAGATATCTCTTCATTTTATCATGCTTTCCTTTCGCCTATTATATTTCTTTATGGCCTTCTCGATTGCTTCCTTTTGGGCACGAAGTCTAAGACTCTCCACAAAATAATTCTCATAACCAAATCTAATCCTGATAGAGTTGGCAACCTTTTTCAATCTTGGAACAAGGAAATCGAAGTCGAGTTTGCCTTGTGAAACATTTTGAACGCCTTGCACACTTGCCAAGAAATATTGCGCGTTTGTCAGAGAAGTATTAGTTGGAGTGGTATTATTTATCTTCTCCATAAGATCTGCTATTTAAGTGAGAAGATCTTTTCTGTCTTTGGATCCAACTCCATTGTTCTAGCAAAAGCGTTGGGATATGAAATGCGAGTCTTCATAAACCATTTCAGAGATGATTGCATTATGCCTGCATTTCCAAAATAAACGCAAGTTTTTCAAGATATAAAAATAGTGATACATGTCTTATCATAATAGCATACTCGAAAAGATTTATTACCAGTGCCTTCCACTATTTCTCGGAGAGAAGGAATTGGAGTCCCTGCTACTTGACCACTTGTAGAAGCTTCTGCTTCAGCTAATCTTTTGTCTGCAAGAAATTCCTGTGCGAAGTATTCTTCGGGTATAATGCAATTTTCCTTAGTTGAAATAGCTTCAGTCGCCTGCGTAGCCCATACTCCCCAAGGATTTTGAGCAAGGAGTGCTTCCAAATTCATATCAAATGGGCGATTGTAATCCTGCGAATCTTCACTAATAATGACCGAAGGTGAAAAGTTTTCACTCTGCGACCTTGTGCTAATACCTTCAGAAGATCCAACGTTTCTCAACACATATGGGTTGTCAGGATTTGTCGCGGTTGTATTAGTTCCTTCTGGAACCCCAGTTGCGCCTGCGGGAGTGTTAGCTCTTGACGGAGAATTCTGGTCGGCTCATCGCTGATCGCATTCATCTCATCTATATTTCCAGTCCCAGGTAAACTTGGGCCGACAGATTCAGATGCGATAGCAGGATTAGTCAATTCCGTTTTCATCTGAGTATTTTCTGAAGCAACATTAGTTCCTGCCTCAGGAGGTGAAGTAGTTACTAATGCCTGAGTAGCAGCTTGCTCAACGTTATCAACATTCATGTCCTCGTGAGCTTGTTGAAAGTTATCTTCTTGTTCTTGTTGAGGATCATTCTATTTCTCGACATCATCATTCTCTTGCTCAACATCATCAGCAGTCATATCCTCATGAGCTTGTTAAAGGTTATCTGCTTGATCTTGCTGATTGTTCTCATGATCTTGATGGAAGGTTTCTTCTTGCTCTTGTTCGGTGATGAATTCAATTCATTCATCTTCAGCATGAGTTTGTTCATCATTTTAATCTTCTCTCATTTCATGTGCTTGCTTAGAGTATTCCTCCATCACCACGTCCTCAGTAGAAGCTTCATGGAAGATTTCAGAAGGGCGTACTATAACACTACGAATTGAAGGTAGTCTTGAATCCAGCATGTCTGCACTTGAACCTCCCTCTGATCCACATACGATAAATTTGGCTATAGCAACGTCGATCGCAATATTTACCTGATGATTCCCCGCATTTATCCACTTTTAGACACTCCATGCTTTAAAGCTCAAAAGATAAGACTTGATATGTTCATGAAAATTTGAATATAATACCTTCCTCGTCTTCATCACCAACAATTTCTTGGAAATCTTCTTATGCGCGCTGCATCTGTCCAACGAATGAATGCGAGCGTTCTTCTTGTTCTTCAAGACTCATTTTCAAAGCTTGCTCAACTTGAGCTTCCTCCTCCAACCTCAGACGTTCAGCATCTCGCTCAGCCGCTGCTCTAGATTCTTCGATGGCTCTCGCTATAGCTCTTTCTCTGTCGACTTCTGCTCTTATGGGATTGGTAACTTCGACATTCCCTTGATCTTCTTCTGTCTCATCGCTATCTGCGATACATATTCATTATAAATGAGTCGAAGTTAAGTTTTGACTTAAGAACGGACAATTTACCTTCTCTCACGGTGATGGTTGCATTAGGATTAAATTCCACAAAGTTTTCAATACTGGTTTATCGTGCGCTTGCCGATGTGTTCTTTGAAGGAAGTTGAGTCTTGCTTCTTTTTCTTGGCATCGTTGGATTTGAAACAATTTTCTCAATAGCGATCGGGCTTCTCCTTGGTCTTTTTGTCTATCTAGTAATACTGGGTTCTGTCACATCGACCAAAGAATCGTCAGGTGCTTTTGTTTTACTTGAACCTCCCTCTGATCCAGTAGTCGATTTGAGGAAGGCTGCATGTGCTAGTCGAATTCTCACTTCGATCTCTTGGTCCATTGCCATTTTGGGTCTGATGATGATATTCGCCTCGATTTTTGATTTAAGATCGTTGACAAACTCTATTCTGCGATCCCCAGAAGCGAATCTCCTGAAATAACACTCTAAAATCAAGACTTCATTAGTATTTATAATTAATCCTTGACAACTACGATGAGAATAATCAGAAGGTAACCTGTTTGAAGTTATCAGCATAGGCTTTTCTTTTGTTATAAGTATTTGTCCTCACAGCAGCAATCTTTTCTTGCAAAATCAACTTGGGGAATAGATGTCTGTCCTTGTCCAGAAGCGAATTATATCCACTCGCATTTGCAACGCGAGAATTGGATGACTTGAATGGATATTTTTCTGTGCGTATTGTAGGAGATTTTCCCAAGGATCGACCTCGAAGTGAAGATCTTGACTGTTTGTAAATCTGCGAGTTCCAAAAACTCGACTAGCCAGGGGTTGTCTCTCCTTGCCTCCCACCAGAAGGTTGAACGAATGTAAGCATGGCCACCAATAGGGTATTACACCTTCCATACAATAGTCTATTATAACAATCCCTGCTCAGTTCATCAGGCCAGAAGGGAGGCGCCACAAAATCAAAACCAAATTGAGGACTCAACCGAATTGGATCATTGTCCACAATAATGTGCTGATACTCCAAACATTCGTTAGAACACTCCGCCAAAGCAGGCAACTCTCCTCGCGCACACCAATTCATGAATCTAGGATAATACATTAAACCTTTAGTGATGAGGTCTTGTGTAATTCTACTGTCAGAAGCAGGGTACATATCCGCGTGCGATACAATGTCATCAAGCTCTTTAACATAGGGCTGGAACTCGAAGTACTTCATATCATCGCAGATCAAGGACCATACACACTGAACACCTTTGGTTCTGTACCAACTCCACACTCGAGGACACAAAGGATCTTGAGTAGCTTTGGGTGCATTCCATAGTAGAACTCTTGTTGGGAGAGGTGCATATTGAGGCAATCTTTCAAACACCCACATAGTGAGAAATTCTAAATTCACGTAGGACAACACATCAACTCGACCGCTAGATTGCTCGATGTGCTCCATAGCCAAATCTAATCGATAATATAAAGAGCCCAATAATAATGGCCCAAGAGATACTTTTTGACCAAGAGAAAGGCGTACGGCGAGCGCGAGGACATGGCAAAAAACCCCATCATGAGGATGCCCATCAATCAGGAATCTCGACAACCACACAGAGAAATCCACACAAAGTCCAAGTCGAACATCGACCCTCTAATGATGTCACCCCTTTCGGGTTGTCCTTGAGTATTTCTTGTGCGATCTTCTGTTTTGCAAAGTCCCGATAGAAATAGTTCATCCATCTAGACCAAACGTTCTTCGCACCTGTCTTTAGAAAACAATGTTTGTCAATTGGAGTCTTCGAACCCACCTTGTCGCTGTCTTCTTGACTTCAGCAATGGATTCTTGCATTTGGTGGAAGAGAGTAATTTCTGGATCATCTAACAGAGGATTTAAAGGATCATTGGGCCCCATGCATGGAAGCTCGAGTAATATCTCCACATCTTCAAGTGTTAGCCCTGCTTCATGATGTGCGAAGTGGAACGTATGAGTCTTCTTCGACCATATTAAAAACAGATTCATTAACATATTAGTATCCGATTTCAGATTTAACCCCTTTATGGATTTGACAGCATTATAGATCCCTGCATTGGTTAGTGTTTTTTCATGATGTTCCAAGATATATTCAGTCCAGTCTCCCATCCAATCCAATTTTTTGACAAAGGTTTGATGGCTGATTTCAGTATAGGGATATAACCCAGCTTTAACACCATGTCTTTGAATTTTAGAGACACCAACATAATCCCAATCGGCACTAACAGGTTGCGCGATCAACAACAAATTTTCCTTTCCTATATACTTTGGAAGTGTCGTACCTTTCACGATAGCATGATAGTAATCCTCACCATTCAAGTAGGGAGCCTTACGCCACATCTCTTTGGGAAGATCTGGTAAATCTTCATGTTCCTTGGAGACTTTGGTTTTAGCCATATCTATGAAAATGGAAGATTATTATATACAAAGTTCTGAATGCCCCAAATTCAAGAGAGATTCTCTCTGAGTTACATACAAATCTAGATTTAGAAACTAGAAGTAAAACCCAGACTGGGTGTATAGGGTCTATTTGATAATGCAAAACTATGAGATTCACGCTAACAGTCAATGATATCTACCAACCTTGTCGTTGTCTAAGCGATCAAAGTGTTCGATTGATGATGATGAACAGTTGATTGAAGCCTTGAATCTGTTCTTGAAGAGTTTCTTCTCTGCTCATAAACTTCGCCAGTAAAAATGGTGTGAAAAGTATAATCTGTTGGAGTGGAAGGGTTTATATGGAGTCTCTTGGAGACCCACAACCTTTCAAATCATTTCGCATCATTACTACCTCGGTAACCGGCGGAAATATGTGGATGTCATTCGAAAATCGCGTAATGCCTATTCCCTATTAAAGGCTATACGACGTTACAGAGACCTAGGCAATGATGGCGGGCAGCTATCGTGGAGGTTTGTTGGTACTTCACTGCTACTCTATCATTATCCTTATGTTCGCACTTATCTATATGGGGGTTGTGAGATAGGGTCACCCTCGCATACTAATCGAACGGGAGTTGTAGGGTTCAAGTGGCTTGGAGGCTGGAGTAAGGTACGTCGCACAAGAGCAGCGGTAGCGCTCACGTGCGACCCTTGTAAATTGTCTGGGAGACTCGATGATCACGTGCCTTATATATACGGTCGAACGTGAGAACGTGCCCTATATATACGGTCGATCGTGCCACGCGCCCTATATATACGGTCGATCGTGCAACGTGCGAGGCAGTTACATAGCCATCATATGCGGCCATGTAACTCCTTGTAACTGCCACTCAGAGACCCTATATATAGGAACGTTTTCCTTCCATTATCGGTTCGAATCTTTTGCTAATCATCACATACTGTCTCTCTCTCTCTCAGGAAATTAGCAAAGGCTTACTCTTTCCATACACACTTGCTCTAAATCTCTCTGTGCCTTGTACTGTGTTCTTATCTATTGCAGGCGTACAACTAGGGTCATCCGTACATGATCTCCTTGTCCACATCACTAAATACCTCAGAGCTCACTCAAAGCATGGCCCTTTTCGAACGATAAGTTTCGACTCTCGGATTAACCCAGTGTGTTCTTTTCAAGATATCCCTACTCTATTTGATCCCAACCAAGGTCCACTCCAAGGTCTAGTATTCAACATTAATGATATCTCTTCCTCTTCTGATGAATCCTTCTTCACATCTCACACAAACAATACCCCCCCTGAAGTGTCAAGCATGATGGCTTCTGAGGCTGGTCCGCCTTTTATAGCCCACCATCAAAATGATGTTTCAGTTCTTACAGTTAATGCACATACATCGGTTCCGTGGCCAGATAAGTTACATGCATCTGTAACCGTTGCTTCCTTTTACCCACCCAGAATCAACAAATGTGTCCGATCGTTTCTTCTACTTCCTTGAGTCACGAACCTTCATTGTAAGAACAGGTTGTGCAAGGCTTGGAATAGCTCAGCTATTTCAAGGCCTTGAATCAGCTTTAAAAGCCTTGAATCTGTCTCAGCCTTGAATCTGCTTAACATGTGTACACACTCTCAGGAGGAGTTTTATGCAAACTCTCTGAGTTGATTCCCTTTCTATCTTTCATATGTTTGATTCACTATTTTTAGATGATGAAAGAAAAATTATTCTAACATGTTTTGATCATAGAATATCATCAGTTTCACCTTGATTTTGCAAGAAATTCTGTTTCCAATATTTGCAGGATTGTTTCCTAAAACTGAATTTGTGTAGATTTGGAAATAGTTGGATATTTTGATCTTGTGATCAATCAGAGACTTAAGACAGCTTCTCAGATTTCTTATGGACAAGATCGCAACAATATCTCTGAAGATTGTGATCAACTATCCGTTGGAGAAAGCTGTTAAAGAGAGTTAAAGTTGTTGCCTACAAAATAGGAAGTTGTTACTGAAAATCTGGGAAGATTTGCAGAGCTTCAAACAGTTTAAATAGAGATCACTTTGAAGAAACAAGATACGAGACTAAACGGGCAAAAGCAAGTGACAAGTTTATGGATTGACAAAGCACCAAGGAAGAACATCAAACTCTCAATCCATTCCATAGAAGTTCACTGCATTTTCACTGCAGTTTTCTATATTAAGTGTACTTCTGTATTGAGCTGTATTGGTAGATCATTTCTGTATTATCTCTACATCCATTCTCAAGGATTGTTAAAAGTTAACAATATAGAATTCTTAGTTAATCAGTTAGCTAGAGCGGGTACTAGACAGGTTAGGGAAAACCACAAGCTGTAACAAAGTAAGGGAACTCTCTGGGCTTGAGTTCTAGGGCTTAGCTTTTGATTAATAAGAATTGAGTTGAAAATCCTGTAGAGATCTAATCCCTGAGGTAGAGACGTAGGTCCAAGTGGACTGAACTCTATAAATCACTTGTCATTTGCATTTTTAGTTCATTCCTTTCATCAGCTTTTGCAGCACACAAAACTGTCTATTTTTCAAGGGTTTGAACTTGTTTTCAAGGCCTTGAAAAAGCCATACTTGCTTCATACTGTCTGCATCCTCTCCATGGGCTTGAACTGGTTTTCAAGGCCTTGAACTTCATTGTTTGCACAAGTTTTCATCTTCCTAGTAAGTTTTGACAAAAATTTGGCATACTCTATTCAACCCGCCCTCTAGAGTATCTTAGCTGCATTAACATCTGCATACTCACAAATTCAATTGGTAACAGATCTTGTATCACTGTATAAGATATAACCATCTGGTGATCATGAGTACTGCAGGTGATAGTGGTTTCTCACAGGGAAGAGTTGCTAACAGACTTCCTCTATTTTTTGATGAAAATTTTGCTCACTGGAAAGCTCTTATGAAAATGTTCATCATTGGTCAAGATCTAGAGCTTTGGACCATTATCCAAAATGGACCTCATACTTTCTACACAGAGAAAGATGGAATCAGAACTCCCAAAACAGAAGACTCACTCTCCTCTTCTGAATTAGAGCAATTTTCTAATAACTACAAAGCTATTAACATTTTGTATTGTGCTTTGAGTACAGATGAGTTCAACAGGATCTCTGGATGCACAACTGCAAAAGAAATCTGGGATAAGCTCTTGGTTACCTTTGAGGGAACCAGTCAAGTCAAGCAAACCAAGATCAACATCTATCTCAGGGAATATGAGCTATTTAAGATGAATGCAGATGATTCCATCAGATACATGTTCAAGAGGTTCACTAATATTGTCAGCAACCTTGATTCACTGGGAAAACATTTTTCCAATGAAGAAAAGGTGAGGAAGATTCTCAGAAGTCTTCCAAAGGAAAAGTGGGGACCAAAGACCACAGCTATTGTAGAAGCTCAGAATCTCTCAACTCTACAACTTGATGACCTACAAGGGAAGCTCCTGACACATGAGATATCTATGAATGTAGTTGATGGAGAACTCCCAGATGGTGTCAAGAACTTAGCTCTCAAAGCCAAAGAGAAAGAGAGACACAAAGCCTTGAAACTGAGGATGGTGATGATGAAGATCCAATTGCCTTAATTTCCAAAGCCTTGACAAGGATTCTCAAAATGAAGAAAAGCTTTGGAAACAAAGACCTCAACAGAGAAAGGCATAGGTCATCCAACAACAAGGACTACAAAGGTAAGTCCTCTTCACAAAATAAATCAAAAGTTATGAACTTAATTGAATGTGGTGATACAGGACACTTGATAAGAGATTGTCCACACAAGAAAATCAAGAACTTACAAAAGAAAGATCATGACAGAAGAAAGAAAGCCATGATAGCTTCATGGAGTGATTCAGATAGCTCTAGTGAATCTGAATCTGAGGAAGAACATGCCAACCTATGTTTCATGGTCAAGCATGATGAAAGTTCTGAGAAGAACATTAAGGTAATGGTAAATTGTCTGATTTCAAAACCAAAAGAAGCTCTTTCATAATATCTCAGAGCAATGCTTTTGAATGAGGAAGATTATCTGAAATAGATCAGACTTTCGAAAGAAAAAGTTCATGATCAAGCAAAAGAAAACTTACAACTTGTTTGCCTAAATCAGAATCTTGAAATCTCTCAGAAGAAGACTGATAGTGATTTCAAGGCCTTGAAAACCAGTTTCAAAGCCTTGAAAACCCAATTCAAGGAAGTAGTCACTGAAAACTCCTTAATGAGTGACAGCCTTGTTAATCTAAGACATCAAATTGATGAATTAGAGAAACAAAAGACTACTCTTACTGAGAAACTTCAAGAATCTGAATTGGTCATAGTCAAGCTTGCTGGATCAGAACACAAATTGAACTTGATTCTTGGAGGAAGTTCACAGTCTGTTCACAAAGCTGGTATTGGATTCAATCCAAACTTTCCAAGAAAGAACAATAACATATTTGTGAAAGATGGAAACAAAACTTCTCCTACATGTCATTACTGCTGCAAAACTGGTCATGTTAAGATGACTTGTCCTTTTAGAAGAAGAGACCCTCACATAATGAGGAACACTTTTCCTTTTCAACTCAAAGGACAAGTTAAGCAGATTCGGGTTCCTAAAGGGGTTCGGCCACCTAACATGGTTAATTATGAATATGATCCAAATTCCACACTTGGTCTAACAGCTAGGTAAGGCAGTGATTGGTGTTTGCAGGTTGTCACCAATATCAAAGAACAGAAGTGGGTTTTGGACAGTGGTTGCTCAAGACATATGAGTGGAAAGAGATCTCTATTCTCAGAATTAAAGGAGCAATCAGAGGGTTCAATTACACTTGGTGACAAAGACAAATGCAATATTCTTGGTATTGGAAAAGTTGGTACAAATTCTGAAAACTCTATTTATGATGTGTATCTAGTTGAAGGTTTGAAATTTAATTTGCTTTGTTTATCTCAGCTTTGTGACAATGGCAACAAAGTTATCTTTGATAAAGAGAAGTGTGTGGTGCAAAATGAGAAATCAAGAGATTGCATTCTAACAGCCTCTAGATCAAACAATGTTTTTACTTTTCAGACTAACAAAGTTGCAGGTGAAAGTTTGAAGTGTCTCAAGGCCTTGAAAGAGGATTCAAAGCTTTATCACAGGAAACTTGGTCATATCAGTTTGCATACTTTGAACAAGTTGATTTCCAAAGACTTGGTAAGAGGATTGCCATCCATCAAGTTCAAAGAAGATGAAATGTGCAAAACCTGTGCTCAAGGCAAGCAGACCAGAAGTTCCTTCAAGTCAAAGAAGTTTGTAAGTACAACTAGACCTATTGAATTGCTTCATGTGGATCTCTGTGGTCCTATGAGGAATCCTACTCCAAAAGGTAAGAGGTATATGCTAGTTGTTGTTGATGATTTTTCTAGATATACTTGGGTTATGTTTCTCAAAGAAAAATCTGAAGCACTCTCTGAATTTTCAAAGCTTTGCAGAGAACTTCAAAACTTGAAATACCTACCTGTAGCTTCAATTAGAAGTGATCATGGTAGAGAATTTGATCAGTTAGAATTTAATTTATTCTGTGATAAGTATGGTATTACTCACAACTTTTCTGCTCCAAGAACTCCTCAACAGAATGGTGTTGTTGAAAGAAAGAACATGACTCTTGATGATATGTCAAGAAAAATACTTCTTGAGAACAAGCTGCCAAAACATTATTGGGCAGAAGCTGTGAATACAGCAAACTATATTTTGAACAAGTGCTTGATCAGACCTATTCTGAAGAAGACCCCCTATGAACTATTCAAATGGAGGAATCCTAACATTTCATACTTCAGACCAAACATTTCATACTTCAGACCCTTTGGATGTACTTGTTTTATCCACAACAATGGAAAAGACAACCTTGAGTTGAATTTGAACAAGAATGAATCAGAGGAAGAGACTGAGAATCCACTAGGATTCAAGAAAGGCTGAGAAGAAAATAGAAGACATTTTCAAGACCTTGAAAATGGTGTTCAAGGACTTGAAAGTAAACCTCAAAGCCTTGAAAAAGATGATCAAAAGGATTCAAGTGACAAAGCCACTACTTCAAGACCAGAGAAGATCTAAGGAGAGCCGGAACCATGGTCTCCAAGAAAGAGATTAAGATATCTCTCATCTAATCATGTTGATAATATCATATCAGATCCAACCACTGGTACACAAACTATATCACAGTTGATGAACTTATGTGCTTTTAATGCTTTTATCTCTCTTGTAGAACCTAAAACTGTGAAGGAAGCTTTACAAGAAGCAGACTGGAACATTTCTATGCAAAGTGAACTCAATGAGTTTGAAAGGAATAAGGTTTGGAACCTGGTTCCTCCACCTACAAACCAGTCTGTCATTGGTACCAGATGGGTATTCAGGAATAAGTTGGATGGAAGTGGCAATGTGATCAGAAACAAAGCAAGGTTAGTTGCTCAAGGTTACAATCAAGAAGAAGGCAATGATTATGAGGAAACTTTTTCTCCAGTTGCCAGAGAATTCTCAAGTCTTATGAGCAGGGAATTTGAAATGAGCATAATGGGAGAGCTGAACTTCTTCCTAGGACTTCAAATACATCAATTGAAGAAGGGCATCTTTCTGCATCAAAGCAAGTACACAAGAGACTTCCTGAACAAATATAGCATGGCTCAATGCAAGGAAGCAAAGACTCCAATGAGCTCCACACTATCCTTAGACAAGGATGAATCTGGTGCTGACTTTGCAGGTTACAAGGTTGATAGGAAAAGTACTTCAGGAACTTCTCAATTTATTAGATCATCCTTGATCAGTTGACATTCCAAGAAACAGATTTCGGTTGCTCTATCAACAGATGAAGCTGAATATATAGCTGCAGGAGCATGTTGCTCACAAGTGTTATGGATTGCTCAACAGCTAAGAGACCTTGTATTTGAATTCAGGAGCATACCTATTAAGTGTGATAACACTAGTGCAATTTCAATTACAAAGAATCCAGTACAACACTCAAGAACCAAGCACATTGATGTCAGACACCATTTCATCAGAGATTATGCTGAGAAAGGAGATATTGTTCTTTAATTCGTTGCTACTAACATGCAAATTGCAGATATCTTCACTAAACCATTAGCAGATGAAAGGTTATCAGCCCTAATATTGGAATTGGGAATGCTAAATAAAGATGCATCGGTTTAGGGGGAGCATCAGGTAAGAAAGGTAAGCTTTATATGTTTTCAAAGGTTTGAACTGAGTTTCAAAGCCTTGAAAATCTGTTCAAAGCTTTGGCTTTTACTTGTTGCAGTGTTACAGTGTTTCAAGACCTTGAAAACCTTTTCAAAGCCTTGAAAATAAGTCTGCTACACTGATAGTCAATAATCTTGGATCATTCTGTGTTGGGTGATATCTCTGTAGATATTTACCAAATATAGGCCCTACCCTCTTAAAAAATTTGTTTTAGCCAAAAATAGTTTTAGTATATTTTATTTTCCAACGGCATAAAAGATTTGAAATCCCTCTGATTATTGCAAATCTTTTGAGATCAGAGAGATACTAGTTTCATTTTGTAACTAAAACTCTTTCAGTATTTATCTTCTTCACTTCTCCTTCATTGCGCATCATTCCATCTCTCTCTATTATTCTCCCAAACCCTAATGAGCACAAGGAGAGACTTAGACAGAATCAAGATGGCCGGAGGATCGAAACCTGTCTCAGAGAAGGAAAGAAAAGCAACAGGGGATGAAGTTCAAGAGATCAGTGAAGACTCTGCTTAAAAGAGCTCCACTGAGGAAGAAGAAGAATCTTCACCACCCAAGAAGATGGTGAGAAAAGATCAAGCTCCAGAAAAGGAGAAACAAACTACGACATCTACACAGGAGAAGCAGAAGGGAATCCATATTGGAAGTCCTAAGAGAGACAAGAAGAAGATAGTTTCTGAGGTCAAAGGAAAAGGAAAATAAATTCTTATTCAAGACTCAAACTTAGACACTACTTCAGGATCCTATAGAGTTTTCTCCGTATCCAACAAAGGGAAACATGAGAAGGATCCGTCCCAGTCGTTAGACGCTTCAAAAGCAGGAAAGAAGAATCTCATGACTGTTTCTCCTCAAGAGAAAAGGTTACCTGCAAAGAAGAAGCTGAAGCATGGGAAGAAAGCTCTGGAAGGACTCACCTTCCTATTCAATAGTGTTATTGAGAAGATCAGCTCCTTCATTGAGGAACTAGATGTGGTTTCACAAGAAGTTCAAGCCAACAATGAAGAAAGTGAGGAAGAAGAAGGAGATCAGGATGATGTTAAAGAACCTTAATCTTGCCTACTCTTTCTTCACCATTCTCTCTTCTTCAAAGTTTTTCTTTGAAGTTTTCAAAATTTTCCAGACACTTGATCCAACATCTTCTATCTTTTTGATGAAAGTCAAAAAGGGGGAGAAAATTCTAGGATTTTAGTAGTTTTTATTTCTAGGTTTATTTGCTATCTGCTGAACTGTTTTAGTTGGTATTATGAATAAGTTGGATATTTTTGGAATTAATTTTTTTTATAAACTGTGAACTAATCGGCTTATTTTGCAGAGACTAACGATCAAACAGAATTTGGTTTTGTCTTTCATCAAGGGGGAGATTGTAAGATCAGGTTGTGCAAAACTTGGAATAGCTCAGCTATTTCAAGGCCTTGAATCAGCTTTCAAAGCCTTGAATCATTCTCAGAGGCTTGAAAATAGTTTAGCTATTTTTAAGGCCTTGAAACTGCTTAACCTGTGTGCACACTCTCAGGGGGAGTTTTCTGCAATCTCTCTGAGTTGATTCCCTTTCTATCTTTCATATGTTTGATTCAATGTTTTTAGATGATGAAAGACAAATTATTTTAACATATTTTGATCATAGAATATCATCTGTTTGACCTTGATTTTGCAGGAAATCCTGTTTCCAATATTTGCAGGAAATTTTTCTAAAACTGAATGTCTGCAGATTTTGAAATAGTTGGATATTTTGAATCTTGTGATCAATCAGACACTTATGAAAGCTTCTCAGATTGCTTATGGACAAGATCACAACAATATCTCTGAAAATTGTGATCAACTATCGGTTGGAGAAAGATATTAAAGAGAGTCAAAGTTGTTGCCTACAAAATAGGAAGTTGTTGCTGAAAATCTGGGAAGATTTGCAGAGCTTCAAACAGCTTAAATAGAGATCACTTTGAAGCAACAAGATACGAGAATAAACGGGAGAAACCAAGAGACAAGTTTCTGGATTGACAAAGCACCAAAGAAGAATATCAAACTCTCAATCCATTTCATAGAAGTTCACTGCATTTTCACGGCAGTTTTCTATTCTAAGTGTACTTCTGTATTGAGCTGTATTGGTAGATCATTTCTGTATTATCTCTACATCTATTCTCAAGGATTTTTCAAAGTGAAAAATAGATAATTCTTAGTTAATCAGTTAGCTAGAGCAGATACTAGACAGGTTAGGGAAAACCACAAGCTGTAACAGAGTAAGGGAACTCTCTGGGCTTGAGTTCTAGGGCTTAGATTTTGATTAATAAGAATTGAGTTGAAAATCCTACTGGGATTTAATCCCTGAGGTAGAGACGTAGGTCCAATTGGACTAAACTCTATAAATCACTTGTCACTTTCATTTCAGTTCATTATTTTTCATCAGCTTTTGCAGCACACAAAACTATCTATTTTTCAAGGGTTTGAACTTGTTTTCAAGGCCTTGAAAAAGGCATACTTGCTTCATACTTTCTGAATCCTCTCCAAGGGCTTGAACTGGTTTTCAAGGCCTTGAACTTCATTTTTTGCACAAGTTTTCATCTTCCTAGCAAGTTTTTGCAAAAAGTTAGCATACTCTATTCAACCCCCCCCATTCTAGAGTATCTTAGCAGCATTAACATCTGCATACTCACACTTTCATTCATTAAGCTAGTGGATGCACATTGGAAACTCAAGTTCTTTATTCTATGACTCCTTGATTCACGAGTTGCGTTGGCTTTCTCCCATTATCACTACAAAAGAGAATGATCTACCCACTGTGAAAGTTCTACCGTCCCATCTCAACCAATCCTTTTCTCTGCCCTCAACCTCCCATAATCACTCTCTCAACCCCACCATGAGAACTTTTCCAACTACTTTTAGGAAGTTGAATGAATCTGGATTCTTCATCAAAGCGCCTGATTTCCCTGCTTCGGTCACTACAGAGACTGAAGTGGATATCACCGAAAGAAACAAAGATATGGAGGAAATTAACAAATCCTCACAAAAGAAGTTCAAAAGGGAGAACCATCAGTTCCAAGAAAGGCCAGAGGAAACAAAGGTGATGGTAAAAAAAGGTTTGATGGCTAAGAAAGTTTCAACCAAGAAGGTTGCTGTAAGATATAAGCCAAATCCTATTCAAATCCATGCTATAAAAAAACATATCAAGAAGAGGGGTGCCTCCTCTGCACACTCACTACCTGAAGAGCACAAGATAAGGCGTAAGAAACAAAGATATAAGTTCAATCAAAGCCTGCAGAAAGGTAATTTTAATGTTTTTCATTTCAATCCTGTTGCCAAAGATTTTTGCATCTTTAAACTTAAAAGACGTATGATTCCCCTTAATCATCTCATCGCTAATTCTCTGCATGCCTCTAAAAAAGCTAAGCAAAATCTCTTGAACCCTCCGTTGTCTTTTTTTTTGCTCTCCTCTGAATGATTCCTACAATCTTAAATTTAAAAGGTGTAAAATTTTTACTGATTCTACCTCTAATCTGGTGCATGCATATGATAATCCCAAGTCATATCCCACTTGTCAATCTATAGGGTGCTCTGATTATTGTGGGTTTAGGGTGGTTATCCCTGATCAATCCCCAAAAGAGCCATGAAACTCTTAAGCTGGAACTTTAGAGATTTGGGCCAAGCCTCTGCAGTTCATGAGATTTTTTCTTTGGCTCGCAATTTTAATCCTTCTGTGTTGTGTCTTTCTGAAACAAAACATGAAGGAATGTTCATTAAAAAAAATCAGAAAGCTAGGTTATGATAGTTATTTCTCTGTAGATTCCGTAGGATCCAATGGAGGACTTTGGTGTGCTTGGAACTCCTCTTACCTCTCATGTAGTGTGTTGTTTTTATCCGGAAACATTATCCTCTTGGACATCATTTATTCCAGAAACTTCTCTTGGTGTGCTGGGCTGATATATAGAGCCCCTGCTTTCGAGAATAGAGAGTTTGTTTGGAAGCAGTATAATGATGTCCTTCCTTTTCATAGTCCTCTTTTGCTTTTCGGAGATTTTAATCAGGTTATATCCCCACATGATAAATCCGGTACCTGTGCCTCTAATCTTAAAGGGGCAGATGCTTTCCTTGCTTATCTCAATATTTGGAACCTTTTTGAATTTAACAACATTGGTCCATGGTTTACGTTGAAAAATAATATATCAACTTCAACTCCAATTTTTTAGAGGCTTGATAGAGCATGGTGTTTTTGAATCTTTCAATCTATTCATCTCTTTAAAAATTCACAAGTCTCTGATCACTCCCACAGTGCATCTTAATCTTTTTAATTCTCGCAATCTAGGCGGCTCATCTCCAAAAAGATTCGAGATTTGGTGGTTAAATAACACTTCTACTCTGGATCTTCTAAACTTTAGTTGGAGAATGCAAATTCAAATATCACCTTGTTTTAGAGTCTCAAAATTGCTTTCCATCACCCTTAGAGCTTTCAAAGCTTGGTAATTAGCCAGACCCTCTCTTGCTAAACAAATTAAAGGCATTAAAGACTGGTTTCTTCAGGATGAAGCTTAATTACCTGACCCTCTAGCTTTAGCCTCTTTCTTTTCTTTGCACTCTGAGCTACAGAAGCTGATTTAGTGTCAGGAAAATTTTTGGGCTCAGATAGCAAGATGCTCCTGGCTTAGGCAAGGTAGTAGGAACACAAAATTCTTCCATTCCTATACTAAAATCAGGAAAAATCTAAATAGTATTTGATCCACAAAGCTCAATGATGGCACCTCGATCTCTGATCCCGTGGGCATTATGACTTCCTTTACTAACCACTTTAAGTCTATTTACTCACCACCTTCCCCCTCTTTTGATGACCTAATACTGGAAAATAATAACTTATTTGCTTTTTCACAACTTCTTAATGTTTCAAAACTGTTAACAATGGAACAAACAAAAAATTGCTTATATCTCCTTTTCTCAGCCTCTGAGGTTAAGAAAGCTATTTTGAAATGGCCCCTCTTAAGGCTCCTGGGCCTAATGGATTTCATCCAGATTTCTTTCAAAAGACCTGGCAAATAACATCAACTAGTGCTACATCTGCTTTTCTATCCTTTCTAAACTCAGATTCCATGCTAAAAGAGATAAACAAGACTCATTTTGTGCTTATTCCTAAATCCCATAATCTGCAAACAGTTAATGACTATAGTGTAGGGTGTTGATACGGATTACCCAGCGGAATAAATTAAAATTAACTCCGTTTCAAACCCTCCAAGGATCACAGGAATAGACATCATAACGATGGTAAGGGAAGAAATTCATGTGTACCTTAGTTGGTTGAATTGATGACTTCATGTGAAATAGTTTCCACGTCTCTATGGAAGTCCACGCCTGGGATCAAGTTTAATGTCCTTCGAATGCTATGTGCTGGCAATTGATGGAAGGAGGAAGAAGAAGATCACGCAAACGGAGCAAAGAGGGTCAGCACGCCTCCTTGAAGCCGACGACACACGGGGAGGGGCCGGACGGGTGAGGCTTCTGCCTTGCTTTTTTTGCTCTCTCTCCTTGCTTGTTATTTCACTCAATGATGGAACATTAATGAAATGACAAGCTAGAGTTTGATTTTATAGTTTCACAATTCCTTGTTAATTAATTATTTGCCCCAATACTAATCATGTCCATACACGGATTAGTCCACCTTGCAAATTAGTCCTACTAAGTTTGCTTGTGATTGCGCATTGATCCTTCTATTTAATTAGTCCCACTAATTAATTCCCAAGTCTAGTTTAATCCATAGGGTGTGTGACCCCATAGGTTTCAACTTAGTTGGTAGTAACAATTACTAACATAAAGTGGTGTCTAGTAACACATCAATGCCGCCCAACTAATAGAAATAGTCAGTAATCCGACAAACCGTGTGACCAATGTTACCGCACTGTATTATCCCTTTGTCTCCATATCCCGGTTGGACACAAGACATATAAGTCACACTAGTATATCCAATCCATAGTTTCTCGATCCTGGGAAAAGTCTTATCCATGCAGATAACATCAATATCCTATATTGATTTATCTGAGTCTGGCCAGACATTCTATAAGCACTACTCCTCGAGTGGTCGCATATATTTTCTCCCACTATGTGGGGGGGAAAAATACTATCTACATTACTACCATCTCTAAGCGTGCTTCCTATCATGCTTGATAACTACCTTTATAGTTACCCGGTTACGCGCAACGTTTGAGAATATCAAATCATGATATTTCACAACTAGAGTATCTAGTGACTTCAAGTCGAAGGAACACAATACCATTGTCACTACGAGAATAGCCTTCTCGTTGTGGGTCATCCAGTATTCCATTACCCCTAAGGCATACCCATGTGCTAGAATTGATATCTCCATATCAATCTACCCACATACTAGTCTATAGTTGATCATCATGTTAATCAACATAATCGAATAGGGATATTTAAGATAAACAACACATGTAATCTAATGACTTCATTATATTAAATATCTCCATAAATAATACAATGATTATTCTAGCCAAAATAATGTTCATACTAAAATAAGGTTGCCTCTAGGGCATCTATTCGAATTGTCTCCCACTTACACTAGAGCCAATATGGTGCATCTCGTATGCCTGTAGATCTAGTGTGTCCTTCATGCTTGCGCTGAAAAAGCGGCTTTGTAAGTGGGTTTGATAGATTTTCATCTGTAGGAATCTTGCATATCTTCACATGTCCTCGATCGACGATCTCTCGAATAAGATGGAACTTTCTGAGTACGTGCTTGGATTTCTGGTGTGACCTAGGTTCCTTAGTTTGTTCGATCGCTCTAGTGTTGTCACAATACAACTCTATTGGATCCACAATACTAGGAACCACACCAAGCTCAGTAATGAACTTCCTAATCTAAACAGCCTCTTTTGCTGCACCCGATGCAGCAATGTACTCAGCCTCAATTGTAGAATCATTAATCGTCTCTTGCTTGAATCTTTTCCAGCTCACAGCTCCTCCATTCAGGCAAAACACGAATCCCGACTGCAATCTGAAATCATCTTTGTTGGTTTGGAAGCTTTCGTCTGTGTAATCCATTACACGCACTCTTCCTCACCTCCATATATCAAGAACGCATCCTTAGTTCTTCTCAAGTATTTAAGGATGTTATTGATCGCTATCCAGTGACCCTCACCCGGATTGGATTGATATATGCTTGTCATACTTAACGCGTACGACACGTATGGTCTAGTACACAACATGACGTACATGATGGATCCTATGGTCGAAGCATAGGGAACCCTACTCATGAGTTCATTCTCAATCTCATTGGAAGGACAATCAGCCTTCGAAAGGGTGATTCCATGCGACATGGGCAATAATCCCTTCTTGGACTCTTGCATGTTGAACCGTTTCAACACCTTCTCTATATATTTACTTTGACTTAGGCCGAGCAGCTTCCTAGATCTATCCATATAGATGTTGATACCAAGTGTATAAGCTGCATCCCCTATGTCCTTAATTGAGAAACACTTCCCCATCCAATCTTTGAAAAATTGCAAGGTAAGAATGTCGTTTCCAATGAGTAGTTTGTCATCCACATACAAGACCAGAAACACAACATATCTCCAACTAACCTTCTTGTGTCTGACACAAAGTTCATCTTCGTTCTTGATGAAGCCAAACTCTTTGACTGTGTCATCAAAACGTAGATTCCAACTCATAGAAGCTTGCTTCAACCCATAAATGGATTGCTGAAACTTACGCACTTTATGGGCATGCTCTGGATCCTCAAAACCCTCTGGCTCTGTCATGTAAACATCCTCAAGGAGGTTTCCATACAGAAACGCTATTTTGACATCCATCAGCCAATTCTCATAATCGTGATAAGTTGCAATAGCAAGTAAGATTCAAATGGACTTGGTCATCGAGACTGGGGAAAAGCTCTCATCATAGTCAATACCATGAATCTGTCTGAACCCTTTTGCCACCAAACAGCCTCTATAGGAAATCAAATTGCCATCCATGTCGGTCTTACTATGGGGCGAGCCCCTTGGGGGTGGTTCCACCAAATTCCATACTTTGTTGGTATACATGGATTCCATTTCAGATCTCATGGCCTTAAACCACTTTTGAGAGTTCGGCCCTTTCATTGCTACTCCACAGGTAGTAGGCTCATCATCTATAAGTAGTGCGCCTCCAGGCTCTTTCACGAGAATTACATACCTCTCTGTCTCTTGATGAACCTTACTCGGCCGACGAAGTTCTTGTGTTTCCTGAACAGGTTCCTCCACAATATCTTGCGGTTCATGTTATAGAAGGATCAGTGGTTTGTGGTTCTTGAATTTCTTCAAGTTCTATTGTCCTCCCACTTGCTCCTTTAGAGACAAATTCTCTTTCTAGGAACACGCCGGACCAAGAAACAAACACTTTGTTCTCGGTAGGATTGTAGAAAAAATACCCCTTCGTTTCCTTAGGGTATCCCACAAGCTTACACTTATCCGACTTGGGCCCGAGCTGTTCTGTTTGTAAACGCTTTACATACACATCGCAGCCCCAAATCCTCATAAAAGACAACGTGGGACGCCTCCCACTCCACATCTCATATGGAGTCTTCATGACTGATTTAGATGGAACACGATTAAGGGTGAAAGATGCACATAATAGATCGTGCCCCCAATAGGATAATGGAAGATCAGTTTGACACATCATAGATCGAACCATATCCAACAGAGTTCGATTCCTCCTCTTGGACACGCCATTCCATTGTGGCATTCCGGGTGCAGTAAGTTGGGACAAGATCCCACCTCTCTAAGATAGTCGTCAAACTCTTGGCTTGAGTATTCTCCTCCATGATCCGATCGTAGAGCCTTATTACTCTTTTCAAGTTGCTTCTCTACTTCGTTCTTGAATTCTTTGAACTTTTCAAAGGACTCGGATTTGGCCTTCATAAGGTACACAAATCCATATCTACTGAAATCATCAGTAAATGTAATGAAATAAAGATAACCACCTCTGGCAGGAGTGAAAAATGGCCCACATACATCACTATGCATGAGAGCCAATTGCTCACTAGTCCTCTCTCCTTTCTTATTGAAAGGGTACTTTGTCTTTTTCCTAATAGACAAGATTCACATGTCTCATATGAATCATAATCAAATGAGTATAGGAATCAATCCCTTATGGAGTCTAGAAATGCATTTCTCGTTTATATAGCCAAAACGACAATGCCATATGTAAGTAGGATTTAAATCATTAGTTTTAATCCTCTTGGTATTTATGTTATAGACAGGATTACATAGATCCAGGATGTACAGTCCATTAGACAATTGTGAACTACAATAATGCATACTATCAAAATAAATGGAGCAACACTTGTCCTTTACTGAAAGAGTAGAACCTTTCTCGTCCAAACAAGAAATAGAAAAATGTTTCTGCTCATAGCAGGAACAAAATAGCAATGGTCTAATTCTAAAACTAATCCTGAAGTAAAAGATAGCTCGTACACGCCCACGGCCAATGCAACAACCTTTGCTCCATTCCCAACGCGCATGTCTATCTCCCCTTTAGCTAATCTTATACTTCTCTTTAGATCTTGCACATTTAGAAAAGAGTGAGATCCACATCCAGTATCCAATACCCAAGATGAAGAGATATTTAAATTGACATCTATAAAAAAAATACCTGGTGGTGGTGGATCACTATTCCAAACCTTTTATCCTCCAGATACTTTGGGTAGTTCCTCTTCCAGTGTCCAGGCTGACTACTATAGTGACACCCACCCTTAGTCACGCCCTTGCAACGCCACCAGCAGGTTTAAGGACAACTTACTTGGGTTTTGCAACTGCCTTGCCTTTCCCTTTGGAGGTAGAAGCAACTCGCTTTCTATTTCCTTTGTTCACCATCTTTATGGCCTTGTCCTTTTCCTTGTTGTTGCTTTGTTCAGCTGTCCTCAACATATTTAGTAAATCTGGCAGAGGCTTGTCGATCTCATTCCTGTTATAGTTCATGATGAACTGTCCATAACTATCAGGAACCGATTGCAAGATGAGATCAATGGCCAACTCTTGACCCATCGTAAACCCCAGGCGCGTGAGATTATCCAAGTACCTGATCATACGCAGTACGTGAGGACCCACTGGTTTTTCCTCTAACATATGAAATTTGAACAATGCCTTGGAAACTTCATACTGCTCATGCCTTGCCTACTCTTGGAAGAGCTGCTTCAAGTGTATGATCATATCAAACGCAACCATGTTCTCATATTGCTTCTGAAGCTCAGAGATCATGGTGTAAAGCATAAGGAAGGCCACATCATTAACATCGTAAACGATCTTCTGATATGCCTTTCAGGCTGCAGGAGTATTATTTTCTGGACCCTGAGGAACTTGTTGCTTTAGACTGAATAGTTTATTCTCTTGTTTAAGAACGAGTCTCAAGTTTTTGTATCAGTCCAGAAAGTTTGTTCCAAAAATCTTGTCCTTCTCAAAGACTGATCGTAGGGATTGTATTGAATTCGATGAATTATTTGCCATTGTAATTCTACAAAATGAGAAATATACAAGTTTTAGTATTTTGTGAACAAATAACTACATTTAATAATGGCTAGATTATTAAACATAGCTCCCACTATTTTTCTCGGATTAATAACCCTACATATTAATGCGGAAAATGTCATTATATTTTCTAGTAGGCCAAGATCCATATTTCACTTCTTTTTTAGCTTTCTTTGGCAAGTCATCAAAGAATTAGTTATTTAGGTAGGAACAATTCCAAATGCATCTCATGCAATTCTTAGTTCAATCAGGCAAATAACTCCTTATTTATCTATCCCATAGATAATCCCAATTGTTTGCCTCTAGGCTTTCAATCCTATTGAAGTAGCCTAGTTGCGTCCAACCACTTACTCTAAAAATTGCACATTACTAGCTTGTGCCGTCGCATTACATCATGATGAATCAAGTCGCGTTGCTTTGGCAAACCCGAACTTGATAAATCATGATTATGATGAGTGTTAAGTAACGAGAAGGCAAAAACAGGCCATATTTAAATTTGAGGGTTTTTCATTTAATGTTTAATTGTTTTGTTGATCCATATCAACTGATCTACTTATTTGGGTTGGGCAATCCCAAAATAAAAGATCCGGATATTAATTATTATCTCGTTACCAATTTGCACGCATCATCCATACACCAACAATAAATAACAAGACAATAAATAAACATCCACTAACAATAAATAAATGTGATGAGGATATGGCCTCCTAAACTAAGATATTCTCAAGCCAATGAGAATATCTATAAGCCCTAAAAATAGCAAGCTCATCTCCATGTGCCTCCATCTTTTAGTCCATGCGTCTTAGCTTGTGGAATGCTGCCATCTTGTGGTTTCTCCAATTCTTTAGTCTTCTTCTCCAAGTCTTGACTATCATCTACTCTATCTAATACTAGTTAGCATCGATACTAAATAGAGAGACCTCACAAGTTGAGGAGAAACCGGCTCGCATGTCGTAAAACCTAATTAATTAATTCCTACAATAAAACCAAACCACAAAAATAAACATTCACAACATCCACATATAAGGCCATATCCAATCACCATGCAAAAGAACATAATACAGTTAAAATCAAATTTTAACGCGCTTGGTCAATTTTAGTTGATTTTGGATGTACTAGGATCAAAACGGTCCAGTAGGCCCACCAAACCCCTTTGGCCGAACCCCTAAATGACAGACACTAGGCCTTGGATTGAACGGCCGTAGCCCACTCGGCCAAGCCGCGCGCTAGGTCGGCTCGGCCCCTTGGCGTGGCTTGCTTTCCGTGCAAGGAAGGGTGCGGACGGGATAGGGTTTCATCCATAGGTTGTTTACTTCCTCTTCCTTCCTTGTTTTCTTGTTTCCAAATCAACAAAACCCCTTTTTCCAATTGTGCCCAAATCCTAGTTTTCAAGATCCAAAATTTTACATCATTTGTAACCCAAATTCACTAATATTTACATAATATGTAAAATTAGCTCATTCATTTCTGAATCCAATTCAGTTTGCATCAATATGCCTTGAAGTTTTACGCGATAAATCATAATAACAGTGTAAAACTGACAATAAAGTAACACATAAACTACGTTATGCACTACGGCCTGTGGCTCTGATACCACTGGTTTTGATACGGATTACACAGCGGAATAAACAATATTTAAATCCATTCAAGACTCACCAAGGATCACATGACTAGACATCATAACGATGGTAAGGGAAGAAATTCGTGTGTACCTTAGTTGGTTAAATTGTTGACTTCACGTGAAATAGTGTCCACGTCTCTATGGAAATCCACGCCTAGGATCATGTCTAGAGTCTTTCTAATCCTATGTAGTATAAATTGATGGAAGGAGGAAGAAGAAGATCACGCAAACGAAGCAAAGAGGGGCGGCGCGCCTCCTTGAGGCCGACGGCGCACGGGGAGGGGGCAGACGGGTGAGGCTTCGGCCTTGCCTTGTCTTGCTCTCTCTCCTTGCTTGTTATTTCACTCAATGATGGAACATTAACGAAAGAACAAGCTAGAGTTTGATTTTATAGTTTAACAACTCCTTGTTAACTACATATTTCCCCAATACTAATCATGTCCATACGCGAATTAGTCCACCTTGTAAATTAGTCCAACTTAGTTTGCTTGTGTTGCCTATTGATCCTTCTATTTAATTAGTCCCTCTAATTAATTCCAAAGTATAGTTTAATCCATATGGCGTGTGAACCCATAGGTTTCTAATTAGTTGGTAGTAACAATTACTAACATAGAGCGGTGTCTAGCAACACATCAATGCCACCCAACTAATAGAAATAGTCGGTAATCCGACAAACCTTGTGACCAATGTTACTGCATTGTATTATCCCTTTTTCTCCATGTCCGGATTGGACACGAGATATACAAGTCACACTTGTATATCCAATCCATAGTTTCTCGATCCTGGGAGTAGTCTTACCCATGCAGATAAAATCAATATCCTATATTGAATTTATCTGCTTCTGGCCAGACATTCTATCCCCTTTCATGTTATCTCTTTGTGCAGAGGTTCTCCAGTTCTCTCCACACTGCTGAGCAGGATAAGCTTTTTTCTGGTATACTATACTCGAGGGATCACACTATATCTCATCTCCAATTTGAAGATGACACTCTGCTTTTCTTCCAAGTGAAATTTAACAAAGCTTCCAATCTTAGGAGCATTCTTAGTGAGTATGCTATACAATCAGGGCAAGCTATTAATATTCACAAGTCTTCTCTTGTCTTCAGTCCCAATTGTTGCACATAACATACGTCTTTATTCTCTCAGATCTTGGATGTTCAAGCCCAAGACTGCATAGGAAAGTACCTTGGCATTTATATGGACAATTGATAAATCTTTATTAGAGTTATATTTCTTTCATATTTTATATCGTTTTGCGTGATTCCGGGTTGAAATATGAGTTTTACACTATGAATGTTGAGAAAACGTTGAAAATTGAGTTTGTAGCACTTTATTGTTAATCCGGGCGTTTTGATGCATATTTCGATGTTATTTATCAAATATAATCACTTGGTATGGTTTTTCATGTTGTCTTTACAGGAACGGATGCTAAACGATGGCTAGGAGGCATGAAACGAACTTCTGAAGCAAAGCAATTCAAGAGGAAGCAAGAGAAGCAAAGTTGGAGGAGCAAAAATGACCAATCTCCACTATTTTGATAGTATCTTGAGTACTACAATATATTTTGGAGTGAGACCAGTGGAAAATGAAATTAGACTCAAAGACCTTTCCAACGATAGGTCACGGAGCTAAAACGGAGATTGGACGAGAAAGATAAGGTCCGTCGAAGAGGATAAAAATCTGAGTTCATCTCCAGGGGTGTTCGTGCGAACACTTTTGTGTTCGTACGAACAAAAACACTTAGAAAAATTTCGGGACAGCAGAGAAAAGGTGAAAAACAAGCTGAAAATTTGTGGGAACAAAAAAAGTGTTCGTGCGAACAGAGAACAAATATCTGTTCGTGCGAACCAGAGGGCTAAATCGCAATTTTTTGGGCTATTTTGTATTTTGTAAAGAGTTTGAGCTTTGAGGACTTCTTCTAACCTAGGAGTCCGTTCTTGAGGGAAGACACGCATCTTTGGAGCATCTTGGAGCAAGAGAGAAGGAGAGACGAAGATTGAAGGCGGAGATCATCAATTCTTGAAGATTACTCGTTTGATTTCTCTTCTTTTCCCCCTTATTGATTGATTATGGAGACTTATGTATTGCTAAACAATTATATGTCTATCTAAACACTTTAAGCTAGACAATTGATATAGAACTAGGGTTTGATTAGCTTTTTCCGTATTGATGACTTGTTACTACCAACTAAGTAGAAACCTATGGGTTCGACAACCTGAGCTTAAATTAATCGTCTACCTAAATAATCTCAAGACTGTCCCTGTGGGTTCGACAACCTGAGCTTAATACTCTTCTTTATTAA
This sequence comes from Linanthus parryae, assembly GCA_023055425.1. NCBI lineage: Eukaryota > Viridiplantae > Streptophyta > Magnoliopsida > Ericales > Polemoniaceae > Linanthus > Linanthus parryae. The sequence continues at coordinate 8,107,802 of JALGPY010000009.1, read as the reverse complement.
TTCGACCGTGCACTTGCGTATACACGTAAGAAATCATGTCAACAATAAAGGGTCAAATGTTGAGCTTATAAATAACACCATTCAAAAGATTTCATCTTTATGTTCTGGATGGAATGGTTTATTACTCAATATTTTTGGTATAAGTACCCTAATTAAATATGTTCTAAATAGCACATTAGTTTATCCTATGTATGTGTGTCACTTCCCTCAAAACCTTGTGATACCATTACTACTATGCTCTCCAAATTCTTCTGGTTTGGGAATTTACTTGAGAAAGGTATTCACGGTCTCTCTTGGAATTTCCTATGTAACAACACCATGAAAGGAGGTAGAGTTTTCAAAAATTTAACTGCTTCAATAATGCTCTTCTTGCAAAAAATAGTTGGAGAATGATCTACAGTTTAACATTTTAGTAATTATTTCACTAAGAAGTATTGCAAAAGAAAGCCTTTCTTGCTTTAAAAATGAATCCTACTTCTTCTTGTGCTTGGAAGGCAATTTGCGAAGGGAGGGGAACTCTTAAGTAGCGGCTTTCTTAGAAACTAGCTAGAGGTAATTCTGTCTGGATTAGTCTGTTCCTAGTGATTCTATCACTGAATGCTTGAATCATACTGATGAAGGTAGAAATTTCAGATGGGTGTCACAGGTTTTGAATGAGGATTATTCTCATTGGAATGCTAGCATTATTTAGCAAATTTTCCCCCCTTGGCTTGGTAAACACATTCTGGAGACACATTTTCCTTTGAGTGAATATCTTGACCTTCCTTTCTGGCAGCCCTCCTCCATGGGAAACTTTACTGTTAAGTCTGCATATCACATTCAAAACTATAATAACTCATCTCCTCATTTACTTGCAAATAAATTTCAGTTTAAATCAATTTATTATTCTTTTAATTGGAAAAATATTTGGTCCCGAGGTCTTCCATTTCATATTTTAGCGCTTTTACGCGTATTCTCACTAACTCCCTCCCCACTCTTGATAACTTACATACTAGCATTAATCCTATTAATCCCCACTGTCCTCTTTGTCCTGGTATTACAGAATCCTCCTGTCAGCATGCTCTAGAGCTCAAGCACTATGGGAAGTGGCTCCAGTTAATTTTATCCCCCACCCTAGCACTGATTATCAAAAGTTGGTTAAGGAAAAAAAGAAGAAGCTGCATTATGTGCCAAACTGGCACTGGTTTGCTGCTATCTTGTGGATTCTCTAGGCAACTAGAAATAAAATGATATTTGAAAAGCAGGTCTTTACCAGAGAAATTTTGTTTCAGCAAACTAGTGCCATGGCGGCTTTTATTTTAGCATATTGTACTTGTAGGGTTTTGATCATGGATACGCAGCGGAAAAATATAATTTATCCATTCAATACCCTCCAAGGATCACAGGACAAGAGGCATATCGATGGTAAAGGAAGAATCATGTTACACACCTTAGGGTTTCTCCTATGATGACTTGTAATGCGAATTGTGTCACGTCTCTACGGTTGATCCACGCCTAGAGTTGAAATCTAGATATTCCTTCTCCTTTGTGCTAGCTAGGAACGGAGGAAGAGGAAGAATAAATCACGCAACACGAGACAACAAGGAGGTGGCGGCCTCCTTGGTTGGCCGACGGGGTAGGGGCGGCGGCAAGGGGGTCGGTCGGCCCTCTTGCTTGCTTGCTCTCTCTCCTTTTGTTCTCTCCCACTCAAGTTATGAACAATATGCTCATCAGTGTGGGAAGGAAGGAAGGAGCATCCTTTATATAGTCCAACAAATCCTTGTCAACTACCTAAAGGACCTATTCTAGTCCTACTAGAATTTAATTTAGTCCCTTCCTTGCAAATTAGTCCTACTAAGTTCGCAAGGTGTTGAAAAGTGATCCTTCTAATTAATTAATCATATTAATTAATTCCCAAATCTTGTTCAACTCTATATTGCGTGTGACCCCATAGGTTCTATCTAGTTGGTAGCAACAATTTGCTAATATGGAGCGATTTATAACAATACATCCATTCTAGCCAACTAATAGAATAGTCATCCGACAAACCTTGTACAAGTAATTGTCACATCCCTTTGTCTCTATATTCGGATTGGAAACGAGACATACAAGTCACGCTCGTATATCCAATCCATAGTTTCTCGATCCTGGGAATAACCTTATTCGTGCAAATAACATCAATATCCTATATTGATTTATTTGAGTCTGGCCTGACATTCTATAAGCAGTATCCCTCGAGTGGCCGAGGATATTTGCTCCCGTTATGTGGGAGAGACAAATTCTATCTACGTCCACTACGATCTCTAAGCTTGCTTCTTATTGTATCCGGTACACGCCTTTATAGCTACCCAGTTACGGTGTAGCGTTTGACGCTACCAAAATCACAATAATCCACAACTAGAATATCTAGTGACTTCAAGTCTAAGGATGACAATACCATTGCACCGCGAGAAGCGCATGTGACTTTACATAACGTGTATGTAGCCTTCTCGGAGATGGGTCAATCCAGTGCGCCATTACCCTTAATTCACACCCATGTGTTGGATCATGATATCTCCATATCAATCCAACCCCATACTAGTCTATAGATGATTGTCCTATTAATCATTATACTGGACTAGGGATATTTAAGATAAACAACAAGATTCTAAATCTAATGACTTCAATATATTAAATATCCCATAAATAATACAATGATTATTCTAGCCAAAATAAATTCATACTAAACTAGATTGCCTCTAGGGCATCTATTCCAACAGTACTATGAGGCATTAAACTTGCTAACAAGCTTATTGTTGATATTTTCCTATTGCTTTTTATATATGATCTTGGTTTAGTGGAGGTTGTTGTTGGTGATGAGCTTCATGCTTGGGTGCCTGGCCATGTGCAATTTGCTCATACTGCTTTGGTGCCTATTTCAGATGCATCCCCTCTTACTGCCTTACCTCCCACTGGGTTCCCATGCGCTTCAAATGTTGATGTCTTGGCTCGTCGAGCTCCTAATGATGCTCCAGTGTTGGCTGACCCAATCTCTTCTTCAGGCTTCACTTTGATGGACCAGGATGGTGCTTCTCTAGCTCTAGTCTTGGACCCTCTCCCTGGGGATGAGCTTTCTGCAGCCATTATTCCGTTTATTTATGCCTAGATGTATGGTGGACTTTTCTTCTTGTATGTGTTTTGCTGTTTATTCTCTATCGTCTAGTTTTTAGTTGTTTGAACTTCTCTTAGTGAATTGCTTAGCCTGTTCTTTTAGAGGCTGTTTTGGCTAACCTGCTAGGTTAGAGGCTTGGTTTGAGCAATGTCTCCTTTTTTGTGTTGCTTCCGTTTGTTTAGTGTCCTTCCTCCGTTTGTAGTTATCCATTTCTAGTATTAATATGATGTTCTCTTTGAGTTGCAAAAAAATATATTTAGATATTCTTAATCCAATGAACAGTGTTGTTGGAGTAGCATGAATCATATAGTATAAAAAAAGCTATCAATTGATTTATCATTATGAATAACACATCACATGAGTCGTAGTCATTTGATAAACATGGGAGATGAATTTTTAAGAAAACATGGGAGATGACCAATACGTAAATAAAATATTAAACTCCCATAAAACTAAACAAATTTTATTCCATAATAAAAATTGAACAATGCTATGTTGAATATAAAAGTTAAAACTATTCTCACCTTTGTCACTGAAATTGACAAAAGGGTATATTTATTTAATTGAACCTAACAAAACAAAGATATAATTCAACTAATAATAAAGGAACTACATGAATATTAACTACGTATTTGGATCATAGTGAGCATGCAAAATCTTTTAGATAGTCCAGCTTCGTTGAAGACTCTTGGGAAAGTACCTCTCGCGACTCCAAGTACCTTTTCTCAACAGTTTTGTCACACAAGATTCTACGAGACCTAGAGACTAAAATTAAGCTCTTAGAGGTCCAAGTCATAATTGTTCAAAAGGCTTTATACTTGCCATCCAAAACAAGTTCTTGACGATCTTCAACATAGTCATGCCTATGTCCAATTTCATTTAGAAACTGTTCATCACATGATATAAACTAAGCTTGAGGCCATCTCAACGTTCCAAGAAGTGGTGAGATCAAATTGATAAATTTGAAATTAAGACAAAAAATTCCACTTGAGATGAGGAACCCTTCAAGTTTCTTCAAATTTTCATCATCCAATCAAGATGCACGAAGAACTAATATTTTTCCTTCCTCAACCCATTTCCTTTTAGGTAATCAGGCTTCACAAACTTTTTCACCAAACTCCTGAGCATGTATACCAACCGGAAATTTTGATATGAGTCTTTAAAGATATGAAAAGAACCATAAGATTCTTCTAAGTACCGGAACAAAAGAAGATATAAAGAATAAAACACCAAGAGGGAAGCAAAAAGAGACCAACTGGGCCGATGTGGCACACCAATAGGTGGTCGAGAGCTTCTATATATGATGATGCTAGGATGTCCAAATTTCGTATTCGATGAGAAATCATACAAGCCTTGTGTTTTATAAGGTTCCTAATGCCTTTAGGGTTAAGAATGGGAGTCTCAATTCTAAATAAAGATTTTAGGTTAAAAACAATTTTTAAATGACTAGAATTAGCATTTAGGTTTAACTTAATTATGAGACTAATTTTTAGGAAGGACTCTGAGATTTTGATTCCACAAGAAGTGATAACAAAGCAATGTGACCCAAACCCATTAAAAATCCGTCTGAGGTGCCAAATTTTTCAATTATTTTTTGACAAAATCAATTTTCTAATTTAAACAGATAAGAAATAAAAAGTTCAAAGCAAAATAAACTCCCCTGGCTAAGAAAAATTATTGAAGTATACTAGGAGACGATTTTAATTGGTGGCACAATCTCTCATATAATTTAGAACAATCTTCTACTGTAAACCTCCTTCCCGAACTTAAAATATTCTGAGAATGGCAAATCAAACATTCTATTGTGAAAAATCTTGAAACACCAAAAAAATTATTATATCTTATCAGTTTTCATAAAGGAATGGAGTATGAGAAAATATATACCCATAAGAACGCCCATGCAAATAATGCATCACAAATATGGAATTTGTGGTTTATAGAAGTTTATTCCTTGCAAAGACATACTAAAGTTTCCATACTAAAAATAGGTCACCCTTAAAAAGGGAAATAACAAATTTCATCCTAAGAATCCTAAGGCCACATTTGACACTTCAGAGGGTCTAACTGGAAGCTATGAGATATTTATCTCACGTTCTTTTAGTTTTAAGTGTCTTTAGTTATGAACATTTGAGATTTCACACAATGCATAGCATTTGAGACTCTGCATCGAATAAGGGAATTTGAGACCTTATTATCAATATTAGAGAATTTGAGACTCTACTTTTAAATTATCTAAGCCCTATTAGATCGAATAAAAATAAACTAAATCAAATGAGGCACATTTGATCACTTAACCGTGCAGTAGAGCTAAGAAGTGTGGACTTTTTATGATTTTCTCTTAAGACCAGCAAAAGACATACTAGAGGATAGTGTGGCAATGCCCCATGACTTCACTTAGATCACAACAATCGTGCCATCATAAAGTGATCTCAACACGAAAGTCTACCCTAGATCTTAAGATTCCACAAGTTTCCACAATCGATAACTTGCTCAAGTCAGTACATTAAAGGAAGTGCATATATACCGTGCTGAGACACTTATGGTCTATAATATGAATTTATCATAAATTTTAAGTCCCGTACTTTAGACTAGATGCAGTAAAAGTAATGGTTTGTAGAAAGACACATTCTAATCATGTAAATTTCCTAATAGTGGAGCAAAAAACTAACATTCTGAAAGTTATCCTTCAAAGTCTTCCATTTTTCACCAAATCTTTACGAGCAGACAATGACGTGCAAAATACTCATTAAAATTGAGATATTGTTCTTCCTTTCAAATTAACAACTCTCCCAATGAAAACACCATCTCCTACCCCATGTATGACATACAGAAAAAGTCATTTTGGAAATTTTCAAGAAAAAAAATGATGTGAAGGTTTAAAGGAAAAGGAACTGTACTCAAAAAGCCTGCGTAGAAAGATTTTTTTAACGTATTAAGATTGATAGTCTATACAACCTATGGCTATAAGATAATCCTAGTGAGGCAGAAAAATCCTAAGTCATTTAGAAAGTTTTATTGTCATGAGTTGATGCTAGAAAGATCCTAACATGAGTATGTTAAGAGACTTTGTAGTGAACTCAGGCCTAAAACGGTCTTGAAGGCTTGCTAGGTGGTATTTTCTAACTAGAGAAAATCTTAAAAGAAAATTATAGTGAAAGCAACGTACTAAGAGGATCCAAAGGACAGACACATGATTTTTTTTGTCAAGAAGATGCTTAGGGAACGCAGTCTAGCGAGTTAGACCACATGCATATGTGGTCCATAATGCCATCAGGATACACTCATTAAGGGGTACCCATATGTAAGTCTAATTCTCACAATCTCAGTAGTAACAACCCAATCTATTCCTACTGCTATCTACGTTATGTCATCGCATTACGTTAGTACGTGTATTCACATGCGTTAGTTAATTAGAAGAGTTTCAGTGTAATTCAATCTGTATTTCAAGAATTTTATATATTACTTTATTATTATTCATATCTATTTCGACCTTAGTAATATATTTATATTTTATTCTATTTTTGAAATATTATATTTAATATTTGATTTGTAGTGATTAAGAATCTTTTCTTAAGAAGAATATCTTACAGCGTAATTTTTATTCTAAGTAAATTGAAATATCTTTATTAAAATAATTATTTCTTCTATGATTATTACTTTATTTAGAACTGCAAGTTAAGAATGAATATTTCTTTTATATATTTAGATTTTCTCTTTAAGAAAAACTATTTTATTATTAATTGATTATTTAATAAATAAGATTTTGACTTTTTTAATTTCCAAAAGTCCATATTCATAATTAAATTTCCCGAGAACTATTTTGCTTGGAAAACAAGTAATATCACTCTATTAGTAGACTTAGAAAATTAAGCATAAGCATCAGCGTATTAGGTTAGCCTCCTTGAACACGTGAAAGAGCAGAGAGAGCTCCCCTCTATGGTTCGACCACCAGCATGAGCGAACCCCCAACGGACGGTTTTAGATTCTAGGGCTTCTCAAGTGGTGCTTCCGCTTCCCTCAGCTTAGATTCAGGTTCTGAAGCTGTTGTATCTATTCTAGAATCAATCCAAGTAACTCTGGTCTTGTTCATCATTGAGTTTCTGGATCAATCTTATTCTATTGATCTAGAAAAAGTCTTCTGTCAGTCTACCTGTGTCTAGAATATGTCCGTTATTTACATAGATTAAAACAACCCCTTTGATTATATTATTAGTTTGGTTTGTGTCAGATATCTGTTTCAGACGATCTCTTCTTTGCATACGTCTTATCGAATTCTGAATAGTAGGTTTTTCCTCTCATATTCATCCTAGAGTCTATATTTTTTCCAGATATTTTATCATGAATTGTTATATACTGAATCTTTCACAAAATTGTTTCCCGAATTAGAACGTGAAGAGTCAACTATAGTAATATCTAGGGTTTGTCTCTTTTACCTGTTAGATCTAGGATTCATTTAGAGTTTCTAGAGTATCCTATGCAGGTTGGTTGTCTTATTCTTGTCTATCTGATAGAGTTTTTCACTCACGAACTAACGGCGGTCGAGAGTTTTTCACTTGGCGAACTACCAGAAGAAAATTTCCTAAGGTACACGCCTGAACGAGGTGCAACGTGTATCATAGGTCACTAGCTCGAGGAGTTATTAGTGGGCTACTGCCGACTAGATTCAAGCGATGTTTGGATTGCAAGTGTAGGGTGCTACACAAGAGATTGCAACAACTAGGTAGGCAAAAGGTAGTGTATTGAGTAGCTGATCTGCGTGATAGCTCGTTATATATCATGTATTAGACGGTTCGTGTAATTTAATTGTCTAGCACTGATTGGTGCTTGCAGGTGGGGTTTTATTCCTTACTGTCCTTCTCGAGCGGAGAACACATGGAAGATTGTAAAAATATTAAGTGTCGTGCTGTGTACGTTTTCTTATAACTGTTTGGATTATTTATACTTTACAGTTATATTACTGCATCTGAATTATCTTTACTCAGTCCTTGATAAAGAATAATTTATATCTTATAGCATTGCCTATTATCCATATTTTATATTGTTGCACAAGGATCGTTCCAATTGGCTCAACGATTTTAGTCTTCCGCTGAATTGTGCTTAGTCGCGAACTTGGGTTATATATTAGCCGACACACTCGTACTCGTGTTTATTATTGTCTACGACACTGCTCTCTCTCTCTCTCTCTACTATTTCAGATTCAAGCTCTACAAAGAAGATGGTGGAAGAGAACCAGATAAGTGAAGAGGTTACTCCTTTGAAACGAGATATTATCTGGAAGTGTTTACTTGTTGGATGGCTTCGATAAGGTTCAAATGGAGCACATTCAGCGTACGGGGAACAAATCAGCCCATAAGTTCGCAAACATATCCCTTAAATTCAATGATTTTGCAGTTTATCAAGCCCCTGTTGGACTATAGATGTATTGGACCGTGATTTGTTGGGCCAAGATGCCCCTTAATAAACAAAATACTAAAAAAATAATAACTGCCAAGTATTTTTCCATGGTGTTTAAATTCAACATTTCTAACTGGTGAGCAAGACTGCAATATGGCTCTTATCAGCTTCTGATTAAGGCTCTAATTTCTTTGCCTAATGTTAGGCTACATTTTACCGTGTTTTAGCTCATAAAAAGAATTCTATTTTGTTCACTTGTTATAAATTTTTAATTAACTTTTTATATTTTAATAAGTCTACAAAAAATTGGTTTTTTCTAAATTATTTTTTTTCCTCATAAATTCTTTTTGTTTGTATTCAGGTTTAAACAATAATATGTCCTTCAAGCTTGTACCACTTTTGGGCTGTGAACTTAGCCCACTATTAAATAAGTTTTTTCTTTTTTTTTAGAAAATAAGTTTTAATTTTTTATTGAAAAAGACATATTTTTTCCTAAGAACTAATTTCTTTTAAGAAATTTGTATTCATAAAGTAAACAACTTTTTGACCATCTTTTAAAAAGGATAAATAAAATAGCCTAGGTAAATGCTTCATAGTCAACCCGCACAACATTAATTCAAAACAATTTTTTTAAGTAGTAACTATTAGTGTCCAGGCGGCTTGTGCGTTTAAACTTTTCCGGTATTTTGTTTATTAAGGGGTAGTATTCACTATCATGTGAATTTCCACATCAGACAGAGCATTAGTCGCAAATAATTCCGAGAAATGGTCATGTAGAACATTGGCCACCTCCTCATCTGGCTCTCTCCACACTCCCTGAACGTGTTCAGTCCGCAGTATTGTGTTTCGTACCCTCCGGGCCGAAGCCTTATGATGGAAAAAGCGGGTATTTCTATCCCCCAATTTAAGCCAAGAAATTCTTGATTGTTGAAACCATGCCTCTTCCTCCATCTTCAGCAGCTTGTTATAGTCCTCTCGCAATTCTCTAACACTTTCCAATACACTAGAGGACTATTTCTTCGTGGCCAAGAACGCAAGTCGCGATCTGATTCGGTTCAGGTTGCTTCGGAAACTCCCAAACACTCGCGAGTTCCATTCCTGAAGCCATTGCAGCCCCCCCACAAGTTTTGAGCCCACATTTTCTCCCGTGGTTTCCCAATAGTTGTGTAAAGTGGGCTGTAAGCCACTGTGATATAGCCAAACATATTCGAACTGGAATTGTCCACGTGTGCTTCGAATTTTGTTCCGCAAATCGCAACCCAAAATTAGTTGGATTGGCAAGTGGTCCAAAGTCGTAGTAATCAGATGGTTCGCACGCCTAAAGTGCCATGACAAATTAGAACCATCACTTTTTACTAGACATTCAATAAAAAAAACAGAAGATTTCAAGACAGATGCCTCCACCGACTCATCCCACATCAACGAAAGCTCCCCTTGGCGACCCTTACCCACACAACTTACATGAATTCTCGACTTAAAACCCAACTTGAAACGAATATAATCCATTTCAAACTTATTCTTTTTAGTTTCCATAAGAAACAAAATATTTGGACGCTCCCTCCTCACAAGGTTGAGAAGAGCACGGAACGTACAAGCGTTACCCAACCCTCGTACGTTCCATCCTGTGGCGATCATTGCGTCCGATGGTGGTGCTCCGCACCCACCATCGATATCTCATTGTTTTCAGTAACCAAGGGGACTTCATGAACTGTCTTCTAAAATTGCACTTCACTTCCTTTTTTCACTACAGCCAGAATGGTGTCAACTTTATGGCATTTACTTTTTCCTTGCACCTCAATTGTAAAGTTTATATCCACGCAATCCTCGATGGTTTTACGCTTTGGAACTACCGGCACTTCATCTTGGTCATTGATCACATTCTCTTTACCTTTAAGAATCTATGCTTTTAACTCTGCAATGTTTCCGCCCTTTTTTTTGTCCCCTTCCGGTTGTGGAGACTCATCCTTTTTTCCTGCAATTGTTTAGCTAAACGCGGAGAAGGAACCACAATCCCTATAGTAGAAAAGATCATGTTGTCTGATGGTCTAGATGGCAGGGATCGGCTTGGGATCGCCATCTCTGTAGGGCTAGGAATATTTAATTTCCCAGGCAGCCCACTTATTTTCAGTCCTCCTAATTTGGGCTCAAGAGCCTTCCCTTCAGCGAAACACTATGAATTAGTAACTTTGTACCTTTTAATATTCTGCGTTTCATTCCCGTCGTCCTCTTATAATTAGTTCCGCTCCAAACTTGAATTAGCCTCCTCCGTTTAAGAACAGCCATCCCTCTTTGATGCGACCATCAATGCGTCTTCAAGATCAACCTCATCTAATTCTGTAACTGACGCCGTGATTTGGGGATCTGGGGAAGCCACCTAACCGTTATCTTTTTCATCTACCTTCACACGCCGGAACTATGACCGATCGAACACCAGAGCTCTGCGACGAGGTTAAAACTTTCCACCATTGTGTTGCTTGGAGATCCCTGGAATCAGAAGCCAAGAGACAAACCCATTATCACCGGGACCATTTTCTGGATGATTGCAATGAATCACTTGATGAGTGATAAGGCCACATCGGAAACACGCAGAAGGTAGATGTTCATAGCGAAACGCAATCGTGCATTCGCCACCTTTCCTAATCCCGACAGTACTTGTCTTCTTCAGGGGGTAGGCAATCGGAATACAAATACGGTCTCGCAAGATCCGTTCACCCTTTGTCTCATCGTTAAAAATGTTCGACCTTGACCACTTTACCCAAGTTTTTACCGACCAGATTGCCGACATCTTTGTTTCACAGGTGAGTCGGCAGTCCAAGGATCTGTACCCACACAGAAATTTCAGAACATACATATTGGGGAGGAGGGACATAGGGATCCCGTTTTTGAACTACGAGAACGTCATGGAAAGACCACAGTCCTCACTCCTAGACCCGTTCCATGAATTCGATAGAGTCAAATCAGAAAAGTAACAGAATATCCCCTTCCTTTCTTATGGATTTGGAGCGGTTCATCTTCCAAATTTGTTTGAGAACCTCCATCACTGGTTTCTCATTGATTGGTTGATCAGAAAGAAATTTCCCGACTAGACTAGATGCATAAGCCTCTTCAGCTCTCTAGCATAGGAAATCCACGATTTGGACTTGGACCTCACCATCATCATCCACTCAAGAATTATAGAAGATGATAACGCCATTAGAATAGTTATGAGAAATATGAGAAACCTCTTCCCACCGTAACTAAGAATAGGCAAAGCTAGTCAAATTTCACCCAAAATCTGCCAAGGAATCGCATAAAATCTGCCTAATTGAATTGAAAATCATACCAAAACAACACTCCAAGATCTTCTTAGACCATATTTGAAACCCATATGAACTGAAAATCAAGAGGACAACATCACTCCATCGTTCTCCGTCTTGCTTCATGTAAGTAGTCCATTCAAAGTTAAATATCAAAATTAATGGGTTATGGTTTTGTACTACTTCAATAAAGTAACAATACCCCAGAATAATGTAATATAAATTGAATGAGTGACATTCAACTAATATAATCATCAAATGAAGTACCACTATGTTCCCTCTCTTTCTATCTATTTGACTTTTTTGACTCGTATCTGAGTCACTTTGACCGGGTGATTTGGATCACAAAACGATGTGATTTTTTGATAATTTCTTCACTGTGTGATAGTTAAACTTTTACTCAACAACACCACGAAAAGATTATCAAAAAAATCTCACCAGTTTTCTATTTAAATCACCAGTTCAAAGTGACCCGGTGACATAGTGATAGAAGTCAATTTGGATAGAAAGAGAGGGAAGAGAGTGTTATCCACCAATCCTTATATAGAGACTAAGTCCAATTTGTTTCCTTCTGTTTGAGGTGCACTACAAAATGTTTCCTAATTTTTGAAGTGCACTACAAATCATTTCCTTTTGATAGTGTAATTTTTTGCGGGAAAAAATCAATTGTCATAAGTCAACTCACAACATCGGTTACATCCACAATTAGTACGCTATGAAGCCATTCCGGTTAACTACCTATGTACATATCAGAAAATGAGTTCCCTTTAGCTCTAGCTGCGATTTTATGAGCTACATAATTAGCTACACGAGGGATCCAACTAAACAAAACATCTTCAAAAATCATAAGTTGATCCTTGATGTAAGGCTGCTACTCTGTAGCTTGGGAGTTATCCAAGATGGTATGTCCATACATGATATTTTGTAAGTTCAAGGAGGCATTTGGAATCTCCTTCAAAAACTACATGTTTGACACCCATGTCCACAACCATTTAGAGACCTACGAGGAGAGCTGCAGCTTCAGACTCAAGTGGCCCCTCTGCTGGTAAGCCTGCGCAAGAGCAGCCAACCAGAAACTTGCCTTCACATTCACGAATCAATGCTCCACCCCTCCTAGCTCTGAACTTGTAATCGAAAGCTCCATCAAAATTTAACTTATCATACCCTGTAGATGGCCTAATCTAGGTCTGGGTTGTTGTTCCTTTACAAAGCATATTTATTTTTATGAATGGACTCCATTATTTGGACCCTAAACTCCACATCATCACGATTTGTTGCTCGTCTCTCGCTTGGCCACTAAATATCAGAGCATTCCTAAGATTCCAAATCCCCCAAAAGAGCAGCAGATTCTACATCGATCTTGAAGAGTAGCTTGAGAAATAACAAGCCAAAATTTAAAACCAAGGTCGATTTTCTGAAGGTCTACATTAAAACCCAAGCTTGTCCATATCTTCTTGGTCTTCGAGAAAAGGGGGAAGATATTCTCTTCCGTTTCCTAATGAGCTCCACGTAATACACACCTGTTAAGAAGGGGAAAATTCCTACGCAAAAGATTTGAGTAAGTTGGGAGTATTTCGTGGAAGCAACGCCACATATAATGTAGAATATTTTTAAGAATGTTTATCTTCCACAAAAGCTCAAAGAAACCTTCCCAGTACTCATCGGAAGAATGGTCCTCGTCTGTGTTTGAGAGGTTTGTAGCGATCTCGTAGCCCGACTTCACCATGTAAACTTCTATCTCCTCAAAGTGCCAAATTATCCTATTCGGGCATGAAGAAGTCAGGAGAGCAATCGTGGCTATAGAATATACATAAACATCCCATAATAAGCTCTTCAAGTAGTCTATGTTCCAGGAGCGATCTGGTTAATAAACTTTCCAACAAGAGGATCCGAATCCATAATAGGAGTAATAACTTTGAAGCCAAGTGCCTAGGCAGCCATGGATCCGCTAGCAAAGCTGATCCACCATCCCAAATTTTCCAGCGTATACCCTTCTTCAGCAGCTCTTTACCAAATAAAATGCTTCTCCACGCAAAATATGGGGTATTACCAAGCTCTGCAGACAAAAAAAATGAGAGTTCGCGAAATAGTTCGCTTTAGGCACTCTACGTAAGGAGTTTGTATTTTATAAAAACCTCCATCCCCGTTTGGCCAAAAAATCTTGATTGAATTCCTTCATCTTTTTGGAACCCAGTCCCCTTGTCTTCGGGATCTTGAATCTTGTGCCATGCAATCTAGTTGATGCCACTTTATTTGTCTTGCTTAGTCCACCAAAACCATCGTATCAAAGCTTCAAAGTTTCACATATGCCATCCTAGAGCATAAAGAAACTCATCTTATAGGTTAGAAGAGCCTGTGTTACAGCCTTAACTAGAACTTCCTTCCCTGCAATAGAGAGCGACTTTTCCTTCCAACCTTTAAGTTTCCTGTAAAGTTTCTCAATAATAGAGCCGGAATTGATGGCCTTATTTATCCCCATAGTAGTAGGGAGACCAAGGTATTCTCATACCTTTAGACCTCTTGTACGCCAATAACTGCTAGAATAGTCTCCCGCACAACCGCGGGCGCACCCGAGGAGAATACGAGGGTAGATTTGTCTAAGTTTACTTCCTATCCCGAAGCTTTCCCATAATTCGAGATAATCTGCAACAACTGATTGATATTCTCCAAGTTAGCACCTACATAAAACAAGGAATCATTAGCCAAAAAGAGATGGGGGACCACTGGTCCTCCACTTTAACACCTTCCAACCTACCCTCCGAGACAGCCAATGAAACCGCCCATGAGAGGAACGCACAAAAAATAAAAATAAAATATATGGAGACATCGGACATCGCTGACATAATCCCCTTTAAGGGACTACTCTGCCAACTGAGACGCTAATCCTACTAAAAGAATATGAAACAGTGGAAATGCAGTTCACAATCAGGGTCGTGAATTTGCGGCTAAATCCCAAGTATTGAAGAGCTTCCTTGATGAAAACTCACTCCAGTCTATCGTATGCCTTGCTCATATCAAAAGTGCCTCATAACCCTTCTTTCCTTTTTCTTTAGTCTTGAAAAAATGAATTGTCGGAATAGGTTCCCTAGAGGCAATCTAGATTTAATATGAACATTGTTTGGCTAGAATATTCATTTATTATTTATGGAGATATTTAATATAATGAAGTCCTTAGATTGCAATGTGTGTTGTTTATCTTAAATATCCCTAGTTCATTATATTGATTAACAGGACGATCACTATAGACTAGTATGTAGGTAGATTGATATGGAGATATCATTTCTAACACATGGGTATGCATTAGGAGTAATATCATACTGGATTGACCCACAACGAGAATGCTACATTAGATTATGTCAAAGTCACAAATGCTTCTCGTAATGCTAATTGTATTGTAATCCTTAGACTTGAAGTCACTAGATACTCTAGTTGTGAAATATCATATTTTGATATTATCAAACATTACACCGTAACTGGGTAACTATAAAGATAGATATCGGGCATGATAGGAAGCAAGCTTAGAGATGGTAGTGATGTAGAGATGATTGTCCCTACCACATAATGGGAGAAAATTCCATGGCCACTCGAGGGATGGTGTTTAATGTTTATCGAATGTCTGGCCAGACTCAGAGAAATCAACGTCGAGATATTGATGTTATCTACTCGGATAAGCATATTCCCATGATTGAGAAACTATGGATTGGATCTACGAGTGTGACTACTACTTCTCGTGTCCAATCCGGATATGGAGACAAAGGTATAATACAATGCGGTAACATTGGGCACAAGGTTTGACGGATCACTGACTAATTCTATTAGTTGGCTGACATAGATGTGTTGCTAGACACCGCCTTATGTTGGTAATAGTTACTACCAACTAATTAGAAACCTATGGGGTCACACACCATATGGATTAAACTGTATGTGGGCATCAATTAGTGGGACTAATTAATCAAGAGGATCGAAACGCAACCACAAGCAAATTTAGTAGGACTAATTTGCTAGGTGGACTAATCCGTGTATGGACATGATTAGTATTGGGGAAATATAGTTAATAAGTAGTTATTAACTATATAAAGGAACCTAGCTTGTTATTTTCTCAACAAGAGTCATTATTTAGAGAGCATAACAAAGCAGGGAGAGAGACAAAGCATAGAGCCGAAACCCTCTGCACGTCTGCCCCTAGACGCCGTCAGCCTCCCTAGGCACGCGGGTCTTGCTCTGTTTTGCGTGATCTCTTGGATCTTTCTTCCATTTCTAGTACTACACGAGGAGAAGGATTCCAGTCAGTAATCCAAGGTGTGGATACTCATAGAGACGAAGACACAATTCTTCGTAGCGAATACACAAACTAAGGTATACGGTTCTCTACCTTCATCATGTTACGATTGCTTGTCTGTGATCCTTGGAGGGATTTGAGCATGATTTTTTTTTTGTTATTCCGCTGCATAACCTGCATCAAAACCCTACATGAATTACCTAAAATGTCGTCAATATGTTGTACGTGGTGAGTCTCCCTGGCACGAAATCACATTCATTTTACGATATCAATCCAGGTAGTAGCTTCTTCAACGTGTTTGCACCAGCTTTTGCAACAATCTTAGAAATAACTGAGCATAGACTAATAGGACGATACTCACTCGGTTTTCTAGGTTACTTCTTCTTTGGATTCAGCGCAATCAGAGTAGAATTAAATTATGTCAAGTCAACTCCATTATTAGCACATCCAACACAGTCTTTGTAGCTTCCTCTTCTACGATGTCCCAGTACTTCTGAAAAAACCTGCATTAAAACCATCAGCTCTTGGAGATTTATCCGTCGCCATTTGGAACTAGGTCGTCTTAATCTCCTGAGCAGAGTAATCACTATCCATCATCTCTCTGTCTTCCACACTGATTTTAGAATCCATAGTTCTCAAAATATCATCAATATCCGACTGCTTAAGAATTGAAGACTTAAAAAGATAAGAGAAGTGTGATAAATTTGTATTAAAGCTATAATTCATACACATTTTGCTGTCTTTTTGCGTGATTTCCGAGTGAATTTTGTGAGATATGCACTATGAACGTGAAGAAATAGTGAAAGTTGAGTTTTAAGGCATAATTGTGCAATCCAGGCATTTCTTGTGTTATTTCGAGCTATTTTGTCACATTTAATTTTATGGTATCATTCGTGTTGTGCTTTTCAGGAACCCGGAGCTCGGAGAAGTGAATTGACAAGAGGAAACGAACTTCGAAACAATTGAAGGATCAAGAACGATGCGTGGAATGGAAGATGAGTGAAGACGAGGCCAAAGAAACAAGGAAGCATGTAGAAAAAAACTTGGAGCAGTGCAGCCAATTGTAGGATTGGAGTTTCAATCGTACAAGTGGAGTAAATAGCCAAAATTCACCATTTGGAAGACTTCCAAACGTGGAACATCTCTCAGACACTCGTACGAGTATGGACAGTGCACTCGTACGAGTGTGATGTAGGATTGCGAATAAACTCTATTTTTTAGACGTATTTTTAGAATATTTTTTGGAAACAATTGGAGAACGTATGGGAGACTTGAAAAACATTATTAGGGATATTATTCACTCGCGTTGGCAAGGAGGAGAGGAGGTCACGAGGTTGGGACGAAGAAAACAAAGTCAAAGCCACCATTGGAGATCTAGGTTCTTGATTTCTTCTTCTTCTTCTTCTTCTTCTCTGAATCCTTGTATAGAGAAACTTGTAAGCTTTGTTTGGTTGATTCTTATGAGCTATAATATTTTGTAGGCATCTCTATGAGAGCCTAGGGTATGTAGACGATTGTTCGTCCGGATTTTAGACTTTTTTTCATGTTTGTGGATGTGATTCGGTGAATGGATGGTTATTTCTTGATCTCGTTTATGAACTTATACTATTGACATGTCTAGGTTATGATTTGACTACTAATGAAACTAGGGTTTATTTTTGAATCATGTTCTTGCTTAATGTTAATATTTGTTCTAGTTTATTGTTCATATTCTATGCTTAGTTCTTAACGGGAATGGAGTAATTAACCAGAACCGTTAGTTAGTTAGCTAGTAAAGTGCGCGACAGTGAATTTAACTAGCTAGGATGACATATGAGCATTAATCCCGAATCACCAAGATCGGTAGGAGAAGTTAGTATGATTGGCTAGTGTGGGTAGATTTGGTAGGTTTATTCAACTGTTCCGTGAAACAGTGGACCGAAGATGCCCGTTATCGTACCAGTAGATGACCTGCTAGAAAGGACGGGTAGACAACATGAGACCGACGGGAGATTATAGTCAACCGACACGTAAAATGACATGAGAGCGATAGGAGATTGTAATAGCCTATTACCCGTCTTGATTATGATAGAATTAATGTGTTACTCAGATAATTCGGATATCGTCTACATCCCTAGGTGATCTAGAGATTGCCTAGTTTCTTCATATATGTTTTATTAAATAAAAATACAAAATTATTAGTTTACTTGCTTACTTTATTTTAAGTCACTTGTTTAAGGGTGATGCCTTTTTAAATCACAATTCTTCCTCCCTGTTCCGATACTTTAATCTAATCGACTAAGTAAATAATCTCAATTTTGTCCTCGTGGGATCGATAACTTGGTGTTGAAATACAATCCCTATATTACTTGACTGTGCACTTGTGCATACGCGTTAAGAAATCGCGTCAAAGTGGTGTTCAATAACCTTAGTCACCTGATCACCTTTGGTTACCCACTCATCTTCAATCCCCTGAAAAGAATTTCTTGCTCGGCGAATGGTCGCTCTTTGGTGGAAGAATCTAGTGTTTTGGACCCGTGTTTTAGCCATTCAACTCGGGATCTCTGAGCCCATAAGACCTCCTCCCATTTGAGCAACTCATTAAGAACTTACTTCAAAGACCACATTCGGCACTTCACTGTTTCAGATCTAGTTTGAAGAGCTTTTAGTCTTTGCCTGATCTTCCTTGACTTTCTTCGAACACTACCAAACACTTCCCTGTCCCAAAAAGTACACTGATTTGAAGTCTGGCGTAACGGATGAGGCGTGGTGATGCTCTCACCGCTGTACCAGCAATTTCAGATTAGATCTTCGAATTCGCCATGCTTAGACAACATCTTTTCGTATTGAAATCACCTCTTCCCGATATTAGCTTTACAGCTCCAATCGAGAAAAATATGTAAGTGGTCTGATTAGGATCACTCATGTGGAGTACTCAAGCACCTTGAAAACTATCCATCTAGAGAGAATTAGCAACCACTCAATCAAGTCTTTCTCTAATATTATCATCATCTGTCTGATTGTTACTCCAAGTAAAGGGATTCCCAGAGAATCCTAACTTACACCCAAACCTCCTTCCTTTTCCGCAAAATTTGTCACCGCGTTGAAGTCACCAACAACACACCACAGAATAGCTGATGTGGGGTAATCCGTCAAAGTAAATCCAAAGTGTGATGCTTGTCTTCTCTGTTTGGATCTCCATAGAACCCTGTAAATATCCACGAATAGTTTTCATCATTTTGAATAATAGTAGCATCAATATACATATGATTGTAAATGTTCACGTGGACCTGTATGTTGTTCCTCCATACCATATCTAAACCACCGCTTCTACCAATACTAGGAAATGATAAACCAACTATCAAACCGAAGTTTACAAAGTATTTTCTCCATCTCACTAACACTTGATTTTCAAGCCGAAATTAACTCGCCTCGCTAGATTGCGAAGCAATAGCAATGTGCTCAGGTTCCCGAGGCCCCGCACCTTCCAACTCAGGAGACACATTATGCTTGTCGGGGGTGCTTTTCACCCTCCGCCGTTGTTGCAATAGGGATCTTTAAGGCACCTTGTTCCTAACTATCATCCTCAACATTTTCTGGAGCTGAAATCCCATTCCCCCTTCCTCTTCCTATCCCTCTTTCGCGGATAATTCACCCCGCCCCGCGCAAATTGTTTAGAGGCTTCTCCATATTTTAGTTTTGGGTTTGGACTGAGCAAGGTGTCGGTCACCTTTCTCTTCAAGCTCTCAGCTGGGGTCCATGGTTGTTGAAAACAGATTTGCCTCGATCAACAACTCTAGCCGCTCTTTGAGTACTCTTCTCTGCTGGGATACCCAAAAATATTGCACCTTCATTTTCCTCCTTCTCCGAAATCATTGGGTTGCTGAATATGGACTCATTACCTTCCTCTTGCGTATCCATGTCCACATCGTCATCTTCCCAGTCACTATCCTTCTCTTCATGCACTCCTTCATTGCCATTATCAATGTCATCATCCACCGGAAAAGTGGACCCCGAAACCCCTTGTGAACGATTTGCATGAGCCCTCCTTGTCATTAGCCACAAAATCTTTCTTAAAAAATTGATCCCCATTGGGTTTTCTCTTCGTGCACAGTTCTTCGCCGAGGAGGTGGCCTGAAAGTGAGCCAGGACCCTTAACCTAGATGGGTGTTCTTCTTGTCCTCATCGGAGACCAGCTTATAGTTCTCATTGTGGTGCGTGAAGCAAGCGCACCATTCACATACATAGGGTATTCTCTCATAACGATAATCCAACCAGACTTTCTCCTCTAGCACCTTGAAAAAACCACCCCTTAACAGTGGGGTTTTTTTATCTTCAGCCGAACCCTATGAAATACCTCGTTTGACTAGCTTGGGTAATATAATAATTTAATATTTTTTGGGGGGTCAATTGGTGACTTTTGAGAAGTCGTTAGGAGCTAACTTAATAATATTGCATTTACTAGGGTCAATTTTTGGAGTTGTCGTAACTACCAAGTATACTAGTAATTCTTGAAAGTCAATCCACAATTTTATCTTATATAATTTCTCTACTTTATTATTAGGGTAAAAGACATTTTCCACCCTCCGTTTATGGATGAAAGACATTTTGCCCCTGATTTATGGGTAAATACATTTTGCACCCCTGTCAGAGTTAAAAACTGACGGTGGATTAACAGAGGCGTCAAACGACAAAATTACCCTCAATATTAATAAAAATTACACCAGTATAAATCCAAATTCTTCTCCTTCTCTTCTCATTTCTAACCCTAGCTTCCTTCTTTCTACCCTCTCTCACGGTGTTCTCTCAAAATCTCTGTAAAAACAAAAACCGTTCTGTGCAGAAGAAGAAGAGCTAAAGAAGAAGAAGACGACGACGATGATAATTCGATGATGGTGAAGGTTCTCCCCTTCTCTCTCTGTCCTCCTCTCTCTCTCTCCCTCTCTCTGTCTCAGGACTGGAATTGCTTCGATTCCGATCTACACCCAAGTCTCCATCTTTCTTTCAATCGGTCTCTCTCTCAATTGGATTCGTATCTCACTCTTACTCTCTCTCTGTATGTGTTTGGGTGGGATGAGGTATGGGTCTGCATATTGGTGCAGCTAGGGTTCAACCAAGGAGAAGAAATTGGGTTATGCGTATTGGGTCCGATTAAAACCCAGACGAAGACTCCTGCGATGCTTGAAATCAGTGACAACAAGAACAACTGTAGAAACCAAGACAACGAAACCCAGAGGAGGGAGAAGAAGGTCCGATTGAAACCTAGGGGTTGAGTTCTGCGTCGGGTCCTTCTCGGGTCGGGACCGGCTTCTCGGGTTGTAGGTACCTTCTGGGTCCTTCTGAGTCGTCGGAAAGAGCGACGGTGATAGGGTGGTTGGAGCTGGGGGTTTCTCCGGAGTATGCTATTTAGTTGTTCCACCCATCTGTGTTGTGTAAAACTTGCTTTCACTTTGATTTGGGTAATTTTCTTCAATTACTCTGAATCTTCTCTCTGTCCTTCTGAGACGTCCTTTTGTTTCTGGTTGAGATTCATTTTTATGTTGAGGAGTATGTTCTGGTGACTCTTTTTGAGCTATTGTGTTGTTTCCCCACTGTGAGTCATGTTGCTCACAAAAAGTCACTGGTTCTTCATCCCCAATCCATGTTGACTTTATTGAAAATGTAAAGAAATACAAAGATTTACATGTATTTGGAATAGAGGGTTCTTTCAATTTTCAGTGGTGAGATTATGGGAAGGGGATGAAGATGAGGAAAAGGGAAAAAATTATAGTCTTTGAGATGATGACAAATAGGAAAGAAAACAGAGAAGAGAAGGTATGAGTTGTTGTTGTTGGTGGTGGTGGTGGAAATGGTGGTGGTGGTGGTGGAAATTTGGTGGTAGTGGAGGTGGTGCTCAAGAGCACCAAGAACACTATAGTAAACAAAAAAGGGGTGGTATTTGTCCACAATCAATAAGGGTAACATGGTCGCAAAAAGTCAGTTTGTACCCCTCCATTAACGGATTGTAACAGAAGGGTGGTATCAGTCCACCCTCCATCCGTTAACAAGGGTGCAAAATGTATTTTTTCATAAATCAGGGGGCAAAATGTCTTTTGTCCATAGTCGGAGGGTGGAAAATGTCTTTTACCCTTATTATTATTATTATTATTATTATTTTATTATAAATTTTTTATTATCATTTTATTATTATTATTTTATTTTCCTGATATTATTTCAGTAGTATTAGTGTTTTCATTAAATATGTTAACGCCATTAAACATTTCACCCAAATAGAGAAAATACTAGTTTTAGAGTCTCCGAACTTTTCGGAGAGAAACCCTAGGCGATCAAAACCTAGGCAAAAGTTCCCGGCCGACGGCGCAACGGTGTGCAACCCAGTTCATCAAACACAATGGCAGGGAGATCTCCAGCAGAGTACACGGAGAAGGAGAATCAAACGGTGGTTTTTGATGATGATTTTTGCGATGGAGCAGATAAGAAGTTCGCGTTCTGCCTGATTGGTATGTTTGTCTCCGAAGAACGTATCAATGCAGGGGTTATGAGAGGGATGTTTAGGAGGATTTGGACGGAAGGTGAGAAGATTTCCATCCTAGAAGTTGACTTCAACACGTTCCTGTTCATCTTCCCAGATAAAAATTCAATGGATTGGGTTTTCTCCGGAGGGCCATGGATCTTTCAATGGAAAATCCTACTTCTCCAGCCTTGGGCTCTAGGAGATCCCACAAAGGATGTTCCGTTTCCCAAACTGGATGTCTGGATCCAGATTCAGGGTCTTCCTATTCAATACGTCAACGAAGAAGGAGCACGAAATATAGGAGCGGGAATAGGAGAAGTAATAGATGCGGATAAGAGGGTTTTCATTGAGGGGGACGATGGTAACTTCGTTCGGGTCAGATTTAGACTCCCAATAAACGAAGCCCTGCCGCGTGGGATCCATGAGACAATCCGGAAGGAGAGGATGTGGATCGATTTCCGTTACGAATGGATTCCGACCGTGTGCAGATGGTGTGGGAGGGTTACTCATGATGGAGAAATTTGTGAGGAATTATCACCAGGAAAAAAAGTAAGTACAGGAAGGTTATGGGAATTTCCTGCTTTATCATCCGCTAGTAAAGAAGAATATACCGAAGCATAAGAAACAAGAAGGAGGGGAAGAAGCTGGTCAAACCCAAACGGACGAAAACCAACAAGCTGACTCCCCAAAGGTTACTGATGTGGATATTTTGGATGTGGAAGGGGCAGAAGAGGATACTGCAGGGAGGCAAGAAAGCACTGAGGCAAATATAGCTCCAGCCCAGGAGGGACTTGAGACCACTGCCTCACAAATGGAGTTCGTTAAAAGTTTTGCAGCGCCCATTCTTGATAGTGTTGTTGAGCAGACGGGGAGGTTAGTGAAAAGTAGGGTGTCAATTATGAATAAGGCTATACTGGGGCATACAGAAGGAGACAAACTAAGAGAAAGGGATCCACTACTTGTAGGGTTTTGATTCATGGATCGCACAACGGAAGCATAATCAAACATAAGCCATGCAAAACCCTCCAAGGATCACAAGTCTAGATGCATAACGATAGTAAAGGTTAGAAATCATAAACACACCTTTGGGTTCTCCTTGATGACTTCAAACGCGAATAATGTCACGTTCTCTATAGTTGATCCACGCCTAGAGTTGATCCTAGACCTCCCAAACTCCTTGGTGCTAGCCTGGATTAGGAAGAGGAAGAACGAATCACGCAAAACGAGACCAAAAGAGGGCTTCGGCCTCTTTTTGGCCGACGGGGACGAGGGCGGCGGCAAGGGGCGGCGTCGGGCTCCTTGTTTCTTGCTCTCTCTCCTTTGTTCTCTCCCACTCTTGTTATGTTCACTTAATGAGCATAAGTTATGAGGAAGGAAGGAAGGAGGGTCCTTTATATAGTCCAACAACTCCTTGTTAACTACCTAAAGGACTTATTCTAGTCCAACTAGAATTCAATTTAGTCCCTTCCTTGCAAATTAGTCCCTACTAAGTTTGCAAGGGTTTGCAAAGTGATCCTTCTAATTAATTAATCCAATTAATTAATTCCCAATTCTAGTTCAACTCTATATAGCGTGTGACCCCATAGGTTCTATCTAGTTGGTAGCAACTATTTGCTAATATGGAGCGGTTTCTAGCAAAACATCCATTCTAGCCAACTAATAAAATAGTCATCTTGACAACCTTTGTACAAGTAATTGTCTCATCCCTTTGCCTCCATATCCGGATTGGACACGATACATACAAGTCACACTCGTATATCCAATCCATAGTTTCTCGATCCATGGGAATAGCCTTATTCGTGCAAATAACATCAATATCCCATATTGATTTATTTGAGTCTGGCCAGACATTCTATAAGCACTATCCCTCGAGTGGCCTAGGATATTTGCTCCCGTTATGTGGGAGGGGCAAATCCTCTCTACGTCCACTACGATCTCTAAGCTTGCTTCTCATTGTATCCAGTACACGCCTTTATAACTACCCAGTTACGGTGTAGCGTTTAACGCTACCAAGATCACAATGATCCACAACTAGAATATCTAGTGACTTCAAGTCTAAGGATGACAATACCATTGTACCGCGAGAAGCGCTTGTGACTCAACATAACGTGTATGTAGCCTTCTCGGAGATGGGTCAATCCAGTGCAACATTCCGTAATGCACACCTATGTGTTGGATCATGATATCTCCATATCAATCCAACCCCATACTAGTCTATAGATGATTGTCCCATTAATCATTATACTTGACTAGGGATATTTAAGATAAACAACACAATTGTAAATCTAAGGACTTCATTATATTAAATATCCAATAAGTAATAAATGAATTTTCTAGCCATATACAAATTCATACTAAACTAGATTGCCTCTAGGGCATCTATTCCAACAGTCTCCCACTTGCACTAGAGCCAATCTGGCGCATCTCGTATGCCCATACTCCTAGTGTGCCCTTCATGCTTCCACTGCGTGAGAGGCTTCGTAAGCGGGTCTGACAGATTATCATCTGTAGGAATCTTGCATATCCGAACGTCTCCTCTATCGATAATATCTCGAATCAGATGAAACTTCCTGAGCACGTGCTTGGAATACTGGTGCGATCTTGGTTCCTTTGATTGCGCGATCGCCTCAGTGTTGTCACAGAACAACTCCACTGGATCCGCAATGCTAGGGACCACACCAAGTTCAGAAACAAATTTTCTGATCCAAACAGCCTCCTTTGCTGCGCCATTTGCAGCAATGTACTCAGCCTCTGTTGTAGAATCAGCTACCGTCTCTTGCTTGGAACTCTTCCAGCTCACCGCTGCTCCATTCAGGCAAAACACATATCCCGATTGTGATCTAAAGTCATCTATGTCGGTTTGGAAGCTTGCATCAGTGTAACCCCTTACACGCAACTCTTCCTCACCGCCAAATATCAAGAAAGCATCCTTAGTTCTTCTCAAGTACTTTAGGATGTTCTTGACTGCAATCCAGTGAATCTCACCCGGATTGGATTGGTATCTGCTTGTCATACTCAAGGCATATGACACATCTGGTCTAGTACATAACATGGCGTACATGATAGATCCTATGGCCGAGGCATAGGGAATCCTACTCATGCGTTCCTTCTCAATCTCATTGGAAGGACAACCACTCTTCGAAAGAGTGATTCCATGTGACATGGGCAAGAATCCCTTCTTGGAATCTTGCATGTTGAACCGTTTCAACACCTTGTCAATATATGTACTTTGACTTAGGCCTAGCAACCTTTTAGATCTATCTCTATAGATCTTTATACCGAGTATATAGGCTGCTTCCCCTAAGTCCTTCATTGAGAAACACTTCCCTAGCCAATCTTTAACAGATTGTAGCATGATAATGTCGTTTCCAATGAGTAGTATGTCATCCACATACAAGACCAGAAAAGCTACAGAGCTCCCACTAACCTTCTTGTAGACACAAGACTCATCTTCGTTTCTGATGAAGCCAAACTCTTTGACCACTTCATCAAAACGTCGATTCCAACTCCTAGAAGCTTGCTTCAATCCATAAATGGATCGTTGCAACTTACAGACTTTGTTGGCTTGCTTTGGATCCTCAAAACCCTCCGGCTGTATCATATACACGTCCTCGAGGATATTCCCATAAAGGAATGCTGTTTTGACATCCATCTGCCAAATCTCATAGTCGTGGTATGCTGCAATCGCAAGTAGGATTCGGATGGATTTGGTCATTGCGACTGGTGAAAAGGTTTCCTCATAGTCAATACCATGAATCTGTCTGAATCCTTTAGCCACCAATCCGCCCTTATAGGTAATCACATTACCATCCATGTCGATCTTCTTCTTGAAGACCCACTTGCACCCTATGGGCCGCGCCCCATGGGGTGGTTCCACCAAAGTCCATACTTTGTTGGTATACATGGATTCCATCTCGGATCTCATGGCTTCCAGCCACTTCTGAGAGTCTGGGCCACTCATGGCCTCCTCATAGGTAGTAGGCTCATCATCAATGAGCATCGTGTCACCGGAATCGGTTACGAGAAGTCCATACCTCTCGGGTTCCTGGCGCACTCTACTAGATCTACGAAGTTCTTGTGTTACCTGAACAGGTGGCTCCACAACTGCTTGTGATTCCTGTTCATGTTCCATAATCGGTTCAGTGATTTGTGGTTCTTGAACCTCTTCAAGTTCTACATTTCTCCCACTTGCTTCTTTAGAGACAAACTCTCTTTCTAGAAACACGCCGGTCCGAGCAACAAACACTTTGTTCTCGGTTGGATTGTAGAAGTAGTATCCCTTAGTTTCCTTAGGGTACCCCACAAACTTACACTTATCCGATTTAGGCCCTAGCTTGTCTGATTGTAAACGTTTTACATAGACATCGCAGCCCCAAATCCTCATGAACGACAGTGTGGGACGCCTCCCACTCCACATCTCATATGGTGTCTTCATGACCGATTTAGATGGAACACGGTTAATGGTGAAAGCTGCACTTAATAGAACGTAGCCCCAAAATGACAATGGAAGATCGGTTTGACACATCATAGATCGAACCATATCCAATAGGGTTCGATTCCTCCTCTCGGACACGCCATTCCATTGTGGCGTTCCGGGTGGAGTGAGTTGGGACACGATCCCACACTCTCTAAGATAGTCGTCAAACTCTTGGCTCAAGTATTCTCCTCCACGATCCGATCGTAGAGCCTTGATACTTTTGCCAAGTTGCTTTTCTACTTCATTCTTGAATTCTTTGAACACTTCAAAGGATTCAGATTTCGTCCTCGTAAGGTACACAAATCCATATCTACTGTAATCATCAGTAAATGTAATGAAGTAGACATAACCACCTCTGGCAGGCGTGGCAAATGGCCCACACACATCGGTATGTATGAGTGCCAATTGCTCGCTAGTCCTCTCACCTTTCTTATTGAAAGTGGACTTTGTCATTTTTCCCAATAAACAAGCCTCACATGTCTCGTATGATTCAAAATCAAATGAGTCTAGTAATCCATCCATATGGAGTCCAGATACACGTTTCTCATTTATGTGGCCTAAACGACAGTGCCATAAATAAGCAGGATTTAAATCATTTATTTTAATCCGTTTGGTATTAATGTTGTAGACAGGATTGCTTAGATCAAGGACATAAAGTCCATTAAATAATTGCGCACTAAAATAGTGAATATTATTAAAATAAAAGGAACAACAATTGTTCTTTATTGAAATAATAAAACCATCCTTGTCCAAACAAGAAATAGAAATAATATTTCTGCTCATAGCAGGCACAAAATAGCAATTATTTAATTCTAAAACTAATCCTGAAGGCAGAGATAGCTCGCACACGCCTATGGCCAACGCAGCAACCTTTGCTCCATTCCCAACGCGCAGATCTACCTCCCCTTTAGCCAATCTTTTACTTCTCTTTAGATCCTGCATATTTCGACAAATATGAGATCCACATCCAGTATCTAATACCCATGATGTAGAGACAGTTAAATTGACATCTACAACAAAAATACCTGGTGGTGGTGGAATCACTATTCCAAGCCTCTTGTCCTCCAGATATTTTGGGCAGTTCCTCCTCCAGTGTCCAGGCTGACTGCAGTAGTGACACTCACCCTTAGTCACGGCCTTGGCAATGCCACCAACAGGCTTAAGGGCTGGTTCCTTGGACTTGGCAACTGACTTGCTTTGCCCTTGGAGGAAGAGGCAAACCTTTTGCCCTTTCCTTTCTGTACCATCATTATGGCCTTGCCCTTACCCTTGTTGATGCTCTGTTCAGCCGTCCTCAACATGTTGAGCAAATCTGACAGTGGTTTAACGATCTCGTTCATGTTATAGTTCATAATGAACTGTCCATAACTCTCGGGCAACGATTGCAACACGAGATCGGTTGCCAACTCTTGGCCGACCGGGAACCCTAGTCGGGCGAGATTCTCCAAGTACCCGATCATTCGGAGTACATGGGGTCCCACCGGGCTCCCTTCTGCCATATGACATTTGAACAGTGCCTTTGAGACCTCATACCTCTCTACCCTCGCCTGCTCTTGGAAGAGCTGCTTTAGATGTTCGATCATATCGACATCATTCATGTTTTCGTGTTGCTTCTGAAGCTCAGAAGTCATGGTGCAAAGCATAAGGTGGGCTGCATCATTAGCGTCATCAACACGCTTTTGATACGCCTTTAAGGCAGCAGTTGTTTGGTTCTCTGGACCTTCTGGAACATGCTCCTCTATTGCGTACAGTTTCTTCTCTTGCTTGAGAACAATTCTCAAGTTTCTGTACCAATCAAGAAAGTTGGTTCCAGAGAGCTTGTCCTTCTCAAGGACAGATCGTAGGGAATGTTGTGAACTCGATGAGTTGTTTGCAATTTGGAATTCTACAAAAGGAAAATACGCAAGTTTTAGTATTTGTAAATTTTTTACTATATTTAATAATGGCTAGTTTATTAAATATAGATCCCACAATTTTTCTACGGATTAATAACCCTCAAGATATTAATGCGGAAAATATCCTTATATTTTCTAGTGGGCCAAGATCCATCTTTCATCTCCTTATGAGCTTGCTTTGGCAAGTCACCCATAATTTTACTACTTTAGGTAGGAACAATTCCAATTGCATCCCATATGCAACTCTTTGTTCAATCGGGCAAATAACTCCTTATTTATCCATCCTTATGGATAATCCCAATTGATTGCCTCTAGGTTTCTTAATCAAATTAATAGCCTAGTTGTGTTCAACCTCTTATCTAAACAATTGCACATTGTTACGTGTTATGAACCAAGTCGCCATGCTTTGGCACGCACGAGCTTGATAAATAATGATGATAATGAGTGTTTAAATAACGAGAAGGCAAAAACACAATATTGAATTTTTGAGGGATTTTGAATTCAATTCTTTTAATTGTTTTGTTGATCAATATCAACTAATCTATCTATTTGAGTTTGGGCACAACTCCAAATAATAGATCCGGGTTGTCTAATTATCTTATTATCCTAATTGCATGCATCATCCATACACCAACCACACAAATAATAAGACAATAAATAAGCAACCACAAAACAGAAATTAAACGTGATGTGGATATGGCCTTTTCTAGACTAAGACAATTCCAAGCCAATGGAATTATCTATGAACCCTAAAGCAAACACATCTCCATGCGTCTTGATCTTTTGGTCCATCCTTCATAGTCTTGTGGATTGCTCCATGCTCCATGCTCCATCTTTTGTGGCTTCCTTGGCTTTGGGCTTCTTTTCTCCAATCTTGGCTAACAATCTACTTTATCTAGCACTAGCTAATATCTATACTAAATAAAATAAATCTCACAAGTCGAGAAAAAAAATGGCACGCAGGCCATAAAACCCTAATTAATTATTACAATTAATTGATCAGCTCGCAGGCCGTAAAACCAAACCACAAAATTAAACATCCACATCAAACCACATCCTAAGGCCATATCCAATCACCATGCGATTTGCACATAAACAGTTAAAATCCAATTTTAACGCGCTTGGTCAATTTTAATTTATTTTAGGATTTCTAGGGTTAAAACGGTCCATGGGCCCAACAATCCAATTGCACGGGCCCATTAGAGTGAACCACAAGGCCCTAGGGCCGGCCCGGCCCAAAACCCGCAAGCTAGGCCCGCGGGTTAGGGCCGCCCGGCCCCTTAGGGCTCCCAAGCTTGGGCGGCAAGCAAGGGGGCGGTCCCTAGGGGGGGCGAACCCTTCTATGGGAGTTGTTTCCAAAACAACTCCCTTGCTTGGTGCCCAAGTTTGGTTGTTTCCTTGTTTTGGGAGAACTCCTTCTTCCGCAAGGATGCCCAAACCCTAGATCTAAGATCCTAAAATTTCTCAAACTCACCAATTCATGCATCCAATGCAAAAATTGGATCTTGTTATGATTAATTGTTGACAAATTGCATCCCATGCTTGATTTGTCTTGTTTTACGCGATAAACAATCAAATTAAGGTGTAAAAAAACAAAAACATAACACATAAACCACGTTTATGCTCTATGACCTGTGGCTATGATACCACTGTAGGGTTTTGATTCATGGATCGCACAACGGAAGCATAATCAAACATAAGCCATGCAAAACCCTCCAAGGATCACAAGTCTAGATGCATAACGATAGTAAAGGTTAGAAATCATAAACACACCTTTGGGTTCTCCTTGATGACTTCAAACGCGAATAATGTCACGTTCTCTATAGTTGATCCATGCCTAGAGTTGATCCTAGACCTCCCAAACTCCTTGGTGCTAGCCCGGATTAGGAAGAGGAAGAACGAATCACGCAAAACGAGACCAAAAGAGGGCTGCGGCCTCTTTTTGGCCGACGGGGACGAGGGCGGCGGCAAGGGGCGGCGTCGGGCTCCTTGTTGCTTGCTCTCTCTCCTTTGTTCTCTCCCACTCTTGTTATGTTCACTTAATGAGCATAAGTTATGAAGAAGGAAGGAAGGAGGGTCCTTTATATAGTTCAACAACTCCTTGTTAACTACCTAAAGGACTTATTCTAGTCCAACTAGAATTCAATTTAGTCCCTTCCTTGCAAATTAGACCCTACTAAGTTTGCAAGGGTTTGCAAAGTGATCCTTCTAATTAATTAATCCAATTAATTAATTCCCAAATCTAGTTCAACTCTATATAGCGTGTGACCCCATAGGTTCTATCTAGTTGGTAGCAACTATTTGCTAATATGGAGCGGTTTCTAGCAAAACATCCATTCTAGCCAACTAATAAAATAGTCATCTTGACAACCTTTGTACAAGTAACTGTCTCATCCCTTTGCCTCCATATCCGGATTGGACACGATACATACAAGTCACACTCGTATATCCAATCCATAGTTTCTCGATCCATGGGAATAGCCTTATTCGTGCAAATAACATCAATATCCCATATTGATTTATTTGAGTCTGGCCAGACATTCTATAAGCACTATCCCTCGAGTGGCCTAGGATATTTGCTCCCGTTATGTGGGAGGGGCAAATCCTCTCTACGTCCACTACGATCTCTAAGCTTGCTTCTCATTGTATCCAGTACACGCCTTTATAACTACCCAGTTACGGTGTAGTGTTTAACGCTACCAAGATCACAATGATCCACAACTAGAATATCTGGTGACTTCAAGTCTAAGGATGACAATACCATTGTACCGCGAGAAGCGCATGTGACTCAACATAACGTGTATGTAGCCTTCTCGGAGATGGGTCAATCCAGTGCAACATTCCGTAATGCACACCTATGTGTTGGATCATGATATCTCCATATCAATCCAACCCCATACTAGTCTATACATGATTGTCCCATTAATCATTATACTTGACTAGGGATATTTAAGATAAACAACACAATTGTAAATCTAAGGACTTCATTATATTAAATATCCAATAAGTAATAAATGAATTTTCTAGCCATATACAAATTCATACTAAACTAGATTGCCTCTAGGGCATCTATTCCAACACTACTTACTTCAGCCCACCTCCAAGTAAGTCAGCGCTGGAGACTTTTACAAATAAGAAAGGAAGGCAAATTGACTTTGGGGTGGCAGTGACTAGAGAAACTGAAGAGGGAAGGAACGAGTTCGCTGATATTCACAAAGGGGCGGAGACCGAGGATCGGTCCGCCCAAGATCAATGAGTCTCATTAGTTGGAACATTCGAGGGTTGGGCAACCCTCAAAATGTTACGGCTCTTCACAATCTCGTGAGGATCCATAGCCCCGGTTTTGTCTTTTTGTTGGAGACAAGACTGTCCGTTCTGGAGATGGAAAGAATAAGAAGAAGGTGAGGCAACTTTAACGGGAAGGTTGTGAGTATTAGAGGTCGCAGTGGGGGCGTAGCCCTATTATGGCGAGAAAACCTAACTGTTAAGGTTTTTTCATCGTCTTTTTGGTATATAGATTGCGAAGTGCTAGATGAGACGTCGCAAAGATGGTGGCAGTTGACATGTTTCTACGGGAACTCTGATTCGAGAGAAAGACATCACTCTTGGGAATTGCTACGACGTATAAGGGGTTCAAGAAATCTGCCTTGGTGTGTCCTAGGTGACTTCAACTCCATGACCAAAGCATCGGAGAAGTTAGGAGGAAGGAGTTTTGATGAGCAAGGAGTGAGTTTGTTTCGTAAAGTTCTCCAAGATCTTAATCTCCATGATTTATGTTATCATGGAAAAGATTTCACTTGGGAGAGTAATCCACGAAATGGGGAGGTTATCTATGAACGACTTGATAGAGTAGTAGCGACTATAGAGTGGATGGTGCTGTTTCAAGCAAGTAGAGTGGATCATTTGATTGCTACGGTATCGGACCACTGTCCGGTACAACTATGCTGGATGGCGGAGAAGACACGGAGTAAAGGTAAACGCCGGTTCCAATTCGAGGTGTTTTGGCAACAGTACCTCAGTTGCTGGGAGTTAATCGCTAGGGAATGGGCTTCTATGCCCAAATAAATCTCCCTAACAGTGAAACTGGCCAACCTTGCAGCCCGATTGAAAGAATGGGAAAAAGCCGAAGTTGTCAATATTACGAGCCAGATCAAACATCTCAGGCGTCAGCTTAGTGCACTAGAAGAAGGAGAGGGCTTCTGTCGGAATCGAGAGTCGATAGTCAGTATAAAAGCTCATATTAATAAGTTAATGATTAAGTAGGAGGAGATTTGGTTGCAAAGAAGACGCATCCAGTGGTTGGAAAAAGGGGATCGAAACACGGCTTTTTTCCACCGCAAAGCTACAATCCAGAAAGCTCGGAATGCCCTCAAAGGCTTAGAAGATGATGCTGGAAACTGGTGCACTAGCGAGACAGAGGTAATCAATATTCTTACGGAGTATATTAACGATCTTTTCTCGTCTACTAACCCGCAGAGAGCAGATATGGAGACCCTCCTTAATGAGGTTCCAGATTTGGTTTTCGGTGCTAACAGATCACTCCTAGACAGCCTGTACACGGATAAAGAAGTCAAAGACGCTCTTAGTCAAATGGGACCGCTCAAATCCCCGGGTTTCGACGGTTTTTCTGCCACTTTATACCAATCTTACTGGGGTACGGTGGGAGGAGATGTTGAACAAGTCTGTCTAGACGTTCTCAATGGAAGACGAAGCATGGTGGAATTCAATAAAACCATTATTGCCCTAATCCCAAAGAACAATCAGGTGAGAAAGCCCTCAGACCTAAGGCTCATCATTTTATGCTCGGTGGTCTACAAAGTGGTTACAAAAGCAATGGCGAATAGGCTAAAATTGGTTCTCCCAGATATTATTACAATGTATCAAAGCGCCTTTGTACCTGGCCGATTGATTACTGACAATATTCTCCTAGCCTACGAGTTGCTGCATACGATGAAGTGTAGAAAAAAGGATAAAGTGGGTAGATTTGCTCTCAAAATTGATATGTCTAAGGCGTATGATCGCGTGGAGTGGGATTTTATTCGTTCTTGTATGGAACGATATGGCTTCGGATTTAAATGGATAGAGTTAGTGATGGACTGCATTACTACTTCTAATTTCAGTTTCTCTTATGAAGGAAGATGTTGTGGAGAAGTAATACCTGGGAGGGGTCTTCGCCAAGGATGCCCCCTTTCGCCTTACTTGTTTCTGTTGTGCGGAGATGTTTTGTCACGAAGTCTCACTACGGCATACCGAGAGGGCCATCTTACAGGTTTGTCCGCGTCCCGACAAGGTCCTGCTTTTACACATTTATTTTTTGCCGACGATAGCATACTTTTCTAGAGATAATGAAGAGGAGATAGATGTTATTTTACATTTATTACAGATTATTTTAAAGGCCTCGGGGCAAAAAATAAACTTAGATAAGAGCGCGATTGTCTTCTCGTCGAATGTGGAGAAGCAAAGACAGGAGTATCTCAGCAGCTACTGTGGTGTTAGTCTGGTGGAGTCCCATGATAGGTATCTGGGGTTACCTACGACAATAGGCAAAACTAAAGTGTTGGCTTCTCTTTTGTGACAGAAAAAGTCGAAGTTAAATGCAAGGGGTGGAAGAAGAATAAGCTGTCTTTTGCGGGAAGAGAAACTCTCATCAAGGCCGTGGCACAATCGGTCCCCACATACACGATGGGGGTGTTTCAAACTGCCTCTTTCGACCTGCAAGAAGACTGAAAAGATAAGCAGACAATTCTTTTGAGGAAAAGAGTTTGATGAGAAGGGGATTACCTGGATTGCCTGGGACAGTTTAAAGAAAAGCAGAAGACAAGGGGGATTGGGCTTCAAGGATATCCAAGCGTTTAATCTTGCCCTGCTCGGAAAACAATTTTGGAGGATAGTTAATAATCCTCAGTCTCTGCTAAGTCAGGTAATGTTGAATAAGTACTGTACACACAAAAGCATATGGGAAACAGAAGCCCCGAACCAGTGTTCATATACTTGGCGAAGCATAATAGCTAGCAGAGAAATTATCATCAGAGGTAGCTAATGGCGTATAGGAGATGGAGCTAAAGTCAGAGCCTTCATAGACCCTTGGCTCCCGAAGGAGTACCCGTATAAACCAATTACTGTAAACCCATATAACAATTGGCTAGTCAAAGATTTTATTGATGCAGATCTGGGAAGTTGAAACATACCAAAGCTTCAAGAAGTTTTTTTGCAGGTTGATGTGGAAGATATTATCAGAATCCCCATTGCAAGGAGCTCTTCAAGTGATAAGTTGATCTGGTTTCATACGGATAACGGCGAGTACAGTACCAGTACGGGCTACCAAGTAGCAAGTCACTATATTCAACAACAAGAACAAGGGTCAAACACCAGCTCCTCTCAAAGTGAAAGGAAATGGCTAGATATTTTGTGGAACCTGAAAATCCCAAGACAGAATCTTTTCCCGGTGTGGAGAGCGTGGAGGAGAGCTCTTCCGACAACGGTAAATCTAAATCATCGGAAAGTGGGTTTAGACCCAATTTGTGCCTTGTGCAGAAAATCAGTAGAAGATGAAACCCATTTGTTTTTGCAGTGCAAAATAGCAAAACAAGTTTTGAATTTAGCCTTCCCGAGTATAGATCTGCATCTGAAAAACTCAAATTTTAGCCATTGGATTGAAGGCCAGTTTAACAGTCATCGAAGCACAAAAGATCTAAGTCTAATTTGTATGATTATCTCAGAGTTGTGGGCTCACAGAAATCAATTCATTTTTAAGGGGAGAAGCAGAACTGTCGAAGAATTGATTAGATCTATAATCGGGAAAATGGAAGCTTACGAGGAAACAAGATCGAGTAGAGCTCCGGCCACCATCCCGCCGTCTCAGACATGGCGTCCTCCAGAAGCAAATTCTGTCAAATTAAATGTCGACGGTGCCTGGGATTTGAAGGCCACAAGGGCTGACACCGGTGGAGTCATCAGGGACGGGAACAGGATGTACATCGCCGGCTTCGCCAAGCCGGTGGCTTTCGGCACAAAACCCAGAACAGCAGAGGGACAAGCCATCCGTGAAGGGATAAGGTTTGCCTTGAAGATCGGCTGTGAAGCGGTGGAGATGGAGACCGATGCTCTGTCGGTAGTAATGGAGATGAAGAGATTGATGAATGGGAATTGGGAAAGCTTCTCGGAAGCAGGAGAGATATTCAAGGAAGCGGTTAGTTTATCGAGACAGTTGACCCTCTTCTCAATCCAGTACATCCAGCGCACAGCAAACCAGGTAGCCCACTTGCATGCAAAATTTGGGCTTACAACCCAACTTGAACAGGAGTGGTCCAATTTTGAGCTCCATTGGGCATCTAAGGCAATTCATGATGATGTAATAGGCCTCACAAGCCCAACAGTTGTTCCAGATTCTTAATAAAGTTTTACAGTTTCTCCCTAAAAAAAAAACATTTCACCCACAAAATTCATATTCTTTAAATAATTTGATTGGTCAATCATCATCGACTTTTACCACCTTACCCGCTGAAAAATCACCTCCTAATTCAATATCATTTTCTTTAAAACCCGTAACCACCTAAAATATCTCCTAATCAAATATTCGGTCAAAAAAACCCTTAAATAAACCACAATGAAAGTCATTACTGACTCCTAGCCAGTCATTTCCAAATAACGCCCAATGATTCACAATCTTTGCCTAATCAAATTGCCACCACTCAGGCAAAAAATCTCCTTAACTTCTTTTACCAATTCCACTTCTGCCCCATCCTTCCTCTCTCACTTCATACCAATACCACCACCAAACCCTTCTCTGCTGTTGCCGAAGACACCACCACCACCACCACTACCACTGAATTCTCATTTATCCCGTCCAAACAAAGAACCCAGAAACATCTCTGCAATCCCGTGGTGCACACATCACTTCTCCTCCTTGTCTTAGCGGCTGACCCTGTATGCCCCGTCGGCGTAGTCAAGCCGAGGCAGATACGTTTTCAACAATTGCCCATTCTTCGTGAATGCACCAGCCTTGTCCTCGTCCTCTTCGTTCTCGTTCCGTTGCAACCCGATCTTTCGGTACTCTTGCTTTCCTGTAAGTTCGTACTCTGTTAATTGTTTTCAGATTCTCGATTACTCATTTCGTCAATCAAATCTCGTCCACGACCAAGCCGTTCCAGAGTTATTTTCAAGCATTAGTGTATATATGCCTATTAGTGTGTGTGTGTGTGTGTGTTTATGTATAGTTACGAAAGGGGGCACATATATGCATTGGTAATGCATGGTGTTTGTATGTGTATTGATTTGTGCGTGAGTATGAGTGTGTGTGTGCATGAACTGGTGTGAAGGTGTACAGGTTGTATGGGAGTTTTGAGGGTATTGGGTCGATTGTGAATAAACAAACAGTACCCAAAAACATAAAGCAAAGAACGAACTTACTGATTGTGAGTTTTCTGAATTGTGTACAAAAATGGAAGACAGTTTCGTTCATAAGAACGAGGCTCCTTAAAGCAGATTCGTCCCCCACACGTGCTTGCTATGGAACGATCGGACGACTGCTTCCCAGGATGAAAGCTTCCCTGTGCGGCGGTGGAAAGCACGACGTACAGCGCCGCACACAGCGAACAGAGACTACGACGAAGTTTCTGTTTGAGGTTGGAAGTTTGTGTTCTAGATAATTTCGTTGGTTCCAGTTAATCCAAATGAGGGGGCTGGACAATTTATTGATGCAGAGGTGTTGGTTGGGAGCGGTTGCAACTGTTCAGTTTGAACAGACTGTTGCAATCGTTCAGTTTTGCATCCGTAAATAACAAAAATCAAAATTGTTAATTAACAGATTAATTTTGTTAGTTTCTGGCCCAAAAGTTTAATACTTGTTGAAGGCCACTAACAACCCATCCCAACACCACGTCACGGCCCGTGCCCGAACCCGAGACCGAGCCGAGCCGAGCCGGCCGGCCAGACGGACGGCAGCGGTGGCGGCGGCGCGCGCGCGTGTGGTGGTTCGACCTTTGTTTAGGTCATCTCTCTTGCAATAAATTGATCCACCCAAAGGGTGTGCCCTATAGTCCAAACTTGGAGTAGTAAAACTCCCAAGTTTCCTCCTTGAACCAAGATGTGGTTTCTATTTTACTCACATCACAAGTTTGATCATGAACTCATTTTGAGAGCTCGATTTGATCATTCATTTCTTAATGGTTTTCGACGAGTGAGTTATCGGTACGACCACCAAGTTGCCCTCTAACTGAAGATGCGATTGGTGTTATTAACCCACAAGCGAGCCGGGTTCAAACCGAGCTCAAAGTCAGGTACAAAATGTCGTATTCTAGCCATTTCTTCCAACAATCCCCCACATGAATGACAAATTAGCGTTTCACACTCAAAATGTCTTTAGGTGGTTGAAACTCCCTTGGCGGTAGTTAATTGCTTAAAGAAAGGTAGTCATAGACTTTGAACCTTCCCCTTAGTGAGATACTACAGGGTATACTGGCTTGACAGTGAGCGAGACGCCTTGAAGTGCTTGCCGCGTTGTATACCTAGTCTGTAGATCGCACACTATTAACAAACTTAACGTAGTCCGTTCTCACGGTTGTGCTCATTTCGGCCTTGAAACACTTTTCCAGGTTTCATGAGTAGACTTAGAGGAGTGTAGCCACGTCATCCTCCTAGAACCGGCCCGTTCCTACTCACATAGGTGAGACACACAACGAGTATCCTACATACTCTTCTCAAATAACCTTAAGATGTGGTCTCATTAGAAGCCTTTAGCTTACCCTGTCCCATCACTCGGTGTTCGTCCTAGGAATGAGTTTGGAAACTTAATTTCCGAGTGAGTGATTTATTTATTTGCACTGGTAGTTGGGTTGTCCCTTTTAAACCTAGTTCTTGGGATCTCCAGTCACCTAGGCTGGGTTTGCCGCTACGTGCAACTCTTACGAGATTGGCTTTAATCCCATTCCCCTTGACGAACTTGCAACTAGTTCTCTCGATAAACCTTTAGTCAACGGATCCGCTATATTTTCTTTTGACTTTACATAATCGATCGATATTATTCCTCTTGAGAGAAGTTGTCTAATGGTATTATGTCTCCGACGTATATGTCTAGACTTACCATTATACATGCTACTTTGTGCTCTACCTATTGCCGATTGGCTGTCGCAATGAATGCGGATTGGAGGCACTGGTTTTGGCCATGTTGGAAGATCTTCCAGGAAATGACGAAGCCATTCTGCTTCTTCTCCTGCCTTGTCTAACGCTATGAATTCTGCTTCCATAGTAGACCTTGCAATGCACGTCTGCTTTGAAGATTTCCAACATATTGCCGCTCCACCGAGAGTGAATACATATCCACTTGTGGACTTGGAGTCTCTTGAGTCAGAGATCCAATGGCATCGGAATATCCTTCCAAGACAGCTGGATAGTTCGAGTATTGTAGACCCATATCCTTGGTATAATGAAGTTACCTCAGCACTCGAATCAAGGCTGTCCAATGATCCTTTCCAGGGTCACTGGTAAAGCGACTCAATTTCCCGACAGCTTGTGCGATGTCCGGCCTTGTACAATTCATGATGTACATGAGGCTTCCAATTATTTGCGCATATTCCAATTGCCTAACACATTCGCCCCGATTCTTGGCGAGATGTAAACTCACGTCTACTGGTGTGGTAATCGGTTTATTTCCTTTGTCAAACTTTCCGACCACCTTTTCTATGTAGTGAGTTTGAGAAAATGCGTAATCATCTGGATTCTTCGTAATTTTAATCTCTAAAATCATATCCGCCACTCCTAGATCTTTCATGTCAAACTTTGTAGACAATAATTTCTTGGTGTCAAGAATTATTGTCTTGCTACTCCCCATGATTAGCATGTCGTCGACATATAAGCATATTATGACACATTCCTTTCCTATTTTCTTATAGTATACACATTTATCACATTCATTAGTTCGAAATCCATGAGTTCTCATGAATTTATCGAACTTCTCGTGCCCTTTCTTGGGGCCCGTTTTAGTCCATAAAGGTACTTCTTTAGCCGACAATATTTGTTGTCGCTTCCAGGAACTTTAAACCCTTCCGGTTGTTCCATATAGATTTCTTCCTCTAATTCTCCGTTCAAGAAAGCCGTTTTAACGTCCATTTGGTGTATTTCAAAATTGAATATTGCAGCAATTGCGATAAGCATCCGAATAGACGTTATTCTGGTTACTAGAGAATATGTGTCAAAGAAATCTAGTCCTTCTTTCGGCCTATACCCTTTTGCGACAAGTCTTGCCTTGTACTTGTCGATCGTACCATCAGGTTTAAGCTTCTTCTTAAAAATACACTTACAACCTAGGGGCTTGGAGCCTTGTGGAATATCTACTAATTATCAAGTATTATTTTGTAAGATGGATTCAATCTCCCTATTTATAGCTTCTTTCCAATATGGAGCATCGACACTGGACATGACCTCTTTATAACTTGTTGGATCATTTTCCATTAAATATGTTAGGAAATCAGGTCCAAAGGTTTTTGCCGTTTTGGCTCGTT
The DNA here is from genome assembly GCA_023055425.1 of Linanthus parryae. Taxonomy (NCBI): domain Eukaryota; kingdom Viridiplantae; phylum Streptophyta; class Magnoliopsida; order Ericales; family Polemoniaceae; genus Linanthus; species Linanthus parryae. The sequence goes on along the minus strand of JALGPY010000009.1, from coordinate 8,067,340 downwards.
TACTCTGCCTTACCTCTTCCTCCTGGTCTTCGCCAATGGCGCGGACGCTTCTACTTCCTTTATCTTGCAAGGAAATATATCATCGAAGAAGGAGGCATTGGCTGATTCAATAATAGTGTTCTCGTGAATATTCGGTATTTCTGATTTGTGAACCAAAAATCGGTGAGCACTACTATTAGCCGCATATCCTATGAAGATTCAATCTATCGTTTTAGGTCCTAACTTGACCTTTTTCGGTAGTGGAGTTGCTACTTTATCAAGACACCCCCATACCCTCAAATGTTTGTATGAGGGTTTTCGTCCTTTCCACATTTCATATGGGGTTTTGTCTAATTTCCTTTTAGGTATTCTATTTAGAATATAGTTGGCGCTTAATAAAGCTTCCCCCCACATGTTTTGTGGTAGCCTTGAACTTAAAAGTAATGCGTTTAGCATTTCTTTTAAAGTCCTATTTTTCCTTTCCGCAACCCCATTTTGTTGCGGTGTGTAGGGTGCCGAGGTCTGATGGATGATTCCATTTTGCGAACATATTTCAGAAAATGGAGAATCATATTCTCCTCCCCGATCACTACGAAGAATTGTAATCCTTTTATTCAATTGATTTTCCACCTCGGCCTTGTATTTCTTGAATGCGTCTAACGCCTCGTCTCGACTATGCAATAAATAAATATAGCAGTATTAGTGCAGTCGTCGATAAATGTTATAAAATATTTCTTTCCACTTCTTGTCTGCACAAATTTCAGATCACATATGTCGGTGTGAGTTAATTCGAGAGGGCTCGTTGATTTTGAACCTGGTAGGTTGAAATGGCTTACTTGTCAATTTTGCCTCTACGCATATTTCACACTTGTGATCGGAATTAATCGCGCTTTTGGGAAGATGATCCAATTTCATTAATTTAGGAATTGACTCGTAATTAACATGACCTAATCGTGCATGCCATAAACAAGAAGTAGAAGACTCCGACAAATAATTAACTTGCGCTTTCTTATTCATAGTCAGAAACACCGTCATTACATTGAGCTTAAATAGCCCATCTTTGAGATACCCCCTACCTAGATATTCCCCATTTTTGGTCCTAACAAATTTGTCCGACTCAAATACAAGCTTTAACCCTTTCTTGCTAAGCACTGATCCTGAAACTAGGTTCTTCCTAATATCGGGAACATAGAGAACATCATTGAGGGTAAGGGTTTTTCCGGAAGTCATTTTCAGTGTTATTTTCCCTTTCCCTTTTATGGCGGAAGTTGATGAATTTCCCATGTACAACGGTTCTTCATTTTCAGTCGGCTCGAACGATGAGAACATAGCCTTGTCAGAACATATGTACCTTGTGGCACCGGTGTCGATCACCACTCATTGGGATTACCTCCAGCGAGGTTTACTTCGGAGACTACGGCTGCAAAGTTGTTTCCGTCTTCTCCATCATCGGCCATGTTGTCTTCGGGTTTCTTCCCTTTGGAGGTGTTCTTCGTTTTCCGACAATCTTTTATCTTGTGCCCGGTCTTGCCACAATTGTGACATTTGCCCGTGAACTTTTTCTTCTCATTCGTATCCTTCCTCTTCAGATTTTTCTTCGGCTTTTCCTCTACGACGTTTGCCTATGACTGATAACTTGTTGACGGCTTGTCTCCGGCTAGTCGATTTCCTTCTTCAATCCGAAGACGAACGATGAGCTCCTCCATCGTCATTTCTTTGCGCTTATGCTTCAAGTAGCTTTTGTAGGTTTTCTAAGCGAGAGGCAACTTGTGAATCATAACGGCTACAAGGATTTCCTCGAGGAGACTCATTTTCTCCGCTATTACATCATGTATTAAACATTGAAATTCCTAAACTTGCTGCATGATCCCCTTGGAATCTACCATCCTATATTCCATGAAATTCTCGACTACGAACTTTTTAGAACCGGCATCCTCTACTTTATACTTATTTCGAGGGATTGCCAAAGTTCTTTAGCCGTTTTTACAGTGCAATAGACATTGTACAACTGATTATCAAAACTATTTAAATTTTAAAATATAGTTTCGCGCAAGGAAATCAGAGTGATTCCAAGCCTCCACCGCTGCAACGGTTTGTCTACCGGCATTTTCTGGACAAGGAGGAGCATCTTCGTTGAGAAATTTCGCAAGACTTTGAGTCGTTAGGTAAAACAACATCTTTTGCTGCTAACGCTTGAAGTCTTTGCCCGTAAATTTCTCCGGCTTTTCAACAAGATGAGAACCCACCGGTACAATGGGGTTGGCGGTAGCGGATGTCAAACTTGACGTCTCAGCCCCCTCTTTTCCGGAATTGTCTCCCATTTCTACAAATATAAATATTTCTGTTACTATTGACAGAATTAACAATAAACCGATAAATTAAACATAAAAATACTTGCTGAATTATTGAAGCAAGTCCGAAGGAGAAACACTAACAATATGAAACTGAAATAAACTGACAAATATCATTAAAAAATGTCATTAACAAATTACATATGATAAATAATTGCGAAGAGAATTAACAAAGGAACTGTGAAATGGTCATAGCCAATAACTAGCAGTAAGGGACAAAGGAACTGTAACAACAAGAAATGATTGAAAAAGATAAAGATGTGAAATTAGCCTTCTCCAGTAATATATCACAAAGTTGTCCAAATAATTTGAAAAGGACGAAACAGTGAGTTGGAGGGAAACAATGTTTTGTTTCGCAAACTGTACTGCTTACTTAGGAAAATTGTTGTACCAACACAGAGACTGAGACAAGATGAAAGAGAATTGACAATTAAGAACGCAAAGTGAACTTTTGTAATAACAGTAACAATTGTTAATAGGAGTAGAAACCTAATAACAGAACGATGTAAACAGAACAAGTGCAAAACATACAAACACAAGAATACAATTAACTGCTCGCAGTCAGTTTAAAAACAACGAACATACCAGTTTTTTCTACCGTACATATTATATCACAAAATTTAACGAATCTGCTTTGAGATTGTTATGAAATTTAGTGACTCGAACGATTATGAATAATCAAACAGTACCCAAAAACATAAAGCAACGAACGAACTTACTGATTGTTAGTTTTCTGAACTGTGTACAATGATGGAAGACAGTTTCGTTCATAAGAACGAGGCTCCTTAAAGCAGATTCGTCCCCCACACGTGTTTGCCATGGAACGATCCGACGACTGCTTCCCAGGATGAAAGCTTCCCTGTGCACGGTGGAAAGCACGACGTACAGCGCCGCACACAGCGAACTGAGACTACGACAAAGTTTCTGTTTGAGGTTGGAAGTTTGTGTTCTAAAGAATTTTGTTGGTTCCAGTTAATCCAAATGAGGGGGTGGACAATATATTGATGCAGAGGTGTTGGTTGGGAGCGCTTGCAACTGTTCAGTTTTGCATCCGTAAATAACAAAAATCAAAACTGTTAATTAACAGATTAATTTTGTTAGTTTCTGGCCCAAAAGTTTAATACTAGTTGAAGCCCACTAACAACCCAGCCCAACACCACGTCACGTCACGGCCCGTGCCCGAACCCGAGACCGAGATGAGCCGGTCAGCCGGACGGACAGCGGCAGCGGCGCGCGCGCGTGCGTGTGGTGGTTCGACCTTTGTTTAGGTCCTCTCTCCTGCAATAAATTGTTCCACCCAAAGGGCGTTCCCTATAGTCCAAACTTGGAATAGTTAAACTCCCAAGTTTCCTCCTTGAACCAAGATGTGGTTTCTATTTTCTTCACAACACAAGCGTGATCATGAACTCATTTTGAGAGCTCAATTTGATCATTCATTTCTTAGTGGTTTTCGACGAGTGAGTTACCGGTACGACCACCAAGTTTCCCTCTATCTGAAGATGCGATTGGTGTTATTAACCCACAAGCGAGCCGGGTTCAAACCAAGCTCAACGTCGGGTACAAAATGTCGTCTTCTAACCATTTCTTCCAACAGTTGCGATTAGGTGTGTAGGTTGTGTGGGTGAGGGAGTAAGCAGTGAGTTCATGTTCAAGTCGGCGCATGTGGTTATAGTCAACTGGTATATATATTGCATGTATATAGATATATGTAGGTATGGGATGGTAATGTTTACATATGTGGTAACTATTCTACTAAACTGATAACATTGGAGTACTAGAATTTTAGCGGGTACGGATATAAATAAATTGAAAAAATCTATAGTAGCAGTGAATTATTTTTCTTTAAATAAGAAATCAGCTAATTATATTTAAAGTCGATTTAATGACCCTTTTGTAAAAAAAATGGTTTCATAGGAGATTTACTACGTTGACTCGCATTATGTTTTTTCAAACTTGAAAACTGATTTTTTGTAGGTCGCGACTTTGTTTCTTAGAGGCCATTTTACACTAGCAATCGTTTGTCCAAAAATAATAAAATACTACTATTATGTATCTATATTTTGTGTATAATAAAATATCACGTCAGGTTATTTGAGAGATTGTAAGGATATGTACTTGACCCTAGACCCTAGACCGATCATTCATGTGCATGTCATTTAGGGTTATTATATTTAATTGCGTTAGATGTATTGTGATTGTTGACTAGGAATGTAGGCGTTGATTTCACAGACAACGGATTTTTCGACTTCTCATTTGCTCTAATTGCTACTTGTTTAGGTGAGTAAACATGTCAGGCCTAGCTCCATTCGTTGCTTCGTGTCAAACATATTATGTGTTGAACTGTCTTTATATGAAAACTTGTTTTACGTGCCTACTTGAGAACTTGGTTTTCTTCTTGAAAATTACGTTTGAAACAATCACACGAAAATTAACAAATCGGTAATAACGTAAAGTGGAAACTTGGTTGTACGGGGGTACGGATTATTGTCTTTGGACGCCAGGGCCGTGGCTACTGGTATACTATGTTATTTTCTTCGGACGCCTGGGCCGTGGCTACTGGCATAGTCTTCAGATGTCTGGGCCGTGGCTAAATACATTTAACTCGGGCACAATTCCCCCCGAGTTGCTCCTTGTACATACCTCTCTGGCCGCAAGAAGTCTTAGGGCTGTGTCGACACTTATGGTCTTGGTAGCTTGTGATGGTTGGTTCTTCCCCGTAACAACAACTAATAACGTGGATTTTGGACTTGGACTTTCATCGTTTGGAATGTGTATAATCAATGTTGGTTTCCCCTGATTCGGGGCAATGGTTTGGGAATGTTTTCCCAATTAAAATGCTTAAAATGAAAAATCATGATACTCTCTTGTTTACTTACTTTAACTACATCTTTTCAAATTATTTTTCTCTAAACTAGTTGCCCCATAATCTCTTTACATGTCTGGATGTTATTCACTCAGTATTTTGTGCTGATTTTGGAAACTGTGGTGTCATGTTTGTTTTAACCCACCATAGGTGTAGGTGCTGGGAGCTGGGGGATGCGAGGATCGAATCGCTCAGCATATTTAGTTTATCACTTCTTTCAGACATTTAGTTAAACTAGTATAAACCACGTGCATTGCACGTGGATTGTTTCGTTTTTCAAGATTGAAATGAATGATTTGATCAACGTGAACTAATAATTACAAAAACATGGGGTTGAGAAGGATGAAATTATAAATAAATATTGTACCACCACATGTTATCGTTTATGTCTACGATAAAGAAGTCTTTCGATGAAAGGTACTTTTCATTAGCACGCATACTCAAATGATGCATAAGGTTAATTGTTTGGAAGAATGTCTCAAAGCGTTATAACCCTTCAAACATGTAACTCGATCAGCTTGCCAACAGACATAAAAATTTATTGAGACTTGCGGGGAACATTGAAAACGTTCAGTTTCTACGAGATGTGGCTTACAATAAAATGAGGGAGAACTATCTTGACGGATGGTATCATTTTAGAATATTTGCAAGGGTACATTTACAATGGTTATATAGAGTATGATATTGAATGTTGGGTTAACATATTGGAGTCGGTTGCAAGATCTGAATAGTGTAGTTGTGAGAGTGTTGTGGTCTACTACAAAGATTAAATATTTGGTGTTTTCACTGAGCTACTTGGAGTAGAATAGCATTAAACCAAAGCCGAACAATAATAGCAATAGAAATTATTATAAGTAATATGCAATGTTTATAAAGATTTTCTTTTACAAGAAAATGAAGCATTTCATTAACCATAGTAGGCCATCACAGCCAAAAATCATACAAGGAGGATAGAATGCCAATATTAAGAAGAGGAACCCATAGCCATCCTAAGCACAAACATGAGCTAATACATTTGCATTTCTTCTGTGAAAAGAAAGATCACAAAAAAAAGGATCTGAGAAGCAGCTTATAATCATTCACTATTATTTAGAAAGTAGCAGCATCATATTGTTTGACATTCAAGCTTTTTACAATTGACTTTGAGTCTAAGCAATAAGCATACATGGATTGTCTAGTAACATGGCACAATTAAAGGCCTTCTGATGGCCATAATACCCTTAATTATTTGTGAGCACTGGAACAATACAGTACCATATCTACTACGAAACACCAAATCAATACCTTCAATTCCATTTTTAACATTGATAGCTGCATCTGTATGGATTTTTGCCTCAAAATCACATTAATCTGGAGGCAATTGAGGAGTGCTAGCTGTAGAGAGCAAATTTTGGCAAACATCAAATAATTGTAAGATCTTAAATAGGGGTTTTTGATCCACTTTCTTGGAATGCAATTGATTCAAACATTAAGTTTCTAGCATTCCATATTTCTCGTCAAATTTGAGCAAAAATTTCCCAACACAATTTATTTTTCTTGCTCACCTTCTGCAGCTTCACGCACATAGGGACCACTATTGAGACAAATATAAGTCTTGAAGAGCAAAGTGTAGAAATTTAGGGGAGAATAAGTTCAAACAGTTTTGAGATATTACGCATTTCAAGAATTTGCAACTCTGCTTCTTGTTCACTTCCACTTAAATGTCAAACTTCATCAGTTTCTGCCAATCTTCTCATTCTTGAAGTTGCTAAGACTGGGATAGAACCATCAACATGCCTCCAAAGAAACAATTTGAATTCCTATTCTAATTTCTGCTTCCAAAGTAGTTTCCAATAAAGGCTACAACTTGAACTACCAGATCCAGGAGTAAAATTCGGAGTAGGAGCCGATGTACAAGCTCCCTATCTTCTAGTCAAATAATCCTGATATTCATCTCATTAAGGGATGGAAATAACTGCCCCATGTTTTTACCCATATATAATCACAAAAATAGGACGAATGGTGATAATCATGCTATCTAAGGCTGTGAAGAAAATAATAATAATAATAATAATAATAATAATAATAATAATAATAATTATTATTATTATTATTATAATTATTATAATAATTATATTATTATATAATTATATTATTATTATTATTATTATTATTATTATTATTATTATTATTATTATTATTATTATTATTATTATTATTATTATTATTATTAGCCAGTAAAGATATCCTCAAAGATAAGGTTAATGTATATTATTCCTTGAGTACTTCATAACAAGAAAGGACTTCATTCAAATCAACTTCTTAAGAGTTACGAACTCGCATTTTTGCCACAATGAAATCATTCAAATTATTGAGACAGATTGACAGACCCCCAATATAAAAAAATCAGTAAATGACATTCACTCTATTAGGGTTACTATGGAGTAAAAGAAATCTACACAGATAAAATAACGTATAATAGTGTTATTTTGATTAAAAAACACATAATTTATCCTTCATATTCATTCCCCAAGCCTATTTGATTGTTCTTCCCTTGCTGGCAACCTACTATTTCAAAGCAATGCAATTCTCTACCAAGAACATCAATATTCCCAATACACTAAATTCTCGGCATTGCTATGTTAGTGATTGTTAAATAGTGTGAGACATGATATCATGTGCTATTTTTTCTTCCTCAAAGTAGGATATATGAATCCAATCGGGAAGGATTGAGTTTACCTGAATATTTTAATTTTATATCCTCGTATTATGTAGAAAAAGAACATAGTCACCCCAGGAATAGGAGCTTGAAAACGGATGTGACCATAGTTGCATGCCTGCATCTACATCTACGAATGAGCAAAATATGATTAATAAGAGATCCTAAAAAGAAAAATAATAAATTCAGTAAGGGACTTATGAAGAACATATATTAAGTATCAACATGATTGTTCTCGCATGTTTAAGATCAAGTACATGGAAAGGACTTTGCCGTTGGTAGAGAGCAAATTCAGTGAGCGACTGTGGGGAAAAAATTGAAACTCCCAAGTCTACCACCCCCATCACAGGATATGCTTTCACCCAAGAGACCTATTTTTCCAAGGAATCTTAGCATTCCCCTGAAGAATATGGAGTTCAAATATTGTAATATCAGTAATTTGAGGATATCTGCTATATTGTCGCATGCCTCCTTCAGAGTTACAGCCTCACCTTCCAAGAGAGCACTACACTGATAATTTGAAGAATAGATTAATATAATATAAGATTAGAATGATAAGGCTCTATATGTATAATCTCTATCAGCAATACCAGATATACATTCACACGGTGTTTGACAATAGTTAAAGTAGACGCTTTCATAAAAAGCGGAATTAGGCAACTATTGCCAAATACCACTTTTAAAATCATCAGTAAACTAAATCAAATTCTTAAAACAGAAATAACAACCTATGGGTAGTATGGCTTTTGTTCCAATCTAATTCCCTTCCATCAGTATTTGCCTTTTAGCCCGTGCACATCAGAGATAATCAACAGATAGGGCGTTATGAAAACATGCTACAATAGCAACTACTGCAAAATAATATTGTTACAACCATTGGTTAGCTAAAAACAGACATGGGCTATGAGGCCCTTGTTCGAATGACTCTCGTTATTAAATCTTCAAACCATCACATATTTCAATCAACTTAGCCAATTACTGAAGCAATCTCTACTTCTTTTAAACAGTTACAACCGACTAATTGTTGAATTACCACCCTCTAATCTCTTCTACTATTTATCAATTCAAGCAATCTATACTACTACTAATAATAAGTTAGAACCGATTAATTGTTGAATTACATACTTACTGCAGGTTGGCACCATCAAGTTAGCATCCACATAAAAAACTCATTTTGAATTGGAAACATAACAATAACTGGGGATCATTATGGTCACCAAAGGTCGGCACGCCTTCAATCTAATTAGTTAAGCTCTACAGTAATCCTAATTGAGCAAATCCGAGATTAAGGATTTGGTGACCGAATAAGGATGAAATTTCCAGCAACACCCCAGATGCAATTAAATTTCAAGAAAGTCTATGTTTATGAAAACTCTGATTGCGTCTTGGGCATTGATGAAAATTTCATTCCCGATTTGTCCCCAAATTTCTTTCAGTTGGATATGTTTCTACATTTCGTATATTATACATCCACCGTATCTTCAATGGCGCATTGTCAATTTGTCTCCTGATCAATTGCTAATTGTATTGATTCTAAAAAAATGCTAATTTTATTTTCTTAATGAACTTTCTTTAGCTTGAAATATTAACTATGGTATATGTTTACAACACTGGCAGAGTGGCAGCGAAAACATCCAGGTAAAGATAAGCGAATAAGTTTTATGATTTTAACTCTTTTTGCTAGTTTAACTCGCACATAGAAACTCAATTCTACTATTCATGATGAAGATTCATGTAAAGCCAATGTGATCTTCATGCAGAACAACAGAAGAAAAGACAGATAGTACACGACGAAAATCAAAACTATCAAACTAAAATAAAAAAATATATGGAGTTGACAAGTAAGAACCCTGATGTTTTGTACCCATCTCTAAATCAAAATAATTGTATTGTGTACCTTGAAAAAAATGGATGAACATTGCTGTGGATTTTAACCTGGAAACAATGATGAAAGACCGATTAGTAATAACTCAAAATCATATTGATAGGAGCAAACACATGAACACGAATGAGAAGTCAATTACAGTCACTGACAGGGAAATAAGTGAAACCTAGGCACAAGGATCAGTTGGCGAACCCAGCACGAGAAACCCTCGGTTCCACCATTGAGTCGTAGGTTGGATTCGAGAGACGACAGAATGATAGAGATTTAGAAATATGGACAACGAATCGTGGGGAATGTGGAGAGACGGAAACGGAGAAAGTGAATACAATAGACGTTTCATGAAAAAGCCGAAGGAAGAATAACTGCGATGTAATTAAGGAGCAAAAGTACATTAATTCTGCTAAAACTTTAAAAACTAATAAAAAGAGATTTAAATGAATTTAATACCATTGGTAACCGATATTCACGGCTGAGTTTATAGCTAATGAAGGGTAATTGACCAAAAACACACTATGTTAACAGACTGATATTTGTAAATTTGCAAAATTATACTAAAATGGAATTAATGCGGGGGAATTAAATCGATAGTATAATGGTAAAGTCAGGGGTATATTTGTCCATGCATAAAAAGTAGGAAACACCTCAAAAGAAAAAACACTTGAAGTGGTTAAACACTAATGGGTCATTCACTCTTTTTAGTAGTAGAGATAATACTCTGACCCTGTGGCCCGCATTTGAGGCATTTCGCTTTTGTAATAATTCACGACTTATAATCTTTATATTTCGAATGGTTTGTTTTGCTCCAATTGGTTAGCCTTGTGTTCGGGCTACCTCGAACACGGAGTGACACCCCGGGTTTCCAGTGAGGGAAATTTCAGGGTGTTACAGGCGGTATCAGAGCGGAACTTTCCAAATGTGGTAAAACCTGATTATGGCAACTTAAAACTGAATTAAGAAAATCGAAAGTAAAATAAGAACAAGCCGACTTGGGACATGGTTAGCATAGGCCTTGTTTGACTCTCTATGGCTATGTTATCAACTCTTCATCGTACTTTCTTTTGGCCTGCATCGACCCACCAGGGAGTGAGGATTACCCATTTGTCTTTACCCTAGGTAGGTTTCCGATAGAGTGTTCTTTCCCCTTGTAGATGGACGCTTACAGGGAGTTTTTGAGGCCAAATGGCAAGAGGACGATCCATACCTGGCATCTTTCGAGGTGTAGGATGCAAGTTGAGTTTTGTGATCATGCAGTGATAAGTGCATTTGAGCAGGAGGATGTTTGTGTTTCGATGTGGAGAGGGAGAAAGTTTTGACATCCCTTAGTGAGGGTCCATTTCTTTGTTCTCTCCCTCCCGGATGAGCCTAGGTACCATAGGGTTAAGAGGAGGTATCGTGATCTCACGTTTGGAGGTTTTAAGCCTAACATGTCTAAGTGGACGGGTCTGGCAATTACAGCACATTCTATTCTAGAGGAGATTACAAATGGAAATGGCGAGGGTGACAATTAGGGTGGTGCTGAGGGGATTGACACCATGGATAGTGGCTATGGGGGTGATTATGGAGAGGGTGAATACAAGAGGCTGAGCAGCAGCAACTACCTATAGATGTGAAGGACGAACCAGTGGTAGGATAACTTCTTGTAGACTTGGAAGAGGGGGAGATTGATGAGGACCCGAAGGAGGATCCGGAGGAGGATCCTGAGGAGGATCTCGAGGAGAATTACATAGAGGAAGAACGTGAAGAAGAGGTGCACCACTTAAACCATGAAGAGGAGTTGGAGGAAAACCACGAGGAGCAGGACATAGAGGAGGAACACGAGGAAGAAGAGCACCACTAGGAGCTTCATGAGCTATTTCAGGGGTGACTCGAGGACGACCAAGAGGAACTTCTAGTTGAACAAGAACCCGAGTAGATCGAGTTTTCTGGCCCAGAGTGTCCGTCCGATGAGGAGTACCATTTCCCTTAGTCCCACTAACCCATCCCTTTTATGATTTTGACATTCGTTGTGTTTGATTTTGATTTTGGACATTTCATCTTATATTAGAATTTTCTTTTTGGTTACGTGTTGTATGATTTTACTCCCGTGGTGGAGACGAGGATTTTGGATTTTGGATTATGTTTTGGAATGAAATTGGAATAATACTTTACAATTTGAGCTACTTGCATGAGCATGGGTTATGCGTTTGAATATTTGTTGTTAGATGATGCATACTTTGTTTCCTATATGCTAAAGAATGTCTTATATGTGTTGTGTGACTATATGAGTCCATGTTGTATACTTCATAAGCTTAGTTACTTTAATCCGCTATTCCATGATAGACTAAGAATTAATACAATAGGTAATAGTGTAGGATTATGCCTGATAGACCACTACAATACTATACCAGGAGAGTTCATCAAGAACAAATGGGAGCACAGAACAACAATATGTAGCAGTTCTTTGCTCAGTTTACTCAGATGGCCCAGAACATGAACAACATGAACAATGGGGAATAGAATGAGGCCAACTGGGAAAAGAAAGTAGCTGACATGAAGCCTGAGAATTTTACAGGCAATGAGGATCCAGTTGAGCTAGAAGACTGGATTGACGAGATGGACAAGATTCTTGAATTGGTTGAGTGTCCTGACAACCGCAAGGTTATCTGCACGACGTTCTACTTGAAAAATGAGGTAAACATCTAGTGGAGGAACTCGCGTCAAAGCTTTTTGGCTCAACCCAATATCATTTGGGAGGCTTCTCAGACTGCTCTTCGCACTCGCTTCTACCTATCTCATGTTCAGGATCAGAAGTACATGGACTTTGTGAATTTGAAGCAGGGAAATGGTTCTGTGACTAAGTACTTTAAGAAGATCATGGAGTTAGCGCGATTCTCAGCCAACTGATGCCTGATGAGGCAAAAAAATGTTAGAAAGTTCATGTCTGGTCTTCAACTCCATCTGGAGAAAGACTTGATGTGCAAGACATATGATACCCTCCAGGAGCGCGTATGATAGAGCTGCAGCGGTTTGGCGCATTCAAGAGGCGCAAGATGAGAATCGAGGAAAGCGCAAGATAGAGAATGCTGGGGGAATTGATAACAATTAGGCTAGAGGCAACCATGGTGGTCAAGACAAGAGGTTCAAGCCAAACCATGGAGTTCAGAATGCTCGCCGCTATTGTTGCAAGCAATGCCAACAGAACCATCCTGGAGTGGACTGCGCTGGAAATTCAGTTACTTGCAGGAAATGTGGTAGACTAGGACACCACTCTTTCGAGTGTCGAGTATCACCCGTTGGGAATTAACATGGGAACCAAGGGGGGACCGCCAACACTATGGGAACCAACAATTCCAAAATCAGCATAATAGTGGTGGGAATCCTGGGTATCACAACAACCAAGGAAATGGGGGAAACAATGGACCTCAAAATCGTAATAGGTACAACAATGCGGGCATTGCATCTGATAACAACAATGGAGCGATGATAGGAGGAACTGCAGCACAAAATGCCAACATGGGGATAATAGTAGCCATGACAGAGGCTGGTCGTGAACATTCCACGAGTATTCTTACTATACATAACGCTCAACTTTTGGTACCATACAAGAGAATCCTACCTTTTATTTTTTCATCGTAGATGGATTGTTAGGCTTAAGAATTCATCTAGGATATTCATTCTCGTAACCTAACCAACCGGCCAAGTAAACATGTGTGACCCATCTCACGTTTTAGATTTAGGACCCGTTAAGCTAGCACCGTCGTAGATACATGAGAAGCGCCACATTAAGAATATGAGCATGAAGTCAAGTGACAACGCCCCAAGAACGTTAAATTGGAAAATGATATGTGGATAAACCATTGGAGAGGAAACACAGGAAGCGGAAGATGAGATGAGAGATAAGTATCCACATCTATTTGGCGAGGTATAGTGAGTTTCGGAGACTCTCCTAAAGGGGAGAGGATGTAACCCTTCAGATTTTTGTTCCGTATCCTTAATCACATTAGTATCACATCATCACCTCTTTTAGCACGTCATGTTTGATTATTACGTTGACACTTGTTCATACCTTTACTGTGAACTTCATAGTCGCGCATTCGCTTAAAGATCGTTGCCTACCTTACTATTTCGTGAGTGTTTGGTTTAAGCTTCGAGGACGGAGCTCTCTTTAAGGAGGGTAGAATGAAATACCTCTTTTGACTAGCTTGGGTAATATAATAATTTCACTTTTGTTTGGGGGTCAATTGGTGACTTTTGAGAAGTCGTTAGGAGCTAGCTTAATAATATTGCATTTACTTGGGTCAATTTCTGGAGTTGTCGTAACTACCAAGTATACTAGTAATTCTTGAAACTCAATCCATAATGTTATCTTATATAATTTTTCTACTTTATTATTATTACTAGAGTATTGTCCGTGCCCGAGGGCACTATCCCTAAATTTGATAGTTTTGAATTTAGATGTGTTTTTTTTAAATGAATTAGAGGTGTTATCCAAAAATTATATTTACAAATGTGGTAAAAATAAAATAAAAAAACAACAACTTTCAAGTATGGGATGAGTATTATAATGGACGTGGGAATCATTCACAACCTATCTTATATTAGTTAGGGATGTAGTTGAGAAAAACATATCTCCTATCAGCTAGGATGTCCATGGAGAGTGGGTAGTTAGGGATGTCCAAGCGGAGTGGGTAGTTAGAGATGTAATAAGTAGGTGAGATCTAATGGTCGGGATAGAGTTGATTTAACCTAACGGTTGAAAAATCATAAGTTAGTTAAACCATGCTATTTTATAATATAGACTAGGGGATTGCCCGTGCCCGAGGGCACTATCCCAAAAAAATACTCGAAACTTTTCATCACTTGTAATTTGGAACAAATGAAAACTTCATTAAACGTGGACAACTGGACACAATGAAAAAAATAAAAATGATTGTATAAAATAATCAGAAGGATAAAGGAAAACAATGCACTCTTAAACCAAGTTGCTAAAAATAGCTTCCACCATGATCACGAATAAGAACTTAACAGACGTTTTAGTATGTAGAAGGTCAACTCTTTACAAACACATATTCTAATTTAAGGAGTTTACGAAATCTGTACAAATGTTTGTTTCTCACTTGGTAACTTCCTTTCTTAGTCTTCTATTTTCTTTTGAATAAGCTCCCATGAACAATGTGAAATGCATGCTTCCATCAAAAGAATTTGAGCCTAAAAGGTAAGGGCATCGTCTCCATAACAAAGTGAATAAAGAGGAATTGCAAACATTTACTTCAAAAAAACCATAAGAATATTACTGATGGACAGCTCTTGACATTGGCACTATGCCCACCTACGATGAGCTATATGAAAAAAAACAGTTCTTCAAAATCCCAAAAGCTTATGCCTGAACACAGTCTGCATTTCGTCTATGGAGTTAAGTTACAAAACAGTTGTCCCATGGTTTAACAAAGCACCGTGAGCTATAGAAGAAGATTGTCCAAATTGCAAAGCAGCTACCCCTCCATAGGAGCCAACCTGCAAAAAAATCTTACTGTGTAGAGAGAGCGAGGAGGGAGTCTTCATTGTTCGAACGTGGGGTAAAATCACTGGTATGAAACTATGGCTGCAAATGCTCTAAGTGGGCGGCTGCAGAGACAGAGTGGCAAGGCAAAGGGTTATTATTTTAAAGAACCACGATTTTAGAGAACCTGAACATACGAATAGCATCATGTAGAGTATTTAGATAAAATATCGATTCATAGTAGGAACTAACTATCCAATTTGTTCTCGAAAATTTTGAACTATGTCTTTCAAACTTAGAAACTAAATATGAACTCTTGCCAAATTGAGTTGTTGCTCCTCGAATTGAAAATCAAATGCAAACAAAATAGCTACTTGAAAAATCAAAAAACCATCAAGAGTGAGATATGCTCATCCAAACTTTTGGCAAATGCAATAGTCAAGAGGATGTCACAGACTTAATCACAAACAGCTAAGTGAAAGTTTCATCAAAAAAAGGATATTTATTGTAATGTTTACATCATCTGGGAAGCCTATCTTACCTTACCCTTTTGATGAATGAACAACCTCATACAAAGGGACCAAAATAAAAGTAAATAGTATGAAAGCCAACTATGACTGATTTGGAATAAAGAAAAGCTTACATGAGACAATGAACTGTTGGAACCAGAAGACTTGGACCGTGGATGAGGAAGGCAGACCATAGATGCAGATTGGTTGAACCTGAAAACAAAGAGACCAAGAAAATTAGTAAATTATGAAAATAATGTAGCCACCTTCATAGCCCTCGAATAGAAAATTAACGGACTAACTATTAAAACCTTTTAACTCGACCATGAGATATGGGTCTTTGTTGAACTGTATTGCACCAAATGTAGTCAGCCTCATAGCATCCAATAAGAAAAATATATGAAAACAACTATTGAAACAATCGCCGCTACAAACGGTGGTCATGTGCGATAGAGAGATGCACAGATGGTTCAATCATCACTACAAAGGGTGCGCTTAGATCTCAAGACGCACAACTACACCTGATGGATCCGAGTTCTTAATTCCCTCTGGAATTTGAGTGAGAGCAAGCTGAGAAAGGGGACGGCTACGCAGGGTGTTGGGAAAAAGATCCGAAAGGCGAGCAAAACCACAACCTCTGAGGATTTTAGCTTGCCTTTTGCTTCAAGGAAAGAGGGAGGGGCGGTATGAAAGCATCAGGAGATAGCAAGAAACTTTAAATCAACCTAAGTAACACAGTGAAAGTGAATCCACTCTCTTGGAACCTATCAACCTAAGTAAATCAATAATGAAACTATATACTCTTGACCGAATACATGCTAAAGAATGCAATAATAAATTGGAAACTATGAAGTACCCAAAACCCATACTTCCATCAACAAACAACTACAAACAGGTAGTTTACAGAAAAAGAGTTCCGTAATTCAGGATATTCAAATGGAGACTGATAGAAGAAATTATGAATCAGGGCTCACACAAAGTTGTATCATTTACCTGCTATCAAAGGAAAATCAAGACCTAGCCTTGATGTGGTGCGCAATTAACCAATAGCGGTGATGCATTTTTTCTGAAAAACATGAGACATGAACACCAAATTCACAAAAAACTTTAGTTAACCGTGGAGCTCAAATAACCGCGGACTACAACATACATCAGTAACCACCAGTCCACCACCACAGCACGTGAAATGAAAATAGAAGGAAACGGATCAAAAACGTAAGAAGAATGAAATCAAAAGAGCAATAGATAGCCCTCTATAATGAACTATAGATTGAACAAAAACCCATAATCTAAGCAAAAACCCATAATCTAAGCAAAAACCCCATAAACCAATCGGGCAAGGCAAGAAATTCGTACCGGTGGCCGACGGCGAATGCGACGGCGACTTGGTTGGCGATGTGGTGGTCGACGCCGAAAGGTGAATTAGGTGGTCGACGCCTAATTCGTACCTTCTTGTCTGGGCTTCTTTCCAAAGTGAGAGAGAGGGTAGAAGGTGGACGGTTGAGTAGATTTCGTGGGTGAGATCCGAGGTCGTGTGTTGCCGCTTCTGTTGCTCGGTGAAGAAAAGTCGTAATTGAGAAACCAAATCCCCAATCAGGGTGATACTAAGAAAAGCCCTAATTCAGATTAGGAACGCAGTACACATCGCCAAGAGATGGAGAGAAGTAGAAGGTGAAGGAGGCAGCCACCATCGCCTGTTTGAACTGGGTTCGATCTGTAAATCGTTCCTTCCCTCCGTCCAATGAACATGATTCAAATCGTTCCTAGTGTTGTGAGAAGTTAGAGAGAGATAAGCCGATCAGGTAGGGACGGAGATTAAGAGTGAGATAGAAGGTGGAGGAATCGTGGGCTTCTTCACATGTCGTGTGTGAGGAGCGTGCTTTTTTTTTTTTTTGAAATGGTAACTTACTGGTAGTTTATTTTGCCTAAAGTGGGTGAGATCTAAGGGCTGGGGTCACTTCAATCCAACGGTGTAAAAGACATTTTAAAGTCAACCGTCCTGTTTTATTATATAGATTATTATATTTTATTATTATTTTATTATTTTCCTAATATTATTTCGGTAGTATTAGTGGTTTCACTAAATATGTTAACGCCATTAAACATTTCACCCCCAAAATTCATATTCTCCAATTAATTTGATTGGTCTATCCTCGTCGACTTTTGCCACTTTGCCCGCTGAAAAATCACCTCCTAGTTCAATATCATTTTCTTTGAAACCAGTAACCACCTAAAATATCTCCCAATCAAAAATTCGGTCAAACCCATAAATAAACCACAATAAGTCATTACTGACTCTTAGCCAGTCATTTCCAAATAACTCCCAATGATTCACAATCTTTGCCTAATCAAATTGCCACCACTAAGGCAAAAAATCTCCTTTTACTTCTTTTACCAATTCCACTTCTGCCCCATCCTTACTCTCTCACTTCACACTAATACCACCACAAACCCTTCTATGCTGTTGCCGAAGACACCACCACCACCACTGAATTCTCATTTCTCCCGTCCAAACAAAGAACCCAGAAACATCTCTGCGATCCCGTGGTGCACGCATCACCTCTCCACCGTCTTAGCGGCTGACCCTGTCTGCCTCGTCGGCGTAGTCAAGTCGAGGCAGATACGTTTTCAACAGTTGCCCATTCGTTGTGAACGCACCAGCCCGGTCCTCGTCCTCTTCGTTCTCGTTCCGTTGCAACCCGATCTTTCGATACTCTTGTTTTCCTGTAAGTTCGTACTCTGTTTATTGTTTTCAGATTCTCGATTACTCATTTCTTCCTGTAAGTTCGTTCTCTGTTTATTGTTTTCGGATTCTCGATTACTCATTTCGTCAATCAAATCTCGTCCACGACCATGCCGTTCCGGAATTATTTTCAAGCATTAGTGTATATATGTATATTAGTGTGGGTGTGTGTGTATGTACAGTTACGAAAGGGGGCACATATATGCATGGGTAATGCATGGTGTTTGTATGTGTATTGATTCATGCGTGAGTATGAGTGTGTGTGTGTGTGCATGAAACGGTGTGAAGATGTACAGGTTGTATAGGAGTTTTGAGGGTATTGGGTAGAGCTTACAGTTGGTGCTTCTTGTGGGAGTAGTTGCGATTAGGTGTGTAGGTTGTGTGGGTGAGGGAGTAAGCAGTGAGTTTGAGTTCAAGTTGGTGCATGTGGTTATAGTCAACTGGTATATACTACCTCTGTCCTAGCTCTTCCCCACTATTTTGACTTTTATCACTATGGTTACTTTGACTCGGTGATTTGGATAGCAAAGTAATTTAATTTTTTAATAATTTTTTCATGGCGTTGTAGAGTATAAGTTGCTCTATAACACCGTGAAAAAATTATCGAAAAATCGCATTATTTTGCTATTGAAATCACCCGGTCAAAGTGATCCATATACAAGTCAAATATTCCCAATGGTGGGCAAGAGCTGGGACAGAATAGTATATTGCATGTGTATATTGATATATGTAGGTATGGGAAAATATTCAGTATCACTGGAATTTTGGTGATGTGGTATCACGGGACACTCTAATTGATTGATTATATGATTATTTCCATACATTGATACAGTAGATATGGTAGAATTAGGGCTAGTTTGGGGATGCTGTGGCGGTGGTAGAAAGCGGCTGTGTGTAAACACGGTAAAAAGCTGCTGTGAATTCTTGATAAAATATTGTTTGGTAAATATTACGTAGAAGCTGCTGTGAAATATTGATATAGTAATTTTGTGTTTGGTAAAATCATCTGTGAAGTTGCTGTGAGAGGGTAAAATGACAAAAATATATGACACATGTCATTTCCGGAAAGATAAGTATTGTTATTTTAAAAAAATTGTAAGGTCAAAATCGGTTGTAGATAAATTAATCAAAAGCACTTTATGGAAAAGCATCTCCCCTTTGCTTCCTTAAAACTGCTGTGGGACAGCAGAAACTATCCGAAAAAGCAGAAATTTTATTTTTACCAAACACACTTAAACTGCTTCTGCTGTCAGAAAGCAGCTGTGCTGACAGCAGAAGCATTCCCAAACTCACCCTTAATATGATCAACCAATTAGAGTGTTCCGTGATACTACATCAATGAATTCCCGTGATACCGAATATTTTCTTGTAGGTATGGGATGGTAATGTTTACATATGGGGTAACTATTCTACTAAACAGATAACATTGGAGTACTAGAATTTTAGCGGGTACGGATATAAATAAATTTAGAAAAAATTATAGTAGCAGTGAATTATTTTTCTTTAAATAAGAAATCGGCTAATTATATTTAAAGTCGATTTAATTACCCTTTTGTAAAAAAAAAAAAAGTTTCCGAGGAGATTTACTACGTTGACTTGTATTATGTTTTTTCAAACTTGAAAACTGATTTTTTGTTGGTCGTGACTTTGTTTCTAAGATGCCATTTTACACTAGCAACTGTTTGTCCAAAAATAATAAAATACTATTATTACGTATCTATATTTTGCGTATAATAAAATAGGAAAAGTCTAAAGGGACAGAAAGTTGGACAAAATTTTGAACAGAAACTTATGTGGCAAAGCCTTGTCATCGTTATCGCTTGTGTGAAAATGGACATGTACTAATTTCTGAAGTTCCTATGGTGGAAGTTCATCTAGGATATGAAGATGTGGAACTTCCACATCATTTCTGTTTGTATTTTTGTCTATGTTTCTGTCCATCTAGCATTGCTCAATAAAATATCACGTCAAGTTATTTGAAAGATTGTAAGGATTTGGACTTGACCCTATACCCTAGACCGATCATTCGTATGCATGTCATTTCGGGTTATTATATTTAATGGCTACAGATGTACTGTGATTGTTGACTAGGAATTTTGTAAATTTGTAGGCGTTGATTTCACAGGCAACGGATTTGTTAACTTCTAATTTGCTCTAATTGCTACTTGTTGAGGTGAGTAAACATGCAAGGCTCAACTCCATTCCCTGCTTCTTGTCAAACATATTATGTGTTGAACTGTCTTTATATGAAAACTTGTTTTACGTGCCTACTTGAGAACTTTGTTGTCTTCTTAAAAATCACGTTTCAAACTGTCACACGATAATTAACAAATCGGTAATAACGTAAAGTGGAAACTTGGTTGTACGGGTGTACGGAATATTGTCTTTGGGCGCCAGGGTCGTGGCTACTGGTATACTATGTTATTGTCTTCAGACGCCTGGGCCGTGGCTACAACCATTTAACTTGGGCATTACTCATTACGAGTCGCTCCTTGTACTTACCTCTCTGGCCGCAAGAAGTCTTAGGGCGGTGTCGACACTTATGGTCTTGGTAGCTTGTGATGGTTGGTTCTTCCCCGTAACAACTAATAACATGGATTTTGGACTTGGACTTTCATCGTTTGGAATGTGTATAATCAATGTTGGTTTCCCCTGATTCTGGGCAATGGTTTGGGAATGTTTCCCCAATTAAAATTCTTAAAATGGAAAATCATGCTACTCTCTTGTTTACTTACTTTAACTACATCTTTTCAAATAATTTTTCTCTAAACTACTTGCCTCATATCTCTTTACATGTCTGGATATTATTCACTCAGTATTTTGTGCTGATTTTGGAAACTGTGGTGTCATGTTTGTTTTAACCCACCATAGGTGTAGGTGCTGGGAGCTGGGGGATGCGAGGATCGAATCGCTCAGCATAATAATTTAGTTTATCACTTCTTTCAGACATTTAGTTAATTAATACTCGTAGTATGACTCTGTGGCCCGCGTCTGAGGCATTTCGCTTTTGTAATAATTCATTACTTTAAATCTTTAGATTTCGAATGGTTTGCTTTGCTCCAATTTGGTTACCCTTGTGTTCGGGCTACCTTGATCACGGAGTGACACCCGGGTTTCCAGTGAGGGAAATTTCAGGGTGTTACACCCTAGCTCTGACATAATCACCTCCTTCACTTGTACGAACTCTCGGATCAACTTCAGTTACTCTCCCAACCCTTCCAGCCGCCTTACGAATACCCTCTTCGAAAAACACGAAAAAATTCACGATTTGGAGCCAAACTGCAAGATCCTCAAACACAATGCGATCGACGTTTGCTTTGGCCTCCCATGGCTTTAGTAGCAGAATGTTACCATCGAAGGTCCACGGACTTTCTGCGAGTACTCCGTCGATGGCCTTCTTAGAAAGCTCCTTCATAGCCCATAAATTGAACGTGATTGGGAAGATAAACGAACCTACAAGACACGGACCCCACTTCTGTATCGCTCGCCTGCAGTGTTCATCATCAAAAGCTTCGATTGCTTCTTCTAGACGTAGCAACGGCACCAGAGATTTCAGACCGGTAGCCATCTTCGTCAAAAACCTAACTGCTGTTTTGATCGCTCGTACTGCTCAGATCTCTCTGAACTATCGGAGCTCAAAACCTAGTGAAATGTTTAGTTTTTTTTCTTTTATTGTTTTTTTTTTTTTTGAGAAATTGTTTTGTCATCAACCGGGTTCGAATCCGGGACCTCATGCAGGGGCTTCCAACGTTCTACCACTTGAGCTACCACCCTAGTTGCTCTTTTATTGTTTTAATATTACGGGTGTGTTGAATTGTATTTTTTAGAGAAAAACGATAGAATTGTATTTTTATGCTAAAAACTAAAAACCAACAAATTGTCTTGCTATATCTAGCAAAATTCTAAACGTTGATATAGAACAATATAAATTGTATAGGTAGATATGTAGTTTTCAAGCTTCCTCCAAGCTTGGAGACAACTAGACAAGTGAAGACTATTCGTTGCAGGAAGAAGTTTCGGAGTAAGCACGCGATTTATTTTATAAACATGAAGTACATATTTTATTTTTATCTTGATTTTTGAAAGTAGCAAGCTATAGGTGTCAAACACCCCCAGGTTCCTTAAAGAAACCCTAGGTAAGGTAGGTAACCCCTTAAGTCCGACAAAACTTTCGTGGTTTGATTCTCTCTTTATTGCTTTGTTCATCCAACATGTTTGGTTCCTTATAAGATTCACATGTTTGTAACATGTTTAAGTTTTTAAGTGGCTTGTGTGTGAGTGTTTGCATAATGGTAGTGAGATATATATTCACAATACGCTCCCTTAACGCTAAGTTAGAACGTTGAATTAAAAGTTATAATATAACTGACATCATGAGATTCAGGGTTGGAGCCGAGTTATATGATGTAATTCTAAAAATACACACACATATAACTGAGAGCATGTTCCCTGAAGTTTCAAAATAATGTCAAATGTGTACGCTTGTATTTTAACAAATCACATTATTTGTCTAAGAAAATCACATTTTATACGACAAAGACACTGATTAGCCCCGTAATTAGTAGAATCTACAGTCCTAGAATATAAAAATACAATAGTAAGTCTCCCTCTTCCTTCATCATCGGAGTTTAGAAACCCGAGAAACCTATCTATCTTTGGTTCGAGCGACAACAACCGTTCCTCGGCCCTCTACGCCCTCTAATATAGTTTCTTTTTTGAGATAACTACTATAGTTTCTTGGTTCTTCCTCAAATTTTCTTCAATCTCATTATATAAATACGTGACTTGTCGACCATTTTTTTATGAAAAAATTTTGACAGAAAATCCCATCGCAGTTTTGCCTCACTGTCACTTAGCTACATGCAGTATTGCTTTTACCACTTATCGTCTCTGTAGTTTGTGAAATTGCGACACTTAAGGTCAAGATTAATTAACACTGTTAACATCCATTAAATAAATGCAAAGAAGAAGAAAAAAAAGAAAAGAAAAAAGATAAATAAAATTAAAAGAGAGAAAAATGAAAAAGAAAAAGAGAGAGAGAGAGAGAGAGAGAGAGAGAGAGAGAGAAAAGTTCACATTGTCCATTTTGAAATATTAAAATACTAAAATGTCACTCACTATCTAACGGAAGTTAACGGTGTTAGTCCAGTTTAACCTAAGTGTCGCAATTTTACAAACTGCAAAGACGATAACTGATAAAACCAATACTGCGTGTAGCTAAGTGTCAGCGAAACGAAACTGCGAGATGATTTTCTGTCAAAAGTTCTTTTATGAAATTTGACGTTTTCGTTTCAGTACAACATCGGTACACGGTGAGATTATCTCAAAACATAAGGGCACGTGTTTGGTTGGAGTTGTCCTCGTACTGGAATAATCGAAATTTTCAATCCATAACTTATCGGTACCCTACGCGCACTTATGATCCAATGTGGTGTGTTTCAGAAGACCCGAGAATACTTGCTATCTAAAATTAGGTACCCAGGAGTCATAGGTGGTCCTTTCTTTGACATGAACCAGACGGAAGGTGACAGGTAATGGCAGTTAACAAAATACAGTTACACAGAGAAAGAGAGAATTAGCTAGCGTTCTTCCCGCAAATTCTGCAAACATCAACCGCTCATTTTATTTTATTTTTCTTTTTTGGTAAAAACATCGACCGCTGATTCGAATTCAACCAGTTTCTCATCGGTCTCCTCATTCTCTCTCCCAAAGTAAACCTCCATTTTCCCAATCAAACAAGCACCCCACATTCTCCTGTTCAAAATAAGCGAAACACAAAACAGCAAAATTTACTCGGACTTTCCCACCTCTCATTTTTACCTCAGGAAGAAAAACAATCAGAAAAACCCTTCTCCATTTCCCCTCTAGCCTCTCTCATTCTAAACAAGGGTTTTTCTCTCCAGACATCAAATTTTGTCATGTCCATACCATCTTTGTCTTCTGTTTCTCTATATTTCTGACCATACAGATGTATGCAATATTATTATGGTTAAAAAAGAACACGAGAGACACAGGTCATTGTCATTTCGGATCAAGAAGATGTTTGATATTCCAGGAAGACAGGCTCATAGTTTGATCTTTGAGGGGACAAATAAAGGACACAGCACTGTTGAGAACCAATTTAGGAGTCAAGGCTCTAGATCTGCACCGGTGGAATTGGTAGGGTCTGTGTTCAATCGAACAAGTGATGAGGGTCCTGTTTCGCGCTTAGGTAAGGAGGGTAATCGAGGAGGAAATTCCAACATGAAGAACGGCCAGCCTTCAGGTATTCGCATATCCCATTTTTTATGTTTATTTTCTTATTCGGATGTTTTTACAGTTTCGTGAAGTTTGGTTTTGCATTTTCTGGTTTTAGATACGGACATGATGAAGGAGAGGTTCGCTAAGCTTCTTCTGGGAGAAGACATGTCAGGCGGCGGGAAAGGTGTTTCGTCGGCTTTGGCTCTGTCCAATGCCATAACGAATCTGGCAGGTAATTGGTGTTCTTGTTATAATGACCAATCTTAAAAGTTGATTATGATCTGGATCTTGTAGTTATAGTTTTAGCATATGAATTTATGGTTCTTTTCATCTTTGATATGTTGCAGCATCTGTTTTTGGAGAACAAAGGAAACTTGAACCTATGTCTCCAGACAGGAAAGCAAGGTGGAAAAGAGAAATGGATTGGCTCTTGTCTGTAACTGATTACATTGTTGAATTTGTTGCTTCTCAACAGACATCACAGGATGGAAAAAATATGGAGGTAAAATCTCTCTCTCTCTCTCTCTCTCTCTCTCTCTCTCTCTCTCTCTCTCTCTCTCTCTCTCTCTCTCATGTTTCTGAAATATAAATCCAATTTTGGCAGATAATGGTAACTCAACAAAGAAGGGATCTCCTAGTGAACATACCAGCCCTGCGTAAACTCGACGCAATGCTTATTGTAAGAACAGTCGTCTCATGCACTATTTGACACATCTAGTTCAATGATTTTTCCGTTCTTTGTGGCCTAAATCATTTGGTGAATTTTGAAGGATTGTCTGGATAACTTTGGGGACCAGAACGAGTTCTGGTATGTGAAACGAGATGCTGATGATTCTGAACAAAGCGGCAAGAGAGATGACAAATGGTGGTTACCCACAGTTAAAGTCCCCCCAGAAGGCCTATCAGATGTAACAAGAAAATGGCTGCAATTCCAGAAAGACTCTGTTAATCAAGTGCTCAAAGCATCAATGGCCATCAATGCCCAGATACTTTCTGAAATGGAGATCCCTGAAAACTACATTGAGTCCCTCCCAAAGGTACAACAAAAAAGAACCATCCACTTTCAACTTCTGCCCATCTCACAGCTGAACATGAGACGACATTTTTTGTGTATGTGGTTCTAATGTATATATACTGCTTTTGTAGAACGGTAGATCAAGCCTGGGAGATTCAATATATAAGAGCATCACAGTTGAGTTCTTTGATCCTGAGGAGTTTCTTTCAAACATAGACCTATCGACAGAGCACAAAGTTCTTGACCTGAAGAACAGGATTGAGGCCTCTATTGTGATTTGGAAGAGAAAAATGCATCACAAGGATGGAAAGTCTTCTTGGGGTTCCGCTATCAGCATGGAGAAAAGGGAGCTCTTTGAAGAAAGAGTAGAAACCATCCTGCTCTTACTAAAACACCGCTTTCCAGGAATTCCTCAGTCATCGCTTGACATTAGCAAAATCCAATATAACCGAGTAAGAAATTACTGTCTCTCTCCTCACCTCAACCACTCATTTCAATAAGCTGATATAATTTCATCTGATTTAAGCTCATCCAAACACACCCGATATATCCTTACTACATTTTTTCAGGATGTTGGACTAGCTATCCTAGAGAGCTATTCAAGGGTTCTAGAGAGCTTGGCAAACACAGTCTTGTGTCGAATTGAAGACGTTCTGTATGCAGACTCTCGATCCCAAGACTCACCTGAGAATGGATCGCTAATGAAGTCTACAGAAATCCGACGCAGGGACTCCCCTATGACCACGGGTGACGATTCACGCGAGACGCCGACTTCAATGACCCTCTCAGATTTCATGGGCTGGCATTTGGAGGGAGAGGCAAAGCTGAAAAAGAACGAATCTGCCAATTACCTGGAGGGTCTATCCAAGGATGCAAATGACAAGTTGAACAAACCTCACAATATGAAAAACAAGTTTTCCTACATTGACAAGCTTGAGGCCTTGGGGGCTCTAAGAAGTCCTACCCGGTTCTGATATAGTACTAAACATAGAAGCAGAAACAGGTGGCGAGGGAAAGAAGTAAAAGTGAAGGGACAGTTGATCAAGAAGATCACAGACCGTTAGCAGCATTTGCAAAGACTTGCTAAGAAGTCTTATGCAGCATAGTGTACCTTTTATTGCTATTCCATCCAGATATATGGATAGAGAAGTGTTCAGTTATTGCGAATTGGGCTTGAATCATTGAAGAACAAGTCCTATTTAGCTCTGTTGATTTCTAGATTCTTTGATATGTACATGTTGATATTCTAATTTCCTCTATATTATATCTCAGTACATTCATGGTCTTTGAAACCTATTTTCCTTCTAAACCAGCAAGAAACAGAAGCGTCGAACAAGTTCTCTTAGGCATCAAATGTACAAGGGGGTATAAGCCATATACTCCCATATGGGGGTAGGATACGGTTGTACTGGGATAAGGCAGAATATGAAATTATTGTTTTTGGGTGTTTGGTTAGAGCAGAATATGAGGTACGATGTCACACATGTTTATATATAAAATATGTATAAAATAATATGTTTTTGCCTGGATTTATCTTTTTCTTAGTTGTATAAGGATATTAAAGACATTTTCAACACCCACCCCTTAAACCTCTAACTCTTATCATAGCTTATACCACCTCCAACGTGGTATAAGTATTTAGGCAAAAATTGAGTAGTATATAAGGTAGGACAAATTGTAACTGTCTCTTAAACCTACTTGGTTGAAACATAGCAACAAACAAAATCAAATTCCAAGTGTACATTTGCAGAAGCAAGATGAATTCATATCGCTCCTAGAGTTTCCTCTTGATATCACATACTTCTCATGTCCAAGACAATCTTTCAACTTACTTGATCGGATAAAATGAAAGGAGAAAACCGAGTCATCAGTTCCAGAATGCATTCTCTGGCCGTTGGATGACATTTTAATCGTCAACATCATTACCCAGCAACAGAATCCAAATGATTCTACCTTGTCCTCTTAGTTCTTCGTATAATTGAGAAGATGTCATTACTGTGCATTAATCTCCAATTTAGTAGGTTTCGTTTGAGCCGAGGAGTGCCCTAAAACAAAGAAGAAATCGATTCCATGAAAAGATTACAAAAATTAAAGATAAAGAGAGGAATGAAAAGGGAAAGAAGACGCCATCAGTTCACCTCAAAATGAAAAGAAGAACACACGTTGGGTGTTACAGACGGGCCATTGCGAACAGGCAATACTGGACAGAAAAACAATGAGGAGTCCAAAAATAATTAGATAAAACTTAAAGGCGATTACTGGAGTTAAATATATCATTTACTATTTTCCCATATCTCATGTTACCTGAACCTGATCTTAAGTCGTCGATTCCTGTAACTGAGTTCATTCTTCGAGATGTTCTACCATTGCTGCTTGTGTATAAGAAAAGAGGCGTTTCTGCAAAAAATTCACGCGCACTAGGTCTTTCCGCTGCGATTGGGCTCTCACACTTCCTGCATAACTTTAAAGTCACAAGATCTTCTTTTCCTATATACCCAGAGTATTCACGAGTAAATGGGTATATAAAAATAATACCTCGAGGTTTCCTTTGATGTCTCTGGAACTGACAAAGCTGATACAGAAAAAGACAATGTACCTAAAGGCCATATATAACATTTTACGAAATATGGGGGCAAATGCTTACGTGGATATATATAACGCGGATTATATCTGGGGAAATTAACGTGCCAGCGCAGATTCATTAGACTCAGCTTGTGATTGAATTGCTGACATGCCACAAGTCTCTGTTAAGCACAAACACGGGAAGAATGAATATAGTGTGAGATAAATCATGGTTAGCGACTTAGCGGCTAAGCACAATAGCATTATTATTGTTTCTATTCGTAGGATGTACTAACTTGGTTCAAGGCATTAATTCTGAACTCCGTCTCTGAAACTGTATCATTCTCTGAAAGCTGGTGCTCAAGGATAGATGACACACTTCCAAGATGGTCGACCACTGTAATTATCGCCCCACACAAGTACTCCTTTGTGTTCTCAACCACCCTGAACATAGATTGTCAGAAGTTGAATCAGATTACCAGTCATTCGAATTCTATCTTCATGATCCTAGACATGTTACAAAATTATTGATTTTACTTCCTTTCTCCAGAACAGAGCTCAAAACTTACAGAAAAGGCCGAAAACAGAAATAGATTTTCAGAACACATGTGGCAAAAATCACGGGGAATTCGGAAACATCCAGGGAAAGAGCTTTTGTGATTAGAGACAAGCTAGATAAAGCTTGTTTAAACTATCCACATTTTCTGGATACTTGTATGAGTTGCATGTATCTACGGATCAGGCTGGAAAAGTATAAAACGCTTTGCATATGAAGAAGGCATAATGGTGGTTAACTGCTTACTTCGTTTTTTTTGTTAATGAAGTTCAGAACTTTCATTCAAAGAGAAAATATTACACTAGGACCCAAACACAGTTACTTGGTTGAGAAAATATGTTACAGAAAAAGGATGTGAAGAGCTGCTTAATTAGGAGGACTCACATTTTCTTTTGTGAATACTCTGCATTCAAGAATGATTTTTCACAATAATCAGCAGCATTATGCAGATGAGAAGACAAATCTTTGAGCTCCTACACAATTAGGAAACAGTCTGGGATTAGAAAACAGAAGACAAAGAAAGAGCAAACAAAAGTTCAATGAAAGTTATACTGTACTAAGAAACACGGCACATCAAAAAGAGTTACTAACCAGTAGAGACTTGCTAAACCCTGTAGAATCATGCATTTCAGCTTCCTGGTCTCGTTGAACCAATACTTTAGTGCTCAGCATCTCTCTCTATCTCTCTCTCTCTCTCTCTCTCTCTCTCTCTCTCTCTCTCTCTCTCTCTCCACACAAGGAACAAGGGAAATAGCAGAAACCACTCCTTTTTGGATATCTCCTTGGGCTAGAGATCAATTCAAGATAAATAGATACTCAAGTGATGTGACATTTGTTTACATACTACCAAAGACCTGTACGCTTGGCTCTCTCTCACACATTTGGAGAGAGAGAGAGGCACACTCGTGATTAATTATTCTCCTTTTTGGCCACAGATGGATGAACTTGATAGCATGCTGATTAATTCAGAGCCAGAAAAGCCCAAAAAAAGACTTGACAAAAACATGAACAGAAAAAAACAGCCTAGCACAATCAAAAGAGACTCCACCAGTTTTGGCATATTATGACCACGTTCAAGAAGACAAAACGGTTGCCATACCCGTGAGTTCTTGTTCTCCCAATGTGACTAGAAAAGATCTGACAGAAAGCTAAATGGCCTCTGCACTCTTTTTTTGGGTGAATTATTTGCACTCACTCTCTCTCTCTCCCCCTATCATGGGTTCCCAATAACATTCTCTCTCAAACTTATCCCCTCCCCTTTTCATAAATCACCCAAATGTGGTCACAAGCTCGCTAGGGGTAGAATTTCATGGCACCCTCCGATGAACATGATTCCACATTTGGCACATAGAAACTATGCTTGTCTTGATAAGCATAATCAAAAGAAGAACGTAACAGAGTTCATTAACTTAATCATGCTTAGCCACCCAAAAATCGATTCCACTTTAGTTCTGTAAAAAGACGTAGAGAGCAATTCACAGATTTCTTAAAATACTTGGCAGTTTGACAAACCTATTAGAGATCAATATCGTACCAACTCAATATTTTTGCTGAAGTGGTTTTCACATATGATATTTGGAGAAAACTACAGGGAATAAAAACATGACAAATAGCATTAGCCACTTGATCTTCGACAAGAGAAAACAACTACAAAGCTCGGGTTCACTACTTTTTTTGTATCCAAAAGACACAATCAAACTCAGTCTTAACCAGTCGTGATTCTGGCATGATTTCAAAATGAGGTTTGTATTAAATACACAAATAGAATTCCCTCTTCTTTCAAGAAGTCTATTCGAAGGTTGTAAATGCCACTAGCCCTTGTTAGCAGACTTTTCTTAACATAGCTGACATGAACAGCACCACCAAAATTTACAACAGAAGAGAAAGGTACAAGATTACTCAACTAAGTACATTGTAGTTAGCCAGCTCTCACCCTTCAACTATCAGCCTTTGATATGTTAGATGGCCAAATACATACTTTTTGCTGCTTAATCATCTAAATGAACTAGACAGATCAGTACTTCCGACTGGAAACTTGCTTCCTCTATGCCGCTAAAGTGGAAGAGATCCAGCATTTAGATTTCAAAATCAATTACACAGCTTGTGTGCTTCTCTGCAGCTTCAATCTGTGGCAGAATTGTGGGAAATTTTGAGATTGATGAAATATTGAAGTTCCTGTGACTATCGTCAGCAGGAGTAACGGATTTTTCATGATTTTCATCTTTGCCCTTATACAACGGTGATGGCTCTGCTTGACTCGCGTCTTGAGAATCTGAGCTCGTATGTCTTTTGTTGTCTAATGGATTTTCCCTGTCTTTTTTTTCGTAATAAAAAAATAAGAAATTAATTAAAATTAAATCAAATAAAAGAATCAGAACAGTTCGTTCATGTTCAATATATGGAGTAACATGAAATTGGAGCAGGGATTAACATGAAATTGGAGTAAGGACTAAAAATGAAATTCTAACAACAAACAAAGTTAGTAAAGAAAGATGATCTTCAGAATACTAATGCTAGCCTGTTCAACAAATGTCAAGTAAATGATAGAGACAAGAGAAAAGTTACGCATGAACTTACTGAGGATATACTCACAATCATATCATACACTACATATAGAAATCATTTGCTATCTAGATTAAGTTGTAATTATGAGTGACTGAAAGAAGAAAGCATAACCCTGACCCTGACCAGAATTGACTGAAAATCACATAGCCTAAGCCATGAAAATACAAATGTCCTCTAAAGAACGACCATTTTAATATTGAGAACCACGTCATCCTCAACATTAGTAAATAAATGTGAGGCGCTTGTTTTCTTTGTAAGATATAGTTAAAAATAAGCATCCTCCTTTGCCGCACGATACATTCACTGAACCTCGACACTCAAATCTCTGTGTACAAAAGCAAAAAAGACTAAGAGAATGATCAGAAGTACCAGTTTCAGTTTTGCTAGACACACTATATGGATCCAAATCTTTTCATCTCATCTCCATCAAGTGTGCTCTTTCTACTGGTTTGCTAATTTTCAAGATTTTAGGAAATCCCAAACTCTAAGGAAACGAACGGAAATGAAGACGAGCATATCAGTCCATATAGAAATTATTTGTGATATTGATCAAGTGAAGTTAATAGTTATAGAAAGTCACCACCAGTTAGTGAATGCAAGGATAGGCGAATTCCAACTCTGATATCTGGTTAGACAAGAAATATATTGCTCAGTTTCCTAAAGGAAAAAGTGGGTAAAACCTGATGGGAAAAGGAGACAAGAGTACGCAACTCTAAAGTGTTTTTTTTATCTCAAATAAACTACCAATTTCATTCTTCGGTCATTTATTCAGAGAGTTATAGCATTTAATAACTTAGTGGTCAATTCATATAATCCTTGTTGGATTGAATACTAAAAGCCATGCTTTTTGTATTGGATTATATGAATTTGATATTTATGAGAATGGTTTTGGGCAATGTTTTTGCATTATATTATTATTGTGCATAGTTGTCTATTGTTCTGCATAGTAGAAGATCTGGTGTGTAGAGTATAGCTTACACACAGAAGATCTTATCTTCGGTTCTTGTGGACTGAAAGTTGTGAGTTCACAATCTAGATGGAATTAGACAAACCATCGGAAAGATTGTAGCACATTGTTTTAGTAGGTCTATCTTGGCTACAGGAAACAGTATAGTTCATACTATAGTTTCAACTCAATGTGCTAGTATACTTTGTGTATATTGAACAGGACCAAGTTGAGATCATTGTCTTTGTACTGACATAACAAGACAAACAATGTCTCATGGTTATTATGATTACTTATTCTCTTAATCCTTAGATAGTCAATGTGCACATGTATTTAGTAGTTATTGCTTTGACAAGTCAAATGAGTGAGATTCCTATGGAGTCAATAACCTCGATGAGTTGGGTGATACTATTGAGTCTATGGTGTAAATTGATATATCGAAGGAATCCATGTCCCGGTTATGGGATTGACGATATCCCCTTGATGAAGCTTATAAGTTTTGATTACGTCAAATCCTGCAGGTAGATTACTTGGTAATCTGGACATATCAAATAAGTTAAGTGGTAAGGATCAAGGAATTGGAAAGAGGTCGATTAAATGAATTAGTCAGTAATTAATTTAATCGACGGATATCTGTAATCTTTACATGGGGAGATATTAAGTATTTAATAACAGGAGCTCGAAATATTATTTTTTGAGAATATGGACAGGAGTGCAATATCAGTTATTTAGTGGTACTAACTGTTATTAGCTTTATTCGGGCTAGGTTCGGGTGGAACCAGAAGTCCTAATAAAGTTAGGAGCCTGATTCGTATTTTCTCCTTCAGGTCCCTCCCGTAGCCTATATAAGTGTCCTTAGTCTTCAGAATTCGTATGCTTAATATACACACCGAAATCTAGGGTTTCGAGAGTGAGAGCAATTCGTCTGGAGACCAAGAAGGATTCTGGAAGCAGCAAGCCCACACTTGCATCCAGGAGGAACTTCAGGAATACGGGAGAAGATCCAAAGGATTTCAGACCTACATCAACTAGCTTGGACGCAGGTATAAACCCTAATTCCGCCTAGTAGGGATTATAGCGTTCATGTTAAAAACGAAATTTTAATCGGTATAGCAGACATGCAATGTCGAACTGGTCCAGGGATTCGCCTCCCTTCAATTGGTATCAGAGCCAGGTTCGACTCTGCATATCTGCTATACAGCCATGTTGTCCAATAATCACACCGGCTATGCATGTCAGAGGAGGAAGATTGCGATGTCTAACTCTGTTTTGCAGATCGAATCGTGTCGTGCTATTATGGTCATACTGTTTGATGTATGTGGTTTGATTTGGTTTTGATTCCCACGCTGTTTTTCGTGGATGAAATCTGTAATCTGTAATAGTAAACCCTAGGTTCTCTTATTCCGGTTTTAGAAGAACATGTGAACTCCTTGGAGGCATTGAAAGTCTATAGCAGTCTCTGGTACTCTGTTATAGACTGATTTGCGGAATCCATGGAGGCTAGGGTTACTGTAATTATAGTGAAGACAGAAGGGCGAAGATGGCATGGCGATTTTCAGAAAAAGGGCACACCGGGTTAAAAACGATGTACAGAAATCGCACCCCAGAAACACCAACCCAGAAAAAAAAAATCGGGGGGAAACCCCCGAACCCTATCAGGGGCGCGCTGCCCCCTGAAAACCCCCAGCCAACTCAGCGCCGAGTTGGATCGGCGGGAAACTCATCGGAAAAGCTGGGACTGAAGCATGATAGCGCGGATAATGAAGCTTGGACCATAATAGCAGGGCTTTGTGTGGTTGAATGCTTATTATGTGTTTGATTGTATCTATGTGTATGATTATTGTGGATGCTTGCATGTTAATCATGGACGACATGGATAAATAATTTAATTTGTATTAAATTGTTCAAACAACTAAGTGGGAGAGGGAGTCTAATGGTTATAGATCCCACGGTCTCCATCATTGATTTATAAGTGATGTAGTTGGTTGTGTGTGTTAGCCTTGGAGTTGACCTTCTTATCGAACATAACAACTACAGGATCACTAGTATAAATTTCTATTAGGATACTTCTAATAATTACTGTTTATGTGTCATCTCTCCATCTGAGAGGCATGTAACAGGGTAATGGGTTTAGAAGTAAAATGATGGTATACACTTAGATGTAAGTTATAGTATCCTCCCCATCGGAGTCACTGCTATGGCTTGCAGGACCAAAGGTACCATGTCTAGCTATAGAATGAATGGTAGACGTCCACCCATCGTGGCATACTATTTTTTTGTGTTGGACTACTGGTGGTTTACATTGCCCTTATATGTTTTATTTACATGATTCTCAGGTTCAAAATGTCGAACATATTCAACCCACTATCTATTCTCTTGAATCAAAACAAACTCACTGGATCGAACTATATTGATTGGAAGAGGAATTTGAATATTATGCTAACTGTTGAGGATTACAAATTTGTGCTTATTGAGGAATGTTCTGCAGAACCTCTAGAAGAGGCTTCTGAAGAAGAAGCCAAGTCTTATAAGAGGTGGCAGAAAGCTGATCAGATGGCTAAATGCTACATATTAGGCTCCATGTCTAATGTGTTGCAGCATCAGCATGAGAACATGGGCTCTGCCCTTGAGATCATGGAGAACCTCAAAGAAATGTTTGGGGATCAGGATCGTGCTGCCAGGCAGGTTGCTATGAAAAACCTCATGAACACAAAAATGGTTGAAGGATCCTCTGTAAGGGATCATGTTCTGAAGATGATAAGTCTTCTAGGTGAACTAGAGATCCTTGGAGCGGTAATCGATGAGGAAACTAAGGTCGATATCGTGCTCATGACGCTGTCTGATTCATTTAACAGTTTTTAGCTAAATTATAATATGAACAAAAAGACTTATTCTTTAGTCGAATTGTTAAAGGAGCTTCAAGCAGCTGAGGGGCTCCTACAGAAACCGGTTAATGTAATGGTGGCTGAAAAGGCTTCTGCTTCTAACCCTAGGGCTAAGAAGAAGAAGAAAGTTGCACAAGCAGTAGTTCCAAAGGTTGCTCCGGCACCTCAAGGAATAGCTCGTGGGCCACAGCAAGCACTTGCTCCTCAGGGGACATTGGGAAAGCCGAAAGGCAAGTGTTTCCTCTGTAACCAGAGAGGGCATTGGAAGAAGCAATGTCCAAAGTTTCTGACTCGTCCAATCCAGAACAACTCAGGTATATCTCTTTCACTAATAGTTGAATCATGTTTAGCGGTTCGATCTACTAGAACCTGGTGTGTAGATTCGGGAGCCACTGACCATGTCTGCAATTCATTGCAGAGGTTCCAGGAAACCAGACAGCTTAGTGATGGCGAAATTTATCTACACTTGGGCAACACGAATAAAGTAGCTGCAGTTGCAATAGGAATTTGTTTCTTACATTTTGGGAATGATAGGATTTTAGTTTTGAAAGATTGTCTTTATGTACCTTCCATTAGAAGGAATTTGATTTCAGTTTCTAAGTTGGTTAAGAATGAATATTCAGTTTATTTTAATGACTCTGTTGTTATTAAGAAAAATAAACGTTTTATTTGTTCTGGTACATTGGCGGATGGTCTTTACATTATAAATCCTGAGACTCCCATAGCGCAGCTATATGAACTGAATAACTCGGATAGCTTACCTAAAAAGAGAAAGGAACCTTGCGAGATAAACCAAACATATCTTTGGCATTTACGACTTGGTCATATCAATATAAACAGAATACAAAGGCTGGTTGAGAATGGACCATTAGGTTCATTAAAAGTGGAGGCACTACCAGCACGTGAGTCATGTTTAGAAGGTAAGATGACCAAGAGGCCATTTTTGGCAAAGGGTAATAGGGCCAAAGAACTGTTGGAGCTTATCCATTCAGATGTTTGTGGACCAATGAATGTCCAAGCGAGGGGAGGTTTTGAGTATTTCATTACTTTTATTGATGATTACTCTAGATATGGATATATTTATTTGATGCGGCGTAAGTCTGAGGCCTTTGAGAAATTTAAAATTTTTAAGGCAGAATCAGAGAAGCGTCTAGGAAAATATATCAAGTCATTTCGATCTGATCGAGGTGGCGAGTACCTCTTGGGACATTTCAGGGATTACTTGGAGGAACAAGGGATTCAATCCCAGTTGTCTGCTCCAGGTACGCCACAACAGAATGGTGTGGCAGAGCGAAGGAATAGGACTCTTTTAGAAATGGTGAGATCCATGATAAGTTATTCAGATTTACCCACTTCTTTTTGGGGGCATGCATTAGAGACAGCTGCATATATTCTGAACTTGGTTCCGTCTAAGTCAGTACCAACTACACCCACAGAACTTTGGACTGGGCGCAAGCCTAGTCTACGGCATGTTCGGATTTGGGGTAGTCCAGCACATGTGCTGAAGGGGAACACAAGTAAGTTGGAATCAAGGACAGAAGTATGTGTCTTTGTAGGATACCCGAAAGGAACAAAGGGTGGTTTATTTTATAGTCCGAAGGATCAGAAAGTCATTGTTAGCACCAATGCGAGATTCTTAGAGGAAGACTATATTATGGATCACAAGCCTAAAAGTAAAATTGTTCTGGAAGAAATGTGAGGAAATCAAGTAGTCCAAGGTCATGATATACCAACTCTACAAGAGGAAATACCACAAGAAAATGATATCGACATTCAATTACCTTTTGGTGGTTGGAGAAATGTAGATACTCGTGATACACAACAAAATAGTGTTGACATCCCACCGCAAGAGGGCAGTGGGGGAAATGACAATACTAGTGATCCACAAGATAGTAGTGACATTCCGCCGCAACCGAGCAGTGGGGAAAATGTTACTGCTAGTGAACCACAAGTACAACCTCGTCGTAGTGGGAGGGTTTCTCGTAAACCAGACAGATACATGTACTTGGGAGAGTCTTTTGACAAGGTCCCTGATGAACATGATACGGATCCCAGTAACTATAATGAAGCTGTTGGAAGTACGGATGCGGAAAAGTGGAAAAAGGCTATGATTTCTGAGATGGAGTCTATGTACTCCAATCAGGTCTGGGATCTTGTAGATCCAACAGATGGGGTAAAACCCATCGGGTGTAAGTGGATTTACAAGAAAAAGAGAGGGGTAGACGGGAAGGTTGAAACCTTCAAAGCAAGGCTGGTTGCGAAAGGTTTTACTCAGAAAGAAGGGATCGACTATGAGGAAACTTTTTCGCCAGTAGCCATGATTAAGTCTATCAGGATTCTCTTGTCCATTGCGGCTCATTTCGATTACGAAATTTGGCAAATGGATGTCAAGACAGCTTTCCTTAATGGAAGTCTTGATGAGTGCATTTATATGATGCATCCAGAAGGATTCGTAGCTAAGGGCGAGGAGCACAAGTTGTGCAAGCTTAAGAGGTATATTTATGGACTTAAGCAGGCATCTAGATCATGGAACATCCGTTTTGATCAGGCAATCAAATCTTTTGGTTTTGATCAATGTCCGGATGAGCCGTGTGTGTACAAGAAGTGTAAGGAAAACGTGGTGGTATTCTTGATACTTTACGTTGATGATATATTGATCATTGGAAACAATGTGGGTGTATTATCTAGTGTGCGGGTATGGTTATCAAGTCAATTTGATATGAAAGACTTGGGAGAAGCAGCATACGTTCTAGGGATCAAGCTTATGCGAGATCGGAA
Organism: Linanthus parryae; assembly: GCA_023055425.1. Lineage (NCBI taxonomy): Eukaryota > Viridiplantae > Streptophyta > Magnoliopsida > Ericales > Polemoniaceae > Linanthus > Linanthus parryae. The sequence goes on along the minus strand of JALGPY010000009.1, from coordinate 8,029,286 downwards.
AAATAGGATGTTGGGCTTGTCACAAGCCAATTATATTGATACTGTTCTTGCAAGGTTTAGCATGCAAGATTCCAAGAAAGGGTTGATCCCTTTCAGACATGGAATCAGTCTATCTAAGGATCAGTGTCCTAAGACACCTGATGAGATAGAAAGCATGAAAGCAGTTCCTTATGCTTCTGCAGTAGGAAGCCTCATGTATGCGATGTTATGTACTAGACCTGACATTTGCTTTGCTGTTGGCATGGTTAGTAGATACCAGTCTAACCCTTGCAGAGAACATTGGACTGCAGTCAAACATATATTGAAGTACGACTCGAGACTATATGTTGGTTTACCATGAAAATAGTCTTGTACCCATCGGGTACACAGACTCAGATTTTCAGTCAGATAGGGATTCGAGGAAGTCTACCTCTGGATATGTTTTCACTTTAGGAGGTGGAGCCATTAGTTGGAGGAGCATCAAGCAATCTTGCATTGCTGATTCCACTATGGAAGTTGAATATGTGGCTGCTTCGGAAGCTGCTAAGGAAGCTGTTTGGCTCAGAAACTTTCTAATGGATCTTGGAGTGGTACCGAGTGCACAACCGGCTATGACGCTTTATTGCGATAATAGCGGTGCGGTTGCAAACTCAAGGGAACCAAGAGCTCACAAGAAAGGAAAACACATAGAGCGTAAGTATCATTTGATTAGAGAATTCGTGCACAGAGGTGATGTGGCAGTGATGAAGATTGCATCAGCGGATAACCTGGCAGACCCATTTACGAAGTGTTTGACAGCTAAGGCTTTTGATGGTCACGTAGAGGGATTGGGGTTGAGGTGTGTTGCTGCATGGCTTTGAGTCTTAGTGGGAGATTGTTGGATTGAATACTAAAAGCCATGCTTTTTGTATTGGATTATATGAATTTGATATTTATGAGAATGGTTTTGGGCAATGTTTTTGCATTATATTATTATTGTGGATAGTTGTCTATTGTTCTGCATAGTAGAAGATCTGGTGTGTAGAGTATAGCTTACACACAGAAGATCTTATCTTCGGTTATTGTGGAATGAAAGTTGTGAGTTCACAATCTAGATGGAATTAGACAAACCATCGGAAAGATTGTAGCACATTGTTTTAGTAGGTCTATCTTGGCTACAGGAAACAGTATAGTTCATACTATAGTTTCAACTCAATGTGCTAGTATACTTTGTGTATATTGAACAGGACCAAGTTGAGATAATTGTCTTTGTACTGACATAACAAGACAAACTATGTCTCATGGTTATTATGATTACTTATTCTCTTAATCCTTAGATAGTCAATGTGCACATGTATTTCGTAGTTATTGCTTTGACAAGCCAAATGAGTGAGATTCCTATGGAGTCAATAACCTCGATGAGTTGGGTGATACTATTGAGTCTATGGTGTAAATTGATATATCGAAGGAATCCATGTCCCGGTTATGGGATTGATGATATCCCCTTGATGAAGCTTATAAGTTTTGATTATGTCAAATCCTGCAGGTAGATTACTTGGTAATCTGGACATATCAAATAAGTTAAGTGGTAAGGATCAAGGAATTGGGAAGAGGTCGATTAAATGAATTAGTCAGTAATTAATTTAATCGACGGATATCTGTAATCTTAACATGGGGAGATACTAAGTATTTAATAACAGGAGCTCGAAATATTATTTTTTGAGAATATGGACAGGAGTGCAATATCAGTTATTTAGTGGTACTAACTGTTATAAGCTTTATTCGGGCTAGGTTCGGGTGGAACCAGAAGTCCTAATAAAGTTAGGAGCCTGATTCGTATTTTCTCCTCCAGGTCCCTCCCGTAGCCTATATAAGTGTCCTTAGTCTTCAGAATTCGTATGCTTAATATACACACCGAAATCTAGGGTTTCGAGAGTGAGAGCAATTCGTCTGGAGACCAAGAAGGATTCTGGAAGCAGCAAGCCCACACTTGCATCCAGGAGGAACTTCAGGAATACGGGAGAAGATCCAGAGGATTTCAGACCTACATCAACTAGCATGGACGCAGGTATAAACCCTAATTCCGCCTAGTAGGGATTATAGCGTTCATGTTAAAAATGAAATTTTAATCGGTATAGCAGACATGCAATGTCGAACTGGTCCAGGGATTCGCCTCCCTTCAATCCTATATAGTCAAAATTCATTTACTCTTGCCAATCCCAACAAGAAACTAGTAGGCTATGTTGGGAACTTGGAAAATAATAGAGAAAAGAAAATGAAAAAAAAAAAAAAAGTGAAAAATTCTCTATCACCGTTCTTTTACTTTTCTTTTGTTTGGTAGCAAAATAAAGTTTCCTAGAAAATAAAATGTAGTATATTAATATTAGACCCATACAATTCGCTTTATTATAAAAATTACTACAACATAATGGCTAATAGCAAAATATCCCTCTACTCACTTTAATCTACCCTACTGGCCACTACCACTGCACCATCATCAACACTCCCAACATTTCTCTGCAACATGTCTGCAGATCTGAGTTATCAATCCCAGAACCGCCAACCACCCCCACTTTAGACGACCCCTAATACCACAACCACCGCCATCACTATCACCTATTCAATTGAGAATTAAGTCTCTAGTCCATGTTCTACCTACTCCTGACAACACACCACCGCAAGAGCACCAAGTGACGACCCAAAGTTGCAAACTGACTCATGGACGCCACCGTAACCACCACAACTACTAGAGCAGAACCGTTACCGCCCCATCACCAGAACAATCTCCTGAAACCAATCAAGTCACAACGACCACCAAGAGGTCAACAATCAGAACCATTGAGCAGATTCATGAAATCAAATAGAAAAGAAGAAAGAAACTTTTTTTTTCTGATGTGGAAGGTGATCACCGACGGTGACGATGGTGGATCTCAAGCAGCGCGCGGCGTCGACAGCTGGTCGTCTCCTTCAAGTTCACGAGCGGTGGTAGCCAACTGGTTTACGAGACTCTGAAACTCAATAAGTGCTCAGCAATATGTTGACCGTCTCTGTACTTCAAGTTCACGAGCGATCTCATCAGCAACATTTTGTTCCTAGCAGTCTTCCTCTCATACATGCCCTCCAACTTGATCCATAGCTGGTTGGCATCCGTCTCTTGAGAAACATGGTGGAATAGCGAATGTCAATCCACTGGAGGATATGACCAATCGTCTTCATATTCATCTTGGTCCACACATCATCTTTAACTTCAGCTAGCCCTTTGGCAAGAATTGGTTCCAGCAAATCCTTGCATTAAAGCAAGTGCATCCCAAGCTTCCATATCAAGTAATTGGTAGTTGTCAAATTGATCGTGGAATATCGAATGTCAATTCATTGGCGGATATGACCAATCGTCTTCATATTCATCTTGGTCCACACATCATCTTTAACTTCAGCTAGCTTGACCCCTTTGGCAAGAATTGGTTCCAGCAAATCCTTGCATTAAAGCAAGTGCATCCCAAGCTTCCATATCAAGTAATTGGTAGTTGTCAAATTGATCGTGGAACCCGTTGACTCCCCCATTGAACCTCGACTCTGATGCCACTTTTGTGGGTTGTTTTAAAAAACGGTCAAACACGATGCGGAGCGGTGTTTTGTAACGGAATCGGCAGAGGCAGCCACCACTTTTCCCGTTCCGCGTCGTCTGAATCTAATTCACATCCAAAACGGTCGATTCGCACCGATACGGTGAAAAACGGCCGTTACGCGCCGATTTTTGCCCGTTTAGAAGAAATACTCTTTGGGAAAAAAGAATAGGAGATGAATTCCATACACAATAGCTAATTGAATCATTTTAACTGACCTTTCTGATTTCCCCGAGTGCTATAAGATTGCATCTTGCACCAAAAGAATCAATAGCAACGCAAAATCCCTAATTTTTCATTCTTCATGAAAAGTCCCAATTCCGAACAGGAGATGAAAAGCCCTAATTTTACAACTTCTGAGTCTTGCTCATAGTCGCCTCCTCGTCGTCTTCGCTCGTCGGTCGTCATTTGGTCGCCTCCTCGTCCTGTCGTCGCAGGAAGAAACAGTTATCTCTCCCTCCCTGTCTCTGACTCTCTCTCTCTCTCTAAATGTTAACGTACTATTGAAGGTAACTGTTACTTATAGTAATCTTATCCCAAATAAGATGTTTTTCTTTTAGGTAAAAGATACTTGCACCCCCTCGGGTTGATGCAAAGACACTTACACCACTCCCCTCCCCCATAGTCTAAAATCGTAGTAAATGGCCTATAAATATGATTCATATAGGAATACTAGGTTTTAGTAGTATTTTAATGCACTTTTAACGACTTTTTAAATTCACGTATAGATTCCCGTTTTCCGTTGCAGTCCCTCCTTACGACCCGATTCCGTTACACGCGACCGCGACCGATATGTTGGCCGCTTCTGCTTTTTAAAACCTCGTTTACGGGGCTAAATCCATAGACTAGAATGCGTAAGCTACGCCAACCAAAACAAGTGCGGAAAAGTAGAAGAATGTAGGACACAAGAATTTAACGTGGGAAAAACCCTCCTAACGAGATGGACAAAAACCTAGAAAAATTCTACTATGAGTACACAATCCTCCAAAACAATGTGGGTAAACCAAACTGGAAACTAATAAACAGGTAAAGCAAAACTTTACCAATAGGCGGAAATCAAGCAAACTAATTGCTAAAATGTTACCCAGAATTATCTCCTGAAATCCTCGTCGTCGACGTGAACGATCACGTCACGAATTCCTCTTCTTGTGTTGGTGACTCACAAACACAAGGTAGCTACTTGATCTACAAATACCACCTCTTGTGTCTCTCACTATTGAGAAGCAGAAGCACATGCATTACTCTAGAACTCACCAACATAGTTGTAGGAAATCACTCTTTTTACAATAGGAGTAATCAACATGTGTTTGGTGTCTTAACACCTCTACTAAGAACAAAGCTATGAGTCCTTCATATATAGTGACGTGGTGGCGGTAGAATTGTCTTAGTGTTCTAGTACTTAGGAAACAGTTGACTTGTACTCTACTGCCACCGAAGCAACCATGAGCTCGCCGAATTGACCTTCAGCCTTCATTGCCCTTTGACTACAACACTGAACCGTCCCAAGCAGTTTGGGCCTCTAATTGGTCACTCCATGTTGGGGCTACTAAATTGGGCTTTGAACCCAATAGATTCATGTTATTTTTATTATACTTTTGCTGTATAAATAAGAGTCATAATGATCAACAAAAAGTATCACAGTTTATTTATAGCCCAAATCATATTATGTGTTAGCCTTTCTATATGTTCTTTCCAAAATATACCAACAATTGGTATCAGAGTCTCCATATCTTAAGAAACATGTGAGGTTGATAGAGAACCGCTAGCCTTATACAATCTCCTTTGTCAAAATCATAAAAGCCTACAACAAATTTAAAATGAGCTTGGAAGGTTCATGAAATGCAATAGCACCACCAATGTTCGATGGAATGAATTACCAAATGTGAGATGTCCGGATGGAAGCCTAGCTCGATGCCAACGATCAATAAATAGTTGTAGAGACAGCATACGTAATACCTCCATTGCCATAAGATCCAAAAATGGCCCAAATGAAGAAGAACAAGGAGTTGGCAGATCAGATCAACAAAAAGACACCCTAGATTTGATGCAGTCAAAGTGGTTTGTTTGGAAAGATTTTTCCTACAGCTCCCATGATTTTACTTGATTTGATTTGTATAGTCTTAGCCTTGATTTCAGGAGTAGATTGATTAGCCATTAATTACCTTTATTAAATTTGCCTATAAACACATTGTACTTTATTTTTTCCATAAAAATATACAAAGAATAGTTTTCCATAAGTTTATATGGTATCAGAGCCCTATTCTCTCTTTCTGAGTCTGATCCTTCTCATCAGATTATTTCAAACTCCGGTTAAGCTTTTGTGCTTCCATGGCTGAGTCTTTTAATCTTGGACTACTCAAGGCGACCATGGTGTGTCTGCCAGGTCCCGCCGAAATCAGGCAGGAAGCTCCGCCATTTCTTTTCCTAGAGGAGACCCTGATTTCCTTCATATCACAGCCCAAAAGCTTGATGGCAAGAATTACTTGCAGTGGGCTCTGTCAAAATAGGAATCCGTGGTCGTGGCAAACTGGTGTGGCAAATTGGTGTGTATCACTGGAGAGCGCTCAACCCCCGAGGCTACAGATCCAAGTTACAAAACATGGCTCTTGCATGGCTTAGTAATTCAATGGATCCAAAGATCAGCAAGTGCTATCTTTTCTTCAAACCTCCCAAGGAGGTTTGGGATGCAACTAACACAATGTACTAAGACCTTGGCAATGCTTACTAAATTTTTTAACTCCGTTCGGAACTGAAAGAAATGAAACAAGGCACAAGCACTGTTACTCAGTACTTTTCTGATCTACAGGATCTTTGGCAGGAGATGGACTTGCTCCAGGAAGATAATTCTAGTTGTACTAAGTGCAGTACCAAACAGCAAAGAAAAGTCGAGGATGAACGTGTCTATGATTTTCTTGTTGGACTCAACTCGGATCTAGATGAATTCCGTGGTCGATTAGTTAGCAGCACACCGTTTCTATATTTGGAGGAGGCTTTTGCCAAGGTACTGTTAGAGATATAACCATATTAATAGATTATTGTTAGGAATTGGTCATTAACATTATTATATTTTCTCGTTTAGATTATTCTGTTTCCTAGTTGTTACCTAGTTCAGTTTATTTTCTAATTGACCAAGTATTTGTTCCTATATATAAGCTCTTGTAATAGCTTAGGTTATTACAAGAAAAAAAAATAGCTTAGGTTATTACGAGTCACATGCAAAACAATTATTTCTCTCTGTCTATCATGGTATCAGAGCACCTGCAAAACAATTATTTTCAATAGCTTAGGTGAATGAATGTGGTGTGATGATCACTGCAATCGTCATGGCCACACTCGAGAAATTTGCTGGCAAATTCATGGTAAACCAGCGAATTTGGTCCCTCGTACACAGATTGGAGAAAAGGGAGGGAAGCATATTGAAAGTAAGGCCTATTACTCTAGTGCTGACAAAATTGATAGTGTTGTCCCTATTGAAAATCCACCAAAATTCAGCAAAGACCAGGTGGAACACATATCCCATATTCTCAATCAGTCTCCCCCACTGATCTCGTCTTCTCCAACCACTAATTTAGGTTCTTGTTCCATTGCTCAATCGGGTAACATTAATCATGGATTTTTATTCGGGTGCTTCTGATAATATGACAGTTACAGGTTGTCGTATCTATTTCATTCATATACTCCATGTATTAATGGAGCTACCGTTAAAATTGCAGATGGATCTTTGTAGTATGTTGCAAGAATAGGAAATATTAAATTATCTCATAATCTTGTCTTTAAATCTGCCTTACACGTTCCATCACTCAAATGCAATTTAATTTCGGTTGGCAAAGTTACTCTTGACAATCAGTGTGTTGCTCACTTTTCCCCTTCCTCGTGTCTCTTTCAGGAACTACCATCGGGAAGGACGATTGGCAGTGCTAGAGTTTATAAAAGAGCACATACTTTATTTCTTAGAAGAAAAAAATAAATAGAGCACAGAAACTCTTGTTCTAAATGTCGCCTCTGTCTCTATTTCCAGTTATAGTGAAGTAATGTTATGGCATTATAGACTTGGTCATCGCAGCTTCACCTATTTATAACACTTGTTGCCTTCTTTATTTGACAGTAAATATCTGAATTCCTTCCACTGTGAAATATGCCATTTGGCTAAACATGCTCGCAGTTCTTTCACTCCCAAACCCTACCTACCTTCTGCTCCTTTCTCCTTAATTCATAGTGAATTTTGGGGGCCATCGAAAAATACAGCTTCCAGCGGCAAGCGATGGTTTATTACATTCATTGATGATCATACACGAGTCACTTGGGCGTATCTTCTTCGAGAGAAATCAAAAACTTGTCAAGTGTTCTAGATTTTAGCAAAGATGATTCAAACCCAACTCCAAGCCAATCTCTGTGTGCTTAGGACAAATAATGGCAAAGAATATTTTCACTCAACCTTGGGTGATTATCAGTTGCAGAATGGTATTATTCATCACAGTTCGTGTGTTGCTACTCCCTAACAGAATGGAGTATTGGAAAGGAAAAACCGCCATTTGTTAGAGGTCGCACGAGCTCTTATTTTTACAATGAATGTTCCAAAATATATTTGGGGGCCTCATATATCCTCTGCCCAACTGAACCCTTAACTTCAATTCTTCTTTCTATATCCTTACTCAAACATATCCTCACATTTCCAAAAGAGATCTTCCCCTAAAAACCTTTGGTTGTATTGCATTTGTTCATATCCATGCTCACAATCGCAGTAAACTTGATCCTCGAGCACTCAAAACTATCTTCCTCGGCTATTCTCCTACTCAAAAGGGTTATCGTTGCTACTTTATAGAAGAGTGTATGTCTCTTGTGATGTCACATTTTTCAAGATAAACCATACTTCACACCAACTTTGCTTAGAGGGAGAATAGTGAAGGAGAAGAACATTGTCACTGGGACATAGTTGATGTGCCATTACTACCGATCAGGCATCCCTTGTCTCATGTTCTTAATACTCCAGTTCCTGCCCTAAAAAAAAGATCCAATTTTTAACTGCCTAGAGGTCCTAATACTCCAGTTCCTGTCCCACAAGGAAAAAAGATCCAAACTTTCCAGATACAATCCAGAACAATGTTTCACCAACTATGCAACATGATAATATACCATTGCTGGAAAATGAAACAATTATGCCTAACCAACAAGAGTTTCAGGTCTATTCGCGAAGACGGGTCCAAGAAAGAAATAAAGGAGTTATGAATCCTATTCACTGCCAAGAGGCCGAGCCGGCGGTAGAACCTTGCCCTATCCAAGATACAGTAATCCAAGTCCATTTCATGATCTTGATGAACCAATTGCTACTAGAAAGGGTATTAGGTATTGTACTTAACATCACCTTTCCAAGTTTATTTCTTATTCTCATTTATCATCATCATTTCGCGCATTTACTTCTAGCATATCTAATACTGCTATTCCTAGGTCAATTGAGGAGGCCTCAAGTGTTCCAGAATGGAAAGCAGTTGTACTAGAGGAATACCTAAGAACAAGAGTGTTGTTGGATGCAAATGGGTATTCACTGTTTTACATAGGGCAGATGGCTCTATTGAACGATACAAGGTTGGTAGCCAAAGGTTTTACACAAACCTATGGGATTGACTATACAGAAACAGTTTCCTCTGTAGCCAAGATTAATACTGTCCGGATTCTACTTTCTACCCAAGAGGAAAGCAGTTGTAATAGAGGAAATGCAAGCTCTTCAACAGAATAACACTTGGAGTTTGGTGGATCTACCTAAGAACAAGAGTGTTGTTGGATGCAAATGGGTATTCACTGTTTTACATAGGGCAGATGGCTCTATTGAACGATACAAGGCTCGGTTGGTAGCCAAAGGTTTTACACAAACCTATGGGATTGACTATACAGAAACAATTTCCCCCGTAGCCAAGATTAATACTGTCCGGGTTCTACTTTCTTTAGCAGTTAACTGTGACTGGCCATTGCATCAACTTGATGTGAAGAATGCATTTCTAAATGGTGAAACTGAGTAAGAAGTATACATGAATCAGTCATCTGGTTTTGATGAAAAGATAGGGAATCATGTATTTAGTAAGCTTTAAAAGTCATTATATGGTTTGAAGCACTCTCCTCGTGCATGGTTAGATAGGGAATCATGAATCAGTCACCGCAGCGTGAAGATTTTTACTGATGCTGATTGGGCTTGTTCACTGTATGACTGAAAGTCCACATCCGGGTAATGGACATTCTTGTGGGGAAATTTTGTCACTTGGCGCAGCAAGAAACAATCCATAGTTGCAAGAAGTAGTACACAAGTTGAATAAAGAGCTATGGCTCATGGATAAGAAGGGTTATGGAGGACTTGAAGATGGACTGATGCATCTTTACTGTGATAACAAGTCAACCATCAACATTGCCTATAATCCTATTCATCACGATAGGACAAACATGTGGAGGTAGATCGAAACTTCTTTAAAGAGGAACTTGAAGGAGGAATTATCAGCATCAAGTACATTTCTACTACTGAGCAATGGGCAGATATTCTTACCAAAGGCCTCACTAAAAACGTATTTGATTATCTCATAAACAAGCTTGGACTCATCAACATCTATAGTCAAGCTTGAGGGGGAATGTTGGCAGATCAAACCAACATAAAAGAAGCCCAAAATTGATGCAGTCAAAGTGGTTTGTTTGGAAAGATTTTTCCTACAGCTCCCATGATTTGATTTGATTTGTATAGACTTAGCCTTGATTTTGGGAGTAGACTGATTAGCCTTTAATAACCTTTATTACATTTGCCTATAAATACCTTGTACCTTAATCAGTTGTTAAAATATACAGATAATAGTATTTTTATAAGTTTATACAAGGAGTGGAGACAAAGAAAATGAAAGGCGAAAGCTAGATTGTTTGCAGCCATTTCACCTTCAATTTTCACAAGAATATTGATTCTAAAGACTGCAAACGAAATTTGAGAATTCCCGAAGGAGTATGAAAGAAATGAACGGGTTGCATGCAAGTTATGAACCTGATCAAAGAATTCGAGATGCAAAGAATGAAGGAGTTTGACACAATCAAAGGGTATTCTGAAAAACTTCTTGACATTGTAAATAAAGTGGCTTCTTGGGTCTGAAATTTCTGATTCTAGAATTGTTAAAAAAATCTTTGACTGTTCCTCGAAGCATTTGTGGTTATAATATCAGCACTAGAAGACTTAACAGATGTGTCGAGTACTATCATGACAGAGTTGTTGAATGCACTACAGGCTCAAGAACAGAGAAGACTCGTGAGAAAAAAAGGCACGGTGGAAAGGGCTTTTCGAGCAATGTTAATTGATTATAATCACAAGGCTTGTCCATATTGTAAGAAGACAAATCATCCAATACAAGTGTTGGTGAAGATCAGATGTCAAATGCAATCGATGTGGAGAAATTGGTCAGATCGAGAAAGTTTGCAAAAATCAATTTGATGTCAAATCTGCCAACAAAAAGAGGACTTACTTTAACTCCACTCAAAGCCAACCCTATAACCATACCCATGACCCATAACTATACCCATGCCAATGACAACCATGCCTAACCATAAACAATGTCAACCCTTATGTCTAGTATTTATTTTCGGAATAAAGTTTTGCAGCTGCAGAGACATGGAGATTTATTGATTATTGTCCCTGGAGCTGCTAAATAAAACACATGCTATTCTGAAGGTCTGGCCTATTCTTTTGCTGATTTTTAGGGATTTTTTGTTGCTTAAGAGCAGCAGATTTTTCTGCACTTTTTATGCTTTTTTGTTATGTTTTTGCTGCTTAAATAAGAGCCTCGATGATCGATAAAAATTATCACAGTTTATAGCCCAAATCATATTATGTGGAAGCCTTCCTATAGGGTAAAAGACAAAAACCACCACTTGAGTATGGGTTATATACAAATACACCCCTCGTGTTTGGGGATATACAAATACCCCCCTGTCAGAGACAAAAAGCCCCCTCTCAGTGGACGGACGTTGGACAACTACTACCCTTCTGTTAATATAAGTTAGTAGGGGGGTGCAATATGACTTTTTAATGACTATTTGGCCCTTATTTGTGTTTTTGTGTTTATTTTGTTGATGTTCTTGGGGTTCTTAACCACCATTCTTGGTGTTCTTGACCACCACCCCCAAATATCCACCAGCACCACCAAATCCCCACCAGCAACACCACCTAATAGAAATTCTCCGACGAGAGCATGACCCAGATGCTGCCACATACAGCTTGAAGAACTCACAGCCCAACAAAGGCTTGCTTGGAGAACCCTGTCCAAGACCGAGGGCACACACCACAAACAACATAGCATTACAGTACAAAAACCGAAACCCACAACGAAAAATCAAGAGTCATCGAGCATCAAAAAAAGAACAGAAAAGAGGGTATTCAAAAAAAACCAAATTGAGCTCTAAAGTACTTTTGTGGCTTACACAAATTGAGCATCAGCCTCCTACCATGAATGTGAGATCTCAAAATTGCAAAAAAAAAAGGGAAACTTTAGTGAAATGGGTTGGGTATAAGAAACTCACATGAAGCAAGAATTGAGACCGAGGGGGAGAGGTCGCAGTCGGTAAGCAGAGACTAGATCTGAGAGTTATAGTGCTTTACAACGACCGCTAAGAGGAGGAGAATCGAATGTCCAATCTACAGTCACAGACCACCACCGTGAAAGTTGGCAACTCAGGGGACCTGAGTGGCCGTGAATCGATGATTTTTACTGCAATCTCTTCCGGCCATGGCTTCACACACGCGCACACACAGAGAGAGAGAGCGGGGGGGGGGGGGGGGGGGGGGGGGGGGAATTAAATTCGCAGAATCTGATTCTCTCAGTCACTCTCCTCTTGCAAGATTTGTGAAATCTCTTCCTATGATTAGTGGTCCTCTGTTCTGCGTTCTGCTCTCTGGTACAATCCCTTCTTTTTTCAACAATCCTCATCCTCGTTCAACTCAGGCGCAAGCGGTGTTGGACAGTTGGGACTTTCCTTACTCGAACCCTGAGTACTAACGATCTGGTGCTAACAGTCTCCGACGATCTGATGCTAACACGGCGCCTGGGCTTAGGGATCTGAGAGGTCGATTTTGGAATGTAGCGGCGAGATTGATTTCATCGGGGAAGGGAGAAGACGATGATGGAGGAAGTAGGCAGCGTCTGTGTTCACTTGCAGCAGTCGGTGATGTCGGTGGCGGCGGCTCCTCTTCCTCCATCTTCTTCTTCTTGGGACGGTGACGTTGGATTCTCTCAGTGGTGGTGGAGGGCAGAGAGACAGAGGGTTGGAGGTGGTGATGGAGATGGTGTCGATGGAAGCAAGGAGGAAGAGAATGTATGTTGAAGAGAGAGAGAGGAAGAGACAAAGTTGGTGGCTAGGGTTAGGAAATGGGGAGGAGAAGGAAGGAAATGGCTTTATAGTGGGGTAATTTCTTTAAATTCCAGGGGTATTTTTGAATTTTCCCCCCTCCGTAAGTGCACCGTTATCTTTTTAACTCTCACAGGGGGGTATTTGTATATCCCCAAACACGAGAGGTGTATTTGTATATAACTGATACTCAAGGGGTGGTTTTTGTCTTTTACCCCTTTCTATATGTTCTTTCCAATTAATACCAACAGACAACCTTTAATTTTTTTTGAATCCTTTTGATGATTGAGATTAAACATATGTTTCACATAATCTTAGTGATTCATCAGAAGTTACCTGATCATACAATTGAATTTCATACAGAGATTACTTGTCGCTCGGTGTTGAGTAATAAATATCCATTGTTAGCCCAGGAACTTATGCTCATATCACCAGGAAAGATCAAGATATTCGAAGCACTACATGAACATATGCAATATCACATGAATTGCACAATATTTTGAAACAAAAACTAGGAACATTTTGAGGGGGACAAATATGTATTTCAATTTTCGGTATTGCCATTTGAAAATTGAAACACATCAAAATCTGCATTGTGTAGATTTTTTTGTAAATGCTTCTTTTCTACCTACGTTATTGATATACTATGATAAATCGTGATTTCTTATAATATGGGTTCAGCATATGCTGCCAATTTATAGAAAACTTGTATATTTCAGAATTGGCATTTGTTTTCACATAGTTTGCATGAGAGTCTCTTTTAAGTTTTAACAATACACAGACATTGTTTACTAAATTATAGTAACCATTAGCTAGTCCAAAATCCCATATCTTTATGCTACTTCTGAGATGCCTACGCTGTAGAGGGTATAAAAGCAGTGAGGGTAGAAATGTGATATTTAAGATGTCAAGGAACAAATTATAGACATGGGACTTCATAATCAACTCAGCTGAAGAACATTTGTCCCAAGTCCACGGGTCAGATGCATGCATCCATGTGACCAGGGGAACCTATCCAGGACTAGTACAACCTTGTTGAATTCAGGGTAGGCATGCTCAATGCTATTTGATAGGAAAATTTAAATACTCTGCCAAAGCAAGGAGTTGTTAAAAGAAAACCGCTCACTTCCCAACCTAATACTGAGCTTAGGACTCAGGATGTTTGTCCAGATTTACCTCCATGCATGGTGGATGAAATTAGCGACTCCTGATGTGAGTTGGCACGTATAGCACATAACCATGTTCTTTCCCCTTCATACTCTTGCTCTGATGCAATTGGAACATGCCAATGGCCTTTCTCGGACTCCTGTTAAGTGAACACAGATAACTAAATAGGCATACATACATCTCTTTTTCTCTGCTTTCAGAACAGAGAACAGAAAACGCGACCAATCCATCAAATCCACGCTCTTACTACATGAAAAAAATCAGATGAACATGATCCTAGGATATGGACCTGGATTATGACAGAACAAGGCGGAGGCATGTGGAACACTGGACCACCATCCGAAAAGCTGAAACGCACCTTCAAGCATGCAAAACGATACCTTAGTCAACATGTAAGCTAGAAAAGCATAAAACGGATCCATATCTGGCAGTATATTCCTATCTGACAACATTATATTAACCTCAGTTTTTTATATAACAACAAACTAAAAAAATAAATGATATAACCAAAATTGTGGTGACTGCCAACCTTACAGCAGGTGTTGTGTATTAAAAGCCATAAAAGTATTTTCTCAGAAAAAAAATGCCATAAAAGTATAAACAGATCACGTACGATTAGTTTGATGATTTATTAAACAGTTTACTTACTTGATGCCTTTCTTTCCATTTGGGAAAGAAATCATTACCCAGAAGTTGGAACAGATGATCTCTCATCTCATCATTTGTTACCAGTAAGCACTTGAACTTTATAGCTGCATACAACCAGTACCTGAAGCAAATGTTATTAATCATGGAAATTCGACGCAGACAAATCATGAAGAAGATGTTTCTAGTTCTAAAAACAGATGAAAATCAAATACCAAATTGGACCAAAAATACATAAGCTTCTGAAAACTAGTTTTTTTATTATAAAATAGAAGTGATATCTCACCAATCATCATTTGATCCAGTAGGTGTTGCATAGAGGGCATCAAAATTTTTCCATCTTTCAACGTGTGCCTTATTTACTGGTTTATTCATTTGTTCACCAACAATACGCCTATTATGCAACACTATCAGGGGCCATCTCTTCGAAGGAAGCAGTTGACGAATTCCATTAGCAACAGCATTTACCTGTCAGATTGTAAGAAAAGAGGTAATCATAAATGACAAAGTAATGACGTAATTTGTATCTTTATCCATATAACCAATCCGTTTACTTGCCTTCGATGGTTTAAAACTTCTCTGTGTGAGAAGGCCAACATTTGCCCCGTCTACTACTGCTTCAAATGGTCCATAGTAGTCAAGCCATTTCTACAAACAAAAACTTGTCCTGTTAATTTCATAACAAACTCATAACAACGTGAAATATAAATGTATAAGAAGTATATGAGTATGAGAGGAGACTTATTCTACTTGAAATTTCTGGAAGCTCGAATTTTTTTCTCTCTTTGTGGCTATGGATGCTACTGATTCAGCAAACTTTTCAGTTTCTATAGGATCAAGATCAATAGTTGCCAATTTTTCACCACAAGCCTTGCAAAAGCCATCCTTTCCAATACATGTTCGTGAAACTATCCATTTCCCTTTACCCAACCAACCTTGCCCATGCCAGCCTCCACCCCCATTCTCAATTGCTTCCCTTATTGACTTCTTGTCCAATTTTCGGCGTCCTACTTTTGAAGCTACCTTGCTGTTGAACCATTTCTCTATCAAGCATGTAGTAGAGGGTGATACCTTCCTCACACTCATTCTAAGTTTATGCAACAAGTAATAAACCTTCTCACTTCTTCCCGCTTCTATACTAAGTCTTAGTAGAGCCTCCAACTCAGGTTCTTCTGGATAGACGCCATGCTCTCGCATGTGCTCCTCAACTGTGAATGCTTTGTCAATGTCTCCGATATTGCAGAAAGCAGATAGAGCAGGACCGTATGACCTTAATCTAGGGTTTATTCCTAATGACTTCATTTGCTTTACTGTGTCAAATGCCATATCACCATCACCCATTGCTAGCGCCATTCTAGCAACAGAAGTCAAGATTGCTTCGTTCATCGGGACCCTCTCCAAGCATATTCTTTCATAAATTTCAAACCCTTTCTGGAGTGCATACTTCTTGAGTTCTTCACTCACCCGAATTTCCATATTCTCTTGATCGTTAATATCTTTGCCTCTTGCAGAATCATTTCCACTACCATCCATAGCTTTGGGATTCGTCTTGGGAAGTCCATTGGAGACCTGTGCCTGCTTATTCCCGTTGAGACTACTACTGAAGTCATCGTTCCCAACATCATCATCATCTTCATCATCGGTTCCGACATCATCATGATTATCATTTGTTGAATTCATTGTACTCAAACTTCTAGCCCCACTTCCGCTCTTCGCAGGACGAACAACACCAGTAGCTGCAGATGAACACAGATACAAGAGTATAGAATATTGGTACTGTCCTATTTTGATACCTTCTCTCTGAGCTGAGTCATACAGTTCGAGTGCACCCATCACATCTCCTTTCTTGGAGCACATATCTAATCTAACCCTCAAACTACCCCTGTCGGGATCAACATTACCCTTCTTTTCCTTAGGCCTTTTCCTTGTCCTCTTCACTTCCAGATTCTTTTGAACACCCTTGTTGGCCATTCTATTGCTGCCTTCTTTAACTAGTATCGTACCAATGGTTTCTTTCAATTTATCCACTATACTCTCATCTTTAGACCTAGCAGAAGGGAACCCAGAACCCATTTCTCTCCTATTTCCAGAACTTATACTCTCACTACTACTTTCTTCCACTACTGAACCAACACTCTTTTTCACAAATTTCCTGTCGACCCTCTTATGTTTGTTATTATCCCTAAAAGAAGAGAACTCGGATGAATTTCGCCTCTCATTTCTAGAATTGGTTCTGCTTGTTGGCGTTTCTCGGCCGCTGGTAGATAAGTTGGTGTTAGAGTGAGTATTGTGAGCTTCGCTTAGAACTCGTAAGGGTGAGAAAATTGTATGGAGGTTGCGTTTGGGGGATGGAAAAGCCAGTGAGTGAGACGGTGGTGAGAGGAATTTGAAGAAGGAATTGAGAGTCGATGAGCACTTACAGAGAGTTGTCGACGTTGTTGAACGGAGGTGCCACTGCTGCGAAGGGTTGAAAGCAAAGAAGGCCATGGGTGGCCGTTAGAGGACCTCTCTATCTCTTTCGGACTGGCAGAAAATATAGGACGAATTCCGTTTTTTTATTTTATTTTTTTATGAAAGTTGTCATAATACATTTGGTGTACCCATAGCAGAACAAATTCTAAGCGGTTGTTTGCAAAAAAAAAAAAAATCTAAGCGGTTACAATTACGTAAGACTGCAACTCGGTCGGGTTGAACCCGGGCAATCTGATCCCGGACCGGGTTGAAATCGGGCTTGGACAAGATATATGCTAATTCGGACGGGCTTGGGCTGAGAAATTCAGCCCGAATTGATTTCGGGCTCGGTCCTAGTAGTTATTGATGTTTTTCGGGCCAGACCCGAATTATATATATAGAGAGGGCTGCAATTGTAATACCTCGTATTTAATTAAGGGGTTATTTGATCATTTCGGAAAAATATTAGAAAATTTTGAGTGGTGTATTTGAAATTTTTTGAAAAATTTTATTATTTATGAAATTAACTTATATGTGTTAGCTATTAACTGGAATATATATATATATTCACCCCTCAACTTTTAGTTTTCACAAAGAAACCTCTCATTTATCAATATTTCATTTTTTATCCCAACTAGCAATACAACTCTTGTTATTTGCATCATATTCCTCTACCCCCTATCTTTGGTCAACTCTAATAAAATAAAATTGTCTATCTCTATCACTCCCATCTCCATTATTTTTTCTCTTCATGACTACTCCTTTAAAATAAATCACTTCATATGTAAATACTACACCTTATGCATACATACCCCCATCAAGTTCATCACCATCACTCTTTTCTCACCTCCACTAACTCTCACATCCTATTCATCATCATCATCTTCTTCCTCTTCACTCGATTTCTCCATTGAAGAACACTTAATAGCTCTCTTCTCTCTCTCAAAATTCTCTTCCCGTTTTTGGGAGTTAGACCTCACAAAAACACCATGAAAACTTCATTTCCTAGCATCCAAAGCATGAAAAACTTGATTCCAAGCTTTGTACAACTATGGAGGGGAGTCATTTCACCATTCTACTCATGAATTGAAGACCCATTTCACTCTTTTCCTCACCATCATCTTGAATCTTGGGGTAACATTTCTTCTAGTCTTCAATTCATTCATGCATGTCCATCTTTTGCTTTGATTGATGAAATTTCATCTTAGTTATCTTCATATCCATGTTTCATTATTCATTTCCTTGGTTAGATCATGTGATTGACTCTAAAATTTTGACTATTTCATGAAACTCACACTAAAACCCATATGCACTTTGTGATTTTCATGGTAGTTGCACTTGCACGTCAAGAAAATTTTGATCATTTGTGTCAAGAGCATGTAAAAGTCTTACTTAATGCCTAAAATGATGTAATTTGGGTGAAAATAAAGTCTCCATAAGTTTCATGTGTCATATAATTGATTTGATCATGTTTTGAGTGCACTAGGTGAAAATTGCACATTTTTACAATCTGACCAGTTTTTAAAAAACGTATATTATCTCAAAACAATTTCTCTGTGGAATTTTTATCTCTTACATATTTTGAAACTAGACTCAAAGGGGGTCATTTTGAAAAAAACAATCAACTTCATAGCCTTTTTGGTTTTGGAGATAAGCTCATTCTAAGTTGTATATTTTCTCAAAGTCCGTTTCTGGACCACTCTTGCCATTTTTGTTAAAAACTCTATTTTCATAAACCTATGGCATCTCATCTTTATTGTGATTAAATTAGACACATAGGGTATTCATTGTGGAGAATATGGACATTTTTCCAATTCTCCAAGTAGTATTAATTGTTCTTCAAAGTTGGAACTTTCTCCCAAACTTGTCTCTGCATAGAAGTGTTTGTTATTTTTGTAACTTGAGATTTATAATAGCTATGCATGATTTTCTTTGGGTTTCTGATAGTAGAAACATGTAGGTTGATCCTAAATTAATTTCATAATTTTAAGAGATGTTTTCATATGGTAATATGGCTCTAAAGTCAGAGCTACAATTTAGTCCAGAATTGTAGTTTCACCGTTTTTAGAAAACTTGAATTTTTGAAATTCTAAGTGTATTGTTTGATTTATTTTGATAATTGAACATCATTTTATTTGCATTGGTGACATATAGGACTATGTGGCATGTAGGTTTGCATTTGTACTATGCATGTGTAAAATGGTTGTAACGAGTACGTTATACGTGTGATTGTAGTCATCGACCTCGTAGGAGAGAGCGATTGTCGTTGGATTGCTAGGATTAATTTCTTACTTTTGGTTGTGCTTCATGTCAGTAAGTACATATGCGTGACTTTTACTTATCAAAATGTGAGTGTTTCGAATGAATATTTGTTGATTGAAAAAGTATGCAAAGCATGATTTAATACTCGAAATTGTTTTGATATAAATTGAATCCTCTTTTTATGTATTGGAACTTTACTTGCGATAAGTTGATAATCTGATTTTGTCTATTGTAAAGAGAATAAATGAAATACATATGTGCGAAACTTTAATTGTCACATTGTGCCCATGTGTGTGACGTTTTAAATGAATATTGTCTTATATGGAAGTGTATGAAAAGCATAATTTATACTGAAAAATTCCGATTAATTATTTATACTGAGAACTCTTGGAATGACTTGCGAAGATTTGTATGCCAACTTTGGTTATGAAAAATAAAGGTAATAAGATACATCTAATAGATTTAGGACGATGTACAGAGTTGTGTTATTAATGGGAGGCGTCAATCGATCCTCCATTTTCTTATGGCTAAGACCATTGAAGCAATGCTTCTTATTATTGGATAGAACTTAATTGTTCACAAATCCACCCCCGATGAGCCAAAATGTACCAAGGTATTGCGGCCAAGGGTTTGTTAGAGCTATAGTGCTACTTATACTTGTAAGGGTCACTACGGTATAGGGGTGTCGACACTTAAGGCCTTTTAGCTAATGTTGTGAGCGGGGTTGACGAATGGGCTCCCTTAACGCTTGGGTGAAATAGGGTTTGATAGACCCTAGAATGAACCCTTTGTGATTACTTCGTGATCCCTCTGTCTACATCGATCCTGCTGGTGGCTCTGGACATGCCTCAGCTAAACTTAACGGTTAAATTGGAATTGAAAGAAAGTTTGATTACTCTATTGATGTTGTTTGTGGCTCTTGATTGCATAATCTAATGAAATGAATTGAAAATAATATGCTACTCGTGAATTAATATTTGTATCAGTTCAAATGGAATTGTTTACTGTTGACACTTTACTTGGCTAAGAATATCTTGAAAACTCGTGATTTATAAATGCTTTAAAGTTGAGAGTTCACGCTATGCGATTAATTATAATTGTTCCAAATTGTTCCCAACTCTATTACTTATGATTCTTTCAAATCTCTTGATTTATTTCAACTCATAACTATGTGCTACTCGTTGATTTACATGTCATAGTGTGTATTTACTCAGTTTTTACTGATCATTTTCTTCAAAACTGCGTCGACTTTTGCCATTTTAAAACCGCATGTGGTCAATCAAGGTGGGGTTATGGAAACGCGGATCGAGACGAAGACGTTTAGATCACTTAGTAGATCACATAGCTTATTTCACACATTGCTTTTGTAAACTTATCGTCAAATATTTTTGTATTAAATAAATTGTAATATTTGAAAATATAGTTCTACTTTTAGTTATCGATTGTTGCATTAGCCCCGAACTGAGATCCCGGGTTGTTTCAGCTATGCTTCACCCTTTTTTCTTCACCCACCAAGTTCACCTCCTACGTGTCAAGATATGATTATTGTAACTATTTATTTTGAGATATTTTTATAATTAGATCACCAATCAAATATATCTACATAAGGGGTGAACTTAAAGGGTAAAGAAAAAAGGGTGACATTTAGCATTTCCCATATAAAGTAAACATATAATTTTTCCGTATGTAATTATATGGTATATATCATATAGTATACACTATACATACGCGTTGTTAGAGATTCTTCCCCAAATTACAGCCAGAACTCTTGATCTCTCTCAGTCAAACTATAAATCCGAGATGAATTCTACTCCATCAAATATGTTAATGGATCAAGATACTATCAATTATGGATCAGAAGAGCAGGAATTTATCCGTGTTTGTTGAATTCTTTATATATTGTCTCTCACGAATTCACAATCTCATTGATTCCAACCTTAGAAAGTTACAGAAACACTCCAGCCATATCCACGACAGTTCTTCCGATCGGACTTGATTCAGAGTGGTCATGCTTCTGCTGAGGAAGGAACCGTTGAAGCACGATCAGACTTTGGAGTGTTCGTTTCTCTGTGGTCGTGCTTCTGATCAGACTTGAGTGACGGATCAGGAAGATCCAGTGGCATGCATGTTTCTCCTTTGCTTTTTCTAACAATCCTTTTTATGATGTTTCTAGATTACACTCAATGATCCTTCAACTTTGATTTTACTTCCATGTTTTTCTTATCTCTTTCATCAATAACGCTGGGCATCTATTACCTACTCAGACAATATTGAGGTGAAAATGGAGAATAATCTCCCTCTATCTTGTGATTTAGGAGTTATAAATCTGAGTTACTAAGATCCTTCATCTTCTTCTGCAGATTTGTGTCTCTTATCTGGTGCTCAACTACTCAGTACTCATCCAACAGTTAATTGTTTCTCTACCACTGGTGATTTGATTCTTATTATTCCAGTAGTACCAGGTTCTTATTATATCAGTAACAATTTGTTGTTTCTTGTTCATATGCAAGTTCATAGATCTCCTCATTTAACTATGAAAGCTTTTAGAAGTTGAAGCCTGAAGTGGACAAGATGATAGACAGTTATACGCCTGCTGCTTCTGCTTTGTTTAATTTAGCTTGTTGTGTATAGTTGTTGTAGACTTGTAGTTGATGTCTGCAAAAGACTTGGTAGCTAAAGCTTCTGTCCTGGGCATTTTTTTATTTTATTTCATTTACTTCAAATTCATGACAATGTGTCATCTAATGCGAAATTTTTGGAATAATGTAATTATTAAGAAATCTAAAATACATCTGTGGGAGACGAGATCAGTTCCGTTATGGCGATGAAATAAAATTTTACATTTATTAAACTTTAGTCAAATGTTTGAGATGAACTCGGGCTGGGCTGGGCAAAGCCCGAATTCCTTAAAAATAGTTCGGTCTGGGTTTGATCGGGCTGTGACTATTAGATACTCGGGCCTGGACGGGTTCGGACAGTCGAAAAGTAAATCGGGCTTGAACTCATACAAGGGTTCTAGCCCGTCCTGACCGACCGAGTTGCAGTCCTACAATTACGTGGTATCCATTTAATGAGATACCTCGTGATTGGTGAGTAATGTCTCGGGATAAAACCATATCTTAATTTCCCAAAGACCAACGAATGCTTTTTTCCTCCATCGCCAGACCTTTGAGAGCTCGATTCACACTCAAGACCAGATTTTTGGAATAAGATTCTGCTATGAAGTTGCAACATCCGTATTTGTGAACCAGCTTCAACCCAAGACTCATGTAATCATGTAATTCTGCCTCCAACAGAGTAGAATATGTATGGTAGGCAGTAAAATGCCATTAAAAGCTTTCAACCAATATCGCAATGAATCATATGACTCAATACAAGACATATGAGCAGACATCTCGAGCCTCAAACAATATTGAAGTAACAAGACTCTAGGTAATGCATAAGAAAGTAGTTAGTCAAACTGTAATACCCCGTATTTTTATTGGGGGTTATTTTGTAATTTTGAAAAAATAAATACTTGAGAATTTCGATAAATTTATATTTCAAACTCGTTCTTGAATCCTTCTCGATTTCAAAGTATAAGGGTGTCATTTGACATTTACGATAATCTAGAATTTTATTTTGAGTTATTTTGTAATTTCAGAAAGTTGTGTAATACTATATGAACATTATTGCGTATATTTGGGACTTCTTTGTAGTTATTTAAAATGATGGATCTTGACATTTATATATGTAATATATTACTTTGAATTGCTTGATCAATTTTCTAGTTCATATAAACTAGATTTTATGTGTTATATATTAATTGAAAGTTTATATTTTCACCCCTCAACTTTTAGCTTTCACATTTCTACCCCAACTATTAATTCATCTATTAATTATATATACTCAAGCCCCACTCAATTATTTTTGGTCAACTCTACTAAATATGGAGATTTTCTTTTTACAAGCATATTTCAATTTTCTCTACTACTACATCAAGCACATCACCCCCATCTCCATCAACTCCATCAACTTTCACTACTACCTACCCACATGTATGTACATTATCATGTGGATTCTTCACCACCAACCTCCACCATCATCTTCATTGCTTCCATTCTCATTCCTTTTCATTTTTTCTCTTCAAGACCACTCAAATACTCTCCCAACTCTCTCCAAAAACTCCGTTCCCGGTTTTGGAGGAACACCTTCACAAAACACCATCAAATCTTCATTTTCAAGCCTCCAAAACATGAAAAACTTTAGTCCAAGCATAGTATGATCATGGAGGGGAGTTATTTCATCATTCTTCTCAAGGATTGAAGGTCAATTTCACTCTTGTCCTTCATCATTTCTTGAATCTTTGGGTAAACTTTCTTCTAGTCTTTAATTCATTCATGCATGTCCATCTTTTGCTTTGATTGATGAAATTTCATCTTAGTTTTCTTCATCTCCATGCTTAATTCTTAATTTAAATGGTTAGATCATGTGATTGATTCCAAAATTTTGACTATTTCATGAAACTCACACTAAAACCCATATGCACTTTGTAAAATTCTTGTTAGTTGCACTTGCATGTCAAGAAAATTTTGATCATTTGTTTCAAGAGCATGTAAAAGTCTTAATTAATGCCTAAAATGATGTATTTTGGGTGAAAATCAAGACTCCCTAAGTTGCATGTATCATTTGAACCAAACTTGTTGATTTTTGAAAAAAAATGTATATTTTTACAATCTGACCAGTTTGTGAAAAACGTACATTATCTATAAATTTTATCTCTGTGGACTTTTTAAATCTTACATATTCTGAAACTACACTCAAAGAGGATCATTTAGAAAAAAAAAATCAACTTCATAGCCTTTTTGGTTTGGGAGATAAGCTCATTCTAAGTTGTATGTTTTCTGAAAATCCATTTCTGGACCACTCTTGCCATTTTTGTTAAAAACTCCATTTTCAGAAATCTATGGAATCTCATATTTTTTGTGATTAAACTAGACACATATGGGATTCATTCTGGAGAATATGGACATTTGTCCTATTCTCCAAGTAGTAGTAATTGTTCTTCAAAGTTGAAACTTTCTTCCAAACTTGTCTCTGCATAGCAGTGTTTGTTATTTTTGTAACTTGAATTTTAAAATAGCTATGCATGATTTTCTTGATGTCTGAAATTAGACACATATATTTTCATCATACATTAATTTCAAGATTTTAGGAGATAATTTGATATGGTAAATATGGCTCCAAAGTCAGAGCTACAATCTTGTCAAGAATTGTAGTTTCACATTTTTTAGAAAACTTGAATTTTTGAACTTCTAGGTGTTTCGTTGGACTTATTTTGATAATTAAACACATTATATGTGCATTAGTGACATTTAGAAATATGTGACATGTAGGTTTGCATTTTTATTATAAATGTGTAAATTGGTTATAATGAGTACGTCATACGTGTGATTGTAGACATCGACCTCGTAGGAGAGAGAGCGGTTTTCGTCGGAGTGCTAGGCTTAGTTTCTTGATTTTGATTGTGCTTCATCTCAGTGGTAAGTACATATGTACGATCTTTTCATATCAAAATGTGCGTATGTGTTTGATGTTTCAAATGAATGCTTGTTATATGAAAAAGTATGAGAATGCATGTTTTCCACTCTAATGTTGTTAAACTATTTTATTCATCTCCTTTGAGAACTCTCGGAAATTACTTGTGAAATGTTGATATTATGATTTTGGTTATGTGAAAGAGAAGAAATAAAATACCTCTAATAGACTTAGGACGA
Organism: Linanthus parryae; assembly: GCA_023055425.1. Taxonomy (NCBI): domain Eukaryota; kingdom Viridiplantae; phylum Streptophyta; class Magnoliopsida; order Ericales; family Polemoniaceae; genus Linanthus; species Linanthus parryae. The sequence goes on along the minus strand of JALGPY010000009.1, from coordinate 8,004,064 downwards.
TGTACAGAGTACTGTTATTAATGGGAGGCGTCAAGCGATCCTCCATTTTCTTATGGCTAAGACCATTGAAGCAATGCTTCTTATTATTGGATAGAACGTTAATGTTCACAAATCCGCCCCCGATGAGCCAAAATGTATCAAGATATTGAGTCCAAGGGGTTTATAGAGCTATAGAGTGCTACTTATACTTGTAAGGGTCACTACGGTATAGGGGTGTCGACACTTAAGACCTTTTAGCTAATGTTGTGAGCGGGGTTGACGAATGGGCTCCCTTAAGGCTCGGGTGAAATAGAGTTTGATAGACCCTAGAAGGAACCCTTAGTGATTATTTCGTGATCCCTCTGTCTACATCGATCCTGCTGGTGGCTCTGGACATGCCTCACCTAAACTTAACGATTAATTGAACTTGATAGAAAGTTGAATACTCTATTAATGTTGTTTGTGGCTCTGGATATGCCCTAATATATGAAATGATTTGAAAAACATATGCTATTCGTGAATAAATATCGTTATGAGTTCAAAATAACTTGTTTATTCGGGATATTCTACTAATTTAAGAATTCCTTTAATACTCCTGGTTAATTGAAGTTTTAAAGTCGAAAAGTTCTCGCTACGTGATTACTTATAATTGTTCATGAATTCCCAACTCTCTTACTTATTAATGTTTCAAATCTCTTGGTTTATTTAAACTATTCTTGCGTGCCACTCATCAGTTTACATGTCGTAGTGTGTATTTACTCAGTTTTTACTGATCATTTTCTTCAAAACTGCGTCGGCTTTTTTCTATTTTAAAACCGCAGGTCATTAATCAAGGTGGGGGATGGGAACTCGTATCGAGATGAAGGCGTTTAGCTTAAGTTAGATCACTTAGTAGATCACATAAATTATTTCAAACACATTATATTTATAATCTTATCTTCTCAAGATTGTTGTATTTATTAAATAAAATGTAGTATTCTTAACTATATTCTACTTTTGGTTATCGATTGTATCTTTAACCCTGAACCGAGATCCCGGGTCGTTTCACAAACGCCATCAAAATCTCTCAAATCATCTATAATACGTCAAACAACATAGTCTTCCCATTAGAAATCATAGAACAATAAATTGAAATAACCACTAACACGTCAGGATACTTCCAAAAACTAAGACTGCAATGAACTTCCTGAAATGATGAAATGATATTAGTCTCATTCGGTAGTGTTAATGGACACTTTCCTAATGGTGAGAATTGGTGGGAACCTCTTCAACTACCTCTAAAATACACCATCATCGATCACTAGAAAATAATCCCAAAGGAACTCATGCACAACCCCTGAATGTAAATCATTATCTCAACTAGCGTCTCACATATACCCACGACTCCTCATTAAATCTTCACAAGACTAGGGTGACCAAACTAAGGATCCATCATTCAATTGGACAAAGGATCTCCCCAATTATTCCAAAGTAATGGCTCTAGAAAAAACCCCTACCAACACGAGATGCCACTAGTTCACTAGACGTTGTGGGTAAGAAAATATCTAAGCATAAGGGGAAGGTAAAGAAGCCTAAAATACACATAAATCCCAACGGCTTGATCACATTTTAATTTATTTGCCCTAGTTTGATTTAATTTTCCCTAACAAGTTTAATCAGTTTAGAAAGACCTGGCTCTGATACCACCTGTAACACTCCCAAAATCCACTCTCAAGTGCAAGTACGTTTGAAGGTGAGAACCGAAACAAACCACCAATACATTACTGTTTAAAAATATTACAAGTAGATTATTAAAATATTTTTGCCTCAAACACGGGAAAAGATTATTACAAGACTGAATGGAACATTTAAAGTTCTCGTGTTATTAAACTAAGAATAGGCAAAGCAATTCGCATCCCTAGCTAAAACTGTTGGGTTTCGGGCAATCAAACTCAACAGAAATAACAAAATTATTTGCCTAAAACCCACCAAGGACCCATGTGAATGAGAATAATCTGATGATTAAAGATTTACCTCTGTCGTACTGACCGGTGACGATCACTAGCGCATAATAGAAATCGACGCATCTACGGTATCCACACGAACAAATATCAACTGGACTTCATCTTTTATGGTGCTAGCATGATCAAGGAAGATGGAGGATTTTTCTCACAAATTCAATGAACTTGGATGCGCACATTGGATGTATTCAATCTAGGTCGTGGGCTGCAAGAGGGGGCGTCACAGGGGTGGCCGGACCGCATGAGAAGAAAACTCCTTTTTCTTCTTTTCCTTTTTTGCGTGTATGTGTGGGTGTATGAATGTATCTCTTATGAATTCTCATAGCCTAGGGTTCTATTTATAGGCTAGTAAGAATTCATCTTGCCCTTTAATCGTAATAGTTAGGATTAGATTACACTCTAAGTCCACTATTGCTTTTTAGTCAAACTAATGAGCATATTTTACACTTAAGTCCAAAAATCACAATTTCTCTTTTATTCCAACTAATGAGCAATTAATTCTAGTTAAATTCATTCTTGTGTGTGATTATGTAGGTTCCTAATTACGTTGGCAATAACAATTGCAAGCATTGAGCGGTATCTAGCAATACATCAATGCTACACAAGTAATAGGAATGTCAGTGATCTGGCTAACCTCTATGACCAATGTTACCGTGTCGTATAATCATGTTTTCCATGTATCCAGATTAGACACAAGGCATGGAGGGTCACCATTGTTTATGAAATCTATAGTTTCTCTATTCTCTAAGCAGACAGACAAATGACATCAATATCTCATATTGATTTATTTTAGCATGACCATGCGTTTTCCTAAGTCACACACCTCGATTGGTCATAGATATTTTACTCCTGTTATGTAGGATAGACAAATCATATCTACATCACTCACATATCTCAGTATGTTTCATAGTATATTGTATTTTTGACTTTATAATCAGTTCGTTACAGCTGATATTTGACGATATTAAAACATGTACTCCGCATATAAAGAATGTAGTGACTTCAAGTCGAAGGATCACAACACCATTTGTCACTATGAGAAGTACTTGTGATGTTCAAATAACATCCATGTAGTATTCTCATGGTGGGTTAATCTAGTATGTCATTACTCCTAATGTGTACTCATGTGTTAGACTTGATATCTCATATCAATCACCCCATACTAGTTTTGATGTATTATAATCGTCCTAATAAACTGTAATACTAGACTAGGGATTTTTAAGAATATAACATTTATTCTAAGGATTTCATTATGTCAACATATCTCCATATAGTTAACACAATGAATAGAAAGCTATTATAAATGTCACGATAAAAAGATTGCCTCTACGACATACTCCAACAGTCTCCTACTTGCACTAGCCAATCTGGTGCATCTAGTATGCATATATACTCTGTAAGTGGGTCCACAAGATTTTCATCGGTTGGTACTTTTCATATACACATCTCCTCCATCGATTATCTTTCGAATTAGATGGAATCTCCTGAGTATGTACTTGGACCGCTGGTGAGATATGAGCTCCTTAGCTTATGTGATCGCACCATTGTTGTCACAATATAGTGCTATATGATCCACAATGCTAGGGACGACTACTAGTTCAGGAATGAACTTCTTGATCAAAGCTTCCTTTGATGCAACTGATGCAGCAATATACTCAGCCTCTGTGGTGGAATCGACATCTGTATCTTGATTCGAACTTTTCCAGCTCACAGCTCCTCCATTTAGGCAAAACACAAAACATAACTGCGCTCCGAAATCATATTTTCGGTTTGGAAGCTTGCATTAGTGTAACCTTTTACAGTGAGGTCTTCCTATCTTTCATATATCAAGAATTCGCCGTTATTTCTTCTCAAGTACTTAAGGATATTCTTGACAGCTATCTAGTAACTCTCAACGGGATTTGGCTGGTACCTACTTGTCATGCTCAAAGTATATGACACATCAGGCCTAGTACATACCATGACGTATATGATATATCCAATTGCATACGCATATGGAATCTTATTTATACGGTCCTTCTCAATCTGATTAGATGGATGTAGATAGTGCTTTCCAGACAAACTTATCACAGCCACGTGGCAATCACCTAGCACACCTAGCTGTGCTCCACACACACAGGATCACCACCCGCGCTGATCCACCTAGGGGCTGCGAGACTGGGCCCTCGCATATCATTCCACACGGGACTTGTAGGGACTTAGTGGTTTGGAGGCTAGAGTAAGTTCGGTCGCGCGCGAGCGACAACCAAGCCCGTGCGCGACCTTTAGTAACTGCTTTGAGAGATTTATGGTCACGAGCTCCATAAACCAGGTCAACTTCATAATGTTTCCGGTATACGTGGACGAAGTGCGTAACGGTCCCTATATATGCGGACGAACGTGTCGTTGTGGTTAAGGTAATTAAGCCGTCATTAATGGGCACATTAACCCACTACAACGGTCATATTCTCCACTATATATAGGATCGTTAACCCTTCCTTACATAACAGTAATCACTTGAGTTACGCTAAAGCTCTGCCAAAACTCTGTCTCTCTCTCTCTCATACAGTTGCTATTGTCTTACTCTCTCCCTACTCACTACCATATACCTCCTGTGTTTCTCATTCTCTGTTCTTGGTGTACGTTTGAATCTTCCTCAAAGGATTCTCCTGTACACATTTGGTGAACCCGACGTGAACTTACCTTTGGAAGCAGCCATGTCTCATGATGAAGATGTCAACAACAGATCTCCCTCAACCGAGACGACCTCAGAGGAGTAAACCCGCCGCAATTCCACGGCAGCTGGTGGTACTCCAACCTTGGAGACGTTGAATGCCACTCTCCAGAGCCAGGCGAAAGCCCTCTAGGCTCAGTCTGCACAGATGGCCCAGATAATGTTCTTTTTGGGATCTCTTGCCCAGAATCCGGCAGTGGGAGTCGCTGTCTCTCAAGGAATTGGAACCCCTGTCTCCCAGGGGACATTGGTAATGCCTACACCACTTAACCCTAGCTTGCAAAGCCCACCAGCAATGGTCCAACCACCTCCTACTCAGGGACAAACTGCTCAGCCGTCCCTCATCACACCTGCTTCCCAACTACCGGGTATTCCCTTCAATATCCAACCACAATATCCCTTGCTTTCTCCACCTGCAACCGTAAGCAATGTAGCTTACACCCCCAATCCAACTGCTGCATATGTGTCTCCACCGGCTGCAACCCTCCCTCCTCCTGTGGGAGGGAGTGTATCGACAAGCATGACGGATTTAGGGCAGCGTATAGATAACTTTATGTCCACTCAGGGTTTTACAGATACCATCATCCCAAAGGTTGACAACGCACCTCCAATCCCGCGTCAGATCTACTTGATGCCCAACCCAGCAGGGTACAAGGCCCCTAAGTGGGATAAATTTGACGATGTCAATGGGAATGCTTAAGAGCACGTCATGCGTTTCATTGATGTGATGGGGTCATATGGGGTTGACCCCAACCTGTTGATGCGTGAGTTCCCCAAGTCTTTGGGGAACATTGCTTATAAATGGTATAGGACGCTGGAAGCTGGCTCAATAAAGACCTGGGAAGACATGGTCAAGAAGTTTTATACCAAGTTCTTTCAGATGGAGGAAAAGGTTACGATGATCCATTTGTCACGTATGTACCAGAAGTGTGACGAGGATGGAGTTACATTCATCAAAAAGTTCAGAGCAAAGTCATTGGAATGCAGAGATGAGGTGCTCGAAAACCGGCTTGTCGAGATATGTCTCCAAAGGATGCGAGACGAATACAAGGGTATGTTAATTAACTTTCAAATGCCTATTTTTTCAAATTTAATGGAATGTACCAAGAATGTAGAGCGTATAGTTGAAAGGCAGAAGAAGAAGCATGCTCCTGAGCGATCCCCAGGGGGACCGACTTTCAAGATCGGTAGGTTTTAGCTACAAGAGGGGGCGCGAAGCTGAAGTCAACACAGTTTCGCCACACAAGCAACACAAGGTTTCAACCTCAAACGCCCCGCCTCTGCCATGCTCCCTTGAGGAGGTAATCGACCTATGCAAGCAGTGGCGCAAAGATGGGGTCCTACCTCCACTTGAAAGGACACCCTCCAGGGAAATGGTAAGGGACCCGAAGTGATGTGAGTGCCACGACAAAGTTATGCACCCAAAAGCTGACTGCAAGAAGCTCAGGCACCTTGTGAGCAGAAAGATGAAGGAAGGAGAGCTGATTGTCAGCGATCAGAGGCAAGACGTGCGTAATAATTCACTCCCGGCCCATGCAGAGCAAGAGAAAAAAGGCAAGGAGGTGGCTATGATCGCAATCATGGACCTCAAAGAGATCGCAGAAGATGGGCTGCCTGTCATAGCTGAAGTCCACGATGAGGAGGATTACAGCATGGACAATGAGGACTCGCGTGCTCACAGGATGAAAGGGTCGCACGGCTTTAAAAATTTCTTTGATGATATGAGTTTTTCTGAGAAGTGCCGGAAGGAAATGACAAAGGCAATCCTCAGAGTAGCAGAGGACTTCGAGGAAGACATCGTCGTCTCCAACGGAAGAGTTGTCAGGGCCTCTCGCTCGACAGAGAAGATAATGACCTTCTCTGAAAGCGACAAGAAGACAGACTTGAGCCACCAGAAGTCCTGTATGTAACGGCAAAAATCAACGACGTTGAGTTCAAGAGGGCATTCGTTGATGAAGGAGCAGCCGTCAATGTGGTCTCGATCAACACCCTGAAGTTGGCAGGGATTTATGAGAAGAAGATCGTCAGGAGCCCATCCTCGTTGATGGGATTTGGAAGTGACTCCAAGATGACAGTGGGTTGGATACGCCTAGGTCAATGTTCCGCCAAGTTCTATGTCATTGATGCAAACACTAAGTATCACATGATCATAGGTCGGGCGTGGATCCATCGCTTTGACGCGGTTCCTTCAACAGCTCATCAAGTGATGAAGGCCATTCGGAATGGCAGGGTAGTCGAGATACCAGCCTCGACGAACCCATTCAATCTGAATGAAGCGCACCTCACTGAGGCAGTGTGGTTCACCGAGATGGTGGATGAACAGACACCGGGGCCGTTCAACCCAACTCCTCTGCCTCTATGGGAATACATCAAGGATCAGTCACCGGCAGGAGTGATGGTGACAAGAGAAGATGCCAAGGAAAAGGTGCATGCACGCGAAGAGGGGCCGCAGGTTGCTTACCAGAAGAAGAATGTGTATACTCTGAAGAGGGTGGTAAAGCACGACAACAAAAGTAAGGAAATAGAAAGCTTCTACTCCAATGGGAAGAAATGTTACCGCATATGAAGGTGCGCGGGGGTACCCCCATCCCAACATGGGGATAGTCTGGGCAAAGCAATCAACTTGAGCAAGGTCCGGAGAAGGACAAGCTGAGGTCGGATGTGCCGGAGGACAAGTTGAAAGAAGCGCCCGAGTGTATGGAAGACAAGCCAAAGCCGCAGAAACAGGAACTAAAAGAAGTGTTCCTAATTCCGTCTGAAGAGAAGAAAAGGCATGTGAGCGCGGACCTCACAGGCGAGGAGGAAGCAAAATTGCTGCAACTGCTAACAGAATATAAGGATGTGTTCGCCTGGGAGTATGATGAAATGCCCGGCCTTGACACGGGTGTAACAATGCACAAAGTGGACGTTGTCCTGGGATCCAAACCAGTAAAGCAAAGTGCGAGAAGCTTCAAACTAGAGATCAACGTGAAGATTAAAGAAGAAATAGTCAAGCTACTGAATGCCAAGTTCATCGAACCAAATCATCATCCTACCTGGCTGGCCAACATTGTGCCGGTGGTCAAGAAGAATGGGCAGCTTCGCATCTGTGTGGATTTCAGGGATCTTAATCGATTCTGCCCAAAAGACGACTTCCCGCTGCCAAATATCGACTTGCTCATTGACTCTACCGTAGGACATCGAATGTTCAGCTTTATGGATGCAGTGGATATAGCCAAATCAATATGGACCCTGAGGATGCGAGAAAAACTGCGTTCATCACGCCAGTTGGGGTCTTCAACTACACAGTTATGCCCTTTGGACTGAATAATGTGGGCGCAACCTATCAGCGAGCTATGATGGCTCTCTTCCATGATATGATGCACCAGGAAATAGAGTTCTATGTTCATGATTTGGTTATCAAATCAAGAGAAGAAGCAGACCATCTGAGAGACCTGCGAAAAGTATTCGAAAGATGCAGAAGCTTTCAACTGAAGATGAACCCGATGAAATGCGCGTTCGGAGTAACTTCTGGGAAGTTCCTGGGGTGTGTGATTCACCGCCATGGAATTGAACCTGATCTTGCAAAGATCTCGGCTATCACCAGCATAGCAGCACCCCACAATCAGAGCACTCTAAAGATATTCTTGAGAAAGCTGTCTTATCTGCGAAGATTCGTGCCAGCAATTGCAAAACTGACTTTCTGCTTTGGCGATCTTCTAAAGAAGAATGTTGTGTATAACTTGACGGAGGAACACGAAGCTGCATTTGGGAAATTAAAAGACTTGCTGACATCGCCCAGAGTAATGATTGCACCTCAGTTGGGGTCACCACTCTTTTTGTACCTGACATCGACCAGGAAATCCATAGGAGCACTGCTAGCTCAAGAGCATGAAGGGCAGGAAAGGCCAATATATTACACCTCTCGCATAGTAAAGCCGGCAGAGTCCAGGTAAACTGATATTGAGCGTCATTGTCTTGCTTTATTTTTTGTAATAGAAAATTTAAAGCATTATTTCTCTTCACATAAAGTTGTGGTAATCACCAAGAGTGATCCTATCCAGTATCTCTTGAGCCACTCCTCCCCTGCAGAAGATTAGCAAAGTGATACATGACCATCTCGCAGTACGACATAACGTGTGCTCGACCAAAGGCAATTAAATCGCAAGCATTGGCCGACCTTTTAGCACAGTTTCCAGAAAACGATTATGGGCCAATGATAGAGGAAGAGCTAGAAGGTCCTGAAATCTATGCGATTGAGTCACCATATTGGAAGCTACATTTTGATGGGGTCATCGACAAGGAAAGGAGGTGGAATTGGTATTGTACTGACTAAGCCACATGGAGAGGTCATCCAAATGTCCACTAAGTTAGACTTTCCGGTCACCAACAATGAAGCAGAATACGAGGCCATGATCGCAGGACTTCTCGCGACCAAGACATTGGAAATCAGTAATTTGATGGTCATGGGGGATTCCAGTCTCTGTTTTGATGAACTCTCACAAATGACTTAAAATGATTTTTTAAGTAGCTTTTATGTAAACAATAGTTACAGATAACTTCATGTAATAAAGAACATGACTCTACTTCATGGATTCAACCTTATAAAGCCGCATGTAAATGACTATGTAGTTAGTCACAAAAATTAACCTAGGCCACCACTAACATGAAACAAGATAATTGTGACACATCATCCATGAAATCTAACAAAAGCAGCTATCTTGCAAGTTAAATTAAGATGACTATTGTATGTATATCCATCTACAAGATAATATTTTACAACCAGATTGATCACAAAATCGTATAATGAAAAAAAAATCATGTTCTATATAAAAATGACTTTATAGATTCGGGATATTACAATCTACCCCGCTTACAAAAAATTAGTCCCAAAATTTAATTCTCAAAAGAAGCTCATTGTTAAACAAGCTTTAGGGGAGTATGGTTTGAAAGAAATCAATCTATTGCCTTATAGGACCATGGTCCAGAAGATGGTGCAGCAGTTCCATGATGTCAGGTATGAACACACTCCCAGAGCTGATAAGCAAATGCTTTGGCCACCTTGGGATCCAAAATCAGTGCGGACAAGTGCCCAGCAAGAACTTTGATTGAAGTTAGGACTACTCAAACTCTGGCACAAGATATATGCGAAGAGGAACCCATAGAAGATGAGGATTGGAGGAAGCCAATATTGTGCGCGATTGCCGAAGGAACAAGCAAAGACAATTGGGCATCCACAAAGGATATTGCGTGCACGATAATTACCTTTACTTTAAAGGACCAGGAGGAGTACTCATGCGGTGTGTCTCGCAAAAAGATGGGCAGGCACTATTAGAGAAAATCCACCAACACTCTTGTGGAGAAAATAACGTATCTATTTACATAAAAGCCTAGAGATACGGAATCCATTGGCCAGAAATGTCAACATTTGCTGCGATCACTCAAGGGAACTGCGAAAGTTGCACGTTGGTCAAGGATTCTTTGGAGATTGCTGCAATCGATGATGACACAGATTGGAGGAAGCCGCTCTTCGACTACTTGACATAAGGAATTGAGCCGACTCAAAGAAAATAGGCTGAAAAGCTCAAAAGAAAGGAAACTCGATATGTTTTGAGGGAAAATATACTCTGTAGAAGAGGTCATGAGGGGAATTTTCTCAGATGTATGGATAGCCAAGAAGCGCAAGAGGTGATGGAATTGTCCCATCAAGTGGAGCACCAAGGAGACGCGAAGCTATGCAGACAACTCCTCACCGTTGGCTATTTCTGGACCACAATGGAAGCAGACTGCCGCACCAAGGTTAAAAGGTGTCAAGAATGTTAGTTAAAAGGGAACCTTGTGCACGCTCCCGCTGTTGACCTGCACGCATTAGGAACGCCTTGTCCATTCCACACATGGGACTTGGATTTTATTGGTCCCATCATACCAGCCTCGCATGGGAATCAGTTTATCTTGACCGCAACGGAGCAATTCACTAAGTGGGTAGAAGCAGTGCCACTCAAGAAAGAAAATGTGCTGGCGGTTGTTAACTTTGTTCAAGAGAACATCATACACCGATTTGGGATCCCCAATACCATCCTCTCGGACAACGGCACTCCTTTTGTGAATCGGCAGGTGGCTGCGAAGTTAGCATAGTACAACATAAGGCAGGTGTGTTCCACGCCCTATTACCCGAAGGGGAACGGACAATCAGAAGCAACGAACAAGACACTGTTGAGGATTCTAAGTAAAATTGTCGCGGATGATCACAATAAGTGGGCAAATTCTTTGGGTCTGGCTCTATGGGCATATCGCACTTCACCAAGGACTCCCACAGGGGTTTCCCCGTTCCTCCTCTGTTACGGGCCGAAGCTGTTGTACCAGCAGAAATTAAAGTTAACTCTGCCAGGATAGCTTTTCTTGCCTTGTATGAAAATCAATGCGATCATGATCTTATTCTGCTGGAAGAAAGGCGTGAAGAGGCTAATATAGCAAACAAAAGATACAAGGAAAGGATCGCTCGCGCATACAATAAAACAGTCCAGCACCGAGACTTCGCGGTAGGAGACTTGGTCCTACGAGATTCAGACCACTGTATGCGGGAGGAAGCCCATCCTAAGTTCGTGGCTAACTAGGAAGGACCATTTGAAGTCAAAGAAGTCTTCGACAGTGGTTACTGCACAATTCAGAGACTTCATGGACTGCAACAACTCCAAGCCCAATCAATATGCGATGGATTAAAAAGTATTATCCCTAGATCATATGTTTACTTTTAATGCCAAAGTTCTGTCGCTTTCATTACGTGTGGATCAAAAGTTTTGTCGACTTTATGTATCCTGCATTGCTTCCTCCCATATGAGGAATCTGTTCTCATGCTCCTCCCATATGAGGATGCCTTAATAATAATGACTCTCCCATATGAGAGAATTTTATTAAATTGTTGTCTTATTGCTTTATTTACTTATTTGTTCATATTATTTATATCTGCCAATGCGATCCAAAGCCTATCTGCCTAGATAGCAGCTATAACGAAAATGATCCTATGCGATCCAAAGCCTATCTGCCTAGATAGCAGCTATAGCAAAAATGATCCTATACGATCCAAAGCCTATCTGCCTAGATAGCAGCCATAACAAAAATGATCCTTTGCGATCCAAAGCCTATCTGCCTAGATAACAGCCATAACAAAATATGATCCTAAGCTTATCTGCCTAGATAGAAGCAATAATAAAGACGCTCCTATGCGATTCAAATTCTATGTGTTTAGATAGCAACTTATTCGAACATTATTTGGATAGACTGCAGCAGAAATGCAAAGCTTGTTTCATCATATAGCAAGGCCATACGCGAAGTTACAATCTATTGTAGCAGGCAAAACAGTAAACGAAAAAGCATACTTTCATAACAGTCAAATATGGCTTCCAATCTATCTGTCTAGATAGCAGCTTACAAGCAAAAGCTTACATTGAGGGAAAATTCCTATTCTAAAGCCTGAATCTACGAATACTAAAGCTACGAAACGTGACGCTGTCGTCGACGTTCTCGACCAAAACAGAGCCCTTGTTCATACCCTTGCCATGGTGAGATGCCAAATAAACTTCACGCCATGATGGCTGCAGATGTGAAGAACAAATGGGAGAACAACTCATAGGGAAGGAAGCTGATTGTGTACAAGGAATAAACACAATCACTCGTTACACCTTGTCTGAAACAATGGTGGCAAATAGTTCTCTGCCGGAGAACCGGCAAAGATGCACACCGCTCATTACTTACTGGTAGCGTAATCGGCACAAGGTTTTGCTTCGCCGGAAAGTCACCGGAGACAATCCCTGCAAAAATAATAAAGAATAAAGAACATTCGTTTAAGCAGAAGAGCCTACGCAATTGATCTTCAAAAATATCAGGTGGATCAGAGGCCTTTTCGGATAATTTCTTAGGAGTCATTTCTATAGCACAACACACGAGTTCAGATTTGGAAGCCCAGACCAGATATGTATCAACAAAGGTCAAGGGCCAATACCAACAGTCGTGAGGACTCACGGGAAACAACATTTTTATGAAGAACAAAATAGGAAGAAGGAAGGCTTATATCGAACTCAAAGGAGACTCTTTAGTTTCCTTGATGAGTCAGCAACGCCTCGGAAACAAGCAAGAATCAACGACTCTAATAAAGGCTACGACGATACACAGTAGCACGCCTTATTTAATGACTCCAGGTCATGATAAGTATGGGGGCCACTGCATGGCATGAACACCTTATTTAATACGTTGATTACACACCAATCCAGGTAATTATGACAAAATAATCATTGCAGCATTGAAATGCGAACGGAAGAAGCAAAAGCTAACATAGAGTTCAAGTGTTTGAAAAGAAATAACATTACAATAAACGCAACTCTCAAAATAAATCCTTGTCTGGAGGGTCTTCTGGCGATAACAGGAACGAGGCTTTCTCTGCTTTGTTAACTTCTTGCTTCAGTTTTTCATAGCTAGCCTTCATCGCGTGGAAGAGATTGGCAGCCTCCTCAGCCTTCTTCTTTTGCTCCTCCACTTTCTTCTTTTCAAGTGCGAGGTTGCGGTGGCCGTACTTCAACATCACAGAGGTGAGAATTTGGGTGACCCTGTTGAAGAGGATTCCGAAGTCCAACTTACCTTGAGCATTAGCCTGAAGCCTCTTGCATATATCATAGAGTGTCCGCACATTTTCAGTCGAAATGGTGGCTGGATTCGTCGCAGATAATTGTTCCAAAATCCAAGTGGCTTAAGTCAAGAAAAATCTCCTCTCGAAGGGACCCAACTCCAAAGCTCTCGCAAATGACCCTGGGTACAACAGGCGCATCCTTATAAGCCAGTCCACATCAGGTTGTCTCATTCTTGAAGAAACAACGAGTTTAGGAATGCGAACATTCACAAAGAAATACAGCAAGTATGAAATACTTGACATACCTGTTCCCTCAATGATTTGACGCAAAGTAGGAATGCGCACAGCCGGGGTCGTTGAAGCATCTCCTTGCTGCATTGCCTGTCTGTCAGCCAAAGCTTCGCATTCGTCATAGTCAGCAGGAATGACGTAGGTAGAATCAGGCGCGTTGGGAGCTCTTGCCTGCGAACCCCAAAAACTCCATGTGGCGGGGACTTGGGAGAAATCCACCTCAACAGAAGGGATGGAAAGATATTTCTTAGGAGGCCCTGGAACAGTAATTGACGCAGCAGGATTTGAAGAAACGGGAGTATCAACTGCGACCTCTGCCGGCGCATCCACATTCGTGTGTGACGGCTGCAGGTTACCTTGGTTAAATTCTGTTTTCGAAGGGACTTCCTCATTCACAAGAGGTTCCTGTGGCTAAGGAGCCTCCATTGGAGCATCAACATTTTCATGCGATGCTATGTCTTCCATGACTTGTTCATTTTCATGAACTTCAGCTGCAGCGCCCTTTGCTCCCTTCTCTTCAATTGTGCCAGTTTCTCCTACATGATCATCCTCAGTATCTCTCTCTCGCATTTCGGTGTCAAGACCGCCATCGTCAGATACCTCAATCACATCTTCCAGGGGCTCCCCTGCATCATTAGCAACCATGGCAGACTTCTCTGTATGCGAACTTCGCTCTGGTGCATGAGACATGGGAGGCTGACTCCTCTCAAGCACCATGGCATCATCAGATCTATTTTGAGCGATGACATCCGCAGCATGGACAATGACGCTTCTTAAGAACCCAGGCCTATTGGCATAACTTCTGGGAGGAGAGATAAGTTTAACTTTGCACGACAGAGGGTCGCAATGATCAACGGCGGGACCACCAACATTTGCCTCCTCAATGGCCGGCCTCGCAGCTGGAGCTTTAGCAGTAGTGCCTTGTGCAACGGCAACTTCACTTGTAGCAGCAGCAGGCTCATTTGAAGCAGTACCACCTGCAAGACAAATTTGGACAAGTCTTTGAGGTAACTTGCATTATGAATTATTTCCTATATTTCATTCTATGTTAGATCAAAAGCGAACACCTCCACACTTATGTGGGATCGCAGCTCCAACATCATACGATATAGATGCGACACCATATCCTACAGAGGTGTCCTCATTTATCACATCCTTAAGGTGTGCATGACCTGATGTTACGTAAAAACTCGTTATAATAGGGAATGATTTGTTAAGTGATGCTCATAAACATTGTTCAAATGTTTACCTGAGGGTTCGCCACATTTTCTCACTAACCATCAGCCAATATCATCTTTAGACAGACCGTGATTTAATGCACCAAAAATTACCTCTTGGTAAGACACAGCAAGGTTAAAAATTGTACCTTCTTCATCGCCTGCGATCTCCTCAAAATCTTGTTGAGCACGTTCTCATGCTACCAGCATGCTACTCTTCCAGACTTCTTTTCTTCATGGTCTCAATTTCATCTTCCTCGCGCTTCCTCCTTCTCTCTTCTGCCTTAGCAGCCATTCTCTTAGACTCAGCGATTATAGCTTCTTCTATAGGTTCACTAGACGCATCTGAGCGAGACCCCTTTGTATTTTGCCTTTCCTTGGGCAGAAGGCCACTGATAGTCTCATTATAATCATCTGCGAAGAAAGATTTTGCTTAACAACATTACTGTTGAAAGTTATGAGTCAAAGAAGATTAAGTTCATATGGGTTACCTTCTGAACTTTCTTCTCATATTTCCTCGTTTTTTCCTTCCTCTTCTCTCTCTTCATCTTCTCTTTCTTCTTCTCTTTCTTCGTCGATTTCTTCCTCCTGATCATAGGGGATGAAATTCTCAACCGCGAGATCTTTTCGTGGCTTGTTCTGCATGCGACCTTTGCCTTTGCCTTTGCCCTTGGGAACAGGAGACTTCGCGGGCCATGAAGCTGGAGATTCTCTGGGCGGCGTGGAGATCACGATTGCCTTCTGTTTTTGCTTTTTAGCCTTCGGGGCAACCTCTGCATCCACTTCAGCACCTCCGTTTATCAGGGAGCGAGCGAAAACGTCCATCTCCTCGCGAATAAGAGCCTCCACTTTGGGATCCATTTCCATGTCTAGAGGGATGACCTGCATTTGCCTATTTGCTTTAAGAATAGAATTGACCAGTGATGGACAACGGTCTCCATATGCGAACCTCCTCAAACAGCGCTGAAAAAGGGGAAAAACTTATGAAAGGCATATCATTTCAAAGAGAGGTGCTTCACGAAGGGAAAAGGAATGTTATTTACCTTGGCAAAAGATTCGCTGTACTCGATCACACATACAAATCTGCCCCTGACAGCGGTCATCTTTTCCTTAAGGATCACGTCCGGACACAAGTGATTATCATTTTCAAGCAGGGAATAGAATCCATACTTAGAATCGTCCAAACTGCAGTTTTGACGAAATGGGAAAGTGTTCCTTCTGATGGCAGGAGCCTTGCTGAGGCGTGGAGGCGCGGATGAATCAAACCTTGCTTGTTGAGCGGTCCAGAAAGAAATCCAATTTTTATTAGGGCGACCTACACGTCTCCCCGAGGGCTGGGTGAAAGGCAAGTTGCTAAGCAGGATGGATTTACATCTCCTTGTCAGCAATCGCTTGTAGCAATCCATGTTCACTGACATAGGCCAAATAGAAGGCGCCACTGTGTCGAAGCCAAACTGGGGGCAAACGTGAGTAGGGTCAACATCGACCGTGATCCGCTCATACTAAGAATATATCTCAGGGACATTTTCAGCAAGAGCAGGCAGTGAACCTCTCAAACACCAGCAGAGGAATTCTCTATAGCAATCATCCCCTCTGACGATAGTATCCTCGGAGAGGGAGCCACCTTTGCTTAGGTACAGCTTCGGGAAGAACCGCACATTTTCAATGCAAGTGGTATAAGGCCTGGCTATAAACTTTTCTCGATCGTCGAAGACCAAGCTCCATGAACACTTAGGCTCTTTAGTCTTATACCATCGAGCGGCTCTCCGAAGCGCGTTCTTCGCACCCGGAACATTCCAAAAGCTGGGCTTCGAAGGGATGGGAGCATAAGAGGGCCACCATTCAAACAACCACATTGTGAGGAATGAAATGTTCACAAAATTCAACACATCGAGACGCCCGCGCGATTCCTCAATCGCAACTACAAGTTGGTCTAACCGATGATACAAGGTTCCCAACACCAGAGGCCCAAGTGCGACATTTTGGCCGAGAGCCAGCTTGACAGCAAGGGGCAAGACATGATAAAAGACCCCGTCATGAGGATGACCATCGATCAAATATCGCGATTTACAAGCGCAAAGGAATCCGCACAAGGTCAAGTGGTACCCCTTCCCGTCGATGTAGTTCTTCGCTTTGGGATCCTTCTCCAGTATTTCCTTGGTGATTTTACTATTCGCATAGTCGCAAAAGAAATATTGTACCCACTTTCCCCAAGTTTTCTTCGTAGAAGTATCAACCAATTTCCATGTTGGAAGAACTTCTGCAGATGTCCAATGCGTGGAATTTTTTTTCACTTCAGTTAAGCACTCCTCTATCTGCGCATAAAGAGAAAGTTCTGCATCAGACTTCAGAGGGGGCAAGGGATCGAATTCGCCCATGGGAGAAAGATAATATAGCATGTGCACATCCTCCAAAGTGGGGGCTGCCTCAAACTCAGCAAAATGAAAGGTGTGAGTCGCAGGCGAGTATCGAGAAAAGAGGTTCAGAAGCACAGTCTGCTCCAGTTTCACGGTAGCGCCCTTCGTAGCCCTAACGACGTAGTAAATCTCAGCCTGGTCTAGTAAAATAGCATGGTGGGTCAGCACATGATCGATCCACTCATCCATTATCTCCATCTTCTGCACGAAGGCCTGGGTAGAGATATCAGTATGGAAACAGAACCCATTTTCAAGACCCAATCTCACCACATCCTTGGCGTCAATTAGTTCCAACTCAGCTCGACTAGTGAGAGGGTTCAGCAATAGCAGATCTTCATAAACGGGGTCTGCTAGATTCCCTACTTCGGTTCTAGCATGGTAGAAGTCTTCTCCACCCAGATATGGAGCTTTCTTCCACAAGGTCTTGGGACGATCAGGGATTTCTTCGGTTTCCTTCACGAATTTGGTTACTTTTGTCTTGGCCATTTCTACAATAAAGCAAGAAAAGGGGGGGGGGGGAGAAATATAATCAAATTTCAGTTTCAAATCCGAGAGCAAATCCTGTACAAGTTTCTGGGTTTCAAGACTTTCAATTTTGGGAGATGAACAATTTTGTGTTCAGAATTTCAGAAAACTATCGTCTTAAATCGTTTCAATCTTTTAGGGTTTTAAAAGGAACCTCTTCCACAGTTTCAAACAGTGGCGTATTTCAAACCATTCTGGGTTTTCAGATTCAAGACAGTTCAAAAGGTACAAAGAGCATTAATTTAAATTGAGCAAGCCAACCTTGTGACGACGAAGCGATTTAAAGAAGACGATTTGCCAGGAAGAACTGGTGGTTGGTTATCTGTATTTGCTCTCGGAGGATTTCAGAAAACATTCACTCTAGAGAAAAGCAGTATTTTACAACAATGGAGGATGAGGAGTATTTATTCAAATCCACTGAAGAGTCGCGTCCTTTCATTGGTCGAATCGCAACCGTCACCGCCGAATCGCACAATCACAGGACAACACTGATGTCACGGCTAAAACCCTAAAAGAACAGAAGGCACGAATCTAGGGATCCTAGGTCATAATGACACGCACGGGGGCTTATTTCTCGTGTATTTCAATTGGTGCGTAGCTGCAACGCGTGCGCTGGTTTTTTGCGCAATGAAGTCTATCCGATTAGTGTCTTCACGCGCAAAAAGGGGGCTAATGTAGATATTGCTTTCCAGACAGACATATCACAACCACGTGGCAATCACCTAGCACACCTAGCTGTGCTCCACACACACAGGATCACCACCCGCGCTGATCCACATGGGGGCTGCGAGACAGGGCCCTCACATATCATTCCACACGGGACTTGTAGGGACTTAGTGGTTTGGAGGCTAGAGTAAGATTCGTCGCACGCGAGCGACAATCAAGCCCGCATGCGACCTTTAGTAACTGCTTTGAGAGATTTATGGTCACGAGCTCCATAAACCCGGTCAACTTCATAACGATTCCGGTATACGCGGACGAAGTGCGTAACGGTCCCTATGTATGCAGACGAACGTGCCGTTGTGGTTAAGGTAATTAAGTCGTCATTAATGGGCGCATTAACCCACTACAACGGTCATATTCTACACTATATATAGGATCGTTAACCCTTCCTTACATAACACTAATCACCTGAGTTACGCGGAAGCTCTTCCAAAACTCTGTCTCTCTCTCATACAGTTGCTATTGTCTTACTCTCTCCCTACTCACTACCCTATACCTCCTGTGTTTCTCATTCTCTGTTCTTGGTGTACGTTTGAATCTTCCTCAAAGGATTCTCCTGTACACAATGGACAATTAGACTTCGAAATACTAACTCCATGTGACATAGGTAAGAATCATTTCTTGGATTCTTGCATGTTGAACCATTTCAACATCTTGTCAATATATTTACTTTGACTTAGGCCGAGTAACTTTCTTGATCTATCTCTATATATATATTTATACCAAGTATATAGGTTGCAACACCTAAGTCTTTCATTGAAAAACAATTACCAAGCCAATCTTTAACAGATTTTAGAGTATGGACATCATTCTCAATGAGTAGTATGTCATCGACGTACGAGACCAAAAATAAAATTGTAATCCCACTAATCTTCTTGTTAACACAAGGTTCATCTTCGTTCTTGATGAAACCAGACTCTTTGATTGCATCATCAAATTGAAGATTCCAACTCCGAGAAGCTTGCTTTAATTCGTAAATGTAACGCTGCAACTTATACACCTTTTGGGCATGCTCTAGATCAGCGAAACCCTATGGCTGTTTCATGTACACATCCTCAAGGAGGTTTCCATAAAGAAACGTTGTATTTACATCCCTCTGCCAAATTTCATAATCCTTGTAAGCAGAAATTGCAAGCAAGATGTGAATGGATTTAAGCATCGCAACTGGGGGAAAAGTTTCGTCATAATCTATACCATGAACTTGCCCGAAACCTTTAGCCACCAATCGAACCTTAAAAGTAATCACATTACCATCCATGTCAGTTTTTTCTAGAAAACCCACTTGCAACTTATAGATTTTACCCCTTCAGGTTGTTCCACCAAAGACCATACTTTGTTGGTATAGGATTCCATTTCGGAACTCATGGCTCCAAGCCATTTTTGAGAGTCTGGCCCATGTGCGAAACTCTCATATTTTATAGTCTCATCTTGATCCATGAGCAATACATCACCGGGTTCCGTCACGAGAAATCCATATCTCTCTGGCCCTTGACGTATCCTACCTGATCAACGATTTTCTTTTGTTACTTGAGCAGGTTGTTGCTCCACAACGTCTTGTTGATCCTGCTCCTATTCCATAAATTGATTAATGTTCTGTTTTGGTTCTTGAACTTCTTCAAGTTCTACTATCCTCCTACGGGTTCCTTTAGCGAAAAAACTCTCTTTCTAGAAACACACTGGTTCGAGAAACAAACGCTTTATTCTCGATTTGATTCTAGAAATGTATCCATTTGTTTTCTTAGGATATCCTACAAAGATACATTTTTCCAACTTGGGTCAAAGTTTATCTGAGTGTAAACGTTTTACATAAAATTCACAATCCCAAATCTTTATGAATGAAATACTAAGACGCTTCCCACTCCATAAGTCATATGGATTTGATTTGGATGGAACACTGTTACAGGTAAAAATTGTTGTAAATGGAGCATGTCCAAAAGGGAATTGGAAGTTATCCTTGATACTTCATGGACCAAACCATGTCAGACAAGGTCCAATTTCTCTTCTCAGACACACCATTCCCATTGTGGTGTTCAAGGTGGAGTGAGTTGGGACAAGATCCCACACTCGTTTCGATGCTCGTCAAACTCTTGGCTTAAGTACTCGCCTCCACGATCTGATCGTAGAGCCTTGATACTTTCGCAAAGCTGTTTTTGTACTTCATTCTTGAATTTTATGAACTTCAAAGGATTCTGATTTGTTCTTCATGAGATACACAAATCCATATCTACTGAGGTCATTAGTAAATGTGATGAAGTATTGAAAACGCAAGTGTGCTTAGTGGTTCACACACATTAATATGTGTGAGTCCCAAGAGATCACTAGCGCTTTCACCCTTTCTTGTAAACTGGAACTTAGACATCTTGACCAATAAACAAGCCTCACATGTCTCATATGACTCAAAATAAAATGAGTCCAGAAATCCATCTTTATGGTGTTCAGAAATGTGTTTCTCATTTATGTGGTCTAAACGACAATGCCAAAGGTAAGTGGGATTCATATCATTAGATTTAAACCTCTTAGTATTAATATTAAATATGGAAATATCAAGATCAAGGATATAAAATCCATTAGAAAAAAGTGCATTACAATAATGCATATCATCAAAAAATAAATGGAACAACATTTGTCCTTTTATTGTGATGGAAAAACATTTCTTGTCCGAAAAAGAAACTGAGATAATGTTCCTACTCATATCAGGGACATAATAGCAATTGTCTAATTCAAGAATAATTCTAGAATGCAAAGATAAATGATAATTTCCTACGGCTAATGGAGAAACTCTTGCTCCATTTCCATCGCGTAGGTCTATCTCGCCCGTAGCCAATGATCTACTACTCTTGAGGTCCTGCACCTTTATGAAAATGTGAGATCCACATCCACTACCTAATACCCATGATGAAGAGATAGACATATAGACTTATATAAGAAAATACTGAAGTGAAATTCACAATTCCCTACTTCTTCTCTTCCAGGTACTTTGGGCAGTTCCTCTTTCAGTGATCAGCCAAACCGCAATGATGAAATTTGCCTTCCTTGGTTATACCACATTTGGGATTTAAGCCCACTACCTTGGCTTTAGCAACAAACTTGCTTTTCCCCTTAGGGTTCCGGGAAATATTGTTGCCCTTTCCATTGCTGTTAACCATCAATATGGCTTTGCCTTTGCCCTTATTAATGCTTTGTTCAGTATTTCTCAACATACTGAGTAAATATGACAGAGTTTTGTTAATTTCATTCATTTTATAGTTCATGATGAATTGACTGTAACTATCTGCCAACGATTGCAGGATAAGATCAGTGGCCAACTCATGACAAATGGGAATCCCAGCCTCTCGAGATTCTCAGGATACCCAATCATCTTGATTATATGAGGTCCCACTGGGTTTTCTTCCGGAATTTTACTTTTGAACAAAGCTTTTGACCCTTCAATCCTTTCATGCCTAGCTTGCTCTTGAAAGAGCTTCTTTAAATGTATGATCATATCATAGGACTCCAAGTTCTCATGTTGCTTCTGAAGCACATAATGTAGAGTTTTGATGATGGATACGCATCGGAATAAACAATAATTTATCCATTCAATACCCTCCAAGGATCACAGGAAGAGAATTCGTAACGATAGTAAGGAATTCATAACAAGTACCTTGTGGGTCTCATGTGATGACTTCAAACAAAAAATATTGTTGAGTCTCTACGGTTGATCCACGCCTAGGATTGAGATCTAGATCCTCCAACTCCTTATGATAGCTACGAAAGATGGAAGAGGAAGAAGAAAGCATGCAACGAGAACCAAAAGGGAGGCTCGGCCTCCTTGTTGTGGCCGACGGGTAGAGGGACGGAAAGAGGGGCGGTCGGCTCCTTTGTCTTGCTCTCTCTCCTTGCTTCTTTCCTAATCAAATAATGTTATGAGAATTAGTATGTAGGAAGGAAGCTAGGAGCATCCGTTATATAGTCGAACAACTCCATGTTACTACATAAAGGCCCTCTCGTAATCCCACTCATGTTCGGACTAGTCGAACTTGCATATTAGTCATACTAAGTTAGCAATCCTTCTTAATTAATTAATCATATTAGTTAATTCCCAAGTCTAGTTCATTCCATATGGTGTGTGACCCCATATGTTTCTACCTAGTTGGTAGTAACTATTCACTAATATGGAGCGGTGTCTAGCAACACATCCATACCACCCAACTAATAGAAATAGTCATCCGACATACCTTGTGTAAGTATTGTCTCATCCCTTTGTCTCAATATCCGGATTGGACACGAGACATACAAGTCACACTCATATATCCAATCCATAGTTCCTCGATCATGGGAATAGTTTTATTCGTGCAAATAACATCAATATCCTATATTGATTTATTTGAGTCTGGCCAGACATTCTATAAGCACTATCCCTCGAGTGACCGTGGATATTTGCTCCCGTTATGTGGGAGGGACAAATTCTAGCTACATCACTAAGATATCTAATCTTGCTTAATATTGTGTCCGATACGCACCTTTATGACTACCCAGTCACGATGTAGCGTTTGACGCTACCAAAATGCAATATTCCACAACTAGATGATCTAGTGACTTCAAGTCTAAGGATGATAATGCCATTTTCACCGGGAAAAGCACTTTTGACTTTACATAACATGTATGTAGCCTTCTCGGAGATGGGTCAATCCAGTATGCCATTACACCTAATCCATACCCTGTGTTGGATCGTGATATCTTCATATCAATCCAACCCCATACTAGTTTATAGATGATTGTCATGTTAATCATTATAATTGACTAGGGATATTTAAGATAAACAACACAATTGTAAATCTAATGACTTCATTATATTAAATATCTCAATAAATAATACAATGAATATTATAGCCAATTATTGTTCATACTAAACTAGATTGCCTCTAGGGCACCTATTCCGACAGTTTTCCACTTGCACCAGAGCCAATCTGGTGCATCTCGTTTGCCAATGCTCCTAGTGTGCCCTTTATACTTGCGCTGAACAAGCGGCTTTGTAAGTGGATCTGACAGATTCTCATCTGTAGGAATCTTGCATATCTGAACATCTCCTCTATCGTTTAAATCGTACACACCTACGGCTATTGCATCAACTTTTGCTCCATTCCCAACACGCAGGTTTATCTCCCCTTTAGCCAATCTTCTACTTCTCTTTAGATCCTGCACATTTCGACAAATGTGAGATCCACATCCAGTATCCAATACCCATGATGAAGAGATAGTTAAGTTGACATCTGTAACAAAAATAACTGGTGGTGGTGGAATCACTATTCCAAGCCTCTTATCCTCCAGATATTTTGGTCAGTTCCTCCTCCAGTGTCCAGGCTTACTACAGTAGTGACACTCACCTTTAGTCACACCTTTGGCAATGCTACCAACATGCTTAAGGGCAGATTCCTTGGGTTTGGCAACTGCTTTGCCTTTTTCCTTTGAGGTAGAGGCAAACCTTTTGTCATTTTCTTTCTGTACCATCATTATGGATTTGCCCTTACCGTTGTTGATGCTTTTTTCAGCTGTCCTCAACATATTGAGTAAATGTGGCAGTGGTTTCACGATCTCATTCATGTTATAGTTCATGATGACCTATCCATAACTTTCAGGCAACGATTGCAAGATGAGATCGGTGGCCAAATCTTGACCTAGAGGAAATGCTAGGAGGCCGAGGCTCTCAAGATAGCCGATCATACACAACACGTGCGGCCCCATCGAGTTCCCTTCTGACAGATAACTTTAGAAAAATGCCTTGGAAATTTCATACCTCTCAACCCTAGCCTTGTAGCACCCCGAAATGGCCCAAGCCGGAGACCCGGGGATGTCACTCCGTATCAAGAGGAGCCCGGATACAAGGAGATTTTATAACACGATTCTCAAGCAAAAACATCCACAATAATAATTAAAACCTATTGAAATTATCAATTTTTACAAGACGACATCCTAGCCACAAACCGGCATAAACAATATAAAGTGTTTAAACTAATAAAGAGTTCAAATTCAAATGAGATACTACTACTAGTGTTCCATGTGATGATACACGTCCCCTTCTACGACAGATAACCATCCTCTAAACCTATGGTGCGGAATCAAAAAGAAACACCACGGTACAAAATCAGCATGAAATACTGGTAAATAAACAGCCAAACATGTAAAACGATGATGGGATAGCTATAAAACAACTTCTCATTTATAAGTAAGAGTTTTTCGCAAACACAGCGGTAACAAATTTGACTCTTGTAATAAAACATAAGAGTTCCCAATTCCATAATATTTCCAAACCAATTCCATAATTATTAGGAAAATCCAAAATCCATTGCTAACTCTTTTCCGTTAACAAAACAAAAAATACACATTATTAATTCGTTGTGACGGGGGAAACCAAACCATCTCGCAAGCATCCAAGACCATAAGTGCCGACACCCCCCAAAGACTCTAGCGGCCAGAGGAGTGAGTACAGGGAGCTATCCGGGGACTTGCAACCGGATTAAATAAAAATAAATTGAAACGGATGACCGAGATCAAACCGTCCAATGCCAATAGTAACCAATAATAAATGTCCCCGCACAACTATTCCACTTTACGTATTAATCCATTATTATTGTCATGGTGACATTTTCAAGAAAAACATTTAACATGTAAAACCACATATTTCATGTCACATCACATAAACACATTTTGAGACGTAAAGAAATACAAGAATTCATTTGGCACGAAAGAGATAAGCACACTAGGCTTGGCATATTTACTTACCTCAAAGCAAAATCCAACTATAGCAACTCAATCAACGTACTCTACGTACTCGTCGTCGACGAACTCGTTACCTACACGTGACAATATTCTAATCAAACAAATATTCTAGCAATATACATGCTATACTAATTACATGCACATGATAGTCAATGGTTTATGGTTCTAATACCAACCTAACATCTCACTCAATTCATACTTGAAAACAAAACCCAAAACTTTGCCTCAAAATCCTCTAACCTAAAGCATACATAAACTATCATAACTCCACGAAGCTATTAATCCAGTTTCCCAAACAGATAATGGTTCAAAAACAGTTCCATTGGATTCAAAACGTTTGAAATAATAAGTTTAGCCTCAAACGGATCTTAATTTCGATTCCTGAATCAAAAGTTACACTAGTTTCAAGTTTCCAATTTCACTCAAAATACCCATACAGGAATTGTCAATCTTCATGAAACTTTTCCCCCAAGCATCTAGTTCATCCTATATTCATACTAAACCTAATATAACATGATTGTTACATTCAAATCAGATTGTTATCCACATACTATGATTATTCAAACACCCAAATCGTTTAATCAAACTTCTCCTCCAAACTAGGGTTTTTCCCATCACCCAAGAACATGATAAACCCTAAAACTTGATTGTAAATCCTACAAGTCCATGAACAATGATCCTAACAATATCAAACTGAAAATTAAAGATTACATGCAACATACATGAATCATGAACAAGTGATCACAAGAATAAGAGATCAACAAGAGAAAAGAGAAGAAGAAACAAAACTACCTAAAACCCGCTGCCATGAAGGCCGGGCGGAGAGAGAGGCGGACGGAGAGAGAGAGAAAGAAGGAAAGAAAAGAAAGAAAGAAAGAAAAGAGAAAAAGAGAGAGTGATAGAGATTACCTCAACGGAGAGAGAGACGGCGGCGGTGGCGGTGGTTGCCGTCAGCCACAAGAGAGACGAGAGAGAGACTGAGAGAGAGAGGGACGGGTAGAGAGTGAGGGACGTGAGAGAGATAGAGAAAAATAGGGAGAGTGAGGGTTTTATGAGAGTTGGAAATAAAATCAACTACATAAGTAGGAAACCCTCTTGAATTATGAAACTTTTTACGTAGGAAGAAAAGTTAGGTCAAAAGACACTTATTCCCCCTTAGTTTCGCCAAAAGACAAATACCTCCCCAAAACTCAAGTAAAAGACACTAAAACCTTTGATTGGAGTCACAAAGATCCCCCAAACTCTCATAACCATTATAATTAACTCTCTACAATTAAATTAACTTCCCAACACTTATAATAATATCACAAAATACCCATAGTCACAAAACGGGGTATTTCATCCTTCCCTCCTTAAGGAGAACTTCGTCCTCGAAGTTTAAACTAAAACCTTCCTCCTTAATGAGAACTCGTCCTTGAAGTTTAAACTAAAACCTTAACCACAATAAGGTATGAACCTCCCCTCAATGGTAGAACTACTAAATGCAAACCTAAGGTCATGAATGATATGCAATATACTATAAGTAGTACTTTAGTAAACACCGAAGGATTACATCCTCTCCCCCTTAGAGGAGTGACGTCCTCGGAACTCAAGGTACCTCGTCAAACAGGTGAGGGTACTTCTTCCTCATATGATCCTCCTCTTCCCAAGTTGCCTATTCAGTGAGGTGGTTTGTCCATAAGACCTTTACAATCCTTACACTCTTGTTACGGGTGTCTCTTGTCTTGGTGTCTAAAATCTTGACAGGATGTTCTTCATAACTCAAAGACGGATCCAGTTCTACTGGTTCGGGATCTAATACATGAGATGCATCGGGCACATACTTCTTCAGCTGTGATACGTGAAGTACATTGTGAACACGACCCAAATTCGATGGTTAATCCAATCGATAAGCCACTTCTCCAATCTTCTCTATGACATCATATGGTCCAATGAATTTATGGCTCAACTTTCCTTTCTGATTGAACCTCATAACTCCTTTAGTCGGCGAAATTTTAAGAAATGCTTTTTCTCCAACTTGAAATTCCAACGGTCTCCTTTTCTGATCAGCGTAGGATTTCTGTATATCTTGGGATGCCTTCATTCGCTGCTGTATAAGTCTCACTTGATCTGTCATCTCTTCGATAAGTTGTGGACCAATTACTATCGTCTCACTTATGTCGTTCCAACACAATGGTGTTCTAAACTTTCTTCCATACAACGCCTCATGTGGTGCCATTCCGATACTGGCATGATAACCGTTGTTGTAGGAGAATTCTATCAGAGGTAATCTATCAACCCATGAACCTTGAAAATCCATAACACACGATCTTAGCATATCTTCCAAAGTTTGAATAGTCCTCTCGGTTTGTCCATCTGTAGCAGGGTGAAATGACGTGCTAAACTTCAACTGAGTCCCCAATGCCTCCTGAAGTGCTTTCCAGAAGTGAGAAAGAAAGTTGGGATCTCTGTCGGAAACTATAGAGCTTGGTACTCCATGATACCTCACAGTGTTCTTCATATACGCATCAGCTCTTTGTTCCATGATCCATGTTCCAAGTGTCTTTCATCGGAATAAACCTTGCTGTCTTGGTCAATCTGTCAACTACGACCCAAAGCTGATCCAGTCCATTCTTTGATTTCGGTAACGCAGTCACGAAATCTATCGAAATCGAATCCCACTTCCACACTGGGATGTCTAATGGTTGTACTAAGCCTCCCATTCTTTTGTGTTCAAACTTCACCTTTTGACAAGTTAGACATTTTGCCACAAATTCTGCTACTTCTTTCTTCATGTTAGGCCACCAAAACATCTTCTTCATGTCCTTATAAAGTTTGTCACCTCCTGGATGTACTGAGTAGGGTGTGGTGTGCGCTTCTCGCATCAACCTTTTCTTGGTTTCCGTACACTTATGTGGTACACACCATCTTCCCTTGTAGCGGATACTTCCATCTTCATGGATCTTGAAATCCTTTGCTTGACCTTCTGCAATCTTTTTCTTTATCCTTTCCAGCTTCACATCTCCTGGCTGGTTACTCCTTATCTCTTCTAATTCATCTGGTACAATTGTCATATTCCCAAGGATACTCTTTACTCCACCTTGTTCCACTACTTCAATCTCGAGATTTCGGAAATCTCGGCATAGCCGGTCTGGCAAAACTAGCATAGTATCTAAAGTATGGCTCGATTTTCTGCTTAACGCGTCAGCTACTACGTTTTCCTTCCCTTCATGGTATTGTATACACAAATCATAATCTTTTATGACTTCTAACCAACGTCTTTGCCTGTTGTTTAGCTCTTTCTGCGTGAAGATGTACTTGAGACTTCTATGATCCGTATACAATCCACACACAGATCCATACAAGTGATGTCTCCATATCTTCAGTGCGAAAACTATTGCTACAAGCTCTAAATCATGCGTAGCATAGTTCTCTTCATGAGTTTTCAGTTGTCTTGAAGCATAGGCAATAACCCTCCTTTCTTGCATAAGCACGCATCATAAACCCTTCTTCGACGCATCACTGTAAACATCAAACTCGCCAGAATCATTGGGTAAAGCTAACACATGTGCTGTCGTCAACTTTTCCTTCAATGTCTGGAATGCTTCTTCACAATCTTCGCTCCACTTATACCTTACCGTCTTCTTGGTTAGCGTAGTCAGCGGTCTAGAGATCTTCGAGAAATCTTTCACGAAATGCCTTTAATATCCTGCTAATCCCAGAAAACTTCTTACTTCGGAAACACTCTTCGGAGTAGGCCAATCCTTCACTGTCGAAATCTTTCCTTGATCCACGGATATTCCTTCCTTGGAGATTATGTGACCCAAAAATGGAACATGTTTTAGCCAAAACTCACACTTCGAGAGTTTAGCATCTAACTTCTCATGTCTCAAAGTTTCTAACACTTCTTTGAGATGTTCTTCGTGTTCTTCCTCGCTCTTTGAATAAAAAAGGATGTCATCAATAAAGACGACCACGAAACGATCTAGAAACGTCCTCATAACAAGATTTATGAGATCCATAAATACTGGTGGTGCATTGGTTTGACCAAAAAGCATAACTGTAAACTCGTAGTGTCCATACCTCGTTCTAAAGGCTGTATTCGGGATGTCCTTCTCGGCTACTCGAAGCTGGTGATACCCGGATCTCAAGTCTATCTTTGAGAAAACGCTCGCCCCTTGTAACTGATCGAACAAGTCGTCAATTCGGGGTAAAGGGTATTTGTTCTTGATTGTTGCGCTATTCAACTCTCTGTAATCAATACACAACCTCAAGCTTCCATCTTTCTTCTTCACAAACAATACCGGTGCGCCCCAAGGGGAAACACTCGGCCTTATGTAACCCTTTTGAAGTAACTCTTGCAAATGATAATTTAGTTCTTTCAACTCTACTGGCGCCATTCTGTACGGTGCCTTTGAGATTGGAGCTGTTCCAGGTGCTAAGTCCATAGTGAATTCAATCTCCCTTCTAGGTGGCATTCCTGGAATTTCGTCCGGGAACACATCGGGAAAGTCTCTAACTATTGGTATCTCTTCTAGCAAATTTTCATTCTAAGACATGTATTGAACATAACACAAATAAGCACTATTCCCCTTCTTCACTTGGTGACTATGGTCAAAGCTGACACTAGTCAGATACATGGTTCCTTTGTGATACCACGGTAAGAGACCTTTTCTCGTTTTGGACCTTTGAGCCTTATCTTCTGATCGTGACAGTCTATAACTGCTCGATATTTACCCAGCCAATCCATTCCCAATATAACATCTATTCCTCCAAGACCAAACTGTATCAGGTTGGCTGGCAAGGTACTAGCCGAAATCTTAACTTGTACTCCTTCAAAAATGGCGTCACTTACTGTTACATGACCGGTTGGGTTACCTACGGGGGTGGATATTCTAGACGTCTTATTGAGACTCAATTTTTCCACAAATGATGATGAAATAAATGAATATGATGCTCCAGAATCAAATAGAGTAAGTGCTGGTTGATCATGAACAAGAAATGTACCAGTGACTACTCCGTTTGCTGCTTCCGCTTCAGTCCTGCTCATAAAAACGATCCTTGCAACATTCCCGTTCTGCGTTGCGGTAGTTCCTTCCGTACCAGTCCCATTGTTGTTGGCGTTAATTGGAGCGTTGTTGTTTCTATTCCCGTTCTGAGCTCCATTGTTCCTTCCATTGCCTTGGTTGTTCACTTGCTGCCTACCATAGTTTTTGCCTCCATTATTCTGGTTGTTGTAGTTCCCATAGTTCCGTTTTCCGCCCTGATTGTTGTTGCTGAACTGTCGGTTCCCTTGATAATTTCCTCCTTGGTTCCCTTGTTGGTTCCCATTTGGTTTCAATAGGCACTCAAAAGCACGATACCCCTTCCTGCCGCAATTGTGGCAGTTTACAAGGTTTCCTTGGCAGTCCTTTCCTGGATGGTTTTGTTGACACTTCTTGCAGACATAACGGCGAGGTTGTTCATCTCCATTATTCTGCTTGTTACCGCGATACTGTCCCTGGTTACTTCCTCCATGGTTAGGCTTAAACCTATAGTCCTGACTACCTTGGTTAATCCTACTCTGATTGTTTCCATATCCTACAGCGTTCTCAACCTTGCGCTTTCCACGCTTCTCATCTTATGCCTCTTGAATACGCCAAACGGCTGCAGCTCTATCATAAGCTTCCTGGAGAGTATCGTACGTCCTGCACATCAAGTCTTTCTGCGGATGAAGTTCGAGACCAGACATGAACTTCCTAACTTTAGTCGCTTCATCAGGCATCAGCTGACCTGCAAATCGGGATAGTTCCATGAATTTCTTGAAGTACTCGGTCACAGAACCGTTTCCTTGTGTCAGATTCACGAATTCTATGTACTTTTGTTCCTGGACATGGTCCGGATAAAAGCGAGTGCGTAATGCAGTTTGAAGAGCTTCCCAATTGAAATTGGGTTGAGCCAAAAATTTCTGACGTGTGCTCCTCCACTATGTATTATCTTCGTTCTTCAAATAGAACGCCGCGCAAATAACCTTGCGGTCTTCAGGGCACTCAACTAGCTCAAGGACCTTATCCATCTCATCGATCCAATTTTCGAGCTCAACAGGATCCTCATTGCCTGTAAAGTTTCCTAGCTTCATGTCTGCCACTTTCTTCACACAATTAGTTGCATTATGTTCTCCATTGTTCATATTCTGATTCATCTGAGCCATCTGGGCGAAGAATTGGTCCATGCCGTTGTTGTTGTTGTTGGTTGCCATAGGGACTTGACTATTTCTACTGGTGTGGTATTGATGTGGTCTATCAGACATAATCCCTACACTATAGCCTATTGTATTACTTATAAAGTACTAATAAGCACAAACAAACACGCATATATGGCATGTAGTGCACAATGAAACAAGTAGTGTCACACATTGATCATCATTTAAATCAATTACTCATATATTTCCACATAGGCTGACCACGTCTCAGCTTTTCATCTTCTCCAAAAATTGGAAAAAGGATCAATAGGGCAAGAAAAAATTATGAATTTTTGTGTGTAACAATCCCTATGAGTATAATTTCATAATCACGAAGAATCAACTCAAAATCAATTATAGAACTCAAGATACACATGAAATACTACAGCTGCTGTCACAGCCCACCAGAACAGAAACTTTGACTTTGAAAAGCCTTAAACTGACTTTAAATTTTTCAAAATAAGCTAGGCTTTCTCTTAGAGTTATCCAAACGTGTCTAATAGTGGCCACAAAAATTTGAGATCAAAAAAAGATCTGGAAGATAGGTAACAATCAAAAATACTATAGCTAGTCACTTTGCAATTCTGCTACTGAACCACCAACTTTGAAAATTTGTAACCAATTCTCCAGAACTCATATAGGGCTGAAATTATTATAGGAGATACCTGGGTATGTCTAATTTCCGGAAAAAAATCAGGGAAAAATAATTCTAAAATTAAATACGTCTGCTACAACAAAAACTCACAGATGCGCAGATTCAACAACACCAAAGATCAAAGTTTTCACGTTCCCACTCCATGAACATTTTCTATGCACTTAATCAATGATAACAAACGTAACACAACCAAATTCATCAATTCATACTCCAAAATTCAGAAAGCTAAATTTATTAAACTCCCCAAATCGGGTCCTCAAAACATAAACATTATTCATCCCCTAAAGCAAAACGCTAAAAATTTAACTCTAGCCCAAAAGTGACTATTCAAAAATCGTTCGGAAAACTTTAAAGTATTGATTGACACCATAGCCTTATTCAAGCCAATAATAAAACTAAAAAAGCATCAAGTCTAGGAAATCTAAATAATTCTAACAAGCTTAATCCTCTTCCTCATCGCTTTCATCCAACTCTTCTTCTTCGTCGGAGTCATATTCGTGCTCTTCACCTTCACTCGGGTCTTCTTCACCTTCACTCGGGTCTTCTTCACTTTCTTCATACTCGATGGGATCTTCCTCAATCTCGGGGTATTCATCGACATATTCCATTGGATCCTCTTCGACTTCCTCATCGTCACTAGAGTCTATAATAATCACCTTTTTTTCATCACTAGAGCTTATGTAGATCACGTCTTCTTCATCACTGGACTCTATCTCAATAACTGTAAAACTTTGGCACTTAAGATAAGTCTCCACCAACAACTTGCATATAAAATCTGCACTTACCGTCCATTCACCTTGGCAACGATAATCCCTACTATTCAGACGATTCAACCTGCCCATGATGTTGCTATACTTTGTAATAATTTCCCCAAACATGGGTTTCATAGGAAATGCCTTCACCATACAGTAAAGCCTGAAAAGCTGGATTTCTATATCGAGGAAAATCTAAGGCTTGGAATATGTCCTCACAATATTGAACCACGCGGTCACGAAAATCTAGAAAGTCTTCACCTCCGACCCAACGTGTCACAACAGGGTACTTCTCAACTGGCAACACATGCTTCCTTGCTGGATGCTTAGTTCTAGCCATCTACAAGAGGAAACAACTTAATAAATCTCTAATTTCACAAGGCATATACCGTTATCCAAAATATCTACTCTTCGCAACCAATAATTAATCCAAATACTACAAATTGATAGTCACAAGTCTTGTGAAGAAATTTCTCAACAAAATCCCTTAAAAGTAGGCTTACAACTAGATCTCAAATGAAACGCTTCAAAAATTCAATCCATTAGCATCTTGGATAGACTAAGACTCTTAGTTCGGAATTGGTGGGTGGAAAATACTTGCTTTCTATCCTATTTTCTAAACATTTACACATAATAATCCTATCCATACTACCCAAATTCCCAGGGCTTGTCAAATTTTAAGTTATTTCTCCTATAATCATTTTAGTTTTTCTAACAAGTTTCGATTTCCTTTTTGGAATGCCAGCTCTGATAACACTTGTCACACCCCCAAATGGCCCAAGCCGGAGACCCGGGGATGTCACTCCGTACCCGAGAGGAGCCCGGATACAAGGAGATTTTATAACACGATTCTCAAGCAAAAACATCCACAATAATGATTAAAACCTATTGAAATTATCCATTATTACAATCCGACATCCTAGCCACAAACCGGCATAAACAATCTAAAGTGTTTAAACTAATAAAGAGTTCAAATTCAAATGAGATACTACTACTAGTGTTCCATGTGATGATACGTGTCCCCTTCTACGACAGATAACCATCCTCTAAACCTGTGGTGCGGAATCAAAAAGAAACACCACGGTACAAAATCAGCGTGAAATACTGGTAAATAAACACCCAAACATGTAAAACGATGATGGGATAGTTATAAAACAACTTCTCATTTATAAGTAAGAGTTTTTCGCAAACACAGCGGTAACAAATTCGACTCTTGTAATAAAACATAAGAGTTCCCAATTCCATAATATTTCCAAACCAATTCCATAATTATTAGGAAAATCCAAAATCCATTGTTAACTCTTTTCCGTTAATAAAACAAAAAATACACATTATTAATTCATTGTGACGGGGGATACCAAACCATCTCGCAAGAATCCAAGAACTTAAGTGTCGACACCCCCAAAGACTCTAGCGGCCAGAGGAGTGAGTACAGGGAGCTATCCGGGGACTTGCAACCGGATTAAATAAAAATAAATTGATACGGAAGACCGAGATCAAACCGTCCAATGTCAATAGTAACCAATAATAAAGGTCCCCGCACAACTATTCCACTTTACGTATTAATCCATTATTATTGTCATGGCGACATTTTCAAGAAAAACATTTAACATATAAAAACCACATATTGCATGTCACATCACATAAACACATTTTGAGACGTAAAGAAATACAAGAATTCATTTGACACGAAAGAGATAAGCACACTAGGCTTGGCATATTTACTTACCTCAAAGCAAAATCCAACTATAGCAACTCAATCAACGTACTCTACGTACTCGTCGTCGACGAACTCGTTACCTACACGTAACAATATTCTAATCAAACAAATATTCTACCAATATACTTGATATACTAATTACATGCACATGATAGTCAATGGTTTAGGGTTCTAATACCAACCTAACATCTCA
This sequence comes from Linanthus parryae, assembly GCA_023055425.1. Taxonomy (NCBI): domain Eukaryota; kingdom Viridiplantae; phylum Streptophyta; class Magnoliopsida; order Ericales; family Polemoniaceae; genus Linanthus; species Linanthus parryae. The sequence continues at coordinate 7,969,325 of JALGPY010000009.1, read as the reverse complement.
CTCAATTCATACTTCAAAACAAAACCCAAAACTTTGCCTCAAAATCCTCTAACCTAAAGCATACATAACCTATCATAACTCCACCAATCTATTACTCCAGTTTCCCAAACAGATCATGGTTAAAAAACAGTTCCATTGGATTCAAAACGTTCGAAATAATAAGTTTAGCCTCAAACGGATCTTAATTTCGATTCCTGAATCAAAAGTTACACTAGTTTCAAGTTTCTAATTTCACTAAAAATACCCATACGGGAATTGTCAATCTTCATGAAACTTTTCCCCCAAGCATCTAGTTCATCCTATATTCATACTAAACCTAATATAACATGATTCTCACATTCAAATCAGATTGTTATCCACATACTATGATCATTCAAACACCCAAATCGTTTAATCAAACTTCTCCTCCAAACTAGGGTTTTTCCCATCACCCAAGAACATGATAAACCCTAAAACTTGATTGTCAATCCTACAAATCCATGAACAATGATCCTAACAATATCGAACTGAAAATTAAAGATGACATGCAACATACATGAATCATGAACAAGTGATCACAAGAATAAGAGATCAACAAGAGAAAAGAGAAGAAGAAACAAAACTACCTCAAACCCGCCGCCATGGAGGCCGGACGGAGAGAGAGGCGGACGGAGAGAGAGAGAGAAAGAAAGAGAGAAAGAAGGAAAGAAAAGAAAGAAAGAAAAGAGAAAAGGAGAGAGAGAGAGAGATTACCTCAACATAGAGAGAGACGGCGGCGGTGGCGGTGGTTGCCGTCGGCCACAAGAGAGACGAGAGAGAGAGTGAGAGAGAGAGAGAGGGACGGGTAGAGAGTGAGGGACGTGAGAGAGATAGAGAAAAATAGGAAGAGTGAGGGTTTTATGAGAGTTGGAAATAAAATCAACTCCATAAGAACTTTTTACGTAGGAAGAAATGTTAGGTCAAAAGACACTTATTCCCCCTTAGTTTTGCCAAAAGACAAATACCTCCCCCAAACTCAAGTAAAAGACACTAAAAATCTATGATTGAAGTCTCAAAGATCCCCCAAACTCTCATAACCATTATAATTAACTCTCTACAATTAAATTAACTTCCCAACACTTATAATAATATCACAAAATACCCATAGTCACAAAACGGGGTATTTCAAGCCTGCTCTTGGAAGAGCTGCTTCAAGTGTGCGATCATATCAACTGCATTCATGTTCTCATGTTTCTTATGAAGCTCAGAGGACATGGTGCAAAGCATTAGGCAGGCCGCATCATTAGCGTCATCAACACACTTTTGATACGCCTTTAGGGCTGCAGGAGTATTATTTTTCGGACCTTCAGGAACTTGCTCCTCTAGAGCGTACAATTTCTTTTCTTGAAAACGATTCTCAAGTTTCTGTACCAGTCTAGAAAATTGATCCCAAAGAGCTTGTCCTTCTCAAGGACAGATCGTAGGGAGTGCGATGAACTCAAAGAGTTGTTTGCCATTGGAATTCTACAAAAAGGAAAACACGCAAGTTTTAGTATTTTGTGAATAATTTAACTATATCTAATAATGGCTAGATTATCAAACATAGATCCCACTTTTTTTCTACGGATTAATAACCCTCAAGATATTAATGCGGAAAATATCATTATATTTTCCAGTGGGTGCCAAGATCCCTATTTCACTTCTTTTGAGCTTGCTTTGGCAAGTCACCCAAAATTAGCTATTTATGTAGGAACAATTCTAATTGCATCATATGAAACTCTTGGTTCAAATGGGCAAATAACTTCTTATTTATCTATCCTATAAATAATTCCAATTAATTGCCTCTAGGTTTTTAATCCTTATTAAAATTACCTAGTTACGTCCAACCTCTTACTCCAACAATTGCACACTATGTGTGCCATCGCACCACATGATGATGAATCAAATTGCCCTGATTTAACACGCACGAATTTTATTAATCGATCTTGTGATGAGTGTTTAAGTAACGAGAAGACAAAACGTAATATTTTGTTTTGAGGGATTTTTCCTTTTAATTTTAAAACTGTTTTGTTGATCTATATCAACTGATCTACTTATTTGAGTTTGGGCACAACTCCAAACAAAAGATCCGGGTTGTTAAATTATCTTATTATTAAATTGCATGCATCAACCATACACCAACAACAATAATAAGATAATAAAATAAACATCCACAAAACATAAATAAACGTGATATGGATATGGCCTCCTAGACTAAGATATTCTCAAGCCAATGAGAATATCTATGAACCCTGGAATAAAAACGCATCTCCATGTGTCTCCATCTCTTTGTCCGTCCTTCATAGTCTTGTGGAATGCTCCATGCTCCATGTTCTGGTTCCTTCAATTCTTTGGGCTTCTTTTCTTGAATCTTGGCTATCTATCTATTTTACCTAGTACTAGCTAACATCTATACTAAACAAAATAAATCTCACAAGTTGAGAGAAAAATACCGGCTCGCAGGCCATAAATCCTAATTAATTATTACGTCAAATTGATCAGCTCGTAGGCCGTAAACAAACCACAAAATTTAAACATCCACAACAAACCACATCTAAGGCCATATTCAATCACCATGCAAATTACACATAAACAGTTAAAACCAATTTTAACGCGCTTAGTCAATTTTAATTGATTTTGGATATGCTAGGGTTAAAACGGTCCATGGTTCCACTATCAATATAGCCGAAACGCCTAAAAAGGACCAAGGCGCTGCCTTGGGCCGGTCGGCCGAGCCGCACGCGCGGTCGTTCGAGCCGCACGCGCGGCCGGCTTGAGCCCTTGGTCGTGCCCTAGCTTGCGCGGCAAGGCAAGGGGCGGTCCCTAGGGGGGCCGATCCTCATCAAGGAGTTGTTTCCAAAACAATACCTTGACTTGTTGCCCAAGTTTAGTTGTTTCCATGTTTGAAAAACACCTTTTTCAAGCATGTGTCCAAACCCTAGCTTGCAAGATCCAAAATACACATCTTATTTGATTTAAACTCACTAATTCTTACATCCAAGGCAAGAATTAAATCTTGTTTGGTTGAATCATATTCAACATGCATCTAATATGCTTAATTTGTTGTTTTAACGCAATAATCAACAATTCAAGGTGATAAACAACAAAAACGTAACACATAAACCACGTGATGCTCTTCGACCTGTGGTTCTGATACCACTGTAGGGTTTTGATCATCGATACGCTGCGGAAGAATAATATAGTTGTCCGATCAAAGACCCTTCAAGGATCACAGGAAGAGAAATCATGACAATGGTAAGAGAATAGTGTTAAGTACATTTGAGGTCTCCATGATAACTTCTAACGAGAAAGATATCACGTCTCTACAATTTATCCACGCCTAGAGGTGAGATCTAGATCTTCGGAATGTCTTGTGCTAACTAGGAGGAGTGGAAGAGGATGAAGAAATCATGCAACGGAGCACCAAAGAGAGGGGCAGCCTCTCTTGTGGCCGACGGGGTGGGAGGACGGCAAGGGGGTTTCGGCCCTCTTGTTCTCTTGCTCTCTCCTTCCTTCTCTCCTACTCAAAGTATGTTATGAGCATAAGTTGTAGGGAAGGAAGCTAGGAGCATCCTTTATATAGTCCAACAACTCCTTGTTTACTACATAAAGGCCCTATCCTAATCCTACTCAAGTTCTGATTAGTCCAACTTGCATATTAGTCCTACTAAGTTAGCAATTTGTTGCAATTTGATCCTTCCAATTAATTAATCATATTAATTAATTATTTCCCAAGTCTAGTTCACCTCTATATGGCGTGTGACCCCATAGATTCTATTTAGTTGGTAGTAACTATTTAAGAATATTGAGCGGCCTCTAGCAAGACATCCATTCTAGCCAACAAATAGAATAGTCATCATGACAAACCTTGTACAAGTATTGTCTCATCCCTTTGTCTCAATATCCCGATTGGACACGAGACAGACATTCTATAAGAACCATCCCTCGAGTGGCCGAGGATATTTGCTCCCGTTATGTGGAAGGGACAAATTCTATCTACGTCTACTACAATCTCTAAGCTTGCTTCTTATTGTATCAGGTACACACCTTTATGGCTACCCATTCATGGTGTAGCGTTTGACGCTACGAAAATCACAATAATCCATAACTAGATGATCTAGTTACTTCAAGTCTAAGGATGACAATACCGTTGTCACCGCGAGAAGCACTTGTGACTTTACATAACATGTATGTAGCCTTTTCGGAGTTAGGTCAATCCAGTATGATATTATCCTTAATGCATACCCATGTGTTGGATCATGATATCTCTATATCAATCATTATAATGGAATAGGGATATTTAAGATAAACAACACAATTGTAAATCCAAGGACTTCATTATATAATATATCCAATAAATGATGCAATGAATGTTCTAGCCAACTTATTGTTCATAACACCCTCTTCTAGCCATTCCTACTCAACTCACTTCTGAGTCTCATTGATAAAGAATGATCTCGTCTACTCACCCCAACTAGGGTAGAGTTGCTTTCACACACTCACTAGTTAAATAGAAATGTCGGGTCATGACTCCTAACTTACTAAGGATTAAGCACAATAAACGAGATATTTAGGCTACTAAGATTGTCATTAAGCAAAGTTCATGATTGAATGATGAAAGAGATAATCAAGATCATACATATTAGTCCTAACTTGTCAATGGAAGATCTCAACATGAAATAAACTAGAACAATCTCCATTGAATCACAAAACATAGCATGAAAGTTCATCAAAAATTCGGAAAAGTATCATCAAAACAAAAACCCTAGGCTCTCCATAGATTCCTAGGTATGAGTTTATCTATTCATAACAAAAGATAAAATGTTGTTTGAATATTTCATACAAGAGAAGAGAGAAAATAGATGAAACGATAAAAATGGTGTTATGGTGTTGATCCGGTCTCGTCTCCTTGCTTGATGATGCTTACAACGAATTCTCCTTGCTCTCCTTAGTGTTCTTGGCTCACAAATGAGGTCTATTCACGTCCCTTGGTGTTTAGGTCAAAGTAGGGAAGTTAAGTCTTCAAGAATTGCATTTTTTGGAATTTCAGCTGGCATTTCGGGCCGAAATGGTCTGGGCTGCCACTTCTTGAATCTTCAACTTTTTGTCTTTTTGGTTCCCGAGCCTCTTTCCTTGCTTCCAAAGTTCATGTCCTTGATTCTAAATCACTCCAATAGCCCTGTTTCCTGTCAAAGACAAAAACAACAACTATACCAAGCGATTAAATCTGACAAAATAAGCATAAATCAACATAAAGAACATGCTTGGACTAGAATTAAGCATATGAAGGAACAAGTGAAAAATTATGCTCATCTCAACAATATTAGGCTCAAAACTGTCCTAAAGCTCTCAAACATGTGGTAAATGACAAAGAAATATAGCTCCTAAAGGGCGCTATCATATAGCATGAGTTGTTTCAAGTCACCATCTTCCCTATGCCATAAGCTTGAGATGATGTCTAGCCAATTATTTTGGGGTAAAAAACCGAATTAGAAAGCAAGTCACTTGATATCATGGGATGCTCTAAGGAAATCAAAAGAAGGGGAGGGAATGGATTCAAAGATCTAGAAGACTTCAACAATGCACTCCTTGCAAAGCAGCTTTGGAGAATTCTCACCACTAACACTTTGATTAGTAGAGTTTTCAAGCACAAGTATGCTCCCAATACGAATATGTTACATGTTACTTCGCAAAGGAATCACTCCTATGCATTGCGTTTTATATAAAGTGCGAGAAATCTTATTATTAGTGGCAGTAGATGGAAGGTGGGCGATTACCAACATATACTCATGACAAGTGATTCGTGGCTCAAGCGGGAACCAAGCTTTTGCACAGTTTCAAACCCTTCAGCAGTGGCCAACACCAAAGTTGCGGAGTTTATTTCTACAGACCGTGTATGGAATCAGGAAAAGATTACCAGTCATGGATTAGTCGCTACCTCTCAGAAATTCTTAAAGGTACGATTCCTCGGGTTCCAATGCATGACACGCGAATTTGGCATTATAATGAAGACGGGGAATATAGTGTAGCGTCAGGTTATGCTATCTTGCGGAGATAGAAAAATGAATAAATACAAACGGCTTCTTCCTCAATCACCTCCATGTCGTGGCTAAAGTCTTAGTGGAAAAGAAAGATACGACCAAAAATGATCTACACAGTTTGGAGAGCGGCGCAAGATTCTTTAGCAACAAGATCAAAGGTACTGCGTTTTGAAAAAGGCATTCCAGCCTCTTGCGCGCTCTGCAAAAGTTACACGGAATCAGCTACAGACTTGTTCATGGAGTGTCCAGTTTCGCTAAGCATTTGGGATCCCTACGGTATTCATGACCCTTTCAGCCACCTCGCGGATCACTTTTTGAAGTATTATCTGGCGAATTTGGGGCCAATGCAATGCGGTTGTGTTCCAAAACAGGGTGCAGAGCCTCAAGGATCTACAGAACTCCATTCAAATCTATTTAATGGGTCTTGCCGCTGTTCAGACCATACACAGTTCAGGTCCCAGCTCGGAGATTTTGCCAGCCAGCTGCTAGCGGCCTCCAGACCAGGGATTTGCAAAGTCAAAACAGACGGAGGCGACCCGACGGTGAAATAGCTGCTGGAGTGTTGGAATAGATGCCCTAGAGGCAATCTAGTTTAGTATGAATTTATTTTGGCTAGAACATTCATTGTATTATTTATTGGATATTAAATATAATGAAGTCCTTAGATTTACAATTGTGTTGTTTATCTTAAATATCCCTATTCCAGTATAATGATTAATAGGACAACCATCTATAGACTAGTATGGAGTTGGATTGATATGGAGATATCATGATCCAACACATAGGTGCGTATTAAGGGTAATGGCGCACTGGATTGTCCCATCTCCGAGAAGGCTACATACACGTTATGTTAAGTCACAAGTGCTTCTCGTGGTGCAATTGTATTGTCATCCTTAGACTTGAAGTCACTAGATATTCTAGTTGTGGATTATTGCGATTTTGGTAGCAACAAACGCTACACCTTAACTGGGTAGTTATAAAGGCGTGTACCGGATACACTAAGAAGCAAGCTTAGAGATCGTAGTGGACATATATAGAATTTGTCCCTCCCACATAATGGGAGCAAATATCCTAGGCCACTCGAGGGATAGTGCTTATAGAATGTCTGGCCAGACTCAAATAAATCAATATAGGATATTGATGTTATTTGCACGAATAAGGCTATTCCCAGGATCGAGAAACTATGGATTGGATATACGAGTGTGACTTGTATGTCTCGTGTCCAATCCGGATAAAGAGACAAAGGGATGAGACAATTACTTGTACAAGGTTTGTCGGATGACTATTCTATTAGTTGGCTTGAATGGATGTTTTGCTAGAAACCGCTCCATATTAGCAAATTGTTGCTACCAACTAGATAGAACCTATGGGGTCACACGATATATAGAGTAGAACTAGATTTGGGAATTAATTAGAAAGATCACTTTGCAACACCTTGCAAATTTAGTAGGACTAATTTGCAAGGAAGGGACTAAACCAAATTCTTGTAGGACTAGAATAGGTCCTTTAGGTAGTTGGCAATGATTTGTTGGACTATATAAAGGATGCTCCTTCCTTCCTTCCCACACTTATGAGCCTTTTTTATCATAACTTGAGTGGGAGAGAACAAAAGGAGAGAGAGCAAGCAAGCAAGAGGCCGACCCGACCCCTTGCCGCCGCCCCCTATCCCATCGGCCACCAAGGAGGACGCCACCCTCCTTGTTGCCTCGTGTTGCGTGATTTCTTCTTCCTCTTCCTCCGTTCCTAGCTAGCACAAAGGATAAGAAAGATCTAGATCTTAACTCTAGGTGTGGATCAACGATAGAAACGTGACACAATTCACGTTACAAGTCATCACAGGAGAAACCCTAAGGTGTGTAACTTGATTTCTTCCCTTACCATCGTTATGTCTCTTGACTTGTCATCCTTGGAGGGTATTGCATGGATTATATTTGTTTTTCCGTTGCACATCCATGATCAAAACCCTACAGTGGTATCAAAGCCACAGGTCGTAGAGCATAAACGTGGTTTATGTGTTACGTTTTGATAGTTTTACACTTTAAATTTATTGTTTATCGCGTAAAACAAGACAAATCAAGCATATGATTCAATTTGTCAATAATCAATCATAACAAGAACTACTTTTTGCATTGGATGCATGAATTAGTGAGTTTGAGAAATTTTAGGATCTTAGATCAAGGGTTTGGGCATCCTATGGAAAGAAGGAGTTCTTCCCATACAAGAAAACAACCAAACTTGGGAACCAAGCAAGGGAGTTGTTTTGGAAACAAATCCCAAAGGTGGTTGGGACCCCCTAGGGGACCGCCCCTCCTTGCTTGCCGCCCAAGCAAGGCTCGGCCTAGGGGCTAGGGCAGCCCTAGCCCGCGGCCTAGCTGCGTGGGCTAGGGGCCGGCCGGCCCAAGGCCTTTGCGATCCTCTTTTTGGGTCCGGGCAATTTGATTGTTGGGCCCAATTGATCGTTTTAACCCTAGAAAATACTAAAATCAATTAAAAATGACCAAGCGGGTTAAAATTGGATTTTAACTGTTTATGTGCAAATCGCATGGTGATTGGATATGGCCTTAGGATGTGGTTTGATGTGAATGTTTAGTTTTGTGGTTTGGTTTACGGCTTGCGAGCCGATAAATTAATTGTAATAATTAATTAGGGTTTTTATGGCCTGCGAGCCATTTTTTTCTCAACTTGTGAGATTTTTTTTTTAGTATAATTGTTAGCTAGTGCTAGATAGAGTAGATTGTTAGCCAAGATTAAGAAAAGAAGCCCAAAGCCAAAGGGAGCCACAAAAGATGGAGCATGGAGCATTCCACATGACTATGAAGGATGGACCAAAAGATGAAGACGCGTGGAGATGTGTTTGCTTTTAGGGTTCATAGATAATTCCATTGGCTTGGAATTATCTTAGTCTAGAAAAGACCATATTCACATCACGTTTTATTTTGTTTTGTGGTTGTTTATTTTATTGTCTTATTCTTTTGTGGTTGGTGTATGGATGATGCATGCAATTAGGATAATAAGATAATTAGACAACCCGGATCAATTATTTGGAGTTATGCCCAAACTCAAATAGATAGATTAGTTGATATGGATCAACAAAAACAATTAAAATTGAATTTGAAAATCCCTCAAAAATTCAAATATTACGTTTTTGTCTTCTCGTTATTTAAAAACTCATCATCATCATGTTTTCCCAAGATCGTGCGTGCCAAAGCATGGCGACTTGGTTAATAATGATGTGGTGCGATGGCACACCTCGTGTGCAAATTGTTTAAGTAAGAGGTTGGGCGCAACTAGGTGTTTAATAGGATTAAAACCTAGAGACAATCAATTGGGATTATCCATGCGGATGGATAATAAAGAGTTATTTGCCCAATTGAACCTAGAGTTGCATAAGGGATGCAATTGGAATTGTTCCTACCTAAAGTAGTCAAATTATGGGTGACTTGCCAAAGCAAGCTCATAAGGAGATGAAACATGGATCTTGGCCCACTAGAAAATATAAGGATATTTCCCGCATTAATATCTTGAGGGTTATTAATCCGTAGAAAAATAGTGGGAGCTATATTTGATAAACAAGCCATTATTGAATATAGTCAAAAAATCACAAAACAAAAACTTGCGTATTTTCCTTTTTGTAGAATTCAAAATGGCAAACAACTCATCGAGTTCACAACATTCCCTACAATCTATCCTTGAGAAGGACAAGCTCTCTAGAACCAACTTCCTTGATTGGTACAGAAACTTGAGAATTATTCTCAAGCAAGAGAAGAAACAGTACGCAATAGAGTAGCAAGTTCCAGCAGGTCCAGAGAATAATAACCCTGCGGCCCTAAAGGCGTATCAAAAGCGTGTTGATGACGCTAATGATGTTGCCTGCCTTATGTTATGCACCATGACTTCTGAGCTTCAAAAGCAACACGAAAACATGAATGCTGTCGATATGATCGAGCTTCTGAAGCAGCTCTTCCAAGAGCAGGCAAGGGTTGAGAGGTATGAGGTCTCTAAGGCACTTTTCGAGTGTCATCTGGCTGAAGGGAACCCGGTGGGACCCCATATACTCCGTATGATCGGGTACTTGGAGAATCTCGCCCGAACAGGGTTTCCGGTCGGCCAAGAGTTGGCAACCGATTTCGTGTTGCAATCGTTGCCTGAGAGTTATGGACAGTTCACCATGAACTATAACATGAACGAGATCATGAAACCACTGCCAGATTTACTCAATATGTTGAGTACAGCTGAACAAAGAATCAACAAGGGTAAGGGCAAGGCCATTATGATGGTACAGAAAGGAAAGGGCAAAAGGTTTGCCTCATCCTCCAAGGAAAAAGGCAAGTCAGTTGCCAAACCCAAGGAACCTTCCCTTAAGCCTGTTGGTGGCATTGCCAAAGGTCTGACTAAAGGTAAGTGTCACTACTGCAGTCATGCTGGACACTAGAGGAGGAACTGCCCAAAATATATGGAGGATAAAAGGTTTGGAATAGTGATTCCACCACCACCAGGTATTTTTGTTGTAGATGTCAATTTAACTGTCTCTACATCATGGGTATTGGATACTGGATGTGGATCTCACATTTGTCGAAATGTGCATGATCTAAAGAGAAGTAGAAGATTGGCTAAATGGGAGATAGACCTGCGCGTTGGGAATGGAGCAAAGGTTGCTTCATTGGCCGAAGGCGTGTACGAGCTATCTCTACCTTCAGGATTAGTTGTAGAATTAAATAATTACTATTTTGTACCTGCTATGAGCAGAAACATTATTTCTATTTCTTGTTTGGACAAGGAATGTTTTATTATTTCAATAAAGAACAATTGTTGTTCCTTTATTTTAATAATATTCACTATTTTAGTGGGCAGTTATTTAATGGACTGTATGTCCTTGATCTAAGCAATCCTGTCTACAACATTAATACCACGAGGATTAAAATACATGAATTTAAATCCTGCTTACTTATGGCACTGTCGTTTAGGCCATATAAACGAGAAGCGTGTATCTAGACTCCATAAGGATGGACTACTAGACTCATTTGGTTTTGAATCATATGTGACATGTGAGGCTTGTTTATTGAGAAAAATGACAAAGTCCCCTTTCAATAATAAAGGTGAGAGGACTAGTGAGCAATTGGCGCTCATACATACTGATGTGTGTGGGCCATTTGCCACGCCTTCCAGGGGTGGTTACGTCTACTTCATTACATTTACTGATGATTACAGTAGATATGGATTTGTGTACCTCATGAGGGCCAAATCTGAATCCTTTGAAAGTTTCAAAGAATTCAAGAGTGAATTAGAGAAGCAACTTGGCAAAAGTATCAAGGCTCTACGATCGGATCGTGGAGGAGAATACTTAAGCCAAGAGTTTGACGACTATCTTAGAGAGTGTGGGATCGTGTCCCAACTCGCTCCACCCGGAACGCCACAATGGAATGGCGTGTCCGAGAGGAGGAATCGAACCCTATTGGATATAGTTTGATCTATGATGTATCAAACCGATCTTCCATTATCATTTTGGGGCTATGCTCAATTAAGTGCAGCTTTCACCATTAACCATGTTCCATCTAAATCAGTCATGAAGACACCACATGAGATGTGGAATGTGAGGCGTCCCACACTGTCGTTCATGAAGATTTGGGGCTGCGATGTCTATGTAAAACGTTTACAATCAGACAAGCTAGGGCCAAAGTCGGATAAGTGGATATTTGTGGGGTACCCTAAGGAAACTAAGGGCTACTGCTTCTACAATCCAACTGAGGACAAAGTGTTTGTTTCTCGGACCGACGTGTTTCTAGAAAGAGAATTTGCCTCTAAAGAAGCAAGTGGGAGGACTGTAGGATTTTGATCATGGATGCGCAACGGAAAAACAAATATAATCCATGCAATACCCTCCAAGGATCACAAGTCAAGATACATAACGAAGGTAAGGGAAGAAATCAAGTTACACACCTTAGGGTTTCTCCTGTGATGACTTGTAACGTCAATTGTGTCACGTTCTCTATAGTTGATCCACGCCTAGAGTTGAATTCTAGATCTTCCTACTCCTTTATGCTAGCCTGGAATGGAGGAAGAGGTAGAAGAAATCACACAACGCGAGGAAACAAGGAGGTTCGGCCTCCTTGTTTGGGCCGACGGGATGGGGCGGCGGTAAGGGGGGCGACGGGTCCCTCTTGCTTGCTTGCTCTCTCCTTTTTGTTCTCTCCCACTCAAGTTATGAACTAAAGGCTCATAAGTGTGGGAAGGAAGGAAGGAGCATCCTTTAGATAGTCCAACAAATCCTAGCCATCTACCTAAAGGACCCATTCTAGTCCTACTAGAATTCAGTTTAGTCCCTTCCTTGCATATTAGTCCTACTAAGTTTGCAAGGTGTTACAAAGTGATCCTTCTAATTAATTAATCCTATTAATTAATTCCCAAATCTGGTTCAACTCTACATAGCGTGTGACCCCATAAGTTCTATCTAGTTGGTAGCAACAATTTGCTAATATGGAGCGGTTTCTAGCAAAACATCCATTCTAGCCAACTAATAGAATAGTCATCCGACAAATCTTGTACAAGTAAATATCTCATCCCTTTGTCTCTATATCCGGATTGGACACGAGACATACAAGTCACTCTCGTATATCCAATCCTTAGTTTCTCGATTTATGGGAATAGCCTTATTCGTGCATATAACATCAATATCCCATATTGATTTATTTGAGTCTGGCCAGACATTCTATAAGCACTATCCCTCGAGTGGCCTAGGATATTTTCTACCGTTATGTGGGAGGGACAAATTCTATCTACGTCCACTATGATCCGTAAGTTTGCTTCTTATTGTATCCGGTACACGCCTTTATAACTACCCAGTTACGGTGTAGCGTTTAACGCTACCAAAATTACAATAGTCCACAACTAGAATATCTAGCGACTTCAAGTCTAAGGATGACAATACCATTGCACCAAGAGAAGCACTTGTGACTTAACATAACGTGTATGTAGCCTTCTCGGAGATGGGTCAATCCGGTGCGCCATTATCCTTAATGCACACCCATGTGTTGGATCATGATACCTCCATATCAATCCAACCCCATACTAGTCTATAGATGATTGTCCCATTAATCATTATACTGGACTAGGAATATTTAAGATAAACAACACAATTATAAATCTAAGGACTTCATTATATAAAATATTCAATAAATAATACAATTAATTTTCAAGCCAAAATTAATTTATACTAAACTAGATTGCCTCTAGAGCATCTATTCCAACAGTCTCCCACTTGCACTAGCGTCAATCTGACGCATCTCGTATGCCCATGCTCCTAGTGTGCCCTTCATGCTTCCACTGCATAAGCGGCTTTGTAAGTGGATCTGACAGATTTTCATCTGTAGGAATCTTGCATATCCGAACGTCTCCTCTATCGATAATATCTCGAATCAGTTGGAACTTCCTGAGCACGTGCTTGGATTTCTAGTGCGACCTGGGTTCCTTTGATTGCGCGATCGCCACAGTGTTGTCACAATACAACTCAGCTGGATCCGCAATGCTAGGAACCGCACCAAGTTCAAAAACAAACTTTCTGATCCAAAAAGCTTTCTTTGCTGCGCCATTTGCAGCAATGTACTCAACCTATGTTGTAGAATCAGCCACCGTCTCTTGCTTGGAACTCTTCCAGCTCACCGCTGCTCCATTCAGGCAAAACACATATCCCGACTGTAATATAAAGTCATCTCTGTCGGTTTGGAAGCTTGCATCAGTGTAACCCCTTACACGCAACTCTTCCTCGCCGCCAAATATCAAGAAAGCATCCTTAGCTCTTCTCAAGTACTTTAGGATGTTCTTGACTGCAATCCAGTGACTCTCAACCGGATTGGATTGGTATCTGCTTGTCATACTCAAGGCATATGACACATCTGGTCTAGTACATAACATGGCGTACATGATAGATCCTATGGCCAAGGCATAGGGAATTCTACTCATGCGTTCCTTCTCAATCTCATTGGAAGGACAACCACTCTTCGAAAGAGTGATTCCATGTGACATGGGCAAGAATCCCTTCTTGGAATCTTGCATGTTGAACCGCTTCAACACCTTGTCAATATATGTACTTTGACTTAGGCCTAGCAGTCTCTTAGATCTATCTCTATAGATCTTTATACCGAGTATATAGGCTTCTTCCCCTAAGTATTTCATTGAGAAACACTTCCCTAGCAAATCTTTAACAGATTGCAGCATCGGAACGTCGTTTCCAATGAGAAGTATGTCATCCACATACAAGACAAGAAAAGCTACAGAGCTCCCACTAACCTTCTTGTAGACACAAGACTCATCTTCGTTTCTGATGAAGCCAAACTCTTTGACTACTTCATCAAAACGTCGATTCCAACTCCTAGAAGCTTGCGTCAATCCATAAATGGATCATTGCAGCTTAAAGAGTTTGTTGGCTTGCTTTGGATCCTCAAAACCCTCTGGCTGTATCATATACACGTCCTCGAGGAGATTCCCATAAAGGAATGTTGTTTGGACATCCATCTGCCAAATCTCATAGTCGTAGTATGCTGCAATTGCAAGTAGGATTCGGATGGATTTGGTCATAGTGACCGGTGAAAAGGTTTCATCATAGTCAATGCCATGAATCTGTCTGAATCCTTTAGCCACCAATCGGCCCTTATGGGTAATCACATTACAATCCATGTCGATATTCTTCTTGAAGACCCACTTGCACCCTATGGGCTGCGCCCCTTCGGGTGGTTCCACCAAAGTCCATACTTTGTTGGTATACATGGATTCCATCTCGGATCTCATGGCTTCTAGCCACTTCTGAGAGTCTGGCCCTTTCATGGCCTCTTCATAGGTAGTAGGCTTATCAACTATGAGCATCGTGTCACCGGAATCGGTCACGAGAAGTCCATACCTCTCGGGTTCCTGGCGCACTCTACTAGATCTACGAAGCTCTTGTGTTACCTGAACAGGCTGTTCCACAACTTGTTGTGGTTCCTGTTCATGTTCCATAATTGGTTCAGTGATTTGTGGTTCTTGAATTTCTTCAAGTTCTACAGTCCTCCCACTTGCTTCATTAGAGAGAAATTCTCTTTCTAGAAACACGCCGGTCCGAGAAACAAACACTTTGTTCTCGGTTGGATTGTAGAAGTAGTATCCCTTAGTTTCCTTAGGGTACCCCACAAATTTACACTTATCCGTCTTTGGCCCTAGCTTATCTGATTGTAAACGTTTTACATAGACATCGCAGCCTCAAACCCTCATGAACGACAGTGTGGGACGCCTCCCACTCCACATCTCATGTGGTGTTTTCATGACTGATTTAGATGGAACACAGTTAATGGTGAAAGCTGCACTTGATAGAGCATGGCCCCCAAAACGATAATGGAAGATCGGTTTGACACATCATAGATCAAACCATAT
Source organism: Linanthus parryae (assembly GCA_023055425.1). Classification (NCBI taxonomy): domain Eukaryota; kingdom Viridiplantae; phylum Streptophyta; class Magnoliopsida; order Ericales; family Polemoniaceae; genus Linanthus; species Linanthus parryae. The sequence continues at coordinate 7,953,888 of JALGPY010000009.1, read as the reverse complement.
CCAATAGGGTTCGATTCCTCCTCTCAGACACGCCATTCCATTGTGGCGTTCCGGGTGGAGTGAGTTGGGAAACGATCCCACACTCCCTAAGATAGTCTTCAAACTCTTGGCTCAAGTATTCTCATCCACGATCTGATCGTAGAGCCTTGATACTTTTGCCAAGTTGCTTATCTACTTCACTTTTGAATTCTTTGAACATTTCAAAGGATTCGGATTTGGCCTTCATAAGGTATGCAAATCCATATCTACTGTAATCATTAGAAAATGTAATGAAGTAGACATAACCACACCTGGCAGGCGTGGCAAATGGCCCACACAAATCAGTATGTATGAGCGCCAATTGCTCACTAGTCCTCTCACCTTTCTTATTGAAAGGGGAATTTGTCATTTTTCCTAATAAACAAGCCTCACATGTCTCATATGATTCAAAATCAAATGAGTCTAGTAGTCCATCCTTATGGAGTCTAGATACACGTTTCTCATTTATATGGCCTAAACGACAGTGCCATAAGTAAGCAGGATTTAAATCATTTATTTTAATCCTCTTGGTATTAATGTTGTAGACATGATTGCTTAGATCAAGAACATACAGTCCATTAAGTAATTGCGCACTAAAATAGTGAATATTATTAAAATAAAAGGAACAACAATTGTTCTTTATTGAAATAATAAAACCATCCTTTTCCAAACAAGAAATAGAAATAATATTTCTGCTCATAGCATGCACAAAATAGAAATTATTTAATTCTAAAACTAATCCTGAAGGCAGAGATAGCTCGCACACGCCTACGACCAACGCATCAACTTTTGCTCCATTCCCAACGCGCAGATCTATCTCCCCTTTAGCCAATCTTCTACTTCTCTTTAGATCCTGCACATTTCGACAAATTTGAGATCCACATCCAGTATCTAATACCCATGATGTAGAGACAGTTAAATTGATATCTACAAAAAAAATACCTGGTGGTGGTGGAATCACTATTCCAAGCCTCTTGTCCTCCAGATATTTTAAGCAGTTCCTCCAGTGTCCAGGCTGACTGCAGTAGTGACACTCACCTTTAGTCACACCTTTGGCAATGCCACCAACAGGCTTAAGGGCAGGTTCCTTGGACTTGGCAACTGACTTGCCTTTGCCCTTGGAGGATGAGGCAAACCTTTTGCCCTTTCCTTTCTGTACCATCATAATGGCCTTGCCCTTACGCTTGTTGATGCTTTGCTGAGCTGCACTCAACATATTGAGAAAATCTGGCAGTGGTTTTAAGATCTCGTTCATGTTATAGTTCCTAATGAACTGTCCATAACTCTCGGGAAACCATTGCAACACGAGATCGGTTGCCAACTCTTGGCCGACCGGGAACCCCAGTCAGGCGAGATTCTCCAAGTACCTGATCATACGGAGTACATGGGGTCCCACCGGGTTCCCTTCTGCCAGATGACACTTGAAAAATGCCTTAGAGACCTCATACCTCTCAACCCTTGCCTGCTCTTGGAAGAGCTGCTTCAGATGTTCGATCATATCGACAACATTCATGTTTTCGTGTTGCTTCTGAAGCTCAGAAGTCATGGTGCATAGCATAAGGCCGGAAGCATCATTAGCGTCATCAACATGCTTTTGATACGCCTTTAGGGCTGCAGGTGTTTGGTTCTCTGGACCTGCTAGAACTTGCTCCTCTATTACGTACAGTTTCTTCTCTTGCTTGAGAACGATTCTCAAGTTTCTGTACCAATCAAGGAAGTTGGTTCCAGAGAGCTTTTCCTTCTCAAGGACAGATCGTAGGGAATGTTGTGAACTCGATGAGTTGTTTCCCATTTGGAATTCTACAAAAAGGAAAATACGCAAGTTATAGTACTTGTGAAATTTTGACTATATTCCATAATGGCTAGTTTATCAAATATAGCTCCCACTATTTTTCTACGGATTAATAACCCTCAAGATATTAATATTTTCTAGTGGGCCAAGATCCATGTTTCATCTCCTTATGAGCTTGCTTTGGCAAGTCACCCATAATTTGACTACTTTAGGTAGGAACAATTCCAATTGCATCTCTATGCAACTCTTGGTTCAATTGGGCAAATAACTCCTTATTTATCCATCCGCAAGGATAATCCCAATTGATTGCCTCTAGATTTTAATCATATTAATATCCTAGTTGTGTTCAACCTATTATTTAAACAATTGACATTACTTGCTTGTGACATCGCATTCGATCATTATGAACTAAGTCGCCATGCTTTGGCACGCGCGAACTTGATAAATCATGATGATAATGAGTGTTTAAATAATGAAAAGGCAAGAACACAATATTTGAATTTTGAGGGATTTTTCAATTCAATTTTAATTGTTTTTGTTGATCCGTATCAACTAATCTGTCTATTTGAGTTCGGGCACAACTCCAAATAATAGATCCGGGTTGTCTAATTATCTTATTATCCTAATTGCATGCATCATCCATACACAAACCACAAAATAATAAGACAATAAAATAAACAACCACAAAACAAAATAAAATGTGATGTGAATATGGCCTTTTCTAGACTAAGATAATTCCAAGCCAATGGAATTATCTACGAACCCTAAAAGCAAACACATCTCCATGCGTCTTCATCTTTTGGTCCATCCTTCATAGTCATGTGGAATGCTCCATGCTCCATCTTTTGTGGCTTCCTTTTGCTTTGGGATTCTTTTCTTCAATCTTGGCTAACAATCTACTCTATCTAGCACTAGCTTACAATTATACTAAATAAAATAAATCTCATAAGTTGAGAAAAAAATGGCTCGCAGACCATAAAAACCATAATTAATTATTACAATTATCAGCTCGCAAGCCGTAACCCAAACCACAAAATTAAACATTCACATCAAACCACATCCTAAGGATATATCCAATCACCATGCGATTTGCACATAAACAGTTAAAATCCAATTTTAACGCGCTTGGTCAATTTTAATTAATTTTATGATTTTATAGGGTTAAAACGATCAATTGGGCCCAACAATCACATTGCCTGGACCCAAAAAGAGGATCGCAAAGGCCTTGGCCCGGCCGGCCCCTAGCCCACACGGCTAGGCCGCGGGCTAGGGCTGCCCCGACCGTAGGCCGAGCCTTGCTTGGGCGTCAAGCAAGGAGGGGCGGTCCCCTAGAGGCGGCGAACCTCCTTTGGGATTTGTTTCCAAAACAACTCCCTTGCTTGGTGTCCAAGTTTGGTTGTTTCCTTGTATGGGAAGAACTCATTCTTTCCATAGGATGCCCAAACCCTAGATCTAGGGTTAAAGACATTTTGCACCCTCGTAGTTTGGAATATATACAAAAACCCCCTCGTTGTTCAGGGATATACAAAAACCACCCATGCTAACTGACGGAATTAACGGACGGACTGGGAAGACAAAATTACCCTTGAGATTCAAATAAATGACAGCACTATAAAAGCCAACTTATTTTCCTTCCATTAGTAACCCTAGCATTCTCTTCTCTCAACTGCCTCCTCCTCCTCCTCTCAACTTCCTCCTCCTCCTCTGGGAATTGAATCAGACCACAACACAACTAGCAACGCCTATCGCCACCGTCGCTCCCCTTGTTGGCGCTGCCCACGCCACTGGGACATTCGACGACCCCAACAACGCCGCCTCGAAGGCCAGATCTGGGTTTGCTAAACCACGAACGACCTTGCAGAAGCCACCGATGACGACCACCGATGACGACCCACAGAATCTCTCTTCCTTCTTCTCCTTCTCTTCCTCGTCTCCATCTTCTTTTCATCCCCTCTTCTTCCTCTGTAATTGTTTGAACTGACCCTCTTCGTGACCCACGGAAGCCATCGTTGACCCTCTTCGTGATTCCTCTATACTTTACGAGGAATCAGAAGGCTTCGATAATTAGGGGCTTCATATCACCTGGGTTCGGTGAATTAAGGGAGGAGAGGGTCGATTAAGAAATTGGGGTTTCGATGGCAAAGAAGGACGGCGACGGGAATAACAGGAACAAAGGGAAGGGAGAGAAAGAGGAATGAGATTGCATCCGTTGACGATTTCTATGTAGGAAGCCATGAAAGGGGGGACGAAATTGGGTGTGTACAACAGGGTGGTTGGGGGGAAGAAGGGTTCAGGGATGGAGAATTCGAGGAACTGAGGGATGGTTAGGCCACTGATGCAGAGAGGAAGAGAGATTCATTTTGAAATCACACCCAATGAAGAACGAAAGAACAAGCAGCTTTTGTTGGGTCGAATTGTGCAGTGGTGTTCTTGGGAGAGAGACTATGGAGGTGGTGTTTCGATGATTTCAGGGACGACCTCTTTGCCGCCATCAGATCTGATGCTACTGCCAATTTTCTTCTTCTTCTTAGTCTTTTGTTGGGTTGAGCCTTTTGTTTAAATTTGTTCTTTGTGGTGTTAGTTTGTTTTATTGGTGTTGATGGTGCTGGTGGTGTTGTTGGTGCTGGTGGTGTTGCTGCTTGTGAAAATCATCTGCGGTGGTGAATCGGCGGCGGTGGTGGCGGTGCTAGTGGAGGTGGTGGTGGTCGAGAACACCAAGAACATCAACAAAATAAACTCAATAACACAAATAGGGGCACAATAGTCATAAAAAGTCATATTGCACCCCCCCTACTGACTAACTTTAACAGAAGGGTGATATTTGTCCAACGTCCATCCACTGGTAGGGGTGGTTTTGTATATCCCCGAATAGCAAGGGGTTTTTTGTATATATTCCAAACCACGAGGGTGCAAAATGTCTTTAACCCCTAGATCTAAGATCCTAAAATTTCTCAAACTCACTAATTCATGCATCCAATTCAAAAACTAGGTCTTTTATGATTGATTATTGACAAATTGCATCATATGCTTGATTTGTCTTGTTTTACGCGATAAACAATAAATTTAAAGTGTAAAACTATCAAAACGTAACACATAAACCACGTTTATGCTCTACGACATGTGGCTCTGATACCACTGCAGGGTTTTGATCATGGATGCGCAACGGAAAAACAAATATAATCCATGCAATACCCTCCAAGGATTACAAGTCAAGAGACATAACGATGGTAAGGGAAGAAATCAAGTTACACACCTTAGGGTTTCTCCTGTGATGACTTGTAACGTGAATTGTGTCACGTTCTCTATAGTTGATCCACTCCTAGAGTTGAATTCTAGATCTTCCTACTCCTTTGTGCTAGCCCGGAATGGAGGAAGAGGAAAAAGAAATCACACAATGCGAGGAAACAAGGAGGTTCGGCCTCCTTGTTTGGGCCGACGGGATGGGGCGGCGGCAAGGGGGCCGACGGGTCGCTCTTGCTTGCTTGCTCTCTCCTTTTTGTTCTATCCCACTCAAGTTATGAACTAAAGGCTCATAAGTAATGGAAGGAAGGAAGGAGCATCATTTATATAGTCCAACAAATCCTTGCCAACTACCTAAAGGACCCATTCTAGTCCTACTAGAATTCGGTTTAGTCCCTTCCTTGCAAATTAGTCCTACTAATTAATGAATCCTATTAATTAATTCCCAAATCTATTTCAACTCTATATAGCGTGTGACCGCATATGTTCTACCTAGTTGGTAGCAACAATTTGCTGATATGGAGCGGTTTCTAGCAAAACATCCATTCTAGCCAACTAATAGAATAGTCATTCCACAAACCTTGTACAAGTAATTGTCTCATCCCTTTGTCTCTATATCCGTATTGGACACGAGACAAACAAGTCACACTCGTATATCCAATCCATAGTTTCTCGATCCATGGGAATAGCCTTATTCGTGCAAATAACATCAATATCCCATATTGATTTATTTGAGTCTGGCCAAACATTCTATAAGCACTATCCCTCGAATGGCCTAGGATATTTTCTCCCGTTATGTGGGAGGGGTAAATTCTATCTACGTCCACTACGATTTCTAAGCTTGCTTCTTATTGTATCCGGTACACGCCTTTATAACTACCCAGTTACGGTGTAGCGTTGAACGCTACCAAAATCACAATAGTCCACAACTAGAATATCTAGCGACTTCAAGTCTAAGGATGACAATACCATTGCACCACGAGAAGCACTTGTGACTTAACATAACGTGTATGTAGCCTTCTCGGAGATGGGTTAATCCGGTGCGCCATTACCCTTAATGCACACCCATGTGTTGGATCATGATATCTCCATATCAATCCAACCCCATACTAGTCTATAGATGATTGTGTTGGAATAGATGCCCTAGAGGCAATCTAGTTTAGTATGAATTATTTGTGGCTAGAAATTCATTTATTATTTATTGGATATTTAATATAATGAAGTCCTTAGATTTACAATTGTGTTGTCTATCTTAAATATCCCTAGTCAAATATAATGATTAATGGGACAATCATCTATAGACTAGTATGAGGTTGGATTGATATGGAGATATCACGATCCAACACATAGGTGTGCATTATGGAATGTTGCACTGGATTGACCCATCTCCGAGAAGGCTACATACGCGTTATGTTGAGTCACAAGCGCTTCCTGCGGTGCAATGGTATTGTCATCCTTAGACTTGAAGTCACTAGATATTCTAGTTGTGGATTATTGTGATCTTGGTAGCGTTAAACGCTACACCGTAACGTGGTAGTTATAAAGGCGTGTACTGGATACAATAAGAAGAAAGCTTAGAGATCGTAGTGGACGTAGATAGAATTTGTCCCTCCCACATAACGGGAGCAAATATCCTAGGCCACTCGAGGGATAGTGCTTATAGAATGTCTGGCCAGACTCAAATAAATCAATATGGGATATTGAGGTTATTTGCACGGATAAGGCTATTCCCATAGATCGAGAAACTATGGATTGGATATACGAGTGTGACTTGTATGTCTCGTGTCCAATCCGGATATAGAGACAAAGGGATGAGACAATTACTTGTACAAAGGTTGTCAAGATGACTATTCTATTAGTTGGCTAGAATGGATGTTTTGCTAGAGACCGCTCCATATTAGCAAATAGTTGCTACCAACTAGATAGAACCTATGGGGTCACACGCTACATAGAGTTGAACTAGATTTGGGAATTAATTAATTGGATTAATTAATTAGAAGGATCACTTTGCAAACCCTTGCAAACTTAGTAGGGACTAATTTGCAAGGAAGGGACTAAATTGAATTCTAGTAGGACTAGAATAAGTCCTTTAGGTAGTTAACAAGGAGTTGTTGGACTATAAAGGACCTTCCTTCCTTCCCACAATACAAATTATTCTCATTAGTGAACATAACAAGAGTGGGAGAGAACAAAAGGAGAGAGAGCAAGCAACAAGGAGGCCCGACCGCCCCCTTGCCGCCGCCCCGTCCCCGTCGGCCAAAGGAGGCCGAGACCCTCCTTTTGGGTCTCGTTTTACGTGATTTCTTCTTCCTCTTCCTTTTTCGGGCTAGCACCAAGGACTTGGGAGATCTAGGATCAACTCTAGGCGTTGATCAACTATAGAGAACGTGACACAATTCGCGTTTGAAGTCATCAAGGAGAACCCAAAGGTTTGTTTATGATATCTAACCCTTACCATAGTTATGTCTCTTGACTTGTGATCCTTGGAGGGTTTTGCATGGTTTATGTTTGTTTATGCTTCCGTTGTGCAATCCATGAATCAAAACCCAACAGTGGTATCAGAGCCACAGGTCGTAGAGCATAAACGTGGTTTATGTGTTACGTTTTAGTTGTTTTACACCTTAATTGATTGTTTATCGCGTAAAACAAGACAAATCAAGCATGGGATGCAATTTGTCAATAATTAATCATAACAAGATCCAATTTTTGCATTGGATGCATGAATTGGTGAGTTTGAGAAATTTTAGGATCTAAGATTTAGGGTTGGGCATCCTTGGGGAAGAAGGAGTTCTCCCAAAACAAGGAAACAACCAAATTTGGGCACCAAGCAAGGGAGTTGTTTTGGAAACAACTCCCTCAAGGAGGTTCGACCCCCCCTAGGGACCGCCCCCCTTGCTTGCCGCCCAAGCTTGGCCGCCCTAGGGGCCGGGCGGCCCTTACCCGCGGGCCTAGGCTTGTGGGTTTTGGGCCGGGCCGGCCCTAGGGCCTTGTGGTTCACTTTGTTGGGCCCGGGAAATTTGATTGTTGGTCCCATGGACCAATTTAACCCTAGAAATCCTAAAATCAATTAAAATTGACCAAGCGCGTTAAAATTGGATTTTAACTGTTTATGTGCAAATCGCATGGTGATTGGATATGGCCTTAGGATGTGGTTTGATGTGGATGTTTAATTTTGTGGTTTGGTTTACGGCCTGCGAGCTGTTCAATTAATTGTAATAATTAATTAGGGTTTTAATGGCCTGCGTTCCATTTTTTTTTCTCAACTTGTGAGATTTATTTTAATTTAGTATAGAAGTTAGCTAGTGCTAGATAAAGTAGATTGTTAGCCAAGATTGAAGAAAAGAAGCCCAAAGCCAAAGAAGCCACAAAAGATGGAGCATGGAGCATTCCACAAGACTATGAAGGATGGACTAAAAGATCAAGACGCATGGAGATGTGTTTGTTTAGGGTTCATAGATAATTCCATTGGCTTGGAATTATCTTAGTCTAGAAAAGGTCATATCCACATCACGTTTAATTTCTGTTTTGTGGTTGTTTATTTTATTGTCTTATTATTGTGTGGTTGGTGTATGGATGATGCATGCAATTAGGATAATAAGATAATTAGACAACCCGGATCTATTATTTGGAGTTGTGCCCAAACTCAAATAGATAGATTAGTTGATATTGATCAACAAAACAATTTAAAATTGAATTTAAAATCCCTCAAAATTCAAATATTGTGTTCTTGCCTTCTTGTTATTTAAACACTCATTATCATCATTATTTACCAAGTTCGTGCGTGCCAAAGCATGGCGACTTGGTTCATCCTGATGGAATGCGATGGCACGTAACAATGTGCAATTGTTTAGATAAGAGGTTGAACACAACTAGGCTATTAATTTGACTAATAAGCCTAGAGGCAATCAATTGGGATTATCCATATGGATGGATAAATAAGGAGTTATTTGCCCAATTGAACCAAGAGTTGCATAAGAGATGCAATTGGAATTGTTCCTACCTAAAGTAGTCAAATTATGGGTGACTTGCCAAAGCAGGCTCATAAGGAGATGAAAGATGGATCTTGGCCCACTAGAAAATATAAGGATATTTTCCGCATTAATATCTTGAGGGTTATTAATCCGTAGAAAAATAGTGGGAGCTATATTTGATAAACTAGCCATTACTGAATATAGTCAAAAATTCACAAATACTAAAACTTGCGTATTTTCCCTTTTGTAGAATTCCAAATGGCAAACAACTCATCGAGTTCACAACTTTCCCTACGATCTGTCCTTGAGAAGGACAAGCTCTCTGGAACCAACTTTCTTGATTGGTACAGAAACTTGAGAATTGTTCTCAAGCAAGAGAAGAAACTGTACGCAATAGAGGAGCATGTTCCAGAAGGTCCAGAGAACCAAACACCTGCTTCCTTAAAGGCGTATCAAAAGCGTGTTGATGACGCTAATGATGCGGCCTGCCTTATGCTTTGCACCATGACTTCTGAGCTTCAGAAGCAACACGAAAACATGAATGCTGTCGATATGATTGAACATCTAAAGCAGCTCTTCCAAGAGAAGGCGAGGGTAGAGAGGTATGAGGTCTCAAAGGCACTGTTCAAATGTCATCTGGCAGAAGGGAACCCGGTGGGACCCCATGTACTCCGAATGATCGGGTACTTGGAGAATCTCGCCCGACTGGGGTTCCCGGTCGGCCAAGAGTTGGCAACCGATCTCGTGTTGCAATTGTTGCCCGAGAGTTATGGACAGTTCATTATGAACTATAACATGAACGATATCGTGAAACCACTGCCAGATTTACTCAACATGTTAAGGACGGCTGAACAGAGCATCAAGAAGGGTAAGGGCAAGGCCATAATGATGGTACAGAAAGGAAAGGGCAAAAGGTTTGCCTCTTCTTCCAAGGGCAAAGGCAAGTCAGTTGCCAAGTCCAAGGAACCTGCCCTTAAGCCTGTTGGTGGCATTGCCAAGGCCGTGACTAAAGGTGAATGTCACTACTGCCGTCAGCCTGGACACTGGAAGAGGAACTGCCCAAAATATCTGGAGGACAAGAGGCTTGGAATAGTGATTCCACCACCACCAGGTATTTTTGTTGTAGATGTCAATTTAAATTTCTCTACATCATGTGTATTAGATACTGGATGTGGATCTCATATTTGTCGAAATATGCAGGATCTAAAGAGAAGTAGGAAATTGGCTAAAGGGGAGGTAGATCTGCGCGTTGGGAATGGAGCAAAGGTTGCTGCATTGGCCATAGGCGTTTGCGAGCTATCTCTGCCTTCAGGATTAGTTTTAGAATTAAATAATTGCTATTTTGTGCCTGCTATGACCAGAAACATTATTTCTATTTCTTGTTTGGACAAGGATGGTTTTATTATTTCAATAAAGAACAATTGTTGTTCCTTTTATTTAAATAATATTCATAATTTTAGTGCGCAATTATTTAATGGACTTTATGTCCTTGATCTAAGCAATCCTGTCTACAACATTAATACCAAGCGGATTAAAATAAATGATTTAAATCCTGCTTATTTATGGCACTGTCGTTTAGGCCACATAAATGAGAAACGTGTATCTAGACTCCATAAGGATGGATTACTAGACTCATTTGATTTTGAATCATATGAGACATGTGAGGCTTGTTTATTGGGAAAAATGACAAAGTCCCCTTTCAATAAGAAAGGAGAGAGGACTAGTGAGCAATTGGCGCTCATATATACCGATGTGTGTGGGCCATTTGCCACGCCAGCCAGGGGTGGTTATGTCTACTTCATTACATTTACTGATGATTACAGTAGATATGGATTTGTGTACCTTATGAGGGCAAAATCCGAATCCTTTGATGTGTTCAAAGAATTCAAGAATGAAGTAGAAAAGCAACTTGGCAAAAGTATAAAGTCTCTACGATCGAATCGTGGAGGAGAATACTTGAGCCAAGAGTTTGACGACTATCTTAGAGAGTGTGATATCGTGTCCCAACTCACTCCACCCGGAACACCACAATGGAATGGCGTGTCCGAGAGGAGGAATCGAACCCTATTGGATATGGTTCGATCTATGATGTGTCAAACCGATCTTCCATTATCATTTTGGGGATACGCTCTATTAAGTGCAGCTTTCACCATTAACCGTGTTCCATCTAAATCAGTCATGAAGACACCATATGAGATGTGGAGTGGGAGGCGTCCCACACTGTCGTTCATGAGGATTTGGGGCTGCGATGTCTATGTAAAACGTTTACAATCAGACAAGTTGGAGCCTAAATCGGATAAGTGTAAATTTGTGGGGTACCCTAAGGAAACTAAGGGTTACTACTTCTACAATCCAACCGAGAACAAAGTGTTTGTTGCTCGGACCGGCGTGTTTCTAGAAAGAGAGTTCGTCTCTAAAGAAGCAAGTGGGAGGAATGTAGAACTTGAAGAGGTTCAAGAACCACAAATCACTGAACCGATTATGGAACATGAACAGGAACCACAGGCAGTTGTGGAGCAATCTGTTCAGGTAACACAAGAGCTTCGTAGATCTAGTAGAGAGCGCCAGGAACCCGAGAGGTATGGACTTCTCGTAACCGATTCCGGTGACACGATGCTCATAGATGATGAGCCTACTACCTATGAGGAGGCCATGAGTGGCCCGGACTCTCAGAAGTGGCTGGAAGCCATGAGATCCGAGATGGAATCCATGTATACCAACAAAGTATGGACTTTGGTGGAACCACCCGATGGGGCGCGGCCCATAGGGTGCAAGTGGGTCTTCAAGAAGAAGATCGACATGGATGGTAATGTGATTACCTATCAGGGGCGATTGGTGGCTAAAGGATTCAGACAGATTCATGGTATTAACTATGATGAAACCTTTTCACCAGTCGCTATGACCAAATCCATCCGAATCCTAATTGCAATTGCAGCATACCACGACTATGAGATTTGGCAGATGGATGTCAAAACAGCATTCCTTTATGGGAATCTCCTCGAGGATGTGTATATGATACAGCCGGAGGGTTTTGAGGATCCAAAGCAAGCCAACAAAGTTTGTAAACTGCAACGATCCATTTATGGATTGAAGCAAGCTTCTAGGAGTTGGAATCGACGTTTTGATGAAGTGGTCAAAGAGTTTGGCTTCATCAGAAACGAAGATGAGTCTTGTGTTTATAAGAAGGTTAGTGGGAGCTCTGTAGCTTTTCTGGTCTTGTATGTGGATGACATACTACTCATTGGAAACGACATTCCCATGCTGCAATCTGTGAAAGATTGGCTAGGAAAGTGTTTCTCAATGAAGGACTTAGGGGAAGCAGCCTATATACTCGGTATAAAGATCTATAGAGATAGATCTAAGAGGATGCTAGGCCTAAGTCAAAGTATATATATTGACAAGGTGTTGAAACGGTTCAACATGCAAGATTCCAAGAAGGGATTCTTGCCCATGTCACATGGAATCACTCTTTCAAAGAGTGGTTGTCCTTCCAATGAGATTGAGAAGGAACGCATGAGTAGAATCCCCTATGCATCGGCCATAGGATCTATCATGTACGCCATGTTATGTACTAGACCAGATGTGTCATATGCCTTGAGTATGACAAGCAGATACCAATCCAATCCGGGTGAGAGTCACTGGATTGCAGTCAAGAACATCCTAAAGTACTTGAGAAGAACTAAGGATGCTTTCTTGATATTTGGCGGTGAGGAAGAGTTGCGTGTAAGGGGTTACACTGATGCAAGCTTCCAAACCGACATAGATGACTTTAGATCACAGTCGGGATATGTGTTTTGCCTGAATGGAGCAGCGGTGAGCTGGAAGAGTTCCAAGCAAGAGACGTTAGCTGATTCTACAACAGAGGCTGAGTACATTGCTGCAAATGGCGCAGCAAAGGAAGCTGTTTGGATCAGAAAGTTTGTTTCTGAACTTTGTGTGGTCCCTAGCATTGCGGATCCAGTTGAGTTGTTATGTGACAACACTGGGGCGTTCGCGCAATCAAAGGAACCCAGATCGCACCAGAAGTCCAAGCACGTGCTCAGGAAGTTTCATCTGATTCGAGATATTATCGATAGAGGAGACGTTCGGATATGCAAGATTCCTATAGATGATAATCTGTCAGACCCGCTTACGAAGCCTCTCGCGCACTGGAAGCATGAAGGGCACACTAGGAGTATGGGCATACGAGATGCGCCAGATTGACTCTAGTGCAAGTGGGAGAATGTTGGAATAGATTCCCTAGAGGCAATCTAGTTTAGTATGAATTATTTGTGGCTAGAAATTCATTTATTATTTATTGGATATTTAATATAATGAAGTCCTTAGATTTACAATTGTGTTGTTTATCTTAAATATCCCTAGTCAAATATAATGATTAATGGGACAATCATCTATAGACTAGTATGGGGTTGGATTGATATGGAGATATCACGAACCAACACATAGGTGTGCATTATGGAATGTTGCACTGGATTGACCCATCTCTGAGAAGGCTACATACACGTTATGTTGAGTCACAAGCGCTTCTCGCGGTGCAATGGTATTGTCATCCTTAGACTTGAAGTCACTAGATATTCTAGTTGTGGATTATTGTGATCTTGGTAGCGTTAAACGCTACACCGTAACTGGGTAGTTATAAAGGCGTGTACTAGATACAATAAGAAGCAAGCTTAGAGATCGTAGTGGACGTAGATAGAATTTTTCCCTCCCACATAACGGGAGCAAATATCCTAGGCCACTCGAGGGATAGTGCTTATAGAATGTCTGGCCAGACTCAAATAAATCAATATGGGATATTGAGGTTATTTGCACGGATAAGGCTATTCCCATAGATCGAGAAACTATGGATTGGATATACGAGTGTGACTTGTATGTCTCGTGTCCAATCCAGATATAGAGACAAAGGGATGAGACAATTACTTGTACAAAGGTTGTCAAGATGACTATTCTATTAGTTGGCTAGAATGGATGTTTTGCTAGAGACCGCTCCATATTAGCAAATAGTTGCTACCAACTAGATAGAACCTATGGGGTCACACGCTACATAGAGTTGAACTAGATTTGGGAATTAATTAATTGGATTAATTAATTAGAAGGATCACTTTGCAAACCCTTGCAAACTTAGTAGGGACTAATTTGCAAGGAAGGGACTAAATTGAATTCTAGTAGGACTAGAATAAGTCCTTTAGGTAGTTAACAAGGAGTTGTTGGACTATATAAAGGACCTTCCTTCCTTCCTTCCCACAATAAAACTTATGCTCATTAGTGAACATAACAAGAGTGGGAGAGAACAAAAGGAGAGAGAGCAAGCAACAAGGAGGTCCGACCGCCCCCTTGCCGCCGCCCCGTCCCCGTCGGCCAAAGGAGGCCGAGACCCTCCTTTTGGGTCTCGTTTTGCGTGATTTCTTCTTCCTCTTCTTTTTCCGGGCTAGCACCAAGGACTTGGGAGATCTAGGATCAACTCTAGGCGTGGATCAACTATAGAGAACGTGACACAATTCGCGTTTGAAGTCATCAAGGAGAACCCAAAGGTGTGTTTATGATTTCTAACCCTTACCATCGTTATGTCTCTTGACTTGTGATCCTTGGAGGGTTTTGCATGGTTTATGTTTGTTTATGCTTCCGTTGTGAAATCCATGAATCAAAACCCTACAGATTGTCCCATTAATTATTATACTAGACTAGGGATTTAACATAAACAACACAATTGTAAATCTAAGGACTTCATTATATTAAATATCCAATAAATAATACAATGAATTTTCTATCCAAAATAAATTTATACTAAACTAGATTGCCTCTAGGGCATCTATTCCAACAAGGACTGTATAACTTTAGGAAATTCAAGAACCACAAATCACTGAACCGATTATGGAACATGAACAGGAACCACAAACAGTTGTGGAACAGCCTGTTCAGGTAACACATGAGCTTCGTAGATCTAGTAGAGAGCGCCAGGAACCCGAGAGGTATGGACTTCTCGTCACTGATTTTGGTGACACAATGCTCATAGATGATGAGCCTACTACCTATGAAGATGCCATAAAAGGTTCAGACTCTCAGAAGTGGCAAGAAGCCATGAGATCCGACATGGAATCCATGTACACGAACAAAGTATGGACTTTGGTGGAACCACCCGAAGGGGCGCGGACCATAGGGTGCAAGTGGGTATTCAATAAGAAGATCGACATGGATGGTAATGTGATTACCTATAATGTCCGATTGGTGGCTAAAGGATTCAGACAGATTCATGGTATTAACTATGATGAAACCTTTTCACCAGTCGCAATGACCAAATCCATCCGAATCCTACTTGCAATTGTAGCATACTACGACTATGAGATTTGGCAAATCGATGTCAAAACAGCATTCCTTTATGGGAATCTCCTCGAGGACGTGTATATGATATAGCCGGAGGGTTTTGAAGATCCAAAGCAAGCTAACAAAGTCTGTAAGCTGCAAGGATCCATTTATGGATTGAAGGAAGCTTCTAGGAGTTGGAATCGACGTTTTGATGAAGTAGTCAAAGATTTTGGCTTCATCAGAAACGAAGATGAGTCTTGTGTCTACAAGAAGGTTAGTGGGAGCTCAGTAGCTTTTATGGTCTTGTATGTGGATGACTTACTACTCAATTGAAACGACGTTCCCATGCTGCAATCTGTTAAAGATTGGCTAGGAAAGTGTTTCTCAATGAAGGACTTAGGGGAAGCAGCCTATATACTTGGTATAAAGATCTATAGAGATAGATCTAAAAGACTGCTAGGCCTAAGTCAAAGTACATATATTGACAAGGTATTGAAGCGGTTCAACATGCAAGATTCCAAGAAGGGATTCTTGCCCATGTCACATGGAATCACTCTTTCGAAGACTGGTTGTCCTTCCAATGCGATTGAGAAGGAACGCATGAGTAGAATTCCCTATGCCTCAGGCCATAGGATCTATCATGTATGCCATGTTATGTACTAGACCAGATGTTTCATATGTCTTGAGAATGACAAGCAGATACCAACCCAATCTGGGTGAGAGTCACTGGATTGCAGTCAAGAACATCCTAAAGTACTTGAGAAGAACCAAGGATGCTTTCTTGATATTTGGCGGTGAGGAAGAGTTGCGTGTAAGGTGTTACACGGATGCAAGCTTCCCAACCGACAAAGATGACTTTAGATCACAATCGAGATATGTGTTTTGCCTGAATGGAGCAGCAGTGAGCTGGAAGAGTTCCAAGAAAGAGACGGTGGCTGATTCTACAAAAGAGGCTAAGTATATTGCTGCAAATGGCGCATCAAAGGTAGCTGTTTGGATCAGAAAGTTTGTTTCTGAACTTGGTGTGGTTCCTAGAATTACGGATCCAGTTGAGTTGTACTATGACAACACTGGGGCGATCGCGCAATCAAATGATCCCAGGTCACACGAGAAATCCAAGCACGTGCTCAGGAAGTTCCATCTGACTCGAGATATTATCGATAGAGGAGATGTTCGGATATTCAAGATTCCTACAGATGAGAATCTGTCAAATCCACTTACAAAGTCGCTTGTGCAGTGGAAGCATGAAGGGCACACTAGGAGCATGGGCATACGAGATGCGTCAGATTGACTCTAGTGCAAGTGGGAGACTGTTGGATTAGATTCTCTCGAGGCAATATAGTTTAGTATGAATTTATTTTGGCTAGAACATTCATTGTATTATTTATTGGATATTTAATATAATGAAGTCCTTAGATTTACAATTGTGTTGTTTATCTTAAAGATGGCTATCGGGCATGATAGGAAGCAAGCTTAGAGATCGTAGTGATGTAGATATGATTTGTCCCTCCCACATAATGGGGATAAATATCCACAGCCACGCGAGGGATGAGGCTTATTGAATGTCTGGCCAGACTCTGATAAATCAATATAGAGATATTGATGTTATCTGCAAGCATAAGCATATTCCCTGGGTCGAAGAACTATGGATTGGATATACGAGTGTGACTATTTATGTCTCGTGTCCAATCAGGAAATGGAGACAAAGGGAAAGTGCAATATAAGATATTGGGAACAAGAGGTTTGTCGGGATCACTGACTATTTCTATTAGTTGGGTGGCATGGATGTGTTGCTAGACACCGCTCCATGTTGGTAAGAGTTACTACCAACTAGATAGAAATCTATGTGGTCACACGTCAAATAGAGTAGAGCTAGATTTGGGATTAATTAATATTGATTAATTAATAAAAGGATCATTGTGCAACACCTTGCAAACTTAGTAGGACTAATTTGCAAGGAAGGCAATAATTCTAGTTCATGTAGAATTAGGAAACTCTTTTATGGAAACAACAGAGAGTTGTTGGAGTATATAAAGGAGGCTCTTGCTTCCTTCCCACTAATTGTGATTTTTTATTGACACAACACAAAGAAGAGTGGGAGAGAACAAGAGAGAGAGAGCAAGACAAGCCTAAGGCCGACGCCCTAGGCCCATTCGCCCCCTTCACGTCGGCACAAAGAGGAGGCCGAACCTCCTCTTGTCCGTTGTTGCTTTGATCCTCTTCTCTCTTCCTCCGGGTTCAAGCTAGCACTTGTTTGAAGGAAGAATCTATATCTCACCTCTAGACGTGGATCAACCGTAGAGACGAGGACATCATTCTTCGTGTGATCTCACAAATCTAAAGGTACACAATACTATGTCTCTTATCATGTTATGATGTCTCCTCCTGACGATCCGTAGTGGGCTTTGAAGTAGGATTAATTTTTGTTATTCCGCTGCGTTACCTACGTCAAAACCCAGCAGTGGTATCAGAGCCACATGTCGTAGAGCATAACATGATTTTATGTGTTACGATTTCAGTTTATACATCGTATTATTGTTTATTACGCGAAAACTGAAAATAATTGGCATAGTAGATGCAAAATTGAATTTGATTCAATAAAACTAGATCCAATTTAACATTGGATGTTAGAATTGGTGAGTTTAATCACATAAGATGTGAACAATTGGGTTCTTGAAAAAAAAGGGTTCATGGGCACATGATTGAAAAGGAGTTTTCAATTATGGAAACAGATTTATGGAATTATCTCCATAAAGGAAACAACCTTGCTTGGGAAACAAGGAAGAGGGAAGGAGGCTAGAGCCGAAACCCTAGCCGTCCGCCCCCTCTCTTGCGCGGAAAGCAAAGGCCGCGGGCCACAATGTGGCGGCCGTCCTTGGGTCGGGCCTAGTGGCGGGCGGCGGTCCTAGGAGTTCGGGCCCTTGTTGGCTTGAACTCCTTGGATCGTTGTAACCCTAATTACCAAATTCAATTTAAAATTGAACAAGCGCGTTAAAAAATGATTTTAATTGTATTATGTGATTTGTTGCATGGTGGATGGATATGGCCTAGGATTGTGGATGTTTATTGCTTTGTGGTTTGGTTTACGGCCTGCGAGCTGATCAAATTAATGTAATAATTAATTAGGTTTTACGGCTTGCGAGTCGTCTTTTTCTCCTCGACATGTGAGGCTTTTGTTATTTATTTATTCTAGATTTTAGGCTAGAATTAGAAATATTTAGATGATAGCCAAGAGCATGGGAAGAAGACCGGAGAACCAAAGGAGCCAAAAGACAAAGATGACGTCCCCTAGGCGCGCAACTATGGGGGAGCACATGGAGATGAGCTCGGCACTTTAAAGAAATTGGATATTATCATTGGCTTGATAATATCATTAGTCTAGGGGCCATATCCATGCCACGATTTTTTATTTTTATTTTGTGGATGTTTATTATTCACGTCTTGTTATTTAATTTTTGTGTGTATGGCGATACTAGCGAAAACGATAACAAGATAATAATAACAAGGTTGGTATTTTATTGTGGATTTCTCAATCCAAATAAGTAGACCATGTTGATTTGATCAACCAAACAATTAAAGAAAAATTAAATCCCTCAATTAAATATTGCGTTTTGCCTTCTCTTGCCAAAACACCCTTCATGATCAGGGTTCATTAAAATCCGGGCTTGCCAAAGCAAGGAGATTTAAATTTACCATGGTGTGTTGCGGACGACACAAGCTAGTAATGCGTGTATGTTGAAGCAAGAGGTTGGACGCAACTAGGCAAGAATCAATTGGATTGATGAGCCTAGAGGCATGACAATTAGGTGTTATCTATGGGATAAAGAATAAAGAGTTATTCACCTAATTGGACCAAGAGTTGCATGGGATGCAATTGGAATGGTTCCTACCTAAATAACCTATTCTTGGGTGACTTGCCAAAGCAAGCTCAAGAAGAAGTGAAAAAGGGATCTTGGACCCACTAGAAAATATGATGATATTTTCCGCATTATTAGTGAGGGCTATTAATCCGAGAAAAATAGTGGGAGCTATATTTGATGATCTAGCCATTGTTGAATATAGTTAAATTGTTCAAAATACTAAAAGTGCACATTTCTCGTTTTGTAGAATTCATAATGGCAAACAACAACGCATTGACTTCATCCCTATGATCTGTCATTGAGAAGGATAAACTGTCTGGAACGAATTTCCTTGACTGGTACAGAAACTTAAGGATTGTCCTTAAGCAAGAAAAGTAGCTATACGTCTTGGACACTCAAATTCCAGAACCACCACAAGATGAGTCTCTTCTAGCGGAAGTAAGGGCACGTCATAAACATATTGATGATTCTAATGACGTGACTTGCCTCATGCTTTGCACCATGACTCCTGAGCTTCAGAAGCAGCATGAGAATATGGAAGCATATGATATGATCATACACTTGAAACAATTTTTTCAGGAACAGGCTAGGCATGAGCGCTATGAGGTGTTTAAAGCATTATTCAAGAGTAGTCTTGCAGAGGGGAATCCAGTAGGACCTCACGACTCCGAATGATCGGGTACATTGAGAACCTTGAGAGACTGGGATTCCCGCTGGGCGAAGATTTGGCTACTGATCTAGTCTTGCAATCGTTGCCTGACAGTTATAATCAGTTCATCATGAACTAAAATATGAACGAGATCAGTAAAACTCTGCCTGACTTATTGAATATACTAAAGACAGCGGAACAGAGCGTCAACAAAGGCAAGGGCAAGGCCATAATGATGGTGCATAAGAAGAAGGGCAAATCAGTTGCCTCTACTTCAAAAGGAAAGCACAAGAAAGTTGCGAAATCTAAAGAAGCCCTAAAGCCTGGTGGAGGCGTGGCTAAGGGTGAGTGTCACTACTGCAGCCAGCCGGGTCACTGGAGGAGGAATTGCCCTAGATATCTGGAGGTTAAGAAGCTTGGAATAGTGATTCCACCACCACCAGGTATTTATGTTAAAGACGTCAATCTTTCTATTTCTTCATCTTGGGTATTGGATACCGGATGTGGTTCTCACATTTGTCGTAATGTGCAGGATTTGAAAAGAAGTAGAAGATTGAGTAAAGGGGAGATAGATATGCGCGTCGGGAATGGAGCAAGAGTTGCTGCATTAGCTGTAGGATTTTATGAGCTATCTTTGCCTTCTGGACTTATTTTAGAATTAGACACTTGCTTTTATGTGCCTGCTATGAGCAGAAAAATTATTTCCATTTCTTGTTTGGACGAGAAGGGTTTTTCTATTTCAATAAAGGACAAGTGTTGCTCCATTTATTTTGATAGTATTCACTATTGTAGTGCGCATTTGTCTAATGGATTGTATATCCTTGATCTAAATAGTCCAATCTATAACATAAACACTAAAAGGATTAAAACTAATTATTTAAATCATACATATCTATGGCACTGTCGATTAGGCCATATAAATGAGAAACGCATATCTAGACTCCATAAGGATGGACTTGTAGACTCATTTGATTTGGAATCATATGAGACATGTGAATCTTGTTTATTAGGAAAAATGGCAAAGTCCCCTTTCAATAAGAAAGGTGAAAGGACTAGTGAGTTATTGGCACTCATACATACCGATGTATGTGGACCATTCCCCACGCCTGGCAGAGGTGGTTACACCTACTTCATCACATTTACTGATGATTTCAGTAGATATGGATTTGTATACCTTATGAAGGCCAAATCCGAATCCTTTGAATTGTTCAAGGAATTCAAGAATGAATTAGAGAAGCAACTTGGTAAAAGTATTAAAGCTCTACGATCAGATCGTGGAGGAGAATAATTAAGCCAAGAGTTTGATGAGTATCTTAGAGAGTGTGGGATAGTATCCCATCTCACTCCACCCGGAACGCCACAATGGAATGGCGTGTCCGAGAGGAGAAATTGAACTCTATTAGATATGGTGCGATCTATGATGTCTCAAACAGATCTTCCGATATCCTTTTGGGGACATGTTCTAAAGACGACAGTTTTTACCATTAACCGCATTCCATCGAAATCAGTCATGAAGACACCATATGAGATATGGACTGGGAAGCGTCCCATAGTGTCGTTTATGAGAATTTGGAGCTGCGATGTCTATGTAAATCGTTTACAAACAGACAAGCTCGGGACAAAGGCGGATAAGTGTAAATTTGTGGGATATCCTAAGGAAACTAAAGGATGTTATTTCTACAATCCCATCGAGAACAAAGTGTTTATTGCTCGGACCGGCGTGTTTCTAGAAAGAGAGTTTGTCTCTAAAGAAGCAAGTGGGAGGGCTTTAGAACTTGAAGAGATTCAAGAACAACAAATCACTGAACCGATGATGGAACATGAACTGGAACTGCAAGTAGTTGTGGAAGAACATGTTCAGGTAACACAGGAAGTCCGTAGATTAGGAAGAGTGCGTCATGAGCCAGAGAGGTATGGACTTCTCGTGACTGAGCCCGATGACGTACCACTCATAGATGATGAGCCTGCAACCTACGGAGAGGCCATGAAAGGCCCAGACTCTAAGAAGTGTCTAGAAGCCATGAGATCAGAAATAGATTCCATGTACACCAACAAAGTATGGACTTTGGTGGAACCACCCGAAGGGGCACGCCCCATAGGGTGCAAATGGGTCTTCAAGAAGAAGACCGACATGGATGGAAAGGTAGTTGCCTATAAGGGGCGATTGGTAGCCAAAGGGTATTGAACGATTCATGATATTGACTATGATGAGACCTTTTCACCAGTCGCCATGACCAAATCCATTCGAATCCTACTTGCTATTGCAGCATACTACGACTATGAGATTTGGCAGATGGATGTCAAAACAGCATTCCTTTATGGGAACCTCCTCGAGGATGTGTACATGACACAACCGGAGGGTTTTGAGGATCCAGAGAATGCCAATAAAGTCTTTAAGCTGCAAAGATCCATTTATGGATTAAAGCAAGCTTCTAGGAGTTGGAATCGACGTTTTGATGACGCGGTCAAAGAGTTTGGCTTCATCAAGAACTAAGATGAGCCTTCTGTTTACAAGAAGTTTAGTGGGAGCTCTGTAGTATTTCTGGTCTTGTATGTGGATGACATACTAATCATGGGCAACGATATTCCTACTTTGCAATCTGTTAAAGATTGGCTAGAAAGTGCTTTGTGATGAAGGACTTAGAAGATGCAGCCTAAATACTTGGTATAAAAATCTATAGGGATAGATCTAAAAGGTTGCTCGGCCTAAGTCAAAGTACATATATAGACAAGGTGTTGAAGAGGTTCAACATGCAATATTCCAAGAAGGGATTCTTGCCTATGTCGCATGGAGTCACTCTTTCTAAGAATGACTGTCCCTCCAATGGGATTGAGAAGGACCGCATGAGTAGGATACCCTATGCTTCGGCCATAGGATCCATCATGTACGCCATGTTATGTACTAGACCAGTCGTATCATACGCGTTGAGTATGGTGAGCAGATACCAGTCCAATCCGGGTGAGAGTCACTGGATTGTTGTCAAGAACATCCTAAAGTACTTGAGAAGAACTAAGGATGTGTTCTTGATATTTGGAGGTAAGGAAGAGCTAAGTGTAAAGGGTTACACTGATGCAAGCTTCCAAACCGACAAAGATGACTACAGATCGCAGTCTGGATACATGTTTTGCCTGAATGGAGGAGCTGTGAGCTGGAAGAGTTCCAAGCAAGGGACAGTTGCTGATTCTCTAACAGAAGCTGAGTACATTGCTGCTGCGGAAGCAGCAAAAGAGGCAGCTTGAATAAAGAAGTTTATCACTAAGCTCGGTGTGGTCCCAAGCATCGTGGACCCCATAGAGTTGTACTGTGACAACTCCGAGGCGATCGCACAAGCCAAGGAACCAAGATCACACCAGAAACCATAGCATGTACTTAGGAGATTCCATCTTATTCGTGATATGATCGATCGAGAGGATGTGAAGATGTGCAAGATTCCAACGGATGACAATGTTTCAGATCCGCTCACAAAACCTCTTGAGCAACAAAAGCATGAAGGGCACGCCAGATCTATAGGCATACAAGATGCGCCAGATTGGCTCTAATGAAAGTGGGAGACTGTTGGAATAGATGCCCTAGAGGCAATCGTAGATTTAGTATGAACATTGTTTTGGCTAGAATATTCATTTATTATATATTGTGATATTTAATATAATGAAGTCCTTACATACAATGTGTTGTTTATCTTAAATATCCCTAGTCCACTATATTGATTAATAGGACGATCATATATAGACTAGTATGTGGGTAGATTGATATGGAGATATCAAGTCTAACACACGGGTATGCATTAGGATTAATGGCATACTGGATTGAACCACAACGAGAAGGATACATTCGATTATGTCAAGTCACAATCGCTTCTCGTAGTGCTAATATAATTTCATTCCTTAGACTTGAAGTCACTAGATACTGTAGTTGTGGAATATTGTGCTTTGATGTTATCAAACGTTACACCGTAACTGGGTAATCATAAAGATGGCTATCAGGCATGATAGGAAGCAAGCTTAGAGAACGTAGTGATGTAGATAGGATTTTTCCCTCCCACATAATGGGGGTAAATATCCACGGCCACTCGAGGGATGAGGCTTATTGAATGTCTGGCCAGACTCAGATAAATCAATCTGCAAGCATAAGCATATTCCCAGGATCGAGGAACTATGGATTGGATATACGAGTGTGACTATTTATGTCTCGTGTCCAATCCGGATATGGAGACAAAGGGAAAGTGCAATATAACTGACAATTTCTATTAGTTGGGTGGCATGGATGTGTTTCTAGACACCGCTCCATGTTGGTAAGAGTTACTACCAACTAGATAGAAACCTATGGGGTCACACGTCAAATAGAGTAGAGCTAGATTTGGGATTAATTAATATTGATTAATTAATGAAAGGATCATTGTGCAACACCTTGCAAACTTAGTAGGACTAATATGCAAGGAAGGGAATAATTCTAGTTCATGTAGAATTAGGAAACTCTTTTATGGAAACAACAAGGAGTTGTTGGAGTATATAAAGGAGACTCTAGCTTCCTTCCCACTAGTTTTGATTTGTTATTGACAGAACACAAAGAAGAGTGGGAGAGAACAAGAGAGAGAGAAAGACAAGCCTAAGGCCGACGGCCTAGGCCCGTCCACCCCCTTCCCGTCGGCACAATGAGGAGGCCGAACCTCCTCTTGTCCTTTGTTGCTTTGATCCTCTTCCCTCTTCCTCCGGGTTCAAGCTAGCACTTGTTTGAAGGAAGAATCTAGATCTCACCTCTAGACGTGGATCAACTGTAGAGACGAGGACATCATTCTTCGTGTGATCTCACAAATCTAAAGGTACACAATACTATGTCTCTTATCATGTAATGATGTCTACTCCTGACGATCCGTGGTGGGCTTTGAAGTAGGATTAATTTTTGTTATTCCGCTGCGTTACCTACGTCAAAACCCAACATGATTGATATGGAGATATCATGATCCAACACATAGGTGCGTATTAAGGGTAATGGCGCACTGGATTGACCCATCTCCGAGAAGGCTACATACACGTTATGTTAAGTCACAAGTGCTTCTCTTGGTGCAATGGTATTGTCATCCTTAGACTTGAAATCACTAGATATTCTAGTTGTGGATTATTGTGATTTTGGTAGTGTCAAACGCTACACCGTAACTGGGTAGTTATAAAGGCGTGTACCAGATACAATAAGAATCAATATTAGAGATCGTAGTGGACGTAGATACAATTTTTCCCTCATACATAACGGGAGAAAATATCCTAGGCCACTCGAGGGATAGTGCTTATAGAATGTCTGGCCAGACTCAAATAAATCGATATAGGATATTGATGTTATTTGCACGAATAAGGCTATTCCTAGGATCGAGAAACTATGGATTGGATATACGAGTGTGACTTGTATGTCTCTTGTCCAATCCGGATAAAGATACAACGGGATGAGACAATTACTTGTACAAGGTTTGTCGGATGACTATTCTATTAGTTGGCTAGAATGAATGGTTTGCTAGAAACCGCTCCATATTAGCAAATTGTTGCTACCAACTAGATAGAACCTATGGGGTCACACACTATATAGAGTTGAACTAGATTTGGGAATTAATTAAATATGATTAATTAATTAGAAGGATCACTTTGCAACACCTTGCAAACTTAGTAGGACTAATTTGCAAGGAAGGGACTAAACCGAATTCTAGTAGGACTAGAATAGGTCCTTTAGGTAGTTGGCAAGGATTTTTTGGACTATATAAAGGATGCTCCTTCCTTCCTTCCCACACTTATGAGCCTTTTTGATCATAACTTGAGTGGGAGAGAACAAAAGGAGAGAGAGCAAGCAAGCAAGAGGTCGACCCGACCCCTTGCCGCCGCCCCCTATCCCGGCTGCCACCAAGGAGGACGCCACCCTCTTTGTTACCTCGTGTTGCGTGCTTTCTTCTTCCTCTTCCTCCGTTCCTAGCTAGCACAAAGGAGAAGGAAGATCTAGATCTCAACTCTAGGCGTGGATCAACTATACAAACGTGACACAATTCACGTTACAAGTTGTAGATAGGGCTTCTGGATAGGCAGATCTTAGCCACGTGGAGACCATCTAGCACACCTAGCTGTGCTCGACACACACTGGATCACCAGCCGCGCTGATCCACGTGGGGGCTACAAGACAGGGCCCTCGCATAGCACCACACGGGACTTGTATGGACTTAGTGGTTTGGAGGCTAGAGTAAGTCCTGTCGCGCGCGAGCGACAACCAAGCCCGCACGCGACCCCTAGTAACTGCTTTGAGAGATTTATGGCACGAGCTCCATAAACCCGGTCAACCTCGTAACGGTTCCGGTATACGCGGACGAACGTGCCGTAACGGTCCCTATATACGCGGACGAACGTGCCGTTGTGGTTAAGCTAATTAAGCCGCCATTAATTGGCGCATTAACCCACTACAACAGTCACATTCTCTGTTATATATAGGATCGTTAACCCTTCCATATAGGGGCGAATCACCTGAGATACGCGGAAGCTCTGTCAAAATCCTGTCTCTCTCTCATACAGTGCTATTGTCTTACTCTCTCCCTACACACAACCTTACTCTTCCTGTGTTCTCTCTATCCC
The DNA here is from genome assembly GCA_023055425.1 of Linanthus parryae. Taxonomy (NCBI): domain Eukaryota; kingdom Viridiplantae; phylum Streptophyta; class Magnoliopsida; order Ericales; family Polemoniaceae; genus Linanthus; species Linanthus parryae. The sequence goes on along the minus strand of JALGPY010000009.1, from coordinate 7,927,455 downwards.
CTACTCTTGGTGTATATTGAATTCTCTCTTCAGGATTCTCTCGTACACATTTGGTGAACCCGACGTGAAACTTACCATTGCAAGCAACCATGTCTCATGAAGATGATGTCAGTAACAGATCGCCCTCCACGGAGACCACCTCGGGAGAGGAGACCCGTCACGCTTCTGCGGCCGCCGGAGAGACTCCAACGTTGGAGGCTCTGAACGCCACCATTCAGAACCAGGGAAAGGCCCTTCAGGCTCAATCCGCACAAATGGAGCGGATAATGGCCATTCTGGAAACCCTTGCCCCGAAACCTACATCAGGCACTGTCGTCTCTCAGGGAGGAGGAGTTTCCACCACTCAAGGGACTGGAGTGATACCCATGCCACCTAATCCTAATCTGCAAACCCCACCAGCAACGGTGCAGTTGCCCTCGGTCCAGTGGCAAACGGCTCAAATACCGCCTTTTACCGCACATATTCCTCAACCACCAACTGTGACACCCAATCTGTCCTCACAATACCCCTTGTATTCTCCGCCGGCACTGTTGGGCAACATAAATTCACAATACGCTCCCAGCTCGAACACGGTGTATGCGTCGCCTCCGACTACAACAACCCTTCCTCCTGCTGCTGAGGGGAGTGCACCGGAGTGTATGACATCGCTGCGACGGCGCATGGAAACCTTCTTGGCCAATCAACCGTTCGCTGACACCATCATTCCAAAGGTCGATAATGATCCGCCCATCCCACGAGAAATTTATCTCATGCCTAACCCCGCAGGGTACAAAGCTCCTAAGTGGGACAAGTTCGAAGATGTCAACGGGAACGCTCATGAGCACGTCATGCGTTTCATCAATGTGATGGGACCATATGGGGCCGATCCCAAGCTACTAATGCACGAGTTCCCTAAATCTTTGGGAAATGTGGCCTACAAGTGGTACAGGACGTTAGAGGCTGGATCCTTGAAGACCTGGGATGACATGGTCCAGAAGTTTTATACCAAATTCTTCCAGGTGGAAGAGAAGGTGACAATGATTCATCTCTCTCGTATGTACCAGAAGCGCGAGGAAGATGGGGTCACGTTCATAAAGAAATTCAGAGCCAAGTCCTTGGAGTGCTGAGACGAAGTGCTTGAGGGCAGGCTCGTGGAAATATGTCTGCAAGGCATGCGAGACGAGTACAAAGGTATGCTTATCAACCTACAAACTCCTACCTTCTCAAAATTGATGGAGTGCACGAAAAACATAGAGCCTATAGAGGAGAGACAGAAGAAGAAGCACGCCCCTGAACGATTCCCGAGTGGAACCACTTTTAAAATTGGAAGGTTCAGCTACAAGAGGGGGCGCGAAGCTGAGGTTAATACAATCTCGCCGCAAAATCAGCCCAGGGTTACGAACTTGGATGCTCCACCTCTGCCATGCTCGGTAGAGGAAGCGACTGACTTGTGTAAGCAGTGGCGTAAAGACGGTATCTTGCCGCCGCTCGAAAGGATACCCTCCACGGAGATGATGAGGGACCCAAAGTGGTTTGAATGCCACGGAAAGATCATGCACCCCACGGCTGATTGCAAGAAGCTCAGAAACATGGTGAGCCGAAAAATGAAAGATGGCGAGTTGATTGTCAGCGATCAGAGGCAGGATGTGCGAAACAATCCACTGCCTGCCCATGCGGAGCAAGAGCTGAAAGGCAAAGAGGTGGCCATGATCGCGATTATGGACCTCGAAGAGATTGCGGAAGATGGTTTGCCCATCATTGCTGAAGTCTACAATGATGAGGACTACATTATAGACATAGAGGACGAACGTGCCGATCGGATGAAAGGGTCGCACGGGTTTAGCAAGTTCTTCGCTGAAATGAACTTTTCGGAGAAATTCTGGAAAGAAATGACAAAATAAATTCTAAGGATAGCAGAGGATTACGAAGAAGACATCGTGGTCTCCAATGAGAAAGTTGTCAGAGCATCTCGTTCCACAGAAAAGGTCATGACCTTCTCCGCAAGCGACAAGAAAACAGATGCGAGACACCAGAAGCCTTTGTACGTGACGGCAGTAATCAATGGTGTTGATTTCAAAAGGGCGTTCGTCGACGCAGGAGAGGCAGTTAACGTGGTCTCGCTCAATACTCTAAAGTTGGCGGGAATCCCTGAGCAGAAGATTGTCAGACATCCATCCCCGCTGATGGGATTTGGAAGCGATTCCAGGATGACGATAGGATGGATCCGTCTGGGCGTCCAAATAGGCAAAATTAAATGTTCAGCCAAATTCTATGTCATCGATGCGAACACTATGTATCATATGATCATAGGGCGAGCTTGGATTCATCGCTTCGATGCAGTCCCTTCGACGGCTCACCAGGTGATGAAGGCTATCTGGAACGACAGAATAGTGGAGATACCAGCTTCGGTAAACCCTTTCAATCTGGATGAGGCGCACCTCACCGAAGCAGTGTGGTTCACCGAAATGGTAGACGAGCAAATGCCAGGTCCGTTCAATCCCACTCCTTTGCCTCGATGGGAGGACATCAAGGATCAATCACTAGCAGGAGTAATGGTGACAAAGGAGGAGGCCAGGGAAAAGTTTCATGTGCAAGAAGAAGCACCGCATGTCAACTACCAAAGAAAGAATGTGTACACCCTGAAAAGGGTAGTAAAGCACGATCCCGCGGGCAAAGAGATATAAAGCTTCTACTCTAACGGCAAGAAATGCTATCGCATATGAAGGTGCGCGGGGATACCCCCACATGGGCATGGGGATATCCCTGAGCAAATCATTCAAATCAGGCGTGTCATGGAGGTAGACAAGCCGACACCAGATGTTTCGGAAGATAAGTTAAAAGAAGCGCCTGAATGCATGGAGGACAAGCCAAAACCTCAGAAACAGGAGTTGAAGGAAGTATTCCTGAGCCCAAGCGAAGAAAAGAAGAGGCCTGTCTTTCTGAGTGCAGATCTCACAAGCGAGGAAGAGGCAAGGTTGCTGCAACTTCTGACTGAGTACAAAGATGTGTTCGCATGGGAATATGATGAGATGCCTGGTTTGGACACGAGCATCACCATGCACAGGTTAGACGTAATCCCAGGATCTAAGCCGGTGAAGCAGAGCACAAGGAGCTTTAGGCCGGAGATAAACGTGAAAATCAAGCAAGAAATTGTCAAGCTGCCGACTGCCAGGTTCATTGAGCCCAATCACCATCCCACATGGTTGGCTAATATTGTGCCCGTGGTGAAGAAGAATGGACAGCTTCGCATTTGTATAGACTTCAGATATCTCAACCGCTTTTGCCCTAAGGATGATTTTCCGCTGCCCAACATCGATCTGCTCATTGATTCGACCGCGGGTCATCGTATGTTCAGCTTTATGGATGGCTTCAGTGGGTACAACCAGATCAAAATGGACCCTTAAGACGCACGGAAGACCGCATTCATCACGCCAGTGGGAGTCTTAATTACACTGTTATGCCGTTTGGACTCAAGAACGCAGGCGCGACTTATCAGCGAGCCATGATGGCTCTATTTCATGACATGATGCACAAAGAAGTGGAATTTTATGATGATGACTTGGTTGTCAAGTCCAAGGAAGAAGCGGACCACTTAGGGGACCTGCGGAAAGTATTTGAAAGATGCAGAAGTTTCCAGCTAAAGATGAACCCCATGAAGTGCGCGTTCGGAGTGACCTCGCGGAAGTTCGTGGGATGTGTGATACATCGCCAAGGCATTGAGCCTGATCCCGCAAAAGTATCAGCCATCACTAGCATGACGGCGCCGCACAATCAGAGTGCTCTAAAAACATTCTTGGGGAAGTTATCTTACCTGCGAAGGTTCATCCCTGCGATCGTAGAAATAACCTTCTGCTTCAGCGATCTCCTCAAGAAGAATGTTGTGTACAATTGGACCACAGAGTATGAGGCCGCATTCGGGAGGCTCAAGGACTTGCTGACATCACAAAGGGTAATGATTGCACCACAGCTCGGATCGCCACTTTTGCTGTACCTAACATCAACAAAGAGGTCTATAGGGGCACTTTTGGCTCAGGAATATGAAGGGCAAGAAAGACAGATTTGTTATATCTCTCGCATAGTGCAACCAGCCGAATCAAGGTACACAGATATTGAGCGTCATTGCCTTGCTCTATTCTTTGTAATAGAGAAGTTGAAGCACTATTTCGCCTTGCACAAAGTGGTAGTGGTTACAAAGAGTGAACCCATACGGTACCTCTTGACTCACACTTCTCATGGCGGAAGACTGGCAAAATGGTATATGACCATCTTTCAATGCGACATCACGTGCGTTCGACCGCGGGCAATCAAATCGTAAGCGGTGGCGGATTTGCTAGCACAGTTCCCTGATAACAGCCACGAGCCCATGATCGAGGAAGAACTAGAGGGACCCGAGATCTATGCAGTTGAGTTGCCTTACTGGACGCTTCATTTCGACGGATCGTGAACAAGGAAAGGTGGAGGAATCAGAGTAGTTCTGACCAAACCTGATGGAGAGGTCATACAAATGTCCACAAAACTCGATTTCGCAGTCACCAACAACGAAGTGGAGTATGAGGCTCTCATTGCAGGTCTCCGCGCATCCATGGCACTGGAAGTAAGCAATTTGACGGTTATGGGGGATTCCAATCTAATCGTCAAGCAAGCTTCAGGCGAGTATGGATTAAAAGAGGTAAATCTATTGCCCTACCGGACTTTGGTACGGAAGCTGGTGCAACAATTCTGCGATTTCAGGTACGAGCATACACCTAGAGGTGATAATCGGTATGCTGATGCTTTGGTCACTCTCGGATCTAAGGTTAGTGCGGATAAGTGCCCCGCGAGAATCTCGATTGAAGTACGGGTATCATCGGCGTTGACAGAGGAAGCATGCGAAGATGAATGCATGGACGATGCAGAGTGGACGAAGCCAATATTGCACGCCATCGCAGAGGGAACGAGTAAAGAAAACTGGCCATCCACTAAGGGGTACTGCATACATGACAACACTCTCTACTACAAAGGCTCAAGTGGAATACTCATGCGATGCGTCTCGCAGCAGGAGGGACAAGCGCTGTTAGAAAAGATTCACCAGCACACTTGCGGGGAAAGTGAGGTGTCAATCTATCGGAAAGCCCAAAGGTATGGGATTCACTGGCCGGACATGTCAACGGATGCGGCGTTAATTCAAGGAAATTGCGAAAGTTGCGCATTGATCAGTGATTCTTTAATGATTGCTCTGGTTGATGATGATGCGGATTGGAGGAAGCCGCTCTTCGATTTCCTCACGCAAGGAATCGAGCCTGAGTCTAGAAAAGAAGCCGAGAAACTCAAAAGAATGGCAACCCGGTACGTAGTGCAAGAAAACATACTCTGGCGAAGGGGTCACAAGGGTAACCTACTTCGATGCCTAGACGGAAAGGAAGCACAAGAGGTGATGGATCTCTCTCACCAAGTAGAGCATCAAGGAGGTGCGAAATTATCTCCTCACAGTTGGCTACTTCTGGCCCACTATGGAGGCAGATTGCCGCGCTAAAGTAAGGAGATGCCAGGAGTGTCAATTCAAAGGCAACCTCGTACATGCCCCTGTTGTAGATCTACATGCGCTGGGGACACCATGGCCATTCCACACTTGGGCTCCGGATTTTGTTGGCCCTATTCGACCAGCCTCGCATGGGAACCAGTTTATCCTCACCGCGACCGAGCTGTTCACTAAGTGGGTAGAGGAAATACCGCTGAAGACAGCAAATGCGCTTGCTGTGGTCCATTTCGTCCAAGAGAACATCATATATAGGTTCGGGATTCCTAACACAATTCTCTCGGATAATGGTACCCCTTTCGTCAATCGCCAAGTAGCCGCAAAGCTAGCGGAGTACAACATAAGGCATATATGTTCTACTCCTTATTATCCAAAAGGGAATGGTCAAGCGGAAGCGACCAACAAGACACTACTAAGAATCCTTAGAAAGATGGTCGCAGACGATCACAAGAAATGGGCCGACTCTTTGAACTTAGCATTGTGGGCATATCGAACTTCGCCGAGGACCCCCACAGGAGTCTCCCCATTTCTTTTATGCTATGAAGCTGAAGCTGTAGTACAGGCGGAGGTGAAAATCAACTCTGCAAGGTTGGCCTTTCGCGCACTATATGACAATCAGCGTGACCATGACTTGATTTTATTGGAAGAAAAGCGAGAGCAAGCCAAGCGGACTAATAACCGGTACAAGGAGAGGATCGCCCGCGCGTACAAAAAAACAGTCCAACATCAAGACTTCGCGGTTGGGGACCTGGTCTTGCGCGCATCGGATCACTACATGCGGGAGGCGGCTCACCCAAAGTTCGCAGCCAACTGGGAAGGACCATTCGAAGTCAAAGAAGTCTTTGACAGTGGCTACTGCAATATACAGAGGCTACATGGGACGGCAACAACCCCAAGCTCAGTCAACATGCGCTGGATTAAGAAGTATTATCCTTAACTTCTCTCCTTACATGCATCAGATTACAATGCTTATTTACGCCTAGTATTGTGAAAAACTCATGCGTCGTTCCTCCCATATGAGGGATTTGTAGCCTAGCCTCTCCCATATGAGGGACTTGTAATTTTGCCTCTCCCATATGAGGGTATTTATAATAAAAGACTTCTCCCAAATGGGAAGAATTTTATGACTTTGGCTGTCTTTTATCGCTTCATTTACTTCTCTGTTTCGTAACGACAAAGCCTATCCGCCGAGATAGCAGCACTAATCAAATATAATATTAACTGATCCGAAGCCTATCTGCCGTGATAGCAGCAATACTTAAATCTGATTTTAAGTGATCCTCAAGCCTATCTGCCGAGATAGCAGCACTATGCAAATGCGATCTAAAATGATCTTGAAGCCTATCTGCCGAGATAGCAGCACTATGAAAATGCGATCTAAATTGATCCTAAAGCCTATCTGCAAGGATAGCAGCACTATGCAAATGCGATCTAAAATGATCTTGAAGCCTATCTGCCGAGATAGCAGCACTATGCAAATGCGATCTAAATTGATCCTAAAGCCTATCTGCAAGGATAGCAGCGATATTCAAATGCGATCTCAAATGATCTAAAAACTTATCTGCCTAAGACAGCAGCTCTAATATATGATCTTTATGATCTGCGAACCTATCTTTCAGATAGCCAGCTAGAGCAGCAACACCCTGTGCAAAACAAAGAGTTATGCAGGCAAATATCCAAATGCAAAAGGCGAAAGAAACATAACTTGTTTTATAGCCAACTCGCATGCGATATTACAAACTGTTCTATCAAAGCAAAGGACAGAAAATACTCAAGTTTATCTCATTAAGAGTCAAAATGATTTACAATCTATCTGTGTAGATAGCAGCTTACAAGCGAAAGCTAATGGTAAGCTAGATCTTACTATAAAACAAACGGCCTACAAACACTGCAAAAGCTATGCGATGCCATCTTCAAGAGCCCGGATCTGCACAAGGCCTCTGTCTGGTCTTCTGCCCAAGAGACATGCCAGATGAACCACCTGTTCAGGCGGATGCGGCGGTGAAGAACAGGCAGGCAGCAACTCCTGGGGCAGGAAGCTCCTTGTCCACGGAGACGAGCACAATGGCTCGCCACCTCTAGTTCAAGAACGTGGAGGCAAATAGTTCTCCTCCGGGAAAGCTAGAGGAGAAACACTCCGTCATTACGAGTTGGTAAGAAGGTCAGTACAGCACTGCACTTTGCCGGAAGGCAGCCGGAAATACGACCTGCAAACATAATAGATGAAGAAAAATATTCGAACAAGCATAAGGTATTATGTGCATCTTCTTTACGATGGTTATGAAGATCAATAAGCTTCTTAAAGAAGATCTTGGAAGCTACTATGGCACAAAACACAAACTCAGGTTTCACAACTTGAAGTTGCCATGAACGAACAAAAGACAAGCGTTGAAGCCCGCAGTCGTAAGGACTCATGGCAAGCCAGATTTTGGGATGAGGAACCCAAGCAGCAGGAGGCATGGTTTATATAGACCCTACGGAGACCCTTCAGTTCCCCAGCTGAGTCAGCAAAGCTTGGAAAAGGGGTAAGAATCAATTACTTGCGTCTCGAAAAAGGTAACATTCAATTACCCTACTAAAGGCTACGACGATTCGGTGGCGTGCCCTAATTAATGACGAAAGGTCATGATACGGATGGACTTCCCAAGGAAATCGTGCTTATCTAATAAGTAGTTAGCGTGAAAATCAAGGCAGATATGTCACCATGGGACGTCATAATTGATACGCATAAGACACTTGATAAGATCCCGGAAGGGCAAAACGGGGCATGCAAGTCTTGAATAAAAAAAGGGGGAGAAACCCTAGCAACATTATAATAATGTTTTTGTTTCAAAACAATACTTGCTGTTTTTTTTCAAAATAAATCTTTGATCAGGGGGTCATCGGGAGAAAACAAGAGTGATGTATCTCTCACTTGGTCCACCTCTCGCTTTAGCTGCTCGTACTTGGCGCTCATCTCATGGAAGAGTTTGACAGGCTCTTCAGCCTTCTTCCTTTGCTCCTCTACCCTTCGCCCCTCAGCTGCGAGATTGTGGAAGCCGCACTTCAAATTCACAGCTGCGCGAATCTGGGTGACCCTGTTGAGAACATACCCGAAGCCCAGCTGGCCTTGAACTTTGGCTTGAAGGCCTTGGCACATGCTGAAAAGCAGCTGCGCACTTTGAGGAGAAATGGTCGCAGACAGCTGCTCCAAAATCCAGATGGCTTCGGTCAAAAACAGTCTTATGTTAAAAGGCTCTATCTCTAGAGACCTCGCAAATGACCGAGGATAGGAGAGACGCATCCGAACTAGCCAATCCACATCAGCTTGCTTCAATCCTAACAATGTTGATTCAAGTTTAGAGCATGAAACTTGTAAATGAACAGTGAAACATGCGAAAAATGGTGACATACCGGTTCCTTCAAGGATCTCGCGCAAAGAAGGAATGTGCGCTGCTGGGAGAGCTGAAGTCTGTCCTCGCTCCATTGCTCGTCTATCAGCTGCGAGCTCTAGCTCCTCATAGTTGGCAGGAAGGGTATAGGCCGCCATAGGTGCGATTGCAGCTCCCACTTGCGAGCTCCAAAAACTCCATGCTTGAGGAACCTCTGGAAGCTCTATCTCTGTTGGAGGAATGGCAACAGTAGTAGCTGCTGCTCGACCAGGAACTCCTTCAGGTGCGAGGGGCTCGTGGGGCTCGGGGGCACTCATTTGAACATTCACGTTTGCATGTGATGTTATGTCTTCCACGACCTGCTCATTCTCATGAACCTCGGCCCCAGCAGCATCTCTCTCCATTTCCTCAGCCGCGACACCAGTATCTTCCTCCATTAGCATGGTCTCAGATTCGATGTCATCAGAAACTTCAGTGACATCCTCTAAGGGCTCTCCTGCATAATCGGCAGCTGCGACAGGCTTCTCGACATGGGAGCTTCGCTCTGGAACATAAGATGCAGGGGGTTGACTTCTCTGTTCTGGCATGGCTTCCTCAGCATCACCTGCGATAGAAGACAGGATAATGTGAGGTAACTTGTATCACACAATGTTTTGATATTTGATAAATCAAGAGCGAGCACCTCCACGCGTAGGTGGGATTGTGGCATCTTCATCATATGCTAAAGACGCGACACCGTATCCTACTAGGGTATCTTCATTAAGAACATCTTTAAGGTGGGCGTGACCTGGGGTGCGAAGAAACCAGTTATGATGATGCTTGGGTTACTAACCCTAGTTTACAAACACTGGTTGAATGATTACCTGAGGGTTCACCGCACTTGCTTACTAGCCATCGGCGGATATCGGCTTTTGACAAGCCATGCTTTAATGCACCTGTAATCACTTCTTGATAAGTCACAGCGAGGTTAAAAATCTCACCTTGTTTATCACCTGCGATTTCCTCAAAATCTGCTTAAGCCTGTTCTAGAGCAGCCGCATCCAGATCATCCGCCGCATCTTCCTCATCGGCTTGCTGCACCAAGTCGTCAACGTGTTGCTCTTCCAAACTCCTATGCTTTATGAGTTCGATCTCATCTTCTTCTCTCTTCCTTCTTCTTTCAGCAGGCTCCACAGCTGTTCTTCTAGACTCAGCAAGGATGTCCTCGTCTATGGCTTCGCTGGAAACGCCAGAGTGAGAACCCCTCTTCTGCGTCTTGGCCAGAAGGCCGCTGATGGTTTCTGCATCATCATCTGCGAAGGAACAAACTGTTCAAAAAAAAAAGAGTGCGAAAGATAAAGTAATGAGAAGATAAGATCGTTCGAGATACCTTCCGAATCTTCCTCTTGTATCTCACCTATTTCTCCTTCTCTTTCACTTTCGACTCTTTCTTCTTCTTCATTATCATCCCTTTATCTCACCTCTCTCCTCTCATCCTCCTCTTCCTCCTGACCAAACAGAACAAAAGTCTCGACTGCGAGCTCTTTTCGCGCCCTGCTTGGCATGCGACGCTTGCCTTTATCTTTAGAATCAAGGGACTTCGCAGGAGAGGAGGCCGGAGCACTCCTAGGGGAAGAGATTGTGATTCACCTCTGCCTTGGTCTCTTTGCCCTTGGAGCAACGTCTGCGGGAGGAGACGGAGCGTTCCTATGAGGAGACAAAACTGGGGTGTTGTCTATCAGCGAGTCAGCAAATGCGTCCATTACCTCGCGAATTCGGGCCTCGATTTCTGGAGCCATTCTCATTGCTAGCAGAATTTGCTCACCCTGCCTTCTCGCAGCAACAATGGTATTGATCAGTGACTTGGAGCGCTCGCCAGATGCAAACCTCCTCAGATAGAACTAAAACAGAAAATGGAGCATAAGTTTCGACACATCAAAGTAAAGAAACTTAGCACGCGTAAAGGAAATTGTTTACCTTGGCAACATCTTCGCTGTATTTGATGACATGCGAAGCACCATCCCTAACTGCGGCCATCTTCTCTCAAGGATGGTGGATGGGCACAAGTGGTTCTCATGGTCCAGAAAGGAGTAGCACTCATACTGGGAGTCATCCAAACTGCAATTAGGACGGAAGGGGAAGGAATTTCTCTTGATCACAGGAGCTCTGCTGGGCTGAGGGGTCGACTGTGTTTCAAATCTAGCATGCTGGGTAGTCCAGTAAGCAACCCAATTCTTGGAGTAGGGACCTGCGCGCCCCCCTGAAGGTTGATCGAAAGGAAGGTTACTCCTCAGGATCGTTTGGCACTCGCCTGACAGTAGCCGCTTGTAGCAGCCTCTTACAATGGATCTAGGCCAGACTTATGGCGCCACCGCATGAAAGCCAAACTGGGGAGAAACGCGAGTGGGATTGACATCCACTGTGATCCTCTCGTACCTGGGAGTGAGCTCACGAACATACTCTACAAGAGCAGGAAGAGAGCCCCTTAGACACCAGCAGAAGAATTCGCGATAGCGCCCATGGAAGCGCTCATGACCCTCGAAAAGAAGTTCTTCCGAGAAAGCAACAGGTCTGGCAGGATACAACTTTGGGAACCATCTCACATTTTCAATGCGCGTGGCATGAGGACTAGCCGTAAACTTGCTTCGGTCATCGCATATCAGGCTCCAGGTACATTTAGGAAAATGGGTTCTAAACCATCGAGCAGCTCTTCCACTGGAAAGTTCATCCTCCGCACCTGGGACACACCATTTGCTGGGCTTAGAAGGAACAGGAGCATAGGAGGGCCATCGCTCAAAAACCCACATGGTCAGGAATGCAATGTTAACATAAGTCAACACATCCAGGCGACCGCGAGAGTCCTTGGTCGCCACCACCAATTGGTCCAATCTATGATACAGGGTGTCCAGGACTAGCGGCCCAAGTGCGACTCTCTGACCAAGGGTCAGTCTCACAGCAAGAGGGAGGACATGGTAGAAAACCCCATCATGAGGGTGACCATCAATTAGGTACCTTGATAGCCAGGCACAGAGAAAAACACACAAGGTCAGATGATAACCTTTCCCATTCACATTATTCTTCGCATTTGGGTTCTGGCTCAGGAGTTTCTTGGTGATACTACTACTCGCATAGTCGCGAAAGAAGTACTGCACCCACTTTCCCCAGGTGTTCTTCGCAGATGTATCGACCAGCTGCCAGTCGGGAAGAAGTTTCGCAGGTGTCCACCGTGTGGAAATTTTCTTTACCTCTGATAAGCATTCCTTCATCTGCTTGTACAGAGCAAGTTATGCATCAGTCCTCAAAGGACTCAGAGGATCCACCTCACCAACAGGAGAAAGATCATAAAACATGTGTACATCTTCCAGAGTGGATTGGTCAAACTTCACGGCAGCACCCTTCATAGCACGTACTGCGAAATAGACGCCAGCATTGTTCAATGCGATGGCATGGTGGGTCAATACATGGTCGATCCACTCATCCATGAAGTCCAATTTCTGAACAAATGCCTGGGTAGAAATTGCTGTATGGGGGAAAATCCATTTTCAACCCCTAATCGAACCACATCCTTGGAATCGATCAATTCTAACATGGCCGCGTTAACAGACGTGGTCAATGTCTGCAACTCTCCAGAGGGAACGGGAGTCGGCAGGTTCTTCACCTTAGCCCTAGCATGGTAAAAATCTTTTCCGCCCAAATAGGGGGCTTTCCGCCATAAGGTTTGGGGAAGATCAGGTATTTCTTCGGCCTATTTAATAGGTTTGGTTCTTTTTGTCTTTGCCATTCCTGCGGAAGAGCAAGAAAAAAGGGGGGAGAAATACACATATATTCAGTTTGAATTTCAGTTTGAAGCAACTATGTTTTGTCAAAAGAAGATGAACATTTCAGGGTCAGTTCTGGGTTTAGAAGTTCGGAATCGTTTATATTGCTTGGAATTTCAGAAGTCCCGCATTTAAAATCTGGTGATTAGATCAGTTCTGGGGTTAATAATAAGGTCTCTTTTTGCAGATCTCAACGAATGATATGTTTCAAATAGCCACGGGCTTGCAGATCCAATACAGTTCAAAGTATATTTCAGTACATTAAATGAAATTGAGCAAAGCCAACCTTGTTTTGGTAAAGCTTGTTTAGATGAAGCCAGTTGAAGGAGACGATTGACAAGGAAGAACTGATGATTGATCACTTGAATCTGCTCTTGAAGGCTTCTGGGTATCATTCACTTTAAGAGAAAGAAGTGATGCTTTGCAACAATGGAGAGAACAGAGTATTTATCCAAAAACAATGAGGGGTCGCGTCCTTTCAGTAGTCGAATCGCAACCGTCACCGTCGAATCGCGCAATTACAGGACAAGCTGACGTCACGCCTAAAACCCTAAAAGGCCAGAGGGCACGACTCTAGGGATTTTAGGTCATAATGACACACACGGGGGCTGAATTTGCGTGTATTTGAATTGGTGCGTGGTGGCGACGCGTACATTGGCTTCTACGCATTGAAGCATATCCGGCTGTGTGCCTTCACGCGCAGAAAGGGAGCTAATGTAGATAGGGCTTTCTGGACAGGAAGATCTTAGCCACGTGGCGACCATCTAGCACACCTAGCTGTGCTCCACACACACTGGATCACCAGCCGCGCTGATCCACGTGGGGGCTGCGAGACAGGGCCCTCGCATACCACCACACGGGACTTGTAGGGACTTAGTGGTTTGGAGGCTAGAGTAATTCCAGTCACGCGCGAGCAAAAACCAAGCCCGCGCGCGACCCCTAGTAACTGATTTGAGAGATTTATGGCACGAGCTCCATAAACTCGGTCAACCTCGTAACGGTTCCTGTATACGCGGACGAATGTGCCGTAACGGTCCCTATATACGCGGACGAACGTGCCGTTGTGGTTGAGCTAATTAAGCCGCCATTAATTGGCGCATTAACCCACTACAACGGTCACATTCTCCGTTATAAATAGGATCGTTAACCCTTCCATACAGGGGCGAATCACCTGAGATACGCGGAAGCTCTGCCAAAATCCTGTCTCTCTCTCATACAGTGCTATTGTCTTACTCTCTCCCTACACACAACCTTACTCTTCCTATGTTCTCTCTATCCCCTACTCTTGGTGTATATTGAATTCTCTCTACAGGATTCTCTCGTACACACAAGTCATCACAGAAGAAACCCTAAGGTGTGTAACTTGATTTCTTCCCTTACCATCGTTATGTATCTTGTCCTGTGATCCTTGGAGGGTATAGAATGGATGAATTATGTTTTTCCGCTGCGTATCCATGATCAAAACCCTACATGGAGGGGAACTGATACCGGACTTCCATGGTGGATTCATCGCTGCAGTTTCCATACCACTCCCGGCGGCATCTTCGGCCTTTGAGGCTGGAACACAAACAATAGGGGAAGGTCTCCTTCTAGCTCTTGAGTGCGATCAACTATATATTATTATTGAAGCGGATGCTAAGAAAGTAATTGAAACGATCAACGAAACTGGAGGGACTAGGGTCATCACATCAGAGAATGGAGACGTTATTCGCCAAATTAGATCATTGAGCCACCACTTCGAGTTTATTTCATTTACCTGTAGCCATCGATCAGTGAACGAAGTAGCTCATGAGTTTGCAAAGTTTAGGCTTTCACTTCCAAACAAATATGTATGGCTATGTAGTAATCAGGTTTGGGCCCAACAACTTTTTTAGAATGATGTAATGAAGATTCTTAATCCGGCCTTTCCCCGTTAATAGAAGTTGATCTTACTCTAATAAAAATACTTTTATTGACTCATCAATCAATTAGTGTTACTCAAATCAAATAAGACATATGACTCACAAAACTAAATTTTCAAGTATATGTCAAACCCTCAAGACTCCTTATAAAATAGTATATAATGTCCATTATCTATTTTGTAAAAATAATTTAAAAATAACGCGAACACAATTGACATTTGTATCTTAACTTTGCACGATCTTCATTAAAATATGGAGCACTCAAGGTAGCAAAAGTTTTAACAAAAATCTAAATGAGTTATATTCAGCATTGTTCCTTGTGTAAAAGAAAAAATTATTACTATCATTATTTATGTGGCTTGGTAAAAGTTATTCGAACTAAAAATTGTTTCACGCAGGATTTTCGCACACCTCGTTTTTCTCTCTCTAGAGTTCCCTCTCTAGAAAGAAGGTTACGGCTAGGGTTCTTGGCAAAATGGATTCAAACGATGAAGGCTGGATCGACCGTATAACTCTATCGGATGACGAAAAGAAGGCAGTGGTCATCGGTGAAGAGATCTGCAACAGGGTTAAGGAAGATTGGAAGCTGTGCTTGGAGGGAAAGTTCATTGGGGATGCAAAAGTGGACTTTCAAAACATGAAGGAACTCTTCAGAAGGCTATGGTGCCCGGAAGACGATCTCAAGATCATGGAGGAAGGAAGTAATAAGTTCATTTTCAGATTTGGCAATAAATCTTCCTTTGAAAAGGCTTTATACGGAGGGCCATGGAGTTTTGATGACCAACTCCTACTTCTCAAAGAGTGGGATGTTCATGGTGACAAAAGCTCTCCTCAGTTTAATGATTTATGGGTGTGGGTTCAAATAAAAGGGCTCCCTCTTCATCTGATTCATGAAGAGATCGGTTCCCTGATAGCTGCCTCGATTGGAGAAGTAGGGCGTGTATCAATTCATATCGAAGGGGAAGAGAAAGATAGATGCGTCCCTGCGTGGGTTAGAATCAAAACTTACAAAGCTTTGAGACGAAGGGCTTTTGTCAAAACAGCGAAAGGGGAGCAAATATGGGTTAATCTCATTTACGAATGAATCCCATATGTTTTTTAATGGTGTGGATGCTTGGTTCATCGTGAAAATCGCTGTGATAAGCGAGAAGCCATGATTCAAGCTGAAAAGAACCCAGAGTTTGGACTATGGTTGCTAGGAAGAAAGACCGGAAAACGCAGGGCTCCGGCCGTCAGTGGTACAGATGGTAAAAGGCGGAACAATGAGGGGCGTAGTGGTAATTCTGGGCTGGTCAAAGATTTTGGTAATCAGCGCAACAAAGGCAAGTCAAAGGTGGGAGATTTGCCCCAATCCCAGAAATGGGCACCAAAATCGCAATCAGTCCCCGAAAAATCAGGAGATGGTATCCCGAGCAATAATTGGCCAACAAAATCTTTTCCAACTGTTGAGCTTATCCCACCTAAAGGGGATAAGCCCAAATTTTCCATGGGGACGCTGGAAAAGATTGCTATCCCAAAAAGTGTGGCTTTTTCGGCAAAAACAATCCAGAAGAGGAAGCGGCTAAACCTGAAGGACAAGGCTAGAAACAAAGAAAAAGAAGGAGACGGAGCTATTGTTACAAAGAGGAAGCCGCTGGGTCAACTCAATCTTACGGTGCTTGATGATGGTCTATTAATGGGAGGAGGGAAGAGATCATGCACTCAGGAAACAGCACCAAAATCTGCAATTCTAGACATCGAAAATGTTGATGTTGCTGAGGCAGGAGGACAAAAAGAAGTAGATGATGGTATGTGCTGCGAATCCACTCCAACCCCAATTTTACCAGAGGCAGAGGCTGCAAAGCAGCTCTGCCTAGAGCTGCAAAGTAGCTCTGCCTAGAGCAATGAGTGCTTTAAGCTGGAACGTGCGGGGTCTTGGAAACCCCTGTAATGTTCTATCCCTTTGCGACACCGTGAAGGAAAGACGTCCCAATCTAGTTTTTCTCATGGAGACTAGATTGCAATCACATGAGATTGATATCATTCGCAAGAAGGTGATGTATGCAAAAGGGATTTATGTGGATAGCATTGGACGAAGTGGTGGACTAGCTCTACTATGGGATAATCCCACTGAGGTAATGCTTATCTCTAGATCTCTAAGACACATTCACTGCTTAGTTAAGACTGAGAGTGATTCGGAGGCGTGGTATTTTACTGGGTTTTACGGAGACCCGGATAGAGGAGAACGACAACATTCTTGGACTCTCCTAACTCGCTTGAAACCACATGGAGATGCTCCATGGTGCGTTATGGGAGACTTTAACGAAGTTACTAGCCAAGATGAGAAAGAAGGGGGAAGGAGTGTTACGAGTGCTCAAGCAAACCCCTTCAAGCAAGTCCTTAGAGATTGTGATCTAAAGGACTTGGGTTTCTTTGGGAACCCTTTTACTGGGAACAATAATCAAGAAGAGGAAGCAAATATTCGTGAAAGATTGGATCGAGTGGTGGCCAATTTGAGTTGGAGAGTGACGTACGGTTATGCCCGAGTCAATCATTTGGTGGCAGCCACTTCTGATCATAATCCCATTGAGTTGCAGTTTGGGGTTCAAGGTTCACCAAACCGATTGATGGGATCACAACGGTTTCATTTTGAGGCAGCGTGGACGCAACAAAATGAATGTGATGAGACTGTGGTTTCGGCCTGGCAAAACCAGTTGGATGTGAAGACCAAGCTGGAAAACTGTGCTGACAGTTTGAAATCGTGGGCAAAAAACATCTTCGGAAATGTCAAAAGACAAATCCGACTGTTAAAGAAGAGGATTGCTAATCTTAAACGTCATAAACAAACAGCAACTATAGCCTTTCAACGGAGAAGGCGAAAAAGGAGCTGGTGGACCTGCTTTTGAAAGAAGAAAAATTGTGGCAACAACGCTCAAGATTTCAATGGTTACGCTGTGGTAACAAAAACACGGCGTATTTTCACCGAAAAGCCTCTGCCCGAAAGGCCCGAAACACTATTCAAGGTTTAGAAGACAATGAAGGAAACTGGAAAACAGATGAAGAAGACCTGATTAGAGTTTTGGCAGAGTATTTTGAAGGGATCTTTGAATCCTCCCAACCAGATCTGGACGAGATGGACTCAATGCTGAATTTGATAACTGATGGAATCAGCGTTGAAGACAGGGACTTATTGGAAAGCCCCTACACTCTCAAAGAAGTTACGGAAAGTTTACACCAGATGGGACCTTTAAAAGCCCCAGGCGTTGATGGTTTCCCAGCCCTATTTTTTTAAAAATATTGGGGTCTGCTTAAAAATGAAGTGGGTGGCTGCGTGGTCAGAATTCTGAATGGTGAAGAAAGTGTGCCTGCTTTCAACCACGCCCTCTTAGCACTCATTCCGAAAGTCAAACAGGTTCGTAAACCCTCTGACTTGAGACCTATTAGTTAATGTACAGTTATCTGTAAATTGGTCTCGAAAACTATGGCAAACAGATTGAAGTGTGTCCTCCCTACGATCATATCCGAAAGTCAGTCTGCTTTTGTGCCAGGCAGACTTATTACAGACAACACTATTACCGCTTTTGAATTGCTCCATTCAATGAGGTATCGATTAAAGGGCAAGGAGGGATACCTAGCCCTAAAAATGGATATCAGCAAGGCCTATGATTGAGTTGAATGGTCTTTTCTCCTAAGAATCCTAAGGAAGATGGGGTTTGGTCCGAGATGGGTAACTCTTGTACAAGATTGTGTTACTACGCCTACTTTCTCTTTTGCTTTTAAAGGGCAAGTATTCGGTAATATCGTGCCCAAGCGGGGGCTTCCTCAGGGCTGCCCAATCTCACCTTACTTGTTATTATTTTGTGGTGAATTTCTCTCTCGTGCACTCTCGGATGCTATGTCTAAAGGTATTATTACAGGGGCGGCTGCGTCGAGAGGTGGACCTAGAGTGTCACACCTCTTTTTTGCCGACGACAGCCTTATTTTTACAAGAGCTACAATAACAGAAGTGGAAGCCCTATCTAAGTTATTACAGATGTATGAAAACACAACGGGGCAAAAAATCAATCTCGAAAAATCATCCGCTGTTTTTTCTGCGAACGTGCCCGAAGCTATCTGTATTCAGCTCAGCGCCCTTTGTGGTGTACGGAAAGCAAATATTCATAAGAGATATCTGGGCCTTCCTACAGAAATTGGGAGAAAGAAGATGTCAAGTTTCCAAAATATACCAGATAGAATCCAAAATAAATTGTCTTGTTGGAATGAGAAATAGTTATCTCAGGCGGGGAAGGAAGTCTTGCTTAAGGCCGTGATAGAAGCAATTCCAACCTTCACGATGAGCTGCTTTAAATTGCCTATCAACCTCTGCGACAAAATTGAGTCTGATATGGCAAGGTTCTGGTGGGGCTCCGATGAAAAGAAACGAAGAATTAGTTGGATTTCATGGAGTAGATTAAAGAAGTCAAAAGAAGAGGGAGGACTTAGCTTTCATCATCTACAACTCTTCAATACTGCAATGCTTGGAAAGCAGTTCTGGAGATTGCTAATGAACCCGTACAGTTTGACAGCAAGAGTTTTAAGGCATAAGTATTATAAAGAAACGGGTTTATTGAAGGCCACTGCCAAACAGGATAGCTCTTACATGTGGAAAAGCATCATGTCAAGTAAAAATTTGATCCTGAGTGGTTGTCGTTGGAGATTAGGCAATGGTGAGTCTCTTAATGCTGTCTCAGATCCATGGCTATATCGTGCAGACTCTTTCAAACCCATTACTCCAAACAGAAACCCTTCTGTTCCGATCTGGGTTTCGAACCTGATAATAGAAGAGAGAAAATGGGATATCAACAAGTTGAATAACTTATTTTGGAAGGAAGACAACGAAGAAATTCAACGTATCACAATTCCAACAATTCCTGTTCCAGATCGGTTAATTTGGCACTTTTCAGAGACGGGAAATTATACAGTAAGTTCAGGGTACCAATTGATTAAAAGGCAAGAGGAGCAGAAGCAAATTTTTCAATCAGGAAGCAGTTCGAACCCAAACCCAGATTGGTGGGGAATCTTTTGGAAATTAAAACTTCCCAAAAGAATTCTCTACACAACCTGGAGAGCTCTTCTCAAGAGTTTACCGGTTCGTGAAAACCTTGTAAAAAGAGGTATTGAGATTGAAAATATTTGTGTGAAGTTTGCAGAAAAGAAAGAGAAGATGAAACTCATCTTTTTATTTTTTGCTCTTTTGCGAAGAAGTGCTGGATTTCTCTTCTTGGACCGAATTTTGTCCCAAATTCAAACATGCAATTCCAGATCTGGTGGGTTTCGACCTTCCTAGCAGCAAAACCAGAAGAGAGATTGTGTATGAGTATACTGATCTGGTATCTTTGGAAAAACAGAAATTCAAGAATCTTCAAGAACATGTCTAAAAGTGTTGAAGAAGTGGTGTCACATGTGAAAGTTTACCTTAATGAAATCTCCGGCGAGATCCAGGCGACAGTTGAGAATTTTCTGGCTCAGACAAGCCTCTCAACGGTGAGCCCTCCACCAGGACCACCGGAGGATTGGGTGATTATCAACACAGACGCAGCTTGGAATGCTTCTCGCAAACAAGCAGCAGTGGGGGTTGTAATCAGATCTGGCTCGGGTGTCTTCATCGCCGGTATGGCAAAACCAATCCCCTTTTCGAGCTCACCAAAGATAGCAGAAGCCATCGCCATGAAAGAGGGAATTGACTTTGCCTTACGAAATGGACATGCAAAGATCTGGATTGAGATGGATGCCATCTCTCTAGTGAGAGAAATGAGAAGACAGAGAGAAGGGAAAGAACCAGAAGACGTTACAGAGGTAGAGGTGATTCTCGAAGAAGCCACCCGTCTTCTAGAGAACGCGGAAGGCTACGAGACGGTACACGTATCAAGGCGGTGGAATGAATGCGCCCACCGATTTGCGAGGCAGGCCCTGCAATTTCCCGAAGCTTTTATTGTAACCCAAATAGCCCCGAGTTGGGCCTTGTACGCCCTTGAGGCTGATTTAGTGGGCCGCTTTATTGGGCAAGGTTGATTAATAAAAAGGGTTTCTTCAAAAAAAAAAGTTATTCGAACTAATTACATACTTTCATAGTGATAATTTACACATTAGTTATAATTATCGTGTGAACAAACTGTAATAGAACAATATTGAAAGGGAATTGATTCTTACACCGGTGGTTTTTGTTGGTTACACCAAATTTTACTTGCCACGACAATAATGACATTTTCTAATCAATTAGTAGTATTTTCTTCATTTATTGCATAATCATTTATATTAAGCATGTTTACAAATCAAATAAGCAATTCCCCTAAAAAAAATCAAATAAGCAATAATTTTTGAAATGGTTTAATAAGAGTGAAATGGCATAGAATGATACACAACAAAAATACATCTTACATTACTCAAAAAAAAAAGAGAGAGAGATACAACTTACCAAATACAATGAACTGGAAATTAAGATTTTTATCTAATTGAATTTTAATATTGGTAAAAGATATTTTCACCCCCTCGAGTTTACACAAAGATACTTTCGCCCCTTCCTATCTGGGAAATGACACCTTCACCTTGTGTATGTCAAACTTCACGACACGTACACTCCTTAATTGTGACATGCTGTATCTTAACGGTACACATTTGTCCCAAAAACTACTAATGGTGACGACGTCTGCCTCAGACTACATGACAATTAGAGAGTGTATGTAGTATCTTAGAATTTGGCACACCAAAGAGGTCAAAGTGTCACTACCCACACTGGAAGGGGTGAAAGTGTCTTTGCATCAATGTAATATTATAGTGTTTTGTTTGAAGTTGGTGAACCTTGTGTGTGCAAGACGCCGAGACGTCGATGTTGACATGATACTACTCCGTGTGTGGTAGTTGGCGTCAACTTGTAATACTAAATCGTGTTACGCATTTGTTGTCAACGGTCAAGTCTTTGAAGTCGCACAACAACCAGATTATTTATTATTATATGGAAGAATGGAGCAGATTATTTATTCTAACTGGGCACGATCGCACGACGGAGAAGCGCGAAATTAGGGGAACATGGCCATAAGTACCCCCGACTTTTGTTAAAATACATTTGGCGCGTTTGGTTTATCTTTTTGAGGAAATTTTTCGTGGTGGGTTTACATAGATAATCATATCAATTCCCAGTGATCTAAAAAGTAATACACGTTTGTGAGATTCAATCTTGAGATCCAAATGGAGCAACTCCTAAAATTTCAAGTCTTACCCACTATACCCATCCTTTGAGGTTATTGCGTGCCATGGTTAGTAAAAGACAGAAATTACCCATATTTCTGCCTAACATGTGAAATAAGCCTAACGACAGTAACTATAAGCTTAATATGCGACATATGCCTAAAAGAAGAAACTAATGACCCTTTGAGGTTATTAGGTGCATCACATGGTTGGTAAAAGACGTGAGCTACCCATATTTCTGCCTAATATGTGACATAAGCCTAACAACATTAACTACCACTCTGTATCTGCTCTTTGTTTCTACCCTGGCTTTTTGACTCGTATCTGGGTCATTTTGACCAGGTAATTTGGATAACAAAACGATGCGATTTTTTTTTATATTTATTTTCACCGTATTATAAAAAAACCTATTATTCTACAACACCGTGAAAAGATTATCAAAAAATTGGCATTATTTTTTAATCAATTTATCGGGTCAAAGTGACACAGTGAATAGTGATAAAAGCCTGGATGAGAACAAATGCCAGAGACAGTGTGGTATAGGTCTAATATGTGCCATATACCTAAAAGAACAAACTAAAGCCCTTAGCTAGGTAAATGTTATGTTAGCAGCTTTTAACTAAGAAAATAGTCGATTTACGCTTCCTGTCTCCTACATTTGTCACTTTATCCTCTCTCCACATCCTGAGAGTGCAGCTCCTT
Organism: Linanthus parryae; assembly: GCA_023055425.1. Taxonomy (NCBI): domain Eukaryota; kingdom Viridiplantae; phylum Streptophyta; class Magnoliopsida; order Ericales; family Polemoniaceae; genus Linanthus; species Linanthus parryae. Next base: position 7,904,987 of record JALGPY010000009.1, on the reverse strand, counting down.
CCCTAGTTGAAGTCTCGCGTCAATAGATGAAAGTTCCGCCATGAGAGCAGATCGGGTTGCTGGTAACCTCTTGTGACGTCCCGCAATAAACTGTCCAGCTACATCCCGCACCACCACGCCAACCCCGGTGGCAGGACCATACTCCAACCATGATGTATCAATGTTGATTTTGTGAACTCAAGGGGAAGGTAAGAACCATTGTTTGTCATTATTAACAAACCCAACAGAGGTATCTAGCAATCCACCGAGCAGAACTTCTCGAAACCACAAGATGAAGTCTAGATCGAAATTGGCTACCTCTTGAGGGCTTTTACTCTTCCCATTAAACCTGAAATTATTCATGTTCCACCAAATAGACCAGATCGTTGCCTCAAATTTCTCAAAATTAGAAATGGGTTACTTAATAGAAATCTCACAAACCAATCCTTAATCCTTCCGCTACATGTATTTTGAAAATCATAACCCATACTTTTCATCCACACTTGTTGCGCAAAGGCGCAATTCATAAAGACATGGTCCTCCATCTCAACCTCTTCAGAACTTTGTTGACAAAGTAGGGAAACCTCCATGCCCATTAATGTCAATCCCGTGGATACATGGAGCGAGTTGTGCCGGAGTCTCCAAACCGGATAAATAATCTTCTTAGAAACTTTCATTCATTTTTTAAGTCAATGTCTGTTAACCGAACCCACTAGGAGGATGTCGCTCCTTTCAATCTAACTGTTTGCGCTAAGTAGCCAGTTGCGACTGAGCAATTCCCATCATTTGAAAAGTACCAGAAAAAGGAGTCTTCATGCGAAATTGTGTCAAGAGTGATAATGCGAATAAATCCGCATCTACCGACATAAGAAATTTCGCCAATTGTTCTTCATTCCACCTCCTATTGACTAGGTCGACCAACTCATCAAAACTTAAGTACTTTGCACCTTCAGGGCTGTGTGAAATCACCCTAAAAGTGCTATTCTCTAGAGCCAGTTATTCTTGAAAACCGAATGCGTTTTTTTGTCACCAATCTTCCAAACAATGGCTGATTTAAGCAGATCCTGACCCGCTATAATGCTTCTAAAAGCGTAAGATGCCATGCTATTGGCTTTTAACTATGAATTAAGGATGTCAGAATCCCGGTGATACGTAGCTTTAAATACACGACTAACTCAACTGTTGGGCTTTCTCAGAAAGCACCATGTGTTGTTTTACCTGAATTGCCACATTGAAGTCATAAAAATTACGAAAACCAAGGCCCCCACCTTCTTTTCACATCTTCAATCTATCCAAATCAACCTAATGAGCTCTCCTTCTTTCTTCACCCCTCCCCACCAAAACTGACGAACCAGTCGCTCCATGTCACGACATACCTTAAGAGGTAAAAAAGCACCCCTGTTCAGAAGTAAGAATAGTCTTGTTGGCCGCTCTTATCAAAACTTCGTTACCTGCTGCGGAGAGCTCCTTCCATTTCCAGCTTTTGAGCTTCCTGCTAATTCACTTAAAAAGATAGCCGTAAGTCACGATCCTACTTCTGCCAATAGTCTTCGGCAAACCCAGGTAGTGATCGTGACCCTCTACTAGTTGTACCCCACATAATTGACTCAACCCCATCTTCTCTTGTTGGGTAGTGTTGTCAGAAAAGACAACGGGAGATTTCTGGAGATTTAAAACCTGACCAGAGACTGCTTTGTAATCGCTAAAAATTGACCAGAGAGAGCATATCTCAACTCTAGTAGCCTTGGTAAAGATCAAACTGTCGTCTGCAAAGAACATATGAGACACGATGGGACATCCTTGAGACGCAGAAAGTCCAGACATACATCCTTCTTGGCATTGCTAAAGTTGAACATCGTGAAAAGAGATTCACTAATAACAAAAATAAATATGGGGACAAGGGCCACCCCTGTCGCATACCACTTTCAGGGAGAATCGATCCTTTCACTTCACCATTCACTATCAGGTTATACGAGAATGTAGATACGCAACCCATAACAACATCTATCCATTTCATACGAAAACCCATACGCTCCATAACTGCACGCTGGAAAATCCCTCTCCACCCTATCAAAATATTTTCTCATATCCGCTTTGAGCGTCAAATACCCCTTCTTTCTCTTCTTCATAGAGTGAGGTAGCTCAAAGGCGGTCAAAGTATTATGAGAAATCAGCCTACCGGGTACAAATGCGATGAGGTTTTCAGATATCTTAGAGTCCAAGATAATTTTCAAACGATTTGCCAATTCCTTTGTAATTTTTGGGTTTTGTAACAGATTATGCAGCGGAATTAAACAAATAAGATCTGCACAAGACCCACCAAGGATCACAGGAAGAAACATCATAATGATAGTGAATGTTGTAGTAACAATTATCTTGTTTGTCTCCTGTGATGACTTCAAACGCAAAATTGTGTTTGCCTCTCAATAGATAGTCCACACCTAGAATGAAGAACTAGATTCATCCAAAACTTTGTGCTAGAAACCGGTAGAGGAAGGAGGAGGAAGAATCACACAATGGAGACCAAAGGGAGGCTCGTCCTCGTTTGGCCGACGGGTAGGGGGCGGACGGCACAAGGGGGGTTCGTCCCTCTTGTGTTTGTTTTTTCTTGATTTTTTCTCTCTCACTCAAAGTATATTGTGAGCATTAGTGTGATAAATAAGATACGAGTGTCCTTTATATAGTCCAACAACTCCTTGTTAACTATATATAGACCCCTATCCTAATCCTGTCCATACACGGATTAGTCCAACCTGCAAATTAGTCCTGCTAAGTTTGCAAGTAGTTGCGTATTGATCCTCCTATTAATTGATCATATTAATTAATTCACAAGTCTAGTTTAATCCTTATGGTATGTGACCCCATAGGTTTATACTTAGTTGGTAGTAACTATTAATAACATGGAGCGGTGTCTAGCAACACGTCTATGCCACCCAACTAATATAAATAGTCATTACTTTGACAAACCTTGTGCAAGTATTGTCTCATTCCTTTTTCTCTATATCCGGATTGGACGCGAGACATACAAGCCACACTCGTATATCCAATCCATGCAGATAACATCAATATCCTATATTGATTTACCTGAGTCTGGCCAGACATTCTATTAGCACCATCCCTTGAGTGGTCGTGGATATTTGCTCTGGTTATGTGGGAGAGACAAATTCTATCTCCGTCACTACCATCTCTAAGCTTTCTTCCTTATTGTGTCCAAATAACGCCTTTATTACTACCTAGTTACGTTGTAGCGTTTGACGATGTCAAAACACAACATTTCACAACTAGAGGATCTAGTGACTTCAAGTCTAAGGATGACAATACCGTTGTCACTACAAGAAGCACTTGTGACTTTACATAACTTGTATGTAGCCTTCTCATTGTGGGTCAATCCAGTATGCTATTACTCCTAATGCATACCCATGTGTTGGATCGTGATATCTCTATATCAATCCAACCCCATACTAGTCTATAATTGATCGTCCAATTAATCATTATAATTGACTAGGGATATTTAAGACAAACAAACACATTTGTAATCTAAGGAATTCATTATATTAAATATATCCATAAATAATACAATGAATGTTTCTAGCCAAAAATTGTTCATACTAAAAAGATTGCCTCTAGGGCATCTACTCCAACAGTAATTATCTTGTCAATTGTTTTGAACAAACTAATAGGATGCAGATCAGTAGCCTTTCTTACTTGTTTAAATTTTATAATTAGTGCAATAATAGTATGATTGTACCTGGATACATCTCCACCTTCGTTTACGATCTTCAGATAAGTCTCCTCCACTTTTGGACCGACGATATTCCAATTTTTCGAATAAACGAGAGCCGGAAAGCCATCCGGACCAAGAGCCTTTCATGGCCCCAGTTGCTTCATTTCCGAATTAATATATGCAATGGTAAAATGATGATCAACATGGCTATTTGTTCCAGGGATACTAAATCCTCCATCCCATTCATAACTTATTCCATCTTATGTCTCCAAGGATCAGTGGAAGTGATGATGCCTCGAAAGTAGTCCTCAAGAATACTTAATATTTGCTGCGGCTCCGAGTTCCTAACGCCAAATTCATCCTCTATCTTCAATTCGGTTTATGGTACACCTAATCGAAGCTTTCCGATGACAAAAAAACTGAATTATGATCCCCCTTCCGCATCCATACCTCCCTAGATCGGTGGCGCCACATCTCCTCCTCTCTTATCAGATTTGGAGAATGTTCTCGCGCACAATATTGGTTTCGAAAAAAATCTATGCGGTCTGGATCCCATCCGAAAGGTGCTATAGCCTCTCTCTAAGCTGCTTCAATTGTTTCTTCACACAGCCAAAAGAAACTCGCTCCTACTGTTTCAAAGTAATCGCAACTAATGATAACTTACCGTCTACCTGATTTTCAGAGCTAGTCGAACAACTGTTAATAACCTCTTTACAGCCATTATCCTGCATCCACATAGCTTCAAGCTGGAATTGTGCAGCCACTTGTGTGCACATATCGGAGCAGTGAAAATTATTAAGTTAATTTTCTCCGCACAAAAAAATCATTAAGTGAAGAGTTCTTAATTGAATTTCAATCCAAAACACAATCTAGGGAATGAAAATACCTGAATGAAACAGCCAATCAGATTTTATTAATCAAGGGTTGATAATAAGTCATAAAATTTCCAAGTGTATGGACAAGTAAACAGTTAATTATTCTTTTTGAAAGATTAAAATGTAATCTATAATTTTTATTTTTTTTATTTTTGAAGTCTTTGCGAAAAAATTTCATTCATGTATCACAATCATTCATATTCACAATAATAAGTAATAAAAATACAAATGGGTGCTAGCTCACTGGTAGAGCATTTGAAGCCCATGCATAACATTGACCGAACATATTGTAAACAATAAATAAAATAATATTTGTCAAAAAAATAAAAATAATATATATGTATATTTGACATATTTGACATAGTTACAAATTTGCCGATTATTTGTGCACTTTTAACTAAAGGTATGTGGCTTACATTGACGAGATTTGGTTGTTGGTCACTAATAGGGAATAGGGATGACAACGGGTCGGATTCAGATTGGATCTAACCATGTCCAAACTCGGATCCCAAAATAAACGGTCGAATCCGGATCTGTTCCGAATCCGATCGGATCTTAAGAGGATTCATATCAGATTTAGATCAGATTAAATTTCAGATATCCATATTTGATCCGTGGATTCGTAAGATGCATAAATGTGTCGGATCAGAATGCTGATTCAAATTCTGATCATATAAAAATACAAGAAACTCTTGAAAAATATAAAAAAATAAAGCACTTAATAGAGAAAAAGATAGTACATACTATTTTACTGACTCCAAACTATTACAAACTCAAATTCACCCAAAGTATAGGTAAAGGCATTCCAATATATATATTCGGATCTAGTCAGATTGGATATCCAGATATCCACTGGATATCCTATCAAATCCAAACCGGGATCAGATCAAATTTTAGAATTTAATATCCATATTCGATCCATTTTAAAATGGATCGGATTCGGACTTGATCAATTCGGATCGAATCTTTCGAATCTCGGATCGGATCAAATCACATTGCCATCCTTCATAGGAAAGACGATGAAGAAGAGTGAGCTGCTTTACGCTTTTCATTTGAGAGAGATTATAAATTTTAGAGTACCAGACCGTCCCAGCTCTTTGTTCCCATTTGACTTTTTTGACTCGTATATTGGTCACTCTGATCGCGTGATTTGGATAGTAAAATAATCCGATTTTTTGATAATTTTTTCATCATATTATAGAACAACTTTACTCTAGAAGACTATGATAAAATTATCAGAACATTACATCGGTTTGCTATTCAAATCACCGGGTCAAAGTGACCCAGTGAATAATGACAAAAATCAAAGTAACAAAGACTCGGGACAGATGGTATCTGACAAGAGAATGACACGTGTCAGTAAAGTTATCAGAGGGGTGTATTGTTTCTCGATGATACGAAGAACGGTGAGATGTTTTACACTTTTCAATTGAGAGAGAAGTTTAGAAACTTTAGAGTTTTTGACAAGATAATGATACTTGTAAAGTTACCATCGGGGGTGTTTTTTGTTTCTTGCTGATTATTGGCGGTATAGAATGTCATTATATCAAACTTTAGGGGAAGTCTTTGCCTTTTGCCCGAGATGAGGAAAGTGTTTCAACTTTGTTTACGGTCTTCAGACTTCTCACTTTCTTCATTTGCTATATAAATCAATACTACTTCAGGCTTTTTGAGCGCTGTTTCAGAGATTCGGTATCAATCTCTCTCTCTCCTCTGATCGTCTTCATCTTCTCCGTTCGAGAAAAACCATTTGGAGGTGTAAGAGTTCGACAAGTCAATGGCGAAGCCTCAATTGACCATGGAGGTCGGCAGCGACGGCGTCGCCTTGATCACCATCTCCAATCCTCCAGTCAACGCCTTAGCTGTCACAAGTAAGTGATCAGATTCAATCAGTTTCCAGTTTTACGTTTGTGCTTGTTGATAGCTCATTCAAACTACAATTCTGCGTTTTTGTTGCTGCTCTTATTGGATTTTGGATTTGTGCTTGCAGTACTTGAAGCATTGAAAGTGAAATATGACGAGGCGATGAGCAGGGACGATGTCAAAGCAATTGTGATTACAGGTACTCACTCATTTGAGTCAATCGGAGTTGCAATGTTGGTTTGATTTTAGCTGTTTGACTCGTATGGTTCATTGGTTCATCTGGTTTGATTTTGCGAATCAATCCGTGCTTAAAGGAAGCATTTAAAAGAATGGTTAGGGATTTGAAATATAATGGAAGAAGTAATGGAGATACAGATTGAGAAATGATGTGGTAGAGATTGATGGATATTGATACCAATTTTCTTGAACGCGTGGTTAAAAGTAAAGGTGATCCGATAGTTGAAATTGGATCTTCGGTGCTATTACCAAAAGACAACTTTTTTTAGGAGATAGTCAAGCGAAAAAAAAAGATTAATATATTTTTTTACAAAATAGTATTTGAGAAAAGGGCTAAACAGATAAATTTAACTATAAGATGGTAGAGACTTGGGCAATTTAGTAATGTGAGAAGTTAATGATAATAGGGACTGATGAGTTGTCATGTGAAGCGAAGATAGGAAAGCAAATGGGTGGAGGTGGATCTCACCGATTCAAAAGAGGATGTAGCTGAAAATAGAGATAATCTAATGGTTGAAGTTTTGACATGCGGAAGACAGATTTTATTGGATTTTAGTATATAGGTTTTTGCATTAACCGGTTAGAGGGAGTCAGTTGTACTTGGTATAGCCAATGATAAACCTTCAAATAAGCCACAATGCTCATAATTGACCAAGCAATCTTAATGGAAAACATACTCCCTTGAGTACAACTCCTCGTGCTCATACCATGATGAACATGCTTACTTTACTCTTTCCATTTCGACACGGGAATACAGAAACAAGCCTTTACCCTGGGGTCGCCAACGACAACAACAAGCCTTTTCCAAGGGTTGCTACATGCTCAAGCTTTTCCACTTGCATATGTCCAATCTCATTTCTCCCTTAAGTTTTATTTGACTAAGTCGTGTCTTTTTGCTTCTACCCATGTTTGTTTTGGTCTCCCTGTCCCTCCTACCACTGTCAATCTAAAGAAAATCCAACGGCCTACAATACACATAACCGAACAGCCTCAAATAATTCTCTCATTTTGTCTTCTGTAGGTGAAATGTCTAGATTCTTTGTGTCATTGTGTATTCTATCTTTCCTAGTTGCACAACTGATCCACCTTGGCATACTCGTTCTGCTACACACATTTGTGTATTATAATTTTTCCTAATTACCAAACACTCAATACCATAAATCATAGTGGGTCATACTAGGGTTCTATAATACTTACCCTTCAGCCTAGCTGGCATCCTACAGTCACACAACACTCTAGTTGCACTCCTCCACGTCATTGTCTCTGATTTTTTCCTATGGGTAACATCAGAATCTATCTCTCCATCACTACGAAAATCGACCCACAGTATCTAAAATTATCATTCTTTGTTACCTCTTGCCTGCTGGGAGATTAAACACCGCGATAGAGGAGCACCATAGTATGATTTGAGACACCCACTTACCCAAAAGGTCAACCTTGTGAGTTAGGCCCAAATCGTACTATATTATCCTTAGACATTCTGCCCACCATCCCAATGTGCAACAATCACACGTGACACCCAGCATTACCCACCTATGGTTATCGCCTCCTCTCCTACCATCCAATGGCCACTGAACTTCTCTCCATACGTTCTGTCTTGGTCCGAGGTTCTGGATTATCCCTCCATAGTTCTAATCGTTAAGCCCACTCCTTATTTCATCAATCAAGACTATATTATCTACAAATATTATGCTCCAAAAGATATCATCTTGGACAGTCCTTGTAACCTCATCCATTACGAAAGTGTACACGCACATACTTAACGCCGATCCTTGGTGTAAATATGTTGTTGTAGGGAATCTTTTTCTTCTCCTCCCACTATCCTCAAACTAATAACCACTCCCTCATACATATCCTTAATCACCTAATATATTCAATATGTACCTTCATTTCCTGAAAACGTTCCACTTCAGCTTGCTCTCTAGGCATTTTCTAAGTCTATGAACACTAAACAGAGGTCCTTAATATTTTCTCTATACTTCTCCGTTAAGAGCGTAAGTAGGAATATAGCCTCCATGGTCGATCTCCCTGGTATGAAAAAAATTGATTTTTGGCGACTATTCTCTCACATCTTAATTTCCTCTTGATAACACACTCCAAAAGCTTCAATGTGTGACTCACAAGTTGATACCTTGGTTCGTAAATCAACTTTGAATATATTGATCTAATTAAAAATCAACTTTGAATATCTTCCTTGTTCTAAACCAAGGCACCAATGTACTCTTCTGTCACTAGAGTTACACTTCATATACTCTGTCTTGGTCCGCCTAATTGTAAATTCTTAAGATTCTAAATAATACCTCCATTACTCTGGCCTAAAGTTTAGCCCACTCCTTCTTTCATCAATCAAAACTAAGTATTCTGCAAATAACACCCGGGGGATATTTTCATGGATCCTCCTTGTAACCTCATCATTTACCAAAGTCAACATGTAAGAGACTTAACGTCGACCCTTGGTGTAAAACTGTTGTTAAGAGGAATTCTCTTGTTTCCCTCCCACTGTCCTCACACACTAGTAACTGCTCCCTTGTACATGTTCAAAATAACCTCAATATATTGAATATGTACCCCCTTTTCTCCAAGACTTTCCACATTAGCTCTCTAGACACTATCATACGCGTTTCCAAGTCTCACAGTTGTCAAAGGTAATCGCCACGGGGCCTCAGGTAGGGTGAAGCGCCTACGCGATGCCCGCCTGAGCCTTAGCCATTAGGAGGTCGCCTGGGCATCGCCGGGTCGCCCAATTCGCCCGGGCGGTCGCTTACTTTTAGCTGCATGAGTTCATCATTTTCATTCAATTTATCGTGTTAAATATACTAATCCAGCTAAATATGTCGGCATTGATGGAATTTCTGTTCTACGAGAGAAAATTGAAGTACATTGTCTGTAATTAAGATAAGAAAATTATTATACAACCATAATTATAATGAGAAATTTCGTTCATTTTTCTTCAATATTTTATGATTTAGTAATAATGGATTAAGCAAACTCTAATTCAATAAAACAAATAAGTTATATATTAACAAAAAGTTAAATTGGAAATCGCGGATTGTCTTCTTAATTAAGTTACTAACATGATTTTCGGTTGGAATTAAGATACGACCTTTTGAAATACCTCAATCAGAATACTCGTCATTTTTTCACATGTCAAATATTGTATTAAAGTTCTATTTTTAACTACACATACTACTACTTCGTGTTAGGCACTTTCCATAAAAAAAATTATTATTATTATTATTATTATTATTATTATTATTATTATTATTATTATTATTATTATTATTATTGCCGGGCTATCCTCTAGGTGCCTAGGCTATCGCCTGGGCAGCTGGACGACACCATCGCATCAGGTCGCCTGGGCGTTTTGACAACTACAGGCTACCTGACAACTATGCTAAGTCTAAGAGAAATTACTGGAGGTCTTCTTATTTTCTTATACTTCTCCATTAAGTTCCTAAGTAGGAATATGCGCTCCAAAGTCAGTCTCCTGGGAATAGAAACAGATTGATTTTGGTTGACTGTTGTCTCATATCTTAATCCCTCTAGATAGCACACTCCCACAGCTTCATTGTGTAACTCTAACTCGTTAGCTTGATACCTCGATAATTGGAGCAACTTTGAATAAGTCCGTTGTTCTTAAATAGAGGCACCAATGTACTTTCTTCCTCTCTTCACGTATATTCTTACACTTCAAAATTTTATGAAACAAACTAGTCAACCATACTACCCAGTTGTCACCTATCGACTACCACATTTTGATAGGAATCACGTCGTGTCCTGCAGATTTCCCTTTTTTCATTTTTGCCAAAGCATCTTTGACCTCACTTTCACTATTCTTAGAGTGATGTTGTAGTTGGAAACTTTGAACACACACCATACCACCGAGATCGCATAAGCTCAACTCACCGGAATGATTTTCATTGAAGAGTTTCGCCAACGACACGAGAATGCAAGAAGCAAAAGCTTTCAAGCCTATTTATATGGATTCATAAGTGGCGAAACTGGAAATGATTTCGTACCACCTCAATTGGCTTTTCTTCTGCAGTAGGTATTTTGAGCTGTTATAGGTAATGTACGTGTCTTCATTAGTTGCCAGTGTATATAAGATCAGTCAATCAATTTATCCCCATGAATCAGACTGGATTCAGGGCGCCTACCTAAATAATTATATTCATATTTCATTCTAATCCCTAACGATCATGACTTGTAGTAAACTTTTAAGCAAAAAAAAAAAAAAAAAAAAAAAGAAGAAGAAAAAAAAAACTCAAAGAGATCAACCAATTTCCACAACAATAATACAAACTTACATACATATGATGTTACATGTATAAAATATGAGGTACCAAAGCAATCAAAACTTAGTAATGGAAGCAGGATCTTAGACTGAGATCGATTTTCAGATCCAGATCTATTTTGGTTCCATTTGTAAAGGACCGGATGCTTACAGCTCCTACTAGTAGTAGATCTTTCAGATCAGGTTGGACTGAATTTCCTTCCATGATGGAGGAAGTATCACTGAGTCGATGGTTTTGTTACCTCAAGATATGTGACGGTTCAACCCATACATGTGTCAATTGAATTTCTCCTGTTGGAGTTGAAGTTGAACCAAAGACGATATTGAGAGGTCGGATTATACATGACGTTTTATTTTGTCTCCACTTATGAAAGGTTTTAGAATCAATCAGTCTATTAATATGTTTATATTTCTCCATAGTTCACATATAGATCTTTTTTGCTAGTCTAGCTTTCTGTAACTGTTTATCTTGCGCTTTTTTCGCAGGCAAAGCTGGGAAATTTTCTGGTGGTTTCGACATTAATGTTTTCCAGGAAGTTCACAAGACTGGTACGATTCATTTTTCTTTCAACCTGTTACTTATGAGCTGCCAGACATAGTTAAAAGCCTGATCCTGAACCGCCTAACGTACGACTAACTGCTTTTTGCCTTGACAGGGGATATCTCTCTGCTTCCAGATGTGTCTGTTGATCTTTTGGTTAACAAAGTTGAAGGTTACACACACATATAGTTTTCTCTTAGCATTTATTTTTGCTGCTTCTGCTGTACTTCTACCAACCTATATCTCATTTATAGTGTACTTGTCATGACATTAGATGCCAAGAAGCCTTCTGTTGCTGCCATAGAAGGCCTTGCACTTGGAGGTGGCTTGGAGTTGGCAATGGTTTGTAGACTTTTGTTAAAGAGAAGATTTTCGAAGTTTGTGTCCTCAATGTTTCTTGTTTTAATGCACCATCTCATACACATAATGTAGGGATGCCATGCACGTATTGCTACCCCCAAAGCTCAACTTGGCTTGCCAGAGTTGACACTTGGTGTTATCCCTGGGTTTGGAGGTGAACTCAATATTTTTCATTTGATCTTGGAATCCTTGATGTAAATAATCTTGAGGTGAGAAAGTTTACTGAGTATACGTTTTTGTCTTCATTAGGAACACAACGTCTTCCAAGACTTGTAGGGTTGTCGAAGGCTGTTGAAATGATGCTGGTAAGTTGTGTATCTTCTGCAACTTAAATATTCGCTTCAAGTAATATTGATTCGTAATTCCTTTCCATTTGTCATCCAATTCTTTCGGATGAGGTTTTGAAAATCTTGACATTCTTAAACGCACATTCCTTTTAGAACTTTGGAAGCACCTCTATATATTACTAGAGACCCGTTTATATGGGACTAGGGCCACTGGTTTCTTACAACTTATCTGTTTCGCAGTCATCTAAACTAATTACATCTGAAGAAGGCAAGCAGCTAGGTCTTGTTGATGCAGTGGCATCTTCTGAAGATTTGTTGAGAGTATCTCGTCTATGGGCTTTAGATATTGCAGAAAAACGCAGACCTTGGGTACGTTCCCTCCAGAGGACAGACAAACTTGGTTCGCTGTCTGAAGCTCGTGAGATTCTGCAAGCTAAGAGACAACAAGTGAAAACGACTGTTCCACATTTGCCTCAGCACCAGGGATGCATTGATGCGATTGAGGAAGGTGTTGTACATGGAGGGTATAATGGATTATTAAAGGTAATCTTTTGTTTGAAGTTCTTCATTATATTTTCCTTGTAGAAAGTATTTTTCTTATGGGAAAGAATATGTCACTTTCTTCATTTCGGTACTGAACGCTAACGCTTTGCAGCGGAGATTATTGAAAGTAATTGTTCTTTGCAGGAGACCAAAGTCTTTAACCAGCTCGTCCAATCAGACACAGCAAGAGGTCTTATTCACGCCTTTTTTGGCCAACGTGCTATATCTAAGGTACAGTAGTTTTGGTATCCCTCCTCTGTTAATTATTGGTAAACCCATATATTTTTAACTTGTTCTCATATGCCTTTCTTAACCAACCCCCTCTTTAAGATGTCAAGAAAAAAGAATTCTAGAAAATGATGTAAATGCAACCTATAAGGAAAACTTGCTTTATATTGGCAGATTTGGTCGTATTTGGGGGTCGCAATGTTTGGGGTATGGGGAGAAAAGAACACACAACTTCCCTGACTCTCCACCCGGAATAGATGACATTCCCTCGCCAACTCTATGAAAACAGTAAAAAAAAGAAGCAGAGGTGTGCATTATGAAACAACACAACCGTTGGAACTTCGGTTAATCTCCATTAATTTTCTTCAACTTGTTCATTCTTCAAATTCTTATTTCAGAAAATGATTGAGAAATCTATCACAACCTTAGGAACAATGTGTTCAACGACTCTTGAGGGGAAAAGAAGAAAATTGCACCTGTAATAGAAAGGGAGGGAAAAGAGAGTACTCCGTCCCGTTCTTCATAATCTAGGAGATTCTGTTGTTCTGCTCGGAGGGGACCTTAGTCATTCTTTATCTTGGTTCTGTTTCCTAGACAACTTCGTGTAGAGAGAAATGAGCAGTGGCTGTTTAAGGGAAGTTGTATGAGAGAGCCAGGTTTCCAAGTTGGGATCCTACAAACGGATTGCGTAGGACCCCACAGGATCTGGATCATAAGATCCCACCAACTTTGTGAGAAAAAGCATATTTTGACGCCATGACTTACTGAAATGACTTCAATTCAGTTTCTGAAAATGTATCCATGGAAATCAGAATAGGTCGGATCGTGATTGTAGCTGATCCAACAATCCTTCACCCGATCCGACTAGATCACATTATTTTATGCCACCTGGATCACAATTCCAACTCAGAATAGTAGGATCTCCAGATCTGAACTTTGATAACCACGATGATTTATTAAATGACCTACATGTTTTCTTTTGAGGGTGCTTACAGAATCTGCAAACCTGCTTCACACACGACTTACTCAGGAAATACCGAAATAGTAACTTTTGTATAAAACATATTTGTCTGTCTATATTTTATATGTTTTATCCATGGGGTGCTACCTCAAAACCAATTGGCAATGAAGGGCGTAGCCCAGAAATTTATTAAATTGTTTGGAAAAGCTAGTTTTCGAGATTAATTTTTGTCTCATAATCTGATTCCAATAATCTCACAATTTGCATAATCTCATTGAAATCCGGAGCCCTAAATTTCGAAAGCGGACTCCGGAATTTCACAGCCCTGCCAGGCGTGCTCTGATTGGTCTTCTGAATCCGGATCTCTTAATCTGTGGGACAGGACTCCGGATTTGTAGTTGGTTTGGCAATATAATAATAGCCAGAACCCTGTAATTGGGAAACAGGGCTCCGGTTATTCATAATCTCATGTAATAATCTTACCTATCCAAACGGCACAGATTAATGGAGATCATAATCCTTTAACTTCAAACAAGCTCAATAACTTCACTCAAGGCTGAATCAATCCTGAGGTGAGACAAATGTCAACACGCTCCCTCATGCATGGTATCATACAAGCCTAACATGTGACGACATAAAACAATCCTGAGGTGGGACAAATCTTACGACACGTGGGTCATCATACAAGCCGATCACGTGGGCAACATAAACAAGTGGTCGTGGGCACATGTGGGTCAGATGACCAACACGAAACAACTAGCATGTACTCTGATACCATTTTAGAATCGGGGTTCCACTTCAAAATCAATTGGCAATGAGGAGTTTAACTTAGGCACTTGTTAACTACACACAAGGCTCAAACAATCCCGATGTGGGATAAATCTTAACAATATCTTCTACTTCTCAACTTGCACCCTAACATGTTTCAGCAGCCTGCACAGTCTGCGCCTCTCGGGCCACATAAATACTGAGCGAAATAAGCCTAATCCCATGTGTGGTAAAATTTACAAATAATTCTCTTACTGGTAGCCCATGCATCAGTGCTAAACATCATATTACTGTAACTCGTTTATATCTGACCTATAAAATGCTAGTAACACATAGCCTATTGCTATTATAAGAGAAATACTCTGCTGGGATCTGGACATCATTGTATCGTCGGTTCCCTCAGATATCATCATGAGATGAAAACAATTTAGACGTGTTTGAGGCGTCTAATTTTCTTTCATTTCTGAGATACTAAGGTGTAAAATTGTTACAAAACACTGATCCTGTCTTATTCTATGACTAACTTCACAAACTTTCTGGGTATCTTGTCCTGGGTGGAATGTGGTTCTGCTTGTTAGTACATTTGTTGCGAGTTATTCTGTTGGGGAAAAATTCGTAGTAAGAAATATTACTATTATTGTTACTATTACTTTTACTATTCCTATTATTTGTGTTTACGTGCATGCACCTCGCTAACTTTTCCCTACTCAATGATTGTGTGTTCAACAATGACAGGTGCCTAGTGTTACAGATGTTGGACTCAAACCAAGGGCTGTAAAAAAAGTTGCTATAATCGGTGGGGGTCTAATGGGCTCTGGTATAGCCACAGCTCTACTTGTCAGCAACACCTATGTTGTCCTGAAGGAAGTTAATTCTGAATATCTTCTCAAGGGGATAACATCGATTGAAGGTTCTCTCTCTCTCTCTCTCTCTCACACACACACACACACACACACACACACGCGCGCGCGCGCGCGCGCGCGCGTAGGATGACAGTATAGCAGAGTATGAGAGATACGCTTTTCGGCAAAATATCGGCTCACAAGATATCTGAAAACTTGTCAGTGCATTTTTAACCCTGTTGAGTTATGCTGAAAGCCAAAAACATGACTATATGCACGGTCACCAAACACTATATGCACGTTCTTAACACATGAGCTACAGAGTTAGTACTTCACTTTCTTTTTATGGGTTTTTATTTTCTTAAAATCTTATTTTATGCCGTAACTATTTTATCTCTTAAAGCTTTTTTTTTTTTTTTTTTTTTTTTTTAATATCTTGAAAATATTCAATGCAATGTAGGCTTGTTACTGGACGTATGTTTCAAAAGCACGTTCCGTAGCTGTTCAGGTTATCAGTTACATGAAATTTAAGAAACCTTTAGGCATTGTTTGGGTGAGGGATAAGGAGAGAGGGGAAGACCGGTTATCCCTATGGTAACTAAAACCTGCATTTGGGTGGAGGATATGAGAGGGGATATCATATCCGTACTATATCCTACACCTCTTTTTATAACTGAAATCTTATACCACCTCGGAGGTTGTATAAGCAAGGATGTTCTTGGGTGTTACAATGACTTATTGTTCTTAGACAAATAGTAAAAAGACGTTCCAAATAAACTTATGATGGTTTGTAAAATGTGTGGGCTCTTTAGGTTATAGTACTTTATGATACTTTAAGACGAGTAAAACAAGAAAGTGGTGTAAAAAAGTGTTCATAATTTCAAAGAGGAACTAGAAAGTAACAAACAAGACTATCTTTATGGGATGGTTTTAGCAAACAAGAAAAGTGGTAAAAGTAGTATTCATGATGGTTAGTAAAAGGTGTGGATCCTTGTAGTACAGTATGGTACTTTAAGAAGGTAAAACAAGAAAAATGGTGTAGAAAAAGTGGTTATAATCCCAAAGAAGACATAATTTTAGGACAACAAACATAGAAAACAAGACTATCTTTGTGGGATGGGGGGAGTAATAGATATAAACATATATTGTATATTGCCTTACCCTCATCAATAAATTCCACCCCATATCCCAACATATGTCATATCCTGCCATTTCTTATCCCCAACCCAAACGAGACCTCAGAGAATCTGGCCATGCTTCTTATGGGCAGTACTTTGGTAACAGATTAAAATGCCCTGAAAAATGGAATAGGGAAAAGAAGCTTTCATATGTAACATTGTTGGGTGATATTCTCTCTAATTTAATTATGTACATTTCACCAAATTGTATATGCCTAAATGTGTTGACTAATACTAATCTTACAGCAAACATCCGGGGCTTGGTAACGAGGAAGAGGTTGACACAGGATAAAGCGAACAAAGCCCTTTCAATGCTCAAGGGTGTACTGGACTACTCAGAATTTAGAGATGTGGACATGGTTATTGAGGTTTGCTTCCACAATTTTATGTTCCTGAAATAAAAGTATTCAAAGCGTTAACAGTTTTATCATCTCAATAAATTTGATATTTTGTGGTCACAGTAACATTTTATCTCTAGGGTAACCAATAATTGTGATTGTAACTTTGTTTTTGCTTACTGGAAGTCGATCGAGTTCTTTTATGCAAGTATTCCCTCCCTGCAGGCTGTTGTAGAAAACATTTCACTGAAACAATCATTATTCAGCGAAATTGAGAAGGTCTGCCCTCCCCACTGCATTTTGGCTTCAAATACGTCTACCATTGATCTCAACGTCATTGGAGAAAAGACCAGCTCTCAAGATCGCATTATTGGGGCACATTTTTTCAGGTTACATGCCTAATGTTTTTTGCTTTGAAGATGTTGGAGAATTTTATTTCATACTTCATTTTAAAATAATATTCCCCAGAGAGAGAATACTCCCTCCATCCCATTTTAAGTGTCTTAATTTCCTAAAATGGAATCCAAAATCAGTTTCCTACTACCAAAAAGTTAGTTACTTTTACTTCCATACCTGTACTTTGGCACTTCTCAATAACATGTAACACATTCCATCAAAAAATAATGAAGTACCACATTAAACAAAGGACATTTTTTAATAATTCTACCAAGACAAAAGCACTTTCCAGAACATTGTGAATGGTCCACCCGAAACTCATTTTGGGATGGAGGCAGTAGTTTACATGTTTCCCAAAATCATTATAACATAGAGCAAACTGATTTAATAAAACTCTTTTTGACTTGCAGTCCTGCTCACATAATGCCTCTTCTAGAGATTGTAAGGACAGAGAAGACTTCTGCCCAAGTAATTCTTGATCTCATGACAGTCGGGAAGATCATAAAGAAAGTTCCTGTAGTGGTTGGAAATTGTGCTGGCTTTGCAGTCAATCGGACCTTTTTCCCTTACTCACAAGGTGCACAACTCTTGGTGAATTTGGGCGTTGACCTCTTCAGAATCGATCGGCTGATCAGCAATTTTGGCCTACCTATGGGTCCATTCCAGTAATGTTCTTCCCTTGTTGGTGCTCTATTAATTAGTAGGTCTTGACTCTTTTATAACACAAAGGACTAAGTATTAAATTTCACCAGAAAGAGTAATGTATTAAAGAAAAGCATATTACTCGTGGTTGATTGGTTATCACTGCTAGGGAATAGAGTGCAGAAGGCAAGGGGGGAAAGGCAACATCACTGATGATTTTTTTTGCGTTTTGCATTAGTACTCCGACTCGGTCAGCTTTATAAGTTTTATAATTGGTTTATTTTCTGAAACCAAATGAAAAACTGTATTAGTGATATTTAATCTTTGAATTTGTGAGCATTAGCATTGCATGGATTTTCAATTTTAACTTTTGAAGCAACATGATTTATCAAAGACATGCTGGCCTTTCAGGATAGCTCCGTGTGTATTATTTCTTCCCATGAGTCCGAGAAAACTAGATATTGAGGTCCCTTCTTAAATCCCTGGTGTCAATTTGAGATTCAGAAGGAAGGTCAACTATATAATGAGACCTAATCTTTTCCGGCAATGTGTCAACTATGACTTTTTTTGTACGTGTATCTGGGTTTTAAGTGACCTCCATTAGTAATCAAATGTTTTGTTCTGCGATGCCAGTTCAGCACTTGCTGTTGGGGATTTCAAGTGTCAATACAGTTTGGATTTTAGCTGGAGTTCAGCTTAGAATCTCTTACATGCGTATAAACTTTTCTTTTAGCCGAAAGATTTAGACTATTGTTTCTCTCAAATAACAGGCTTCAGGACTTGAGTGGATATGGTGTAGCTCTTGCTGTTGGTGAAGTATTTGCCAAAGCTTTCTCAGACCGCATATTCCAGTCTCCTTTACTTCAACTTCTTGTAAAAGATGGGCGAAATGGTAAAACGATTGTGATTACTTTGGTCTTGTATCATGACATATTGTTCTGGGCTTCATCCGGTATTTGTGCTTCAGGTAAAAACAATGGAAAAGGATATTACGTCTATGAAAAAGGCAGCAAGCCAAGACCAGACTACTCAGTGCTTCCAATAATTGAGGAGTGTCAAAAGATAACCAATATTTTGCCTGGTGGAAAGGTACATCTAATATTTAATGTACAATAATAGATAAATTTCGCCTATGTCAGGATGATGTAAATTTGGATCAAGAGTATTTGACATATCTACTGACATGACTGTCAGCCAATATCTGTTACCGACCAAGAAGTTGTGGAGATGGTACTTTTCCCAGTGGTGAATGAGGCGTGTCGTGTGCTGGAGGAAGGAATTGTTCTTCGAGCTTCTGACCTTGATGTTGCATCTGTTCTTGGAATGAGTTTCCCATCTTACCGGTGTGTGCCGACAACCTCCCTTAAATTTACATTTTCTTGAGTACTTATCCTTTTCATCTGATCTTCTCATGGTGGCTTCTTGTGTGAATTTCATTTAAAATATAATGATAATTGAGATATCTTCTAATCATTGAACAAATTTATGAAATAGTGAAAGGACAAGAAGTCGCATTTGTTTGACTACAAGTATAAAGTTTCTTGAAAGCTTGGATTCAAATGAATAAGCCAAATTCACAGAAACATTTCCAAACAAAGCATTGCGTTGTTGTAGCAGTATCTGCGACTTTTAGCTGTCAATTCAGGCATTTATTCAAAGCAAAAAAAGTTCTGGCATTTCTATTTTAGTCCAAACTAAAGAATTTATGTTGGTATCATGTGATTGCTGGAGCCTGAGAGTTTATGCATTTAGATTCTCATATTGAGTGCTTATTTTAAATTTGAGGAGGATGAACCATTGATCTAGTAAATGTTTAATTATTTCGTAATAGGCATAGAAATCTTGAAATTCCATCGCCTGAACCTTTGATTTAGTAAAGGTTTAATAATCTCTTAATAGGCATAGAAATCTTGAATTTCCTCCACCTCCTAATGAGGTGTGGAAATATGTTTTTCTCACAAGTAGTTTCCATAGTTGCTGTCATTTTAATATTGTTGTTCTAATCTGTTATCTGTATGGAAATAATTTTTTGTTTCCAGAGCATCTCACAAACTACTCAAACAAAACCCCCAAAACTGAATTGTTCTTTTATTGGTAGGGGCGGTATTGTATTTTGGGCTGATACAGTTGGTGCCAAACATATATACGCAAGTCTGAAGAAGTGGTCGGAGTTATATGGAAGCTTCTATAGGCCATCCAGGTTTCTGGAAGAAAGAGCTACTAAAGGCATACCTTTGGTATGTTTTCTGTCTCTCTAAATGTCTTCATAAACTTTGGCATGTTTTAGTTTCAATTTTCTGACGCTGGTCTATTTTCTGCAGAGCGCTCCTGCTCTAACATCTGCGGGTTCAAGGTCGAGGCTGTAATCTATATGCTAGGACCAGCAATACGGGATATCTTGAATGCAAAACATGTGCTATTTACACTGATAGGTTGAAAAATTGTAATAAGGATATTGTTTTATGCTGCTTGCCAAACATTTCATAGTCCAGTCAAATAAGCAAAGGGATCTCCCTCCGTAAAATAATATTCTTACCGCTTGTATTTTAAATATTGGTTACTGTAGGTTATCTTCTACTATTAAGAGTTGGTTAATTATATTGGTCTGGTGACGGGTTCGGTAAGTGGTTTTTAATTTGCTGTTTCTAACAGGCTTAGCTGGTTTGAGTGTGAACCCTGTTTGATTTTACGTTTCGGTTCTGTTTGTTTGGCGGTAAAACAATTTCCTGTAAAATGTTTTCCTTGTTTTTGTGTTTGGTTACCGATTTGTGTAGTATATTATTTTATCAAGGAAAATGTTTTCAGTCAAATGATGTAAAATGATTTACTGGATTAAAATCCGTAAGCTTTTTTCCGGAGAGTGAAGGAGCATGCCAACAACTCATACTAACGCCTCGACCACCAAGAACCACCACTGCCACCACCCACCTCCACCCACCACTACTGCCACCCACGACTATCGCCAGTCAAATATCTAATGCACAAGAAAAAAAACATTTTTGAGGTGTCAACCAAACACAGATAAAATGATTGTACAAAAAGTTTTTTTTTTTTTTTTCACAAGGAATATTCTACTAGTGGTGCGATTTCGGTTCGGTTCAACCGAGAACCAAACCGAAACCGGTGTATTTGAACCGAACCGAGCGGACCGAGGAACCGAACCCGCGAACCGATAAACCGACCCGACCCGGACCCGGTAGTATACCGGGTACGGTTCGGTTTTGTAATTTACGGGGGGAGTCCGTTTTACAAGGGGGAGGCCTTTTTACACTCAAAATGATAGTAGCTCATTCATTCTCCTTGAGCCTGACTTTCGTTGCAAGTGTCAAAAGCGTATAAAACAAAAACATATTTTTCAGGTAGTCTCGAAAATTTGATGAGCGGCTAGAAAGTATTAGATCAAGTTCAGATTATGCAAAACACCAAGTTACGAAGCTCAAAACATGAAACTTAAACCATTGTGGATTTATATAATCGTATTAGGCCCACCGAACCATCTGTCACATCAGCTCCCCTAAGTGATCGTTAGATTCAGATCCTACAATTGGGATGAGTCCTATACTTACTCAACAGCAGTCACAACCCTTGATTGTATCGACACTATAATTCATTGTATAGAAATGGTATTATCTTCGTCTACATTCATTCTGTTCGTTTTCTAGAACACTTTTTCATGCAATGAGAGGATTGAAATGCTCTCCACCAACACTTTGCCCATGGCGGCACCTAATCCTCTTGATGTTCTTTCCAACAAGCACAATCTTATACCATACAAACTTGATGCTTCCAATTACTTTCTCTGGAAGCACTAATTAATCTCAATCTTAGGGCATCTCCAATAGTGATATGAAATTAAAATGCAAATAATACATAAAAGTGGTGTTTTGCATTTTGCATAATGAGTTTTACTCCAACAGTGTTATGTAAATGTTATGTAAAATATAATTTTTATATAATATTTACTTAAAACACGACACCTAATGAATTGTGGATGAGAGAGAGAGAGAGAGAGAGAGATTGTAGGAAATATGTAGAAATTGTAAGAGAAAGATGGAGAAAAATAGGAAACATGTCTAAAAAAATTTGCAGGACCAATTTACCTCGCCAGGTTTGGCGAGGCTTTTGCATGTTTTGTATTTTGCCTTCTAGTTTGCATGTTCTATTGGAGTCCAGTTTTTTACCAACTCCTTTATATTTTGCATAAAATGTCAATTTGCATGACCTATTGGAGATGCCCTTACGAACATAGTCCTTGAACATAGTCCTTATTTGGTTTTGTTGATGTATCTCACCCCTGCCCTTCGAAGTTCTCCACCACCGTGAATGAAACCGTTCCAGCAAAGGTTGATCCAGGTTCACTGCGTGGAAAATTCAAGATGATGCCAGCTTAATCCTGATCAACACCACTTTGTATTAAGAAGCTATCACCCAGTTTTGGTCTCTCTGATTACAGATTTGCATGAAAAACTTTGGAAAACGCTATGCATATCTTTTTCGCTCAAGCATTCTTCAGTTTAAATAAGATCTTCAAACTATCAAAAAAAACATTCTGATGCCACATATTTTTACATGCAAAAACTAAAATATCTTAGTGATAAATTAGTTGTCCTTAGGTTATTCTTCATATTAAGTATAACACCATCCGTGCCTTCATTCGCACTCAATAAAAGCCGCTTACTTTTCAAGAACTGCATGTTTTGTTACAATATGAGGAACACATGCTTGAGCCGGAGAAGGACTCTTCTTGTACTGTGAGCACTACTGCTTTTATTCAGCCTCTTCATCTTTCCTGTGGTCATAGAGGCTGCTATAACCCCTGTGCTTCTTCACGTGTGAAGACTGTAATGCAGGTATGTAATACATGATCAAATACTCTAAAAGGGGGGGGGGGGTTGAATAGAGTATGGCAACTTTTTCAAAAAGAGTGGATTTAAAACAATTTGAGAAGAACTTGAAGTATATCAAAGCTTTGAACCCAGTTTCAAGGCTTTGAAATCAACACAGATAGTTCGAAGCTTACTGATTGTTTCAAGGCTTTTCAAATCTTTTCAAAGCTACGAACTGAAACTTGTTTTGAAGCATTATAAAGATAAGTGCAGAACAGAAATGCAAGACAAAGAACACAGTAATTTGTATGCGAAGTTAGGCCCAAGGTGACATATTCCGCCTGTGGGATCTAATCCCTCTAGGATTTCAACAAACTTCTTATTCATCAAAAGCTAAGCCCTAGATATAAAGCCCAAAGAATTGCCTTACTCTGTTTCAGCTTGTGGTTCTTCCTAACCTATCTAGTACCTGCTCTAGCTAACTGATACAATAAGAATTTTCCGTTGTTCCTCTTGAACAACTCACGAGAACAGATGATAAATAAGTACAACAAAAAAAAAAATACAGATAAAGCTCAGATGAAGAACATATCAAAAACAGTGAAGCTGTGAAGCTTGAAGTGTTCTTCTGGAAACTGGAATGGATTGAGTGATTGTTTGATCTCCTTAAGTGATGCTTGTAAATTCGTGAGAGTGTATGAATCTCTGTAATTCTCTGTGCTTCTCAATCTCTATCATTCAGTGTATATCTGTCAATTTGAATTGCAGATATATAAGGAACTCTGCAACAGAAATCCTTAAAAATTCTCCAGAGATCATTGACTCTCAACAGCTTGCTTCCAAGGGCTAGATACTCGATTTCCTCACTGATTTTGATCTAATCTTCCATATACAAGTTTAAGGAAAGTCCAGAAAACCTTCCATAATAGTAGCACTAGATCTGCAGACATTGATTGCCACTTATGCATCTCTATAAATAAGAAAACCTAGCTAAACCTGCAACACAGAATTAGCTGATGATCCCTGCAAAATAACTTACGTAAATAATTAGATTAAGGTATGATATAACACATAAATAGTTTGTTTTTGATCATATAATATAACATAATCAACTACAGGGGATTAGAGAATGATTAGGAGGAACAACTCCCTCTGTTCATGCTTTGCATTGCTGTGCAGTTTCAAGGCTTTGAAGCCCGTTTCAAGGGTTTGAAACAATTTTGTGTTGGAATAGATTTCCTAGAGGCATTCTTATTTTAGTATGAACATTATTTTGGCTAGAATAATCATTGTATTATTTATGGAGATATTTAATATAATGAAGTTCTTAGATTACAATGTGTTGTTTATCTTAAATATCCCTAGTCGATTACATTGATTAACATGATGATCAACTTGATAAATCATTAGTTGGAGTCATATTTCGTATGTAATACATTTATATTTGTGTGCGTTTCGGTAAAAAGTGATGGAATTTAGGCCAATTCTTGTGAAGAATGAGCTTGTTGTGATTAATTGCTAGTCCGGGCGTTTCTACGCGTTTTTAGATGTTATTTGTCAAATATAATCGCTTGCTATGCTTGTTCATGTTGTCATGATAGGAAAGGATGCTAAAAGATGTCTAGGAGGAAATAAACGAACTTCAGAAGATGAGAAAAGCTCGGGAATGGCCAAGAAGAATGAGGAGAAGCAAAGTTAGAGGAGCAAAAGTGACCAAACTTCACTATTTTGATGATATCTTGAGTTCTACAAGACCTGATATAGTGATACCGGTTCCAAATGAAAGTAGACTAAAATATCGTTCCATAGGTAGGTCACATAGCTCAATCAAAGGCCAGACGGGAATGATATGGTCCGTCGAAAATGACGCAAAAACGAAGAAGAGCTGGAAAAGTTCACTGGACTAGTCTTCAGTTTATGGGATGTATCTAGAGTTACTTATAAAATTTTGGATCACGGCCTACGCTATTATAAAGTATACATCCAGAGCTTTCTAACGATATAAGATAGGCCAAAAAAAAAGTCCGGATAATGGAGACAAGGCCCGCGCAAGATCAGCTTATGAAATCTGTCCGAGAATTGCAAACTAGAGGGGCTGAATTGCAAATTCGACCACAACACTTTAAAAATCGTGCCCAGCCCTAAACATCACGTTTTTTAGACTTAGAGGGCAAAGTAGACTGCTGGAGACAAAGAAGAACACATTGGATGAAGGCTTGGAGCTTGGAATTCGTCGTGAGAGCGAGGATTCTATCGTTTGATCTCTCTTCTCTATCTTTTTCATTGTTTTTGATCATGAACAACATAAACTTCATCGTGTTACTCACGAATCTCAGTAGCTAAGTAAATTATCGGGATTTCTCCATGGTATCTAGGGTTTGAAGCCATTTTGGCAGATTATGAATTTGATTCACGTTTTGCTTAAACTTAATTGATGATGAATGGTTGTGCTATGTTTAATTCTTGTTCTTAACCCATCTTTGTGTAGTTTGATCACCTATATGAAGATCATAGGTAATTGATTAGTGAAAGCAAAGAATTTCCCGGAAAATTTAATTAAGCACATAGTCACTGGTTAGAGAAATCAACCATAGACTGTGAGCATTGAGTAGAAGTTAGAAGATCACGATGCATGTTAAGACGTACGTAGGCTAGAGAAACAGGTACGTGCTCTAAGTATAGACTTTGGTTGAGAAATCTTCAAAGTACCCTGCTCGTTTGGCAAATCAATTCATCATCTGTATTTCAGACCGTAATTCATGAGTGGTGGAAACCTAGTAACCCTAGAGAAAATCCTGATATTCGTCTCACATATTCACTTACACTTTTAATAATTAGCTTGTTACTTACTTTCTTAGATTAGTAAAATAACTCAATTGCTAGCCCACATGAAGTTAACCATCCTAATTGGTTCACGACAAGTCCTTTGGGTTCGATAAACCCGGATTTCTGGATATTACTACACCGACAGCCGTACACTTGCGGTTGAATCGTGTCACAACTATAGACTAGTATGTGGGTAGATTGATATGGGTATATCAAGTCTAGAACATGGGTATGCATTAGGAGCAATGGCATACTGGAATGACCCACCACGAGAAGGCTACATACAAGTTATGTAAAGTCACAAGTGCTTCTCGTAGTGACAATGGTATTGTGGTCCTTAGACTTGAAGTCACTGGATACTCTAGTTGTGAAATATGATGCTTTGATATTATCAAATGTTACGCCTTAACCGGATAACTATAAAGGTGGTTCTCCGGCATGATAGGAAGCAAGATTAGAGATGGTAGTGATGTAGATATAATTTGTCCCTCCCACATAACGGGAGAAAATATATGCGGCCACTCGAGGGGTAGTGCTTATAGAATGTCTGGCCAGAATCAGATAAATCAATATAGGACATCGATGCACAAATTTGCGTGCTTGTCGCAAGTGTACGAATCAGGTAATACCGGGTGTATTTTAACTCGGGTTATCGTTCCCACGAGGACTATTTCAAGTGTCTTCTAGCAGTCGGTTTTAACTAACAAAGTGTAAAAGGGAGGAGTAAGTTGATATTATGATAACTATCTAAAGACTAAAAGTAAATAAATGAAAGTAAATCTTTTTGGAGAAGTTTTCTTGGATGGTTCTTAAGTGTTGTAAAACTAGGGTTTTAGATACTAGGATCCCCTAGGGTCTCTTCAGGTTTCCGTTCTTGTTTTACATGAAAGCACACATCAGTTTAGTTATCTGTGCCACGTACTCGTTGTGCAGTAACTTTTAAGATCCCACACGTTGTCACAATCCTGCAGACTTTCGGGTTCCTGTTAGGCTGCCTAAGTCTGCAGTCTCGTTGACATTCTGCTAGGGTTTCTAACTTGTCCTAAAGGCGTGGGTCAGATTCTCTAACAGTTGGTCAAACATATATGCTATTCCTATCTCCCCTTCTCTGTTTGGTCCATTGGGGTAAGGTGCTAAATTCTGTCTTTTCTTCCTAACCCTAACCGGCCGTTTTCACCAAGTGGCTCAGGTTTGTAGCAATTCTGGGTGATCAATCCAAGCACGCATGAACAATATGATTCAAAGAAACCAACAAATAAAACTGCTGATTTAAGAAGCTGCACATGAATTCATAACCAAAACATAGAACAATATCCGAGTACGAAACCCTAGGTTCACCGAGAACCTAGGTAAAGAGTTTAGCTACTAAAATTCATAACGTAATAACAAAATTTTTGAATGAGTGAGAGAGTGAAAGCAAACTAGGTCTTGAAATTCGGATTCGCGCTTCCGTGCTCTCCGAGAATGCTTAGATTTCTCCTTGGGGTGTGTTATGTATAAAAAAAGAGCTCTGGACATGTCTTTATATAGGGCAGGAATGTTTCAAAAACGTCTTGCCTAAATTTACAAAACTACCCCTGATAAGCCGCCTCTGAATATGTGCCCTGTGTACGTAGCTACGCTCATCATGTGCGTAGCTACGCACAGGATACACAAACATCACCCAAAAAATTCTCAGTTCATCACTTGCTGTGCGTAGTTAACCCTCTGTGTGCGTAGCTACGCTCCAACTACGCACACAGTGACCTTGGTCTTCACTTTCTTCAGTGATCTTCTCCCTGTGTGCGTAGCTGAGCTTTGTAGGTTTTTGATAACAGATACACAGTGGAATAAACATAAATTAATCCGTTCAAGACCCTCCAAGGATCACAAGAAGAGAAAAGATAACGATAGTAAGGGAATTAGTATCATAATACCTTTGGATTCTCCTGTGATGACTTCTCACGTGAAATTGTGTTCACGTCTCTATGGCTAGTCCACTCCTAGGATTGAAACCGGATCCTTCAAGCCTTTGTACTAGCTAGGATTGAAGGAGGAAGAGGAATAAGATCATGATCACGCAAAACGAAGTAAGGAGGTGGACGACACCTCCTTTATGATCGAGGGGTAGGGGGCGGTCCCAAGGGGGTTCGGCCTTCCTCTGGGATTTTCTCTCTCTCCTTTCTTTTTCCTCGTAATGTTATAATAATTATGACACTCATATAGAGAATAAGCTAGGAGTGCACATATATATAGTCCAACAACTCCTTGTTAACTACATCTTAGTCCATCTACTAATCATGTCCTTACATGGATTAGTTCCCCTTGCAAACTAGTCCTAATAATGTCTATACATGGATTAGTTCTATTTGCAAACTAGTCCTAATCATGTCTCTACATGAATTATTCCACCTTGCAAATTAGTCCTACTAAGTTTGCAAGTGGTTGCGTTTTGATCCTTCTATTTAATTAATCATATTAATTATTTCCCAAGTCCGGTCTAGTCCATAGGGAGTGTGACCCCATAGGTTTCTACTTAGTTGGTAGTAACAATTTACTAACATGGAGCAGCCTCTAGCAAGACATCCACGCTACCCAACTAATAGAAATAGTCATCCGACAAACCTTCGACATGTAGTGTCTCATACCTTTGTCTTTATATCCGGATTGGACATGAGACATACATGTCACACTTGTATGTCCAATCTATAGTTTCTCGATCCTGGGAATAGTCTTATCCAAGAAGATAACATCAATATCCTATATTGATTTATTTGAGTCTTTCCATACATTTTATAAGCACCATCCCTCGAGTGGCCCATGGCTATTTTCTCCCTTTATGTGGGAGGGAAAAATTCTATCTACATCACTACTATCTCTAAGCTTGCTTGAAATTGTGTCCGATAGGCGCCTTTATTGCTACCCAGTGACGGTGCAGCATTTGACGCTATCAAAATACAATACTCCACAACTAGAGGATCTAGTGACTTCAAGTCTAGGATGACAATACCGTTGTCACTACGAGAAGCACTTGTGACTTTCCATAAATTGTATGTAGCCTTCTTGTTGTGGGTAAATCCACTATGACATTACCCCTAATGCATATTGGCAGGATTCAACCGCAAGTGTACGGCTGTCGCGTGTAGTAATATCCGGAAATCCGGGTTTATCGAACCCAAATGACTTGTCGTGAACCAATTAGCACTATTAACTTCGTGTGGGCAAGAAGTTGAGAGAATTTTACTAAACTAAATATTGAAAAGACAAAAAGCGTATTTACATATTAAGATTTAATATGGGAGAAACAATAAGACACCTCGTTTGGGGGATTGTTAGGATTTTCTTGTTGACAACGTTCTACGATTTGTGAAACACAGACAAAATTCACTTTTCTAATCGAGCAATACTAACTCACCGAGTTACCAAATGAGCATCCTATTCCTAGGTTATATTAAAATCGAGTTACCAAAGTCTAATTATCCCTAAACATGCATTAAAAATGAATTCTACTCTAACGATCCCATTCAACGTAGCCGAGTTACCAAGCCTATGAACGGGTGATTATTTGATTTTCCGGTATAACAATTACCGACTTACCAAATAATTGAAAACTAAGTTCTAGCTAACAAGACGTGTCCAATTAACAAGATAAGATGAAGATCACAAAAAAATAACGTAAAATCATCAATTATGTTCCATCAAAACATGAATCTCAATTCATAAAACGCATAATCAATGTGAAAACCCTAACCCCAAACTCGGGTCCTGATCTAAGAAGTTTAGCTACGCATATTCATGATCAAAACGACATGATTTTTTGTGATCATGATCAAAATCAAAGAAACGAAGGAGAAAATAGATCACCACGATGTGCTCGAAGCTCCAAGTTGATGTCCCGTCCTTCAATACTGCGTCTCCCCTATGAAAATATGACCTAATATGTTATTATACGTTCTCTAAGAGTCCCGGGTCAATTAGGAAAGTTTTAGGCATCGTTTCCTTAATTTTGGCCTCCTCTGCACAGTGTCTTCGTAAGAAGACTTTTCTCTTCGTAGGAAGAGTCTTCATGCGAAGACATTTTTCTCTTCCTACGAAGATCTTCCCAGATAAGTACAGAGGACTGTTTTGGGAAGACATTTTCAGCAGCTGGAAATTTGGCTAATTATAAAGTCTTCTTACGAAGACTATTGTCTTCCTACGAAGACTCTTCATTCCGCACTTTCTTTGTAGCTTTCTTCGTTGAGTTCCTTGTTTCAGAAGCTCGTTTCCATCTCCCGCATGATCATCCAAGCCCTATTTTCCAGGGAATCACAACAAGAAAACACAACCCGCAATCATATCACAATAAAAGCTAGAAAGTACACTAAAAACGCCCGGATTTAACAATTACACACATAAAACTCACATTCACTAATATTTCACAAACACGACTGAAATCTCATCTCATAGTCGGAAATCACGCAAAATAGTAGTGTATTAACTAATAAATATAAATCTAACTAAGGAGTTATCAAATACCCCCACACTTACCATTTGCGCGTCCGGAGCAAGGTCTCATCTACTGCATCCATCTGTTTACTAGCCGACAAGACACAAACGACTCAAATTCGACTGACGACACAACAATGCAGCAATATGATGCAAATGCAATTTTAGACTCGATCTTACAATTTTTTAAAACATCCAATTTCTTTTTTTTGTAAAGAATAGGAAATCTCCCTCTCATCAACTGAAAATCATCAAACTTTCACTAATCCTTTTTGAAATTCATATACACGCAACAAGAATTTGAAATAAAAACGGTTCTATGGAAAATCTCACTAAGGTGTCCCCTTTCCTCCACCAAATCAAGCCAATAAAAAAGCACATCCTAAGCGTAATTAGGTCTAATTAAGATCAAATTTCACTGTAGCCTTCCTTCGCCGAATCATCTGAGGTTTTCAGACCCTCTTAGCCTTTATTGCGTTTGAATGCAAATTATCCCGGTGAAGGGAGTCACAACTCCTGTAAAATAAGGCTTGACTCTAGTTCCTCTCTAAGCTCTACTTGGATGGAATCCAAATTTTCCGTGTGACCGGAAGCACATTAGGTTGTTTCTCCTTGAAGCACAATTTTTATTTTTATTCTTTTTCCATATTTTCTCATTTTATTTTCTTTCCTCCTCTGTTTTTACAACCGTGCAATTGAGAATAAAGAGCGTGGGCTTTTTCGGTTAACTCTTGTGACCACCGTAAGGGATGGTGGTATACGTCCCCCAACTTCTCTTAGGCTGAGGCAACCATACCACATGAAACCAACTCTACACGAAGGTCCACCCCAGATCAGTAAGAGACCACAAGTTTCCACTTGAAAACAGAATATTCAGCTACAAGCAAAACTCAATCTAATTAGCACACTATAGAAAACTTAGGTGTAGTTTACATGTCATTCGTTCACAACTTCCTTTTGTTCCCAGGACATCCTTTTGTGAAACCTCTATAAAAAATATTTAAAGAATAATTTTTTTCCTACTACTACACTTCCTACTCAAAAGGATTAATTCACTAAGCTCTCTTGAGTTTCAAGATCTTCAATTGCCTTATTCTCAAATTTTTAAATTTCTCAGTTTTTATGGATTTTCTCTTTTCTCATTTTTTTTTTCATTTTTTTTCATTGTCATACTATCCTATATGCAAGACTTTGACTCGAAAAAAAAATGACACAACACAATTCAACTTTTGGTGGGTAGACTCAATTATGTAAAAGTGCAAATTAAATATAAATCTATCCTACACAACACGACAATATAAATAAAAATTCAACATAAACCACAATACTGACTCACAATACGAACTAAACACATCCTACATGTATTTGGCTATGCAAGACAACATGGCTAGCAAACAGATAAACCACCTCCACACTGAATGCTTCGTTATCCTCAAAGAATTTAGAGATTATACAAGAAGACTCAGCAATCAATGGGTAGAACCAGTCGATGAGATGGAGCATGACATATATAATAAAAGAGACACAAATTTCTACAAGAGGAAAAAGTTACTCACAACTGTACTAAAAACACACTCCCTAAATTAAGCAATAAATAGGTTGGTTTGCCTCCCAACAAGCGCCTTGTAATTTAAGGTCGACGACCCGAACCAGTTACCTCAAAAGATGTTCTTCCACTATCGCCTATATTTTTGTCTCTTTTCAAGAAAGCATGCATAAGTCAATGGCAAGAAGAAAAAAAAGTTGTCAGCCGCCACATGTCTCGTTTTACCTTTCCTCTTCTTTTTCTTCTTCCAGTTCTTCAAAACTCCCGTTGTCGAGGATTGGCCATTTGAATCTAGTATCTCAAGTGGAACGGCTACCACCATGCGTTCTTCCTTTCCTCCTTCCTTTTCTCCGTTTTTGTCTTGGAATCACAGGTGGTAAATCATGGATTGCAAAAAACTGGGGTCTTTGGTATTTCTCATGTGATTCACCCAGTTTTTTAATCTCCAAGAGATATGGAGTATGAGGAATTTCTTGATACATGTCCATGTGAACATCTCCATGCAATAATTTCTTAGCTTCATTGCTTTATTCCTCGCAGCAAATATCTTCAGTGGGCCATAAGCTCGCGATGTCCACACTCTCCCATTCATGCCATGACTCCGAAATTATGCGAGGCACAAGTTGTTTAGGCGTCACCACCTCATCCCAATCTGATTCCGAATCGGAGTCAGAAGCAGCCCAATGATCTATTACTTCATGATGAACAATATTATAGACATAGATCTCTGTGGGTTCTTTGTCTTCCTCTTCGCACTCTCCAAATACGTTAGGAATGATGCTACTTGGCCCATCACCATTATCTGCATATGCCAATGCACTTGAAAGTTCTGCCAAGTGTTGCCCCTGAAGCTGGATAGTTTCATCCATCCTATTAATCCCTTCCTCCAATCTGTCCATTTTAGATATCATGAGCTTAAATATTTCTTTCATCTCCTCATCTTCTTGATTGCAAAGAGGAGGGGTGTACATGTCTCTATTGGAGTAGTATGGTGAATAGGATGGAAATTGCCCATAAGAATTATGTCCCACATGATCACCAAGATGTCTGCAAAAATTATTCACTAGGAAGCAGGTGAGATCAACAAATAAATAAACAAAAGCAAAAATAAAATTCTCTAAAGTTAATAATTCTAACTAATTCAACCTAAGTCCGTACGACTACGGCGCCAAAAACTTGACACGATTTAACCGAAAGTGTACGACTGTCGCGTGTAGTAATGTCCGGAAATCTGGGTTTATCGAACCCAAAGGACTTGTCGTGAACCAATTAGCACTATTAACTTCGTGTGGTCAAGAAATTGAGAGAATTTTACTAAACTAAATAATTGAAAAGACAAAAAGATTATTTAAATATTAAGATTTAATATGGGAGAAACAACCAGGACACCTCGTTTGGGGGATTGTTAGGATTTTCTTGTTGACGAAGTTCTATGATTTGTGAAACACAGACGAAATTCACTTTGCTAATCGAGAAATACTAACTCACCGAGTTACCAAGTGAGTATCCTATGCCTAGGTTAGATTAAAATCGAGTTACCAAGTTCTAATTATCCCTAAACATGCATTAACGATGAATTCTACTCTAACGATCCCATTCAACGTACCAAGCCTATGAACGGGCGATTGTTTGATTTTTCAGTTTAACACCGAGTTACCAAATAACAGCAAACTAAGTTCTAGCTAACAAGATGTCTCCAATTAACAAGATAAGATGAAGATCACAAATTAATCATAGTAAACGTAAAATCATCAATTATGTTTTATCCAAACATGAATCTCAATTCATAAAACACATAATCAATGTGAAAAAGCTAACCCCAAACTCGGGTCCTGATCTAAGAAGTTTAGATACGCATATTCATGATCACAACGACAAGCATTTGTGTGATCATGATGAAAAACAATGAAACGAAGGAGAAAAGAGATCAAACAAGGTTTCCAAGCTCCACGATGTGCTCGAAGCTCCAAGTTGATGTCCCGTCCTTCACTACTGCGTCTCCCCTATGAAAATATGACCTAATATGTCCAATATACATTCTCTAAGAGTCCCGGGTCAATTAGGAAAGTTTTAGGCATCGTTTCCTTAATTTTGGCCGCCTCTGAACAGTGTCTTCGTAGGAAGACTTTTCTCTTCGTAGGAAGAGTCTTCCTGCGAAGTCATTTTTCTCTTTCTACGAAGATCTTCCTAGATAAGTACAGAGGGCTGTTTTGGGAAGACATTTTCAGCAGCTGGAAATTTGGCTAATTATAAAGTCTTCTTACGAAGACTATTGTCTTCATACGAAGACTCTTTATCCCGCACTTTCTTTGTAGCTTTCTTCGTTGAGTTCCTTGTTTCCGAAGCTCGTTTCCATCTGCCGCATGATCATCGAAGCCCTATTTTCCTGGAAATCACAACAAGAAAACACAACCCGCGATCATATCACAATAAAAACTAGAAATTACACTAAAAACACCCGGATTTAACAATTACGCACATGAAACTCACATTCACTAATATTTCACAAACACGGGAAAAATCTCATCTCATTTTCTGAAATCACGCAAAATAGTAGTGTATTAACTAAGAAATATAACTCCAAATAAGGAGTTATCATATACCCATGTGTTGGATCGTGATATCTCCATACCATTCCAACCCCATACTAGTCTATAGTTGATTGTCCTATTAATCAGTATAATTGACTAGGGATATTTATGAATATAATATTTATATTCTAAGGACTTCAATCATGTTAACATATCCCTATATCGATAACATAATGAATAGTAAGTCCATACTAATGTCACAAGAAATAGATTGCCTCTAGGGCATATTTCCAACAGTCTCCCACTTGCACTAGAGTTAATCTCCTGCATCATATGCCTATTGATCTAGGCGAGACACCTTGCTGGTACTTTGCATAAATTCACATCTCCTCTATCCACAATCGATTGAGATTGAATATCCTGATTTTGTGCATATTATGCATTAATATACTCAGTCCTCTTGTGATAGAATTGGCAATTGAATCTTGCCTGGAACCCTTTCCTGCTCACAGTTCCTCCATCAAGGCAAAGCACAAAACTTGACTACAATCTGAATCATCCATCTTGGATTGGAAGTTAGCATATTTGTAACCCCTTAAATCGAACTCTTCCTATCCT
Source organism: Linanthus parryae (assembly GCA_023055425.1). Lineage (NCBI taxonomy): Eukaryota > Viridiplantae > Streptophyta > Magnoliopsida > Ericales > Polemoniaceae > Linanthus > Linanthus parryae. Next base: position 7,870,117 of record JALGPY010000009.1, on the reverse strand, counting down.
TGCATATATCAAGAATTCATCCTTTAGTTCTTCTTAAGTACTTAAGGAAATTTTCTTGATAATTATCCAGTGACTCTCATCTGATGTGACTGGTATCTAAATGTCATACCATATGACATGTTTGGCCTAGTACAGGCGTATCTCGTGAATCTTATTCATATAGTCCTTATCAATCTAATTGGAAGGACAATCAGTCTTCCAAAGACTAATTCCATGTGACACATGTATGAATCCATATTCTTCATGATGAACTATTTCAACACCTTGTCAATCCGATGTGCTTTGACTTAAGCCGTACAAACTTATATTCTATCTCTATAGACCCTCTAGGTCGATTTGCCTAAGACATTCACTTAAAACGATTCCCTAGCCAATCTTCACAAGATTACTGAGTAGGGATATCATTCCGATTGAACAGTATGTCCCACATACATGACCAGAGATATAACTGTACTCCCACTAACCTTCTTGTAAACACAAGCTTCATTCCCAATGAGTAGGTTGCTCCACAACACCTTGTGATCCTGATCATGTTCCATCATAAAGATCAACGTTCTTTTGTAGTTCTTGAACTCCTTCAAGTTCTACTGTCCTCCTGCTGTTTTCTTTTAGATAAAATCTCTATCTAGAAACACAACGGTTTGAGAAACAAACAATTCGTTATCAATTGAATTGTAGAGATAATATCCTTTGTTTCCTCAGGATATTCCACATAGTACATGTATCCTACTTGGGTTCAAGTTTATATGTAAACGACTTTACATAGACTCCATAACCACAAATCTTCATGAATTACATAGTAGGACACCTCTCATTCCATATCTCATATGGTGTTCTTCATAACTCATTTAGATGGAACAAGGTGAAGGGCGAAATTGATGTAATTAAAAAACATGACCCCTAAAAGTAAACTGGAAGTTCTGTTTGACACATCATGGACCTAACCCTGTCCAACAAGGTCCGGTTTCTCTTCTCAGACACGCCATTCCACAATGGTGTTCTAGGTAGAGTGGGTTGGGATCACATCCCATACTCCCTTAGATGATCAAACAATTGGCTTAAGTACTCACGCCTCTACGATCATATCGTAGAGCTTTGATACTTTTTCCAAGTTGGTTCTCTACTTCATTCTTCAATTCCTTGAACAATTCAAAGAATTATGATTTGTTTCTTCACAAGATACACAAATCCATATTTCTCTGATCCCATCAATAAATATGACGAAGTAGTGAAAACCACCTCTAGCATTTGTGCTTAGCGGCTTACATAAATAAATATGTATGATTCCCATAGGATCATATCTTTGCCCAATAAATAAGTCTTACATGTCTCATATGATTTATAATTAAACGAGTCCAGAAGTCCATCCTTATGGAGTTATAGATATGTATCTCTTATTTATGTGGCCTCAACGAAAATGCTAAAGATAAGTGAGGTCCATATCATTATATGCTAACCTTTTGGTATTAATTTTATAGATGAAATTATCATAATCAAGGATATACAATCCATTAGAAAAAATTGGATTACCATAATGCATATCAGAATAAATGGAACAACATTTGTCCTTTATTATGGTAGACAGCCTTTCTTATCCAAACAAGAAACTAGGATAATGCACCTACTTATAGTAGGGACATAATTACTTTTGTCTAATTCATGAACAATTTCAGAAAGGTAGCGATAGTTCCCTACGGCTAATTCAGCAACCCCTTGCTTCATTGCCCCACGTGTAGGTTTTATTTCTTCCTTATCAAATTGTCTACATCTCTTGAGATCCTCAACATTTCTATAAACGTGAGATCCTCATCTAGTATCATATACTCATGTTGATGAGATAGACACATTGACTTCTATAATAAAAATACCTAAATTGGAATTCATAATTCCTTTATTATTTCCTTCCTGGTACTTTAGGCAGTCTCTCTTCTTCTACACCACCTATGGGACTTTTAAGGCAACTTGGTTTTAGCATCAAGCTTGATTTATACCCATGGGGTCGGCGAAAACCTTATGCCCTTACCCATGCTGTTAACTATTAACATGTTTTTGCCATTAGTATTTTGTTTAGTAATTCTCAATCTATATTGAGTAAATAACATTTGAACAAAACTATAATTTCATCCAATGCAATTCTTGGTCCACTTGGGAGAACAATTTTTATTATTTATCTATCTCATAGATAACACCCATTCTCTAACTTTTCAATCATATTGAATTAGCTTAGATGCGTATGACCTCTTGCTTTAGCAGTTACACATTACTAGCTTGTGCCGTCGTATCATATTTGGATGAATCAAGTCGCCTTGATTTGGCAAGCCCAAACTTTATTACATCTCGATCATAACAAGTGCTAAGCAAGAGATGGTAGAAACGCAAAGTGGAGCAACACTTCAAACCTTTCATGTCTAGCTCGCTCTTTGAAAGAGATTCTTTTAATGTATGATCATATCATACGCCTCCATGTTTCTCATCTTGCTTCCAAAGCTCAGAGTACATGGCAGCTGACATGAGGCAAGTTACATCCAATTCTTTGATGTTCCTTCCATTAGGCTTTATTGTTATTGGAAGTTTGTGGAAGGAGAACTTTATGTTCTACGATGTACATCATTTTCTTTTATTTGAAAACAATTCTCAATTTTATACCAGTCTAGAAAATAGATTCCAGACAGTTTGACCTTCTTAAGGAGATAAAGTTGTTTTTTGTTTGTTCAATGCTATGGGTATTCAACACAAAAATGTTTATGCTAAGTAATGTGACGTTTAACTATATTTAACAAGGACCTAAATTGTTAAACATAGCTCCCACGATTTTTCTCGGATTAATAATCCTCAATATTAATGCGGAAAACATCATTATATTTTTTAGTGGGTGCCAAGATCCATATTTCACTTATTTTGAGCTTGCTTTGGCAAGTCACCCAAAATCAGCTATTTAGGTAGGAATAATTTCAATTGCATCCCCATGCAACTCTTGGTTCAATTGGACAAATAACTCCTTATTTATCCATCCAATGGATAATCCCCATTGATTGCCTCTAGCCTTTTAATCTTATTAAAATCACCCAGTTGCGTTCAACCTCTTACTCAAACAATTGCACATCACAAGCTTGTGCCATCGCACCATATCACGATGAATCAAAGTCGCCCTGCTTTGGCACACACGAATTTGAGACATTATGAGTGTTTGAATAACGAGAAGGCAAAAACACAATATTTAAATTGTGAGATTTTGTTTTCAATTTTAATTTGTTTTATTGATCCATATCATCTGATCTACTTATTTGGGTTGGGCAATCCCACAATAAAAGATCCGGGTTGTTAATTATCTTATTATGAAATTTGCATGCATCAACCATACACCAACAATAAGACAATAAAATAAACAACCACAAAAGAAAAATTAACGTGATGTGGATATGGCCTCTAAACTAAGATATTCCCAAGCCAATGGGAATATCTATGACCCTAAAATAGCAAACTCATCTCCATGTGCCTCCATCTTTTGGTCCATGCTCCTTAACTCTTGTGGATATCGCCATACTCCTTGGCTTGTGGAATGCTCCATCACTTTGTGTTCTTTGGGATTCTTCTCCATGTATTGACCATCATCTACTTTATCTAATACTAGCTAGCATCTATACTAAATAGAGAGATCTCACAAGTTGAGAAGAAGACTGGCTCGCAGGCCGTAAATCCTAATTGAATATTACATTAATATGATCAGCTCGCAGGCCGTAAAACAAACCACAAAGTAAACATCCACAATAAATCACATCCTAAGGGCATATCCAATCACCATGCAATAAGCACATAAACAGTCAAAATCCAATTTTAACGCGCTTGGTCAATTTTAATTGTTTTTAGATGTGTTAGGGTCAAAACAGTCCAATAGGGCTCACCATGGCTTTGGCCGAAACCCTAAAGGAGTGCCACAAGGCCTATGGCCGGCCGGCCCTAGGCCGTACGGTCAACCTGCGCACGCCTAGGCTAGTTCGGCTAAGGCCCGTAGCTTTTGCTTGGGAGGCAAGGAAGAGGGACGGTCCCTAGGGGGCAGAACCTCTTGTGGGAGTTATTTCCAAAACAACTCCTACTCCTTGTTGCCAAAGTTTAGTTGTTTCCATACTTGAAAAACCCCTTTTCCACGCATGTGCCCAAACCCTAGCCACCTAGATCCAAAAATACACATCCTATGTGATTCATATTCACTAATCCTTACATCCCATGTAATATTAGATCTTATTTGGTTGAATATTGACAAATTGCATCAATATGCTTGATTTGTTCGTTTTACGCGATAAACAACAATTTAGAGTGTAAAACAACATAAATCGTAACACATAAACTACGTTATATTCTACGACCTGCTGCTCTGATACTACTCTAAGGTTTTGATAACGGATACACATCGGAATAAACATAAATTAATCCACTCAAAACCCTTCAAGGATCACAGGAAGAGACAACATAACGGTAGTAAGGGAATTAGTATCATAATACCTTTAGATTCTCATGTGATGACTTCTCACGTGAAATTGTGTTCACGTCTCTATGGCTAGTCCACTCTTAGGATTGAAATCGGATCCTAGAATACTTTCTACTAGCTAGGATTGAACGAGGAAGAGGAAGAAGATCACGATCATGCAAAACGGTATAAGGGGGTGGGCGACACCTCCTTTTGTGGGTGACAGGTAGAGGCCGGTCCCAAGGGGGTTCGACCCTCCTTTGGGATTCTCTCTCTCTCTCTCTCTCTCTCTCTCTCTCTCTTTCTCTCTCTATCTTATTCCTTGCTCTTTCCTCGTCGTGTTATAACAATTATGACACTCGTATAGAGAATAAGCTAGGAGTACTCATATATGTAGTCCAACAACTCCTTGTTAACAACATGTATGTCCCTCTACTAATCATGTCCTCACATGGATTAGTTCCCCTTGAAAACTAGTCCTAATCATGTCTATACATGGATTGGTTATACTTGCAAACTAGTCCATGTCTCTACATGAATTAGTCCACCTTGAAAATTTGTCCTACTAAGTTTGCAAGTGGTTGCGTTTTGATCCTTCTGTTTAATTAATCATATTAATTAATTCCCAAGTCCGGTATAATTTATAGGGAGTGTAACCCCATAGGTTTCTACTTAGTTGATAGTAAAAATTTACTAACATGGAGCGGCCTCTAGGAAGACATCCACACTACCCAACTAATAGAAATAGTCATCCGACAAACCTTGTGCAAGTATTGTCTCATCCTTTGTCTCTGTATCCGGATTGGACACGAGACATACATGTCTCACTCGTATATCCAATCCATAGTTTCTCGATCCCGGGAATAGTCTTATCCAAGCAGATAACATTAATATCCTATATTGATTTATCTGAGTCTGGTAAGACATTTTATAAGTACCATCCCACGAGTGGCCCATGGATATTTTCTCCCGTTATGTGGGAGGGAAAAATTCTATCTACATCACTACCATCTAAAGCTTGCTTCCTATTGTGTCTGATAGGCCCCTTTATAGCTACCCAGTCACGGTGCAGCGTTTGACTCTATCAAAACACAATACTCCACAACTAAAGGATCTTCTTCAAGTCTAAGGATGACAATACCGTTGTCACTACGAGAAGCACTTGTGACTTTACATAACTTGTATGTAGCCTTCTCGTGGTGGGTCAATACATTATGAAATTACCCCTAATGCATACCCATGTGTTGGATCGTGATATCTCCATATCAATCCAACCCCATACTAGTCTATAATTGATTGTCCTTTTAATCAGTATAATTGACTAGGGATATCTAAGAATATAACAATATCCTAAGGACTTCATTAATATTAACATATCCTTATATCGATAACATAATGAATTGTATGTTCATACTAATGTCACAAGAAATAGATTGCCTCTAGGGTATATTTCCAACAAGCTTCCCTGTGTACGCTCCAATTACGCACACAGGGCCCTTCATGTACCATCATGCTCTTTGTTGCGTAGCTACGCATCAACTACGCACACGACAGCTTCTCAACTCCTGTTTTGCCTCCTCAACCCCTTTCTGCCTTCCTTTTTTTTATCTCCACTGTCCTCACGAGCCCTCTTTGTGCATGGAAAACATGAACACACCCGCGATCATATCCAATAAACGCACAAAATAAGCAATAGTTCACGAAGACTTATAAGCGTCTAGTTTTAACTTCCGAGGCTTTCTAAGAGAATATTCTGTCTAAAACACCATTTCCAGACACAAAACATTCTTTTAGGCTCAATTATAACTTCTAGTGGGGAATTATCAAATACCCCCGCACTACACCTTGCTCGTCCCGAGCAAACCCCTTGCATACTGTCCTGAATTGCATACATATCTGTCTTGCAAACGACCCTGCTTTGCATACAACTACCTTTGCATATCACTTGTGCTTGCATACGTTCGACCCGAACTTAAATACCAGACGACTCAAACAGAAACTGACTCAGAGAGAATATACACTGACTCAAACGTTGACTCAATTACTTAACAAGAAATAAATATTTTTGGTGAGATCGGGCAATCTCCATAACGCAAACCCGTGTATCATCAAAACCTCACCTTCTTACAAGGAAGTACCTACCCATACACGATCGGTGAGTCTAACAGATTATACGAGTGGATATACAGTGCTGGCACCTAGTATTGTTACTTCCTTACTCAACCCGGGAAAATCCCTAGTATACCTACCATCTGAGCTATTCTCGAATCCGGGATCCTAAGTATAACATGTGGGGTTTATTGGTGTACATCAAGGTTTGGCATATTCCCACTTGTTACGAAATTCTTACTGTTCCCAACTCACACCCCTCACCAAGTTCCCGAAATTTACCGAAACACCTAAGTCTGTGCAACTCAATTTCCCAGTCGCTCGTGTGTCATCGCCGTTTTGCGGCCACAAATGTGAAGTGGTGTCGAATTCAGAACAGAACACCTACTCGGTTTTAAACAACTAAACACTAAATGAACTGAAAACTCTAAAAATAGAACCTTCTCTCTTTTTTTTTTCCCTATTTTCTTCTTCTTTTCTTTTCCCTTCTCTTATTTTTTATTTTATATATATAATAAAAAATAGAGAAACAGAACATAAACAATAACACTAAAGCAACTGAGTGGTGCAGAATATATCCAATGTGGCGGGGTACGCAAGATATCCTCGAATATAGTATCCCCGCACTAAGCATGACGTGTCGATCCTGTAGTCGTAGACAAAATACGTGCAGTCCTACCGAACCTCCTCATCACCAAAGATGTAGAAACTCAGCGCGACCACCAATGACATCCCACAACCCTCGATACCCCATTCTGTGCGGAAAGATGCCTCGCACGCGACTCTCCACCTGTGATCACTACGTCGTGCAGTGAATCACCTTCGCAAACCAATTCAGTTGCCCCTAACTCACCCTGTCCAACCCTCGATAAGCGTGAAAATATCAAACTGTCCACAATAATCTGTCATGAAGCTCTCCCGTCAGAAACCCTCCCTAACTCACTCCCTCCGTCATAACGCGTAGAAAAACTAGCTAAATAAGTGACGAAAGTCACAAAGAAGGCTTCCTAGGCTATAGGGGCTGTGAATAACAGGGGTAAATGGCTTCAAACGGGGTTACTAAGTGGACCTAGGGTTAAGAAACAAGACGAGAGGTCCGTTATGAGCCAATCACTCCGTCGAAAGATGCGGTGACCGTGATGGCACCCGTAGGCAAGTTGTAGACTACCTAAGTGACGGCGGTGTGGCAACTAGTTGATTGTAGCCCAAGCGATAACTACTCGCGGATTTCTAGGCACACTGCCTCTCACTCAATCCTACACCTCGGTATGGTTTTTCCTTCCTGTCCGAAGACCATCATTGGTTTCTCCCCAGTATTTTGTTAATTTAATTGCCATTTCTCAAAATTTTCTGAGTTTTTCATTTTTATGATTTTTATGATTTTTACTTTTTTTCCTGACATTTTATATTTTTTCTTCTTCTTTCAATTGTATACAATGCAAGGCCAGAAATTTTGTGGCGGGTCGACTAAAACAAAGAAAACGTGCAAACTCAAGAAATAAAACAAAAAATGAAAATAAATATGAAAAATGTACATACCTGGTTAATGCAGACACGACTCCCACCCCCACACTAAGAGGTGGCATGCCCTCATAGCACTCACTTACCTGGTCCATAAGTCGGGTCTGACCCGGTTTCCGAGGAACCATGTATGCCACTCGTGGAACTGCTGCTAGACCGCGTCCTCGAACTAGTCGCCTGACGGGAACTTGAGTTCGACGATCGGCGCGACTGAGACCCTGATTGGCTGCTAGATGGCTGTGGGTTCGGAACTGTGGAAAACTCACTCGAGTCTGCCTCGTCCGACCAGCTGGTAGTGTAGTCGTTGGAGTAAGAGAGAGGGAAGACAATAGGTAATGGGACCTCTCGGCCAGCGTGCCGAGCTGACTCTTGCTGCTCATCTTGTAAGCTAGAAATGGCATGGCCATAGTCTTTGGCTATCTTCCCGCAAGTCCTGCGGTTGTGCTGAATACTCCTCCAAATCTTTCATAACTTCTTCATCACCCCATCTAAATGGACTGCTGGCCAGCTCTACACCCCTCAACTCCCTCCTAAACTTGGGACAGTCTACGGTTAACGAATGAAATCAGAGGAGTTCCTGTTCCAGTCCTCGTGCTAGCACCAACCCTCTAACTCGACTCACCATGCTCATGAGTGGACTGTGAGCACCTGAGTCCAGTAGGGGCCTCTCCACCGCTAGACCTATCCTGAGTCGATCTCCTCCTAGGGACAGGGGCGGGGGCATCCTCCTCCATAGGGTCAAGAGCATCATCATCTAGGTTAATCACAAGGGTCAAGGGGTCCAGGCACCCTACGGTTGCGGGTTGACCGAAGCCCCACTCTCCTATAATCCCTAAGTGTCGGAGGATCTACGTCACCCTTTAGGTCAGTCAGATGAATCATGCCATCTTTGGCCAGTTTGGTGATCATGTTGCTATACACGAACCCCTTCTGGCTCTTGGACGCATTCCTCTCTATGTTATAGGTCCAGATAAGACGCGAGACGTCAACACTCTGTCTCTTCATGAGACAGTACACGATGAGCGTAGCCTCATAATCAATCTTGGTGAAGTTTTGGATCCCCATTATGTGGTTCACCACCCACTCTGCCTACCAACGAGCCGCATGACTCAAAAATTTTAAAGTGCAGCCTAAATCCCCTCGAACCGTCATCCTCACCTTCCCAGTGGGCCCTTACTGCCCCAACAATCAAGGTCTCCAAAAACTCGTCGTCTTCCGGCAGATTAGCCCGCAACTGTGTGTAACCACTGACACCGCCTGTTGGCGCTATCCATAAGCGTGAAGAATCGAGTCTGAGGTCAACAAAATGTAGTCTCTACGACAGTATACCTAATGTGGGTCCTGCGACTCACCGGTCCCAGCAAACAAGCGGTTACTGGAAAATTCCTTAGTCAGAGTTGAGCTAGACGGACTCTCAAACCCCTCTAACCACCTATCAAACAGTCCCACACGGCTAGCAAATGCAACCATGTTCACCGGCATTTTGTCCTCATCGACCTCAAACCGGAACTCCTTAGGTAGCTCATATTTCCCCTTTTCCCCGTCAAGTAATAGTTATGTGCCTCGAAAGACACAAAACGGTAACTGTCAAAGTAATGGGGACGAATCTCTTCCTTAGGGATGTCAAAGGGGTGCTGGGCACGGTTAAAACCAACTACAGGTTTGACCAAATCCATAGCAGTAAGTACGAAAAAAGTTGCAGAAAATGAAGCTATAGTACGTGCGGGTGGATCGTGCGTCTCAGCAAATAAACCTCCTAAGTACTACCAGGGTTTCTACAACACGGCATGGAAACCGAGAAAAAAGAACAGAAAAACAGTGACCCGGCTAAGGGTCGTGCTTAAAAATGAATGTAGAAAGAGTGAAAGAAGTGCGGACCTGCACACCCGAAGTTGCTATTACGGGTGTGAATCTGCAGATTCCGACAAGGAGGTCGCCAGAAAAGTTGCCGGAATAGTTGCCGAAAAATCAAAGTTTCCAGAACTGGATTTTTAAACCACCCAAAATGTAGATTTCCCCCTCATCTTTCACTTTTCCTTGTGCTTGTTTTTGCTGAATTAGCTCCAAACTTCATAGATCTGCGTTCTCCTCCACAAAAACCCTTCAGTTGACTTCGGGCCCCACACTTTCTCGATGAAAGTTTTTTGAATTACGAAGGTAGGATAGGAATCTTGACGTCGAGAGGAACCCATAAATGTCTTTAAAACTTGATTCCGAGCACTTTGGCGATTTGGTGTTATTAAAACCCTAGAGAGCACAAGGGTAGAGAGAGAGAGAGAAATTCGGCTGATATGGGTCACTTTCAGCCGCCATTCTTATATAGTCAAACTTTAAAAAATTGCAAAAACAGCCCCAAAAGTTTGTAGCTAGCCTGCTGTGTGCATAGCTACACATCAACTACGCACACAGTACATCGCAATGGCTGATTTCTACATTTTTCTTAAGTCTGAACTTCTCTGCGTAGTTAGGTGTGTAGCTATGCACATTTCTTAGTAGCTACGCAGTCAGGGTCTTCAAATATTCTTCTCTCTTCTCTCTCTATGTGCGTGCTTAGGTCTCCCTGTGCGTAGCTACACACCAACTACGCACACAACAGCTTTTTGTGCTTGCTCCATGTCTGTTTTCATCTCTCTTTGTGCGTAGTTAATCTCATCTGTACGTAGCTACGCACAAACTACGCACACAACACCTTGGCCTGAAATTTCATGCACCTTCTACCCACTGTCTGCGTAGTCACTTGCGTAGCTACGCACATCTCTGCGTAACTACGCAGACAGTGGCTATTCTGCACTACTTTTGTGCTGTTTTCTGTTCTTCTGTGTCTGCACACGCTCAATTCAATGTTAAAGCACCCTCATCTCACATATCTCCAAATTCAAAACTTGAACATAATATAACTAAATTAAAGTACTATGTTGGGTTGCCTCCCAACCAGCGCTTCTATTTTACGGTCGACAGCCCGACCTAGTTACCTCTGGTTTGGTCAAGGGTCGTTAAAGTAGAAAAGGTCTACCTTAGCGATTGTTTCCGACTTCAGATATTCTTTAATCCGGTTCCCCTTCACCATGAAGCATGTATTATATCTTGGATTCTCCAGCTCGAACGCTCCCCATGTAAACATTATTCTGATGATGAACGGACGTGACCACTGGGATCGTAACTTCCCTGGAAAGAATCTCATCCTAGTGTTGTAGAGGAGTACTTTTTCTCCTTCCTTGAACTCCTTTAGCGTGATTAGCTGATCATGCCACTTATTTTTCTTCTCTTTGTAAATCTTGGCGCTGTCGAATGCCGTTCTGCAGAATTCTTCTGATTCCAGCAGTGCCATATTTCTTTTATTTCCGCCAGACTTTAATCCATATTGAGCAGCTTGATGGCCCAGTAGGCTTTATGTTCGAACTCCAATGGTAGGTGACACGCTTTGCCAAAAAACTAGCTGGTATGGACACATTCCCAAAGGTGTTTTGAAAGCTGTCCTATATGCCCAAAGAGCATCATCCAGTCGTATGGACCATTCCTTTCGGCCTAGATTCACAGTCTTCTCAAGTATGCTCTTGATCTCTGTTCGACATGTCGACTTTCCCGTTTGTTTGAGGGTGATAGGGCACCTTATGAACACACACACCGTATTGTTTCAGAACTTTGGCAAAAAATCGATTGATGAAGTGCAAGCCTTCGTCACTGATCATCGCTCTAGGAGTCCCGAACTGAGTAAATATGTTGCGTTTCGGGAAACGCTCAAATGTAGCTGCATCGTTTTTCTGACACACAATTGCTTCGATCCATTTGGTCACATAAATAACTACGAGCAAAATGTATAGGTTTCCCATGGAAGACGGGAATGGCCCCATGAAATTGATACCCCAAACATCCAAAGGTTCAACTTCCTGCCACATTTTCATTGGCATCTCAACCCTATGTGATGTATCCAAGTCCTCTGGCATCTATCGCATCCCTGCATCTGGTCATGACAATCCTTAAAAAATGTTAACCAGAAGAAGCCGGACTGCAGTATCTTATGCGCTGTACAGGTCCCACCAAAATGACCCCCACACTATGATGAGTTATAGTGCTTAATCACGTTCTAGGCATCGTGGGTGGGAATACATCTTCTCAGAATGTTGTCAGCCCCTTGCTTGAACAATTAGGGGTCGTCCCAGAAATACTGTCGGCACTCGGAAATAAATCGTTTTCCCTGTGCTGGGTTTAGGTCTTCAGGAAGTGCGCAAGTCACCAAATAATTAGCTATGGCGTAGTACCACGACCTTCCAATCTAGACTGCTGTAATATGCTCACCCGGAAAATTTTCTTGAATGGGCACCGGGTCCACTGTAGTATTTTTGAGCCTCAAAAGGTGGTCAGCAACTTCGTTTTCGACTCATTTCTTGTCCCGAATTTTCCACCTCAAATTCCTGCATAAGTAATACCCACCTCAACAGTATCGGTTTCGCGTCCTTCTTGTCCATCAGGTATTTCAGGGCACTGTGATCGGTAAAAACGATCACTTTTGACCCGACCAGGTATGGCCGAAACTTGTACATAGCAAAAACCATGGCAAACAGTTTCTTCTCGGTAGTTCCGTAATTGATCTGTGCGTCATTCAGCACCCTTCTTGCATAGTAGATCACATGACAGACTTTGTCCTTGCGTTTCCCCAAAACTGCTCCCACTGCATAGTCGTTGGCGTCATACATAAGCTCAAACGAGAGTGACCATTCTGGAGTAGTGATTACTGGAGTTGAGATTAACTTCTTCTAAAGCTTATCAAAGGCCTGCTGACATGCGTCATCAAAATCAAAGGGTACATCCTTCTAAGCTAGGCACATAGCGGCTTGGTTATCTTTGAGAAGTCCTTGATAAAACGTCTGTAAAAACCTTCATGTCCCAGAAATCTCTTGATCGCCTTGACTGTTTTCCGATATGGGAGTTGCTTAATCACCTCGATCTTGGCCCTGTCCACATCCAGTCCCTTCCTGGAAATCTTGTGACCCAGGACGATCCCTTCGGTGACCATAAAGTGACACTTTCCCCAATTCAGTACTAAGTTTGCCTTCTTGCATCTGATCAGAACCTGGCCCAGGTGGTGCAAACATTCTTCGAAACTGTCCCCCAATAGTGAAAAATCATCCATAAAGACCTCCAGATTTTTCTCGATCATGTCCAAGGATATGGCCATTATGCATCTCTGGAATGTTGCTAGAGCGTTACAGAACCCTAGCGGCATGTCCTCCCGTAGGGACCTCAAAATTTTCCACCAACGGCTTTCCAGACCTGTTGTATGTCCTCTGGTTGTTCCGAGCAGTGAAACCTGACGTGATCAGTTCTTCGATGTACCAATTCATCTGAGCCAGAGTACGTGTCTCGAGCTGCTCCGAGACGACTCTAGGTTGGTTGCCTTCGTTGTCGGCCATTCTGCTTCCTCGGGGCAGTTTCGCTCTGTGTAAAGTTTTTCTGGATTTTCGAGTGGCTACACCAATTCGCGGGCCAATCTGGGCATTCATAAAAGTTCCTGAAAAATGTGTTTTGGATAGCAGTGAGATAAAAAAAAGAAAATAAAAATAAAAAATAAGAGAAAAAATATGAAAATTAATTCCGACTACTAAATAAACCGTTAAAAGTCCCCGACAACGGCGCCAAAAACTTGATGTGCAAATTAGCGTGCTAGTCGCAAGTGTACGAATCAGGTGATACTGGGTGTATTTCAACTTGGGTTATCATTCCCATGAGGACTTTTTCAGGTCTTTTTTAGCAGTCGGTTTTAACTAACAAAGTGTAAAAGGGAGGAGTAAGTTGATATTATGATTACTTTATAAAGACTAATAATAAATGAAAGTAAATATTTTTGTATAAGTTTTCTTGGATGGTTCTTAAGTATTGTAAAACTCGGGTTTACGATACTAGATTCCAAGATCCCCTAGGGTCTTTCAGATCATCTTTCTTGGTTGGCATGAAAACACAGAGCAGTTTAGTTATCCGTGCCACGTACTCGTTGTAGTGGTTTTGATTCATGGATCGCACAACGGAAGCATAATCAAACATAAAACCATGCAAAACCCTCCAAGGATCACAAGTCAAGAGACATAACGATGGTAAGGGTTAGAAATCATAAACACACCTTTGGGTTCTCCTTGATGACTTCAAACGCGAATTGTGTCACGTTCTCTATAGTTGATCCACGCCTAGAGTTGATCCTAGATCTCCCAAATCCTTTGGTGCTAGCCCGGAATAGGAAGAGGAAGAAGAAATCACGCAAAACGAGACCCAAAGGAGAGTCTCGGCCTCCTTTGGCCGACGGGGACGGGGCGGCGGCAAGGGGGCGTCGGGCCTCCTTGTTGCTTGCTCTCTCTCCTTTGTTCTCTCCCACTCTTGTTATGTTCACTTAATGAGCATAAGTTATGTGGGAAGGAAGGAAGGAAGGTCCTTTATATAGTCCAACAACTCCTTGTTAACTACCTAAAGGACTTTTTCTAGTCCTACTAGAATTCAATTTAGTCCCTTCCTTGCAAATTAGTCCCTACTAAGTTTGCAAGGGTTTGCAAAGTGATCCTTCTAATTAATTAATCCAATTAATTAATTCCCAAATCTAGTTCAACTCTATGTAGCGTGTGACCCCATAGGTTCTATCTAGTTGGTAGCAATTATTTGCTAATATGGAGCGGTCTCTAGCAAAACATCCATTCTAGCCAACTAATAGAATAGTCATCTTGACAACCTTTGTATAAGTAATTGTCTCATCCCTTTGTCTCTATATCCGGATTGGACACGAGACATACAAGTCACACTCGTATATCCAATCCATAGTTTCTCGATCCATGGGAATAGCCTTATTCGTGCAAATAACATCAATATCCTATATTGATTTATTTGAGTCTGGCCAGACATTCTATAAGCACTATCCCTCGAGTGGCCTAGGATATTTGCTCCCGTTATGTGGGAGGGACGAATCCTATCTACGTCCACCACGATCTCTAAGCTTGCTTCTTATTGTATCCAGTACACGCCTTTATAACTACCCAGTTACGGTGTAGCGTTTAACGCTACCAAGATCACAATAATCCACAACTAGAATATCTAGTGACTTCAAGTCTAAGGATGACAATACCATTTCACCGCGAGAAGCGCTTGTGACTCAACATAACGTGTATGTAGCCTTCTCGAAGATGGGTCAATCCAGTGCAACATTCCCTAATGCACACCTATGTGTTGGATCATGATATCTCCATATCAATCCAACCCCATACTAGTATATAGATGATTGTCCCATTTAATCATTATACTTGACTAGGGATATTTAAGATAAACAACACAATTGTAAATCTAAGGACTTCATTATATTAAATATCCAATAAATAATAAATGAATTTTCTAGCCATATACAAATTCATACTAAACTAGATTGCCTCTAGGGCATCTATTCCAACAGTCTCCCACTTGCACTAGAGCCAATCTGGCGCATCTCGTATGCCCATACTCCTAGTGTGCCCTTTATGATTCCACTGCGTGAGAGACTTCGTAAGAGGGTCTGACAGATTATCATCTGTAGGAATCTTGCATATCCGAACGTTACCTCTATCGATAATATCTCGAATCAGATGAAACTTCCTGAGCACGTGCTTGGATTTCTGGTGCGACCTGGGTTCCTTTGATTGCGCGATCGCCCCAGTGTTGTCACAGAACAACTCCACTGGATCCGCAATGCTAGGGACCACACCAAGTTCAGAAACAAACTTTCTGATCCAAACAGCCTCCTTTGCTGCGCCATTTGCAGCAATGTACTCAGCTTCTGTTGTAGAATCAGCTACCGTCTCTTGCTTGGAACTCTTCCAGCTCACCGCTGCTCCATTCAGGCAAAACACATATCCCGATTGTGATCTAAAGTCATCTCTGTCGGTTTGGAAGCTTGCATCAGTGTAACCCCTTACACGCAACTCTTCCTCACCGCCAAATATCAAGAAGGCATCCTTAGTTCTTCTCAAGTACTTTAGGATGTTCTTGACTGCAATCCAGTGACTCTCACCCGGATTGGATTGGTATCTGCTTGTCATACTCAAGGCATATGACACATCTGGTCTAGTACATAACATGGCGTACATGATAGATCCTATGGCCGAGGCATAGGGGATTCTACTCATGCGTTCCTTCTCAATCTCATTGGAAGGACAACCACTCTTCGAAAGAGTGATTCCATGTGACATGGGCAAGAATCCCTTCTTGGAATCTTGCATGTTGAACCGTTTCAACACCTTGTCAATATATGTACTTTGACTTAGGCCTAGCAACCTCTTAGATCTATCTCTATAGATCTTTATACCGAGTATATAGGCTGCTTCCCCTAAGTCTTTCATTGAGAAACACTTTCCTAGCCAATCTTTAACAGATTGCAGCATGGGAATGTCGTTTCCAATGAGTAGTATGTCATCCACATACAAGACCAGAAAAGCTACAGATCTCCCACTAACCTTCTTGTAGACACAAGACTCATCTTCATTTCTGATGAATCCAAACTCTTTGACCACTTCATCAAAACGTCGATACCAACTCCTAGAAGCTTGCTTCAATCCATAAATGGATCGTTGCAGCTTACAGACTTTGTTGGCTTGGTTTGGATCTTCAAACCCTCCGGCTGTATCATATACACGTCCTCGAGGAGATTCCCATAAAGGAATACTGTTTTGACATCCATCTGCCAAATCTCATAGTCGTGGTATGCTGCAATCGCAAGTAGGATTTGGATGGATTTGGTCATAGCGACTGGTGAAAAGGTTTCATCATAGTCAATACCA
Organism: Linanthus parryae; assembly: GCA_023055425.1. Lineage (NCBI taxonomy): Eukaryota > Viridiplantae > Streptophyta > Magnoliopsida > Ericales > Polemoniaceae > Linanthus > Linanthus parryae. The sequence continues at coordinate 7,853,239 of JALGPY010000009.1, read as the reverse complement.
TGAATCTGTCTGAATCCTTTAGCCACCAATCGGCCCTTATAGGTAATCACATTACCATCCATGTCGATCTTCTTCTTGAAGACCCACTTGCACCCTATGGGCCGCGCCCCATCGGGTAGTTCCACCAAAGTCCATACTTTGTTGGTGTACATGGATTCCATCTCGGATCTCATGGCTTCCAGCCACTTCTGAGAGTCTGGGCCACTCATGGCCTCCTCATAGGTAGTAGGCTCATCATCTATGAGCATCGTGTCACCGGAATCGGTTACGAGAAGTCCATACCTCTCAGGTTCCTGGCGTACTCTACTAGATCTACGAAGCTCTTGTGTTACCTGAACAGGTGGCTCCACAACTGCTTGTGGTTCCTGTTCATGTTCCATAATCGGTTCAGTGATTTGTGGTTCTTGAACCTCTTCAAGTTCTACATTTCTACCACTTGCTTCTTTAGAGACAAATTCTCTTTCTAGAAACACGCCGGTCCGAGCAACAAACACTTTGGTCTCGGTTGGATTGTAGAAGTAGTATCCCTTAGTTTCCTTAGGGTACCCCACAAATTTACACTTATCCGATTTAGGCCCTAGCTTGTCTGATTGTAAACGTTTTACGTAGACATCGCAGCCCCAAATCCTCATGAACGACAGTGTGGGACGCCTCCCACTCCACATCTCATATGGCGTCTTCATGACTGATTTAGATGGAACACGGTTAATGGTGAAAGCTGCACTTAATAGAGCGTAGCCCCAAAATGATAATGGAAGATCGGTTTGACACATCATAGATCGAACCATATCCAATAGGGTTCGATTCCTCCTCTTGGACACGCCATTCCATTGTGGCGTTCCGGGTGGAGTGAGTTGGGACACAATCCCACACTCTCTAAGATAGTCGTCAAACTCTTGGCTCAAGTATTCTCCTCCACGATCCGATCGTAGAGCTTTTATACTTTTGCCAAGTTGCTTCTCTACTTCATTCTTGAATTCTTTGAACACTTCAAAGGATTCGGATTTAGCCCTCATAAGGTACACAAATCCATATCTACTGTAATCATCAGTAAATGTAATGAAGTAGACATAACCACCCCTGGCAGGCGTGGCAAATGGTCCACATACATCGGTATGTATGAGCGCCAATTGCTCACTAGTCCTCTCACCTTTCTTATTGAAAGGGGACTTTGTCATTTTTCCTAATAAACAAGCCTCACATGTCTCATATGATTCAACATCAAATGAGTCTAGTAATCCATCCTTATGGAGTCTAGATACACGTTTCTCATTTATGTGGCCTAAACGACAGTGCCATAAATAAGTAGGATTTAAATCATTTATTTTAATCCGCTTGGTATTAATGTTGTAGACAGGATTGCTTAGATCTAGGACATAAAGTCCATTAAATAATTGCGCACTAAAATAGTGAATATTATTTAAATAAAAGGAACAACAATTGTTCTTTATTGAAATAATAAAACCATCCTTGTCCAAACAAGAAATAGAAATAATGTTTCTTCTCATAGCAGGCACAAAATAGCAATTATTTAATTCTAAAACTAATCCTGAAGGCAGAGATAGCTCGCACACGCCTATGGCCAACGCAGCAACCTTTGCTCCATTCCCAACGCGCAGATCTACCTCTCCTTTAGCCAATCTTCTACTTCTCTTTAGATCCTGCATATTTTGACAAATATGAGATCCACATCCAGTATCTAATACCCATGATGTAGAGACAGTTAAATTGACATCTACAACAAAAATACCTGGTGGTGGTGGAATCACTATTCCAAGCCTCTTGTCCTCCAGATATTTTGGGCAGTTCCTCCTCCAGTGTCCAGGCTGACTATAGTAGTGACACTCACCTTTAGTCATGGCCTTGGCAATGCCACCAACAGGCTTAAGGGCAGGTTCCTTGGACTTGGCAACTGACTTGCCTTTGCCCTTGGAGGAAGAGGCAAACCTTTTGCCCTTTCCTTTCTGTACCATCATTCTGGCCTTGCCCTTACCCTTGTTGATGCTCTGTTCAGCCGTCCTCAACATGTTGAGTAAATCTGGCAGTGGTTTCACGATCTCGTTCATGTTATAGTTCATAATGAACTGTCCAAAGCTCTCGGGCAACGATTGCAACACGAGATCGGTTGCCAACTCTTGGCCGACCGGGAACCCCAGTCGGGCGAGATTCTCCAAGTACCCGATCATTCGAAGTACATGGGGTCCCACCGGGTTCCCTTCTGCCAGATGACATTTGAACAGTGCCTTTGAGACCTCATACCTCTCTACCCTCGCCTGCTCTTGGAAGATCTGCTTTAGATGTTCGATCATATCGACAACATTCATGTTTTCGTGTTGCTTCTGAAGCTCAGAAGTCATGGTGCAAAGCATTAGGCAGGCCGCATCATTAGCGTCATCAACACGCTTTTGATACGCCTTTAAGGCAGCAGGTGTTTGGTTCTCTGGACCTTCTGGAACATGCTCCTCTATTGCGTACAGTTTCTTCTCTTGCTTGAGAACAATTCTCAAGTTTCTGTACCAATCAAGAAAGTTGGTTCCAGAGAGCTTGTCCTTCTCAAGGACAGATCGTAGGGAATGTTGTGAACTCGATGAGTTGTTTGCCATTTGGATTTCTACAAAAGGAAAATACGCAAGTTTTAGTATTTGTGAATTTTTGACTATATTCAATAATGGCTAGTTTATCAAATATAGCTCCCACTATTTTTCTACGGATTAATAACCCTCAAGATATTAATGCGGAAAATATCATTATATTTTCTAGTGGGCCAAGATCCATCTTTCATCTCCTTATGAGCTTGCCTTGGCAAGTCACCCATAATTTGACTACTTTAGGTAGGAACAATTCCAATTGCATCCCATATGCAACTCTTGGTTCAATTGGGCAAATAACTCCTTATTTATCCATCCATATGGATAATCCCAATTGATTGCCTCTAGGTTTCTTAATCAAATTAATAGCCTAGTTGTGTTCAACCTCTTATCTAAACAATTGCACATTGTTACGTGCCATCGCATTCCATCATTATGAACCAAGTCGCCATGCTTTGGCACACACGATCGTGATAAATAATGATGATAATGAGTGTTTAAATAACGAGAAGGCAAAAACACAATATTTGAATTTTGAGGGATTTTAAATTCAATTTTAATTGTTTTGTTGATCAATATAAACTAATCTATCTATTTGAGTTTGGGCACAACTCCAAATAATAGATCCGGGTTGTCTAATTATCTTATTATCCTAATTGCATGCATCATCCATACACCAACCACACAATAATAAGACAATAAAATAAATAACCACAAAACAGAAATTAAACGTGATGTGAATATGGCCTTTTCTAGACTAAGATAATTCCAAGCCAATGGAATTATCTATGAACCCTAAAGCAAACACATCTCCATGCGTCTTGATCTTTTGGTCCATCCTTCATAGTCTTGTGGATTGCTCCATGCTCCTTCTATTGTGGCTTCTTTTGGCTTTGGGATTCTTTTCTTCAACCTTGGCTAACAATCTACTTTATCTAGCACTAGCTAACTTCTATACTAAATAAAATAAATCTCACAAGTTGAGAAAAAAATGGCACGCAGCCCATAAAACCCTAATTAATTATTACAATTAATTGATCAGCTCGCAGGCCGTAAAACCAAACAACAAAATTAAACATCCACATCAAACCACATCCTAAGGCCATATCCAATCACCACGTGATTTGCACATAAACAGTTAAAATCCAATTTTAATGCGCTTGGTCAATTTTAATTGATTTTAGGATTTCTAGGGTTAAAACGGTCCATGGGCCCAACAATCAAATTGCCCGGTCCCAAAAAGGTGAACCACAAGGCCCTAGGGCCGGGCCGGCCCAAAACCCGCAAGCCTAGGCCGCGGGTTAGGGCCGCCCGGCCCCTAGGGCGGCCAAGCTTGGGCGGCAAGCAAGGGGGGGCGGTCCCTAGGGGGGCCGAACCTCCTTGAGGGAGTTGTTTCCAAAACAACTCCCTTGCTTGGTGCCCAAGTTTGGTTGTTTCCTTGTTTTGGGAGAACTCCTTCTTCCCCAAGGATGCCCAAACCCTAGATCTTAGATCCTAAAATTTCTCAAACTCACCAATTCATGCATCCAATGCAAAAATTGGATCTTGTTATGATTAATTATTGACAAATTGCATCCCATGCTTGATTTGTCTTGTTTTACGCGATAAGCAATCAAATCAAGGTGTAAAACAACTAAAAGTAACACATAAACCACGTTTATGCTCTACGACCTGTGGCTCTGATACCACTGTAGGGGTTTTGATTCATGGATCGCACAACGGAAGCATAATCAAACATAAAACCATGCAAAACCCTCCAAGGATCACAAGTCAAGAGACATAACGATGGTAAGGGTTAGAAATCATAAACACACCTTTGGGTTCTCCTTGATGACTTCAAACGCGAATTGTGTCACGTTCTCTATAGTTGATCCACGCCTAGAGTTGATCCTAGATCTCCCAACTCCTTTGGTGCTAGCCCGGAATAGGAAGAGGAAGAAGAAATCACGCAAAACGAGACCCAAAGGAGGGTCTCGGCATCCTTTGGCCGACGGGGACGGGGCGGCGGCAAGGGGGCGTCGGGCCTCCTTGTTGCTTGCTCTCTCTCCTTTGTTCTCTCCCAGTAGGCTTTATGTTTGAACTCCAATGGTAGGTGACACGCTTTGCCAAAAAACTAGCTGGTATGGACACATTCCCAAAGGTGTTTTGAAAGCTGTCCTATATGCCCAAAGAGCATCATCCAGTCGTATGGACCATTCCTTTCGGCCTAGATTCACAGTCTTCTCAAGTATGCTCTTGATCTCTCTGTTCGACATGTTTGTTTGAGGGTGATAGGGCACCTTATGAACACACACACCGTATTGTTTCAGAACTTTGGCAAAAAATCGATTGATGAAGTGCAAGCCTTCGTCACTGATCATCGCTCTAGGAGTCCCGAACTGAGTAAATATGTTGCGTTTCGGGAAACGCTCAAATGTAGCTGCATCATTTTTCCGACACGCAATTGCTTCGATCCACTTGGTCACATAAATAACTACGAGCAAAATGTATAGGTTTCCCATGGAAGACGGGAATGGCCCCATGAAATTGATACCCCAAAAATCCAAAGGTTCAACTTCCTGCCACATTTTCATTGGCATCTCAACCCTATGTGATGTATCCAAGTCCTCTAGCATCTATCGCATCCCTGCATCTGGTCATGACAATCCTTAAAAAATGTTGGCCAGAAGAAGCCGGACTGCAGTATCTTATGCGCTGTACAGGTCCCACCAAAATGACCCCCACACTATGATGAGTTATAGTGCTTAATCATGATCTAGGCATCGTGGGTGGGAATACATCTTCTCAGAATGTTGTCAGCCCCTTGCTTGAACAATTAGGGGTCGTCCCAGAAATACTGTCGGCACTCGGAAATAAATCGTTTTCCCTGTGCTGGGTTTAGGTCTTCAGGAAGTGCGCAATTCACCAAATAATTAGCTATGGCGTAGTACCACGACCTTCCAATCTAGACTGCTGTAATATGCTCACCCGGAAAATTTTCTTGAATGGGCACCGGGTCCACTGTAGTATTTTTGAGCCTCAAAAGGTGGTCAGCAACTTCGTTTTCGACTCATTTCTTGTCCCGAATTTCCCACATCAAATTCCTGCATAAGTAATACCCACCTCAACAGTCTCGGTTTCGCGTCCTTCTTGTCCATCAGGTATTTCAGGGCACTGTGATCGGTAAAAACGATCACTTTTGACCCGACCAGGTATGGCCGAAACTTGTACATAGCAAAAACCATGGCAAACAGTTTCTTCTCGGTAGTTCCGTAATTGATCTGTGCGTCATTCAGCACCCTTCTTGCATAGTAGATCACATGACAGACTTTGTCCTTGCGTTGCCCCAAAACTGCTCCCACTGCATAGTCGTTGGCGTCATACATAAGCTCAAACGAGAGTGACCAGTCTGGAGTAGTGATTACTGGAGTTGTGGTTAACTTGTTCTAAAGCTTATCAAAGGCCTGCTGACATGCGTCATCAAAATCAAAGGGTACATCCTTCTAAGCTAGGCACATAGCGGCTTGGTTATCTTTGAGAAGTCCTTGATAAAACATCTGTAAAAACCTTCATGTCCCAGAAATCTCTTGATCGCCTTGACTGTTTTCCGATATGGGAGTTGCTTAATCACCTCGATCTTGGCCCTGTCCACATCCAGTCCCTTCCTGGAAATCTTGTGACCCAGGACGATCCCTTCGGTGACCATAAAGTGACACTTTCCCCAATTCAGTACTAAGTTTGCCTTCTTGCATCTGATCAGAACCTGGCCCAGGTGGTGCAAACATTCTTCGAAACTGTCCCCCAATAGTGAAAAATCATCCATAAAGACCTCCAGATTTTTCTCGATCATGTCCAAGGATATGGCCATTATGCATCTCTGGAATGTTGCTGGAGCGTTACAGAACCCTAGCGGCATGTCCTCCCGTAGGGACCTCAAAATTTTCCACCAACGGCTTTCCGGACCTGTTGTATGTCCTCTGGTTGTTCCGGGCAGTGAAACCTGACGTGATCAGGTCTTCGATGTACCGATTCATCTGAGCCAGAGTACGTGTCTCGAGCTGCTCCGAGACGACTCTAGGTTGGTTGCCTTCGTTGTCGGCCATTCTGCTTCCTCGGGGCAGTTTCGCTCGGTGTAAAGTTTTTCTGGATTTTCGAGTGGCTACACCAATTCGCGGGCCAATCTGGGTATTCATAAAAGTTCCTGAAAAATGTGTTTTGGATAGCAGTGAGATAAAAAAAAGAAAATAAAAATAAAAAATAAGAGAAAAAATATGAAAATTAATTCCGACTACTAAATAAACCGTTAAAAGTCCCCGACAACGGCGCCAAAAACTTGATGTGCAAATTAGCGTGCTAGTCGCAAGTGTACGAATCAGGTGATACCAGGTGTATTTCAACTTGGGTTATCATTCCCATGAGGACTTTTTCAGGTCTTTTTTAGCAGTCGGTTTTAACTAACAAAGTGTAAAAGGGAGGAGTAAGTTGATATTATGATTACTTTATAAAGACTAATAATAAATGAAAGTAAATATTTTTGTATAAGTTTTCTTGGATGGTTCTTAAGTATTGTAAAACTCGGGTTTACGATACTAGATTCCAAGATCCCCTAGGGTCTTTCAGATAATCTTTCTTGGTTGGCATGAAAACAAAGAGCAGTTTAGTTATCCGTGCCACGTACCCGTTGTAGGGGTTTTGATTCATGGATCGCACAACGGAAGCATAATCAAACATAAAACCATGCAAAACCCTCCAAGGATCACAAGTCAAGAGACATAACGATGGTAAGGGTTAGAAATCATAAACACACCTTTGGGTTCTCCTTGATGACTTCAAACGCGAATTGTGTCACGTTCTCTATAGTTGATCCACGCCTAGAGTTGATCCTAGATCTCCCAACTCCTTTGGTGCTAGCCCGGAATAGGAAGAGGAAGAAGAAATCACGCAAAACGAGACCCAAAGGAGGGTCTCGGCCTCCTTTGGCCGACGGGGACGGGGCGGCGGCAAGGGGGCGTCGGGCCTCCTTGTTGCTTGCTCTCTCTCCTTTGTTCTCTCCCACTCTTGTTATGTTCACTTAATGAGCATAAGTTATGTGGGAAGGAAGGAAGGAAGGAAGGTCCTTTATATAGTCCAACAACTCCTTGTTAACTACCTAAAGGACTTATTCTAGTCCTACTAGAATTCAATTTAGTCCCTTCCTTGCAAATTAGTCCCTACTAAGTTTGCAAGGGTTTGCAAAGTTTTCCTTCTAATTAATTGATCCAATTAATTAATTCCCAAATCTAGTTCAACTCTATGTAGCGTGTGACCCCATAGGTTCTATCTAGTTGGTAGCAACTATTTGCTAATATGGAGCGGTCTCTAGCAAAACATCCATTCTAGCCAACTAATAGAATAGTCATCTTGACAACCTTTGTACAAGTAATTGTCTCATCCCTTTGTCTCTATATCCGGATTGGACACGAGACATACAAGTCACACTCGTATATCCAATCCATAGTTTCTCAATCCATGGGAATAGCCTTATTCGTGCAAATAACATCAATATCCTATATTGATTTATTTGAGTCTGGCCAGACATTCTATAAGCACTATCCCTCGAGTGGCCTAGGATATTTGCTTCCGTTATGTGGGAGGGACAAATCCTATCTACGTCCACTACGATCTCTAAGCTTGCTTCTTATTGTATCCAGTACACGCCTTTATAACTACCCAGTTACGGTGTAGCGTTTAACGCTACCAAGATCACAATAATCCACAACTAGAATATCTAGTGACTTCAAGTCTAAGGATGACAATACCATTGCACCGCGAGAAGCGCTTGTGACTCAACATAACGTGTATGTAGCCTTCTCGGAGATGGGTCAATCCAGTGCAACATTCCCTAATGCACACCTATGTGTTGGATCGTGATATCTCCATATCAATCCAACCCCATACTAGTCTATAGATGATTGTCCCATTTAATCATTATACTTGACTAGGGATATTTAAGATAAACAACACAATTCTAAATCTAAGGAATTCATTATATTAAATATCCAATAAATAATAAATGAATTTTCTAGCCATATACAAATTCATACTAAACTAGATTGCCTCTAGGGCATCTATTCAAACACCCGTTGCGCAGTAAATTTTCAGATCCCACACGTTGTCACAATCTTGCAGACTTTCGGGATCCTGTTAAGCTGCTTAAGTCTGAAGTCTCGTTCACAGTCGGCTCGGGCTCTTAACCTGTCATAAAGGCCCGGGTCTGATTCATCTATAGTTGCTCAAACATATATGCTAGTCCTATCTCCACTTCTCTGTTTGGTCTATCGTGTTAAGGTGCTAAATTATGTCTTTTCTTCCTAACCATAACCTACCGTTTTCACCTACTGGCACAGGTATGTAGCAATTCTTGCTGATCAATCCAATCATGCATGAACAATATGATTCAAAGACAGAATAACAAATAATGCTGCTGATTTAAGAAACTCTAATCATGAGCTCATAACCAAAACATAGAACAATATCCGAGTGTGAAACCCTAGGTTCACTGAGAACCTAGGTATAGAGTTTAGCTACTGAAATTCATAACGTAATAACAAATTTTTTGAATGAGAGAGAGAATAAAAGCAAACTAGGTATTGAAATTCTAGTTCGCGCTTCCGTGCTATCCGGGGATGCTTAGACTTCTCATTGGGGATGTGTTGTGTATCAAAAACGAGCTCTTGACATGTCTTTATATAGAGCAGGAATGTTTTCAAAACGTCTTGCCTGAAATTACAAAACTACCCGTGATAAGCCGCCTCCAAATCAGTGCCCTGTTTGCGTAGTTACGCTCATCATGTGTGTAGCTACTATAGGATACACAGATTACACCCAAAAAACTCTCAGTTCATCACTTGCTGTGCGTAGTTAACCCTATTTGTGCGTAGCTACGCTCCAACTACGCACATAGTGGCCTTGGTCTTCACTTTCTTCAGCAATATTCTCCTTGGGTGCGTCGCTGAGATTCCTGTGTGTAGCTACACTCCAACTACGCACACATGGGCCTTCATGTACTGTCCTGCTCTTTGCTGTGTGAGTACGTAGCTGCGCTGTTGTTGTGCGTAGCTTTGCAGCAACTACACACACATCAGCTTCTCAACTCCTATTTTGCCTCCACATCCTCTTCCTCCCCTCCTACTTTATCTCCACTGTCCTCACGAGCCCTGTTCCTACACTGACAACATAAACACACCCGCGATCATCCAATAAACGCACAAAATAAGTAGTAGTTCATGAAGAGCTTATAAACGTCTCCTTCTAACTTTCGAGGCTTTCTAAGGACAATTTTTGTCTAAGACACCATTTCCTGACACAAAACACACTTCTTTAAGACTCAATTATAACTCCTAGTGGGGAGTTATCAGATACTAATGTTATCTGCATGGATAAGACTATTGCCTGGATCAAGAAACTCTGGATTGGATATACGAGTGCGAATTGTATGGCTCGTGTCCAATACGGATATGGTGACAAAGGGATAATACTATATGGTAACATTGGTCACAAGGTTTTTCGGGTTACTGACTATTTCTTTTAGTTGGGTGGCATAGATGTGTTGCTAGACACCACTCTATGTTAGTAATTGTTACTACCAACTAAGTAGAAACCAATGGGGTCACACTCCCTATGGATTAAACTGGACTTGATAATTAATTAATATGATTAATTAAATAGAAGGTTCAATACGCTATCACAAGAAAAATTAGTAGGATTAATTTGCAAGATGGACTAATCCGTGTATGGACATGATTAGTAATGGGGCAGTTATGTAGTTAATAAGGAGTTATTAACTATCTAAGGGCACTCCTAACTTATTTTTTCATAAGTTTCATAATTGTTATCACAAGTGAGAGAGAACAAAGCAAGGAGAGAGAACAACGCTAGGGCCAAACCCCTAGTGCAGTCCGTCCCCTACCCGTCGACCACCAAAGAGGCGCGACCTCTACGGTCCTCATTTTGCGTGATCTTCTTCTTCTTCTTCTTCTTCTTCTTCTTCTTCTTCTTCTTCTTCTTCTTCTTCTTCTTCTTCTTCTTCTTCTTCTTCTTCTTCTTCTTCTCTAGCTAGCAAAAAGGCATGAGAAGGATCCATGCAATTCTAGGAGTGGACTTCCACAGATACGTGGACACTATTTCACGTGAAGTCATCAAGGAAACAAACTAAGGTACATATGAGTTTCTTCTCTTTCCATCGTAATGATGTGTAGTCCTGTGATCCTTGGTGTGTCTTGAACGAAGTTAATTATTGTTTATTCCGCTGCGTAATCCGTATCAAAACGCTATGGTGGTATCAGAGCCACATGTCGTAGTGCATAACGTGGGTTATGTGTTATTTTTCAGTCAGTTATTCCACTGTAATTATGATTTATCGCGTAAAACTGAATTTGGCATAATGATGCAATTTGAATATGATTCAAACAAGAATGAGCTAATTTTACATATGATGTAAAGTTTAGTGAATTTGGATCACATATGATGTGAAATTTTGGATCTAGAAAAACTAGGGTTTAAGCACAAATTAGGAAAAAGGGGTTTTTCTTAATTTGGAAACAAGCAAACTTGGGAAACAATGAAGGAAAGGAAGGATACAAACCTTGGGCCGAAACCCTATGGCTGCCGCCCCCTCCTTGCGCGCCTAGGAAGCCATGGCCCAGGGTTCGGGCCAGCCTAACGCGGTTAAGCCTCGTGGGCTATGGCGGACAGGCCCAAGGCCTTATTGCGGTCCAATATGGGTTCGACCAAGCTAGTTGGTGGACCCTTTTGGACCGTTTTGACCCTAGTACATCCAAAATGAACTAAAATTGACCAATCACGTTAAAATTAGATTTTAACTGTTGTAGATAGTGCTTTCTGAGCTGACAGATCTTGGCCACGTGGCAACCATCCAGCACACCATATTGTGCTCCACACACACTGGATCACCAGCCGAGCTGATCCATGTGGGGGCTGCGAGACAGAGCCCTCGCATACCACTGCACGGGACTTGTAGGGACTTAGTGGTTTGGAGGCTAGAGTAAGCCCTGTCGCGTGCGAGTCAAGCCCGCACGCGACCTTTAGTAACTGTTTTGAGAGATTTATGGCACGAGCTCCATAAACCCGGTCAATCCGGTCAAACCCGGTCAACCTCGTAACGGTTCCGGTATTCGCGCACCGCGTGCTGTAACGGTCCCTATATACTCGGACGAACGTGCTGTTATGGTTAAGCTAATTAAGCCGCCATCAATGGGCGCATTAACCACACTACAACGGTCACGTTCCCTGCTATATATAGGACGTTAACCTTTCCATAGAAAGGAGAACACACTGGCCATACGCGGAAGCTCTGCCAAACCTCTGTCTCTCTCTCAGACATTGCTACTGACTTACTCTCTCCCTACACACAACCCCACTCTTCCTGTGCGATCCTCAATCCTCTACATACGGTGTACACGGAGGTCTCCCCGCCGGAATCTCTTGTGCACATTTTGGTGAAACCGACGTGAACTTACCAGCAAAAGCAACCATGTCTCAGGAGGATGATATCAGCAACAGATCGCCCTCCACCGAAACCGCCTCGGGATAGGGGACCCGCCGTACTCCTACCACTCCCGGCGAGACACCGACGCTAGAGTCTTTGGACGCCACTGTTCAAGGCCAGGCGAAAGCTCTCAAGGCCCAATCCGAGCAGCTAGAACGGATCTTGGCCGTTCTGGGTACCCTGGCACCAAATCCTTCGTCGGCCACCGCCGTCTCTCAAGGAGGAGGAGCCCCTACCGCTCTGGGACTGGGAGTGTCAACCACACCTCCCAACCCCAACCTGCAAACTCCACCGGCGATCGCGCAGCTGCCTTCGATTCAGGGGTCAACGGCTCAGATGTTGCCTCTCACTGCTCACACTTCTCAGCCCTCGGCTTTGGCGTCTAACCCGACTCTGTAGTACCCTCTGCCTCCTCCAACGGCGATATGGGGCAATGCGAGCAGTCCATATGTCCCCAACCCTTCGACGGCGTATGTGTCGCCTCCGCCTGCGGCAACCCCTCCTTCAACGACCGAGGGAAGCATTCCCGAATGCATGACGTCTCTGCAGAAGCGCATGGACACTATTCTGGCTCATCAGTCATTCACGGATACCATAATCCCGAAGCTGGACAATGATCCACCCATTCCACGAGAGATCTATCTCATGCCCAACCCGGCGGGGGACAAAGCTCCTAAATGGGACAAGTTCGAGGATGTCAACGGAAACGCTCATGAGCATGTCATGCGTTTCATTGATGTCATGGGGCCATACGGAGCTGATTCCAAACTGCTGATGCGAGAGTTCCCAAAATCTTTAGGGAACGTGGCGTACAAGTGGTACCGAACGTTGGAAGCCGGATCCGTGAAGACTTGGGACGACATGGTCCAGAAGTTCTACACCAAATTCTTCCAGATGGAAGAAAAGGTGACAATGATTCATCTCTCGCGGATGTATCAAAAGCGCGAGGAGGACGGGATCACTTTCATCAAGAAATTCAGGGCGAAATCCTTGGAATGAAAAGATCCAATGCTCGAAAGCCGGCTCGTAGAGATATGCCTCCAGTGCATGCAAGATGAATACAAAGGTATGCTCATTAATTTGCAAACACCTACGTTTTCAAAGCTAATTGAATGCACGAAGAACATCGAGCCTATAGTCGAGAGACAGAAAAAGAAGAACGCTCCGGAGCGACCTCCGAGCGCCACCACCTATAAGATCGGGAGGTTCGGTTACAAGAGGGGACGCGAAGCTGAGGTCAATGCAGTTTCACCCCATAAGCAAGCGAAGGTTGTGAACTTCGACGTACCACCCCTACCATGCTCGGTAGAGGAGGCAAGCGACCTCTGCAGGCAGTGGCGTAAGGACGGTGTCCTACCGCCGCTCGAGAAGATACCTTCCAAGGAGATGGTGAGAGATCCCAAGTGGTGCGAGTACCACGGCAAGGTCATGCACCCCACGGCTGAATGCAAGAAGCTTAGGTTCGCGTTCGACCAGAAGATGAAGAACGGCGAGCTTATCGTCAGCGATCCCCGGAAGGATGTGCGCAACAACCCGCTTCCTGCCCATGTGGAGCAGGGCTCGAAAGGCAAAGAGGTCGCCATGATCTCGATCGTCGACTTGGAAGAAGTCGCAGAGGATGGTCTACCCATCGTTGCTGAGGTCCATGAAGACGAAGACTACAGCATGGACACGGAGGATGAACGTGCCGACCGGATGAAAGGGTCGCATGGATTCAGCAGATTCTTCGACGAGATGAATTTCTCGGAGAAATGCCGGACAGATATGACGAAAGCGATCTTGAGAATAGCAGAAGACTACGAGGAGGATCTTGTAGTATCCAACGGGAAATTCATCAGGGCGTCTCGCTCTACAGAAAAGATTATGACCTTTTCTGCCAGCGACAAGAAGACAGATGCGAGCCACCAGAGGCCTCTGTACGTGACAGCCATCATCAACGGCGTCGAGTTCAAACGAGCATTCGTCGATGGCGGAGCAGCGGTCAACGTCGTTTCGCTCCACACACTGAAGCTAGCAGGGATCCCCGAGCATAAGATCGTCAAGCGCCCATCTCCGCTGATGGGATTCGGAAGCGACTCTAGAATGACGATCGGATGGATCCGCCTGGGCGTTCAGATTGGCAAAATCAAGTGCTCAGCAAAGTTCTATGTCATAGACGCGAACACTACATACCACATGATTATTGGTCGAGCCTGGATTCATCGCTTTGATGCGGTTCCTTCAACAGCTCACCAAGTTATGAAAGCTATCTGGAACGACAGAGTAGTCGAGATACAGGCTTCGACGAACCCATTCAACCTGGACGAAGCACATCTCAGCGAGGCGGTGTGGTTCACCGAGATGGCGGATGAGCAAACACCGAGACCATTCAACCCTACTCCCTTGCCTCTCTGGGAGGACATCAAGGACCAGTCACCTGCGGGAGTAATGGTGACAAGGGAAGATGCCAAGGATAAGCCGCCTACACGCGAAGAGGCGCCGCGTATCGCATACCATCGGAAGAATGTGTATACTCTGAAGAGAATCGCAAAGCATGACCCCGAGGGCAAGGAGATAGAGAGCTTCTACGCCAATGGGAAGAAATGCTATCGCATATGAAGGTGCGCGGGGATGTCCTCACACGGACATGGGGATATCCCTGGGCAAATCAATCAAATCGAGCAGATTGCACTGACGGAAAAGCCAATGCAGAGCACTCCAGATGAGAAGCTCAAAGAAGCGCCTGAATGCATGGAAGACAGGCCCAGACCGCAAAATCAAGAGCTAAAGGAAGTGATCCTCAGCCCAAATGAGGAAAAGAAAAGGCCAGTCTTCCTAAGTGCGGACCTCACGAGCGAAGAGGAGCAAGGGCTGCTACAACTCTTAACTGAATACAAGGATGTGTTCGCATGGGAGTACGATGAAATGTCAGGTCTGGATACAAGCATCACCATGCACCGTTTAGACATCATCCCAGGGTCTAAACCGGTAAAGCAGAGCACAAGGAGCTTCAGACCGGAGCTTAACGTGAAAATCAAGCAGGAAATTGTCAAACTCCTAGATGCCAAATTCATAGAGCCGAACCACCATCCCACATGGCTGGCCAACATCGTGCCGGTGGTGAAAAAGAACGGACAGCTCCGCATCTGCGTGGACTTCCGAGATCTCAATCGCTTCTGCCCCAAGGACGATTTCCCACTGCCTAATATCGATTTGCTTATCGATTCAACAGCGGGCCATCGCATGTTCAGTTTCATGGACGGCTTCAGCAGATACAAACAGATCAAGATGGATCCCGAAGACGCGCGAAAAACTGCATTCATCACTCCGGTGGGAGTGTTCAACTACACAGTGATGCCGTTCGGTCTTAAGAACGCGGGTGCGACCTATCAGCGGGCCATGATGGCTCTGTTCCATGACATGATGCACAAAGAAGTGGAATTCTATGTGGATGACCTGGTGGTTAAATCCAAGCACGAAGCAGATCACCTCGCAGATCTACGAAAGGTGTTCAATAGATGCAGACGCTTTCAACTAAAGATGAACCCCATGAAATGCGCATTTGGGGTAACATGAGGGAAGTTCTTGGGATGCGTAGTTCATCGCCAAGGAATCGAGCCCGACCCTGCGAAAGTATCAGCCATAACTGGCATGACGCCGCCCCATAACCAGAGTGCATTGAAGAAATTTTTAGGAAAGCTATTCTATGTGCGAAGATTCATCCCAGCGATTGCCGAAATCACATGCTGTTTTAGCACTCTTCTCAAGAAAGACGCCGTGTACAACTGGGCTCCGGAGCACGAAGCCGCATTCGAAAAGCTGAAGGATTTGCTTACATCCTCGAAAATAATGATCGCACCTCAACTGGGATCACTGCTTCTGCTATATCTGACATAAAAAAGGAGATCTATAGGAGCGCTCTTGGCTCAGGAGTATGAAGGCCAAGAGAGACCCATCTACTACATCTCTCGCATCGTGCAGCCTGCTGAATCAAGGTACACAGACATCGAACATCATTGCCTTGCCTTATTCTTTGTGATAAAGAAGTTGAAACACTATTTTGCATCACACAAAGTAGTAGTGGTCACCAAGAGCGACCCCATACGATATTTGCTAACTCATACTACTCCTGGCGGGAGATTGGCGAAATGGTACATGACCATCTCTCAATATGATATCACATGCGTGCGACCGCGAGCGATCAAGTCGCAGGCGGTAGCGGATCTGCTGGCACAGTTCCCCGATAACAGCCACGAGCCTGTGATCGAGGAAGAGCTCGAAGGCCCTGAGATCTATGCAATCGACGTGCCCTATTGGACACTCCACTTTGACGGCTCGTCCACAAGGAAAGGTGGAGGCATTGGGATAGTCTTGACCAAACCAGATGGGGAGGTCATACAGATGTCCGCAAAGCTCAACTTCGCAGTCACAAACAATGAAGCGGAATACGAAGCTCTCATCGCAGGGCTCCGCGCGGCGAAAGCCTTGGAAGTAAGCAATCTAACGGTCATGGGAGACTCCAAGTTGATCGTCAAGAAAGCCTCGGGCGAGTACGGTTTGAAGGAGATCAACCTTCTGTCTTACCGCACCTTAGTGCAAAAGCTGGTACGGCAGTTTTGTGATGTGAGGTACGAGCACAAGCCCCGAGCAGACAACAGACATGCAGATGCTCTGGCAACCTTGGGATCCAAGGTCAGTACAGACAAATGTCCCGCGAAGATCTCCATTGAAGTACGAACATCGTCGGCATTGGCAGAAGATGCGTGCGACGATGAAAACATGGATGACACGGATTGGAGAAAAGCAATCCTACAAGCTATTGCGGAAGGCACAAGCAGTGAAAGCTGGGCACTCACAAAAGGGTACTGCATACATGATAACACCCTCTACTACAAGGGTCCTGGCGGAATACTCATGCGATGCGTCTCCGCGCGAGAGGGACAACTTTTGTTAGAAAAGATTCACCAACACGCTTGCGGAGAAAGCGAGGTGTCAATCTACAGGAAGGCTCAGAGATATGGCATTCATTGGCCAGACATGTCAACAGCCGCAGCCCTGATACAAGGGAAGTGCGAGAGTTGCGCACTAATCAAAGATTCTCTACTCATCGCCCTAACCGATGACGACACGGACTGGAGGAAGCCACTATTCGATTTTCTCACCCAGGACACCGTGCCCGAATCAAGAAAAGAAGCCGAGAAATTGAAAAGGAAAGCGTCTCGATATGTGGTACAGGAAAACCTGCTTTGGCGAAGAGGTCACGAGGGCAACTTGCTGCGATGTCTAGACGGCAGAGAAGCACAAGAAGTCATGGCCCTTTCTCATCAGGTGGAACACCAAGGAGGTGCGAAATTATGCAGGCAGCTCCTCTCAATTGGATATTTCTAGCCCACGATGGAGGCCGATTGCCGCGCCAAAGTACGACGCTGCCAGGAATGCCAGTTCAAGGGAAACCTGGTGCACGCTCCCGCCGTGGATCTACATGCATTAGGCACACCATGACCATTTCACACATGGGCTTTGGACTTCATCGGTCCCATTCGACCGACGTCGCACGGGAACCATTTCATTCTCACCGCGACTGAGCTATTCACCAAGTGGGTGGAAGCAATACCACTGAAGACGGCAAATGCGCTGGCTGTGGTCAACTTCATCCAAGAAAGCATCATATGCAAGTTCGGAATCCCAAACACCATTCTTTCAGATAACGGTACTCCTTTTGTTAATCGCCAGGTAGATGCGAAATTAGCGGAGTACAATATCAGGCAGATATGTTCTACCCCTTATTACCCAAAGGGAAATGGACAAGCCGAAGCGACCAACAAAACGCTGTTGAGAATTTTGAGCAAGATGGTCGCAGATGACCACAAGAAGTGGGCCGACTCTCTAAGCATAGCTCTGTGGGCCTACCAAACTTCTCCAAGGACACCCACGGGGGCCTCGCCATTTCTACTATGTTATGGGGCCGAAGCTGTGGTACCTGCGGAGGTGAGAGTCAATTCGGCGAGGCTAGCTTTCCACGCACTCTACGAAAATCAACGCGATCATGATTTAGTCTTGCTGGAGGAAAAGCGAGAACAAGCCAAAAGGACCAACAAACGATATCAAGAAAGGATTGCTCGCGCTTACAATAAGACAGTCCAGCGAAGAGATTTCGCAGTTGGAGACTTGGTCCTGCGCGCATCTGACCACTGCATGCGAGAAGCGACTCACCCAAAGTTCGCAGCCAATTGGGAAGGACCTTTCGAAGTCACAGAAGTCTTCGACAGTGGCTATTGTAGCATACGAAGGTTGCACGGCACAACCTCAACCCCAAGTTCAGACAACATGCGCTGGATTAAGAAGTACTATCCCTGACTTCTCTCATTTCATACGTTTTATTATAACGTCACCTAATCTCTTGTATGGTTACGATTTACACAATCTCCTCTCCCATATGAGAGGATTGTAATCTCATCTCTCCCATATGAGAGCATTATAATAAGAAAATTCTCCCAAATGAGAAACTTCATATTTCTGGATGTCGATTTTACTTTATTAGTTTGCTATAACTGTTAACAATAAGTATCCGCTACAATAGCCCATGCGAATGCGATCTTAATTGATCATCCAAGCCTATCTGTTACGATAGCAGCCTATGCGAATGCGATCTTGATTGATCATCTGAGCCTATCTGTTACGATAGCAGCCCATGCGAATGCGATCTTAATTGATCATCCAAGCCTATCTGTTACGATAGCAGCCTATGCGAATGCGATCTTGATTGATCATCTGAGCCTATCTGTTACGATAGCAGCCTATGCAAATACGATCTTAATTGATCATCTAAGCCTATCTGTTACGATAGCAGCCTATGCAAATGCGATCTTAATTGATCATCTAAGCCTATCTGTTACGATAGCAGCCTATGCAAATGTGGTCTTAATTGATCCTTTAAGCCTATCTGATACGATAGCAGCCGATGCAAATGTGATCTAAATTGATCATTCAAGCCTATCTATTACGATAGCAGCCAATGCAAATGCGATCTAAATTGATCATCCAAGCCTATCTATTACGATAGCAGCCAATGCAAATGCGATCTCAATTGATCTTCTAAAAGCCTATCTGTTACGATAGCAACTCATTCGCAAAATGATCTTGATAGATCTTCTAAAGCCTATCTGTTACGATAGCAACCCATGCGAAAAAAACGATCTTAATTGATCTAGTAAAGCCTATCTGTTACGATAACAACTCATGCAAAAATGATCTCAATTGATCTTCTAGTAAAGCCTATCTGCCATGATAGAAACCCGCACCACTTAACGATCTTAATTGATCTACTAAAGACTATCTGCTACGATAGCAATATTGTGAAAAGGATCTTAGGTAATCCACAAAGGCCAATCACAAGCCCATCAGCCAGGATGGCACAGCTGCGAAAATATGATCTCGAACGATCTAATGAAACATCTGCAAATTCATATGGCAGATAGCAAATGCGAAAGCATTACATAACATTATGCAAGGCGGAATATGCCGAAACGCATGCGAAATTGCATTTTGTTGGAAAGAGACAGCAGATAATACAAAAGCTATTTATCATTATGAGTCAAAAAGACTTACAATTTATCTGTCTAGATAGCAGCTTACAAGAGAAAAAGCTCAAATCTAACTACGCAGCCAACATGGCTTACAATACATTCGAAGAGTAACTCACAAGCATGAAGTAACACATCGCGGGAATCCCGACTGAAAAAGGATGAGCCTAACGGTCCTAACACCGGCTATGCAATACACAGATCTACGGCCAAAGATCTATAGCAAAAGGGATGCTGCTGCGAAGAGATCAGCTTGTCATTCGCTACGTCCCTAGCAGCAAGATCTGCGAAATGATACGTCCAAGACCCCAAGGGGTGACAAAAGCCTCTGTCTGATCAAGATAGGCACCGGAGGAACCTCCTGTTCCGACATATGCTGTCCTGCAAAACAGGCGAAGCAGTCATTCCTCTGGTGATGGATTCCTTGTCATGATAGACAAGGGCATTGGCAAGCCCCCTGAGTTCAAGAACGAAGAGGCAAGAAATCCTCCTCCAGGGATGCTGGAGGAGAATTGCGCCGTTCATTACGAGACGGTAGCACGGTCACTCCGGCGCTGCACCTCGCCGGGAGGCGGCCGGAAACATGACCTGCAAACATAATACACGAAGAAATTTCTTCGAACACACATGAGATATCATCTCCATCTCCTTTATGATGGTTATAAAGAGAAATAAGCCTCATAAAGTGGATCTTGGAAACTATTTCTACAGCACAAAGCGCAAACTCAGGATTCACAACTTGAAGTTGCCATGAATCAACGGAAAACAAGCGTTGAAGCCAGCAGTCGTAAGGACTCACGGCAAAGCACATTTTTGGGCTGAAGAACCCAAATGGCAAACACAGGGTTTATATAGACCTCGTGGAGACTCTTCAGTTGCCAAAGATGAGTCAGCAGAATTTGAAAAGAGGGTAAGGCCAATCACTTACGCCTTGAAAAACGGTATCCATCAATTACCCTACTAAAGGCTACGACGATTCAGTTGCGTATCCTAATAAATGACGGATAGTCATGATTCGGATGGACTTCCCAACGAAAGAGTGCTTATCTTTCGAGAAATTAGCGCGAAAATCAAGCAGAGTATCAATTGCTGACGTCATAATTGGATATGCACAGAGATATCCTATCAAATCCCGGAAAGGGCAAAACGGGCAAGTAAATTCATGTTGTTAAAAAAAAGGGGGAGAAACCCTAGCAACATTACATTAATGTTTCAAACATTACATTAATGTTTCAGCCATTTCCTTGCTATTTTCAAATTTCAAAAAGTCAAAAGCAAATTCTTGATCAAGGAATCATGGGGTGCGAACTGATGGCTCAGCTTCTCCACCTGCTCCACTTCTCGCTTCAATTGCTCGCATTTGGCATTCATCTCATGATAGAGCTTCATAGCTTCTTCAGCCTTTTGCTTCTGCTGCTCCACCTTCTGCTTTTCAGCTGCGAGGTTCTGGTGGCCGAGCTGCAAGGTTACGGCTGCGCGAATCAGAGTGATTCTTTTCATAAGAAATCTGAAACCCAATCTGCCCTGAACTTTGGTAAGAAGATTTTCGCACATGCCATGAAGCAATTCGGCGCTCTGGACAGAGATGGTCTCAGGCGTGGCCGCAGACAGCTGCTCCAAAATCCAAATGGCTTCGGTAAGAAACAGCCTCCTGTCAAATGGCCCTATCTCCAGAGATCTTGCAAACGATCGGGGGTAGGAGAGGCGCATCCGAACTAGCCAGTTCACATCAGTTTGCTTCAAACCTGAAGCAATGTCAAAACTAAGTTATGCTATTAAACTCGCAAATGCACCATGCGAGATGCAAACAGTGAATCACTACTTACCAGTTCCTTCGAGAATCTCACGGAGAGAAGGAATGCGCATTACTGGAGTCGTTGAAGACTGCCCTTGCTCCATGGCTCTCCTGTCAGCTGCGAGCTCTAACTCCTCATAGTTAGAAGGAAGAGTGTAGGCCGCACCAGCTGCGACTGCATTCCCAACCTGTGAGCCCCAAAAGCCCCACGCAGGAATAGGTGCCGCCGACTCAGTCATCGCCGGAGGCGAGGTGACAGCCGAGGTCGCTTGACGAGGAACATTCTCAGATGCAGAAGCATCGGCAGTATTTGTCCTTACTTCCTCAGCGCCAACATGGGCATCTTCATCCATTAGCACAGCACCAGCTTCAGCATCGTCGGAAAGTTCGATGATGTCCTCGAAAGGCTCACCTGCATGATCAGTAGCTGCGACGGGCTTCTCAGTATGGGGGCTCGGAATCGGAACATAGGATGCAGAAAACTGACTTCTTTGCTCCGGCGCATGTTCCTCAACATTGCCTGCGATACAAAATGCGATGGTATGAGGTAACTCGCATTGAATAATATTTTGCTATCTTTACTTAAGCTAAGAGCAAGGACCTCCACGCGAAGGTGGGATTGAAGCCTCTTCATACACTAAAGACGAGGAACCATGTCCTATTAGTGTGTCCTCACTAAGCAAGTCTTTAAGAGGAGCGTGACCTGGGATGCGAATAAACCAGTCATGGTTCTGACTGAAGTTGCTAAAGCCTAGTATGTGCGTATCGCTCAAATAATTACCTGAGGGTTCTCCGCGCTTGTTTACTAGCCAACGACGAATGTCAGCCTTTGACACACCATGCTTTAACGCACCCACAATAACATCTCTATAAGTTACTGCAAGATTGAAGATCTCACCTTTATCGCCGCCTGCGATTTCTTCAAAGTCCGCTTGGACTTGCTCCAGGGCTGCCGCATCCTCTTCTAGAATCGCATCCTCCTCCTCTGCCTGGGGAGCCATCTCTTCGGGAAGCTCATCTTCCTCGTCAACCGGACGCACTAAGTCGTCAACATGCTGCTCTTCGAGGCTCCGCTGTCTCACACGCTCGAGCTCCTCCTCTTCTCGCTGCCTCCTTCTTTCAGCAGCCTCCGCGGCTGTCTTCCTGGACTCAGCAAGAATGTCCTCGCTTATGGGATCGTCCGGAAGGCCAGAATGGGTATCTCTCTTTTGTCTCTTGGACAAAAGGCCACCAATGGTCTCATCATCATCATCATCTGCGAAGATACGATTGGTTTAAGAAAAGAAGTGCAAAGAAGTTACGATAATGGGAAAGGAAATGGGACGGGGGTACCTCCTGATTCCTCCTCATGTATCACAACTTTTCTTTCTTCTTCTTCTTCATCACTTTCTCTGGGCTCCTGCCTCTCTCCTTCTTCCTCTTGGTTGAATGGAACGAAAGTCTCAACTGCGAGCTCTTTCCGCACTTTGCTAGGCATGCGACCTTTGCCTTTGTCTTTGACAGAAAGGGACCTCAGCGGAGGAGAAGTTGGAGAACTTCTAGGGGAGGAAATTGTAATTCCCTTTTGCCTAGGTCTTTTCACTCTCGGCGCCACAGTCGCTGGAGGGGACAGATCATCTCCGGGAGGAGACGAGGCCGGAGCATTATCTATCAGCGAGTCAGCAAAAGCATTCATGACTGCGCGGATCTTAGTCTCGAACTCAGGGTCCATCCTCCATGCTAGCCGAAACGACTGCTTTTGCCTTCTGGTGGCAACAATGGCGTTAACCAATGACTTGGAGCGATCGCCAGATGCGAATCGCCGCACATGACACTGCAGCAAACAGTACAAAATAAAGGTGTCAGCATAAGGAAATCAAGAAGCTTAACGCACGCTAAGAAATTGCTTACCTCTGCAAATGCCTTGCTGTATCTGACGACATGCGTGTCGCCCTTTTTAACTGCGACGACCTTCTCCTTCAGAATGATGTCAGGACACAAATGGTTCTCGCGATCCAACAGCGAGTAACAACCATTCTCAGACTCGCTCAGACTGCAATTGGGGCGAAACGGGAAAGAATTTCTCTTGATCAGGGGGGCTCTACTTGGCTGCGCGGCCGACTGCGTCTCAATCCTCGTTTGCTGGGCGATCCAGTATGCGAGCCAGTTCTGAGAACAACCACCCTCGCGGGTCCCTGCAGGCTGCTCAAAGGGAAGATTGTTCATGAATACTGTCTTACACTCCTTTGTCAGCAAGCGCTTGTAGCAACCTCTGATGATGGACTGGGGCCAGATTGATGGTGCCACTGCATCAAAGCCAAACTGGGGAGAAACTCGAGTGGGGTCAACATCCACGGTAATCCTCTCATACCTTGGCGTGAGCTCACGAATATGCTCTGCGATGGCAGGGAGAGAACCTCGTAGAAACCAGCAAAAGAACTCGCGATAGCGTTCATGGAAATCCGGTCCCTCTTCGAAGAGGAGTTCTTCTGAGAAGACAACACCCTTAGAGGGGTACAGCTTTGGAAACCATCATACGTTCTCAACACGTGTGGCATAGGGCCTGGCGGTGAACTCTTTCCGTTTGTCGCATATCAAGCTCCAAACACACTTGGTGTTGCTCGCTCCGAACCACCTCGCAGCTCTGCCGCTGTTGCGCGCCTCCGTCTCACCTGGGGGACACCACTTGTCGGGTTTGAGAGCGGTTGGGGCATAGGATGGCCGCCGCTCGAAGACCCACATTGTCAAAAAGGAAATATTGACAAAAGTCAGTACATCGAGGCGGCCACGCGACTCTTTCATGGCCAGAACTAGCTGATCAAGCCTGTAATACAACGTGCCCAAGACCAAGGGCCCGAGTGCGACTCTCTGGCCAAGGGTGAGCCTCACAGCAAGTGGCAAGACATGGTAAAAGACCCCATCATGTGGGTGACCGTCGATCAAGTACCTCGACAACCAAGCACAAAGGAATGCACAGAGGGTCAAGTGATAGCCTTTACCCTCCACATAATTCTCGGCGTCTAGATTCTCACTCAGAAGTTTCTTAGTGATGCTGCTGTTCGCATAGTCTCGAAAGAAATACTGCAACCATTTGTTCCAGGTATTCTTCGCAGACGTATCAACCAACTGCCAGTTTGGAAGGGCTCTCGTAGTAGTCCACCGGGTGGAGATTTTCTTTACCTCTGCCAAGCATTCTTCCATCTGCGTGTACAAGGCAATCTCCGCAGGCATCCTCAAAGGACTCAAAGGGTCTACCTCACCCATGGGGGAAAGATCGTACAGCATCTGCACGTCCTCGAGTGTAGGAGCAGCCTCGAACTCAGCAAAGTGGAATGTGTGAGTCGCAGGCGAGTAGCGGGACAGAAGGTCTAGAAGCATGGACTGGTCCAGCTTCACGACAGCACCCTTCATAGCACGGATAGCAAAGTATACGCCGGCTTCATCGAGGGTCGCGGCATGATTGTCCAACACATGGTCAATCCACTCATCCATATAGTCCAATTTCTGGACGAAAGCCTGGGTAGAAATCGCAGTGTAGGGGAAGTACCCGTTTTCGACCCCCAATCGAACCGCATCCTCGGAACCAATCAACTCGAGCAAGGCTGAGTTAACTGGGCGAGTCAGTGTCAGCAATCTCTCAACCGGGACAGGATCAGGCATCCTCTTCGCCTTAACTCTCGCATGATAGAAATCTTGGCCACTTAGATAGGGGGCTTTTCGCCACAAGGGTTGCGGAAGGTCGGGTATCTCTTCATCCTCCTTGACGGGTTTGTTTCCCTTTGTCTTGGCCATTCCTGCGGAAGAGCAAGAAAAAAGGGGGGAGAAAGGTGCTACGCTCAGTTTGAAATTCGAAATCCAAGATCTATTATGAAAAGAAAGATGAACAGTTTCTGGTATCAATTTCAGAAATCAAGGGTTGCATTATCAGTGAGTTCAAGATCTCACATCCGAAGCCCTTATTGTCGAAGGATTAAAGCAAAAGTGGGTTCAAAGATCAAAGCTTCTTCGCAAGTTTCAACAGATTATATGTTCTGGGCTTACAGATTCAACGCAGTTCAAGGCATACACTGGTATCTTAAATCAAAATCGGACAAGGCCAACCTCGTTTTCTTGAAGCCTGCTTGGATATGCACAACTGAAGAACACGATTTGCAGTTCTGAACTGATGATTGATTATTTGAATCTGCTCTCGAAGATCTTCGGGTACCATTCACTTTAAGAGAAAGAAGTGATGCTTTGCAACAGTGGATACAAAGTATTTATCCAAAAACAATGAAGGGTTGCGTCCTTTCAGTAGTCGAATCGCAACCGTCACCGTCGAATCGCGCAATCACAGGATAAGCTGACGTCACGCCTAAAACCCTAGAAGCCAGACGGCACGACTCTAGGGGTTTTAGGTCATAATGGCACGCACGGGGGCTGAATTTACCCGTATTTGAATTGGTGCGTGGCGGCAACGCGTGTGTTGGTTTCCGCGCATGGAAGTCTATATAGCTATGAGTCTTCACGCGCAGAAAGGGGGCTAATGTAGATAGTGCTTTCTGAGCTGACAGATCTTGGCCACGTGGCAACCATCCAGCACACCATATTGTGCTCCACACACACTGGATCACCAGCCGAGCTGATCCATGTGGGGGCTGCGAGACAGAGCCCTCGCATACCACTGCACGGGACTTGTAGGGACTTAGTGGTTTGGAGGCTAGAGTAAGCCCTGTCGCGTGCGAGTCAAGCCCGCACGCGACGTTTAGTAACCGTTTTGAGAGATTTATGGCACGAGCTCCATAAACCCGGTCAATCCGGTCAAACCCGGTCAACCTCGTAACGGTTCCGGTATTCGCGCACCGCGTGCTGTAACGGTCCCTATATACTCGGACGAACGTGCCGTTATGGTTAAGCTAATTAAGCCGCCATCAATGGGCGCATTAACCACACTACAACGGTCACGTTCCCTGCTATATATAGGACGTTAACCTTTCCATACAAAGGAGAACACACTGGCCATACGCGGAAGCTCTGCCAAACCTCTGTCTCTCTCTCAGACATTGCTACTGACTTACTCTCTCCCTACACACAACCCCACTCTTCCTGTGCGATCCTCAATCCTCTACATACGGTGTACACGAAGGTCTCCCCGCCGGAATCTCTTGTGCACAACTGTATTATGTGATTTTGCATGGTGATTGGATATGGCCTTAGATGTGAATGTTGTGAATGTTTATTTTCGTGGTTTTGTTTTATTGTAATAATTAATTAATTAGTTTTACGGCATGCGATTCGGTCTTCTCCTCAACTTGTGAGGTCTCTCAATTTAGTTTAGATTCTAGCTAGCATTAGATAATGTAGATGATAGTCAAGACTAGGAGAAGAAGCCTCAATGAAAGACAGTAATGTATGAATGACAACATGATCAATACTCTAGAAGGGAGGGGGGTTGAATAGAGTATGACAACTTTTGCTAAAGGAGTGGTTTCAAAGAAGTTTGTGAAGAGCAGCAAGTATTTCAAGGCATTGAAATGAGTTTCAAGTCCTTGGAATTAAAACAGGAAGTAAAGAGAAAGGTGATAGTTTTCAAGTCCTTGAAATGAGTTTCAAGCCCTTGAACTGGAACTTGTTTTGAGCTATATAAGATAAGTAAAGTGCAGCAAAGTAAATGCAAGAGACACAGAGATTTATAGAGTTCAGTCCACTTGGACCTACGTATCTACCTCAGGGACTTAATCCCTGCAGAATTTTCAACTCTATTCTTATTAATCAAAAGCTAAGCCCTAGATCTCAAGCATAGAGAGATGCCTTACTATGTTACTGCTTGTGGTTCTCACTAACCTATCTAGTACTTACTCGAGCTAACTGATTAACTAGGAATTATCTATTGTTCACCTTGATTAATTCACGAGAATAAACAGTAAGTATTATCTAAATGATATACATTTGAAGATCAGAAGAGAAGAACACTGTGAGATAATTCTTCGGTGAGAATGCAGTCTTCTTCAGAAAATTGGATTGAGTGATGTAGTTCTGCTTCTTGGCTGCTTGTACATCCTCTGAGGTGTTTGAATGTCTATTTATGTTATACTTTGTTGTGCCTCGAAATTCTTCATTCAAAAATCCTTTTATGCAGCTTGTTTGAATTGAAGATATGCAAGATCTTCATTAACAAACTTTCCTAAAATTCAGCTGCAAGTCTTTGACTCTTCTAACAGCTCTCCCAATGGCTAGTTGCTCAGTATCTTCAAAGATACTATCTTGATCTTTATAAGGTTGGGAAGCTTTAGGTACAGTAGATCAAGTGCACAATAACTATGACAGATTAATTTCCATTCTGCAATCAAATAGATTAGGAAACAATCTGCAAAATAGGAAACTATATATCCCTGCAAAAGCTGAGTCAAACAAATAAATTAATCACAATTTAGAGCAATAGAATGATTTTTGTTTCATCATCAAGTAACATATAATCAAACATAGGAGATCAGAAGTTGTAATGAAATTAGGAACTCCCCCTAAGTTCATGTTGTATCAGCTGTACTTGTTTGTGATGGAATAGATACCCTAGAGGCAATCTAGTTTAGTATGAATTTATTTGTGGCTAGAAAATTCATTTTATTATTTATTGGATATTTAATATAATGAAGTCCTTATATTTACAATTGTGTTGTTTATCTTAAATATCCCTAGTCCAGTATAATGATTAATGGGACAATCATCTATAGACTAGTATGGGGTTGGATTAATATAGAGATATCATGATCCAACACATAGGTGTGCATTAAGGGTAATGACGCACTGGATTGACCCGTCTCCGAGAAGGCTACATACACGTTATGTTGAGACAAAAATGCTTCTCGTGGTGCAATGGTATTGTCATCCTTAGACTTGAAGTCGCTAGATATCTAGTTGTGGATTATTTTGATTTTGGTAGCGTTAAATGCTACACTGTAACTGGGCAGTTATAAAGGCGTGTACCGGATACAATAAGAAGCAAGCTTAGAGATCGTAGTGGACGTAGATAGAATTTTTCCCTCCCACATAACGAGAGCAAATATCCTAGGCCACTCGAGGGATAGTGCTTATAGAATGTCTGGCCAGACTCAAATAAATCAATATGGGATATTGATGTTATTTGCACGAATAAGGCTATTCACATGGATCGAGAAACAGGGGATTGGATATACGAGTGTGACTTGTATGTCTCGTGTCCAATCCGGATATGGAAACAAAGGGATGAGACAATTACTTGTACAAGGTTTGTCAAGATGACTATTCTATTAGTTGGCTAGAATGGATGTTTTGCTAGAAACCGCTCCATATTAGCAAATTGTTGCTACCAACTAGATAGAATCTATGGGGTCACACGCTATATAGATTTGAACTAGATTTGGGAATTAATTAATCGGATTAATTAATTATAAGGATCACTTTGCAATACTTTTCAAACTTAGTAGGGACTAATTTGCAAGGAAGGGACTAAACCAAATTCTAGTAGGACTAGAATAGGTCCTTTAGGTAGTTGGCAAGGATTTGTTGGACCATATAAAGGACACTCCTTCCTTCCTTCCCATACTTATGACCTTATTGATCATAAATTGAGTGGGAGAGAACAAAAAGGAGAGACCAAGCAAGCAAAGAGGAGCACGCCGCCCCCCTTTGCCGCCGCCCGTCCCCGTCGGACACAAGGAGGTCGAACCTCCTTGTTTCGGTCTCGTTTTGCGTTGTTCTTCTTCCTCTTCCTCTTTCCGGGCTAGCACCAAGGATTGGAAGATCTAGTATTCAACTGTAGGCGGGGATCAACTATAGACAACGTGACATAATTGGCATTTGAAGTCATCAAAGGAGAACCTTAAGGTGTGTTATTGATTTCTTCCTTTACCATCGTTATGTCTCTTTACTTGTGATCCTTGGAGGGTTTTGCATGGGTTATGATTGTTTGTGTTTCCGTTGCGCATCCATGAATCAAAACCCTGCAGTGGTATCAGAGCCACAGGTCGTAGAGCATAAACGTGGTTTATGTTTTACGTTTTGATAGTTTTTTACACCTTAAAATTGTTGTTTATATCGTAAAACAAGACAAATCAAGCATGTGATGCAATTTTTCAATAATCTATCATAACAAGATCTAGTTTTTGCATTGGATGCATAAATTAGTGAGTTTGAGAAATTTTAGGATCTTAGATCTAGGGTTTGGGCATCCTTGGGGAAGAAGGAGTTCTTCCCAAACAAGGAAACAACCAAACTTGGGCACCAAGCAAGGGAGTTGTTTTGGAAACAACTCCCAAAGGAGGTTCGGCAAGGCTCGGCCCCTTTCGGTTCTCTTTTGGGCCCGGGCAATTCAATTGTTGGGCCCCATGGACCATTTTAACCCTAGAATATCCTAAAATCAATTAAAATTGACCAAGCGCGTTAAAATTGGATTTTAAATGTTTATGTGCAAATCGCATGGTGGTTGGATATGGCCTTAGCATGTGGCTTGTTGTGGATGTTTAATTTTTGTGGTTTGGTTTACGGCCTGCGAGCTGATCAATTAATTGTAATAATTAATTAGGGTTTTTATGGCCTGCGAGCCATTTTTTTCTCAACTTGTGAGATTATTTTATTTAGTGTAGTTGTTAGCTAGTGCTAGATAAAGTAGATTGTTAGCCAAGATTGAAGAAAAGAAGCCCAAAGCCAAAAGGAGCCACAAAATATGGAGCATGGAGCATTCCACAGGACTATGAAGAATGAAAAGATGAAGACGCATGGAGATGTGTTTGCTTTTAGAGTTCATAGATAATTCTATTGGCTTGGAATTATCTTAGTCTAGAAAAGGCCATATTCACATCACGTTTTATTTTGTTTTGTGGTTGTTTATATTACCGTCTTATTATTTTGTGGTTGGTGTATGGATGATGCATGCAATTAGGATAATAAGATAATTAGACAACCCGGATCTATTATTTGGAGTTGTGCCTAAACTCAAATAGATAGATTAGTTGATATTGATCAACAAAACAATTAAAAGTTGAATTTAAAATCCCTCAAAATTCAAATATTGTGTTCTTGCCTTCTCATTATTTAAACACTCATTATCATCATGATTTATCAAGTTCGTGCGTGCCAAATCATGGAGACTTGTTTCCTAATGATGGAATGCGATGGCACAAGCTAGTAATGTGCAACTTTTTAAATAAGAGGTTGAACACAACTAGGCTATTAATTTGATTAAGAAACCTAGAGGCAATCAATTGGGATTATCCATTAGGATGGATAAATAAGGAGTCATTTCCCCAATTGAACCAAGAGTTGCATAAGGGATGCAATTGGAATTGTTCCTACCTAAAGTAGTCAAATTATGGGTGACTTGCCAAAGCAAGCTCATAAGGAGATGAAACATGGATCTTGGCCCACTAGAAAATATAAGAATTTTTTCCACATTAATATCTTGAGGGTTATTAATTCGTAGAAAAATAGTGGGAGCTATATTTGATAAACTAGCCATTATTGAATATAGTCAAAAATTCACAAATACTAAAACTTGCGTATTTTCCTTTTTGTAGAATTCCAAATGGCAAACAACTCATCGAGTTCACAACATTCCCTACGATATGTCCTTGAGAAGGACAAGCTCTCTGGAACCAACTTCCTTGATTGGTACAGAAACTTGAGAATCGTTCTCAAGCAAGAGAAGAAACTGTACGCAATAGAGGAGCATGTTCCAGCAGGTCCAGAGAACTAAACACCTGCAACCCTAAAGGCGTATCAAAAGCGTGTTGATGACGCTAATGATGCGGCCTGCCTTATGCTATGCACCATGACTTCTGAGCTTCAGAAGCAACACGAAAACATGAATGCTATCGATATGATCGAGCATCTGAAGAAGCTCTTCCAAAAGCAGGCAGGGGTTGAGAGGTATGAGGTTTCGAAGGCACTGTTCAAGTGTCATTTGGAAGAAGGGAACCCGGTGGGACCCCATGTACTCCGTATGATCGGGTACTTGGAGAATCTCGCCCGACTGGGGTTCCCGGTCAGCCAAGAGTTGGCAACCGATCTCATGTTGCAATCGTTGCCCAAGAGTTATGGACAGTTCATTATGAACTATAACATGAATGAGATCGTGAAACCACTTCCATATTTGCTCAATATGTTGAGGACAGCTGAACAGAGAATCAACAAGGGTAAGGCCATTATGATGGTGCAGAAAGGAAAGGGCAAAAGGTTTGCCTCATCCTCCAAAGGCAAAGGCAAATCAGTTGCCAAGTCCAAGGAACCTGCCCTTAAGCCTGTTGGTGGCATTGCCAAAGGTGTGACTAAAGGTGATTGTCACTACTGCAGTCAGCCTGGACACTGGAGGAGGAACTGCCCAAAATATCTGGAGGACAAGAGGCTTGGAATAGTGATTCCACCACCACCAGGTGTTTTTGCTGTAGATGTCAATTTAAATGTCTCTACATCATGTGTATTAGATACGTGATGTGGATCTCACATTTGTCGAAAGGTGCTGGATCTAAAGAGAAGTAGAATATTGGCTAAAGGGCAGATAGATCTGCGCGTTGGGAATGGAGCAAAAGTTTCTGCGTTGGCCGTAGGCGTGTGCGAGCTATCTCTGCCTTCAAGATTAGTTTTAGAATTAAATAATTGCTATTTTTTGCCTGCTATGAGCAGAAACATTATTTCTATTTCTTGTTTGGACAAGGAAGGTTTTATTATTTCAATAAAGAACAATTGTTGTTCCTTTTATTTGAATAATATTCACTATTTTAGTGCGCAATTATTTAATGGACTGTATGTGCTTGATCTAAGCAATCCTGTCTACAACATTAATACCAAGCGGATTAAAATAAATGATTTAAATCCTGCTTACTTATGGCACTGTCGTTTAGGCCACATAAACGAGAAACGTGTATCTAGACTCCATAAGGATGGACTACTAGACTCATTTGATTTTGAATCATATGAGACATGTGATGCTTGTTTATTGGTAAAAATGAAAAAGTCCCCTTTCAATAAGAAATGTGAAAGGACTAGTGAGCAATTGGCACTCATACATACTGATGTGTGTGGACCATTTGCCACGCCTGCCAGGGGTGGTTATGTCTACTTCATTACATTTACTGATGATTACAGTAGATATGGATTTGTGTACCTCATGAGGGCCAAATCCGAATCCTTTGAAGTGTTCAAAGAATTCAAGAATGAAGTAGAGAAGCAACTTGGCAAAAGTATCAAGGCTCTACGATCGGATCGTGGAGGAGAATACTTGTGCCAAGAGTTTGACGACTATCTTAGAGAGTGTCGGACTGTGTCCCAACTCACTCCACCCGGAACGCCACAATGGAATGGCGTGTCTGAGAGGAGGAATCTAACCCTATTGGATATGGTTTGATCTATGATGTGTCAAACCAATCTTCAATTATCGTTTTGGGGCCATGCTCTATTGAGTGCAGCTTTCACCATTAACCGTGTTCCATCTAAATC
Organism: Linanthus parryae; assembly: GCA_023055425.1. Taxonomy (NCBI): domain Eukaryota; kingdom Viridiplantae; phylum Streptophyta; class Magnoliopsida; order Ericales; family Polemoniaceae; genus Linanthus; species Linanthus parryae. Next base: position 7,820,341 of record JALGPY010000009.1, on the reverse strand, counting down.
AGTCATGAAGACACCACATGAGATGTGGAGTGGGAGGCGTCCCACACTGTCGTTCATGAGGATTTGGGGCTGCGATGTCTATGTAAAACGTTTACAATTAGACAAGCTAGGGCCAAAGTCGGATTATTGTAAGTTTTTGGGGTACCCTAAGGAAACTAAGGGTTACTACTTCTACAATCCAACCGAGAACGAAGTGTTTGTTGCTCGGACCGGCGTGTTTCTAGAAAGAGAGTTTGTCTACAAAGAAGCAAGTGGGAGGACTGTAGAACTTGAAGAGATTCAAGAACCACAAATCACTGAACCGATTATGGAACATGAACATGAACCAAAAACAGTTGTGGAGCAACGTGTTCAGGTAACACAAGAGCTTCATAGATTTAGTAGAGTGCGCCAGGAACCCGAGAGGTATGGACTTCTTGTGACCGATTCTGGTGACACGATGCTCATAGATGATGAGCCTACTACCTATGAAGAGGCTATGAAAGGCTCAGACTCTCAGAAGTGGCTAGAAGCCATGAGATCCGAGATGGAATCCATGTATACCAACAAAGTATGGACTTTGGTGGAACCACCCAAAGGGGCGCGACCCATAGGGTGCAAGTGGGTCTTCAAGCAGAAGATCGACATGGATGGTAATGTGATTACCTATAAGGGCCGATTGGTGGCTAAAGGATTCAGACAGATTCATGGTATTGACTATGATGAAACCTTTTCACAAGTCGCTATGACCAAATCCATCCGAATCCTACTTGCGATTGCAGCATACCATGACTATAAGATTTGGCAGATGGATGTCAAAACAGCATTCCTTTATGGGAATATCCTCGAGGACGTGTATATGATACAGCCGGAGGGTTTTGAGGATCCAAAGCAAGTCAACAAAGTCTATAAGCCGCAACGATCCATTTATGGATTGAAGCAAGCTTCTAGGAGTTGGAGTCGATGTTTTTATGAAGTATTCAAAGAGTTTGGCTTCATCAGAAATGAAGATGAGTCTTGTGTCTACAAGAAGGTTAGTGGGAGCTCTGTAGCTTTTCTGGTCTTGTATGTGAATGACATACTACTCATTGGAAACAACGTTCCCATGCTACAATCTGTTAAAGATTGGATAGGGAAGTGTTTCTCAATGAAGGACTTAGGGGAAGCAGCCTATATACTCGGTATAAAGATCTATAGAGATAGATCTAAGAGACTGCTAGGCCTAAGTCAGAGTACATGACAAGGTGTTGAAACAGTTCAACATGAAAGATTCCAAGAAGGGATTCTTGCCCATGTCACATGGAATTACTCTTTCGAAGAGTGGTTGTCCTTCCAATGAGATTGAGAAGGAACACATGAGTAGAATTCCCTATGCCTCGGCCATAGGATCTATCATGTACGCCATGTTATGTAGTAGACCAGATGTGTCATATTTTTGAGTATGACAAGCATATACCAATCCAATGCATGTGAGAGTCACTGGATTGCAGTCAAGAACATCCTAAAGTACTTGAGAAGAACTAAGGATGCTTTCTTGATATTTGGCGGTGAGGAAGAGTTGCGTGTAAGGGGTTACACTGATGCAAGCTTCCAAACCGACAGAGATGACTTTAGATCACAGTCGGGATATGTGTTTTGCCTGAATGGAGCAGCGGTGAGCTGGAAGAGTTCCAAGCAAGAGACGGTGGCTGATTCCACAACAGAGGCTGAGTACATTGCTGCAAATGGCGCAGAAAAGGAAGCTGTTTGGATCAGAAATTTTGTTGCTAAACTTGGGGTGGTTCCTAGCATTGCGGATCCAGTTGAGTTGTACTGTGACAACACTGGGGCGATCGCGCAATCGAAGGATCCCAGGTCGCACCAGAAATCCAAGCATGTGCTCAGGAAGTTTCATCTGATTCGAGATATTATCGATAGAGGAGACGTTCGGATATGCAAGATTCCTGCACATGACACTCTGTCAGACCCGCTTACAAAGACGCTTGCGCAGTGGAAGCATGAAGGGCACACTAGGAGTATGGGCATACGAGATGCGCCAGACTGGCTCTAGTGCAAGTGGGAGACTGTTGGAATAGATGCCCTAGAGGCAATCTAGTTTAGTATGAATTTATTTGTGGCTAGAAAATTCATTTTATTATTTATTGGATATTTAATATAATGAAGTCCTTAGATCTACAACTGTTTTGTTCATCTTAAATATCCCTAGTCCAGTATAATGATTAATGGGACAATCATCTATAGACTAGCATGGGGTTGGATTGATATAGAGATATCATGATCCAACACATAAGTGTGCATTAAGGGTAATGACACACTGGATTGACCCATCTCCGAGAAGGCTACATACACGTTATGTTGAGTCACAAGCGCTTCTCGTGGTGCAATGGTATTGTCATCCTTAGCCTTGAAGTCGCTAGATATTCTAGTTGTGGATTATTTTGATTTTGGTAGCGTTAAATGCTACACCGTAACTGGGTAGTTATAAAGGCGTGTACCGGGTACAATAAAAAGCAAGCTTAGAGATCGTAGTGGACGTAGATATAATTTGTCCCTCCCACATAACGGGAGCAAATATCCTAGGACACTCAAGGGATAGTTCTTATAGAATGTCTGGCCAGACTCAAATAAATCAATATGGGATTTTGATGTTATTTGCACGAATAAGGCTATTCCCATGGATCGAGAAACAGTGGATTGGATATACGAGTGTGACTTGTATGTCTCGTGTCCAATCCGGATAGTCATGGAATCACTTGCTTCTCATATAGCTTAAGCAGCATAAGTAGCAGAAAGATATGGAGACAAAGGGATGAGACAATTACTTGTACAAGGTTTGTCAAGATGACTATTCTATTAGTTGGCTAGAATGGATGTTTTGCTAGAAACCGCTCCATATTAGCAAATTGTTGCTACCAACTAGAAAGAACCTATGGGGTCACACAGTATATAGAGTTGAACCATATTTGGGAATTAATTAATAGGATTAATTAATTAGAAGGATCACTTTGCAATACTTTGCAAACTTAGTAGGGACTAATTTGCAAGGAAGGGACTAAACCGAATTCTAGTAGGACTAGAATAGGTCCTTTAGGTAGTTGGCAAGGATTCGTTGGACTATATAAAGGACACTCCTTCCTTACTTCACATACTTATGACCTTATTGATCATAACTTGAGTGGGAGAGGACAAAAAAGAGAGAGCAAGCAAGCAAAGAGTAGCACGCCACCCCCCGTCCCCGTCGGACACAAGGAGGCCGGACCTCCTTGTTTCGGTCTCGTTTTGCGTGATTCTTCTTCCTCTTCCTCTTTCCGTGCTAGCACCAAGGATTGGAAGATCTAGTATTCAACTCTAGGCGTGGATCAACTATAGAGAACGTGACATAATTCGCGTTTGAAGTCATCAATGGAGAACCCTAAGGTGTGTTATTGATTTCTTCCTTTACCATCGTTATGTCTCTTGACTTGTGATCCTTGGAGGGTTTTGCATGGGTTATGATTGTTTGTGTTTCTTGCGCATCCATGAATCTTTTGAAACAGACAAGCTGTTTGAATCTTTTGAAACAAGTTGAACTTACAATCTCCCCCTTGATCAAAGAAAAAACCTTAATATTTAAGGGATTGATTTTTTGCAAAAAATATTCATTAGAGCATAACAGAATTCATGATAATAAACTATAACAAAGATATCCAAGTAATCCAACTTATTTCAACAATGTCTACCAAACCCTATTAATGTAAACCAGATCTCTAAGCCAGATAAAAAGTACTTAAAGTAAACAAATAAACACCTAAATTTCTCCCCCTTTTTTAATTTCATCAAAAAAGAATGAGAAAATGTTGGATCAATGTTTGGAAAACTAAATAAAAAAGTTTTGAAAGGATAGAAATTTTCAAGACTTTGAAAAGAAATTCAAGGCCTTGAAAAATAAATAAAGAAGGGGCAAAAATTAAGGGGTTGGGTCTCCATCTCCCTTGGGCTCATCATATTCGTCTCCACTATCTTCTTTACCATCCTCATCATCTTGTTGTTCTTCCTGATCTGCATGACCACTAGCACCACCAATTTCTACAAACTGTTGTTCTTCAGTCACTATATCTGGAATGACAGCTTTCTTCTTCTTCTTCTTCTTCTTCTTCTTCTTCTTCTTCTTCTTCTTCTTCTTCTTCTTCTTCTTCTTCTTCTTCTTCTTCTTCTTCTTCTTCTTCTTCTTCTTCTTCTTCTTCTTCTTCTTCTTCTTCTTCTTCTTCTTCTTCTTCTTCTTCTTCTTCTTCTTCTTCTTCTTCTTCTTCTTCTTCTTCTTCTTCTTCTTCTTCTTCTTCTTCTTCTTCTTCTTCTTCTTCTTCTTCTTCTTCTTCTTCTTCTTCTTCTTCTTCTTCTTCTTCTTCTTCTTCTTCTTCTTCTTCTTGAGATCCTTGATCAACATCCCGGAGTCTAGAGTGTCAGCATCAGCTTGGTCCTGTTCTTCATCATCCTGTTCCTGCACGACTTGTTTTTCTTTGCCCACCACCCTTGTAGCCTCATCTTGAGTTGTATGTTCACTGATCAGATATTTGGTTGAATCTCCTACATCCCTATTTGATCCTTCTGCAGCCTGAGACAATTCTTCTTACACATGAAGTACATTGATGCTCTTGAAGATACTTTCAACCATATACTTTACCTGGTTGAATTCAATGCCAAAATCATGCTGATTTTCCTTCAGCTCATCCATATCCTTCTCAAGAATATAAAGTCCTTGAACCACCATTGAGAGGTCTAAAGTTTGAGAGGGTAGGTTTGAAGGAGGAGTCAAGGCCTTGGGTTTAGGAAACTTCTTGGATTGCAAATCCTTCTAAGACAGATCAGAGTATAACTTCCATTTCCCATTACTGGTTTTCACAACACCAATTCTCTCAAATGATTTCTCATCAAGCATGCGAAAAACAGTGGTAATGGTTTCTTCTCTGTCAGTAGGAAGGTCAAGGTGAAGAAAGAATGCAGGAAGGAGATTAGCATAATGCAAAGGGTACTTTCTTTATTTGGTCTGGGAGTACGGCATGTGTTCCATCACAATTGTTGAAAGATCGTTATCATACCCATGCATGATCAACTACATCAAATATGGTACCCTGTCAATCATCAACTCTTTTGAATTCTCCCTAGGCACTACACACCTCGTAAGGATTGTGAAAAAAACTTTGGCTTTAATAGTTAGCACAGAGTGTGTTAACTGCTTAGAGGAGGTAGAGACATTAGGTAGAAATAATTCTTCCCTATCCAGTTTTAAATCTTCAACTTTGTTGGTATAGTTTTCAGTGTTGTACCTCTTGGGACAGCGTAGAACATGTGCAAACTCTGAGTGATCTAATTCCATTGTAGTCCCAACAACTTTGTATTGAATCACTTGGTTAACAGTTGTTTTGAGTTGCATCTTTTTCAGATAGAAAAGCCTAGTAAGCCTAGGGTAGGCAACTTTAGAAGGGTTCAAAACTTTCCTAAGAGAGCTTTTCTTCAGCCTCTTAACACACTCCAGATTCATGGTTTTCATCATGCTAACATTAACCAAGCTACAATATGCTTCTGGTCTATAAGAAAAATCATCTAACCACTGACCTCTAGCAGTTTGAGAAATAAAACCCTTTCTAGAAAGTTTCTTACCAGGGGATTGAGGATTTTCTGAATAGATTTGCAACTCTTTGCCATTGTTTTCTCTTGTTCAACTTCTACAACCTTTTCTTTTCCCTTGTAGGCTTCTTCTTCTTCAACTTCTTTGGACTAGCCACTTGTTCTTATGGTTGTTTCTCAGGAGAATATTGATATGTATTCTTCTTCTTCTTCTATAAGTTGGTGTCAGATCTTTCTTGATTTTCTTCATTGGAGGAGAAGGAACCTTTTTCTCAGTTGGAGTTCTGTAACTAGAATCACCACTGATAGTTTGAATCACATCTACTGCAATCTTCCTCTTCTTTTCAGAAACCACCTTTTAACCTCCAGTCATCTTAATTCTTTGGGATTCTCATCCTGTTCTCATTAGGGTTTGGGGGTAGAGAATAGATAGACAGGAGTGATACGGAGAAGAGAGAGATACCGAAGAAGATAAATACTAGAGAGTTTGAGTCAGATAAGGAAACAAAAATATTTCCAAATCTCTTCAAGATCTTTTCAGTTTGAATGAAATTCAAATTTGTGTGTGTGCGACGTGGGAAAGGAAATAAAATAATGTTGATTTATACAAAAATAATTTCTAGAAAGTAAATAAAATATTGGACAGTTATCTACTGAGATAGCATCCAATATTGAAAGATCCATTTTTTGACTAAATAGCATAAAGACTTATTTTCAAGGCTTTGGAAAGAATTTCAAGGCCTTGAAAAGCTACACTGATGAAACAAGTAACATCAAGCCTTTGAAACGATTTTCAAGGATTTGAAAATCAGTTCAAAACTTTGAAACACATAAAATTTTACCTTAAACTTACATGATATTCCCCCTAAACCAATGCTTCTTTATTAAGCATACCCAGCTCTAATCTAAGGGATGTAAATCTTTCTTAGGGCAGTTGTTTAGTGAAGATATCATCCAGTTTCATGTTGATTGAAACAAATTAAATAATAATTTCACCTTTCTCAGCATGATCTCTAATGAAATGATGTCTAACATGTATGTGCTCGTTTCTGGAATGCTGAACTGGATTCTTTGTAATTGAAATAGCACCGGTGTTGTCACATTTGATAGGTATTTATTTGAAATCAAATCTAAGATCTCTCATTTGCTGACCATTCCATAGCACTTGTGAGCAACATGCTCCAGCTGCTATATATTCAGCTGTTGATAATGCCACATAATTCTGTTTCTTTGAATGCCTGCTAATTAGGGATGAGCCAAGGAATTGGCAACACCCTGAAGTGCTCTTTTTGTCAAATTTATATCCTGCAAAGTCAGCATCTGATATCCACAAAGAGAGAAGTTAGACTGTTTTGGATACCAAATCCCCAAGTCTTTGGTACCATTGAGATATCTGAATATTCTTTTGACAGCAGTTAAATGTGACTCTTTGGGATTAGATTAAAATCTTGCACACATATAGACACTAAACATAATGTCTGGTCTACTAGCAGTGAGATACAACAAAGATCCAATCATACCTCTAAACTCTTTTTGATTTACACTTTTACCAACTTGATCCTTATCTGAGGATATTGTAGAACTCATAGGGGTCTTCGTAAATTTGGACTGAGACATATTGTACTTGTTAATCAAGTCCTTAGTATACTTGTTTTGATGCAGAAAGATTCCTTTCTTCTTCTGTTGCACATGAAGTCCAAGGAAGAAGTTCAATTCTCCCATTAAGCTCATCTGAAATTCCCCACTCATAAGACTTGAGAAATCCTTGCAAAGAGAATCATTAGTAGCTCCAAATAGAATATCATCAATGTATATTTGAAATACTAAAATTTATTTCTCATGAGTATTTATGAAAAGGGTTTTGTCAACAAATCCTCTTTTGAAACCATTTTCAAGTAGAAACTTTGACAGTCTTTCAAACCAAGCCCTTGGAACTTGTTTTATACCATAGAGAGATTTGTCAAGTTTATAAACATGATTTGGAAACTCATCCCTTTCAAATCAAGGAGTTTGAGCCACATAAAACTTCTTCTTGCAAGTAACCATTTAAAAGTGCACACTTGACATCCATTTGAAAAAGTTTAATGTACATGTAAGATGCAAATGCAAGTAACATTCTAATTGCTTCTATGTTCTAACCTTGAAACAGGATAAAAAGTCTCATCAGAATCAATACCTTCTTCTTGGTTGTTTCCTTGAGCTACTAGTCTGACTTTGTTTCTTATTACCTTGCCATTTCCATCTAACTTGTTTATGAAAACCCACCTTGTTCCAATAACAGACTGATCTTCAGGTGGAGGAACTAGATTCCACACCTTGTTTCTCTCAATATCATTGAGTTCATTTTGCATTGCAATGATCCATTCTGCTTCTTGTAATGCTTCTTTCACATTTTTGGGTTCTATAAGAGAAACAAAAGCATTAAAAGAACATAAGTTTTTCAATTGAGATCTTGTCAGTGTACTAGTAGATGGATCAGATATAATGTTTTCAACATGATGAGATGAACTATATTTGAATCTCTTTCTTGGAGTCCATGGCCCGGGTCTCCAGGTAACTTTTCAATCTTTTGAGATCTTGAGGAAGTAGCTTGATCACTTTGATTCTTCTGATGCTCATTTTCAAGGCTTTGAGAACCATTTTCAAGGCCTTGGATATTCTTCCTATTTTCGTGCAAGCTATCCTTGAAACCATGTGAAGTCTCTGCTTCATCTTCTGACTCATGCTTGTTCAAGTTCAAGTCTGTAAAACTTTCACTCAAAGTACCATCATAGCTTTCATAAAAAATGACATGAATACTTTCTTCAACAACTTAGTTGTTTTATTGTAAACTTATAAGCTTTGCTAGTCAGAGAGTAACCAAGAAAGATAGCTTCATCACTTCTTGCATAAAACTTACCAAGATTGTCCTTACCATTGTTGTGAATAAAACAAGTTCACCGAAAAGGTTTGAAATATGAAATACTTGGCTTTTTTCGTTTGAAAAGTTCATAGGGGGTCTTCTTCAAAATTGGCCTAATGAGGCACTTTTTAAGTATGTAGTTGGTTGTGTTCACAGCTTCAGCCCAGAATGACTTTGGTAACTTGTTCTCTAGAAGCATTGTCCTTGACATATCTTCCAGAGTCATGTTCTTTCTTTCAACAACACTATCCTGTTAAGGAGTTCTTGGAGCATAAAAGTTGGGAGAGATACCATGCTTAGCACAAAATAAATCAAACTCAAGCTGATCAAACTATCTACCATTATCACTTTGACGCAATTGGTAGGTTTGTCAAAGTTTGAATTTCCTTACAAAATTTTGAAAATTCAGTTTGAGCTTCAGATTTATCTCTAAGAAACATGACCCAAGTGAATCTAGAATAATCATCAACAATAACCAACATATACTTCTTACCCTTTGGATTTGGAGTCCTTATAGGACCAAAAAGGTCGATGTGAAGTAGTTCGTTGGGTCTAGTAGTACTTACAAAGTTCTTTGGCTTGAATGATCTTCTTGTCTGCTTACCTTGAGCATAGGCTTTGCATACTTCATCATCTCTAAATTTGATAGAAGGCAATCCTCTTACAAGGTCTTTAGAGATCAACTTGTTCAAGCTATACAAGCTAATGTGTCCAAGCTTTTTGTGCCAAAGCTTTGAATCTTCTTTCCAGGCCTTGAGACACCTCAAGCTTTCACCTGCAACTTTGTAAGTGTGTAAAGTATATACATTGTTTAACCTTGAGGCAGTGAGATTGCAAACTCCAGATTTCTCATTTTGCATCGCACATTTCTCTTTGTCAAAGGTAACCTTGTTACCATTATCACAAAGTTGAGATACACTAAGCAGATTAAATTTCAAACAATCAACTAAGTAAACATCAGAAATAGAATTTTCAGAATTCGTACCAACTTTATCAATACCTTAAATGTTGCATTTTCCTTTGTCACCAAGCGTGATTGAGCCTTCAGATTGCTTTTTTAGCTCTGAGAATAAATATCTCTTTCCACTCATGTTTCTGGAGAATACACTATCCATAAACCATCTTTGATCATTACTCTTGGTGACATCCTGCAAACACCATTCACTGCCTTACCCAGCTGTTAGGCCAAGTGTGGAATTTAAATTCATATTCAGGGTCAACCATGTTAGGTGGTCTAACCCGTTTTGGAAACCAAATTTGTCTAACTTGTCCTTTAAGTTGAAATGGAAAAGTGTTCCTCATTATTTGAGGGCCTCTTTTTCTAAAAGGACAAGTCATTTTAACATGACCATTTCTGTTACAGTAAAAAAACTTAGGAGAAGTTTTGTTACTGGTCTTAACAAATCTGGTGTTGCTTTTTCTAGGAAAGTTTGGATCGTAGCCAATACGAGTTTTGTGAACAGACTGTAAGCTTCCTCCAAGAATCAAGTTCAGATTGTGTTCTGAGCCAGCAAGATTTTTCATAGCTTTCTTAGCATCTTGAAGTTTCTCAGTTAGCGTAGTCTTTTTTTCCTCTAATTCATCACAATGATGTCTTAGAGAAACAATTCTCTCCCTCAAAAGAGATTTCTCAGTGACTTCTTCCTTGACTTGAGTTTTCAAGGCCTTGAAACTGGTTTTCAAGGCTTTGAAATCTCTGTCAGACTTCTTTGAGAAATTTCAAGGATTTGATTTTGACAAACAAGTCCCAAGTTTTCTTTTTCTTTCTCATGAACCTTTTCTTTCAAAGTTCTAATCTTTTTCAGATAGTCCTCATCATTTAAAAGCATTGTTCTAAGATAATCAGTGAGGACATATGTTGGTTTAGAAGTCATACAATTTACCATTACCTCAATGTTCTTTTCAGAACTTTCATCATTCCTAGCCATAAGGCAGAGTTAGGAGGGTTCTTATTTAGATTCAGAATTACGAGAGGAATTAGAATCACTCCAAGAAGCTACCATAGCTTTCTTTCTTCTATCATGGTCTTTCTTCTGAAATTGTTTGCTTTTCTTGTGTGGGCAGTCTCTGATTAAGTGTCTTGCATCACCACACTCAAATCAATTCATTACTTTAGAATTATTACCATGAGAGAAATCTTTACCTTTGTATTCTCTGCTACACGAGGATGTGTGTTTGTACTTGCTGAATAATTTTTTTCAAAAGTTCTTTTTCATCCTTAGAATCCTGGTCAAGGCTTTGGAAATGAGAGAAAAATGATCTTCATCATCATTTTCTTCTGGTTCAAGGCTTTGAGATGATTCACTCTCCTTGGACGTGAGAGCTAGGTTATTGACACTCTCTGGTAAATCTCCGTCAGCTTCATTCATGGATATCTCATGTGTAAGCAGTATTCCTTGCAGGTCATCAAGTTAAAGTGATGATAGATCTTGAGTTTCTTCAATGGCAGTAGTCTTTGGTTCCCATTTTGCTTTAGGAAGACTTCTCAGAATCTTTCTAACCTTTTCTTCGTCGTAAATGTGTTTGCCCAAAGAACCAAGGTTGTTAACAATATTAGTGAACCTTTTTAACACGTCTCTTATTGATTCATCTCAATTCATCTTGAACAATTCATATTGCCTAAGAAATATGTTGATCTTGGTCTGCTTGACTTGGCTAGTTCCTTCAAAGGTCAACACAAGCTTATCCCTGATCTCCTTGGTAGTCTTGCAACCTGAAATCCTGTTAAACTCATCTGCACTCAAAGCACAATATAAGAGATTCATAGCTCTATAATTTTTAGAAAAATTCTCTAATTCAGAACCAGAAAGTGAATCCTCAGTTTTGGGAGTTCTGATCCCATCTTTCTCAGTGTAGAATATTTGAGTACCCTTCTGAATGATAGTCCACAGTTCCATATCTTGATCAATGATGAATATTTTCATCAGGGCTTTCAAATGCACAAAATTTTCACCACAGAACAAGGGAGATGTATTAGAAGCTCTTCCCTGTGAGAAACCACCATCTCCTACAGTACTCATAATCACAAGATTGTTAGATCTATGCAGTGTTACAAGCTCTGATACCAATTGAAATACAATAATGTAGGAATGACAACAGGATCAATACTCTATAAGGGGGGGGGGTTGAATAGAGTATGGCAAATTTTGCAAATTTTTCTAAAGGAGTGGTTTCAGAGAAGTTTGTGAAGAGCAGAAAGTATTTCAAGGCCTTGAAATGAGTTTCAAGTACTTTGAATGAAAACCATAAGTAAAGAGAAAGCTGATAGTTTTCAAGGCCTTGAACTGAGTTTCAAGCCCTTAACCTGAAACCTGTTTTGAGCAGTATATAAGATAAGTAAAGTGCAGCAAAGTAAATGCAAAAGACACAGAGATTTATAGAGATTAGTTCACTTGGACCTACGTCTCTACCTCAGGGACTTCATCCATGCAGGATTTCAACTCAATTCTTATTAATCAAAAGCTAAGCCCCATATCTCAAGGATAGAGAGAAGCCTTACTCTATTACATATTTTGGTTCTCACTAACCTATCTAGTACCTGATCTAGCTAACTGATGAACTATGAATTTTTTATTGTTAACGTTGAACAATTCACGAGAATAAGAATTGGAAGTATTATCTAAATGATATACAATTGAAGATCAAAAGAGAAGAACAATGAGGGATAAGTCTTCAGTGAGAATGCATTTTTCTTTAGATGATTGGATTGAGTGATGTAGATCTTCTTCTTGGTTGCTTGTCAATCCTCTGTGGTGTTTTAATGTCTCTTTATGTTCTGCTCTGTTGTGTGTCGAAATTCTTCATTTAAAAATCCTTTTATGTAGCTTGTTTGAATTGAATATATGCAGGATCTTCATTAACAAAATTTCCTAAAATTCAGCTGCAAGTCTTTGAATCTTCTAACATGTCTCCCAACGGCTAGTTTCTTAGTATCTTCAAATATACTGTCTTGATCTTGTTTGTTAGAAGGTTGGGAAAGTTTAGGTACAACAGATCAAGTGAACAATAACTATGATAGATTGATGTCCATTCTGCATTCAAATAGATTAGGAAACAACCTTGCAAAATAGGAAACTATATATCCCTGAAAAAACTGAGGAAGACAAATAGATTAATCACAGTTTAGAGTAATAGAATGATTTGTCTTTCATCATCAAGTAACATATAATCAAACGTAGGAGATCACGAGTTGTGATAAAATCAGAAAGTCCCCTTAAGTTCATGCTGTATCAGCTGTACTTGTTTCAAACCCTTGAAAGGAGTTTCAAGACCTTGAAACAGACAAGCTATTTCATGATTTTGAACAGGCTGAACTTACACTAAAAAATTGAAGAGACCACAAGATGGCCGCATTCCACAAGATAATGCGCATGGACTAAAAGATGGAGGCACATGGAGATGAGCTTTCTTTTTTTAGGGCTTATAGATATTCTCATTGGCTTGGGAATATCTTAGTTTTAGGAGGCCATAACCACATCACGTTTATTTTTATTGTTGTGGTTGTTTAAATTATTGTCATGTTATTTATTGTTGGTGTATGGATGATGCATGCAAATTGGTAACAAGATAAAACAACCCATATCTATTATTTTGGATTTGCCCAACTCAAATAAGTAGGTCTGTTGATATGGATCAACAAAACAATTAAAATTAAATGGAAAAATCCTTCAAATTGAATATTGCGTTTTTGCATTCTTAACACTTGTCATAATCATGATTTATCAAGTTTGGGCTTTCCAAAGCAAGGAGACTTGATTCATCATGATGTGGCGCGACGACACAAGCTAGTAATGTGCGATTGTTGAAGTAAAAGGTTGGACACAACTAGGCTACTTCAAAAGGATTGAAAGCCTAGAGGCAAACAATTGGGATTATCTATGGGATATATAAATAAGGAGTTATTTGCTCAATTGAACCAAGAGTTTCATATGATGCAATAGGAAGTGACTCTACCTAATAACTGATTTTGGGTGACTTTCCAAAGCAAGCTCAAAAAGAAAGTGAAATATAGATCTTGGCCCACTAGAAAATATAATGATATTTTCCGCAACAATATAGAGGGTTATTTATCCGAGAAAAATAGTGGGAGCTATGTTTAATTTTCTAGCTATTATTAAATGTGGTTATTTTTTCACAAAATACTAAAACTTGTATATTTCTCATTTTGTAGAATTCCAATGGCAAACAATTCATCGAATTCATCACAATCCCTACGATTAGTCCTTGAGAAGGACAAGCTTCCTGGAACAAACTTTCTGGACTGGTACATGAATTTGAGAATCGTTCTCAAGCAAGAGATGAAACTGTACATATTAGAACATCAAGTTCCTCAGGGTCTAGAAAATAATACTCCTGCAGCCTTAAAGGCATATCAGAAGATTGTTGACGATGCTAATGATGTGGCCTGCCTTATGCTTTGAACTATGAGATCTGAGCTTCAGAAGCAACATGAGAACATGGATGCGTTTGATATGATCATTCATCTGAAGCAGCTCTTTCAAGAGCAGGAAAGGGTTGAGCGGTACGAAGTTTCCAAGGCATAGTTCAAATGTCATCTGTCAGAGGGAAACCCACTGGGGCCTCACGTACTCCGTATGATCAGGTAGTTGGAGAATCTCACACGCCTGGGGTTTCCGCTGGGTCAAGAGTTGGCCACTGATCTCATCTTGCAATCGTTTCCTAATAGTTATGGACAGTTCATTATGAACTCTAACATTAATGAGATCAACAAGGGTCTGCCAGATCTACTCAATATGTTGAGAACAGCTAACAAAGAATCGACAAGGGAAAGGGAAAGTCCATAATAATGGTGAAAAAATGAAAGAGCAAGCGAGTTGCTTCTACCTACAAAGGGAAAGGCAAGGCAGTTGCAAAACCCAATGAAGTTGACCTTAAACCTGCTGGTGGCGTTGTCAAGGGCGTGACTAAGGGTAAGTGTCACTACAAAAGTCAGCCTGGACACTGGAATAGCAACTGCCCAAAGTATCTAGAGGATAAAAGGTTTGGAGTAGTGATTCACCACCACCAGGTATTTTGTTATAGATGTCAATTTAACTATCTCTTCATCTTGGTTATTGAATACTGGATGTGGATCTCACATTTGTCGAAATGTGCAGGATATAAAGAGAATTAGAAGATTGGCTAATGGGGAGATAGACCTGCGCGTTGGGAATGGAGCAAGAGGTGCTGCATTGGCCATGGGCGTGTACGAGCTATCTTTGCCTTCATGATTAGTTTTAGAATTAGATAATTGCTATGTTGTGCCTGCTATGAGAAGAAACATTATTTCTCTATTTCTTGTTTCGACGATAAAGGTTTTACTATTTCAATAAAGAACAAATGTTGCTCCATTTATTTTTATAGTACGCACTATTGTAGTGCGCAATTATATAATGGATTGTATATCCTTGATCTAAGAAATCATGTATATAACATAAATACTAAGAGGTTAAAACTAATGATTTAAATCCTACTTACTTAGGACATTGTTGTTTAAGCCATATAAACGAGAAACGGATTTCTAGACTCCCTAAGGATGGATTCCTAGACTCATTTCATTATGAATCATGTGAGACATGTGAATCTTGTTTATTAAGAAAAATGACAAAGTCCGTTTTGAATAAGAAAGGATAGAAGACTAGTGAGCAATAGACCCTCGTGCATACTGATGTATGTGGCCCATTTGCCACGCCTGCCAGAGGTGGTTATCTTTATTTCATTACATTACTGATGATTTCACCAGATATGGATTTGTGTACCTTATGAAGGCCAAATCCGAATCCTTTTAAAATTTCAAAGAATTCAAGAATGAAGTAGAGAGGCAACTTAGCAAGAGTATTAAGGCTCTACGATCGGATCGTGGAGGAGAATAATGAAGCCAAGAGTTTGACGACTATCTTAGAGAGTGTGGGATCTTGTCCCAACTCACCCCACCCGAAATGCCACAATAGAATGGCGTGTCCGAGAGGAGGAATCAAACTCTGTTGGAAATGGTTCGATCTATGATCTGTCAAACTGATCTTCCATTATCCTTTTTGCGGAACACTCTATTATGTGCAACTTTCACCCTTAACTGTGTTCCTCTAAATGAGTCATGAAGACTCCATATGAGATGTGGAGTGGTTGGCATCCCACATTGTATTTTATGAGGATTTGGGGCTGCGATGTGTACGTAAAGAGTTTACAAACAGAAAAGCTCGGGACCAAGCCGGATAAGTGTAAGTTTGTGGGATATCGTAAGGAAACGAGGGGTATTATTTCTATAATCCTACCAAGAACAAAGTGCTTGTTTCTCGGACCGGCGTGTTCCTAGAAAAAGAATTTGTCTCTAAAGGAGCAAGTGGGAGGACAGTAGAACTTGAAGGAATTCAAGAACCATAAACCACTAATCCTACTATGGAACATGAACAGGAGCCACAAGATGCTATGGAGGAATCTGTTCAGGTAACACAAGAAATTCATAGGTCGATTAGAGTGCGCCAAGAACGAGAGAGGTACGGACTTCTCGTGACTAAGCCTGGTGACGTGTTGCTCATAGATGATGAGCCTACTACCAATGGAGAGGCCATGAAAGGGATGAACTCTCATAAGTGTCTTGAGGCCATGAGATCAGAAATGGAATCCATGTATACCAAAAAAGTATGGACCTTGTTGGAACAACCCCAAGGGGCTCGGCCCATAGGGTGCAAGTGGGTCTTCAAGAAGAAGACCGACATAGATGGCAATGTGATTGCCTATAAGGGCCGATTAGTGGCAATAGGATTCATATAGATTCATGGTATAGACTATGATGAAACCTTTTCCCCAGTCGCGATGACCAAATCCATTCAAATTTGACTTACTATTGCAGCTTTTCACGATTATGAGATTTGTGAGATGGATGTCAAAACAGCGTTTCTGTATGGAAACCTCCTTGAGGATGTGTACGTGCTACAACCACAGGACTTAAGGATCCAGAGCATGCCTATAAAGTGTGTAAGTTGCAGCGATCCATTTACGGGTTGAAGTAAGCTTCTAGGAGTTTGAATACTACGTTTTGATAACGCAGTCAAATAGTTTGGCTTCATCAAGAATGAAGATGAACCTTGTGTTTACAAGAAGCTTAGTGGGAGCTCTGTTGTGTTTTTGGTCTTGTATGTGGTTGGCATACTACTCATTGGAAACGACATTCCTACCTTGCAATCTGTTAAATATTGGCTAGGAAAGTGTTTCGCAATGAAGGAATTAGGGGATGCAGCTTATACTTGGTATCAAGAACTATAGGGATAGATCTAGGAAGTTGCTCGGCCTAATCCAAATTATATATATAGACAATGTGTTGAAACGTTTCAACATGCAAGATTCCAAGAATGGATTCTTTCCCATGTCGCATGGAATCACCCTTACAATTGCTGATTGTCCTTCCACTGAAATGAGAAGAAGTGCAAGAGTAGGATTCCCTATGCGTCGGCCATAGTATCCATCATGTACGCCATGTGATGTACTAGACCGGATGTGTCATACGCGTTGAGTATGAAAAGCAGATATCAGTCTCATTCGGGTGAGAGTCACTGGATAGCGTTCAAGAACATCCTTAAGTACTTGAGAAGAACTAAGGATGCGTTATTGATCTATGGAGGGGAGGGAGAGCTACGTGTAAGGAGTTACACTGATCCAAAATTCCAAACCAACAAATATGATTTCAGCTCGCAGTCGCGATTCATGTTTTTCCTAATGGAGGAGCTGTGAGCCTGAAAAGTTCCAAGCGAGAGACGGTTGCTGATTCTACAACTAAGGCTGAGTACATTGCTGCGAGTGGCACAACAAAGGAGACTGTTTGGATTTGGAAGTTCAATATTGAGCTTGGTGTGGTTCCTAGTATTATGGATCCAATAGAGTTGTATTTTTACAACACTGGAGCGATCACACAATCCGAGGAACCCAGGTCACACAAGAAATCCAAGCACGTACTCATAAAGTTCAATCTTATTCGAGAGATCGTCGATGAAGGATATGTGAAGATATGCAAGATTCCTAAAGATGAAAATATGTCAGATCCATTTACAAAGCCGCTTGTTCAGTGCAAGCATGAAGGGAACACTAGATCTATAGGCATACAAGATGCACCAGATTGGGTCTAGTGCAAGTGGGAGACTATTGGAATAGATTCCGTAGAAGCAATCTTATTCTAGTATGAACATTATTAAGGCTAGAATAATCATCGTATTATTTATGGACATATTTAATATAATGAAGTACTTAGATACAATGTGTTGTTTATCTTAAATATCCCTAGTTGATTATATTGATTAACAGGACGAAATAAAGACTAGTATGTGGGTTGATTGATATGAGGATATAAAGTCTAGCACATGGGTATGCATTAGGTGTAATGGAATAATGGAATGAAGCACCACGAGAAGGCTACATACAAGTTAAGTAAATTCACAAGTGCTTCTCATAGTGACAATGGTATTGTGGTTCTTATACTTGAAGTCACTAGATAATCTAGTTGTGAAATATAATGCTTTGATATTATCAAATGTTACGCCATAGCCGGGTAACTATAAAGGTAGTTATCAGGCCTGATAGGAAGCTAGCTTAGTGATGGTAGTGATGTAGATAGAATTTGTCCCTCCCACATAACGGGAGAAAATATCCGCGGCCACTCGAGGGGTAGTGCTTATAGAATGTCTGGCCAGGCTCTGATAAATAAATATAGGATATTGATGTTATCTGCATGGATAAGACTACTCCCAGGATCAAGAAACTATGGATTGGATATACGAGTTTGACTTGTATGTCTCTTGTCCAATCCGGATATGGTGACAAAGGGATAACACAATACGTAAACATTGGTCACAAGGTTTGTCGAATTACTGACAATTACTATTAGTTGGGTGGCATAGATGTGTCGCTAGACACCGCTCTATGTTAGTAATTGTTACTACCAACTAAATAGAAACCTATGGGGTCAGACTCCCTATGGATTAAACTGGACTTGGTAATTAATTAATAGTATTAAGTAATTAGAAGGATCAATACGCAACCACACACACACTTAGTAGGACTAATTTGTAAGATAGACTAATCCGTGTATGGACATGATTAGTAATGGGACAATAATGTAGTTAATAAGGATTTATTAACTATATAAGGGCACTCCTAGCTTATTTTTCTCATAAGTTTCATAATTGTTATCACAAGTGAGATAGAGCAAAGTAAGGAGAGAGAACAACACTAGGGCCGAATCCCTAGTGCCGTCCGTCCCCTACCCGTCGGCCACAAAAGAGGCGTGACCTCTTCTGTCCTCGTTTTGCGTGATCTTCTTCTTCCTCCTTATTCCCTAGCTAGCACAAAGGCGTGAGAAAGATCCAGTTCAATTCTACGAGTGGAATTCCATAGAGACGTGGACACTATTTCACGTGAAGTCATCATGGAAAAAAACTAAGGTATATATGAGTTTCTTCCCTTACCATCGATATGATGTCTAGTCCTGTGATCCTTGGAGGGTCTTGAATTTAATTATTCTTTATTCTGCTGCGTAATCCGTATCAATACCCTACACTTTGAACTCACAAAACCATTATTCTGTTTAAGATGTATTTCTGTAAAAGATAGACATCACTAGCATAGAAGAAATAGCTTATATAAGATCACATCCAAATAATCAAACTAAGCATAATCAAACTCAAACTAAGAAGATAAAATCAAACAAAGCAAATAAGCAGTTTTAGTAGTACATCTGCCACATATCCAAAACCAGATTATACTGCAACTAAAAAATACCTCTGAACTTCTTCCCATTTTTGACTTTCATAAAAATGTGAGAAGATCTTGGATCAAACCTAATTGAAAACTTTAAAGTTTAAAAAGATATAGAAATTATGAAAGAAAAGAGAGGGTTCAAGGATTTGAAACAGAAGAAAGAGAAGGCTGGATTCAAGGCTTTGGGTCTGCATCTGCCTTGTCTCCTGCATCAACATCTTGATCACTTCCTTCTTCCTCTTCATCCTCAATCTCTTACTGTTCAACCAATTTTTGTGAAACTTCTTCACCATTCCCCTCATCCTCAAATAGGCTAGCTGAGCTGACAATTTCAGGAACCTTTCCTTTTTGTTTCTTCAAATTTAAGTCTTTGAGTAGCAATCCTGAGTCAATACTATCTTCCTCACCAGCTTCCAGTTCTTCAGTAGTCTTTCCCCCAGATTCCTTATCCCCAACAAACTTATCCTCAGAACTGAGCTCATCAAATAAGTCTCTGGTAGATCCTAACTTCGTTGAGCACTAATGTATCCTGTTCTTCCACATGTAACAATTTGATACTCTTGAAAACACTCTCAATCATGTACTTCATTTGGCTGAACTCAGTACCTAGCTGATACTGACCCTACTTGAGCTCATCTAGCTCATTCTCATTGAAGTCCAGCTTCTAAAGAACTTGAGATTGGTCTTGAGTTGTAGAAGGTAGGGCTGATGAAGTGGTAAAGGAATGAGGCTTTACAACCTTTTGCCTTTCAGCTCATCATTGGCCATGTTTGGGTAAGCTAGATTAAAGGATAGATAGATGATATTTTGAATTTTAATCTAACCCGTTTGGATGAGCGGGATATATTTTATGATTATTTGGACTTCCCAGATCCAGGTAGGACCCGACCGATCATAAATTAACGAACCAAGGATCGACACTAAAAGGGGAGTATGCAGATGGATATGCAGCATAGATACTCTAGAAGGGGGGGGGGGTTGAATAGAGTATGCCAACTTTTTGCAAGACGTGTGGAGAAAAAGATTTATAGTTCAAGTGCAAAGGAGTTCAAGGCCTTGAACACAAATTCAAGCCTTTTCAAAGAAATAAAGTTTGCAATGAAACAGACAAGTATTTTTCAAGGCCTTGAAAAGAGTTTCAAACCCTTGAAAACAGGCTAGTTTGAATGCTGTAACAACTATGAATGTGAATGAACTGTAAATGCAAGAGACAGAGGATCTATAGAGTTCAGTCCACTTGGACCTATGTCTGTATCTCAGGGATCTTCTCCCTGCAGGATTTTCAACTCAATTCATATTAATCAAAAGATAAGCCCTAAATCTGAAGCACAGAGTGTTCCCTTATTCTGTTACAGCTTGTGGTTCTCCCTAACCTATCTAGTACCATCTCTAGCTAACTGATTAACTAAGAATTCTCTATTGTTCACCTTAAACAATCCTTGAGAAATAAGTATAGAAGTATTACTGAAATGATCTACCAATAAAGCACAATACAGAAGAACACTAGAATGTAGAACTGCAGTGAAGGATGCAGTGAACATCTGTGAGTTTGATTGTGAGAGTGATGAACTTATTTGAAGCTTGTTAATCCAGAATTGTGTATCTATTTTTGTCGGTTGAGTGTTTTTCTCTTGTTTCTTAAAAATGAGATCCATTTATATAGTTTAAAGCTTTGCAAATCTGCCCAGATTTTCAGCAACAACTTCCTATTTTGTAGGAAACAACTTTGACTCTCTTTAACAGCCTTCTCCAACGGATAGTTGATCACAAACTTCAGAGATAATGTTGTGATCTTATCTTTAAACAATCTGAGAAGCTGTCATGAGTCTCTGATTGATCACATGAATCATCTTCAATAAGTAATTTCCTTCCTGCAAAAGTCAGTTAAGGAAACAAATCCTTCATATTTAGGAAATAAAATTTCCCTGCAAAACTGAGTCAAAATGATGGATTAAAACATGTTAGATATATCAAAACAGTTTTCTTTCATCATCAAATAATAACACATCAAGTAAAGGGGTGATAGGGATAGTTTTAAATCAAAAGAGTTTAGAGAAACTCCCCCTCAGAACTTGTATGCAGGTCAGACTGTTTCAAGGCTTTGAATCCTGGTTCAAGGCCTTGAAATAGTTTCAAGCCTGTGAAACCTGATTCAAGGCCCTGTGAAACTTGATTCAAGGCTTTGAAAACTGGTTCAAGGCCCTATTTCAAGTCCATGAAACCTGTGACCTTACAAACCCCCCTTGATGAAAGACAAACATCAATCTGTTTGATTCTTAGTTTCTGCAAAAAATACTGATTAGCACACAATTCACATAAATAATAATAACACAGTAATTCCAAAAGATCCAACTTGTTAATGAACAAAAACAACTGCAAGTAAGTTGCAGAAAATCCTACTGACAAAAGATAGGTCTTCTAAACAGAAGTAAAATCAAAACAACCTAAGATTTTTCTCCCTCTTTTTGACTTTCATAAAAAAGAATGAGAAGATGTTGGATCAGTGTCTGGAATATTTTGAAAATAAAAGACTTAAAAAAAAGAATGGGAAAGAAAGAGTAGGCAGGATAGGGGTTGGGTCTTCATCTCCATCCTGATCTCCTTCTTCTTCCTCACTGTCTTCATTATTCTTATCATGTTCTTCTTGTTCCTCTTCATTCTCACTAGCATCAGTCACTTATTCAGTCTTGTCCTTAGTGGCAGTCTTTGGAGATTTCTTCTTCTTCAGAGTAATCAGCAAATCATTTGAGTCAGGACTATTTACTTCATCTTCTTCTTGAGTAGCTTGTTCAACTGCCACCTTCTTTCCTTTATCTCTGACTGGAGCAGCCTCTTCCTGGTTGGAATTTTCACTTGGAAAGTTCTTGTCAGAGCCATCTTTCTTGGCACCTTCTTCATCCTCCTGGACATAAAAAACAATCATGCTTCTAAAGATGGTTTCCACCATGTATTTGACCTGTGAGAGATTAGTCTCAAACCCATGCTGATTCTCTTTGATCTCACTATTGTCCATCTCTAGACCATCAAATTTCTGAAGGATTGAAGACAAATCAGGAGGCTGAGATGTTTGGCTTGAAGTAGGAGTCAAGGCCTCGGGCTTAACAAATTTCTTTGCATTCAACTCTTCCTCAGTCAAACCTGAGTACAAATTCCGAACCTTCTCTTTGGTCTTAACTACCAAAATCTTATCAAAAGCCTTCTCATTCAGCATACCAATCCCAGAAGTGATAGAATCTTCACCAACAGTAGGAATCTCAAGGTGTGGGAAGAATTTAGTGAGCAGGTTTGCATAAGGAAGGGGATGCTTTCTCTGATATGTTTGACTGAATAGCATATGTTCCATTACATGTTTCTGGAGATCAGTATCATAGCCATGCATGATCAAATAAATAATGTACATCACGCTCTCAGTAACTAACTCCTTGGAATGTTCCCTTGGAAAGATGCACCCCATCAATATAGTGAATAACACTTTAGCCTCAAAAATTAACACAAAGTGTGTTAATTGTTTTGATGATGCAGGGACATTGGGTAGAAAGAATTCTTCTCTGGCCAATTTCGAAGCTTCATTCTTGGGAGGGTAGTTTTGTGTGTCATATCTCTTAGGACAGCCTAGGAAGATGCAAACTCAGCATGATCTAGTTCCATTGTAACTCCATCAACTAAAGACTTGATAAATAAGTGTGGAGAATCCTTAAGTTGCTTCATGTTGAGATAGAAGAATCTGGTGAGTCTAGGATAGGCTAGCTCAGGGGAGTTTAGCATGAACCACAAAGAGCTTTTCTTCAACATAGTGATACAATTCAGATTCATTCCAAGCAACATATACATACTGATCAAACTGCAGAAAGAAATCTTCCTAGATGCAAAACCATCCAACCACTGACCTTTTTAAGTGTTTGAGATGAACCAACATTAATCAGGAGCAGTGTTCTTTGAGTAGATCTGCACTGCTTTCTCCACATTGTCCTCTGGCTGTTCATACGTTACCTTTCATTTCCCCTTATTAGCTTGACTTGCCTTCTTCTTTTTCTTCAACTTCTTGGGGCTAGAGATCTCTGTTTTTGGTTGCTTCTCTGTAGCAACTTTCTCTTTCTTATTCTTATTATTGTCTAAGGAGGAAGTTTATTCATTCTTAGCTTTCTTGTTAGGTGGAGGAAGCTCTGCAACTGCCTCTGCACTAGGTGTTCTAGAACTGGAGTCTCCACTAATCTCTTGAACTTCATCCACTGCTGTCTTTCTCTTCTTCACTGTACTCTGTTTTGAACCTCCGACCATCTTGATTCTGTCTGAGGCTCTTCTAGTGCTCATTAGGGTTTGGGAGAAGAATAGAGAGAGGTTGATTTGATACGGAGTGATGGAGAAGAGAAGGAGATAAATACTCAGAGAGTTTGTATTTGAAAAGGAAACAATAATATTTTTCTGATCTTAAAAGATCTGTAATGATCAACAAAGATTCAAATCTTTGAAGCCGTTGGAAATAAAAAATTTAATACTATATTTGGCGGAAAATCAATTTTGAAAAAGGTAGGGGCAATATTGAGAAAATATCTACAAAGATAGTACTCAATACAGAATGATCCAAGATTTATTCACTAATCATTATCAGACTTATTTTCAAGGCTTTGAAAATAGTTTCAAGGTCTTGAAATGTTGTTAAGTTGAAACACATAAAACCAAAGCTTTGAATAGATTTTCAAGGTTTTGAAAATCAGTTCAAACCTTTGAAACACATAATAACCTACCTTCCTTACCTGATGCTCCCCCTAAACCAATGCATCTTTATTTAGCATGCCTAATTCCAGTTTAAGAGCTGAAAATCTTTCATCTTCAATAGTTTAGTGAAGATATCTACAAGTTGCATGTAAGTAGAAACAAATTCAAGAACAATATCACCTTTCTCAACATGATCTCTGATGAAATGGTGTCTGACATCGATATTTTTGGTTCATGAATGCTGTAACGGATTCTTTGTAATAGATTTTGCACTAGTGTTGTCACACTTGATGGGAATACTTCTAAAATCAAATCCGAGATCCCTAAATTGTTGAGCAATCCATAATACTAGTGAACAACATAGTCCAGCAGATATATATTCAGCTTCAGCTGTTGATAAATATACTAATGTTTCTTGGAGTGCCAACTGATCAGAGATGATCCAATAAATTGGCAAGTTCTAGAAGTGCTTTTCCTATTAACTATGTAACCTGCAAAGTCTGCATCTGAAAATCCATGCAAAGAGAAGTTAGAATGTCTTGGATACCAAAGCCCTAAGTCTTTGGTACCATCGAGATATCTGAATATTCTCCTTACAGCAGTTAAGTGTGATTCCTTTGGATCATCTTCAAAGCTTGCACACGTATATACACTGAACATGATATCTGGTCTACTACCAGTAAGGTATAGAAATTATCCAATCATACCTCTATTCTCTTTCACATTAACACTCTTACCAGATTCATCTTTATCTAAAGACAGTGTAGAACTCATTGGAGTCTTGATCTCTTTGGATTGAGACATGTTGTACTTGTTTGGAAAGTCACTAGTATACTTGCTTTGATGCGAAAAGATGCCCTTCTTCAATTGATGTATTTGAAGTCCAAGGAAGAAGTTCAACTCACCCATCATACTCATTTCAAATTCCCTGCTCATAAGACTTGAGAATTCTTTGCATAGAAGGTCATTAGTAGCTCCAAACAGAATATCATCAACATAAATCTGAACTTCAAGTAAATATTTCTCATGAGACTTTATGAAAATGGTCTTGTCTACCAGTCCTCTTTTGAAATCATTTTCAAGCATAAAATTTGATAATATTTCATACCAAGCCCTTGGAGCTTGTTTCAAACCATAAAGAGGTTTTTCAAGTTTATAAACATGATCTGGAAACTTATCACTTTCAAAACCAGGAGGTTGTGCAACATAAACTTCTTCTTGTAAGTAGCCATTCAGGAATGCACATTTCACATCCATTTGAAATAGTTTCATGTTTTTGAAAGATGCAAATGCAAGCAAAATTCTAATTGCTTCTAACCTGGCAACTGGAGAAAAAGTTTCCTCATAATCAATACCTTCTTCTTGATTGTAACCTTGAGCAACTAACCTTGCTTTGTTACTGATGACTTTGCCATTTTCATCCAATTTGTTTGTGAACACCCATCACCAATGAAAGACTGGTTTGTAGGTGGAGGAACTAGATTCCGCAACTTGTTTCTTTCAAACTCATTGATTTCACTTTGCATAGCTATAATCAAGTCAGTTTCCTGTAAAGCTTCCTTCACAGTTTTGGGTTCTACAAGAGAAATGAAAGCATTGAAGGAACAAAGATTCTTCAACTGTGACCTTGTTTGTGTACCACTGGTTGGGTCATAGATGATATTGTCAACTGGATGAGATGAAAGATATTTGAATATCGTTCTTGGAGACCATGGCTCAGGCTCTCCATATATCTTCTCTGGTCTTGAAGTAGTGGCCTGCTCATTAACTTCTTTCTGATCATCTTTGTCAAGGCTTTGATCCCTATTTCAAGGCCTTGAGATATGTTTTCAAGGTCTTGAAAATGGCTTCTCTTACCTTCCGAACCTTTCTTGAACCCAAGAGAGTTCTCAGCTTCTTGTTCTGATTCACGCTTGTTAAGATTTAAGTCTGCAAAACTTTCACTCAAAGAACCATCGTAGATTTCATCAAAAATAGCATGTATACTTTCTTCTACCAGCTTGGTTCTTTTATTATATGTTCTATAAGATTTTCTAGTAAGAGATTAACCAATAAATATACCTTCATCACTTCTTGCATCAAACTTACTCAAGTTGTCCTTACCATTGTTGTCGACATAGCATGTGCAACCAAAGGGTCTGAAGTATGAGATGTTTGGCTTTCTACCTTTGAAGATTTCATAGGGGGTTTTCTTCAAGATATGTCTGATCAAGCACCTGTTCAGAATATAATTTGCTGTATTCACAGCTTCTGCCTAGTAATGTTTTGGCAACTTATTTTCTAGAAGCATTGTTCTTGACATATCTTCAAGATTCCTGTTCTTTCTTTCAACAAATCCATTATGTTGAGGAGTTCTAGGAGCAGAGAAATTGTGAGAGATACCATGCTTTGCAAAGAAAAAATAATATTATAATTGATCAAACTTCTAATTGAAGCAATGGGTAGGTTTTTCAGGTTTTGAAGCTCTCTGCAAAGCTTTGAAAATTCAGAGAGGGCTTCAGATTTTTCTTTCAGAAACATAACAGAAGTATATCTAGAATAATCATCTACAATAACTAGCATATACCTCTTACATTTTGGATTTGGTGTCCTCATAGGACCACACAAACCCACATGAAGTGGTTCAATAGGTCTAGAAGTACTTACAAACTTATTTGGTTTGAATGAGCTTCTGGTCTGCTAACCCTGAGCATAAGCTTTGCATACTTCATATTCTTTGAACTTGATAGATGGTAATCCTCTTACCAGATATTTGGAGATCAATTTGTTCAAGGTATGCAAGCTAATGTGACCAAGCTTTTTGAGCCAAACCCTTGAATCCTCTTTCAAGGCCTTGAGGCACTCTAAGATTTTACCTGCAACTTTGTTAGTCTGAAAAGTATAAACATTGTTTGATCTAGAGGCGTGAGAATGCAATTACCTGATTTCTCATTTTGCACTACACACTTCTCTTTATCAAAGATAACCTTATAACCATTATCACAAAGCTGAGATACACTAAACAAGTTAAATTTCAAACCATCAACTAGATATACATCAAAAATAGAATTTTCAGAATCTGTACCAACTTTACCAATACCAAGAATGTTGAATTTTCCTTTCTCACCAAGAGTAATTGAACCTTCAGATTGCTCTTTCAATTATGATAATAGGGATCTCTTTCCACTCACGTGTCTTGAGAAACCACTGTCCATAAACCACTTCTGTTCTTTGGTATTGGTGACAACCTACAAACACCAATCACTGGCTTACCCATCTGTTAGACCAAGTGTGGAATTTTGACTCATACTCGGGATTAATCATGTTTGGTGGTCTGACCCCTTTAGGAATTCAAATTTGTCTGACTTGTCCTGTAAGTTGAAATGGAAATGTGTTCCTCATTATATGAGGGTCTCTTCTTCTGAAAGGACAAGTCATCTTCATATGACCAATCTTGTTACAAAAATGATACTTAGGAGAAGTTTTGCTTCCAGCTTTCACAAATATGGTATTGCTACTTCTTGGAAAAATTTGATTGTATCAAATACCACTTTTGTGAACAGACTTCGAACTTCCTCCAAGAATTATGTTTAACTTGTGTTCTGAGCATGCAAGCTTGAATTTGACTAATTAAGATTCTTCAAGTTTCTCAGCAAAAATAGTCTTTTGTTTTATCTAATTCATCAACTTGATGTTTCAAATTAACAAGGCTGTTACTCAGTAAAGAGTTCTCAGTGACTACTTCCTTGACTTGTGTTTTCAAGGCTTTGAAACTGGTTTTCAAGGCCTTGAAATCACTGTCAGTTTTCTTCTGAGATATTTCAAGATTCTGATTCAGACAAACAAGTTGTAAATTCTCTTTTGCCTGCTCATGAACTTTTTCTTTCAAAAGTCTAATCTCTTTCAGATAATATTCTTCATTTAAAAGCATTATTCTGAGATAATTTGAAAGAGCATCTTTTGGTTTTGAAATAAGACAGTTTACCATTTCCTCAATGTTCTTCACTGAACTTTCATCATGCTTGGCCATGAAGCATAGGTTGGCATGTTCTTCTTCATTTTCCGATTCACTTGAGCTATCTGAATCACTCCATGAAGCTATCATAGATTTCTTTCTCCTGTCATGGTCTTTTTTCTGAAAGTTCTTGCTTTTCTTATGTGGGCAATCTCTTATCAAATGTCCTGCATCACTACACTCAAAGCAGTTCATGACCTTGGAATTATTTTGTAAAGAAGACTTACCTCTGTAGTCCTTCCTACTGGATGATCTATTTCTTTCTCTGTTGAAGTCTTTGTTTCCAATTTTTTTATTCATCTTGAGAATTCTGGTCAAATCTTTAGAAATCAAATTAAATGTATCTTCATCATCATCATCTTCAGTGTGAAGGCTTTGAATTTTCTCATTCTCTTTGGCCTTGAGTGCTAGGATCTTGACACCTTCAGTTAGCTCTCCATCAGCTTCATTCATGGATATTTCATGTGTAAGAAGCTTCCCTTGAAGATCTTGAGCTTCTTCAATGGCTCTTCCCTTTGGTTCCCATTTGGCCTTTGGAAAACTTCTTAGTATATTCCTCACATTTTATTCATTGGAAATATGTTTTCCCAAAGATCCAAGGTTGTTGACAATGTCTATGAACCTCTTGAACATCTCTTTGATTGACTCATCTGCATTCATCTTGACCAACTCATATTGCATGAGATAGATGTTGATCTTGGTTTGCTTGACTTGACTAGTTCCTTAAAATGTAACCACAAGCTTATCCCAGATTTCTTTTGCAGTCTTGCGGACGCGAATTCTTAACGCGCTTAAACGCAAGTGCACGGTCAAGTAGTAAGCGGAGTATTTTACGACTCCGAGTATCGAACCCAAGGGAAATAGACTATTATTAGCTAATTAAGAATTAAATTTATGATACCTAAGGAACCGGTAAAAAGGTGTTTGATTTTATAACGTTGTCGCCCACAAACAAGCGACTTAAATAAAATGAAAATTAACTAAATATTTTTGTGGAATTTTCACTTTTAAAAGAAGATAATTTGTATTGTAATACGAATAATAAAGAAGAACTAGGCATTTGATGGTCCCTAGGGTTGTTAACGATTTCCGGGTTATGCTTGAAACACTCTACGCATGTTCTAGTTATACCGGGTAATGCTCGTCACGATCTTCTCTCGATCTCACGTGAATTTTGTGTAATTAATAGCTTTTGGGTCCTCTCGGTCCACCTCCGTCTATCACTACAATCTAGTTGACTTGTTAGGCTCGCTCACCGGGTCCTGTCGGTCCACCGAATTCACTAATTTCTAACAAAATCAACCGAAACTACCCTCACACGATTAATCAAGTTTCTATCACCTCTCGGTCTCAAGAAACTACAAGATCACCTAAACTATCAAAGAGCTCACTTTCCTGCAACCCTATCAACAAGTAATATTCTACGGGTGATCAAGCCAAGAACATTAATAAATAAGTACAAGAATAGATAAGCTAACAAGAACGTTCATAGAATTTAAGCAAAAGCATGCATCAAGTCCAAAATCCGGAAAATCATCCAACAAACCCTAGTTTTCCATCAATCACCTAGCTTAAAGTGTTTATCTAGACATAATATTGTTCAACATGATCAAAATCATAGAGTTCATGAAGAAAAGATGAAGAAACGAAGATCAAACGCTAAAATCTTCAATGTAATTGATGATCCTTGCTCCAAGTTTGTTCTCCCGTCTTCTCCAGCTCTCTAGACTCGAAATATGTGTGAATACCCCCTTAGGATCGTCCCCATACGTTGGAAATAGGTTAGAGCCTTCAAAATTTCAAGAAATCACCAAAAAACACCAAAAAATTGCGTCTGGCCTCTCTGTTAACACGAACAGCCGACTGTTCGTGCGAACAGTGTTCGTGCGAACAAGAATTTTGTTCTTATTTTCCAGCAGTCCCTTTTTCACTTCTTTTTGGCTTCTAATTTTTTTTCTAAGGCATTGTGTTCGTGCGAACAAAAGTTTGTTCGCACGAACACCCATGGGAAATTCTCAAATTTTTATCCTCTTTGATGGACCATACCTTTCTTGTCTGATCGCCGTTTTAGCCCCGTGACCTATCGTTGGAAAGCTCTCTGAGTCTACTTTCATTTGCCACTGGTCTCACTCCAATTCATTGTATAACTTGAGATACAGTCAAAATAGTGGAGATTGCTCACTTTTGCTCCTCCGACTTGGCTTCTCTAGCTTCCTCTTGAGTTTGCTTTGTTTCCGAAGTTCGTTTCATGCCTCCTAGCCATCGTTTAGCATCCGTTCCTGTGAAGACAACATGAACAACCATACCAAGCAATTATATTTGACAAATTACATCGAAATATGCATCGAAACGCCCGAATTAACAATAAAGTGGTAGAAACTCAACTTTCTACGTTTTCTCAACATTCATAGTGTAAAACTCATATTTCAACCCGGAAATCAAGCAAAACGATATAAATTATGCAAGAAATATAACTCTAATAGAGAGTTATCAAATTCCCCCACACTACCTTTTTGCGCGTCCCGAGCAAAATCAAACCTTACACTACGTTTTAATCCACCGAATTGCATAAATTTTACTAGCCATGTGACGCAAACAACTCACACACACACACGACTATGCAAACTACATGCTTATAATGCAACTCGATTATTAAAAAATGCAAAAATCAAACACAACTTTTTTTTCTTTTTCTTTAGAGATCGGGCAATCTCGCTATCACTAACCAGACTCATCAAGTTCTCACAAGTCTCTTTCAAAATTTCACAACCAATAGCAAGAAATTTAAGTAGAGTGATCCTACGCACAAGCTCACTAAGGTGTCCCCAAACATGAACCAAATTCAAAACAAGATTCGGGCATGTCCTTTAGCTCAGAGGGTCTAGGCATACTTAGTCATACGATAGTCTTTCGTCGCCAAGTCATTTGAGGTTTTCAGACACTCTTAGCCGTTATTGCATTTGAATGCAAATTGTCCCATTGACGGGAGACACAACTCCATGTAATACGGCTTGACTTTAATTTTCCCTAGCCGCTCTAATTGGATTGAATCCAAATTCCCTGCGCGAATGGAGGCACATTAGGTTGTTCACCGTATCTAATCCAAGATTTGATTCATTTTAGTTTTTCACTCTCTTCTAATTTTTCAACCATGGATTTAGAGCAACTAAGTGTGGGATTTTTTGGTTAGCTCTTGAAACCGCCTTAAGGGATGGTGGTGTGCGCCCACGACTTCACTTAGGCCGAGGCAACCGTACCACATGGAACCGACTCAACACGAAGGTCCACCCCAAATTTACAAGAGGCCAGAAGTTTCCACTCTAAAACAGACTATTCAACTCCTTAGGACTAAATCCTCCTAGCACAATAAAGGAACTAAAGGTATGCCCTCGTCTAATTTCCACATTTTCCTGAATACCCAAGACATCCTTTCGTGAAACAGGTGCGCAAGATACTAAGAATTAAATACATCCCTACTACGGTGCTTCCTATTCTCAGAGACTATTTGATTGAACTCTCTTCGGTTTCTAGCTTCATCAATTGCCCTTAACTCAAAAAAATTTTAATTTTTCTGATTTTTACTTTTCTTATATTTTTTCCAATATTTTCAATTTTTTCATATTTTCCTAAACTCTATATGCAATAGCCAACTCTACTAATCACATAACATAGGGTAAGGTGACTCAATTATGTAAAAATGCTAACAATGAAAGAAAATAAACCTAACACAATACGACAATATATTAGAACGACACTGACTCAATACTACACAAGCTACATGTAACTGGTGATGCAAAACAGACATACTAGCAAAATCATACACGAACAACCCACCCCCACACTTAAGCGTTTCGTTGTCCTCAATGAATTTAGAGATATAATAAGAGGACTCCTCGCTTAAATGTGTAGGCGGTGGATCTCCTCAATTACCGCTCAAATTAGACGTCGAGAGAGTAAGAGATACCTGTGGTGCTCGGAACTACATGGGCACCGGGTTTGCAAAACTGCAACAAGAAGGGGTCTTGTGGACCGTTGACAGTTTTCCGCTGATGAAAATCATCTGAGCAATCCCCAAGCTACATCATGCTACAACGTATCTCCCCTAAGGTCGTGTTTGCCTCGCACACCGGGGTAGATTGCTCCTTCCTGCAAAAATGCACGAAAAATCCCCAACTCCCTCAAGAGTCCCCATGTGGGTCAAATATGTCATGGCACACTGGGGTAGATTCTTCGCTAACATTACCTGCAAAACTAGAAAACTCATCAGTCCCTCTCTCTCACCTCTCAAAATCAGGTATGGAGAACTAAATAAAAAGAAAACAAATAATATCCTACTCTACTTTGGGTTGCCTCCCAAGAAGCGCTTGTAATTTAAGGTCGACAGGCTGACCTGGTTACCTCTGCCACATCACGAGGGTGGTCTGGAACATTGTTTCGCTTCCAGCTTAGCTTTTCTGTGTTGGATTTGAAGCACTGCTTCATGTGCGTGCACCGCTGATGGCTTATTTCTTTCCCAGTAGTCCGGTGGATCCCCTTGCGGCCACTCTAGGATTTGGCGCTTCACTTGTACAGCAAATGGCACCCTTGGCTGATACTCCCATGAGCACTGGGGTGACGGTTTGAAGACCCGAAATGTCTTCATGTCATCATGTACCCTCATAATCAGTTCTCCATTCTCTACATCAATGAGAGTACGACCAAGCGCCAAGAACGGCCTACCTAGAATTATATGCACATCACCCGCTGGCATGTCTAGTATTACGAAGTCAGCTGGAATTATCAGGCTCCCAACTCTCACAAGCACATCTTTTATCATCCCACATGCTCTCTTGGACGATTTATCTGCAAATTGGAGAGTTATCTAGGTTTTTGGGGGGGTCCCCCACACCAAAATTTTTGAATACCGACAACGGCATAAAATTCACGCTTGCTCCCAGATCAGAGAGAGCTCTTCCGGTGTAGGAATCACCCAATGTAGCCTCAATGACAAAGCTACCTGGATCCTTCTTTTTCTTAGGTAACCCATGCAAAACACATGAACTAACCTGTTCATTGAAGTTTACTCTCTGAAATTCATCCACCCCTTTCTTTCCAAGAACTGCATCTTTAATAAATCGAGCATACTTAGACATCTTTTGAAGTGCCTCAATTAATGGGATATTGATATGCAGTTTAGAGAAGACATTCAAAAAGCGTCTGTATTCTTCTGAATCATCCTTCTTCCTCCTAGTACGTAATGGGTATGGAAATTCTGAAGAAGAAGGAGAAGATGAAAGTGGTACCTGAGTATGCTCCTCCTCGTCTGGTGGAGTCATGCCCTTTGATTGGGGGACCGTGACATGTGTCTGCTCAGAATCAAAGAATTCATTTTCCTTTGCCTCTGAGGCTTCTACTCTGGCATGAATCGGATATGGAGGATCTGTAAGTGAAATACCACTTCGAGTGGTGATGGATTGAGCATGTTCCTCCGATGTGTCAACAATGCTACTCAGTTCCCTTTGTTCAAGTTGTTCCTTTAGATCTTTTATTTCTGCTTGAGCAACTTGAAGTGAAATTGCTACAGAGCTGACATTTGTGGAGATGTCTGTCATGTGCTGAGTCATCGTCTTTATTATCCCTGTCATCTCGGTCAACTCTGATGGTGGTACTGGCTGCTGCTGATGCATCTCTGGACTATTTATATCGTGCACGACCTCCATTTTGTTCACCAGAACAGTTTCATAATCCATCTTTTCATCTCTTACCAGTTCCCTTTGCCTGTACTGGTAATCCATGCTCTCTTCTTGCTGAACCAAGCATCTCATCAATGCATATGCCCCTTCCTGATCGCAGTTAAATAAGAAGTTGCCCCCAGCTTCTGTATCCATCTTTTCTCTATTGGGCTGTCCAAGTGAATCATAGAAGACCTGGATTAACTGCCGCTTGTCAATACCATGGTTGGGACATCTACGTAGCAAATGATTGAAGCACTCCCATGCTTTTACAAGTGATTCATCATGCCTTTTCCTGAACATCCAGATCTAATTCTGAAGCTGAATCACACGTGATATATGATAGAACTTACTCATGAACTGTGCGACACACTCCTCCCATGTTTTGATTGAACAAGATGGCATAGAGTCCAACCAATCCGTAGCAATTCCCTTGAGACAATGAGGAAAGAGCATCAGTTTGAGCGCTTCAGATGTGACCCCGCTATATCGAATTAACCCACAGTGGCTCTGAAATCTCCCAATGAATGCATGTGGGTCTTCCTCATCTGTCCCAGCAAAAGTGCACTGGTCCTGAGGAGATTGAATTGTGCTTAGCTTGAGACAGAAGGTTTCTGCCTGAATTGGTGGCACCATAGTTGCTGGCTCCCTTCCTTTAAGATCCGCCTCAAATGCCTAGATTATTGCTTTCCCTGATCGATTATATGGCATTGAGGTCGGGCGCGGTCTAGATGTTGTTGCAAGTGCTTTCTCTACAGCTTCAGCCACCAATGCTTGTAGCTGCTCTGTGGTGAGGCTAATCAGCCCTTGACCTTCCGCCATAGCTACCTGAAAAATCAACACTAGCACACCCGTGAGGTAAACAGATAGTAACAAAAAGAAACTAAAAGAAGTATCCTAAATTAATTTTCAACTAAAATAATAAACTGTTCAATTCCCCGGCAACGGCGCCAAAAACTTGACGCGAATTCTTAACGCGCTTAAACGCAAGTGCACGGTCAAGTAGTAAGTGGAGTATTTTACCACTCCGAGTATCGAACCCAAGGGAACTAGACGACTATTAGATAATTAAGAATTAAATTTATGATACCTAAGGAACCGGTAAAAAGGTGTTTGATTTTATAACGTAATCGCCCACAAACAAACGACTTAAATTAAATGACAATTAACTAAATATTTTGTTGGAACTTTCACTTTTAAACGAAGATAATTTGTATTCTAATACGAATAATAAAGAAGAACTAGGCAATTGATGGTCCGTAGGGTTGTTAACGATTTCCGGGTTATGCTTGAAACACTCTACGCACGTTCTAGTTATACGGGGTAATGCTCATCACGATCTTCTCTCGATCTCACGTGAATTTTGTGTAATTAATAGCTTTCGGGTCCTCTCGGTCCACCTCCGTCTATCACTAGAATCTAGTTTATTTGTTAGGCTCGCTCACCGGGTCCTGTCGGTCCACCGAATTCACTAATTTCTAACAAAATCGACCGAAACTACCCTCACACGATTAATCAAGTTTCTATCTCCTCTCGGTCGCAAGAAACCACAAGATCACCTAAACTATTCTTTCACACGTCTCAATGAGCTCACTTTCCTGCAACCCTATCAACAAGTAATACTCTACGGGTGATCAAGCCAAGAAAATTAATAAAGAAGTAAAAGAATAGATAAGCTAACAAGAACATTCATAGAATTTAAGCAAAATCATGCATCAAGTCTAAAATCCGAAAAATCATCCAACAAACCCTAGTTTTCCATCAATCACCTAGCTTAAAGTGTTTAGCTAGACATAATATTGTTCAACATGATCAAAATCATAGAGTTCATGAAGAAAAGATGAAGAAACAAAGATCAAACGCTAAAATCTTGAATGTAATTGATGATCCTTGCTCCAAGATTGTTCTCCCGTCTTCTCCAGCTCTCTAGACTCCAAATATGTGTGAATACCCCCTTAGGATCGTCCAAATACGTTGGAAATAGGTTAGAGATTTTAAACTTTCAAGAAATCACCAAAAAACCCCAAAAAATTGCGTCTGGCCTCTCTGTTCGCACGAACACCCGACTGTTCGTGCGAACAAGAATTTTGTTCTTATTTTCCACTAGTCTCTTTTTCACTTCTTTTTGTCTTCGATTTTTTTTTTTAAGGCATTGTGTTCGTGCGAACAAAACTTTGTTCGCACAAACACCCCAAGGGAGTTTCTCAAATTTGCATCCTCTTTGACGGACCATATCTTTCTCGTCCAATCGTCGTTTTAGCCCCGTGACCTACCGTTGGGAAGCTCTCTGAGTCTACTTTCATTTTCCACTAGTATGAATCCAAAATTCATTGTAGAACTAGAGATACAATCAAAATAGTGGAGATTTGTCACTTTTGCTCCTCCGAATTTGCTTCTCTTGCTTCCTCTTGAGTTTGCTTTGTTTTCGAAGTTTGTTTCATGCCTCCTAGCCATCGTTTAGCATCCGTTCCTGTAAAGACAACATGAACAACCATACCAAGCGATTATATTTGACATATAACATCGAAATATGCATCGAAACGCCCGGATTAACAATAAAGTGGAAGAAACTCAACTTTCTACGTTTTCTCAACATTCATAGTGTAAAACTCATATTTCAACCAGAAAATCACGCAAAATGATATAAAGTATGCAATAAATATAACTCTAATAGAGAGTTATCACTTGCAGCCTGAAACTCTGTTGAATTCATCTGTACTCAAAGCACAATACAAAATGTTAATAGCTTTGTAATTATTAGAAAGTTGTTCCAATTCAGAATAGGAGAGTGAGTCTTCAGATTTGGGAGTTCTGATACCATCGTTCTCTGTAAAGAAATTGTGAGGTTCACTCTGAATAATGGTCCAAAGCTCTATGTCTTGATCAGTGATGAACATCTTTATCAGGGCTTTCCAGTGAGCAAAGTTGTCTCCACAAAATAGAGGAGGTCTGTTGGAGGCTCTTCCCTGTGAGAAACCACCATCACCTGCAGTACTCATGATCACCAAATGGTTAAATCTTATACAGTGATACAAGCTCTGATACCAATTGAAAGGGGAGTATCAGATGGATATGCAGCACATATACTCTGGAGGGGGGGGGATGAATAGAGTATGCCAAAATTTTGCAAAACTTGTCGAGGAAAAGAGTTTTAGTTAAAGTGAAAAGGAGTTCAAGTCCTTGAACACAAATTCAATCCTTTGAAAAGAACTAAAGTTTGCAATTAAATAGACAAGTCTTTTTCAAGGCCTTGAAAAGAGTTTCAAACTCTTGAAAACAGACTTGTTTGAATGCTGTAACAACTATGAATGTGAATGAACTGTAAATGCAAGAGACACAGTATTTATAGAGTTCAGTCCACTTGGACCTACGTCTCTACCTCATGGATATTCTCCCTGCAGGATTTGCAACTCAATTCTTATTTATCAAAAGCTAAGCCCTAGATCTCAACCACAGAGAGTTCCCTTACTCTGTTACAGCTTGTGGTTCTCCCTAACCTATCTTGTACCTTATCTAGCTAACTGATTAACTAAGAAGTCTCAATTTTTCACCTTGAATAATCCTTGAAAATGAAGTATAGAATAATTACATAAATGATCTACCACTAAAGCACAATACAGAAGAACACTACAATGTAGAGCTGCAGTGAAGGATGCATTGAACTTCTGTGAGTTGGATTGTGAGAGTGATGAACTTCTTTGATGCTTGTAAATCAATAATTGTGTCTCTCTTTTTCGTCCGTTGAGTGTTGTTCTTTTTTTACTTCAAAATGAGCTCAATTTCTGCAAATCTTCACAGATTTTCAGCAACAACTTCCTATTTTGCAGGCAAAAACTTTGACTCTCTTTAACAGCCTTCTCCAACGTATAGTTGATCACAATCTTCAGAGATATTGTTGTGATATTGTCTTTAAATAATCTGAGAAGCTGTCATGAGTCTCTGATTGATCACAGGATCATCTTCAATAAGTAATTTCCTTCCTGCAAAAGTCAGTTAAGGAAACAAATCCTGCATAGTTAGGAAATAAAATTTCCCTGCAAAACTTAGTCAAAATGATGGATTAAAACATGCTAGATATATCAAAACAGTTTGTCTTTCATCACAAAATAATAAAACATCAAGTACAGGGGTGAGAGGTGTAAGGTCCTAGGTTTCATTGACTTGAAATACTTAGGTATTTGAAGGCCTTGAACAAGTTTTCAAAGCGTTGAATCAGGTTTCACAGGCTTGAAGGCCTTGAACCAGGATTCAAAGCCTTGAAACTGTCTGACCCTTCACTTAATGTGTTATTATTTGATGATGAAAGAAATGTTTTGATATATCTAACATGTTTAACCCATTAGTTTGACTAAGATTTGCTGGGAAATTCTATTCCCTAAATATGCAGGATTTATTTCCTTAAATGGATTTTGACGGAAAGGAAATCACTTAGTGAAGATGATCATGTGATCAATCAGAGACTCATGATAGATTCTCATAATGTTAAAAGACAAGATCACAACATTATCTCTGAAGATTGTGATCAACAATCCGTTGGAGAAAGCTGTTAAGAGAGTCAAAGTTTGTTGCCTAAAAAATAGGAAGTTGTTGCTGAAAATCTGGGAAGATTTGCAGAGCTTCAAACTGTATAAATGGAGCTCATTTTTGAAGCAACAAGAAACAACACTCAACGGGCAAAAATAGAGACACAATTCTGGATTGACAAGCATAAAAGAAGTTCATCACTCTCACAATCCAATTCACAGAAGTTCACTGCATTCCTCAATGCAGTTCTACATTCTAGTGTTCTTCTGTATTGTGCTTTATTGGTAGATCATTTCTTTAATACTTATATACTTTTTATTTTCAAGGATTGTTCAAGTTGCACAATAGAGAATTCTTATTTAATCAGTTAGCTAGAGCAGGTACTAGATAGGTTAGGGAGAACTAGAAGCTAAAACAGAGTAAGGGAACTCTCTGTGCTTGAGATCTAGGGCTTAGATTTTGATTAATAAGAATTGAGTTGAAAATCCTACAGGGAAAAGATCCCTGAGGTAGAGACGTAGTCCCAAGTGGACTGAACTCTATAAATCCTTTGTCTCTTGCATTTACAGTTCATTCACATTCATAGTTTTTACAAGCACTCAAACTTGTCTGTTTTTCAAGGGTTTGAAACTCTTCTCAAATCCTCGAAAAAGACTTGTCTGTTTCATTACAAACTGTATATATTTTCAAAGGCTTGCATTTGTGTTCAAGGCCTTGAATTCCTTTGCACTTGAACTAAAACTCTTTTCCTTCTCAAGTTTTGCAAAAAGTTGGCATACTCTATTAAAACCCCTCCCCCCTTCTAGAGTATATGTGCTGCATATCGATCTGCATACTCCCCTTTCAAGAGGGATAAATTTTAATCAAAAGATATGAGAAAAACTCCCCCTCTAAACTTGTATGCAGGTCAGATAGTTTCAAGGCTTTGAATCCTGGTTCAAGGCTATTTCAAGCCTGTGAAACCTGATTCAAGGCTTTGAAAACTTGTTCAAGGCCTTGAAATACCTAAGTATTTCAAGTCCATGAAACATGTTACCTTACAGACACGTTAGCGAAAAACCCAACCGGATCTGGGTCGGACCCGGCTTGATCCAGGTGAAACCAACAGGAATCGGGTTGGGACCAACAGGATCCGGGGAGGGACCAGTAGGATCCGGTTCATCTTCTACAAAAAATCTATTTTTAGCTAGATTTTGGTCTATCTACCCTATAATCTAGCTTACCCAAATAAGGGCAATAGAAAATTCAAAGTAGAACTGCCATTCTCCCTGACTGGTTTTCTTTAGGTACCACACACCTCATCAAGATAGTAAACAAGATTTTTTCTTCAAAAATTAACAAAGAATGAGTTAACTTCTTAGAGGTAGTATCTATAACAGGTAAAAGGAACTCTTACTTAGCCAAATTGATACTATCAACCTTGCTTGGGTATTTTTCTGTATTGTACCTCTTTGAACACCCCAAGACATTAGCAAACTCGGCATGATCTAACTCCACCACATTAATAGCTACCTTAGATGATATAGTCAAGTTTAGAGTATTCACTTGTTTCAGATTCAGATAAAAGACTCTGATCAGACTAGAATATGCAACCTCAAAGGGATTTAGAATTTTACAAAGAGAACTCTGTTTCAATCTCCTAATACACTAAACATCCATTGAATCCAACATGCTAGAACTGATCATACTACATTACGATACAGGAGCAGATGCAAATCCATCTAACCAAATACCTCTTGCAGCATTATTCTTAAACCATTTAGAAGAAATAGTTCTCTTACCAGAAGTTTTTTTTATCTTCTGAGTAAATCTGAATCTCCTTACCCTTGTCCTTTTCTGAGTTCTTATCTCCTTCCCCTTGACCTTTTATGGAGTCTGTATTGTAGGTTTTGATACGGATTACGCATCGGAATAAACAAAATAAATATTCGTTCAAGACCCTCCAAGGATCACAGGACTAGACATCATAACGATGGTAAAGGATAGGATACAATACCTTGTTTGTCTCCTTTGATGACTTCACTCGTGAAATAGTATTCACGACTCTATGGATAGTCCACGCCTAGGATCAGAGCTAGAGCCCTTCCAATCTCCTTGTGCTAGCAATTTATTGAAGGAGGAAGAAGAAGAATCACGCAGAAGAACACCCAAGGCCGTGCCTCTAGGGGCCGACGGAAAGAGAGGGGCAGAACGAGGGGTGGGGGGGGGGGGGGTGGGAGGGGGGGTCGGGTACGGCCTCCCTTGTTTATCTCTCCTTGCTTTGTTCTCTCTCTCTCTCTCTTGTGTGATAAAAATTATGACACTCTTATGAGAAACATAAGCCAGGAGTTCCTTTATATAGTCTAACAACTCCATGTTAAGTACATATTAGCCCCTCTACTAATCGTGTACATAAATGAATTAGTCCAACTTGCAAATTAGTCCTACTAAATTTGCAAGTAGTTGCGCATTGATCCTTCTATTTCATTAATCATATAAATTAATTTCCAAGTATAGTTTAATCCATAGGGCGTGTGACCTCATATGTTTCTAATTTGTTGGTAGTAACAATTACTAACATTGAGCGGCCCCTAGCAAGACATCTATGCAACCCAACTAACAGAAATAGTCATTACTTTGACAAACATTGTGACCAATGATACCATATTGTATTATCTATTTTCTCTATATCCGGATTGGACACAAGAAATATAAGTCACACTCGTATATCCAATTCATAGTTTCTCGATCCTGGGAATAGTCTTATCCATGCAGATAACATCAATATCCTATATTGATTAATCTGAGTCTGGACAGACATTTTATAAGCACTACCCCTCGAGTGGCCGCATATATTTTCTCCTGTTATGTGGGAGGGACAAATCCTCTATACATCACTAACATTTCTGATTCCCTTCATGCCCGATAACTACCTTTATAGTTCCCGATTACGACGCAACGTTTGATAATATCAAAGCATGATATTTCACAAC
Source organism: Linanthus parryae (assembly GCA_023055425.1). Lineage (NCBI taxonomy): Eukaryota > Viridiplantae > Streptophyta > Magnoliopsida > Ericales > Polemoniaceae > Linanthus > Linanthus parryae. The sequence continues at coordinate 7,779,193 of JALGPY010000009.1, read as the reverse complement.
TAGAGTATCTAGTGACTTCAAGTCTAAGGACCACAATACCATTGTCACTATGAGAAGCACTTGTGTCTTTACATCACTTGTATGTAGGCTTCTCGTTAGTGGGTCAATCCATTATGCCATTACCCCTAATGCATATCCATGTGCTAGACTTGATAGCTCCATTTCAATCTATCCACATACTAGTCTATATTCGATCGTCCTGTTAATCAATATAATGGACTAGGGATATTTAAGATCAACAACACATTTATAATCTAATTACTTCATTATATTAAATATCTCCATAAATAATACAATGATTATTCTAGCCAAACACAATGATCATACTAAATAAGATTTCCTCTAGGGCATCTATTCCAACATGTATGTCCTTCCCTTTGCCAAATTTCTGAGGAGTATTTACCTTCTTCACCTTCTTTGGTCTACCAATCTGAACATCGTTTTGCTTCTCAGATGTAGCCATTCTCAAATGAATGTTGGATTCAAAATATTCTTTAAAAAATATTAGTTTTCGTCCTCGTTCCAGAAATGTAACTCCGGTATTGAAATATTGTATGGAATGTGTATTTAAAAATTAAACTAGAAATATTTCTTAATGCTAAACGAATCTTGTGTTTAATCACTTAACCCTCAGTTTGGTTTGTTTAAATACTTATAAAAATGATATTTGCTAGTTTATAAACATCGTTACATCGTGCTGAGGAAATAGTTTCCTTAGAAATTCATTAGTCTTAAATATCGTATAATCTTTATAGTTTCAATAACCGTTTCTTATACTATTTTTTTTATAAATATATAAGATAACATTTTTTTACTCTCTTATTTCACTATTATTACATATTTATTTTTTATGAGAATTTATCAAAGAATGGCTTCTTTTAGAAATAGTAAATAAATTTAGAAGTTGTTTAGGAATAAAATGTCGTTTGTTATATATGAATTTATAAGTATGCGTTCGTAAACGGTAATTTTGTAACTTGCAAAGCGTTATTAAATAAATATAACTTGGAATAGTTTTGTTAAGGGGCGGGAGTGGGTCAATCTCAAATCAAGTAGGATTCCGGCTAGATATTATAGGGCTATACTTGCATAGTTAGACTTGTGTTTATTATAAATATAATTAGTAGGAGACGATTTCGTAGACGGGGGCTATTTCGATTCGTAGTCCCTAGAACAAGCTATTTGCTATCGGATTGAGGTGAGTAAACATGCCAAGCCTAATGTGCCAAGCCTGTTTCACGTCCAAACATGATTTTATTATTGATCTCAAAATGTGTTTTATGATGTGACTGTTTTATATGAGATTTGATTATGTTTTGAAATATTTTCTTCGAAACTGACAAACAAAAATAATAATGCGTAATAATGTAAAGAGGAAATAGTTGTGCGGCGGAACATTATTATTATTGTCGATGTTGACTACGGTCACTCGGCCTCTGTATTTTAACCCGATCGAGACTTTCCAGGTGTCTCCAAGTACTTACCTCTTTAGCGTCAAGAAGTCTTAGGGGGGTGCAGACACTTATGGTCATGGTAGCTAGTGAAAGGATAGTCTTCTTTGTATCAACAAGATAAGAGTATGGTTTTATTTGAGGAAGATATTTTTATAAAAATAATGAAGAGATAGATTGGGAATAATTTTCACCGTTTGAGATATAAGATAAGTATTGACATTCAAGGTAATTGGAAAGAGAATTTCCTATGTGTTCCAGTGTTCATACTTTATTCTTCAAGGATTTATTCAATTATTGTTCATTCCCCTTTATGATTGTTTTGGAAAGATATGCTTCTTAATCTGTTTACAAGCTTGGGTGTTTACTTACTCAGTATTTCATTGTTGTCTTTACAAAAACTGCGGTTCATGTTTATTTCCCACGACAGGTCCAACGAAGAAGGCTCGACTTATAAGGGAGATCGCAGAATCACCTATGTGTTATCAGTAATACTAGTAACTCAAAATCTCGATAAATTGCATCTTTATGTAATAATATTTTAAGAAGATGTGTAATACTCTTGGCACGAGTAATATATGACTATGGTAGTGTTTGGGCTCGGTTTCCACCAGTTCATTATGATAGCACCCTCCTAGGCTCTCCTGTCCGGAAAGGAAAGCTTGGGGATCAATGGGTGTTACAGGTGGTATCAGATCCATTAATCCATAAAGGGATTTGAAACCTGTATGGTAATTAAAAATGTACATATGGCAAGATAATAAAATTGAAAAACCCGGTCAGGTTATTGGTAGCTTAAGTGTTAGTATACTGGTCCCACCCACCCTCATCCTCTGATACTATTATTTGTTTCATTTGATATATTCATTCGTGATTTACAAGTGTTATTCCTGTGATAGACAATGAGAAGTATGGATTACAGTAATTAGATTCTGCATTATGAATTATGTGTTTTCCTACCCGAGGAGACGAGTCATATGAGTATCCACGACAAGTGTTACTCCTATGATAAAGAATAAGGATTATGAATTATGGGAACTAGATTATGGATTGCAGATGATATAAAAATTAATTTGAGCAGATGAATTTCATTTGTGTCAATAAGAATTTTTGGTATTTCGCATGTTTTAATGTGTGTGATAGATGATACATTGTACGATACTTAAACTGATTATTGTAAATTTTTTATTCCTTGAGACCATAGGTCATGGGCCAGAAATACAATTAAAAGACCATTATAATACTACACTAGGAAGATTCAACATGAACAGACGGCTTAGAACAACAATCATATGTGGAAAATCTTTGTTCAATAATAATGTTTCTATGCTATGTGACTCTTAGGATAATCCTAAAAGGAGTATCTAATTTCGACAATGGGAGACTCTGGGCTTAAGAGATGTAGCGGGAATGCTAAGATATTTAACTGGTGAACCCTAGTTCCATTAACTAGATTCATATTTTAGGTACTGGTAATTTGGTGTTAGGGGTCAAGAGTGAGATACTTCTGATGATCAAAGTGAGTTATCATAGAAACGGCCAAGGAAGTTCCCACCCACCCACACCCGACACAAGTAACTAGGAACTCAACTTGTAGAGATTTCAACACGTTTTAAATAGAACCTGACAATCTTAGTTTTTAGATTGTTTTGATGGTTGTTTCGATTATACTTGTCCATGAGTTGTACTCTAGAGACAATGCTAGACAGTTCGTCGTAAATGGTTTGACAGATCTAGTGACATTTAACTATTTTCGGCATTAATTGGAATCTGGTTATCATAATATGACTTGAGGATCGGGATGTATATTCGGTTATGTCTTGTATTTGGAGTTATGTGACTCACTTGGTAAGAATAGTATTTAAAATGTGAAGTAAATATTCTTAGTTCACTGATGATCGTCTACAAGACTTGCATGTCCCTACAAAAGATTTAGGCAAGTTTATTCTAAAGTTTCAAATTCGGGGTTACCTTAATGTTAAAGTTTCGGTCTGAAGATTATTTCAACGTTTTGACTCAAATTTTGGAAGTTCACATTCGGAATTTGTTACTTCATAGTGATGGCTCGGGAGTTGTTATTCTGTCATGAAAATATTGGAAGCTTCTTATATTGGTTTACAATCTCAGATACTAAGGAGTACATGGAGTATTGTTTCCTACGGTCAAAACACATGTTCATACATAGATTGTCTTTAAAATTTATATGTCTCGCGTATGCTCAGAGGTTTTAAAGAATTGTTGGGCTTGGGGGGAAAGGTTGTACATCATTTAATTTCGAATTGTTTAGCCTATGGTGTCTAGAATGAACTTTCTGAAGATGATAGTACCAGTTAGTAAGAAAACAAAATGTTAAGAAAAGTTTAGAGTTGGTGTAGGAAATTGGAGGCATATTACAGCGTTACGTTTCGAAATTTGTATAGGAATGAGTTCGATCAGTGTTTAAGTTATTTTGTTGAATTCTTATGAATCCACGATCATAAGTCGAGTGGAAATTTTGGACTATAAGGAGTTGTGGATTCAAATCGTTGTTCGTGGTTTGGTTAGAACACAAGGTTGAAGCGTAGGAGTAATGATCACATGAATGGAATAAATAGTATTTAATTTCATCTATTAACAACAATTGTTTGCCGAAATATTATCCCGGGTATTCCCAAGTACTAGGCTTATAGGAAAAACTTACCATGAGAAATTATTCTTCAAATTTGGTCTCAAGACATAGTTCAAGGGTATACATTTCGATAACAAATCTGCACAAATGACCATCCTTTAAGTTAAAAGATCTCTGTTAGCTTCAATATTTAACATTTCACAAGATGTTTACACATGAGTTGGCAATATGTGATATGAGATGTTTGAATCGTGTATGATTATGTGCTAGTATAAACATTTGATGAAAGGAAAAGATCTGACGAGAAGTACATTGACATATTATTGAGGTCATAATATTGTGGTAGCCAGTCAGGCTTGCTCAAAGAAATTGATTTATGAAGTTGACACGAAAACATAATAGAATCACAGATTTGGTTGCCCGGTTTGGGCCAGAGTTATTTTTCAAGGAAGAGGAAATATGTATAGTAGAAATCTTACGTAAATTTTTTTATTGTATGATAGCATAGAAATGATTATGTTCCATGTGCCACATTACATGCTTATATGCACAGGATATGTTATGTTTTTTATTGTAATATATATTATGGGATGGAACAGATTATGGTGTAGAGAGTAAGACCGATAGATCTCACATTTACAACATCATAAAGAGTCATGAATCGGACATCCTTATCAATGTTAGAAATCAAAGAGTTATTCAAAGCTTCTAGTAATACATATGAGAAAATAAGATACCCCAAATAAGAACCAGCTTACAACAAGGTAACTCTTTGGGGGGACTATAATTCAATCTAAAGGAAATGATCTCTTTGAAAACATTGACATGATGAACAGAACCATGTGATGCCACAAACTAGAGAACCTAAAGTAAGTGATCTAGACAGTTTGATACCCGCAAACATAGGAAAAATCGATCAAAATATCAGGCAAACAAATGTCAGGATGAGAGGACATTCTAACGAAGAATTGTGGAGGAAAGTTGAAGAGACGTTGGAAGTTAGACCAAATATCACGGGAAATACCCTATTAATTTTAGATATTAGTATGATCGAGGATTCTCAGTAGTGTGTGGACTGGTAAGCCTTTACAAGTTGTTTGGAGTTATGTAACTCGATGTTATGCGTGGGTAGCTTAAGTTTCCTTTCTTATGGTATATATGTTCTACATAAATTCTTTATTTGAAGTGTGTTATTAAAGTCATGATTTTGAGATTTTCATTCGGTTTTATGTCACTGTTCACAAGGGTTGTCTGAATCATAATCCTTAGAAGAACCGTGTTATTATGAAGTCTTAATTGCTATCTCCTAAACCTTCTGTTGTGATAATTTACGTGCTTTGTATTAGCTAAGATACTAATGGTTACATCGGGCCATTAGACATTCTGGAGAGATTTGGAGAAGTTGCGTACTGACTAGACCTACCTTTTAATTTGGGACGGGTACACAATGTCTTTCACGAGTCGCAACTAAATAAGTATGTACCTGACTCATCCCGCGTGTTGGATCCCGAACCAGTTGAGTTAGACCCGCATCTGACATATGAAGAGTATCCTATGAAGATTCTAGATACCAAAACAAGATACGCGTACCAAGAGCGTTAAGCTGGTCAAAGTTTTATGGACGAACCATCAAACGGAAGAAGCTACTTTGAAATCAGAGGATGATATGTGGAAGAAGGATCTGCACCTCTTTGATGAGGTAAATTGAGTTCCTGGGATGTCACTCATCTAAGGGGGGGATAGGAATGTAACTCTTTAGTTTATAATACCTTAATCCTTGTGCCGCATTGACCTAGATATTAGTAATACTAACACATTATTGCTTTGTGGCTATTCCTACACAACATTTTGTCGATTAGCCGGGTTAAGATTCGAGGAAGAAGCTCTCTTTAAGGTGGGAAGGATGTAATACCCCGTTTTTATTATACGGGTAATTTTATGACCATTCGTAAAGTTTTGAATATAATTTTTAGAATCGCATGATAAGCAGGGAGGTAGTTGTTGATTAGCAGATATAAACTTGTTAGTTAAAGTTTTAGTTGCGGATTATACTTGGATTTCTAGAACTATGGGGGGGGGGTTGTAGTTGTCTTTTCTATAAACCAAAGTATATAATTATGTATAACATACGGTATATGTACAAGTATATACTACTTTAATACGTGTATGTATAGCCCTAGTCCTATATGGTATACCCAGTAGTATAATACAAGTATAAATATACTAGTACCTATGAAATACTATATGCATTAATATACGTACCCATACATACATCATACATACAAAACTAAAATAATCAATCACCCACTGAAATTTTGTTTCCCTAAGCTTTCTTTTTCTTCTCCCGGAAGCATCTTTCTCCCATCCTCTATTTATTCTTCTTCTACTTTTTCTTCTCCATCGGCAACCAACGCCACCACCATCTCCAGTACTCTCTCTCTCAGCTCACTCTCTGCCATGTTTATTTATTATTTATTTATTTATGGTCTAGTTATTTATTTTTGTGTATGGTTGATGCATGCAAAACGTACAAGATAATAATAAACAAGGTTGATATTTTTTTGGGATTTCCCGATCCAAATAAGTTAATCATGTTGATAGGATCAACAAAACATTTAATAATGACATGAAAATCCCTCAGACTATATATTGCGTTTTTGGATTCTCTTACTTAAACACCCATCATGATCAAGGTCTATTAAAATTCGGGCTTGCCAAAACTAGGCGATTTTGGCGACACAAGCAAGTAATGTGTGATTGTTGAAGTAAGACGTTGGATGCAACTAGGTTAGTTCAATAAGATTGATAAACTTAGAGGCAAGTCAATTAGGCGTTATCTGTGGGATAGATAAAGATTAAGGTGTTATTAACCTAATTGAACCAAGAATTGTATAGGATGCAATTGGAAGGTGTTCCTACCTGAATAACTGGTTCTTGAGTGACTTGCCAAAGCAAGCTCAAGAATAAGTGACATATGGATCTTGGACCCGTTAGAGAATATATGATATTTTCCGCACTAATGGTGAGGGCTATTAATCCGAGAAAAATAGTGGGAGCTATATTTAATAATCCAGCTATTATTGAATGTAGTTGACTTTTCAAAATACTAAAATTGCGTATTTCTTATTTTGTAGAATTTCAATGGCAAACAATCAATAAGCATATATTCCTACGTCTTGGATAATCCTCTTCCTGCACCACCAAGCGATAATGTTGTATTAGTTACCGTGAGCGCGCATCACAAACATGTGAATGATTCTAATGATGTGACTTTTCTCGTGCTTTGCACCATGAACTTTGTGCTTCATAGCAACATGAGAACATGGAGGGCATACGATATGATTGTCCATTTGAGGCAACTTTTCCAAGAGCGGGCAAGGCATGAGTAGTATGAAGTATCTATGGCACTGTTCAAGTGCAGTCTTGCATAGGGGAACCCATTCGAGCCTCATGTACTCTGCATGATCGGGTACATGGAGAATCTCGAGCGGTTGGGCTTCCTTTTCGGCTAAGAGTTGGCCACTGATCTCATCCTTCAATCGTTGCCGGATTGTTGTGGCCAGTTCATCATGAACTATAACATGAATGAGATCAACAAACCTCTGTCAGACCTGCTCAATATGTTGAGTACCACTGAACAGAACATTAACAAAGGCAAAATCAAGTCCATAATGATGGCCAATAACACGAAGGGCAAGCGAGTTTCGTCTACCTCCAAAGGAAAGAGCAAGAAAGTTTCAAAATTCAAGGAAGCTGCCTTAAAGCTTGCTGGAGGCGTGACTAAAGGTGAATGTCACTACTGTAGTCAGGTCGGTCACTGCAAAAGGAATTGCCCCAACTATCTGGAGGATAAAAGGCTTGGAAGAGTGAATCCATCACCACCGGGTATTGTTTTCATAGGTGTCAATTTATCTATCTCTTCATCTTGGGTATTGGATACTGGATGTGGATCTCACATTTGTCAAAATATGCAGGATCTAAAGAGAAGTAGAAGATTGGCAAAAAGGGGGATAGACTTGCGCTTTGGGAATGGAGCAAGAATTGCTCCATTAGCAGTAGGCGTTTGTGAGCTATCTTTTCCTTCTGGAATTATTTTAGAATTAGACAATTTCTATTATGTGCCTGCTATGACCAGAAACATTATTTATATTTCTTGATTGGACGAGAAAGGTTTTACTATTTCAATAAAGGACACATGTTGCTCCATTTATTTTGATATTATGCACTATTGCAGTGCGCATTTGTCTAATGGATTATATATATACGTGATCTAAATAGTTCTGTCTATAACATAAATACCAAGAGGATTAAAACTAATTATTTCAATCCTACGCATCTTCGTACTTTCGTTTAGGCCATATTAACGAGAAACGCATCTCTAGACCCCATAAGGATGGATTCCTAGACTCATTTGATTATGAATCGTATGAGACATGTGAATCTTGTTTATTAGGAAAAATGACAAATTCCACTTTCAATAAGAAAGGTGAGAGGACTACTGCATTATTGGAACTCATACACACTGATGTGTTTGGGCCGTTTCCCACGCCTGCCGGAGGTGGTTACCTTTATTTCATTACATTTTCTGATGAATTTAGTAGATATGGATTTATATACCTTATGAAGGCCAGATCCGAATCCTTTGAATTTTTTACAAAATTCAAGAATGAAGTAGAGAAGCAATTTGGCAAGATTACCAAGGCTGGACTATCGGATCGTGGAGAATTATACTTGAGTCAAGACTTTTACGACTATATTATGGAGTGTGGGATTGTATCCCGACTCACTCCACCCGGAACGTCACGTGGAATTGTGTTTCCGGGAGGAGGAATAGGATCCTATTGGACATGGTGCGGTCTATGACGTGTCAAACAGATATTCTGTTATCATTTTAGGGACATGCTCAATTGACTGTAGCTTTTCCCATTAACCGTTTTCCATCCAAATCGGTCATGAAGACACCATATGAGATATAGAATGGGAAGCGTCCCATAGTGTCTTTAATGAATATTTGGGGTTGCGATGTCTATGTAAAGCGTTTACAAACAGACAAACTCGGACCCAAGGCGGATAAGTATAAGTTTGTGGGATATCCTAAGGAAACGAAATGATATTATGTACAATCCAACCGAGAACAAAGTGTTTGTTGCTCGGACTAGTGTGTTTCTAGAGAGATAGTTCGTTTCTAAAGAAGCCACTGGGAGAACTGTAGAACTTGAAGAATTTCAAGAACCACAAAACATTGGTCCTACGATGGAGCATGAGCAGGACCCACAAACTGTTTTGGAGCAACCTGTTCATGTAACACAATAACTCCGTACGTCAAGTAGGGTACGTCAGGAGTCAGAGAGGTATGGACTTCTTGTGACTGAGCTCGGTGAAGTAGTACTCATAGATGATGAGCCTACTACCTAAGGAGAGGCCATGAAAGGGACATACTCAAATAAGTGGCTTGAAGACGTAAGATCCGAAATGGAATCCATGTACACCAATAATGTATGGACTTTTGTGGAACCACTCGAAGGGGCTCGAACCATAGAGTGCAAGTGGGTCTCAAAGAAGAAGACCAACATGGATGGCAATGTAGTTTCCTACAAGGGCAACTGGTGGAAACAGGGTACTGGCAGAGTCATGGTATTAACTATGATGAAACCTTTTTCCCTGTCTCAATGACCAAATCCATTCGAATCCCACTTGCTATTGCAGCTTATCATGACTATGAGATTTGGCAGATGGATGTCCACACAGCGTTTTTGTATGGAAAAATCCTTGAGGATGTGTACATGACACATCCAGAGGGTTTTAAGGATCCAGAGCATGTCAATAAAGTCTGTAAGTTGCAATGATCCATTAATTGATTGAAACAAGCTTCTAGGAGTTGGAATCGACGTGTTGATGATGCGGTCAAAGAGTTTGGCTTCATCAAGAATGAAATGAACCTTGTGTTTACAAGATGATTAATGGGAGTTCTGTTGTTTTTCTGGTCTTGTATGTGGATAACATATACTCATTGGAAACGCCATTCCTACCTTGCAATTTGTTAAAGAATGGCTAGGAAAGTGTTTCACAATGAAAGACATAGGGAATGCAACTTATATACTTGGTATCAAGATCTATACAGATAGAACTAGGAAGCTGCTCGGCCTAAGGCAAAGTACATATATAGACAAGGTGTTGAAACGGTTCAACATGCAAGAATCAAAGGGAGGATTCTTGCCCATGTCTCATGGAGTCCCCCTTTCGAAGGCTGACTGTCCCTCCAATCACATTGAGAAGGAATGCATGAGTAGGGTTCCCTATGTGTCGGCCATAGGATCCATCATGTATGACATGTTGTGTACTAGACCAAGTGTGTCATACGATTTGAGTATGTCAAGGAGATATCAGTCTAATCTGGGAGAGAGTCACTAGATTGCTGTCAGGAACATCCTTAAGCACTTGAGAAGAACTAGGGATGCGTTCTTGATATTTGAAGGTGAGGAATAACTCAGTCTAATTAGTTACACTAACGCGAGCTTCCAACAGTCAAGGCTGACTACAAATCGCAGTCGGGCTATGTGTTTTGCTTGAATGGAGGAGCAGTGAGCTGGAAGAGTTCCAAGCAAGAGACAGTTGCTGATTCTACAACTGAATATGAGTACATTGCTACGACACGTGCATTAAAGGAGGCTGTTTGTATAAAGAAGTTTATTACTGAGCTTGGTGTGGTTCCAAGCATTGTGGATCCCATTGCGCTGTACTGTGACAACACTGGGGCAATCACACAAGACAAGGAATCCAGGTCACACCAAAAGTCCAAGCATGTACTTATAAGATTCCATCTCATTCTAGAGATGATCGCTCGAGGAGATGTGAAGATATGCAAGATTTCAACAGATGAGAACCTTTCGGATCCACTCACGAAGCCGCTAGTTCAGCAAAAGCATGAAGGACACACTAGATCTATAGGCATACGAGATGCACCAGATTGGTGCTAGTGCAAGTGGGAGACTGTTGGAATAGGTGCCCTATAGGCAATCAAGATTTAGTATGAATATTGTTGGCTAGAATATTCAATTATTATTTAAGAAGATATTTAATATAATTAAGTTCTTATATTACAATGTGTTGTTTATCTTAAATATCCCAAGTCCATTATATTGATTAACATGAAGATCACTATAGACTAGTATCTAGGTAGATTGATATGGATATATCAAGTCTAACACATAGGTATGCATTAGGATTAATGGCATATTGAGTTGACCCACAAAAAGAAGGCTAATTTAGATTATGTCAAATTCACAAGTGCTTCTCGTAGTGCTAATGGTATTGTAATCCTTAGAATTGAAGTCACTGGATACTCAAGTTGTGAAATATCATGCTTTGATGTTATTAAACGTTGCGCCTTAACCGTGTAGCTATAAAGATAGTTATCGGGCATGATAAGAAGTAAGATGAGAGATGGTAGTGATGTAGAGAGGATTTTCCCTCCCACATAATGAGAGAAAATATCCATGGGCCACTGGAGGAATGGTGCTTATAGAATATCTGACCAGACTCAGATAAATCAATATGGGATATTGATGTTATTTGTTTGGATAAACATAATCTCAGGATCGAGAAACTATGGATTGGATATACAAGTGTGATAATTATGTCTCGTGTCCAATCCGGATATGACTAAAAGGGATAATGCAATACGATAACATTGGGAATAAGTTTTGTCAGATCACTAACTATTTCTATTAGTTGGGTGACATAGATGTGTTGCTAGACACCTCTCTATGTTAGTAACAGTTACTACCAACTAAGTACCATATGGATTAAGCTGGATATGGGCATTAATTAGTAGGATTAATTAATCAAGAAGATCTTAACGCAACCACAAGCAAAGTTAGTAGGACTAATTTGCAAGGTGGAATAATTCGTGTATGGACATGGTTAGTATTGGGGAAATTATGTAGTTAGTGAGGAGTTATTAACTATGTAAAGACAACATAGCTTGTTATTTTCTCAAGTGTGTCATTAATGAGAGAACATAACAAATCAACGAGACAGACATGAGTTGAGGCCGAAGCCCTAACCCCGTCCGTCCCTCCAAGCCGTCGACCTACCTAGGCGCGCGACCTTGGTGATCCGTTTTGCGTGATCTCTTCGATCCTTATTACGTTGCTAGCACTACGCGTAAAGAAGGATTCCAGCTACTAATCCATTGTTTGGATACTCCTAGAAACGAAGAAACAATTATTCATAGTGATCACACAAACTAAGGTACATAACTCTCTTCTTTTATCATGTTATGAAAAGCTTGCATGCGATCCATGGAAGACTTTGAGCATGATCAATTTATGGTTACTCCCCTGCGTTACCTGCACCAAAACCCTATAGACATCAGTGTGATGAATTAGAGGAACAAAAGAATTATTTGACTGAGAGACTTCAAGACTCTAAGAAGACTTTAACAAAACTTGATGGCTTAGAACACGATCTCAACCTGATTCTTGGAGGAAGTCTGCAATCTGTTCACAAAGATGGTATTAGATACAATACAAATTTTTCAAGAAAGAAGAATATTAGATTCGTGAAAGCAATCAGCAAACATTCTCCAAATTGTCATTATTTCAGCAAAACTGGTCATGTAAAGATGACTTGTCCCTTTAGAAGAAGAGAACCTCACATCATGAGTAACGCTTTTCCATTTCAAAATAAGGGACAAGTGAGATAGATTTGGGTTTCTAAAGGGGTTAGACTACCCAACATGGTTGACCAGAATATGAATTCAAATGTCACACATGTTCTAACAGCTGGGTAAGGCAGTGAATGGTTTTTACAGGCTCTCACCAAGAGCAAAGAACAAAAGTGGATTATGGATAATGGTTTCTGTAGACACATGAGGGGAAAAAGTTCTTTATTCCCTGAATTGAAAGAACAATCAGGAGGAACAATCACACTTGGTGATGAAGGCAAATGCAACATCATAGGTACAAGTAAAGTTGGTAATGGTTTTGAACACTCTATCTCTGATGTATATCTTGTAGATGGTTTAAAATTTAATCTTCTTAGTGTTTCACAACTGTGTGACAAGGGTAATAAAGTTGTATCTGACAAAGAAAAATGTTTGGTGCAAGATGAACAATCTGTCAATTGCATACTAATTGCTTCTAGGTCAAACAACGGCTACTATTTCAGTACTAACAGAGTTGCAGGAGAAAGTTTGAAGTGTCTCAAGGCCTTGAAAGAGGATTCAAAGATTTGGTACAAAAATCTTGGTCACATTAGCCCACATACTTTGAACAAACTGGTTTCCAAAGATCTTTTCAGATGTCTTCCTTCTATCAAGTTCAAGTATGAAGAGGTATGTAAGGCTTGTGCACAAGGTAAGTAGACAAGGAGCTCCTTTAAGCGCATGAAATTTGTAAGTAAAACTAGACCTATTGAGCTATTTCATATGAATCTTTGTGGTCCTATGAGAGTTCCAACTCCAAAGGGTAAAAGTTATACGCTGTTTATTGTAGATGATTACTCTAGAGTTACTTGGGTAATGTTTCTCAAAGATAAGTCTGAAGCTCTATCTGAATTTTCAAAACTTTGAAGAGCCTTAAACTTTGAAAAACCTGCCTATTGCTTCTATTAGAAGTGATCATGGCAGAGAGTTTGATGAACAAGTGTTTGATTTATTTTGTGCTAAATTTGGTATCTCTCATAACTTCTCTTCTCCTATAACTCCTCAATAAAATGGTGTTGTTGAAAGAAAGAACATGACACTTAATGACATGTCTAGGACGATGCTTTTGGAGAACAAGTTGCCAAAATCTTTTTGGGCAAAAGCTGTAAACACAACAAACTATATCCTGAACGGATGCTTCATCATGCCTATTCTGAAGAAGACTCCCTATGAAATCGTGAAAGGAAGAAAGCCAAATATCTCTTACTTCAAACCTTTTGGCTGTACTTGTTTTGTACACAACAATGGTAAGGAAAATCTTGATAAATTTGATGCGAGAAGTGATGAAGGTATATTTATTGGTTATTCCTTAACTAGCAAAGCTTATAGGGTTTACAATAAAATAACAAAGCTTGTTGAGGAAAGTATACATGTCATCTATTATGAGGTCTATGATGGTTATTTGAGTGATGGTTTTGCAAATTTGAGTCTAAACAAGTATGAATCAGAGGATGAAACAGATCCAGACAATGGTTCCAATTGTAACTTGCAGGAAAACAGATGAAGTATTCAAGGCCTTGAAAATATGTTTCAAAGCCTTGAAACAGATTCTGAATAAACACAGAGATGTGAACAATTAGGTTCTTGAAAATTAGGGTTCATGGGCACATAGTTGAAAAGGGGTTTTCAATTATGGAAACAAAATTTATGGAAACATCCATAAGGAAACAACCTTGCTTGGGAAACAAGGAAGAGAGAAGGAGGCTAGGGCCGAAACCCTAGCCGTTCGCCCCCTCCTTGCGCGCCAAGCAAAGGCCGCGGGCCACAATGGGGCAGCCGGCATAGGGCCGGGCCTAGTGGCGGGCGGCGGTCCTAGGTGTTCGGGCCCTTGTTGGCTTGAACTCCTTGGACCGTTTTAACCCTAATTACCCAATTCAATTAAAATTGAACAAGCGCGTTAAAAATTGGTTTTAACTGTATTATGTGCTTTGTTGCATGGTGGATGGATATGGCCTAGGATTGTGGATGTTTATTGCTTTTTGATTTGGTTTACGACCTGCGAGCTGATCAAATTAATGTAATAATTAATTAGGTTTTACGGCCTGCGAGTTGTCTTTTTCTCCTCGACATGTGAGGCTTTTGTTATTTATTTTTTCTAGATGTTAGGCTAGAATTAGAAATATTTAGATGATAGCCAAGAGCATGGAGAAGAATACCGGAGAACCAATGGAGCCAAAAGACAAAGATGACGTCCCCTAGGCGCGCAGCTATGGTGGAGCACATGGAGATGAGCTCGTCACTTTAGGGCAATTAAATATTATCATTGACTTGATAATATCATTAGTCTAGGGGACATATCTATGCCGCGTTTTTTATTTTGTGGATGTTTATTATTCATGTCTTTTTATTTAATTTTTGTTTATGGCGATACTAGAGAAAAGATAACAAGATAATAATAAACAAGGTTGGTATTTTATTATGGATTGCCCAATCCAAATAAGTAGACCATGTTGATTAAATCAACCAAACAAATAAAGAAAATTAAATCCCTCAAATAAATATTGCGTTTTTCCTTCTCTTTCCAAAACAGCCTTCATGATCAGGGTTCATTAAAATTCAGGCTTGCCAAAGAAAGGCGATTTTAATTTACCATGGTGTGTTGCGGACGACACAAGCTAGTAATGTGTGTATGTTGAAGCAAGAGGTTGGACGCAACTGGGAAAGATTCAATTGGATTGATGAGCCTAGAGGCATGACAATTAGGCGTTATCCATGGGATAAAGAATAAAGAGTTATTCACCTAATTGGACCAAGAGTTGCATGGGATGCAATTGGAATGGTTCCTACCTAAATAGCCAATTCTTGGGTGACTTGCCAAAGCAAGCTCAAGAAGAAGTGAAAAAGGAATCTTGGACCTACTAGAAAATATAATGATATTTTCCGCATTAATGGTGAGGGCTATTAATCCGAGAAAAATAGTGAGACCTATATTTGATGATCTAGCCATTGTTGAATATAGTTAAATTATTCAAAATACTAAAATTGCACATTTCTCGTTTTGTAGAATTCCAAATGGAAAACAACAACGCATCGACTTAATCGCTACGATCTGTCCTTGAGAAGGATAAACTGTATGGAACGAATTTCCTTGACTGGTACAGAAACTTAAGGATTGTCCTTAAGCAAGAAAAGAAGATGTACGTCTTGGACACTCCAATTCCAGAACCACCACAAGATGAGTCTCTTCTAGCGGAAGTGAGGGCACGTCAGAAACATATTGATGATTCTAATGACGTGACTTGCCTCATGCTTTGTACCATGACTCCTGAGCTTCAGAAGCAGCATGAGAATATGGAAGCCTATGATATGATCATACACATGAAACAATTGTTTCAGGAACAGGCTAGGCATGAGCGCTATGAGGTGTCTAAAGCATTATTCAAGAGTAGTCTTGCAGAGGGGAATCGAGTAGGGCCTCATGTGCTCCGAATGATCGGGTACATTTAGAACCTTGAGAGACTGCGATTCCCACTTGGCCAAGATTTGGGTACTGATCTTGTCTTGCAATCGTTGCCTGACAGTTATAATAAGTTCATCATGAACTATAATATGAACGAGATCAGTAAGACTCTGCCTGAATTATTGAACATGCTAAAGACAGCGGAATAGAGCATCAACAAAGGCAAGGGCAAGGCCATAATGATAGTACATAAGAAGAAGGGCAAATTAGTTGCTACTACTTCCAAAGGAAAGCGCAAGAAATTTTCGAAATACAAGGAAGCCCTAAAGCCTAGTTGAGGCGTGGCTAAGGGTGAGTGTCACTACTGCAGCCAGCCGGGTCACTGGAGGAGGAATTGCCCTAAATATCTGGAGGATAAGAAACTTGGAATAGTGATTCCACCACCACCAGGTATTTATTTTATAGACGTCAATCTTTCTATTTATTCATCATGGGTATTGGATACCGGATGTGGTTCTCACATTTGTCGTAATGGGCAGGATTTGAAAAGAAGTAGAAGATTGAGTAAAGGGGAGATAGATCTGCGCGTCGGGAATGGAGCAAGAGTTGCTTCATTAGCTATAGGCGTTTATGAGCTATCTTTTCCTTCTGGACTTATTTTATTAGACAATTGCTTTTATGTGCCTGCTATGAGCAGAAACATTATTTCCATTTCTTGTTTGGACGAGAAGAGTTTTTTCTATTTCAATAAAGGACAAGTGTTTCTCCATTTATTTTGATAGTATGCACTATTGTAGTGCGCATTTGTCTAATGGATTGTATATCCTTGATCTAAATAGTCCAATCTATAACATAAATACTAAAAGGATTAAAACTAATGATTTAAATCCTACATATCTATGGCACTGTCGTTTAGGCCATATAAATGAGAAACGTATATCGACTCCATAAGGATGGACTTCTAGACTCATTTGATTTGGAATCATATGAGACATGTGAATCTTGTTTATTGGGAAAAATGAAAAATTCCCCTTTCAATAAAAAAGGTGAAAGGACTAGTGAGTTATTGGCACTCATACATACCGATGTATGTGGACCATTCCCATGCTGCCATAGGTGGTTATACCTACTTCATCACATTTACTGATGATTTCAGTAGATATGGATTTGTATACCTTATGAAGACCAAACCCGAGTCCTTTGAATTGTTCAAAGAATTCAAGAATGAAGTAGAGAAGCAACTTGGTAAAAGTATTAAAGCTCTACGATCGGATCGTGGAGGAGAATACTTAAGCCAAGAGTTTGATGATCATCTTAGAGAGTATGGGATAGTATCCCATCTCACTCCACCCGGAACGCCAAAATGGAATGGCGTGTCCGAGAAGAGGAATCGCACTCTATTGGATATGGTGCGATCTATGATGTCTCAAACAGATATTTCGATATCATTTTGGGGACATGCTCTAATGACGACGCTTTTACCATTAACCGCGTTCCATCCAAATCAGTCATGAAGACACCATATAAGATATGGACTGGGAAGCGTCCCATAGTGTCGTTTATGAGGATTTGGGGCTCCGATGTCTATGTAAAACGTTTACAAACAGACAAGCTCAGGCCCAAAGCGGATAAGTGTAAATTTGTGGGATATCCTAAGGAAACTAAAGGATATTATTTCTACAATCCCACCGAGAACAAAGTGTTTGTTGCTCGGACCGGCGTGTTTCTAGAAAGAGAGTTTGTCTCTAAAGAAGCAAGTTGGAGGGCTATAGAAATTGAAGAGATTCAAGAACCACAAATCACTGAACCGATGATGGAAAGTGAATAGGAACCGCAAGCCGTTATGGAGGAACCTGTTCATGTAACACAGGAACTCTTTAGATCAGGAAGAGTGCGTCATGAGCCAGAGAGATATGGACTTCTCGTGTCTGAGCCCGATGACGTACCACTCATGGATGATGAGCCTGCAAACTATGGGGAAGCCGTGAAAGGCCCAAATTCTAAGAAGTGGCTAGAAGCCATGAGATCCGAAATGGATTCCATGTACACCAACAAAGTATGGACTTTGGTGGATCCACCCGAAGGGGCTCGGCCCATAGGGTGCAAGTGGGTCTTCAAGAAGAAGACCGACATGGATGGAAATGTAGTTTCCTATAAGGGGCGATTGGTATCCAAAGGGTATATACAGATTCATGGTATTGAATATGATGAGACCTTTTCACCAGTTGCCATGAATAAATCCATTCGAATCCTACTTGCTATTGCAGTATACTACGACTATGAGATTTGGCAAATGGATGTCAAAACAGCGTTCCTTTATGAGAACCTCCTCGAGGATGTGTACATGACACAACCGGAGGGTTTTGAGGATCCAGAGAATGCCAACAACGTCTATAAGCTGCAAAGATCCATTTATGGATTGAAGCAAGCTTCTAGGAGTTGGAATCGACGTTTTGATGATGCAGTCAAAGAGTTTGGCTTCATCAAGAAAGAATATGAGCCTTGTGTTTACAAGAAGGTTAGTGGGAGCTCTGTAGTATTTCTGGTCTTGTATGTGGATGACATACTAATCATTGGCAACAACATTCCTACTTTGCAATCTGTTAAAGATTGGCTAGGAAAGTACTTTGCAATGAAGGAATTAGGAGATGCAGCCTATATACTTGGTATAAATATCTATATGAATAAATCTAGAAGGTTGCTCGGCCTAAGTCAATGTACATTTATAGACAAGGTGTTGAAGAGGTTCAACATGCAAGACTCCAAGAAGGGATTCTTGCCCATGTCGCATGGAGTCACTCTTTCTAAGAATGACTGTCCCTCAAATGAGATTGAGGAGGACCGCATGAGTAGGATACCCTATGCTTCATCCATAGGATCCATCATGTACGCCATGTTATGTACTAGACCAGACGTATCATGCGCGTTGAGTATGGTGAGCAGATACCAGTCCAATCCGGGTGAGAGTCAATGGATTGCTGTCAATAACATCCTAAAGTACTTGAGAATAACTAAGTATCTGTTCTTGATATTTGGAGGTGAGGAAGATCTAAGTGTAAAGGGTTACACTAATGCAAGCTTCAAAACCGACAAAGATGACTACAGATCGCAGTCTGGATACGTGTTTTGCCTGAATGGAGGAGCTATGAGCTGGAAGAGTTCCAAGCAAGGGACAGTTGCTGATTCTACAACAGAAGCTGAGTATATTGCTGTTGCGGAAGCAGCAAAAGAGGCTGTTTGGATAAAGAAGTTTATCACCGAGCTCGGTGTGGTCCCTAGAATCGAGGATCCCATAGATTTGTACTGTGACAACTCTGGGGAAATCGCACAAGCCAGGGAACCAATATCACACCATAAATCAAAGCATGTACTTAGGAAATTCCATCTTATTCGTGATATCATCAATCGAGGAGATGTGAAGATGTGCAAGATTCCAACGGATTACAATGTTTCAGATCCGCTCACAAAACCTCTTGTGCAGCGAAAGCATGAGGGCACGCCAGATCTATAGGCATACGATATGCGCCAGATTGGCTCTAGTGCAAGTGGGAGACTGTTGGAATAGATGCCCTAGAGGAAATCTTATATTTAGTATGAACATTGTTTTGGCTAGAAAATTCATTTATTATATATTGTGATATTTAATATAATGAAGTCCATAGATACAATGTATTGTTTATCTTAAATATCCCTAGTCCACTATATTGATTAATAGGACGATCAAATATAGGCTAGTATGTGGGTATATTGATATGGAGATATCAAGTCTAACACATGGGTATGCATTAGGGGTAATGGCATACTGGATTGACCCACAACGAGAAGGATACATTAGATTATGTCAAGTCACAATCGCTTCTCGTAGTGCTAATATAATTGCAATCCTTAGACTTGAAGTCACTAGATACTCTAGTTGTGGAATATTGTGCTTTGATGTTATCAAACGTTACACCGTAACTGGGTAATCATAAAGATGGCTATCGGGCATGATATGAAGCAAGCATAGAGATCGTAGTGATGTAGATAGGATTTGTCCCTCCCACATACTGGATGTAAAAATCCACGGACACTCGAGGGATGAGGCTTAATGAATGTCTGGCCAGAATCAGATAAATCAATATGGAGATATTGATGTTATCTGCTAGCATAAGCATATTCCCACGATCGAGGAACTATGGATTGGATATACGGGTGTGACTATTTATGGCTCATGTCCAATCCGGATATGGGGACAAAGGGAAAGTGAAATATAAGATATTGGGCACAAGAGGTTTGTCATGATCACTGACTATTTCTATTAGTTGGGTGGCATGGATGTGTTGCTAGACACCGCTCCATGTTAGTTAAAGTTACTACCAACTAAATAGAAACCTATGGGGTCACACGTCAAATAGAGTAGAGCTAGATTTGGGATTAATTATTATTGATTAAGTAATAGAAGGATCATTGTGCAACACCTTGCAAACTTAGTAGGAGTAATTTGCAAGGAAGGGACTAATTCTAGTTCATGTGGAATTATGAAACACTTTTATGGAAACAACAAGTAGTTGTTGGAGTATATAAAGGAGGCTCTAGCTTCCTTCCCACTTAATGTGAATGTTATTAGACATAGCAAGAGAGTGGGAGAGAAATCAAAAGAGAGAGCAAGACAAGACCTAGAGGCGCACGCCCCTAGGCCCGTCGCCCCCCCCCCCCCCTTCCCGTCGGCACAAAGAGGAGGCCTAACCTCCTCTTGTCCTTGTTTCTTTGATTCTTCTTCCCTCTTCCTCCGTGTTCAAGCTAGCACTTGTTTGAAGGAAGAATCTAGATCTCACCTCTAGACGTGGATCAACCGTAGAGACGAGGACATCATTCTTCGTGTGATCTCACAAATCAAAAGGTACACATTACTATGTCTCTTATCATGTTATGATGTCTGCTCCTGATGATCCTTGGTGGGCTTTGAATTAGGATTAATTTTTGTTATTCCGCTGCGTTACCTACGTCAAAACCCAACAGTCACCAACTCCAACAGTATTATCTAAAACATAGACATATCAGTTATATTTTAGTTTTCTTTTAAATAATCGGAATTATATAATTTTTGATTGACTCGTGTTCAAGTGTTGGCGGAGTGTATATATATATATATATATATATATATGTGTATGTATATGTATATATATAAAGTCTCAATCAAGGATGTTGTTGCATGAAAAAGTCACCTGCCAAAAGTTGGATTGTAACCCTAAAATTTACTGTATTTGCTGTGTAACCCTAGTGTACCTCTAGAATTTACAGTATTTACTGTATCAGTAGTATGCCCTCAAAAAAGGATATAGTCTCAATCAACTGAGACGTGTGAACGATATACACAAAACTAGGTGTTCGAATATATATAGTTGGTAATTAATGAAGGTTGTCATATATTTTAAATAATTCATAATTGTCTCAAAAATCCTAAAACATATGAACAAGCCTTAAAAATGAAAAAAAAAAAATCAAAACTAGAACATGTATATGTGTGTGTGTATATATATATTGAATTAAAACTAGAACATGTATACTTGAATTAGTATAGTATCAATTCAAATAGACAAGTTCTTAATTAAATTTTATTTATTATTAATTTAAATAGACAAGTTTTGCAGCTAGGGTGGTAGCTCGATTGGTAGAGTATTGGAAACCTCTGCATGAGGTCCCAGGTTCAAAGCCGGTTGACGACAAAAAAAAAAAAATCTAAAAAAATAGAAAAGTTTTAGTTTTGAGCACGTGAAATAATAAATTTATAGTCATTGGCAGTTAACTACCTTACAATTTTTTGTTCGAATCGTCACTTTGCTAAACTCAATATTGAATTGACAATTAATTGCCCGCAGTCAGGGTTAGTTTACTAAAATATAGGATACCCCTATATTTTAGTTCTTTTATAGATGTTCCAATTTAAATATATGTGTGTGCCCCAGATTTGTGACACAAGTGGTGCTTTCATCAAGTGGTTAGGAGTTTGATTTGTGAAACATAGGTCTTTGAGTTATTTTTTTTTTGCTAAGAAAGAAAGTTACAACACACTAGAGACTATCACAGGCAAGAATGTCCTCAATAACAAGCTGAGCAACATCAGATGAAGGGTTGTCCAAAATAACCAGTGTTTCATCTTGGTTCTTTCCTTTTTTAGACAAAGCATCAGCCACGGTGTTGACCTCTCTCTTGATGTGTTTGATAGAGCAGTTGCAGCCTTCAAGAAGGGTTTTTATCTCTTGAGTGATGGTGATGTAGGGGAAGGGTGTGGGAAGTGGAGCATTAACAATGCTGCTGAAGTCATTTAGGGAGTTAGTTTCCACTTCTACATTGTGCAACTACATTTGATGATTGATAACCATGCCTCTATTAATTCCCCAGAGTTCAGCTTCAACCACAGCACTGTAGCCAATTTGTCCCATAAATCCCCTGATCCAATAGCCTCCTTCATCTCTGAAGACTCCTCCATATCCAGCCTTTCCATGCTCTCCTTGCTTACTTCCATCAGAGTTCAGTTTGAGTTTTCCTGCAGAAGGAAGTTTCCATATATTAGTAACATTTCTTTCCTGATTTGTACTGGCCTTACTCTGGTGGAAAGCTTCCGCAATCTCATTAGTATAGAGCTGGATGTTTCTGGTGATTACCTGCAATGGAATTTTCACATTGTTAAAACAAAAATTATTTCTATTTTTCCAGATAAACTAGCAAGCACAAATAAAAGTAACAGCGGGGTTTTCTTTTGTTGGCTAGGATGATTGCTCCTCAAATTATCCTCCAACCAGTTCCAAACATTCTTTCTCATGGAGCTGTTGATCAAGACACATTGTAAATCACTTCCCAAATAACTTTGGCTGTAGGGTAGCTTCGAAGCAAATGTTCAATATCCTCTATGCTATTATTTCATAAAGAACATGAATCATCACTATTGAATCCTCTATTCTTTCGAACAGAGTTGGTGAAAAGTCTATTTTCTTTGACTTGCGAAACAAGCATGAAGTTTGATGGGGACTTTCAGCTTCCATATCCAATCCCAATTAGAGTGATCGTCACCATTCAAGTGGGAGATAGCATGATAGGCAGAAGAAACATTGAAGTTACCCAGACTATTACCAGTCCAGTGGAGATAATGAGGAACATTATCATCAGAAGGGAGTATCTTAGCTAAAATGGTGTTCAAAATATCTTCTCATACCAAATTACAAAGACTTTGAAGGTTCCAAGTTCTGTCAGAGTTAATAAGCTTTCCAACTTTATCATTGTTATGATTGATAGGAGGGTATTTTACCTTCAAAGAGAAATTTCCAACCCAATTATTTTTCCAAATATGAATACACTTACCATTCCCAACAGGCCATTGGGAATTCTTGATGATCTCATTTCTAACTTTCATGATCCCCTTCCAGGTTTTTGAAGCATTTTTCTTGACTGGCCACTCAAAGGAATCATACTTTCTCAAGTACTTATCTTTCATGCATTTAACCCATAAAGCTTTGTCCTCATTGATGCTTTTCCAACCAAGTTTCATGAACAGAGCTTTATTCTGCTTATGCATGCGTCAAATTCCCAGCCCACCAGCCCTCTTGGTTTTTCAAACAGTTTCCCAATTGACACTATGCATGCTTTTCCTAGTGTCAATATCCCCCCATAAAAAAACTATGTTGAGCTTATCAAGCTCATCACAGACATTTATGGGGAGAGCTTCAGTCTGCATAGTGTAAATAGGCACAGAGGAGGAAACTAACTTGATGAGAGTCAACCTCCCCCCTCTACCAAGCAAAACAGACTTCCAACCAGCCAATTTGGTGTGGACTTTCCCAATTGTTTCAGCATATTGCACTTTACCAACTCTCTTTTGATCAAGATTAACACCCAGATATTTCCCAAGCTCTTTAGTGAGGTAAATGTCCAACTTTCTACTAATATATTTAGCAAGAGAATTTCCAATGTTAGGAGAAATAAACAACTTGGACTTCTGTAAACTGATATTTTGCTCCAAAATTTGACAAAAACATTAATAACCTCATGAATAAAAGCAATAGTGATAGAATCAGTTTGACCAAATAGCAGCATGTCATCCGCAAAAAATAAATGAGTGATGGGTTGACTAGTAGGAGAGGATTTGATATCTTTCCAAACCTCATGTCATTCAACCTTGTTTATCATACAGGAGATCCTTTCAAGACAAAGCCCAAAAACATACGGGGGGGGGGGGGGGGGGGGGGAGGGGTCTCCTTGTCTAAGACCCCTTCCATCTTTAAAATAGGGGTGAGGTTCTCCATTCAACAATATGGAGTAGTTAACTGAGGTGATACAATTCATAATCAAATTAATAAGCTTACTACCAAAACTGAAAGCAACCAAGGTATCTTTAATAAACTTCGAGGAAATCCTGTCATAGGCTTTCACCAAGTCTATCTTAAGAATCATACCACCTTTCCTACCTTTCTTCTTCTTCTTCAGAGTGTGCATTATTTCTTGAACTATAATGACATTGTCACTAGTACTCCTTCCAGGGATGAAGCTACTTTGTTTGGGATATATGATTTTGTTCATGAGAGGTCTAATTCTTTCAACCACAATTTTAGCAACAGTTTTGTAAGAAACATTGCATAGACCAATTGGTCTAAACTGTTTTATGTTAGCAGGGCTACTAATTTTGGGTATAAGACAAATATGGGTCTGGTTCATCTCTTCCAGGACATAGCTAGTGAGAAAAATATCTTTGATTTGGGAACACACATCCCTTTTGATAGTATCCCAACTGGAATGACAGATGGCTGCATTAAACCCATCTGGGCCGGGGGGCTCTATTTTTATTAATGCTTTTAACAGTTTTGAAGATAAAATCTTCAGTAACAGGAGCTAAAAGACTAATATTACAATCATCAGATATCTTAACCATATCATTAGTGTAACCAATATTAGGGGAGAAGGAACCAGAGACTTTGCACTCCTAATAAAGGGAAACAAAATAATCATAAACATGCCTTTTAAGAGCTTCATTATCACAGATCCAATTTTTATTCTAACCTTTGAGAAAGCTTACATTATTTATTATTATTCTAATGATAGTAGAAAGGTGGAAAAATTTAGTGTTTCTTTATCCCTGAACCATCCACTTAACTCAGGATTTTTGATGCCAGAGGATTTCTTCTTGCTCAAGAACCTTATTGTACTCATATATGAGTTGTTTCTCAAGAACAAACATGTCTTGTATAAAATTTCTACTAAGAACTTTTTGAACACCATTGACCATAGCTAACAGGATTCTTTTTTTTTTTTGAAAACATTTCCAAATTCCTTAGTGTTCCAATCAGAAAGATTAGTGTGGAGAGAAGATAAAGCATGATCCAGAGGGGAGTTAGAAATCAGTTTGATTTTATAATATTAATGAAATTTGGATGATCAATCAACATATTCTCAAATCTAAAAGGTCTAGACTTGGGTTTAGGTTTCATACCTTGGGTTTCCATGAGCATTGGAGCATGATCATAATGAGTTCCTGGGAGACAGGTAACTAGACTATTGGGGAAAGCCAGTTTCTAGTTGAGATTGAATAGAATTATGTCTAATCTTTGCTGAGTGTTAGCAAACTCCTCTCTGCTGCTTTTCCATGTCATTCTAGGACCACAACTTCCCAGATCCACAAAGTTTCAATCATGGATATTGTTCACAAAGTTAAGGTTTTTCCAGTGAGAGGAAATAGGGGTAGTACTTCTCCTCTCACTATTGCCTGAGAAATCATCGAAGTCTCCATACAGAAGCCAAGGTTCAACAATATTGTTAGCTCTAGTTTTTATATCATTCCATAGGTGTTTCCTTTTAGCTTCAATCAGGCTAGCATAAACAACAGATAAAATTTAGTCTTTGAAATGAAGTTTCTTGATCCTAGCATGAATTTCTTGATGATTAGCATCTATGAGAGTGATTTCAATGTTTTGTTCATTCTAAAGAAGCCAAATAGCCCCAGAACGCCCTTCTGGATTAACATAGTGCTTCCCATCAAAGCCCAAGTTCTTAAAAGAATCTCCCATCTCTTCTAGCTTAACTTTGGTTTCAACTAGAATAGTAATATCAATATTATGAGTACGAATCAAATTCCTGAAGGTTCTTTTGAAAGTTTTGTTCTTTGTCCCACGACAGTTCCAAAAAAGCAGATTGGTTGTATGAAAAGTTACACTCCTTACTGATATCAATTAGTTTTTTCTTTGTGTCCTGGAGATTGAACACACTCTCCATTTCCACCCCTACCTGTGATGGGTCCTCCTCCTCCAATAACGTTTTGTATACTTTCAATGATATGTCCTACATTGACCACGGGGAGCAAAAAACTAAAGCTTGAGTTCCGCTTCCACCCATCAGAAACTGGATCTTGGTAATTCCCAATCTCTCTAGCTCTACCGTGATCTTGTTCTCTTTCTGCATGGTAGGGACTGACTCTCTTTCTGTGGTTTCTTTGGCTTTTTCGGTGACTGTAGTGGTGATTTTCTCAGATGGGGGTGTTGGTGTGAGATGGAGTAAGATCTTTCACGACCCGTACCTTTTTTTTTCCTTTAAGTTGATTAATAATTCATTAGAGTAAACGCGTCATTTACGGCCGCGACGGAAATACGAACCTTTTCGCTTTTCGATAAAATATAGCGGAAGCTTTAGAAATAAACAACTCGTTTCCATTTCAATAAAAAGACGTCACTTTCCTATTCATTTGAGAAATAATCGTTTAAAAATCTCAAATAAACCAATATTTAAAAAATATTACAATTAATTCAAAATTCCTGTAATCTACCCCGTCTATTGTCTCCGATCGACCCGTTCCGGTACCTGTAGAATTTTAGGGTGAGCAAAAAGCCCAGTAGGTACCGCCTAACCACTGGCGGAGAAATATAATCATCAATTAACCTGTAACATCGATCACAAATCACACAATTATGATGCTTTATACGTCACGCGAATAACAAACAAAACCTTAACAATCATCATATAAACATATAATCATATACAGACCGTAATTACAGTAAACATGAAAACTATATTTCCCCTACCTCATAGTACCTTCATGATAACAACTTTTAAATGATACGAGTAGCTCCAAATCTTTTATCTCGAAATATTCTCAATATCACTCTATCTCACTTATCGATAGTTGAATCGAATCTGAAATGAGAAAGAACTAAAGAACTGGGCTCTGTTTATAGACTTCATAGACCAATCAGATCGCGACGAGTCACACGGACACATGTCGCGCTTCCAATGAAAGTTGTGCCACACGAGGACACATGTCGCCTGTGTGTCACACATGGATAAGGATGGCCCCAGGGCGTGACACGTAACCCCCCCCCCCCCCCCCCCGTACATGTCGCGCATGGAGGGAAAGTCGCAGATGTTGTGACACGTGTTCCTCTGCGTGTCACACATTTATTTGGTCAAATCTAAATGCTTATCCTCAACAACCACGTCAAAGAAACATGTAATTTAGTCACGTCAAGCATGTAACAAGCCATATATCACAAGATGCATACGTATGTACTTAATTAGCACTAAAGCTACTAATTAGCACTAATTATTCCTAAATATTTTTATCCTTAATTTATAAATAAAATAAGCAATTGCAACTTTTGGTGTCTTTGTAGACGAGCTTAACTATCATAGTTTAGCAGTTATTGATAAATCTATTAAAATACTACTCCCTTAACGTTAGCCACCGTGTCAAGTAAACATGTAATTTAGTCACGTCAAGCACGTAAAAAGTCACACATTACAAGATAAATACATATGTACTTAATTAGCACTTAAACTACTAATTATCACTAATTATCCCTAAATATTTTTATCCTTGATTTAGCAATAAAATAAGAAATTGTGACTTTCGGTTTATTTATGGCCGAGCTTAACATTTACAGTTTTTCAGTTATGGGCTTATCTATCAACTACTAAACAATTAAACGTGAAACAGAATGAATTATATAAGCGTAAGAAATGCGGTTACTACAAGATCAAAGGGCTTTCCCACCTGACACCACAACAGATTCTGCTATCAGCGACCAGTTTCCTTCCGACTACCAGGATTATGGTCTTTAAAAGCAGTACAAACAGTCTTTTCTATCAGTTAGTCGTCTGCCTTGTCGTATTTTATATTTTTAAAGACCAGTTGAGTTTCTGTCGCGGGGAAACGAGTCACCCGAAATAAAAAAATATCAACGACTTGCAGTTTTGTCGGGAATGGATCTAAATACAAATTCGAGCAAACTTTTGGGCTGAAATTATAATTACATAAAACAATTAATGTAAAAACAAAATTTTAAAAAAATTTAACTCCACCTATTATCATTAAGGGCGGCAATTGAAAATTTCAGCAAACATTTTGGAGGGGAAAACTAACAATTCAAGAAAATTTTAGAGCCAAAACCCAATTCATCAATTCACCAAAGACATAAACCTGAAAATTTTCAAACTTATGTCATAGTATCCACACATTTCGATCTAGCTATTGGAGGGGAAACTAACAATTCGCGAACATTATAGAGCCAAAACCCAGTTCATCAATATTCACCGAAACATAAAACCTTGAAAATTTTCCAACTTCTCGATCAGTTCCTCATTTCGATCTCGCTAGCTCTGTTCTTCTTCTTCACACCCCACCAACAAATCGATCGATTTCACAAGTCCCTATCTCTTCTCGATCTGTAGCTCTTTATATGTTCTTCATCGATCGATACTCCCACCATAGCCGCATATATAACCACGAGACTATTATTCTGTTAGGTGAGAGCTAACCACGTCAATCGAAAGATGGAGGGAGAGACGAGGCACTTAGATCTGGAACCCTGACGCGTACGGTTGCATCGATCGGGATTGCTGAGAACTTCGTCGAATAATCGAAGTTGCCCCAATACTCAAGTAAGAATTCACTGATTCGATTTAAATTGGTATATTAGGTTATATGTATACTGGGGTTTCTGTTGTTCTGCAATGGCTTAGTGGTATCGTATTTGAGGCTTTCTTTGTTCTTGATTCCAATACCTTGTTCTGGATTTTTTCTTTTCCTGTGTGGGTTTTAATTCCTTGTCTGTCTTGAAGATGACAATTTTCATTTCAATTTTTCAATTACTGACATGTTGAGTATGGTGGCGTCGAAATTTTCAATTGTTTGGTATATGCATGAAGTTGTCTGATACTTTTGGATATAAGAAAGTTATGTCTGTGATGGATGATCTCAGTTTAGTTGATAGTCTATGTGTTGAAATTCATATTTCCGAAATTAAACTTTTAAAGTCACAGTTTGCATTTGCTGCTTGCATTCCATTTTTTCGGTGAAATAACTTTTTGCGTCTCATTTATGTGGACAGGTTTGGTACTCAGTCCGCCAGTTAACAGATGATCTATATATATATATATATATATATATATATATACATATATCTATTTGTGTCCTGTGTCGGTGCATTAGTGACTATTTGTGAGAATTTCAGAGGTTGTGATGATTTGGATCAATCTATATAATTCACCCATTGAAGCTGACAGAGTGTAATATGCATGGCAAGGCAAAATCCTTTTGCAGCCGGTGATCATATCTTATTTAGTTTTGATGAGTGCCGATATCAGCCGTCCTCTTCATGCTCACTAAAGAGTTCGTGGTGATATGGATATATTGAATTCACTCTTTGAAGCTGATAGAGTGTCATACGGCCGAGGAAAAATCCATTTGCAGCCTGTGATAATCTCTTATTTGCTTTTCATGAGTACTGATCTGAACCTGTTCATGCTCACTGAATAGTCTGTATGATATATATGGTTCTATCGAATTCACTTTGTTGAAGCTGGTAGAGTGTAATATGAATGGCATGGCAAAATCCTTCTGCAGCTTATTTGCTTTTCATGAGTACTGATCTTAGCCTCCTTCCGTGTCCATATTTTTGGGTCTGAATTACGGTATATCTTATGGCATCCTCTTACAGTAATATATCTTGGAGCATCCTCATAGGACCCTGATTCTTACTGTATAACCTATATATGATGCCTATGTGTGACTACTGATTATGGCTTTAAATTTGGTAGTTCTGATTATGTTGTATCTGAGATCGATGATAAGAAGGCGAGTTGATATTAGTGATCATAACAGGCCGTGATGGCAATATCCTTTTGCAATACGCATGGCAATATCCTTTTGCAGCCTGTGATCATCTCTTATTATGTATTCAGCAATTGGTCTAAGCCTATGATCTCTATTATTGAAACAGTTTGGCTATTGTAAGAGAATTGTAATAATAGTCTATTGACTGAAACAGTTTTGCACTTCAAAGCCAGACTGTAGTAGTTTGTTCCTGATTATCTATTATTGACTGTCTGTGTGTGCTGTCTCGTAGAAATTAATCGCAAACAGACTTACTATGCTGTATTTGTTGGCCTTCAAAGCGGCGTATATAATTCATGGCAAGAGTGTCAGCAACAAAAAACGGGATACAAGGGTATTTGCTTTCACAAGTATACAGATTATGAAGAGGCTACGAATGCCTTGTTGGCGGATCAGGAAAGCCGTCGTATTGACATACTTGCTGTTCCGTCCAATTATTTCGCAAAACGTGTTGCGTGTACACCAAAGAATAAATGGCTACTTTTCAGCGTTGTTGGATTTTTGTTGGGCGTCTGTGTCGCATGTGTCGGATTTATAATAGCATCCTAGTTATGTTTATGAAATCAATGTATTTGTAATGTAGTTTCGATCTTTATTATTATATAGGAAGATGTTGCAATGTGTTTTGTAACATCATTGCAACATATCTAATCCAGTACTTGGTTTGAAATATTTTATTACTATTGTTAACATTTTGTGACCTCTGATTAAGTAATGGCAAGTGTATTGCTTGTTGATAATTGGTCTAAAGCCCGTAGATTGTAAATTAGTAATATGCAATGCAAGTCTACAAATTATTATATTAGAAAGTAACTGTACAATCAATCATGAACTCATGAGTCAACATGCAGCCAACATTTAACTTTATCATAGGTCAGATAAAGTGCACGGTCAACAAAAAGGAAAACTCTACGGCGTCCGGTTAAGGAAAAAGTATTTTATTTAGTTAACGATTAACTTCGTAGTTTCCACTTAGAAAAACCAACTTCATATTTTCCACTTAGAGAAACTAATATGTTAAGTCAAACAAGGTCAACGATGAACTAAATACTCTAATGTACAGTCAACGGTCAAATCCAAAGTCAATTATGTAGTCAAAAGTGTCAACTTTGCGGCTACCACTTGGTGACACTATTAGGTCCAGTCAAAGGAAGACAACCGTGAACTAAATAGTCAACTTTACGGTCAATGGTCAACTAAAAAGTCAATTACGTGGTCAACTGTCAACTTTGCGGTTAGCACTTCGTGACCCTTTTAGGTTCTGTCAAAGGAAGACAACAGTGAACTAAATAGTCAACTGTACGGTCAACGTTCCACTAGAAATTTAATTACGCGGTGAATTGTCAACTTTGCGGTCAGCACTTCGTTACACTCTTAGGTTCGGTCAAAGGAAGACATCAGTGAACTAAATATTCAACTTTACGGTCAACGGTCAACTCCAAAGTCAACTACCTTGTCAATTTTCAACTTTCTGGTTACCAATTGTAGACACTTATAGGTTCAGTCAAAGGAAGACAACAGTGAACTAAATAGTCAACTGTGCGGTCAACGGTCAAATCCAAAGTCAACTACCTTGTCAACTGTCAACATTCAGGTTACCAATTGGAGACACTTATAGGTTCAGTCAAAGGAAGACAACAGTGAACTAAATAGTCAACTGTGAAGTCAATGGTCCACTAAAAAGTCAATTACGTGGTCAACTGTCAACTTTGCGGTTAGCACTTCGTGACACTATTAGGTTCGGTCAAAGGAAGACAGCTGTGAACTAAATAGTCAACTTTACGGTGAATGGTCTACTAAAAAGTCAATTACGTGGTCAATTGTCAACTTTGCGGTTAGCACTTCGTGACACTATTAGGTTCGGTCAAAGGAAGAAAACAGTGAACCAATTAGTCAACTTTACGGTTAACGGTCAAATAAAAAGCCAATTAAGTGGATAACTGTCAACTTTGAGGGTAGCACTACGTGACACTATTAGGTTCGGTCAACGGAAGACAACAGTGAACTATAGTCAACTGTAGGGTGAACGGTCTTCTCAAAAATTCAATTACTAGTCAAATGTCGACTATGCGGTTACCACTACGTGACACCATGAGGTTCGGTCAAAGGAGGACAACAGTTAAGTAAATAGTCAACTTTACGGTCAAAGGTCAACTAAAAGGTCAATTACGTCGTAAACTTATAACTTTGCGGTTACCACTTGGTGAAACTATTAGGCTTGGTAAAAGGAAGACAATAGTCAACTAAATTACAAAACTGTATGGTCAACGGTCAACTCTAAAGTTAATTATGTAGTGAACTTTCAACTTTGGGTTACCACCATGTGACACTATATTAGGTTGGGTTAAAGGAAGACAACAGTCAACTTAATAGTCAGCTGTACGGTCTAAGGTTAAATCGAAAGTCAATCACTATTACGTTCAGGATACGTTGCTATCTCGAAAAGGTGAAACTAATTGATCAAATAAAGTCAATGCATGGTTAAATCTAAAGTCTAGCTATTGATCTACCGTCAAAGGTTAAGATTTCGGTCCCTACTTAACCCTAAAACTAATTAATATTCCGCTCTAGAGAGTTCACTCCACAGTCAACGGTCAAATTTGCGATCCCTACTCTAAATAACTAATCCATTATCCATGAACACCAAATCCAAGCTTGAAAGGGCACTAGTCGATGGTCTCCAACTTAATTTCATGTAAACCGTAAACCCTAAACCCTAAACCGTTTTGAGGGGAGGGAAATTGAAATAAGTAAAAATATGGGACAGAGAATACAATTAACATAATTAACAATGGTGGGTTGAATGAAATAACAAATATGATATGGATCCCTATGCTCCACTCATTCTCTCCTTATCCACAAAAAATCCTCCGACGCGAACTCTCAAGCGCTTTCCCGCGACCTCTCAGCTCCACGACCGATCAAACAACCGTTCTTGAATCGATCGAACAAAGGCTTAATCTCGTCTAACTGGCGCCAAAAATTTGTCGGAGTGTTCACTGAAGCACCCACGGAGTCGGTCGCGTCTTAGCCTCAAGCAAGATCAGTATGGTCTTTCTTCTATCAAAATCTGCTAAAATATTACTTGTTCTTATTGATATATCTTGTTACTTCTTGTTCTTGTTCATATCTGTTGTTATCACCGGTCGATTCCTGTTGTAGAACTGTAAGAATACATGTATTCAAACTAGGGTTTTTTAATTTGGGGCTCCCTAGGGTTGAAAGGAAAAATATAGGGCTATTATTCTGCTGTGTGGCTGTAAGTGTTCGTTCGTTAGTATGTTGTCATTTTCAAAATGTTCATTTGGGGCATTCATGTGTTTGTCTCTATACATGAGAAGGTTATGTTATTTATTAACGTGACAACGCTACGTGTGACTACTAACATGCATCTTCTGAATTTGATACATGAACAGTACCACTTGACGAATGCCATGATATGTTCTGCCTATCCCTCTCTTTGTCTGTCTTTATCTTAAAATGTCAATATGCTAGCTCTAAGTCTTTTTGTGCGTAGGTCAATCCCTCACTCCTTAAACTTTGTGAGTCGTATGTGGCATTCGACTTGTCTGTTTGACTTGACTGGCTATATTGCCGATTATCTGAGTTCACTAGTATTGGTACTGTGAGTCGTAATTTGTTTCTTTGTAGATCCATCATGTTTCGTATTAAAGATAAATCATGTTTCTTATGTCGATATGTACAGAAGACAGACGAATTGGAGCTTACGTTCTAGAACTAAGAAACTTGAAAGGAGGTAAAGTGCAAACTTATGTGGCTGCAATTTTATGATCATAACTTATGTTAATATTTGGATTGTTTTTTGTCTATAATATGTGCATAGTGTGTGCTATTAGTTACAATACTCCTTATTCCAACCCCATTTGCAAATGTATTGAGCAAGTTGCGCTGAAAATTTCACTATAGTACACAGTAAGAGGCGGTGATGATATATTAGTGATTCGAATTCGCTCGTTCAAGCTTTCACTAGTACAATAAGATCTTTCGAATTCGATCATCGAAGCTGATAGAATGTAATATATTGGCAAGGAAAAATCATTCTGCAGCCTGTGAATTACACTGGACGACCAATTTGTACTTGTGTAGTTCAGAAAGGCTTGGCTACTTACATACTGTTGTGGGGTTGGTAACATGTTTTAATGTGTACTTTTTGATATTATGTCATTCTTAACTAATAATTGAATGTGCACTCTTATACGGTGTTCATCTCTTATTTGGTTTTCATGAGCACTGTAGGAGAGCGTGATGATGTGGCTCTATCGATGGCACTGGTTGATGGTGAGAGAATGTTATACGCAAGGCGGGGCAAAAATCCTTTTGCAGCCTGTGTAATACACATTACTTGGCTCCGAGTACAGATATGATTCTCTTCATGCTCACTGAAGCGGCCGTGATGATATGGATCTACATTGAATCGAC
This sequence comes from Linanthus parryae, assembly GCA_023055425.1. NCBI lineage: Eukaryota > Viridiplantae > Streptophyta > Magnoliopsida > Ericales > Polemoniaceae > Linanthus > Linanthus parryae. Next base: position 7,744,456 of record JALGPY010000009.1, on the reverse strand, counting down.
GGAAAGTTACACTTGGTAGTTCAGTTCGCACGATTGTGTGATATCGTGAGTTGCACCTTTTCTGTGTTCTTCTCGGGACTTTTGACTATGTGACTATGCATGTTCCTACATGTACGTGTTGCCTGCATGTCTTGTTTAGGATAGGTTGTAGTAGGGAAATATCGATGTCTACTCTTAATTGCGTAGGCTCAATGGATCGTGGGTGGATGTCGCTGACTAATAAGTTTTCTCCTGAATATAATAAAGGAGTGGCTGGGTTTATGGAGGTTGCTAGATTGCATACTGATAGTTCTTATAGGGTACGCTGTCCTTGCTGTAGTTGTGTTAATGTAGTTTATGAAAGTGTTGAGCAAGTTAAAGAGCATCTGCATCTGAACGGTATACAAAAGGACTACACAGAACGGATCTACCATGGGGAGGAAAGTGTCAGTATAGATTATGGTACCGCTGGTAGTAGGGATAATGACATTGCAGAAATAGGTGATGACATGGAGGAGTTAATCGGGGACTTACAGGAGAGAACACTTCCCTCGCCCGGTTTCGTATCATCCACCGATGGTAGGGGGCACCGTGAATTCGACAGGTTTTTGAAGGATGCGCAATCTGAAGCATACCCTGGGTGTCAAACATTCTCTAAGTTGTCACTCATCGTCAAGCTGCTTCATATTAAGACAATTTGTAGATAGAGTAACAAATCTGTAAACTTGTTGTTGGATTTTATTAGAGAGTTAGTATCTCCTGTAACTCAATATCTAAGGCATTTTATGAAGCAAAGAAAGTGCTGCGTGGACTAGGGCTAGGATACATCAACATCCAGGCGGGCCCTAAACACTGCACATTATATTGGAAAGAAAACGAACACCTAGACCACTGTCCAAACCCTGATTGTGGTGAGCCTAGATATAACCCCAGTACCACAAAGGTAAAAAGAGTTCCTATACATGTTCTAAGATACTTTCCAATTAAATCGAGGCTGCAAAAGTTTTTCATGTCAAAAACAACCGCTAAGGCAATGAGATGGCACAACAAAGAACGTGTCCAGAATGGATTTAATTCATTCGGCATTATGAATAGTGCTTGCAGTATGTGGCATGTTGCTACACGGCAGTACAATATGTCCCCTGAGTGGTGTCTTAATGAGGATTTTCTGATGATGCCGCTTCTGATACCTGTTCCAACGTCCCCGGGAAACGCAATCGATACCTACTTGCGTCCCTTAGGTGATGAGCTGAAAGAGATGTGGGAAGTAGGTGTCGAGACCTATGACGCAGCAACTGGTGAGCGATTCATCTTGCATGCTGCAGTTTTTTGGACAATTAATGATTTTCCCGCTTATGCAACGATGTCGGGATGGAGAACCAAAGGAAAACTAGCTTGACTACGTTGTAACAAGGACACAGATTCGATCAGGCTACATTTTAGTAAGAATGAAGCTTATATGGGTGCTCATAGGTTCATGGGGTCGAAACATAAGTGGCGGACTAGTACCAAGTTTAGGAAGAGGGAATTGAAAAAAAAAGCCGAAGGAGTTAACCGGGGATGACATTCTGAAGCGATTAGAGATACTTCCCAAAGATTTCAGATTGGGGAATACGGAAGCAAATCGAAAAAGGAATTTGAACCGTCCCCCGGAAGAGTTAAATTGGAAGAAAAAAAGTATATTCTTTGAACTACCTTATTGGCATGAACTTAAAACAAGACACTGGCTGGACATACTGCATATCGAGAAGAACATTTGCGAGAGTCTTGTTGGGACGCTGATGGGTACTGAAGGAAAAAGTAAAGATCATGCAAATGCACGAAGGGATTTAAAGCATATGAAAATTAGGCCAGAATTCCATCTGCCAGATGAAAATGTTGGGGAGAAAGTGAAACTTCCCCATATACCTTGGACGCAGCCGGTAAGAAAAGTTTATGTGAATGGTTAAAAGCTATTAAGTTTCCAGATGGTATGCGACAAATATTTCAGCTTGTGTAAGTGTCAAAGATAACAAGTTAGTTGAAATGAAGAGCCACGATTAACATGTCATGTACAACGGCTTCTTCCACTCACAATATGTGGCCACTTCAGCAGCTAAGTTGTCGTTACTATTACTGAGCTGAGCGAGTGTTTGAAGGAGCTGACCTCCAGAACTCTGACTGTCGAGAGTTTAGAAAAACTCAAAGAAGAAATAACGTTGATATTGTGTAAATTAGAGTTAATATTTCCTCCTTCCTTCTTCGATATCATGATGCACTTGCCGGTTCATCTGCCGCGAGAAGCACTATACAGGGTTCTGGTTCAGTTTCGCCGGATGTATCCCATTGAAAGGTTAGGTGCTGGTATAATACATGAGTTATAATATATGTAATATGTTTGAAAAGACGTAATGTTTACGGTGTCTGTACTGGTTATTAAAACAGATTTCTGCATACGCTAAAGCTGCATGTAAGAAATAAAGCGAGGCCGGAGGGTTCAATTGCTGAAGTTTTCATCGACAATGAATGTCTCATATTCTGCTCTATGTATCTTCATGGATTTGATACGATATTTAAGAGGATTGAGCGAAACGGAGGGCAGGTCAACACTAGTGATATGCCGAATTTGTCCATATTCGGTGGTGCAGCTCACCCTTTAACGGGGTCATCCTTTTACAAGCTGTCAGCAAAGGAATATGAGCAGATCAGTTTGTATATTTTACAAAACTGTACAGAGTTTGAGCTTTATTTGATGTGAGTGGTTCAACTATAAAATTTGCTTAATTATTGGATGCCAATTCAGTAAATATATAAGCGTACTTAATCCTGATATAACTCTGAATCCAGACAACACCGTAAAGAAATCCATGAGCTTGAACCTTACCAAGAATGTGGGGATCATATGCATCGACGGAAGTTTCCATACTGGTTTAAACGACTTGTAGGTTTTTCGTTCTCTTGGCCTCTTCATGAACATGTTATATGTATTTGAATTCTTATTAAAACTTCAATATACATCCGTTCATTCTGATGGCCCGAAAGCGCCTTGACAAATCAGTAGAAGCAACCGATGGACTGTATTAAATCTCTTGTGGTGCTGACAAGCAAGTGCGTCAGTATAAGGCTTGTGTTGTGAATGGCCTAAGGTTCCGCACGTGTGCCGATGATGAACATAAGACAACCCAGAATTCTGGAATTTTTGTGCTATCGGAACATTTAGGCAAGGAAATTTATTGTTATGGTACAGTAAATGACATCTTTGAACTAACGTATCCAACTCACAACCGGGTTATGGTGTTCAAGTGTGATTGGTTTAATGTAGAAGATAAGAACGGCATTAAGAAAGTTGGCCACTTTACTTCTGTAAACGTCTCTAGGACTTGGTATAAAGATGATCCTTACATTTTTGCGACCCAGGCTGGACAAGCCTTCTATGCTCCTGACACTGTTGAGGGTAGGAATTGGCGAATAGCGCAGAAGATAGAAGATCGATCTTATCATGTCCCAAAAGAGAATGATGGAAATAAAGACAGACGAGTTAAGGATGCTTATCAGCAGTCATCGAACAGCGGTGAGGCGTTTGAAGTAGATGTTAACATAGATGAGGTTTTGCCTACTCAAATTGTTCAGGATCCCCCTACAGTGGACCCTAATTATTCTGACAACTTAAAAGAAAAACTTGGCGAGGATTATGCATCTGAGGATGAAACGGACTACCGAAGCGAAGATGGTACCGCTGATGATGATTACCATAAGGATCTCAGTGATATGGAATGATGATCTGTTTAAGTTGTTTTGTTTTAGATCATACGTTGTACATGAAGGTTTGCATTTCCTGCGTGTTGTTTGTTTACGTAAAGGATTACGACGACTTGCTTGAATGACTTGGTGAGGATTACGTAAATTGTTGACATGGCAAGTAATTCAAATATTCTCGTTTCATATTACAGGGTCCTGTATTGACATTTTCTATATCCTGTAAATAAGCAGATTACATGATGTCGACGACCAAAAAGATTAGACGGTCAGGCGGCTCAGTCCACTAAAAGTCGCGGAGGACATTTCGTCGTCCGGAAATCATGGTGAGAGTTGTCCTACGTTATTGCAACTTTTATGTCTTCACATATTATCAACTCATACTGCAGATATTTCCTTTCTTGTGTAGTTACAGAAATTGGTTCGACAAAAGTTTGTACAAGCTCGCAGAACGTCCAGGACATAAAGAATTATTCTGTTGGTGGTGCTGCTGCTGCGTAGAAGGTGAAGATAGAGGTGATATGTTATGTTCTGTTAGCGTGAACGCTTATTTATATGTAACGAGCAGTGTTTATTTTCGCTTTATGTTAGTCTTTTTGTAACTTAAATATTTTGGTAGCTATTTACGCATATCTCACAACGTGGTTAATGCAGAAAAATTGCCCAAGGCAATTCGACGAAGGGGTTGGCCAAGCTCGACGGAACTGGAAGCCATCGTGGTTAGTATGACCCTTCGTCTGTGTTTGATGCATCCTTACTGTATCTTTTGTGCTTATAATCTTACAATTCTGTTTTGTAATTCTTAGTTCCTGCAGGACCGCATGTAATGAGGAGCAGCGCTTCCAATATTTCTGAAGGCGTACAAACGCGGGAGGCCGTATCGGAAAGAGAGACTAGTTTGGGAAGCGATGGCCTAAATGGAAGTGCTGACGCTGGTGCTGGAGGGGTTATATCGCAAGTATATCTATGAAACTGATGATATTTCTGTCTTATTGGAATTGCATTGCTTCCTCACATCTACTTGTTGGTAACATTATATCCATTTCCACTTATATTATACTTGTATTTGGTTTGGTGGTTTTCGTTGTTGGTGCTTTTACCTAGCTAGTGATTCCTGTTCTCATTAGCAGTTACAGTAGGATCAAGAGGATTGAAAAGGAAGCACAGAAAAGACTCGTACAGTTTGGTCGACGAGGTGGGTATTCGAGAATAATTACTGAATTTGAAGATTGGTGATCGTCGTACATGAGCTCGGTAGGTCTATGTCTTACTGCACGCCGATGAGGAATCATAGGAGAGGGACGGTCACCGCCATTGACTAGGGGCCGCAAGACTGTTGACATGAAAATGGGATAGCTGAATGCCGGTGAAATGGATGCTGATGTCATACAGTTAACATGTTTTTTTTGTTCGTCGTCTTTTTTTTTTAATTATTGCTTCAGCTCAGAGGTTTGAATATTTTCTTGCAGAACGTGACGTCCCACGCTACTACACCGAGGAGATCGCATCCGCTTCAACAACTTCAATCCCCCTCATCCCAGAGGTCTCCCTTTACGCGGGTGGCTCAATCCGCCCCTACACAGAATGACGCAGGGGCCGCACCTACATCAAGTACGTATCTCATTCTCTAAACCCACCTAATATAAACCTTTTATGATCCTAATATAACTAATTAGTAATTAATTATATTGTGGCAGGTCCGGCTTCAAGCAGAAGGGAAGAGGCGAGAACCGTGGCCTTTCAACGAGGAAGAAATTTGGCGAGGGAGGGAAGTTATCTGTGAACATCCCTCTTGGCAAGAAGAATCAAGTTGGCGAAAATGCGAAGGAGGTCACTGCAGAGGTGGGTATAGCAGTGCGGAAGAATGCAACACCGGACAAGTCTGGGTGGAAAGATATGGACGAGGTTGAATTGAAACCCATATATGATCATCTTCAAGTAAGTTACGTAAACTACGTGTGAACATATTTTTCCTGCAATTACTTTCTGTGAATGTGTACTTATGACCACATATCTTGTCGTATGCAGGGTCTGTTTGACCTCGACTTCAACAGAAAAACAACTATGCGGGCCATTAATTATATGGAAAAGGAATCTTATAGTGAGTACCGTTATAAGATGCACACACACTTCAAGAAATTTCGCACCCCTGCTGAAGCAATTAAAAACCCAGCACCAAGTGTCTCCCAGGAGCAGTGGGAAAAAAGTGTGCGTACTTTTTCAGACAGATGGGTGGAAGGTAAAATATTGACTGCTTTTTCATTGCAGCAAACTTATTTAGGTTCGCTTTTGACTTCATGTCCACTATTACGTCATTGTAGTGTAGGAGTGCCAGGGCTAAGTTGAACCAATCAAAAGTCAAAAATATTTCTACCGCAGGTTCAAAGTCCATTGTCTAGTGTTATATGAGATGGTAAGTTCCATGTCATCCGCTCTTTCGCATTAGTTTATATGTTTCACAGCTAGAACTTATTTCCGTATGAAATATTTATTTGGAATATTATCTTGTGCAGGAGAACCCATCCCTCATCGACAACTACAAAACAACACACACCAGGAAGAACTCATGTACATGGATAATTGTGGATGCGGAGGAGAAGCACGTTAGTTTCGTAATTCCCTCGCCATGTTTTATTTTACATGCCATGGTGTTAAAATTTTATGCTTTTTTAAAACTACAAAGAAGGATGGTGGAGATGCGGGACAATGATACGGAGAGGTTGCTGACCGAAGATAATATAGTGGACATGGTTGTTGGGTGCAGGAGTTGATTTGTAGCGGGATATGGTGCTGCTCTGCTCCCGAGGACTTCATTCGCGTTTCAAGAAGGCATGGAGGCTAATGAGTCCAGGGTTGCTGAAGCACAAAGGATGGCTGAAGCTGCTGAGCTTAGAGAACAAGTTGCAGAGAAAGACGCCGAGGAGGCCAGTAGAAGAGCGGAAGAGGCTGAGAAAAAGGCAAAGGAAGCCGAGAAAAATGCTGAAGAGGCAGTGAGAAGGGCAAATGAATCTTTCAAACTTATGACCAGAATGGAAGAACGGCTTAAGAACATGGAGTCCTTGATGGCCAACCAGCTGATGGTCGAGAAGGAGTCGAGCGGGCATCATTCTTCATCATCTTCAGAGGATTTTTAAGGTAATTAAATGTCAATTTTCATTTCAGTATGTGAATAAATGACATGTTGAGTATGTTGTGTAGATAAATTAAATTTTAGTTGTTTACGTGTATGCGTGAAGTTTGTGGCACTTTTAATTTGGATATAGTTGAAAGTGATTTCTCACAGTATGTACTGGATATATGAAACTAATTAAGCTAGTTGATAATGTGACCTACAAATTCAATTTTACGAAACTCAATTTTAAAGTATACCATGGCTCTAGGCTTATTTTGTTTCATTTTACCGGGTGAAATAACTCTTCGCGTCTCGTTTTGGACAGCTTTGTTACTTACCGTTGTGTTGTTCTTGTCGATTACGCGTGGAACATGCAACTCCACCAGTTGACTGATCGATATCTATTTATGTGGTTTCAACAGTTGAGTAATTGTGAGAATTTAAGTATTTGTGTCTTCAGGACAAAATTAAACAAAAAGTTCAGGAAAATAACACAAAATAAAACAACGGCAAGAACAGAAAATGGAATTCTGGCTAGTGCTGGAGCTTGGGGTTGATGGCTCCGCATTGTCGTCCTTCAGTTGTTCATCTGTCGGGGGTCTCAAGATTTGTCCGGTAAGCCCCCCTCTCCCCCTCTCTAGTGTATCTCTTCTTCATCTTCCGCAATATCTCGTATCTTGTTGCCTATCTCATCAGCGGGCCTTCCTCAAGCCTATATCTCTTCTTCTTAAACAACCCGACAGCAAGCTCGTTGTCACTGCTTGAATCATCATCTGATATGATTATTGGAACATCCAAATAGGACCCTTGCAGTCCTGTGAATGGACTGGTGACCTCCTCCTCTTCACGTAGGCATTTGCGAATGGGTTCCATGGTAAGAAGATTCCGGGGAGGGGATTTGCTGTGTCTGAGATTGAATTGGTGGTTACAAATTAAATAGGGAGGGTAGGTCATTAACCTATCATTAATTTTTGGAATTCAAACAGTTGCGATTCAGTGTTTGTGGGTGCATATATGAATGGTTATTACTGTTGGTGGTTGTTATGATGTTCATTTAGGAGGCATGCATTAAGTTCATTCATAATGAGGTAGTGGCGGGTATGTGAACAGTTTCAGTTGTTGGAATTCGTTGAACATTAATTTAAATAATAGGTGAACCACATACTTGTTTTACAACGTCCTTTTTTGTGAATACTTCGCTTCGATAATTTTCTGCTTCTGGGCCTGCGAGTTTTTGTATGTCATGCATACAAACAGCAGCATTTTAGTCTCGTTCCCCTCGTCGTGTTCAATTTTCATGAACTGTTTTTTTAATATTTTTCATGAACTGTTATTTATTTTCTTCTGCTTTTTTTGAAATCACAGCAATGATGTCAATTACAATTCCGCCAGCAACCGCAACAGCATATCCATATGCTCATCTCGTCTTCAATACGCCAACAAATGAACACTTCTCCGCCATCATTGTGAGGTACAAGGGTTAAAGAAATCTGAAAAATGTTTTGAATTCGGAGGAATTGTTGTGGACATGCATTGTGATTAATTTTTGGAGGAATTTTGTGTGTGGATGTGTGTATGACCGGGTTTTTGTGGCTTGTTTCGAACAATTGAATTTTTGTAACTATATGTTGGTGTAATTTTGGTTGTATTAAGCTTCGAATGAAAACTAGTATTTTGAAATTGTTGGTGTTGTATGTGTGTATGCATGGGTGATCAAAAATGCACACCTGGCTACTGGTTTTTTGATCTATTTTATGAGCAGATTCAAGAAATTTGGGAGATAGGCGACTACGTCATTAGTCATCTATGAGGAACACCAAAATATAAACACGACCAGGAAGTCTGTCAACAAATACATATTATGACGATTAAACTGGTCGTGAAAATGAAATTAAAAAAAAAGACACAACTGAATAAAAGTTAATAACGACGAGTAAAGTAGTCTGCATTATACCTACGACAGGAATAAGTGGTCGATAAAGTCTTCGGCATTACTTTTTTAAAAAGAGTAAATGGTCGCTGTGTGGTTGGGAAAAGATTAACGACCAAATAATTTGGTCGAAATATTCATCGGCAAAAGTTTTGACCACATAATATTATGGTCGGTAAGTCGTCGGAAAAATATCAACGACGAAAATATTTAGTCGGTAGAAGTTGTCGGTAAAAAACTTTTACCGACCAATGGGAAAAGTTGTCGCCCCGTAGAACTAACGACAGGGCTATTCCAACGCTTTTTGGACGAGCTTTTCTCGTCGTCTTTTCATTCTAACGACGAAATTTCAGGTTTTAATGACTTTACTCGTCGTAATAAACCCATTTTTTGTAGTGTGAGTAGGTTGGTTTATATCCTCTTTCGTGGTCTGTTGCTCTCCCTCCGAAGTAATGATAACCGGCGTGTGCTTTTTTTCAAGTGAAGCATCGAATGGTGTCTTCAAAGGTTTCTGCATCTGCTCTCCTTCAGCTCCCAAAGCATAACCATTCACCTCATCGCATTCAATGGGGTCGAATCTTGACCATTGGATAAGATTTCCCTTTTCCTTATCATTCAACAGATCCGGATCACTTGACCCGGTTTTTGTAATAGAGGATGAAGCTCCATTACTTGTCCTGGTGGAGTGGGTTACCTTCCTTTGTTTGCAATATTGGGCAATTCCCTTTAGCGTGACCTACAATTCCACAGTGAAAACTACAAGTTGTAAGTGTTCATACTCTATAGAATAGCACGTACCCCCAACCTCCACATCCGAGATTAGGGGTTTACCCAAATTTATTTCCACACACACTCTCACCAATTTTCCTTTGTTAAGATTTGCAGTAGTGAAGTCTAATTTCAGTGGTAACCCAATCCCCAAGCTATAGGTTTGAGCCCACTTTCATCGTAGTACTCAACCGGCAACTCAATGATTCGTGCCCAGACAGCGGTTTTAGCACCTTGGACTGCCGATACTTTGAAGTCCTGTGTCCATTTCTGAACTAGAAGGTATTGATCAAACGTAATCCCAGGTCCCCCCCCATAAGGGCCTTGTTGTAATCATGACTATTATCAAATTTATCATATAAAATCCTTTTCCCAGATATGTAAAGATCACTTTCTCAATCGGCTTTCAAAGAGCCCTGATTTTTGGGAGAAGTTTAAAATCGGGGATGTTCCGACCAAGCGGTCGGAATATGAGATGATTTTTCAAGGGATCTCTCAACTTTTTGAGAAAATTTTCAGAGATAAAAACTTTTGCCATCATGGGGTTGTCTCCTGTAGCCCCAAAGACCTGCACCTTGTTAAATCAAGATTTCTAAGTGTGTTTTGAGAAGTAACTATTTAGAGTGATTAAAGACAAAGTATTTCTAAGGCTCCAAGGCCTTGAGATACTAATCAGAGCTTCAAAGCTTTGACAGATGTTTGCTATATAATGTGATTTGATAATCTTGTGATGCAGGTGTTCTAACTGATGCTTAAGATCAGAGATTTGTTGCATATATCCTTGTTATCTTTTTTTTATATCTAACACAACTGCAGATATCATAATCAGAGTGAATCAAAGGTTTCTGGTCTTAATATTGAAAGACTGTGAAGTATGATCAGAGCTTCAAGGCCTTGAGATGTGCCTTAAGCTGCTGACAGTTTTACAGAATTAACTTGATTCTATCTTGCAGGATTTGGTCTTTGTGATTATGATTTTTAATGACCTTTACAAGTCATAAACTGGTTTATTATGATAAATATGTTTTAGAAGTTAATCAGGTTATTGATTAATTTATCTGATCCACTTTTTATTCAGAAACTGGAAATCCAAACAGACTTTGTACTGTTATATTTCTGGATTTTGTTTGTTGATGTGTTTAATGTTGTTGCAGGTTTTTCAAACGTGCAAATTTAATCACAACAAACTCCAACGGATATCTACTCAGAGCTGTTTTGAACTGCATTAAGAAAGGATGAGGATATGCAGGAAATGAGAACCTAAAATCTCTCATTCAGTTGCAGAGAGTGGATAAAAGACTGGTTTGAATTTTGAAAGAAATAGAAGCTTACAAAGAACTGAGAAAGAGGTGTGATACATTCGTGGAAGATCAAACAAGCGATTCCTCACAACTTCAGGCTTCAATCAATGCTTTCATAAGATCAATCATTCCAGTTTTCCTGAAGATCACATCTAGGCCTCCACAAGCTTATTCTTTTACTATGTTCTTCTATTGTACTTTAATCTACTTATCTTCTGTATATCTCAAACCTCACAAAACCTAGTTGTTGGTTGTTCAAGTGAACAACAAGAGGTTCTTGTTAGCTCACAAATAGTAGCTGATACTAGACAGGTTTGGAACCACATGTTGTATAGGTGTAAGGTAGTTCATTTAGGATTGAAGATCTAGGGTTGTTTCTATGTGAGTAATAAGAAGTGTTTGCCCAATCCTGGTGGGATTAGATCCCTCAGGAAGAGATTAGGTCCATTGGGACTGAACTCTATAAATTGCCTTGTGTTCTTTAATTTACAGTTTTGCTATTTACTTTTGCAAGTAACTCAAATCAAACTAGGGTTCATAAACTGTTTAGAACTGGTGATAGTTCAAGGCCTTTAAGCTTTCTGTCTGCCTTAGGAAGTTTCTGACTAGTTTTGCAAAATCTCAAGGCATTGAGATTTGAGTCTTTCACTTGTTCACTTAGATAAATCTTGTGTTTTAGCATAAACTTTTCATACTCTATTCAACCCCCCCCCCCTTCTAGAGTATTTTGGTCTTGTATTTAGTCTACATTACAAACTTTCAATTTTTATCAGAGCTTGGGTCACTATTATAGATCTAACAATCTTGTGACAATGAGTAATGTAGGAGATGGTGGCTTCTCAGAAGGAAGGGTAGCAAACAGACCTCCATTGTTTTGTGGTGACAAATTCATGCACTGGAAGGCATTGATGAAGATATTCATCATAGATCAAGACATGGAATTATGGTCAATAGTTCATAATGGTCCTCATGATTATTTCACTACCATTGATGGAGTTAAATTCATCAAGTCTGAGAAAAATCTCTCAGTTACTGAACTGGAAAAGGTATCCATAAAGTACAAGGCTATGAATCTGTTATATTGTGCTCTTAATTCAGATGAGTTCAACACAGTGTCAAATTGCAAGAATGCCAAAGAAGTATGGGACAAACTTGTTGTGACATATGAATGAACAATTCAAGTCAAAGAGACCAAGATTAACATACTTCTGAGGCAATATGAGCTGTTCAAGATGAACTCATATGAGACTATCAAGGAGATGTTTAAAAGATTCACTGATGTGGTGAATAATCTGGAGTCATTGGGAATAAGTTTCTCAAATGAGGAAAAGCTCAGGAAAATTCTGAGGAGTTTGCCAAAAGCGAAGTGGGAGCCAAAGACAACAGCTATTTAGGAAGCTCAGGATTTAAGTCTTCTTCAGCTAGATGATCTACAGGGAAAGCTGCTCACTCATGAAATGTCTATGAAGGATGTAGAAGGTGATCTGAGTGAAATCATCAAAAATTTAGCACTCAAGGCTAAAGACAATGAAAAATCTTAAAAACTTGGGACTGAAGATGAGCATGATGATGAAGAGGCTTTAGCATTGATCTCCAAGGCATTGACCAGGATTCTCAAGAAGAAGAGAAAATTTGGTAACAAAGACTACAACAGAGAGAGATCAAGACCTTCAAGCAGCAAGTTCTACAAAGGTAAGTCTTAATCACAGTCACATAAAACTAAAGTAATGAATTGTTTTGAATGTGGTGATGCAGATCATTTAGTAAGGGATTGTCCACAAAAGAAGAAGAACAAGAACTTTCACAAGAAATACAGTGACAACAGAAGGAAGAAAGCAATGATGGCCTCTTGGAGTGATTCTGATTCATTAAGTGATTCAGACACAGAAGAAGATCAAAAAAAATTTATGCTTCATGGCTAAACATGATGAAGAAAAATATTTTGTTTGAGGAAATGGTAAAAAAATCTTCTTGCTAGTCCTTCTGATGTACTTCTTGAAATTCTCAAGAGCATGTTTTTAAATGAAGAAAGTTATAGAAATGATATTTCTTCTTTAAAGATTAAAGTTCAAGAGCAGGTAAAAGAAAACCTGGACCTAGCTTTTGCCAACAAAACTGTTGAAGTTTCTAAGACAAAAATTGAAAAGGACTTCAAGGCCTTGGACAGAAGATTCAAAGCCTTGAAGGCACAGATAAAAGATATTGTTGATCAAAAAACACTCTTAACTGAAAGGTATGTTGATCTAAAGACTCATTTAGAGGATTTAGAACAACAAATATGTTCTTTGACTGAGAAACTTCAAGAGTCTAAAAAGGTCCTAGCCAGTTTTACAGGCTAAGAAGATAATATGAATCTCATTCTTGGAGGAAGTCTGAAATCAATGCATAAAAGTGGGATTGGCTGCAATCAAAATTTTCCAAAGAAAAGCCAAACTATTTTTGTCAAATCTGGTAGCAGACATTCTCCAAAATGTCATTACTGTGGAAAAGTTGGTCATATTAGATTAACTTGTCCCTTCAGAAGATCAGAACCTCATATTATGAGGAACAATTATCCTTATCAGCTTAAGGGACAGGTTAGGCAGATTTGGGTTCCAAAAGGAATTAGACCACCAAACGTGGCTGATTCTGAGTATGACTCAAAGTTCTACACTTGGTCTAACAGCCTGTTGAGGCAATGATTTACTTTCGCAGGATGTCACCAAGGCCTTGAAAGATCATAAATGGATATTAGACAGTGGCTGTTCCAGACATATGAGTGGAAAGAAGTCTCTTTTTACTGAGCTCACAGAAAAATCTGGAGGAACAATTACACTTGGTGACAAAGCAAAATGCAATATTATTGGTATAGGTAGTATTGGTAATGGTTCTACCAACTCTATCTCTGATGTTTATCTTGTGGATGGACTTAAATATAATCTGCTTAGTATTTCTCAGTTATGTGATAAAGGTTATAAAGTTATATTTGACAAGGAGAAATGTGTGGTGCAAGATGAGAAATCTGGTGATTGCATACTCACTGCTCCTAGATCATATAATTTATATGCTATGAGTACTAACAGTGTTGCAGGTGACAAGTTGAAATGCCTCAAGGCCTTGAAGGAAGATTCAAAGCTTTGGCATAGAAAGCTTGGACATATTAGCATACACACTTTGAATAAACTCATCTCAAAGGATTTGGTAAGAGGTTTACCATCACAAAAAAAAAACAGATGATGAGGTCTGCAAGGCATGTGTACAAGGGAAACAAGCAAGAAGCTCATTCAAGCCAAAGAACTTTGTATGTACTTCTAGAACCTTAGAACTGTTGCATATGAACTTGTGTGGTCCTATGAGAGTTCAGACTCCAAAAGGTAAGAGGTATATGCTTGTGATAGTAGATGATTATTCTAGGTTTGCATGGGTTGTGTTTATTAGAAACAAAACTGAATCCTTATCTGAATTTACTAGGCTGTGCAAAGAGCTTCAAACTATGAAAAACTTGCCTTGCATCTAATAGAAGTGATCATGGTAGGGAGTTTGATCAGCATAACTTTGATTTAATTTGTGCAAATCATGGCATATCACACAACTTTTCTGCACCTAGAACTCCACAGCAAAATGGAGTAGTTGAGAGGAAAAATAGGACACTTGAGGATATGTCTAGAACCATGCTATTTGAAAGTAATTTTCCAAATTCCTTGTGGGCAGAAGCTGTTAATACTGCCAATTATGTGCTGAATATATGTTTGAGTAGGCCTATTTTGAAAAAGACTCCTTATGAACAGTTCAAAGGAAGGAAAACTAGTGTTTCTTATTTCAAACCTTTTGGTTGTAATTTTTTTGTTCATAATAATGGCAGAGACAATCTTGGTAAGTTTGATGCTAGAAGTGATGAAGGTGTATTTCTTGGATGTTCTCAAACTAGCAAACCTTATAGAATTTACAATAGAAAAACCAAGATTTGGAAGAGAGTATTCATTTGATTTTTGATGAAAGTACTAAGGATTCTCTGAGTAAAGGTTTTGCAGATCTCAATTTGAACAAGCATGAGTCTGATGATGATGCTGTGAAAGAGGAAAAAGGCAAAACTAAAGTGCAGAATCAATCAGTAGAATCTCAAGGCCTTGAACCTCCTGCAGAGCCAAAATCTCAAAGCCTTGAGACTGAAACTGAAACTTTCTATGATGCTCCCTGTACTTTTTCAAGAACTCAATGCCTTGAAGTAACATATTCCTGGACACCAAGGAAGAAGTTTAAGTATCTTGCAGACCATCCAGCTGACAACATCATATCTGATCCAACAACTGGAACTCAGACAAGAGGACAGTTGAAGAATTTGTGTGCTTTTTGTGCTTTTGTATCATTGACTGAGCCTAAGAACACAAAATAAGCACTGGAAGATGCAGACTGGATCATTGCAATGCAAAGTGAGCTGAATGAATTTGAAAGAAACAAGGTATGGAATCTGGTTCCCAGACCAAAAGAGAAATCAGTTATAGGAACGAGATGGGTGTTCAGAAATAAGCTTGATGAGAATGGAAAAGTGGTAAGGAACAAAGCCAGACATGTGGCACAGGGATACAATCAAGAAGAAGGCATAGACTATGATACATTTTCTCATGTTTCCAGGTTAGAAGCTATTAGAATCCTTCTTGCATTTGCATCTCACAATCACATAAAAGATTTATCAAATGGATGTCAAATGTGCTTTTCTAAATGGTTATTTACAATAAGATGTTTTTGTAGCCCAACCTCCTTGTTTTGAAGATGAAAACTTCCCTGATCATGTTTACAAATAAGACAAAGCTCTTTATGGTTTAAAACAAGCTCCAAGGGCTTGGTATGATAGACTCTCAAAGTTTTTACTTGACAATAATTTCAAGAGAGGTCTAGTCGATAAAAATCTTTTTATTAAACATCATGAAACTGACTTGTTAGTAGTTCATATTTATGTGTATGATATTCTTTTTGGTGCTACTAATGATGCTCCTTCAAAAGAGTTTTATAGTCTAATGTGCAGGGAGTTTGAGATGAGCTTAATGGGAGAACTGAATTTCTTTCTTGGACTTCATATTTTAAAAATGAAGAAAGGAATATTTGTACATCAAGGATAGTATACTAAGGCCTTGTTGAACAAGTACAATATGACACAGTCCAAGGTACTCAAAACTCCTTGGATTTCATCACTCTCATTAGATAAGGATTCAAATGGTAAGAGTGTAAATCAAAAGGAGTATAGAGGTATGATTGGATCACTTTTGTACTTAAATGCTAGTAGACCTAATATTATGTTCAGTGTTTGCATGTGTGCAAGATTTCAGGCAGATCCTAAGGAAAGTCATTTAACTGCTGTCAAGAGGATTTTTAGATATTTGAATGGAACCAAAGACTTGGGGCTTTGGTATCCAAGGAGATCTAACTTTATGTTGAGTGGCTCGATATAAAGTTGATAGGAAGAGTACTTCTGGGTGATTTCAGTTTCTTGGCTCTTCACTAATCAGTTGGCATTCCAAGAAGCAAAATTCTGTAGCTTTATTGCAGCTGGAGCCTGTTGTTCTCAAGTGTCGTGGATTGCTCAACAGCTTAGAGATCTTGGCTATAACTTCATAAATGTGCCTATTAACTGTGACAACACAAGTGCCATTTCAATCTCTAAGAATCCAGATAACACTCAAGAACCAAGCATATAGACGTAAGGCATCATTTTCTTAAAGATCACGCAGAAAAAGGTGATGTTGTTTTTCTATGCAGATTGCTGATATTTTCACTAAACCTCTGCCAGATGATAGCTTTTCATCCCTAAGGCTTGAACTGGGTATGCTAAACAAGGATGCACTGGTTTAGGGGGAGTATTAGTACTAACTTGTGTT
The DNA here is from genome assembly GCA_023055425.1 of Linanthus parryae. Taxonomy (NCBI): domain Eukaryota; kingdom Viridiplantae; phylum Streptophyta; class Magnoliopsida; order Ericales; family Polemoniaceae; genus Linanthus; species Linanthus parryae. The sequence continues at coordinate 7,727,779 of JALGPY010000009.1, read as the reverse complement.
TATTTTTCGAAATCTCAAAGCCTTGAGATTATACTTTCCAAATCTTTGAAAGTATAGTTCAAAGCTTTGAAATTTCTAAAACTGCAGAAAATCTCAAGGCCTTGAGATTGTTCTCCAAGGTCTTGAAACATCTGTGCATTTTTAAAAAAAATGGATCACCAAATATTATATGTTATCTTTTTAGATAATTGTATAATATTTGAATTACTCAGAAAATTTTCTAAAATATCCAAAAATATCTTGTACATACTTTTTGCATGTTGATTTCAGTATAGTCCTTTTTAAACTCGTTCTTTCAACCTACTTAAGCTGAAAGTCAGGGCTTTTCTTTCTTCATTCTCTCTCAATTCTCTACGTCTCTCTGCTTACTCTCTATCTCTCTCAATCTTATTCTTCTCTCAAAAACCCTAATCTCACAATGGAGCGCAAATAAGCCAGGATTCAACAACAAGGAAATCCTTCTTCTAGATCTAAGAAGAGGGCAAACAAGAAGGAGAAGATTGTGATTTCTGATTCAGATTCAGAAAATACACAGAGAAAGGAGATGAAGGTTCAAGTGTTGATCCACAGAAAGAGACAAAGGTATAGGATGATGATCAACCTAGGTCAGAAAAGAAGAAAGGGGGAGACAAGAAAAATCCTGTTGAAGAAAATGGGAAGTCTACTAAAGAAAGCAAGAAGAAGTATAGTGAAGGAGAACCAGAGAAGGAGAAACCTGCTGAAAATAAATCAAGGGTTAAGCAGGTCGCTGCTGCAACCAAAAAGGGGTATCAAGGTAAAAATGTACTTCCTTCTGATTGGTTTGTTAGTTCAGAAGTTAGGACAGTTTGGATGCAAGGGTATGCATAATCTAAGGTTTCTTTCTGTAGTTTGATTTCTAAAGATTTATTAGATAAACTGGATATTGACTGTATGAGGAAGTTAAGCGAATCTGCAGTTTGGAAGGTTTTAAATCCTAGTTCTAAAGCTTATCCTAGGTTAACTAGGTTGTTTTAGCTGAATTTGGTTCAAGAAGGGGAAGATAAAATGGTGTTAACCTCTAAGGTGGCTGGGATAAATTTAAGGCTAGACCATAGGGATTTTTCCAAGGTCTTGGACATTCCTAGGAAGTATAATGTTGCTGGCTATCCTGATCGGAAGGAATGTCTAGAAAAATCCAAAGTCATGTTCTTCATTGATGATGTTCCTAATGGTCCCAAACAGTTGACACACTCTGTGCTCAACTGTGAAGCTAAAATTCTGTTTACAATTATGATGAGAAGTGTTGTTCCTAGAGAAAACTCAAGAGAATTGGTTACTGATAAGGTTCTTATCCTGATGTACTTACTATGTCAAAGGTTTGAGATTGACTTGCCAAAAGTGATCATGGAGCATATGATCTACTGTGCTACAAGAACCTGAAACCATCATCTTCCATATGCCAACCTATTACCTCTTTTCTTTGAGCATTTTGAGGTACCTGTGAAAGGAGAGGAGAAGATAACTGGTGGTTTTGGATTAATTGATGAGACTGCTTAGCAGAGAATTGGAGTGCTTCAGACACGAAAGGGACATTGGAAGTTTTATTCAGAGTTGTCCAAAGCTGAGCTTGAGGAGAAAAATTTCATCAAACCTAAGGGGGCTACAACATCAAGGGGACAAGCCAATGAGGATTCTCTCAGTTTGTTGATAAGTTTGAAGAACAGCAGGTTGAGATTGAAGATCTTAGACAGAGGTTGTTTGATTTATCTTATGAGTTTAATCAGTTCAAAGCCTTGATGGGTGTGATGAATGGCAAACTGGATATTGTCATCAAGGGTTTGAATTTGGAGAAGATCCCTTCTGCAACTAGTCATGACACTAGTGCTGACTCAGATGAAAGGTTAGGTGACTTCTTGAAGAAGAAGAAGAAGCCTATTCCTGTTGTGATCACTTCAAAGGATCTATATGAGAAAACTAATGATGAGGAAGGTGGAGAAGAAACAGGTGTTGATGCAGCTACAGAGGTTGATTCAGTGCAAGTCAAGGATAAGAAAGTTGATGAAATCAATGAGGAAGTTGTTGCTGAGGTGGATGCTGAACAAGAAGAGAATCAGTCTGCAGAAGAAGCTGAAAGTGATGAAGATGTTGGACGAGGCTCAGAGAAAGGCCAAGAATCAAAGAAGAAGTGAAGACTTGAGAAAGCCAAAGCCTTGATCCTTTTTTTTCTTTCTTTTTTTTTCTCTTCTTTCTGCTCTCAAGGCCTTGACTTTCAGTAGGAACTAATTTTGTTAAAGTTTTTAAGACTCTGAGTAATGATCCAACATTTCTTCACCTTTATTTGATGAAAGTCAAAAAGGGGGAGAAGTTATCTGTGTTAAGTTGTTACTTTTCGATAATAAGATTATGAGTTTTGTGTTAATCAGTTGTTTAGGTAATTGTGACATGGTTATCTGTGTTAATATGGATTAATCAGTTTTATTGTTTGTTATTTCTGCAGACTATGATATCTAATTCTTACAAAAAGTTGCAGGGATGTTTACTCAAGATCATAGGTTTCGTCTTTCATCAAGGGGGAGATGGTTGACTCAAGACTTCTAAGTGTGTTTTGAGAAGTAACTATTTAGAGTGATGAAAGACAAAGTATTTCTAAGGCTTCAAGGCCTTGAGATACTAATCAGAGCTTCAAAGCTTTGAAATATATTTTCTATATAATGTGATCTGATAATCTTGTGATGCAGGTGTTCTATCTGATGCTTAAGATCAGATATTTGTTGCAAATATCGTTTTTATCTATTCTTTATATATCTAACACAATTGCAGATATCATAATCAGAGTGAATCAAAGGTTTCTACTCTTAATATTGAAAGACTGTGAAGTATGATCAGAGCTTCAAGGCCTTGAGATGTGCCTTAAGCTGCTGAACTTTTTATAGAATTAACTTGATTCTCTCTTGCAGGATTTGATCTTTGTTATTATGAATGTTGAATGACTTTTACAAGTATTAAACTGGTTTATTATGAGTAATATGTTTTAGAAGTTAATCAGGTTATTGATTTATTTATCTGATCCAGTTTTTATTCAGAAACTGGAAATCCAAACCGACTTTGTACTGTTATATTTCTGGATTTTGTTTGTTGCCGTGTTTAATTGTTGCAAATTTTTCAAACGTTCAAATGTAATCACAACAAACTCCAACAAATATCTACTCAGAGCTGTTTTGAATTGCAGTTAGAAAGGATGAGGATTTGCAGGAACTGAGATCCTAAAATCTCTCATTCAGTTGTAGAGAGTGGATAAAAGGCTAGTTTGAATTTTGAAAGAAATAGAAGCTTACAGAGAACTGAGAAAGAGGTGTGATACATTCGTGGAAGATCAGACAAGCAATTCCTCACAACTTCAGGCTTCAATCACTGGTTTCAGAAGATCAATCATTCCAGTTTTCCTGAAGAACACATACAGGCCTTCACAAGCTTATTCTTTTACCGTGTTATACTATTTTACTTTAATCTGCTTATCTTCTGTATATCTCAAACCTCAAAAAACCTAGTGGTTGGTTGTTCAAGTGAACAACAAGAGGTTCTTGTTAGCTCAACACTTAGTAGCTGATACTAGACAGGTTTGGAACCACAAGCTGTATAGGTGTAAGGGAGTTCACTTAGGCTTGAAGATCTTGGGTTGTTTCTGTGTTAGTAACAAGAAGTGTTTGCCCAATCCTGGTGGGATTAGATCCCACAGGCAGAGATTAGGTCCATTGGGACTGAACTCTGTAAATTGCCTTGTGTTCTTTACTTTACAGTTTTGCTATTTACTTCTGCAAGTAACTTAAATCAAACTAGGGTTCATAAACTTTTTAGAACTGGTGATTGTTCAAGGCCTTGAAGATTTCTGTCTGCCTTAGGAAGTTTCTGACTAGTTTTGCAAAATCTCAAGGCCTTGAGATTTGAGTCTTTCACTTGTTCACTTAGTTAAATCGTGTGTTTTAGCAAAAAGTTTCCATACTCTATTCAACCCCCCACCCCCCTTCTAGAGTATTTTGGTCATGTATTTAGTCTACATTACAAACTTTCACACCTCATTATTACTCAGAGTATCATCGATAGAGAGGCTATCCACATCATCGAAATATTTTTCTCTCTTAGAGATTCTCACAAGGGCCGAGATATAGGATGTTGATTTCTTATCTGCAACTTCATTTTCCGGTGATTCATTCATTGAATCCGAGGCAAATTTAGCCGATTGTAAAATCATCTTTGCAACTCAAAGAACCATCACAATCAGGATTAGGAATGAGTGGAACAGAAATAGGATCAGTACTCTGATCTATTCCTTTCTAAAAACGAGATCCATGGCTTCTCCACCGGGTGGTCAGCCACGGAAGGCGACGGAGAGTACAGAGAGCACCAAAGAGAGCCGTTGGCATAGAAACCAAGTCAGAGAAATCTTATAGTTTGGAAGACGCATAATTTTTTTTACCTCACAATTTGAGTTCTATTCTTACGAGAGACATCCTTTTTTGGACAATAAAAGCAGCACCTATTTTATATCAATAATGCTATAGTCACAGATTTTGTGCACAAACTTAGCACCGAGAGGGACTAGATTACAATTTTTTTTTTCTTTTTTATATTTTTATGAATTTTCTTGGACCCACCGTTATGCCTTATCTTTATCATCGTAAGGCAACTTTTAACAACACACCATCCCCACGGACCATGTTCCTACCACCGCCACCACCTCAATCAAATACCGATCTTCATGACTTCTAATCTAGCTCTTGTTAATCGACACTCCTGTGCTCCCTAATAGATGATTTATCATTTGATTTTTATTTGAGTTAGACTCAAGTTCGATGAGAACTCTGGATTTTAGGCTCGGTTTTCCAATTGTGTTTGGCGGTGGGTACTGGTAAAAGTTGGTAACTTGAATGTGGTGGTGAAGTTTGAGATTTGAAATTCAGTTTGCCAATCAACAATCCTTAGTATTTTCGGTGTTTGCGGATTGAGATTTGTGTGATTGTGGCCTAAATGATTGTGCCAAGTTGGTTCGACAAATGACCAGTGAGGAGGTTGTGTTTAGTTGGGAGTTACTGGAGTGGCGATGGAGGTGGAGCGCTGGTTCTTGTCGCTTGGTGAAACTGGGTTCAATTGTTTAATTGTAGATGGAGGGATGATATATTGAGTGAGAATAGTAGAAGAACAGAGGAGAAGTGGGGAAAACAACAAATTAGAAAAATTGCTAATAAGTCCTTTCTGTACTCAAATTGAAGCACAGAATCTGTGCGTATAACAGTACTCATTTTATATACACAATAAAAGCAGCACATTTCATTTTTCATAAATACACAAAAAAAAATCCATAGTATTATTACACTAGCATAACTTATTCATTAGAAATATATATTCTTCATTAAAAAAAAATTGTGCCCCTCCACTTAAATCCTGACTCCGCCACTACCCGTAGTAACCGAACTTTAGACATGGCACTCCAAATTTAAAACACTGTCATCTGGTCGTTAGTAAAGGGGGTACACTTACGGGGTAAAACTGACATTTCGACACCCCAGACTCTTATGTGAAGGTCAACGTGGTAATTTTATTCTAGAGAAAGAAAAAAACTTTGCGTTGAAGATCTGGGAACTTGAATAAATGAGCAGAGAAAATTAGAACAAGAACAAAATTTAACAAACTGAACACATCCACACACACATTTAGACGAAGACAAATTAAAAAATCTAATCAAACACCACTACATGAACTAATCTTCAAACACTCCCATCACAAAACATCTCTTCGCACAAAACAATTTAAGTACTTCATTCACCATCCTCAAAGACTCATCATCACAATCGGATTTAACAAAAAACAGTCAACATAATTATGCGCGCCAGAACAAGTCTGAAAAAGGCATACCCCAGTAATTATACAAAGTATGATGCTTGTATCTTTAGCTTTTAATATTTAGAAGATCGTAGAAATTTAATTCACTCCTAAAATTATTAGAACAAGAACAAATTTTAACAAAGTGAACACATTCACACACACATTTAGACGAAGACAAATTCAAAAATCTAATCAAACACCACGACATTAACTAATCCTCAAACACTCCCATCACAAAACGTCTCTTCGCACAAAACGATTTAAGTACTGCATTAAGCATCCTCAAAGACTTATCATCAAAACCCGGTTTAACAAAAAACAGTCAACATCAATTATGTGAGCTAGTACAAGTATGAAAGGGGCATACCCCAGTAATTATACGTACAAAGTATGATGCTTGTATCTTTAGCTTTAATATTTAGAAGATCGAAGAAATTGAATTGACTCCTAAATTTATTTATTGTAAAATAGCCTATTTAGAATTATGTATTACAAAAGTGCATCAATTAAATTTAGGCTACATTCATGGTCCATATATTCCAAAAAAACGTATGTTACGTAATGGACTCTTCCGCGATGTTTCCTTCTAACAAACGCAACACTCTTCTCCGTCAATCTCATATTCCACCTTTCCCTTTGGGGGAAAAGACGCAGTGCCAATCTCTTTTTGCATTTGATAGGAGCTGCTGCGAGAAGCCGCTGTCTTCGTCGTCATCGATGGAAACTGAGGTAAGTGTCTTTATGTAAACAAATGAAAATGAAATAGGATGCAAAAAGGACAGAAGTACTAGACCTTTGAAAATAAGAAACCTACTAATACTCCATTCAAGGATAGAGACAAAACCAAACAAATTTAATGGACTCTCGTTGAGAAGTCAAAGGACTTACGACTCTGCCACTCGCACAAAACAGACAAAAAATTCTATATATTCACGAGACCGTCACTTCTTCAACTTCTGGCGGGTTGAACCAAATGAAGAACATACCCACTTCGATAAACCGATAGTAACACAGTCCCTAGAACTCCGTTTTGGATGACTCAACAGGCAGTGAATTCAAAATGCATCCCTTATACAATTTTCAGTACCAATTCGAATGAGAGTAAACCATATACAAGATCAACGGAAAAATCATTTTTTCGACAAGCATGGAAAACATTCAATTTTAATCGCTCCAAGACAGAGATTTGGCTGTTTTGATACCAAATGTCAGATTTCTATAACAAGAGGAACCCTATTACACATGTAATTTAACCATAACACATACCTGCAGAAGCAATCCGAAAAATTATCGTGCCACTAATGTAGAGAGCAAGAATGAAATTTTTAATCGTCCAATTATCGCATGTTCTCAAATAATGCTTTTCTTTATCTTAAAATGGTTATGGTTGCTTCGCCTCTCTCGCTATTCTCAAAATACATGGTGTACGTGAATTTGGGAATCGCTAAGAGCGGAGTCCAAAATCGGGCACTTTATGTTATCTTTGCCACTCAAACATATCTGTGAATAACTGCCAAATAACGATATACATCAAGTATTTTCAAGGGTATATTATCAGGTGCAGTGCAGATCATTACGATAAAAAATATTTTTTACAATTATGTCAAAATGAGTCCTAATGAGAAGCATGAGGAAATTAAATGTATCTGAAACTCATAAAACTTAAGTTAAGCCGAAATAATCATTAACTTTATGCTGTGCTCAAGCCAATATAATGTATTTGTATTCTTTAACAATGATAACATTACAATTAGAATGTATGGCAAGAGTATTTCAGACGACTCAAAATATTCATCAATAGCCTCTACTCTCCAATTCTTTAAAACTACATCGGTCACTTGTCTTCAATAAATAATATGAGCAAATCCAAGTTATGTAATTTCACTAAGCATTCAGATTTCAAAATAACTTGAGAACCATAATCTAAACTTTCTTTTGACTATAAATACAACAACCAATCTTCATGAAATCAAAAGAACCTAAATGACATATAACAGTAGTACAATTGTAGTATTTTAGAAGTGCTTCACTTAGACAAGAACAAATAAAACTCTGTCATTATCAATTCTACACTATCATATGATGTGATATATGCCAAGTCAATATCAATTAAACAAATGAAAATGGAATGGGATGTAAAGGACAAAAGTGCTTTACCTTTCACAATAAGAAACCTACTACTCCGTCCATAGTCCGCATGAAACATAATTAAAAACAATAATTACTAAAGGTTAATCACAAATACACCATCCACGGATATCGACAAAACCAAAAAAAAAAAAAAAAAAAAAATACTGGACTCTCGTTGAGAAGCCGAAAGACTTACGACTCTGCCAATCGCAAAAACACACAAAAGTTCTATATGTTCACGAGACCGCCACTCTCTTCATCTTCAACCTCCTGGCTGGTTGAACCAAATGAAGAACATTCCAACTTCGGAAAACCCGATATTAACTCAGACTCTAGAACTACGTTTTTGGGCACTCAACAGTGAAAGACAGTAATGTAAGAATAACTACATGATCAATACTCTAGAAGAGGGGGGGGGGGGGTTCACTAGAGTATGACAACTTTTGCTAAAAGAGTGGTTTCAGAGATGTTTATGAAGTGCAGCAAGTATTTCAGGCCTTGAAATGAGTTTCAATTCCTTGGAATCAAAACAGAATGTAAAAGGAGAATTGATAGTTTTCAAGCCCTTGAAATGAGTTTGAAGCCCTTGAACAAAAACCTGTTTTGAGCAGTGTATGAGCTAAGTAAAGAGCAGTAAAGTATGAGCAAGAGAAACAGTGATTTATCGAGTTCAGTCCACTTTGACCTACGTCTCTACCTCAGTGACTTAATCCTTGCAGGATTTTCAACTCAATTCTTATTAATCAAAAGTTAAGCCCTATATATCAAGCGGAGAGAGATGCCTTACTCTGTTACAGTTTATGGTTCTCACTAACCTATCTAGTACATGCTCTAGCTAACTGATTCAGTAAGAATTCTCTATTGTTCACCTTGAACAATCCTCGAGAACAAGAACTAGAAGTATTATCTAAATGATATAAAAATAATGATCAGAAGAGAAGAACACTGAGAACTAAGTCTTCAGTGATAATGCAGTGTTCTTCAAGTGATTGGATTGAGTGATGTAGATGTGCTTCTCGGTTGCTTGTCGATCATCTGTAGTGTTTGAATGTCTCTGTGTGTTGCTATCTGTTGTGTCTCCGGAATTCTTCATCAATTCCCTCTTTTAAGCAGCATGTTTGAATTGAAGATCTTCAGGATCTTCTTAATAAACTTTCCTTAAAAGTAGCTTCAAATCTTGACTCTTCTAACAGCTCTGCCAATGGCTAGTTGCTCAGTATCTTCAAAGAAACTGTCTTTGATCTTGTTTAGGAATGTGTTAGAATGTTCAGATCAGATTTAAGCCAACACAGAATCAAATCAACGGCTGAGTTTCCTTTTCTTCATCATACATTTAGGAACATTTTCCTGCAAAATAGGTAATTGTATGTCCCTGCAAAAGCTTAGTCAAATAGATAGATTAATCACAGTTTAAGAGTAGTAGAATGATTTGTCTTTCATCATCAAATAACATATAATCAATCATATGGAATCATGAGTATGAATATGTTGGAATAGATGCCCTAGAGGCAATCGTATGATTAGTATGAACATTGTTTTGGCTAGAATATTCATTTATTATATATTTCGATATTTAATATAATGAAGTCCTTATATACAATGTTTTGTTTATCTTAAATATCCCTAGTCCACTATATTTATTAATAGGACGATCAAATATAGACTAGTATGTGGGTAGATTGATATGAAGATATCAAGTCTAACACATGGGTATGCATTAGGGGTCATGGCATACTGGATTGATCCACAACGAGAAGGATACATTAGATTATGTCAAGTCACAATCGCTTCTCGTAGTGCTAATATGATTGCAATCTTTAGACTTGAAGTCGCTAGATACTCTAGTTGTGAAATATTGTGCTTTGATGTTATCAAACGTTACACCGTAACTGGGTAATTATAAAGATGGCTATCGAGCATGATTGGAAGCAAGCTTAGAGATCGTAGTGATGTAGATAGGATTTGTCCCTCCTACATAATGGGAGTAAATATCCACGGCCGCTCGAGGAATGAGGCTTATTGAATGTCTGGCCAGACTCAGATAAATCAATTTGGAGATATTGATGTTATCTGCTAGCATAAGCATATTCCCAGGATCGAGGAACTCTGGATTGGATATACGAGTGTGACTACTTATGTCTCATGTCCAATCCGGATATGGAGACAAAGGGAAAGTGCAATATAAGATATTGGGCACAAGAGGTTTGTCGGGATCACTGACTATTTCTATTAGTTGGGTGGCATGGATGTGTTGCTAGACACCGCTGCATGTTAGTAAAGGTTACTACCAACTAAGTAGAAACCTATGGGGTCACACGTCAAATAAAGTAGAGCTAGATTTGGGATTAATTAACATGATTAATTAATGAGAAGGATCATTGTGCAACACCTTGCAAACTTAGTAGGACTAATTTGCAAGGAAGGGACTAATCCAAGCTCATGGAGAACTAGGAAGGACCTTTATGGAAACATCAAGGAGTTGTTGGATTATATAAAGGAGGCTCTAGCTTCCTTCCCACTAATTGTGATTTGTTATTAGACACTACACAAAGAGAGTGGGAGAGAGCAAGACAAGACCTAGAGGCCGAACGCCCCTAGGACCGTCAGCCCCTTCCCGTCGGCACAAAAAGGAGGTCGAACCCTCCTCTTGTCCTTGTTGCTTTGATTCTTCTTCCCTCTTCCTCCGGTTCAAGCTATCACTTGTGGAAGGAAGAATCTAGATCTCACCTCTAGACGTGGATCAACCGTAGAGACGAGGACATCATTCTTCGTGTGATCTCTCAAACGAAAAAGGTACACAATACTATGTCCTTTATCATGTTATGATGTCTCCTCCTGGCGATCCGTGGTGGGCTTTGAGTAGGATTAATTTTTGTTATTCCGCTGCGTTACCTACGTCAAAACCCAACAGTGGTATCAGAGCCACAGGTCGTAGAGCATAGCATGATCTTATGTGTTACGATTTCAGTTTATACACCGTATATTGTTATTACGCGAAAACTGGAAATAACTGGCATAGTAGATGCAAATTTAATTTGATTCAATATAAAAAAGATTCAATTTAACATTGGATGTTAGAATTGGTGAGTTTAATCACATAGGATGTGAATTATTGGGTTCTTGAAAAATTAGGGATCATGGGCACATAATTGAAAAGGTGTTTTCAATTATGGAAACAAATTTATGGAAACAAATCCATAAGGAAACAACCTTGCTTGGGCAACAAGGAAGAGGGAAGGAGGCTACGGCCGAACCCCTAGCTGTCCGCCCCCTCCTTGCGCGCCAAGCAAAGGTCGCGGGCTACAATGGGACGGCCATCCTTGGGTCGGGCCTAGTGGCGGGCGGCGGTCCTCCTAGGGGTTCGGGCCCTTGTTGGCTTGAACTCCTTGGACCGTGTAACTCTAATTACCCAATTCAATTAAAATTGTACAAGCGCACTTAAAATTGTTTTTAACTGTATTATGTGCTTTGTTGCATGGTGGATGGATATGGCCTAAGATTGTGGATGCTTATTGATTTATGGTTTGGTTTACAGCCTGCGAGCTGATCTAATTAATGTAATAATTAACTAGGTTTTACGGCATGCGAGTCGTCTTTTTCTCCTCGACATGTGAGACTTTTGTTATTTATTTATTCTAGATGTTAGGGTAGAATTAGAAATATTTATATGATAGCCAAGAGAATGGAGAAGAAGACCGGAGAACCAAAGGAGCCAAAAGACAAATAAGACGTCCCCTAGGCGTGCGACTATGGTAGAGCACATGGAGATGAGCTTGTCACTTGAGGGCAATTGGATATTATCATTGGCTTGATAATGTCATTAGTCTAGGGGCCATATCCATGCCACGTTTATTTTATTTTATTTTGTGGATGTTTATTATTTATGTCTTGTTATATGTTTTTGTGTGTATGGCGATACTAGCAAAACGTTAACAAGATAATAATAAACAAGGTTGGTATTTTATTGTGGATTGTCCAATCCAAATAAGTTGACCATGTTGATTAGATCAACCAAACAAATTAAGAAGATTAAATCCCTCAATTAAATATTGCATTTTTCCTTTTCTTGCCAAAACACCCTTCATGATTAGGGTTCATTAAAATTCGGGCTTGCCAAAGCAAGGCGGTGTGTTGCGGACGACACAAGCTAGTAATGTGTGTATGTTGAAGCAAGAGGTTGGACGCAACTAGGCAATATTCAATCGGATTGATGAGCCTAGAGGCATGACAATTTAGTGTTATTCATGGGATAAAGAATAAAGAGTTATTCACCTAGTTGGACCAAGAGTTTCATGGGATACAATTGGAATAGTTCCTACCTAAATAACCTATTCTTGGGTGACTTGCCAAAGCAAGCTCAAGAAGAAGTGAAAAGGGGATCTTGGACCTACTAGAAAATATAATGATATTTTTCGCATTAATGGTGAGGGCCATTAATCCGAGAAAAATAGTGGGAGCTATATTTGATGATCAAGCCATTGTTGAATATAGTTAAATTGTTCAAAATACTAAAATTGCACATTTCTCGTATTGTAGCATTCCTAATGGAAAACAACAACGCACCGACTTCGTCCCTACGAGGATAAACTGTCTGGAACAAATTCCCTTGACTGGTATAGAAACTTAAGGATTGTCATTAAGCAAGAAAAGAAGATGTGCATCTTGGACACTCCAATTCCAGAACCACCACAAGATGAGTCTCTTCTAGCGGAAATGAGGGCACGTCAGAAACATATTGATGATTCTAATGACGTGAATTGCCTCATGCTTTGTACCATGACTCCAGAGCTTCAGAAGCAGCATGAGAATATGGAAGCCTATGATATGATCATACACTTGAAACAATTGTTTTAGGAACAGGCTAGGCATGAGCGCTATGAGGTGTCTAAAGCATTATTCAAGAGTAGTCTTGCAGAGGGGAATCGAGTAGGGCCTCATGTGCTCCGAATGATCGGGTACATTTAGAACCTTGAGAGACTGTGATTCCCACTTGGCCAAGATTTGGCTACTGATCTTGTCTTGCAATCTTTGCCTGACAGTTCTAATCAGTTCATCATGAACTATAATATGAACGAGATCAGTAAGACTCTGCCTGAATTATTGAACATGCTAAAGACAGCGGAATAGAGCATCAACAAAGGCAAGGGCAATGCCATAATGATGGTGCATAAGAAGAAGGGCAAATCAGTTGCTACTACTTCCAAAGGAAAGCGCAAGAAATTTTTGAAATACAAGGAAGCCCTAAAGCCTAGTTGAGGCGTGGCTAAGGGTGAGTGTCGCTACTGCAGCCAGCCGGGTCACTGGAGGAGGAATTGCCCTAAATATCTGGAGGATAAGAAGCTTGGAATAGTGATTCCACCACCACCAGGTATTTATTTTATAGACGTCAATCTTTCTATTTATTCATCATGGGTATTGGATACCGGATGTGGTTCTCACATTTGTCGTAATGTGCAGGATTTGAAAAGAAGTAGAAGATTGAGTAAAGGGGAGATAGATCTGCGCGTCTGGAATGGAGCAAGAGTTGCTTCATTAGCTATAGGCGTTTATGAGCTATCTTTTCCTTCTGGACTTATTTTAGAATTAGACAATTGCTTTCATGTGCCTGCTATGAGCAGAAACATTATTTCCATTTCTTGTTTGGACGAGAAGGGTTATTCTATTTCAATAAAGGAAAAATGTTGCTCCATTTATTTTGATAGTATGCTCTATTGTAGTGCGCATTTTTCTAATGGATTATATATCCTTGATCTAAATAGTCCAATCTATAACATAAATACTAAAAGGATTAAAACTAATGATTTAAATCCTACATATATACGGCACTGTCGTTTAGGCCATATAAATGAGAAACGCATATCTAGACTCCATAAGGATGGACTTCTAGACTCATTTGATTTGGAATCATATGACACATGTGAATCTTGTTTATTAGGAAAAATGACAAAGTCCCCTTTCAATAAGAAAGGTGAAAGGACTAGTGAGTTATTGGCACTCATACATACTGATGTATGTGGACGATTCCCCACGCCTTCCAGAGGTGGTTATACCTACTTCATCACATTTACTGATGATTTCAGTAGATATGAATTTTTATACCTTATGAAGGCCAAATCCGAATCCTTTGAATTGTTCAGGGAGTTCAAGAATGAAGTAGAGAAGCAACTTGGTAAAAGTATTAAGGCTCTACGATTGACGTGGAGGAGAATACTTAAGGCAAGAGTTCGATCAATATCTTAGAGAGTGTGGGATAGTATCCCATCTCGCTCCACCAGGAATGCCACAATGGAATGGCGTGTCTGAGAGGAGGAATCGCACGCTATTAGATATGGTGCGGTCTATGATGTCTCAAACAGATCTTCCGATATTATTTTGGGGACATGCTCTAATGACGGCAACTTTTACCATTAACCGCGTTCTATCCAAATCATTCATGAAGACACCATATGAGACATGGACTGGGAAGCATCCCATAGTGTCGTTTATGAGGATTTGGGGCTGCGATGTCTATAGAAAACGTTTAAAAAAAGACAAGATCGGGCCTAAAGCGGATAAGTGTAAATTTGTGGGATATCCTAAGAAAACTAAAGGATATTATTTCTACAATCCCATTGAGAACAAAGTGTTTGTTGCTCGGACCGGCGCGTTTTTAGAAAGAGAGTTTGTCTCTAAAGAAGCAAGTGGGAGGACTGTAGAACTTGAAGAGATTCAAGAACCACAAATCACTGAACCGATGATGGAACATGAACAGGAACTGCAAACTGTTGTGGAGGAACCTGTTCAGGTAACACAGGAACTCCGTAGATCAGGAAGAGTGCGCCATGAGCCAGAGAGGTATGGACTTCTCGTGACTGAGCCCGATGACGTACCACTAATGGATGATGAGCCTACAAACTATAGAGAGGCCATGAAAGGCCCAGACTCTAAGAAGCGGCTAGAAGCCATGAGATCCGAAATGGATTCCATGTACACCAACAAAGTATGGACTTTGGTGGATCCACCCGAAGGGGCTCGGCCCATAGGGTGCAAGTGGGTCTTCAAGAAGAAGATCGACATGGATGGCAAGGTAGTTGCCTATAAGGGGCGATTGGTAGTCAAAGGGTATAGACAGATTCATGGTATTGACTATGATGAGACCTTTTCACCGATCGCCATGAATAAATCCATTCGAATCCCACTTGCTATTGCAGCATACTACGACTATGAGATTTGGAAAATGGATGTCAAAACAGCGTTCCTCTATGGGAACCTCCTCGAGTATTTGTACATGACACAACCGGAGGGTTTTGAAGATCCATAGAACGCGAACAAAGTCTGTAAGCTGCAAAGATCCATTTATGGATTAAAGCAAGCTTCTAGGAGTTGGAATCGACGTTTTGATGATGCAGTCAAAGAGTTTGGCTTCATCAAGAGCGAAGATGAGCCATGTGTTTACAAGAAGGTTAGTGGGAGCTCTGTAGTATTTCTGGTCTTGTATTTGGATGACATACTAATCATTGGCAACGACATTCCTACTTTGCAATCTGTTAAATATTGGCTAGGAAAGTGCTTTGCAATGACGGACATAGGAGATGAAGCCTATATACTTGGTATAAAGATCTATAGGGATAGATCTATAAGGTTTCTTGGACTAAGTAAAATTACATATATAGACAAGGTTTTCAAGAGGTTCAACATGCACGATTCCAAGAAGGGGTTCTTGCCCATGTCGCATGGAGTCACTCTTCTTATAATGAATGTCCCTCCAATGAGATTGAGAAGGACCGCATGAGTAGGATACGCTATGCTTCGGCCATAGGATCCATCATGTACGCCATGTTATGTACTGGACCAGACGTATCATACGCGTCGAGTATGGTGAGCAGATATCAGTCCAATCCGGGTGAGAGTCACTGAATTGTTGTCAAGAACATCCTAAAGTACTTGAGAAGGACTAAGGATGTGTTCTTGATATTTGGAGGTAAGGAAGAGCTGAGTGTGAAGGGTTACACTGGTGCAAGATTCCAAATCGACAAATATGACTACAGATCATAGTCAAGATACGTGTTTTGCCTGAATGGAGGAGCTGTGAGCTGGAAGAGTTCCAAGCAAGTTATAGTTGCTGATTCTACAACAGAAGCTGAGTACATTGCTGCTGCGGAAGCAGCAAAAGAGGCAGTTTGGATAAAGAAGTTTATCACTGAGCTCGGTGTGGTCCCTAGCATCATGGATCCCATAGAGCTGTACTGTGACAACTCCGGGGCGATCACACAAGCCAAGGAACCAAGATCACACCAGAATTCAAAGCATGTACATAGTAGATTCCATCTCATTCGCGATATGATCAATCGAGGAGATGTGAAGATGTGCAAGATTCCAACGGATGAAAATGTTTCAGATCCGCTCACAAAACCTCTTGCGCAGCGAAAGCATGAAGGGCAAGCCGGAGCTATAGGCATACGTGATGCGCCAGATTGGCTTTAGTGCAAATAGGAGACTGTTGGAATAGATTCCCTAGAGGCAATCGTATGATTAGTATGTACATTGTTTTGGCTAGAATATTCATTTATTATATATTGCGATATTTAATATAATGAAGTCCTTAGATACAATGTGTTGTTTATCATAAATATCCCTAGTCCACCATATTGATTAATAGGATGATCAAATATAGACTAGCATGTGGGTAGATTGATATGAATATATCAAGTCTAACACATGGGTATGCATTAGGGGTAATGGCATACTGGATTGACCCACAACGAGAAGGATACATTAGATTATGTCAAGTCACAATCGCTTCTCATAGTGCTAATATAATTTCAATCCTTAGACTTGAAGTCGCTAGATACTCTAGTTGTTAAATATTTTGCTTTGATGTTATCAAATGTTACACCGTAATTGGGTAATTATAAAGATGGCTATCGGGCATGATAGGAAGCAAGCTTAGAGATCGTAGTGATGTAGATAGGATTCGTCCCTCCCACATAATGGGAGTAAATATCAACGGACACTCGAGGGATGAGGCTTATTGAATGTCTGGCAAGACTCAGATAAATCAATATGGAGATATTGATGTTATCTGCTAGCATAAGCATATTCCCAGGATCGAGGAAATATAGATTTGATATACGAGTGTGACTATTTATGTCTCGTGTCCAATCCGGATATGGAGACAAAGGGAAAGTGCAACATAAAATATTTGGCACAAGAGGTTTGTCGGGATCACTGACTATTTCTATTAGTTGGGTGGCATGGATGTGTTGCTAGACACCGCTCCATGTTAGTAAAAGTTACTACCAACTATGTAGAAACCAATGGGGTCACACGTCAAATAGAGTAGAGCTAGATTTGAGATTAATTAATATGATTAATTAATGAGAAGGATAATTGTGCAACACCTTGCAAACTTAGTAGGACTAATTTTTAAGGAAGGGTCTAATCCAAGTTCATGGAGAACTAGGAAGGACCTTTATGGAAACAACAAGGAGTTGTTGGAGTATATAAATGAGGCTCTAGCTTCCTTCCCACTACTTGTGATTTGTTATTAGCCACTACACAAAGAGAGTGGGAGAGAGCAAAAGAGAGAGCAAGACAAGACCTAGAGGCCGAACGCCCATAGGCCCGTCCGCCCCTTCACGTCGGCACAAAGAGGAGGCCGAACCCTCCTCTTGTCCTTGTTGCTCCGGTTCCTCTTCCCTTTTCCTCCGGTTCAAGCTAGCACTTGTGGAAGGAAGAATCTAGATCTCACCTCTAGACGTGGACTAACCGTAGAGACAAGGACATCATTCTTCGTGTGATCTCTCTATAAAAAAAGGTACACAATACTATGTCCTTTATCATGTTATGATGTCTTCTCCTGACGATATGTGGTGGGCTTTGAGTAGGATTAATTTTGTGTTATTCCGCTGCGTTACCTACGTCAAAACCCAACAGAATAAAATCAGAAGCTCCCCCTAAGTTCATGCTGTATTCTGCAGTACTTGTTTCAAACCCTTGAAAGTAGTTTCAAGGCCTTGAAACAGACAACTTATTTCAAACCTTTGAAAAAAAGCTGAACTTACAATCTCCCCCTTGATGAAAGAGAAAACCAAAATCTTTTTCGGAAATGATTCTCTGCAAAAAAATATTCATTAGAGCATAGCAGAATCAATGATAGTAAACTGTAACCCAAGATATCCAAAAAATCCAACTTATTAGCAACAAAATAGTAGCAAGGTCTAGCAAACGCTATTGATCTAAACCAGATCTCTAAGCCAAATAAAAAGTACTAAAAGTAAACAAATAAGCACCTAAATTTCTCTCCCTTTTTGAACTTAATCAAAAAAGAATGAGAAAATGTTTGATCAAATTTTGAAAAACTGAGTAAAAAAAATTTTTAAAAGATAAAAAAATGTCAAGACTTTGAAGAGAAATTCAAGGCCTTGAAAGATATATAGAACAAAGAGAAAAGAATTAGGGGGTTGGGACTCCATCTCCCATTCGCTCAGCATCTTCAAATCCATTGGCTTCTTCATCATCACTAGCATCTTGTTCTTCTTCCTGAGCAGCCTTAGCTGAAGCACCTGAATCACGTGATCTTCAAATATGTCTGCTTCAATCAGTATCTCTGGAATGTTTGTTTTCTTCTTTTTCTTGTTAGCATCCTTGAGGAACATCCCTGAGTCTGGACTGTCAGCATCCTCTTGTTATTGATCTTCATCTCTCTGTTCTTGAACTACCTTTTTCCCTTTGTCTACTACCCCTGTATCTTCATCGTGAGTTGTATGCTCACTGGACAAATCTCTGGTTGAACCTTCTGCCTCCTTCTTTAATCCTATTTCAGCCTAAGACACTTCTTCATCCACATGAAGAACATTAATGCTCTTGAAGATGCTTTCAACCATATAATTTACTTGCTTGAATTCAGTACAAAACTCATGCTGATTTTCCTTCACGTCATCCATATCCTTATCAATAATTTCAAGTCTTTGAACCACCATGGAAAGGTCTTCAGGTTGAGAGGGAGTGTTTCAAGGAGGGGTCAAGGCCCTGGGTTTGGGAAACTTCTTGGATTGCAAATCCTTTTCAGACAGATCTGAGTATAACTTCCATATCCCATCACTAGTTTTCACAATACCAATTCTCTCAATTGCCTTCTCAACAAGCATGCCAAAACCAGTGGTAATGGTTTCTTCTCTTTCACTAGTGAGTTCAAGATATAGAAAGAAAGCAGAAAGCAAATTAGCATAAGGCGAAGGATGCTTTCTTTCCTTGGTCTGGGAGTAGATCATGTGTTCCATCACAATTGTAGGAACATCAATCTCATATCCATGCATGATAGAATACATCAAATATAATACCCTATCATTGATCAGCTCTTTTTAATTCTCCCTAGGCACGACACACCTCATCAGGATGGTAAACAAAACTTTGGCTTCAACAGTAAGGAGAGAGTGTGTTAACTGTTTAGAGGAGGTACATACATTAGGCAGAAAGAATTCTTCCCTATCCAGTTTCAAAGCTTCAACTTTTCTTGGATTGTTTCTTGTGTTATATCTCTTGGGACAGCCTACGACATTGACAAACTCTGAGTGATCTAACTCTATTGTGATCCCAGCAACTTTGGATTGAATCACCAAGTTAACAGTTGAGATTTGCTTCATGTTTAGATAAAAAAAGTCTAGTAAACCTAGGATGGGCCAGTTCAGGAGGGTTTACGACTTTCCAGAGAGAAATTTTCTTTAGTCTCTTAATACACTTCAGATTCGTGGATTTCAAAATTTTAACAATAACCATGCTACAATATGCTACTTATCTAGAGGAAAAAACATCTAAATATTGTCCTCTAGCAGTTTGAGAAATAAACCACTTGGTGGAAATAACAGATTTCTTACCAGGGGACTGAGGCTAGTCTGAATAGATTTGTAGTTCGCTTCCAGTGCTTTTCCCTTGTATTCCTTTACAACCTTTTCTTTACCTTCATCAGATTTTGTAGGCTTCTTTATCTTTAGATTCTTTAAACTGGCAATCTGTTCCTCTTGCTGTTTCTGAGGAGCAGATTTATAAGTCTTCTTCTTCTTGCTAGAAGTAGGTATAAGATCTTTCTTGTTTTTCTTCTTTGGAGGAGAAGGAGCACTTTCTTCAGTTGGAGTTCTTGAACTAGATTCATTACTGATAGTTCGAACTACATCATCAGGAGTCTTCTTCTTCTTTTCTGAAACAACCTTTGAACCTCCAGCCATCGTGATTCTTTGGAATTCTCTTATTGTGCTCATTAGGGTTTATGGGTGAAGAAGATATAGGCATGAGTAATACGGAGAGAGAGAGAGAGAGAGAAAGAGAGAGAGAGAGAGAGAGAGAGAGAGAGAGAGAGAGAGAGAAGATAAATACTAGAGAGCTTGAGCCCCCTTTCTTCTTTCATAAATTTGTGATGGTATCAGAACCAGGTTGGCTCGTTCTACCCTGGACCTAGGTTCGATTATCCCCTTCCTCTTCCATCGTCTTTCTTCTTCTAGTGCTCTGCTTCTTTTACTTGGTTGAATCTGAGCAGTTTCGATGGCTCCAAATCGTGAGGCAACGAATATTACTTTGCCTTATTTTCTTAGTCCTTCAGATACCCCAGGTATGGTCTTAGTCTCTCAGTTAGTACAAGGAGAAAATTATAACACATGGAGTAGATCTATGATTGTGGATCTGAGAGCAAAGAATAAGCTGGGTTTTGTAACTTGAACCATTGCAGAACCGGTGAATGATACTGTGTTGCATAGTCAGTGGGAGAGATGTGACAATATGATTATGTCCTGGTTCTTAAATTCTGTGAGTAAGGAAATTGCTTCTTCTATAGTTTACTAAGTCACTTATCTTGAGATTTGGGAGGATTTGAGGGACAGGTACTCCCAAAAGAATAGACCAAGGTTTTTTCAGTTAAGAAAGGCCATTGCTTGGATGAAACAGGGTGATAAGAGTGTCACTAGTTATTTTACCACACTAAATTCCCTATGGGATGAGATATCAAATTATAAGACGTTTCCTGAATGTAGTTGTGGAAATCTCAAAACCTGTTCCTGCAATATTTTGAAGATCCTACATGATGGGTATGAAGAAGAGTGCATAAGAAATTCCTTATGGGATTAAATGATTGCTTTACACAAGTGAGAGACCAAATTCTATTGACAGACCCATTACCTTCTTTGAACAAAGTGTTTGCAAAGGTGATTCAACAAGAAAGGCAATCAGAAATAAGTAATCTGGGCTGTTCAAGTTCAATTGACGCGCCTATGGCTATGTATGGAAGAATGGATGGCTCTCCAGGTTTTCAAATGCACCAGCAGCAACATCGAAACAAAGATAAGGGTGTGATTTCCAGTTATGCACAAGGAGGTAGAAGTCATGGTAGTTACCAAGGAAATCAAAGTTTCAATTATCAAGGGAAATTCCAAGGTGGAGGACAAGGATTTAGGCATAGTAATATATCAATATTGACGTGTACTAATTGCAGGAATGACGGTCATGTAAAGGATACATGTTACAGATTACACGGCTTCCCACCAGGCTTCAAGCCTAGACCAAAGGGGCCACGACAAGCTCACATTGTTACACATAACGCGTCTGATAACCAAAGGAATGAGGACACAGGGAGAATGTTAGCAGGAAGCTCAGGAAATAATCTTAATCTTACACAAGGAAAATGCATGCAATTGTTGGGCTTGTTAAGTAATCAGCTTCAAGCTACAAGTATTCATCAATCTGCTCCGTCAGTGGTCGACTCAGTTGGCTCCTATACTCCACAATCACCAACTTCTAATGCAGCAATTCATTATGATACACCACTGCAACAACAGTTCGGACCAAGCAATTCAGTAAATCATTTTACAGCAGGGGATATGAGCATGGAGAGCATAGCTTCACTTGTGCCTAAAAACGGTGCATCATCCGACTCTTGGATCATTGATACTGGCGCGACAGATCACATGTGTTGTTCTCTCAATTATTTTAGATCAGCGAGGCCACTAAGTAATACATATGTACATTTTCCTACTGGCATACCTATTCAGGTAACACATATTGGAACTGTGGAATTGAGTCCCAATCTTACACTTACTGAAGTTTTGTGTGTTCCATCATTTCACTTCAACCTCATCTCTGTTTCACGGCTTACAGAAACAGCTAAGTGCATGGTTTTATGTCTTGGAGGAGCGTGTTACATCCAGGATACTACTAAATGTGAAACACTTGGAGTTGGGTATAGACACGGTGGCCTTTACGTTCTGCAGGGTACCAAAGGGAGCAGTAACAATCTTGAGTCAACTCACATTTGCTCAGCCAAAATTTCTAAGAACGTGTGGCATATGAGGTTGGGACACCCTTCAAATAAGAAAGTGGAAATTATGGATGATATTTTGAAGTACAATTCATATAATACTAGTGACTGTTGTGATACATGTCACTTGGCCAAACAAAAGAGTCTTTCGTTTCCCGGCTCAATTACACGTTGTCAGAACCCTTTCGAGCTAGTCCACTGTGACACATGGGGGTCGTATAAAGTTCCCACAACTTCAGGATGCAGGTATTTCTTGACTATTGTTGATGATTTTTCAAGAAACACGTGGATTTACTTGATGAAGAAAAATTCAGATGTTTATAGATTTTTTCCTGAATTCTACAAACTAATTGAGAATCATTTCAATTACAGGATTAAATTCGTGAGGACTGACAACGCACCTGAATTAGAGCTGGAATCTTTTTTTTTCCGACAAGGGGATTATACACCAGAAATCTAGCGTCGAATCATCCGAGCAGAATGCAGTGGTGGAGAGGAAGCACCAACACGTGTTAAATGTTGCGAGAGCACTAAGGTTTCAATTTCAGGTACCTTTACAATTTTGGGGAGAATGCATCTTAACTGCTGCATACTTGATAAATAGACTACCATCTTCTGCTATCAGTCAAAAGAGTCCTTTCGAACTTTTGTACAAAACAATTCCTTCTTATGAACACTTCAGAATTTTTGGGTGTCTTTGCTCTGCTTCCACGATCAAGCACGGAAGAAAAAAATTTGATGCACGAGCAGCAAAATGTGTTTTTATGGGGTATCCATATGGAATCAAGGGGTACAAGTTATATAACCTAGAAACAAAAAGTTTTATCATCTCGAGAGATGTTATATTTTACGAAAATATATTTCGGTTTCAGGTTAATGGGAATGGCGTTTAGAATGGTGTGAATGAAGAAGTTTCAGAACCCTCTTTACCAGTTAGCTTCAGTGATTTTTCAGAGAGATTAAATGTATCAGAATCAAGTTCTCAAGAAGCTGTTGCAATTGAAGAAAAAACACCAAGGATTACTGAAGTAACTCAAGAGCTTGATGAAGCTGAATTGCCATCTTTAAAGGCATCCACTACAGAAAGAAGATTGCCGGCTGTAGATAGTGCTTTCTGGACAGGCAGATCTTAGCCACGTTGCGATCATCTAGCACACCTAGCTGTGCTCCACACACACTGGATCACCAACCGCGCTAATCCACGTGGGGGCTGCGAGACAGGGCCCTCGCATACCACCGCACGGGACTTGTAGGGACTTAGTGGTTTGGAGGCTAGAGTAAGTCTTGTCGCGTGCGAGCGACAACCAAGCTCGCACGCGGACCCTAGTAACTGCGTATGAGAGATTTATGGTACGAGCTTCATAAACCCGGTCAAACCGGTCAAACCCGGTCAACCCCATAACGGTTCCGGTATACACGGACAACGTGCTGTAATGGTCCCTATATACGCGGACGAACGTGCCGTTGTGGTTAAGCTAATTAAGCCGCCATTGATGGGCGCATTAACCACACTACAACGATCACATTCTCTGTTATATATATAGGACGTTAACCCTTCCATACAAGGAAGAAGAACGACCCGAGATACGCGAAAGCTCTGCCAAAATCCTGTCTCTCTCTCACACAGTACTATTGCCTTACTCTCTCCCTACATACAACCCAACACTTCCTGTGCCATTTCTATTCTCTGTCCTTGGTGTACACAGAGTTCTCTCTGCAGGATTCTCTCGTACACATTTTGGTGAACCCGACGTGAACTTACCATTGCAAGCAACCATGTCTCATGAAGATGATGTCAGTAACAGATCGCCTTCCACGGAGACCACCTCGGGAGAGGAGGCCCGCCGTACTCCTACAGCCACTGGTGAAGCTCCGACGATAGAGGCCTTGGACGCCACCATCCAGATGCAGGCAAAGGCTCTCAAAGCTCAATCTGCACAGCTGGAAAGGATAATGGCTATTCTGGGGACTCTCGCCCCAATTCCAGCATCGGCCACCACCTTCTCTCAGGGAGGAGGAGCCTCCACCACTCATGGATTGGGAGTGTCAACCACACCACCCAATCCTAACCTTCAAACGCCACCAACAACTACACAGTTACCCTCAATTCAGGGGCCAACAGCTCAAATGTTGTCTCTTGCCACTCACACTCCTCAACCTCCAACTTTGGTACCCAATCCGGCCTCACAATACCCCTTGCCTCATCCATCGGCAACGTGGGGCAACGTGAATTCACAATATGCTCCTAGCCCTCCCGCAGCATATGTGTCGCCTCCGCCTGCAACAACTCCTCCTCCTGCTGCTGGGGAAATGCGCCGGAGTGTATGACGTCGCTGCAGCGGCGCATAGAAACCATCCTAGCCAATCAATCGTTCGCAAACACTATCATCCCGAAGCTCGACAATGATCCACCTATCCCCCGCGAGATCTACCTCATGCCTAACCCCGGGGTGGGTACAAGGCTCCTAAATGTGACAAGTTAGAAGATGTCAATGGAAACGCCCACGAGCATGTTATGCGCTTCATTGATGTGATGGGGCCATACGGGGCTGATCCTAAGCTGCTGATGCGCAAGTTCCCTAAATCCCTAGGGAACGTGGCCTACAAGTGGTACAGGACACTGGAGGCTGAATCCGTGAAGACCTGGGACGATATGGTCCAGAAATTTTATACTAAATTCTTCCAGATGGAAGAAAAGGTGACAATGATTCATCTTTCGCGGATGTATCAGAAGCACGAGGAGGATGGAGTGACATTCATCAAGAAGTTCAGGGCCAAGTCCTTGGAATGCAAAGATGTGATACTCGAGAGCAGACTCGTGGAAATATGCCTGCAGTGCATGCGAGACTAGTACAAAGGTATGCTTATCAACCTGCAAACTCTTACATTTTCGAAACTGATCGAATGCACAAAGAACATAGAGCCTATAGTGGAGAGGCAGAAGAAGAGGCACGCCTCTGAGAGATCCCTGAGCGGGACTACCTTTAAAATTGGGAGGTTCAGCTACAAAAGGGGACGTGAAGCCGAGGTGAATATGGTTTCACCCCAAAAGCAGTCGAAGGTCGCAAACTTCGATGCACCACCCCTACCGTGTTCGGTAGAGGAAGCGAGTGACTTGTGCAGACAATGGCGTAAAGACGGAATCTTGCCGCCGCTTGAAAGGACACCATCTGAGGAGATGGTGAGGGACCCAAAGTGGTGTGAGTGTCACGGAAAGGTTATGCATCCCACGGCTGACTGCAAGAAGCTCAGAATCATGGTAAGCCAAAGGATGAAAAATGGCGAGCTGATTGTCAGTGACCAGAGGAAGGATGTGCGAAACAATCGACTGCCTGCTCACGCGGAGCAAGAGCCGAAGGGCAAAGAGGTTGCCATGATCTCTATTATGGACCTTGAAGAGGTTTTACAGGATGGCCTACCCATCATTGCCGAGATCCACAACGAAGAGGATTACAGCATAGACACGGAGGACGAACGTGCTGATCGGATGAAGGGGTCACACGGGTTCAGCAGGTTCTTCGATGAAATGAACTTCTCGGAGAAGTGCCGGAAGGAAATGACAAGGGCAATCCTCAGGATAGCGGAAGATTACGAGGAAGATATCGTAATATCCAACGGGAAGGTTGTTAGGGCATCTCGCTCTACAAAAAAGGTCATAACCTTCTCCGCAAGCGACAAGAAGACAGATGCGAGCCACCAGAAGCCTCTGTATGTAACGGCAGTCATCAATGGTGTGGAGTTCAAAAGAGAATTTGTCGACGGAGGAGAAGCGGTTAATGTTGTCTCGCTCAACACTCTGAAGCTAGCAGGAATCCCAGAGCAGAAGATTGTCAGGTGTCCATCCCCGCTGATGGGATTTGGAAGCGACTCCAGAATGACGATCGGATGGATCTGTCTGGGTCTCGAGATCGGTAAAATCAAATGTTCAGCCAAGTTCTATGTCATAGATGCGAACACTACGTATCACATGATTATAGGCCGGGCCTGGATTCACCGCTTTGATGATGTCCCTTCAACAGCTCACCAAGTGATGAAAGCTATCTGGAATGCTAGAATAGTTGAGATACCAGCTTCGATAAATCCCTTCAACATGGATGAAGCACATCTCAGTGAGGCGGTATGGTTCACTGAGATGGCAGATGAGCAAACGCCGGGGCCGTTTAACCCCACTCCTTTGCCCCGATGGGAGGACATCAAAGACCAGTCACCCGCAGGAGTAATGGTGACAAGAGAGGAGACCAAGGAAAAGACGTCTACGCGAGAAGAGGCGCCGCAGATTGCCTACCAGCGAAAGAACGTGTATACTCTGAAAAGGATAGCAAAACATGATCCTGAAGGCAAGGATATAGAAAGTTTCTACGCCAACTGGAAGAAATGTTACCGCATATGAAGGTGCGCGGGGGTGTACTCACGCGAGCATGGGGATATCCCTGAGCAAATCAATAAAATTGAGCAGGTTATGGAGCCAGACAAACCTACGCCAAGTGTTTTAGAGGAAAAGCTAAAAGAAGCACCCGAATGCATGGAGGACAAGCCCAGGCCGCAAAAGCAGGAGCTGAAGGAGGTATTCTTAAGCCCTAGCGAAGAAAAGAAGAGGCCAGTCTTTCTGAGTGCGGACCTCACAGGCGAGGAGGAGGAAAGATAGCTACAACTCTTGACCGAGTACAAAGATGTGTTCGCATGGGAATACGATGAGATGCCCGGTCTGGACACGAGCATCACCATGCACCGGTTGGATGTAATTCCAGGATCCAAACTGGTAAAGCAGAGCACAAGAAGCTTCAGGCCGGAGCTCAACGTGAAGATTAAGCAGGAAATTGTCAAACTCCTGGATGCTAAATTTATCGAGCCAAATCACCATCCTACATGGTTGGCCAACATTGTGCCGGTAGTAAAGAAGAATGGGCAACTTCGCATTTGTGTAGACTTCCGAGACCTTAATCGTTTCTGTCCCAAAGATGATTTTCCACTTCCCAACATCGACTTACTTATCGATTCGACCGCGGGTCATCGCATGTTCAGCTTCATGGACGGCTTCAGTGGGTACAATCAGATCAAGATGGACCCCGAAGATGCACAGAAAACCGCGTTCATCACTCCGGTGGGAGTCTTCAATTACAAAGTTATGCCTTTTTGCCTGAAGAACGCAGGCGCGACTTACCAGCGAGACATGATGGACCTGTTCCACGACATGATGCACAAGGAAGTAGAAATCTACGTTGACGACTTGGTTGTCAAATCCAAGGAAGAGGCAGACCACCTGGGGGATTTGCGGAAAGTGTTCAAAAGATGCAGAAGCTTTCAATTAAAGATGAACCCCATGAAGTGCGCATTCGGAGTAACATCGGGGAAATTCTTGGGATGTTTGGTACATCGTCAAGGAATAGAGCCTGATCCTGCGAAAGTATCGGCCATCACTAGCATGACGGCACAACCAAGGTGCCTTGAAGACCTTCTTGGGAAAGCTATCCTACATGCGAAGGTTCATCCCAGCGATCGCCGAAATCACCTTCTGTTTCAGTGATATTCTCAAGAAGGATGTTGTATATAACTGGACAGCTGAGCACGAAGCTGCATTTCGAAGGCTAAAGGACCTGTTGACATCGTCAAAGGTAATGATCGCACCACAGCTCGTATCACAACTCTTGTTGTATCTGACGTCGACGAAGAGGTCTATAGGGGCACTCCTGGCTCAGGAGTATGAGGGGCAATAAAGGCCGATCTACTACATTTCTCGCATAGTGCAGCCGACAGAATCAAGGTACACGGACATAGAACGTCATTGCCTTGCCCTATTCTTTGTAATAGAAAAGTTCAAGCATTATTTTGCTGCGCACAAAGTGGTAGTGGTCACAAAGAGTGATCCTATACGGTATCTTCTGACTCACACTACTCCTGGGGGAAGATTGGTAGAATGGTATATGACCATTTCTCAATATGACATCACGTGTGTTCGACCCCGGGCAATCAAGTCGCAAGCCGTGGCAGATTCGCTAGCATAGTTCCCTGATAACAGTCACGAGCATGTGATTGAGGAAGAACTAGAGGGACCTGAAATCTACACAGTTGAGTTGCCTTACTGGACACTCCCTTTCGACGGGTCGTTAACAAGGAAAGGTGGAGGCATTGGGATAGTCGTGACCAAACCCGATGGAGAAGTCATACAGATGTCCGCAAAGCTTGATTTCGCAGTCACCAACAACGAAGCAGAGTATGAAGCTCTCATCGCAGGTCTTCACGCAGCAAGGGCACTAGAAGTAAGCAACTTGACGGTTATGGGAGACTCCAAGCTAATCGCCAAACAAGCCTCGGGCGAGTATGGTTTGAGGGAGATAAACTTATTGCCCTACCGGACCTTGGTACAGAAACTGGTGCAACAGTTCTGTGATGTCAGGTACGAGCACAAACCCAGAGCGGACAATAGGCTTGCTGATGCTTTAGCTAACTTGGGATCCAAGGTTAGTGCAGATAAATGTCTCGCGAGAATCTCGATTGAAGTGCGAACATCCTCGGCGTTGATAGAGGACGCGTGCGACGACGAATGCATGGATGATGCGGACTGGAGAAAGTCAATATTGCGTGCCATCGCAGAAGGCACGAGCAACGAGAATTGGGCATCCACAAAGGGGTATTGAATACATGACAACACCCTCTACTACAAAGGCCCTGGCGGAATACTCATGCGATGTGTCTCGGAGCAGGAGGGACAAGCGCTGTTAGAGAAGATTCACCAACATGCTTGTGCGGAAAATGAGGTGTCAATCTATCGGAAAGCCCAGAGGTATGGGATTCACTGGCCGGACATGTCAACGGCCGCAGCATTGATCCAAGGAAATTGCGAGAGTTGCGCATTGATCAAGGACTCTTTATCAATTGCTCTGACCGATGATGATGTGGATTGGAGGAAACCACTATTTGACTTTCTCACGCAAGGTATTGTGCCTGAGTCGAGAAAAGAAGCCGAGAAACTAAAGAGAAAAGCAGTACGGTATGTGGTGCAAGAAAATATGCTTTGGCGAAGGGGCCATGAGGGTAACCTAATGCGATGTCTAGATAGCAAGGAAGCACAAGAGGTGATGGACCTCTCTCATCAAGTGGAACATCAGGGAGGTGCGAAGTTATGCAGACAGCTCCTCTCAGTCGGTTACTTCTGGCCCACCATGGAAGCAGATTGCCGCACTAAAGTAAGACGGTGTCAGGAGTGCCAATTCAAAAGTAACCTAGTGCATGCTCCTGCTGTAGATCTACATGCGTTGGGAACACCATGGCCGTTCCATACTTGGGCTTTGGATTTTGTTGGACCCATCCGACCAACCTCGCACGGGAATCAGTTCATTCTCACCGCGACCGAGTTGTTCACCAAGTGGGTAGAAGCAATACCACTAAAGACAGCAAATGCGCTAGCCGTGGTCCATTTCATCCAAGAGAACATCATATGCAGGTTCGGAATTCCAAACACCATTCTCTCGGATAATGGCACCCCCTTTGTCAATCGCCAGGTAGCTGCGAAACTAGCAGAGTACAGCATAAGGCAGATATGTTCTACTCCCTACTATCCAAAAGGGAATGGTCAAGCGGAAGAAACCAACAAGACGTTGTTAAGAATCTTGAGCAAGATGGTGGCGGATGACCACAAGAAATGGGCTGATTCTTTGAACGTAGCCTTGTGGGCCTGTCGGACTTCTCCAAGGAATCCCACAGGAGTCTCCCCATTCCTTCTATGTTATGGTGCTGAAGCTCTAGTACCCGCGGAGGTAAAAGTCAACTCCGCAAGACTGGCTTTCCATGCATTATACGACAATCAACGCGATCATCACTTGGTCCTGTTAGAAGAGAAGCGGGAGCAAGCTAAAAGGACTAACAAACGATACCAAGAAAGGATCGCTCGCGCGTACAAAAAAACAGTCCAACGTCAGGATTTCGCAGTTGGTGATTTGGTCTTGCGCGCATCGGACCACTGCATGCGAGAGGCGGCTCATCCAAAATTCGCAGCCAACTGGGAAGGACCCTTCGAAGTCACAGAAGTCTTTGATAGTGGCTACTGCAACATACAAAGGCTACATGGGACGACCTCAATGTTGGAATAGATGCCCTAGAGGCAATCTAGTTTAGTATGAATTTGTAATTGGCTAGAAATTCATTTATTATTTATTGGATATTTAATATAATGAAGTCCTTAGATTTACAATCGTGTTGTTTATCTTAAATATCCCTAGTCGAGTATAATGATTAAATGGGACAATCATCTATAGACTAGTATGGGGTTGGATTGATATGGAGATATCATGATCCAACACATGGGTGTGCATTACGGAATGTTGCACTGGATTGACCCATTACCGAGAAGGCTACATACACGTTATGTTGAGTCACAAGTGCTTCTCGGGTACAATGGTATTGTCATCCTTAGACTTGAAGTCACTAGATATTCTAGTTGTAGATCATTGTGATCTTGGTAGCGTTAAACGCTACACCGTAACTGGGTAGTTATAAAGGCGTGTACTGGATACAATGAGAAGCAAGCTTAGAGATCGTAGTGGACGTAGAGAGGATTTGCCCCTCCCACATAACGGGAGCAAATATCCAAGGCCACTCGAGGATAGTGCTTATAGAATGTCTGGCCAGACTCAAATAAATCAATATATGAGATATTGATGTTATTTGCACGAATAAGGCTATTCCATGGATCGAGAAACTAGGGATTGGATATACGAGTGTGACTTGTATGTCTCGTGTCCAATCCGGATATGGAGGCAAAGGGATGAGACAATTACTTGTACAAGGTTGTCTAGATGACTATTCTATTAGTTGGCTAGAATGGATGTTTTGCTAGAAACCGCTCCATATTAGCAAAGAGTTGCTACCAACTAGATAGAACCTATGGGGTCACACGCTATATAGAGATGTACTAGATTTGGGAATTAATTAATAGGATTAATTAATTTGAAGGATCACTTTGCAAACCCTTGCAAACTTAGTAGGGACTAATTTGCAAGGAAGGGACTAAATTGAATTCTAGTAGGACTAGAATAAGTCCTTTAGGTAGTTAACAAGGAGTTGTTGGACTATATAAAGGACCCTCCTCCTTCCTTCCCTAAACAACTTATGCTCTAAAGAGAACATAACAAGAGTAGGAGAGAACAAAGGAGAGAGAGAGCAAGCAACAAGAGGGAGGCCGCCCCCTTGCCGCCGCCCACTCGTCCCCGACGCCACAAAGGGGCCGAACCCCCTTTTTGTGCCTCGTTTTGCGTGATTCCTTCACCCTCCTTTCATTCCGGGCTAGCACCAAGGAGATTGGAGATCTAGGATCAACTCTAGGCGTGGATCAACTATAGAGAACGTGACACTATTCGCGTTTGAAGTCATCAAGGAGAACCCAAAGGTGTGTTTATGATTTCTTACCTTCACTATCGTTATGCATCTAGACTTGTGATCCTTGGAGGGTTTTGCATGGTTGTTTATTTGATTATGCTTCCGTTTGCGCGATCCATGAATCAAAACCCTACAGTGGTATCAGAGCCACAGGTCATAGAGCATAAACGTAGTTTATGTGTTACATTCTTGTTGTTTTACACCTTAATTTGTTGTTTATCGCGTAAAACAAGACAAATCAAGCATTGGATGCAATTTGTCAAAGAATTAATCATAACAAGACCCAATTATTGCATTGGATGCATGAATTGGTGAGTTTGAGAAATTTTAGGATCTTAGATCTAGGGTTTGGGCATCCTTGGGGAAGAAGGAGTTCTCCCACAACAAGGAAACAACCAAACTTGGGCTCCAAGCAAGGAGGTTGTTTTGGAAACAACCTCCACAAGGAGGTTCGGCCCCCTAGGGGACCGCCCCCTTGCTTGCCGCCCAAGCTTGGCGCCCTATGGGGCCGGGCGGCCCTAACCCGCGGGCCTAGCTTGCGGGTTTTGGGCCGGGCCGGCCCTAGGGCTTTATGGTTCACTTATTTGGGCCCGGGCAATTGGGTTGTTGGGCCCATGGACCGTTTTAACCCTAGAAATCATAAAATCAATTAAAATTGACCAAGCGCGTTAAAATTGGATTTTAACTGTTTATGTGCAAATCGCATGGTGATTGGATATGGCCTTAGGATGTGGTTTGATGTGGATGTTTAGTTTTGTGGTTTGGTTTTACGGCCTGCGAGCTGATCAATTAATTGTAATAATTAATTAGGGTTTTATGGCCTGCGTGCCATTTTTTTCTCAACTTGTGAGATTTATTTTATTTAGTATAGATATTAGCTAGTGCTAGATAAAGTAGATTGTTAGCCAAGATTGGAGAAAAGAAGCCCAAAGCCAAAGAAGCCACAAAAGATGGAGCATGAAGCATGGAGCATTCCACATGACTATGAAGGATGGACCAAAAGATCAAGACGCATGGAGATGTGTTTGTTTAGGGTTCATAGATAATTCCATTGGCTTGGAATTATCTTAGTCTAGAAAAGGCCATATCCACATCACGTTTAATTTCTGTTTTGTGGTTGTTTATTTATTGTCTTATTATTTGTGTGGTTGGTGTATGGATGATGCATGCAATTAGGATAATAAGATAATTAGACAACCGGGATCTATTATTTGGAGTTGTGCCCAAACTCAAATAGATAGATTAGTTGATATTGATCAACAAAATAATTAAAATTGAAAAATCCCTCAAATTTTAAAATATTGTGTTCTTGCCTTCTCGTTATTTAAACACTCATTATCATCATTATTTATCAAGTTCGTGCGTGCCAAAGCATGGCGACTTGGTTCATAATGATGGAATGCGATGGCACGTAACAATGTGCAATTGTTTAGATAAGAGGTTGAACACAACTAGGCTATTAATTTGATTAAGAAACCTAGAGGCAATCAATTGGGATTATCCATAAGGATGGATAAATAAGGAGTTATTTGCCCGATTGAACCAAGAGTTGCATATGGGATGCAATTGGAATCGTTCCTACCTAAGAAGTAATCGAATTATGGGTGACTTGCCAAAGCAAGCTCATAAGGAGATGAAAAAGATGGATCTTGGCCCACTAGAAAATATAAGGATATTTTCCGCATTAATATCTTGAGGGTTATTAATCCGTAGAAAAATAGTGGGAGCTATATTTAATAAACTAGCCATTATTAAATATAGTCAAAAATTCACAAATACTAAAACTTGCGTATTTTCCTTTTTGTAGAATTCCAAATGGCAAACAACTCATCGAGTTCACAACATTCCCTACGATCTGTCCTTGAGAAGGACAAGCTCTCTGGAACCAACTTCCTTGATTGGTACAGAAACTTGAGAATTGTTCTCAAGAAAGAGAAGAAGCTGTACGCAATAGAGGAGCAAGTTCCAGAAGGTCCAGAGAATCAGACACCTGCTGCCTTAAAGGCGTATCAAAAGCGTGTTGATGATGCTAATGATGCGGCCTGCCTAATGCTTTGCACCATGACCTCTGAGCTTCAGAAGCAACATGAGAACATGAATGCTGTCGATATGATCGAACATCTAAAGCAGCTCTTCCAAGAGCAGGCGAGGGTAGAGAGGTATGAGGTCTCAAAGGCACTGTTCAAATGTCATCTGGCGGAAGGGAACCCGGTGGGACCCCACGTACTCCGAATGATCGGGTACTTGGAGAATCTCGCCCGGCTTGGGTTCCCGGTCGGCCAAGAGTTGGCAACCGATCTCGTGTTGCAATCGTTGCCCGAGAGTTATGGACAGTTCATTATGAACTATAACATGAACGAGATCGTTAAACCACTGCCAGATTTGCTCAACATGTTGAGGACGGCTGAACAGAGCATCAACAAGGGAAAGGGCAAGGCCATTATGATGGTGAATAAAGGAAAGGGCAAAAAGTTTGCATCTTCCTCCAAGGGCAAAGGCAAGTCAGTTGCCAAGTCCAAGGAACAAGCCCTTAAGCCTGTTGGTGCCATTGCCAAGGTCGTGACTAAGGGTGAATGTCACTACTGTAGTCAACCTGGACACTGGAGGAGGAACTGCCCAAAATATCTGGAGGACAAGAGGCTTGGAATAGTGATTCCACCACCACCAGGTATTTTTGTTGTAGATGTCAATTTAACTGTCTCTACATCATGGGTATTAGATACTGGATGTGGATCTCATATTTGTCGAAATATGCAGGATCTAAAGAGAAGTAAAAGATTGGCTAAAGGGGAGGTAGATCTGCGCGTTGGGAATGGAGCAAAGGTTGCTGCGTTGGCCATAGGCGTGTGCGAGCTATCTCTGCCTTCAGGATTAGTTTTAGAATTAAATAATTGCTATTTTGTGCCTGCTATGAGCAGAAACATTATTTCTATTTCTTGTTTGGACAAGGAAGGTTTTATTATTTCAATAAAGAACAATTGTTGTTCCTTTTATTTGAATAATATTCACTATTTTAATGCGCAATTATTTAATGGACTTTATGTCCTTGATCTAAGTAATCCTGTCTACAACATTAATACCAAGCGGATTAAAATAAATGATTTAAATCCTGCTTATTTATGGCATTGTCGTTTAGGCCACATAAATGAGAAACGTGTATCTAGACTCCATAAGGATGGATTACTAGACTCATTTGATTTTGAATCATATGAGACATGTGAGGCTTGTTTATTAGGAAAAATGACAAAGTCCCCTTTCAATAAGAAAGGTGAGAGGACTAGTGAGCAATTGGCGCTCATACATACCGATGTGTGTGGGCCATTTGCCACGCCTGCCAGGGGTGGTTATGTCTACTTCATTACGTTTACTGATGATTACAGTAGATATGGATTTGTGTACCTTATGAGGGCAAAATCCGAATCCTTTGAAGTGTTCAAGGAATTCAAGAATGAAGTAGAGAAGCAACTTGGCAAAAGTATCAAGGCTCTACGATCGGATCGTGGAGGAGAATACTTGAGCCAAGAGTTTGACGACTATCTTAGAGAGTGTGGGATCGTGTCCCAACTCACTCCACCCGGAACGCCACAATGGAATGGCGTGTCCGAGAGGAGGAATCGAACCCTATTGGATATGGTTCGGTCTATGATGTGTCAAACCGATCTTCCATTGTCATTTTGGGGCTACGCTCTATTAAGTGCAGCTTTCACCATTAACCGTGTTCCATCTAAATCAGTCATGAAGACACCACATGAGATGTGGAGTGGGAGGCGTCCCACACTGTCGTTCATGAGGATTTGGGGCTGCGATGTCTATGTAAAACGTTTACAATCAGACAAGCTAGGGCCTAAATCGGATAAGTGTAAATTTGTGGGGTACCCTAAGGAAACTAAGGGATACTACTTCTACAATCCAACCGAGAACAAAGTGTTCGTTGCTCGGACAGGCGTGTTTCTAGAAAGAGAGTTTGTCTCTAAAGAAGCAAGTGGGAGGAATGTAGAACTTGAAGAAATTCAAGAACCACAAATCACTGAACCGATTATGGAACATGAACAGGAATCACAAGCAGTTGTGGATCCACCTGTTCAGGTAACACAAGAGCTTCGTAGATCTAGTAGAGTGCGTCAGGAACCCGAGAGGTACGGACTTCTCGTAAATGATTCCGGTGACACGATGCTCATAGATGATGAGCCTACTACCTATGAGGAGGCCATGAATGGCCCAGACTCGCAGAAGTGGCTTGAAGCCATGAGATCCGAGATGGAATCCATGTATACCAACAAAGTATGGACTTTGGTGGAACCACCTGATGGGGCGCGGCCCATAGGGTGCAAGTGGGTCTTCAAGAAGAAGATCGACATGGATGGTAATGTGATTACCTATAAGGGCCGATTGGTGGCTAAAGGATTCAGACAGATTCATGGTATTGACTATGATGAAACCTTTTCACCAGTCGCTATGACCAAATCCATCCGAATCCTACTTGCGATTGCAGCATACTACGACTATGAGATTTGGCAGATGGATGTCAAAACAGCATTCCTTTATGGGAATCTCCTCGAGGACGTGTATATGATACAGCCGGAGGGTTTTGAGGATCCAAAGCAAGCCAACAAAGTCTGTAAGCTGCAACGATCCATTTATGGATTGAAGCAAGCTTCTAGGAGTTGGAATCGACGTTTTGATGAAGTGGTCAAAGAGTTTGGCTTCATCAGAAACGAAGATGAGTCTTGTGTTTACAAGAAGGTTAGTGGGAGCTCTGTAGCTTTTCTGGTCTTGTATGTGGATGACATACTACTCATTGGAAACGACATTCCCATGCTGCAATCTGTGAAAGATTGGTTAGGAAAGTGTTTCTCAATGAAAGACTTAGGGGAAGCAGCCTATATACTCGGTATAAAGATCTATAGAGATAGATCTAAGAGGTTGCTAGGCCTAAGTCAAAGTACATATATTGACAAGGTGTTGAAACGGTTCAACATGCAAGATTCCAAGAAGGGATTCTTGCCCATGTCACATGGAATCACTCTTTCGAAGAGTGGTTGTCCTTCCAATGAGATTGAGAAGGAACGCATGAGTAGGATTCCCTATGCCTCGGCCATAGGATCTATCATGTACGCCATGTTATGTACTAGACCAGATGTGTCATATGCCTTGAGTATGACAAGCAGATACCAATCCAATCCGGGTGAGAGTCACTGGATTGCTGTCAAGAACATCCTAAAGTACTTGAGAAGAACTAAGGATGCTTTCTTGATGTTTGGCGGTGAGGAAGAGTTGCGTGTAAGGGGTTACACTGATGCAAGCTTCCAAACCGATAGAGATGACTTTAGATCACAGTCGGGATATGTGTTTTGCCTGAATGGAGCAGCGGTGAGCTGGAAGAGTTCCAAGCAAGAGACAGTAGCTGATTCTACAACAGAGGCTGAGTACATTGCTGCAAATGGCGCAGCAAAGGAGGCTGTTTGGATCAGAAAGTTTGTTTCTGAACTTGGTGTGGTCCCTAGCATTGCGGATCCAGTGGAGTTGTTCTGTGACAACACTGGGGCGATCGCGCAATCAAAGGAACCAAGATCGCACCAGAAGTCCAAGCACGTGCTCAGGAAGTTTCATCTGATTCGAGATATTATCGATAGAGGAGACGTTCGGATATGCAAGATTCCTACAGATGATAATCTGTCAGACCCGCTTACAAAGCCTCTCACGCAGTGGAAGCATGAAGGGCACACTAGGAGTATGGGCATACGAGATGCGCCAGATTGGCTCTAGTGCAAGTGGGAGACTGTTGGAATAGATGCCCTAGAGGCAATCTAGTTTAGTATGAATTTGTAATTGGCTAGAAATTCATTTATTATTTATTGGATATTTAATATAATGAAGTCCTTAGATTTACAATCGTGTTGTTTATCTTAAATATCCCTAGTCGAGTATAATGATTAAATGGGACAATCATCTATAGAATAGTATGGGGTTGGATTGATATGGAGATATCATGATCCAACACATGGGTGTGCATTACGGAATGTTGCACTGGATTGACCCATTACCGAGAAGGCTACATACACGTTATGTTGAGTCACAAGTGCTTCTCGGGTACAATGGTATTGTCATCCTTAGACTTGAAGTCACTAGATATTCTAGTTGTAGATCATTGTGATCTTGGTAGCGTTAAACGCTACACCGTAACTGGGTAGTTATAAAGGCGTGTACTGGATACAATGAGAAGCAAGCTTAGAGATCGTAGTGGACGTAGAGAGGATTTGCCCCTCCCACATAACGGGAGCAAATATCCAAGGCCACTCGAGGATAGTGCTTATAGAATGTCTGGCCAGACTCAAATAAATCAATATATGAGATATTGATGTTATTTGCACGAATAAGGCTATTCCATGGATCGAGAAACTAGGGATTGGATATATGAGTGTGACTTGTATGTCTCGTGTCCAATCCGGATATGGAGGCAAAGGGATGAGACAATTACTTGTACAAGGTTGTCTAGATGACTATTCTATTAGTTGGCTAGAATGGATGTTTTGCTAGAAACCGCTCCATATTAGCAAAGAGTTGCTACCAACTAGATAGAACCTATGGGGTCACACGCTATATAGAGATGTACTAGATTTGGGAATTAATTAATAGGATTAATTAATTTGAAGGATCACTTTGCAAACCCTTGCAAACTTAGTAGGGACTAATTTGCAAGGAAGGGACTAAATTGAATTCTAGTAGGACTAGAATAAGTCCTTTAGGTAGTTAACAAGGAGTTGTTGGACTATATAAAGGACCCTCCTCCTTCCTTCCCTAAACAACTTATGCTCTAAAGAGAACATAACAAGAGTAGGAGAGAACAAAGGAGAGAGAGAGCAAGCAACAAGAGGGAAGCCGCCCCCTTGCCGCCGCCCACTCGTCCCCGACGCCACAAAGGGGCCGAACCCCCTTTTTGTGCCTCGTTTTGCGTGATTCCTTCACCCTCCTTTCATTCCGGGCTAGCACCAAGGAGATTAGAGATCTAGGATCAACTCTAGGCGTGGATCAACTATAGAGAACGTGACACTATTCGCGTTTGAAGTCATCAAGGAGAACCCAAAGGTGTGTTTATGATTTCTTACCTTCACTATCGTTATGCATCTAGACTTGTGATCCTTGGAGGGTTTTGCATGGTTGTTTATTTGATTATGCTTCCGTTTGCGCGATCCATGAATCAAAACCCTACACTCAACCCCAAGCTCAGTCAACATGCGCTGGATTAAGAAGTATTATCCTTATCTCCTCTCATTATATGCGTTAGATTACAACGTCTACTTTATGCTCTGTATTGCTAAAATTCGTGCATCTTCTCTCCCATACGAGGGAATTGTAATCTTACCTCTCCCATATGAGAGTATTCTATAATAAAAAGACTTCTCCCAAACGGGAAGAACTTTATGATTTCAGCTGTCTTTATCGCTTTATTTATTTCTTCATTTCTCAATAGCGAATGCCCATCCGCCGCGGTGGTAGCATTATGATGCATGAGTATTCCGCCATGATAGCAGCACTATGATCTTAAGTGATCTTTAAGCCTATCTGCCATGATAGCAGCACTATGATCTTAAGTGATCTTTAAGCCTATCTGCCATGATAGCAACATTATGATCTTAAGTGATCTCTAAGCCTATCTGCCATGATAGCAGCACTATGATCTTAAGTGATCTTTTAAGCCTATCTGCCATGATAGCAGCACTATGCAAGTATGATCTTAAGTGATCTCCAAAGCCTATCTGCCAAGATAGCAGCCGTGCTAGAGTCCTATCTTAAGCGATTCTCAAGCCTATCTGCCAAGATAGCAAAGCTATGCAAATACGATCTCAAACGATCTAAAAACTCATCTGCTAAGGCAGCAGTTCTCATAAATGATTCTCAACCTGCGAATCTATCTGCTGGATAGCAAATCGTAGCGATAACACAATGCGAATATGAAACTACAAAAAAAGTGAAGCTTGCCAATATGCATGCGAAAATTGCAATTTGTTGTAAGAAAAACAGCAAATCAAACAAAGCGATTTATTATTATGAGTCAAAATTACTTACAAATTATCTGTCTAGATAGCAGCTTACAAGCGGAAAAGCTCCGACTAAGCTAATTACACAGCCAACATGGCTTACAATTCATCTAGATAGCAGCTTACACGCGAAAGTTACAAAGAAAGGAAATCCTTATTGTAAAAGGATCGGCCTATCGATCCTACATGCGACCAAAGATCTGTAGCAAGTAGGGTGTTCCTATAA
The DNA here is from genome assembly GCA_023055425.1 of Linanthus parryae. Lineage (NCBI taxonomy): Eukaryota > Viridiplantae > Streptophyta > Magnoliopsida > Ericales > Polemoniaceae > Linanthus > Linanthus parryae. Next base: position 7,687,890 of record JALGPY010000009.1, on the reverse strand, counting down.
AACGAATGTCCTACCATGTCTACAAGACCTATGCGACGCTATGTTCAAGATCCCAGGATCTGACAAGGCCTCTGTCTGATCAACACCCCAAGAGATGTGCCTGAGGAACCACCTGTTCCGGCGTATGCGGCGGTGAAGAACAGGCAAGCAGCAACTCCTAGGGCAAGAGGCTCCTTGTCCACGGAGACGAGCACAATGGCTCGCCACCCCAAGTTCAAGAACATGGTGGCGAATGATCCTCCTCCGGAAAAGCTAGAGGAGAAATCCGCCGTTCATCACGAATCGGTAGCAAGGTCAGTATGGCGCTGCACCTCGCCGGGAGGCTGCCGGAAACACGACCTGCAAGCATAATAGACGAAGAAAATTCTTCGAACAAGCATGACACATTATGTGCATCTTCTTTATGATGGTTATGAAGATCAATAAGCCTCGTAAAGAAGATCTTGGAAGCTATTTATATGGAACAAAGCACAAACTCATGTTTCACAACTTGAAGTTGCCATGAATCAAATAAAGACAAGCATTGAAGCCAACAGTCGTTGGGACTCATGGTAAGCCACATTTTGGGATGAAAGACCCAAGCAGTGGAAGGCAGGGTTTATATAGACCCGACGGAGACCCTTCAAATCTCTAGCTGAGTCAGCAAAGCTTGGAAAAGGGGTAAGCATCAATCACTTACGCCTTGAAAAGAGGTAACATTCAATTACCCTACTAAAGGCTATGACGATTCAGTTGCGTATCCTAATTAATGACGGAAGGTCATGATACGGATGGACTTCCCAAGGAAAGCGTGCTTATCTAATAAGTAATTAGTGCGAAAATCAAGGCAGAGTATCAATAGCTGACGTCATAATTGATTTGCACTGAGATATTCGAGAAAATCCCGGGAAGGGCAAAACAGGCATTCAAATTTTTTTTGAAAAAGAAGGGGGAGAAACCCTAGCAACATTACAGTAATGTTTTAGCATTTTGTTCGACACAAATTTGTTATTGTTCAAAACAAGCCTTTGACCAGGGAGTCATCAGGAGTAAAATGACTTGACAAATTTGCCACTTGCTCCACTTCTTGCTTCAACCTCTCGTAGTTGGCGCTCATTTCATGGAACAGCTTCACAGCCTCTTCAGCTTTCTGCTTTTGCTGCTCCACCTTTTGCTCCTCAGCTGCGAGGTTATGGAAGCAGCGCTTCAAATTCACGTTCGCGCGAATCTGGGTGACTCTGTTGACAAGATACCCAAAGCCCAGATTGCCTTGAACTTTGGCGTGAAGGTTTTGACACATGCCGAAAAGCAACTCCGCGCTCTCAGGAGAGATGGTCGCAGGTGTGGCCGCAGATAGCTGCTCCAAAATCTAGATGGCTTCGGTCAAAAACAGCCTTCTCTCGAAAGGACCTATCTCCAGAGACCTCACAAATGATCGAGGATAGGAGAGACGCATCCGAACCAGCCAGTCCACATCAGCTTGCTTCAACCCTAAGCAATGTTAAACCAAGTTAGAATATCGAACTTGTAAATGAAGAATGCAAGATGCGACCAACAATCACATCATACCAGTTCCTTCAAGGATCTCGCGCAAAGAAGGAATGCGCATTGACGGGGCAGCTGAAGACTGTCCTCGCTCCATTACCCTCCTGTCGGCTGCAAGCTCTAACTCCTCATAGTTGGAAGGAAGGGTATAAGCCGCACCAGGTGCGATTGCAACTCCGACCTGCGAACTCCAAAAGTTCCATGCAGGAAGAGTCACTGCAGGCTAAGTCCTCGCCGGAGGCATGGCAGCGGTAGAAGTTGCAACTCGATTAGGGATGCCTTCAGATGCGAGAGCATCAGCAGCATCTGCTTCTGTTTCCTCAGCAGCAACATTGGCATCTTCCTCCATCAACACGGTGTCAGCTTCGGCATCATCAGAAACTTCAATGATGTCCTCGAGGGGCTCTCCCGCATACTCAGCAGCTGCGACGGGATTCTCAGTATGAGAACTTGGCACAGGGACATAAGATGCAGAAGGATGATTCCTCTGTCCCAGCATGGCTACATCAGCATTACCTGCGACACAAGACAGGATGATGTGAGGTAACTTGTGTTAAATAATATCTTATTATAATTTTGATAAGCCAGGAGTTAGCACCTCCACGCGAGGGTGGGATTGCAGCATCTGCGTCGTAAGTTAAGGACGCGGAACCATGGCCTATTAATGTATCTTCATTAAGTATATCTTTAAGCTGAGCGTGACCTGGGGCGCGAAGGAACCAATCATGGTAATGTTTGGGTTATTAAGCCTAGTTCACAAATGTTGTTCAAATGATTACCTGAAGGTTCACCGCACTTGCTCACTAGCCAGCAGCGAATTTCAGCTTTTGATAAGCCATGCTTTAATGCACTAATAATCACATCTCGGTAAGTTACTGTAAGATTAAAATCTCACCTTCGTTACCGCCTGCGATCTCTTCGAAGTCCGCTTGGACTTTATCTAGAACAGCCGCATCTTCTTCTGGAGCCGCATCCTCCTTGCAACTTGAGGAGCCGCCTCTTCTGGAACCGCATTTCCCTCATCGGTTGGACGCACTAAGTCGTCGACGTGTTTCTCTTCCAGGCTCCTTTGCTTTACGCGTTCAAGCTCTTCTTCTTCTCGCTCCCTTCTTCTTTCAGCAGCCTCCGCAGCAGTTCTCCTAGACTCGGCAAGGATGTCCTCGTCTATGGTTTCGCTGGAAACACCAGAGTGAGCACCCCTATTCTGCCTTTTGGTCAAAAGGCAGCTGATGGTCTCATCATCATCATCTGCAAAGGAATGAATTGGTCAATCAAGACTGCAAAAGTTAAGATAATGAGAAGAGAAGTACGATGGGGATACCTCCCGATTCTTCATCTTGTATCTCGTCTCTCTCTCCTTCTCTGACATCTTCGGTTCGTTCTTCTTCTTCATCATCATCCTTTTCTCTCGCCTCCCTTCTCTCCTCCTCCTCTTCCTCCTGATCAAATGGAACAAAGGTCTCCACTACGAGCTCTTTCTGTGCCTTGCTTGGCATACGACCTTTACCTTTGTCCCTAGAAGTATGGGACCTTGCAGGAGGAGAGGTTGGAGCACTCCTAGGAGAAGAGATGGTGATTCCCCTCTGCCTTGGTCTCTTTGCCCGTGGTGCAACAGTTGCTGGGGGAGACGGATCATCCCTGGGTGGAGGCAAAGCTGGAGCATTGTCTATCAGCGCATCAGCAAAAACATCCATGACTTGGCGAATTCGGGTATCAACTGCGGGAGCTATTTTCATTGCTAGCCGAACTAGTTCACCTTGTCTTCTCGCAGTAACAATGGTGGTGATCAGCGATTTGGAACTCTCACTAGATGCGAATCTCCTCACATAGCACTACGACAGAAAATGAAGCATAAGTTTCAACGTATCGGAATAAGGAAACTTAACGTGCAAGAGAGATTGTTTACCTTGGCAAAAGTTTCGCTGTATCTGATGACATGCGAATCACCTTTATTAACTGCGCCATCTTCTCGTCAAGGATGGTGGAGGGACACAAGTGATTCTCGTGATCCAGCAACGAATAGCAGCCATATTCGGTGTCGTCCAGGCTACAGTTGGGACGGAAAGGGAAAGAATTTCTCTTGATCACAGGAGCTCTGCTTGGCCGAGGGGTTGACTGCGTCTCAAACCTTGTCTGCTGGGTATTCCAATAAGCGACCTAGTTCCTCGAGTAGCCACCTTCGCGGTTACCTGGGGGTTGCTCGAAGGGGAGGTTGCTCCTTAAGATTTTTTTACACTCCCCAGACAGTAATCGCTTGTAGCAGCCTCTTATGATAGACTGCGGCCAGATTGATGGTGCCAACGCATCGAAGCCAAACTGGGGAGAAACGCGAGTATGATCAACATCCACGGTGATTCTCTCGTACCTAGGGGTGAGTTCGCTAACATTCTCTGCAAGAGTAGGAAGAGAACCTCTCAGACACCAGCAGAAGAATTCGCGATAGCGCTCGTGGAAATGCTCCCCGCCCTCGAAAAGGAGCTCTTTCGAGAAAGCAACAGCCTTGGAAGGATACAGTTTTGGGAACCATCGCACATTCTCAATGCGCGTGGCATAAGGCCTGACTATAAACTCTGCCCGATTTTCGCATATCAGGCTCCAGATGCACTTAGGAAAGTGATTTCCAAACCATCTCGCAGCCCTGCTGCTATTACGCTCTTCATCCGCACCCGGGACACACCATTTACTGGGCTTAGAGGGAATAGGAGCATAATAGGGCCATCGCTCGAAGACCCACATGGTCAAGAAAGCAATGTTGACATAGGTCAGCACATCGAGGCGACCGCGCGAGTCCTTGATTGCTACAACCAGTTGGTCTAATCTGTGGTACAGGGTGCTCAAGACTAAAGGCCCAAGTGCGACCTTCTGGCCAAGGGTCAGTTTCACAGCAAGAGGAAGGACATGATAGAAGACCCCATCATGCGGATGGCCATCGATCAAATACCTCGACAACCAGGCGCAGAGAAAGGCGCATAGGGTCAAGTGATAACCCTTGCCATTCACATAATTCTTAGCTTTTGGGTTCCGGATCAGAAGTTTCTTGGTGATACTACTATTCGCATAATCGCGAAAGAAGTATTGCACCCACTTGTTCCAAGTGTTCTTCGCAGATGTGTCAACCAACTTCCAATCGGGAAGAAGTTCCGTAGGTGTCCACCGGGTGGAAATTTTCTTCACCTCTGACAAGCAATCCTCCATATGCTTGTACAAAGCAACCTCTGCATCAGTCCTCAAGGGACTCAAAGGATCCACCTCACCCACAGGAGACAGATCATACATCATGTGTTCATCTTCAAGAGTGGGGGCAGCCTCAAACTCAGCAAAGTGGAATGTGTGAGTTGCAGGCGAGTAACGCGAGAGAAGGGTTAGAAGCTTGGACTGGTCCAGCTTCACAGCAGCACCCTTCATAGCACGGACTGCGAAATATATGCCAGCATCGTTCAAAGCAATGGCATGATTGGTCAGTACATGGTCAATCCACTCATCCATAAAGTCCAATTTCTGAAGAAGACGATTGACAAGAGAGAATTGATGATTGATTATCTGAATCTGCTCTTGAAGGCTTGCGGGTATCATTCACTTTAAGAGAAAGAAGTGATACTTTGCAACAATGGAGAGCACAGAGTATTTATCCAAAAACAATGAAAGGTTGCGTCCTTTCAGTAGTCGAATCGCAACCGTCACCGTCGAATCGCGCAATCACAGGACAAGCTGACGTCACGCCTAAAATCCTAAAAGACCATACGGCACGACTCTAGGGGTTTAGGTCATAATGGCACGCACGGGGGCTGAATTTGCGTGTATTTGAATTGGTGCGTGGCGGCGACGCGTACGTTGGTTCCTGCGCATGGAAGTCTATCCGGTTGTGAGCCTTCACGCGCAGAAAGGGGGCTAATGTAGATAGTGCTTTCTGGACAGGCAGATCTTAGCCACGTGGCGATCATCTAGCCCTACTAGCTGTGCTCCACACACACTGGATCACCAGCCGCGCTGATCCACGTGGGGGCTGCGAGACAGGGCCCTCGCATACCACAGCACGGGACTTGTAGGGACTTAGTGGTTTGGAGGCTAGAGTAAGTCCTGTCGCGTGCGAGCGACAACCAAGCTCGCACGCGACACCTAGTAACTGCTTTTGAGAGATTTATGGCACGAGCTTCATAAACCCAGTCAAACCGGTCAAACCCGATCAACCCCATAACGGTTTCGGTATACACGGACAACGTGCTGTAACGGTCCCTATATACGCGGACGAACGTGCCGTTGTGGTTAAACTAATTAAGCTGCCATTGATGGGCGCATTAACCACACTAAAAAGGTCACATTCTCCGTTATATATATAGGACGTTAACCCTTCCGTACAAGGAAGAAGAACGACACGAGATACGCGAAAGCTCTTCCAACTTCCTGTCTCTCTCTCACACAGTACTATTGCCTTACTCTCTCCCTACACACAACCCAACACTTCCTGTGCCATTTCTATTCTCTGTCCTTGGTGTACACAGAGTTCTCTCTGCAGTATTCTCTCGTACACACCGGCTTACTTGAGAGACTATGAATTTGTATCTAAGAAAAGGGGTAATGTTGCAGCTTATGACATCTCAAAGTACCTATCCGCCGATCGACTTTCATCTGACTACAAGAAAGCATTAGCAGGCATAACTACCATTAGAGAACCAGATACATATGATGAAGCTCTGAGGCACAAAGAATGGAGAGATGCAATGATAGAAGAAATCAAAGCTTTAGAGAAAAATAAGACGTGGGAGGTCACTCAATTGCCCCAAGGAGCTGTCACAGTTGGGTGTAAGTGGATTTATAAGGTCAAAGACACATCAGATGGTACCATTGAGAGACACAAAGCGAGGCTAGTCGCAAAGGGGTACACGCAGACGGAGAGAATCGACTACTCGGAGACGTTGTCACCGGTGACAAAACTTTCAACTGTGAGGTGTGTTTTAGCTCTGGCTGCAAAAAATAAATGGCACCTGCTACAATTAGATATAAACAATGCGTTTTTGCAGGGGGAACTAGACGAGGATGTGTTTATGGATTTTCCGCAAGGATTTCAGGTTCCTAAGTCGACATTTTCAGAAAAATGACCCCTCGTATGCAAACTCAAGAAGTCACTCTACGTTCTGAAGCAAGCGTCCAGACAATGGTTTAGCGAATTCTCGAATGCATTGCTAAGTTTGGGTTTTGTTCAATTAAAGGCCGACTACACATTGTTTGTGCAAAAAGAAGGTAATTCCTTTATTGCTTTGCTTATGTATGTTGATGACATAATACTTGCCGGAAATGACACGCCAAAATTGAATTCCCTCAAGAAACATCAAAATCATACCTTCAAGCTGAAGGATCTCGAAAACTTGAGTTTCTTTTTGGGAATAGAGGTGGCAAGAACAGATCAAGGCATATCACTTTGTCAAAGGAAGTTCGCGCTGGATATTTTGCATGATACTGGTTATTTAGGGTGCAAACCAGCCAGCACTCCCATGGATTCAAATTTGAAGCTAAGTGCTAATATTGGGGAACCTTTGAATGCTCTTACAGCAGCGTCATACAGAAGACTTGTGGGAAGGTTATTGTACCTTTGTAACACAAGGCCGGACATATGTTTTGCGATGCATAGACTCAGCCAACTTGTTAATGCACCGACGAATATGCATCTCACAGCTGCTCATAGAGTTCTAAGGTATTTAAGGGGCAATCCAGGGCAAGGAGTTTACTTTTATTCTTCTCCAGTTCAGCTCAAGGCATTTGCTGATTCGGACTGGGGAGGATGTCCATATACTAGGAAATAAACATCAGGTTTCCTAGTATATCTCGGAGAAAGTTTAATATCATGGAAATCTAAGAAACAAGGAATAGTCTCTAGAAGTTCAACAGAAGATGAGTACAAGTGTCTGGCTAGCAATATATGTGAGATTACATGGATTTGTTATATTTTCCATGATTTACACACTGATGTTGGGCATATGCCAGAGATTTATACAGACAGTAAATCTGCAATTCATCTTGCTCACAACCCTGTGTTGCATGAGAGAAGTAAGCATATTGAGATGGATTTCCATCTCATTAGAGATCGAATCCAGGAAGGAAAAGTGAAGCTGCTTCATGTTACGTCAGTGCATCAGCAAGCAGATATTTTGACTAAGCCTCTTATGGCTGGTCTATTTCATCAACTACTTAGCAAGTTCGGAGTGCTAAATATACACTCTCCAACTTGAGGGGGGCTGTTAGATAACCAGAATTTTCATGAATAAGCTTCAGGAACTTGGTGGTAGAGTTCATGGATGGTTCTAGTACTAGTGGCAGAGTGCGAGGACCAAATGAGTAATTTATTTATGTTCAGTTTTTTTACTTATTGTTAATTTCTAGTTTTGCACTTAATCGTGGTTGTTAATCTCCTGGAGCAATATATAAGTGCTCCAGTGAACCCTAATCTTTTTGGTTGCTCATCAATGAAAGCTTCAGCCCCCTTTCTTCTTTCATAAATTTGTGCGAATCGGAACAAAAGTTTCACAAATATTTTTACTTGTTCTCATGGGAATTTTGCAAACACTTCCACTTTTGTATCCTCTTTACTAATTTTAGTTCAACTTATATTTTTGAGTTTTTATTGTCATTAAAAGTCTTATCGCAAATGTCATGAAGTAACTGACATGCTATAATATATTTCCTTGGTTCTTTATCTATCTTCACAGTTTTCTTTTTACCACTATTCATTGAATCACTTTAATTTGGTGACTTGGTTAGTAAAACGATGCAATAATTAAAAATTTTGCACGTTAACTCTACAACATCATGAAAATTTTTCCAACAAAACTTATTGTTTTGCTATCCAAATCACTGGGTCAAAGTGACCTGATTACGAAAAAAAAAAGTCAAATTGTGAAGATAGATAGAGAACAGAGGTAATATACTATAGTAACCTAATCCAGTTATGATTGACATTTTGTGTTGCATTCTAGATTGTGTACATATTTTTTAATATTATAATATAATGAAAAAGTTAGCAACTTTTGGATCACATTGTTAGCTAGATTAGTATGTCAATTTGACTCAGGGAGAAAGAGAAGAAACATAAATAGTGATACATTAACTATATGTATCAAAAAATCATGTCAACCATGACATTGATCCATCTTTTTTGGCTTAATTGCACATTGCATACACCCGGTAAACGAAAATTGTTTTCTTGCAACTCTCGGCATTAAAACCATTTACAATTTTTTCATCACATTGAAGATGGAAAAAAAAATCATCCAAACACAAATAGTTTTTAGATAAATGCGGGAGAAAAAAGAGAGGGGGGGTCTTAATCTCCGACTTTCTCTTTTAAATGGGGGGGGGGAAGGGGGACAATTCTTCTCTTTATGAATTTTGACTTCCGATTTGATTCGACTCCAAATATTCTTCTCTTGTCAACAGCAGATCTCTAACACGTTTGGGGGAAAGATATTTTCTCCAGAAAAAATGAATTCCGCGATCGTCTTTGTTATTCACATGGAAAAGGGATCGAAATATCAATATGTGTTCTTCTCGACCTGCCCAGACATGATAAATTCATAGGATATCGATTTAGTTATCAGTAGATATAGGTAGGAGAAGAATTGAACTTACTCATTTCCTATAATAATAAGAACAAATATGAAAATGCTTGTATAAGTAACTACATAAGGCAGCACTTAAATACAATGAAAAAGGAGGTATATATATATATATATATATATATATATATATATATATATATATATTAAAACCCGTCTACAAAATATAGTGCCACATGCAAAAAGACCTGAACAAATCAACAAAAGCAAATTAAACACTGCATATCCATATCCAGGAACTGCATTGCACACTGGCACAAAGAGTACAAATAGCCAAAAAAAAAAAGGAAAAAAAGAAACTCACATTCACATGCATTAATCCATCTGTTCCAGAATGTTATCCATATCATAATGAAAGTGGTTGGATGATTTTGTAGAGAGGAACTTGTTGGTGCTTTTGATGGGAAAGAAATTAGATTACATGAATATATAAATGAAGAATATAACCAAATAAAACATTGGCGTATTTTTATTTTTTATTTTTATTTTTTGAAATGCAAGTTCAACATTTTTCATTCATCACGAATAATTTTGAGTAAAAGTGTTGAAACAAGCATGAAATATAACACTACATCAAATATTACACATGAATCTTTTTTTTTCTCTCCAAACTTGTAGGATTCATTAATGTACGAAAAGCCAAAGGCAAATTACAACCAGAGCTCAAAGGAGCTAGAAGACTCAAGAGCCATTTTGGCATTACAATGAGCAGAGAAGTTGAGACTTCTACCAATAAAAGAGAAAAAACAATACACAAAGCTAGCAGCTAGATATCTACAGTCTTCAACAATTGCTGCAATGGAAGAGTTGGGAAGGGAAGAGCCTTGGATGGAGCTCACCAGGGGATTACAATCAGAGAAAATGGACACTTTGGTGAAGCCTTTTGATTTAGCTGTGATGAGAGCAAACCTGACGGCTTCTGCTTCCAACACTAGTGGATTAGTTTTTCCTTCAAAAATTTTGCTTGCATTCCCCAAGACCTTGTCATCCTTGTCCTTGAATACTATAGCTATGCTGCCAATATTTTTCTTCTTATCAACAGCAGCATCAGAGAAGATATTGACACCATCCAAAAGAGTGATGATCTGAGAGCTCTTAGATGAATCTGCAGAAAATGAAGGACTACTGGATCCAGCATACTCATAATATTTTGATACAGCTCTAGACACAACATGATCAGCCCTCCTCTTCAAATTATTGAACAAGGAGTCATTTCTAGCCAACCACAGCTCCCAGCAGACTGAAACAAATAGGCCCAAAGCTGTCATTGCTTTTTTGAGCTTCAATATTCACCCAATCCCACCATTCAAGCAATGATAAATTAGAGTTAGAATGGCTAATAAACCTTAATGGGGAAAGCTTCCAAACCAACTTGGCAAAACTGCAATCTCTGAAGAGATGTAGTTCTATTTCCAGATCTTCACCACATAACCTGCAAATCTTGTCAACATTGCACCCTCTGATATAGAGTGCAGATGGACATGGGAGGCAAAACATAAGCATCCTCCAACAAAAATTTTAACTTTAGGAGGAATAATTAAGCTCCACATCCTATCCCAGTGATAAAGACTAAATGAACAAGATGCACCATCACTGCTAGGAAAAGCATTTTGTAGATTTCTGATGAGTTTATAAGCTGACCTTGTCGAAAATAATCCATTTGAGGAAAAGTGTCAAATTCTCTTGTCAGGACAAGAGAATGAGCCCACTGACATGGAAAAAATAATAGATGCCTCTTCATCATTAAAAAGACCTCTAACAAGGTCCTGATTCCAGCTTCTATCCTCAAAGTTGATTAAATCAGCCACAAGAGAGATGGAACAATTTGGAATTCTAGCTGACTCAACATAAAAGTTTCTTGATCTTGGAAGCCAGGGGTCCTCCCAAATCTTGATGTTGGCACCATTACCTACAGCCCATCTCCATCCTTACACATGAATCTTGCTTACATAAACTGTAAATTTCTAAGAAGATTAAATATCTAACTACAGTTTCAAGAGACTTCCAAACACTTGTACGCACAACCATAACCATAAATCGACGATTGGATAGTCGTTTTATGTCCAACGTCGGGATCAACGGGAAGGGTAAAGATAATATTGCGCATTTCACGGTAGCAGAATTCAGCCTCCACAACAAATTCACAGTAAGTCTCCAACATCAAGTGAGACGTAACACAACACCTCTGCGGTAGATTACCATGTTATTGATAACAAAAGCCGCACTTAGGCGGTGGTTGGCCGCCCTTTGGCGGAAGAGAACCGCTCCTAAGCTGTAGTTGGTCGCCCTTTGACGGAAGAGAACCGCTCCTAGGCGGTAGTTGGCCGCCCCTGGCGAAAGAGAACCGCTCCTACGCAGTAATTGGTCGCCCTATGGCGGAAGATAACTGCTCCTAGACAGTATTTTACCGCTCTTTGATGGAAGAAAACCGTTTCTTGAAAGTAAACATTGAAAATACATATGTAAAACAACAACCAACAAAGAAAACAAGAGAAAGAACAAGGAACTCGCCCTAGGCGAGTCCCTACGAAGCGGACACACAAAACGACAACATGTTTCAGTGTAGAAGAAGTAGAGAAGACGTAGAGAGAAATTTCTTTGAGTAGTTTATGTGGCGAGGCACATAAAATTAGCGCAAAGTTACTTTCTCGGGAATTGGTTGGGCATTTCAATTCATTCAAACACTACACAGTTTATCACCTACAATAGGTCAAATAATTTATACGCAATTAATGTAAAAAAATATGTTTTTTTTTTCAAACTAAAAAAAAAAATTATCTTTTCGTCATCTCCAAATTTTTCTAAACAAAATAAATGTTTTTAACAAATAGATTTTTTCGAAAAAAAAAAACAGATAGGTTTTTCTGAATCTTATATTATCTACTTAAACATATCTAGTTAAACAAAATAGATTATTTATTTATGAAATATTGAACAAAACATATTTGTATTCAAATGGTTGTTTCCGTTTCTTGAAATTGATAATGTAGCCGAATTGATTTTTGCTGAACATATTTTTTCTTTTTTGAATTGATCAGGCGGCCATCATTTTTTATGAATTAATAGATTCATTTTTTCAAAGTGAGAAAGAGACAAGGGTGTGAAATATGGAAGTTTTTACAAAGGTTTGTTCTGGTATTATATACATAGATTCCAATCGCGAACAATGTGTTTTTTGCTCGAACCAGATTGTTTCTGGAAAGAGAGTTTGTCTCTAAAGGAACCAGTGGGAGGACGGTAGAACTTGAAGAATTTCAAGAACCACAACCAAATGTTGATCCCTTGACGGAACAGGAGCAGAATTCACAAGAAGTTGTGGAGAAACAACTTGCTCAAGTAACACAAGAACCTCGTAGATCGGGAGGATACGCCAAGTGTTAGAGAAATATGGATTTCTCGTGTCGGAACCCTGTGACACATTGATCATGGATTAAGATAAACCTAAAACCTATGAGGAGGCAGTAAAAGGGCCGTACTCTCAGAAGTGGATTGGAGCTGTAAGATTCAAAATGAAATCCATGTATACCAACAAAGTATGGAGATTGGTAGAACCACCTGAAGGGGTAAAACCTATAGGGTGCAAGTAAGTTTTCAAGAAGAAAACTGACATGGATTGTAATGTCATTAATTTTAAAGGACGATTTGTGGCTAAAGGTTTCAAGCAAGTTCATCGTATAGACTAAGAATAAACCTTTTCCCCTATTGCGATGCATAAATCCATTCGCATCTTGCTTGCAGTTGCTACTTACCATGATTATAAATTTTGGTAGATGGATGTCAAAATCGTGTTTATTTATGGAAACCTCCTTCAGGATGTGTACATGACACAACCAAAGGTTTTTGTCGATCCAGGGCATGCACAAAATGTGTGTAAGTTCCAGCGATCTATTTATGGATTAAAGAAATCTTCTCAGAGATGGAATCTTTAGTTTGATGATGCGAACTGACAAGTTTATTTCATCAAAACCAAAGATGAACCTTGTGTTTACAAGAAGGTTAGTGGGAGCAAAATTTTTTTTCTTGTCTTGTATGTGGATGACATACTACTCATTGGGAATAATGTTCCTACACTGCAATCTGTTAAATATTGTCTAGGGAATTCGTTTTCAATGAAAGACTTAGGCGAATCAACCTATATACTTTGTATAATGATTTATAGAGATAGATCAAAAAATTTGATCGCTTAAGTCAAAACACATATACTGACAAGGTGTTGAAAATTTTCAGCTTGAAGGAATCGAAGAAAAGATCCTGACCTATGTCACATGGAGTTAGTCTTTGGAAGGCAAATTGTAAATCCAAACTGATTAAGGAGGACCTGATGATGGTTGTTTCTTATGCATCTGCATTTGGATCTATCATGTACGCCATGTAATGTACTAGTCTAGGTGTTTCATATGCTTTAAGCATGACAAGTAGATACCAGTCAAATCCCGGTGAAGGTCACTAGAAAGCTGTCAGAATATTATTAAGTACTGCGAAGAACTAAGGAAGAATTCTTGATATATGGAGGAGAGGAAGACCTCACTGTAAAGAATTACAATGATGCAAGCTTCCGAACCGTTAAAGATAATTTCAAATCGCAGTCAGGTTTTGTGTTTTGCCTTAATGTAGGAGCTGTGAGCTGGAAAAGCTTGAAGCAAGACACGGTTGCCGATTCTACCACGGAGGCTGAGTATATTGATGCATCAAATGCATCAAAGGAAGATGTTTGGATCAGGAAGTTCATCAATGAACTAGGAGTTGTCCCTAGCATTGTGTATCCTATAGCACTATATTGTGACAACCGTGGTGCAATCGCACAGCCTAAGGAACCCAGATCTCACCAACAGTTCATGCATGTACTCCGGAAATTCCATATCATTCGAGAGATCATCGAAAGAGGTTATTTGAAGATATGCAAGATACTTACAGATGATACTCTTTCAGAACCACTTACCTAGCCCCTTGCTCAGCAAAATCATGAGGGCCACACTAGATCGATCTAAAGGCATACATGGCGCACCAGATTGGCTCAAGTGCGAGTGGGATACTGTTAAAATATTCCCAGAGGCAATAGTTTTATCATAACATTTATAAAGGCTTTCTATTCATTGTCTTATCAATGTGGAAATATGTTGACATAATGAAGTCCTGAAAGTAAAAATATTGTATTCTTAACTATCCCTCGTCGAGAATCAAAGTTAACTAGGACGACTATAGTGCATCGAGACTAGTATGCGGTAGATTGATATGGTAATATCAATTCTAACAGATGGGTACGCATTAAGAGTAATGGCGTGCTGGATTGACCCGCCATGAGAAGGCTACATGGGAGTTATGTGAATGTCACAAGTGCTTCTCATAGTGACAATGGTGTAGGGTTTTACAACGAATTATGCAGCGGAATAAAACAAACAAAGATCCGCACAAGACCCTCCAAGGATCACATGACTGGACAACAAAACGATATTAAAGGATTTAGTATCGAATACCTTGTTGGTATCCTTGGATGACTTCAAACGCAAAATATTGTTTACGTCTCTAAGGATAGTCCACTCCTTGGATTGTCTGCTGATCCTCCACACATTTTTTCTAGTTGTGGATGAAGGAGGAAGAAGAAAAATCACGCAAACAAGAGCAAAAGAGGGGCGGCACGCCTCTCTTGAGGCCGACGGGTAGAGGGGCAGACGGGGGGGGGGGGGGGGGGGGTGGTGTAGGGGTTCTGCCCTCCTTGTCTTGTCTCTTTCCTTGCTTTTCTCTTCTTTTGTTATAACAATTATGACACTCTCATGAGAAAATAAGCTAGGAGTGTCCTTTATATAGTCTAACAACTCCTTGTTAACTACATATTATCCACTCTCCTAATCCTGTCCATACACGGATTAGTCTAACTTGAAATTAGTCCTACTAGGTTTGCAAGTAGTTGCGTATTGATCCTTCTATTTAATTAATTATATTAATTAATTCCCAAGTCCGGTTTAATTCATAGGGAGTGTGACCGCATAGGGTTTTACTTAGTTTGTAGTAACGATTACTATCATGGAGCGGTATCTAGCAACACATCCATGCCACCCAACTAATAGAAATAGTCAGTAGTCCAACATACCATTTGCAAGTATTGTATCATCCCTTTGTCTCTATATCCGGAATTGGACACGAGACATAAAAGTCACAGTCGTATATCCAATACAGAGTTTCTCGATCCTGGGAATAGTCTTATCCATGCAGATAACATCAATATCCCATATTGATTTATCTGAGTCTAGCCATACATTCTATAAGCACCATCCCTCAAGTGATCGTGGATATTTGATCCCGTTATGTGGGAGGGAAATATTATGTCTCTATCACTGATGCTATTTCTTAACGCGTATGCGCAAGTGCACGGTCAAGTAATATAGGGGTGGTATTTCAACCCCGAGTTATCGATCCCAGTAGGACAGACTTTAGATAATATAATTAGTTATTTAGTTTAGAATACGGTAACTGGAGGAAAGATTTGATTTATTTAAAAATAAAAATAACAACTAACTAATATTTTTTATTTTTTAAAGAACAAATATAGAGAGCTAGGCAATCTCTAGATCACCTAGGGTTGTAGACGATTTATGGTTCAACTATGTACCACGTTAATCATATTCTAATCAAGCCGGGTAATAGGCTATGACAATATCCTTTCGTTCTCATGTCATTTTACGTCTCGGTAGACTACAATCTCCTCTCAGTCTCATGTTATCTACTGGTCTGTTCTAGTAGTCCATCTAGTGACACGTTAGCGGGTCCTCTCGGTCTACCGTTTCACGGAACCGCTGGAAAATCCTACCGAATCTACCCACACTAGCCAATCCTACTAACTTCTCCTACCGGTCTCGGTAAATTGGAATTGATGCTCATATCTCATCCTAGCTAGTTAAAGTCACTGTCGCGCACTGCACTAGCCAACTAACGATTTCGGTTAATTACTCCATCCCCATTAAAAGTTAAGCATATATTATGAACAATTGATTTAGAACTTAATCAACTTTAAGCATGATTCATCCTATGAGCAAACCCTAGTTCATTTATTATCAACTTAGTCGTGTCAATATACTAAGATCATTAACAAAATTCAAGAACTAACTGATAACTCTCTTTTAGGAGTTATTATTATACTTCCATAATACTTGTAATAGGCTTATTTCACATGATTTATATGTTATATGTGCGTTAATATGTGGAATTGATGATTTATAAGCCTAAGAGTGAAAAGTTGTGTTTCTAGCTTATTTGTGCATGCTTTCTCTCATATTTGCTATGATAATTGCACGGGGTGTTTAGTGTTGTGTATCTCAAGTAAAAGAGGTGCATTGGAGCTTATGATATGCTTGGATATGCTTGGAATGGAGCTAGATGAAGAGGAGAAAAGGAGACGCACAAACGAAGAAAAGTTGGAAAAGTAACACAGGACCAGCCTGCACTCTTTTCGATGCCCAGGAAAATCTACAAAGAATTTTGGAGCAAGGCCTGCGGCATTGGAAAGTAGACATCCGTAGCTTTCCAACGATATGTGGTAGGCCCAATGACGAGTCCGTATGAGGGAGATACAGCCCGCGCAAAATCAGCAAATAATTCAGTCCGGGAATTACAAAGTAGAGGGGCTGAAGTGCAATTTCGGTTAGTTTTCATTAAAAAGCGTGCCCAGCTGGTAAAAAACGGGCAGAGAAGACCTAATAGGAGATTATTCACGTACGGGATCCATTGGAGAGCACCTAGGAGCTTGGGGATTGCACGGATTCGCCAAAGCTTTGGCGATTTCATCGTTTGATTCTTCTCTTACCCTCTCTTTATCATTCTATGGAGAATACTTGTGATTTTGGCATAACAATGAGTAGCTAATTTCTTTGTTAGGCTCTATGGAGAGCCTAGGGTTATGACTTAGACTTATTTTCCGGATTTTGTTGATTGATTCATGCGTTTGATCCAATTAGTGTTTATTATTCTTCATCTTGTATTGTGAATCCGTAAGCTAAGGCTATTGACACGTGTTAGTGATGAATGGAATGACCATGTTAGATGAAGATGATAAACTAGTTGAATTCATAGCTTAATGTTACAAACTAATTGATTAGAAATCATGATCTAGGCTTAATTCTTAGCAACAAGGGAGTCGCGAACCGGAGTTGTTAGTGAACTAGGTGGGTGCTCAACAGAGACTTAACCCGGTTACGAATAAGATCATGTTTTTATTCCCGAATCATTGAGACCGATAGGTGAGATGAATAGGAGTAGTCATGTGTGGTTAGACTCGGTTGAACTAGTTAGGTGAGTGAATCGGTGGACCGACAGGACCCGAAAAACGAAGTTGACTAGCCAGCTAGAACGTAACGGTAGATGGAGGTGGACCGACAGGACCCAAAGTAAACTGTTACGTAAAATTACATGAGATCGACAGAAGATTGTAAGTGCTATTACCCGGCATAATCAGTTAGTGCGTAACGTGTTTCTATACAAATTCCGGAACTGTCTAAAGACCCTAGGTGATTCATAGATCGCCTAGTTTTCTCCATACTTTGAGTAAATTCTCTTAATTGAAAAATACAGAATTATTGTCTCTACATTTGTTTTATTCAGTCGCTTGTTTGTGGGCGACGAACATTCAAAATCAAACCACTTCTTATCGGTTACTTAGGTATCTTCTAATTAATTCTTAATTAGCTAGTAGTCGTCTATTTCCCTTGGGTTCGATACTCGGAGTCGTAAAATACTCCACTTACTACTTGACCGTGCACTTGCGTATACACGTAAGAAATCGTGTCAAGTTTTTGGCGCCGTTGCCGGGGAATTAAACGGTTTATTAGTTTAGTTAAAAATTAATTTAGGATATTCTTTTAGTTTTTTTTGTTACTATCTGTTTACCTCACGGGTGTGCTAGTGTTGCTTTTTCAGGTAGCTATGGTGGATGGTCAAGGGCAGATTAGCCTCACCACAGAGCAGCTACAAGCTTTGGTAGCTGAAGCTGTAGAGAAAGCATTGACAGCAACATCTATACCGCGCCCGACCTCAATGCCATATAATCGATCAGGGAAAGCATTAATCCAGGCATTTGAGGCGGATCTTAAAGGAAGGGAGCCAGCAATTGTGGTGCCACCAATTCAGGCAGAAACCTTCTGTCTCAAGCTGCGCACAATTCAATTTGCTCAGGATCAGTGCACTTTTGCTGGGACAGACGAGGAAGACTCACATGCATTCATTGGGAGATTTCAGAGCCACTCTGGGTTAATCCGATATAGTGGGGTCACATCGGAAGCGCTCAAACTGATGCTCTTTCCTCATTGTCTCAAGGGAGCTGCTATGGATTGGCTGGACTCTATGCCATCCTGTTCAATCAAATCGTGGGAAGAGTGTGTCGCACAGTTCATGAGTAAGTTATATCCTATCTCACGTGTGATTCAGCTTCAGAATGAGATCTGGATGTTCAGGCAAAAGCAGGATGAATCACTTGTTAAAGCATGGCATCGCTTCAATCATTTGCTACGTAGATGTCCCAACCATGGTATTGACAAGCGACAGTTAATCCAGGTCTTCTATGATTCACTTGGACAGCCCAATAGAGACAAAATGGATATAGAAAGCTGGGGGAAACTTCTTATTTAACTGTGATCATGAAGGGGCATATGCATTGATGAAATGCTTGGTTCAGCAAGAAGAGAGCATGGATTACCAGTACAGGAACATGGAACTGGTAAGAGATGAAAAGATGGCTTATAACACTGTTCAGGTGAATGCGGTAGAGGTAGTGCATGAAGCAAATGGTCCTGAGATGCATCCGCACCAGCCAGTACCACCATTAGAGTTGACCGATATGACAGGGATAATAAAGACAATGGCTCAGCACATGACAGACATGTCCACACAGGTCAGTTCTGTAGCAATTGCACTTCAAGTTGCTCAAGCAGAAATAAAAGATCTAAAGGAACAACTTGAACAAAGGGCACTGGGTAGCATTGTTGACACATCAGAGGGACAGGCTCAAGCCATCACCACTCGAAGTGGTATTGCACGTACAGATCCTCCATATCCGAGTCATGCCAGAGCGGTAGCCTCAAAGGCGAAAGAACATGAAGTCTTCGATTCTGAGAAGACACCTGTCATGATCCCCCAATCAAAGGGCATGATTCACCAGGATGCAGAGAAATCTACCGAGGTACCACTTCCATCTTCTCCTTCTTCTTCAGAACTACCATTTCCATTACCTACTAGGAAGAAGAAGGATGACTCTGAGGAATACAAGCGCTTTTTGAATGTCTTCTCTAAACTGCATATCAATATCCCATTGATTGAGGCACTTCAAAAGATGCCTAAGTATGCTCGATTTATTAAAGATGCAGTTCTTGGAAAGAAAGGGGTGGATGAATTTCAGAGAGTAAACTTAAATGAACAGGTTAGTTCATGTGTTTTGCATGGGTTACCTAAGAAAAAGAAGGATCCAGGTAGCTTTGTCATTGAGGCTACATTGGGTGATTCCTACACTGGAAGAGCTCTCTGTGATCTGGGAGCGAGCGTGATTTTGATGCCGTTGTCGGTATTTAAAAAGTTAGGTGTGGGGGAGCCCCCGAAAACCTGGATAACACTCCAATTTGCAGACAAGTCATCCAAGAAAGCATGTGGGATGGTTAAATATGTGCTAGTGAGGGTCGGAAGTCTGATCATTCCGGCTGATTTTGTTATATTCGATATGGCAGTAGGTGATGTTCCGCTGATTCTGGGTAGGCCATTCTTGGCAACTGGTCGTACTCTCATTGACGTAGAGAATGGAGAACTAATTATGAGGGTACATGATGACATGGAGACTTTTCGGGTCTTCAAACCGTCACCCCAGTGTTCATGGGAATATCAACCAGGTTTGCCATTTGCTGTACAAGTGAAGCGCCAAATCCCAGAGTTGTCGCAAGGGGATCCACCTGACTACTGGGAAAGAAATAAGCCATCAGCAGTGCACGCACATGAAGCAGTGCTTCAAATCCAACACAGGAAAGCTAAGTTGGAAGCGGCACAATGTGCCAGACCACCCTCGTGAGGTGGCAGAGGTAACTGGGTCGGGCCGTCGACCGTAAATTACAAGCGCTTGTTGGGAGGCAACCCAACGTAATTTTCTGCTTTAGTTTAGAGAGTGTGTTTTAAATACTGTTGTGTGCGTTTTTAATTCCGTTTTGTTATTTGAGGGGTGAGAGAGCGAGAATTTGACATTTGAATTGAGCTCCGCAGGATTACAGGTTATTACGCGATTCGGACCCCCCTTCTTGATGCGCGCCGACGAGAATGCGCGCATCGGGGTCTGAACGCAAGAGATGAATTTATACAACGAAAAAGTTGGTGGATTTCGAGTCAAGAGTCGCGTAATAGCACGAATGGATAATGTCCGTGAGTTTCGGGAATTCGCGAATGAGTTCTACGCAAATTAAGGGAATTAACGGTGAAAACGGCATACGCATTGGAGTTCGGGAGGTCAAGATGCAAAATAAAAGAAAAATAAATAAAAAAATAAAAAAAATAAAAAAAAAATCTGTAGTTCGAGTCAGGGGTGTTCGCACGAACACCCCCTGTGTTCGCAGGAAAAAAAGGAAGGCAAAAAACCCACTGCCCAATATTAAGAACAAGAAAAGATGTTCTTGTGAACACTGTTCGTGAGAACAACCCTTTTGTTCGCACGAACAGGGGTAAAAGGGGCATTCACCAATTTTTGAGGGTAAATCCAGAATTTAGGGAGAATTTATACAAAATCGGGCGTCTGGTTCATGTTTCTTCATCCATCCCACACCAACACTGCAACTCGACGCCCTCGAATCCTCCAGCTCTCTGCCAAACCCTCAAATCTCCGGCGGGTTGAAGGGGTTTTCCGGCGTGTTCTTCACCTTCTCACTCCGGCGACCTCCTTCTCTTCACTCCGGAGACCATAGCGACCGCAGCAGCAGCCCACCTTCTTCCTCTCGACGGGTTTCAAGCCGCCACCACCACAAGTCCCCCCCCGTCCCAAATTCCGGCGACTTTTGGTGGTGTCCCATCGCGTCTACGGCCGTTTTGTCCCTCCGGCGTCTCTCTCTTTTCTCCGTATGCCAGAACCCACCTCCAATCTCAAACCTCCTCTGATTCCATCACGGCCTCCTCTCTTCTCTCCCCCACCGAACCTCAATCCCTCTCTCAGCCTCGAAACAGAAAATCAGCAACCCAGAAACCCACCCTCTTCTCCGATCTAACCAATCTCGCCACAATCTGACTAACCCCTAAACCACCGCCAGAAAGCCATGAAAGCCGGTCTCCAATTGCAACCATCAACCCCGAACCCAATCCCTGCAACCCAGAAGCAACCGGACTCTGAATCGAAGCCAGAGCCTCGACCACCAACTGCAGCATCCTCTTTGATTGATTATACGCGAATACCTTCAGTTCGTAACACCTTAAGTGAAAACCAGCAATCCCGAAGGTCCAACTATGGTTCAATTCGATAGTGCAATGTTGTTACCGTTCAACAGATTGGACGACTTAGTTGATCTGCGAAGCTATTTATCAATTGCAATCCAGAGATGACCAATTCAATTCTAAAAATTTCAACACGTTGGCAGTCCACTCCACGGAGCTGCCTCTTAACTCTTTGACACATAACTGAAATGGAGGAGTTCAAATCTCAACTGGAGACTCGTAAAACACTTGCAGCCTATACTATATTGTTAAGGACTGTGCCTTCACTTCAATTGTTGAGTACGTGTGGGGAATTGAGAATTACTTAGCAATGGGACTTTGTGCTATTGGGATTGATTTGAGAATCGTCATCTGTTTTCAACTAAAGACAGCCCAAGAGGAAAATAACATAGAGCAGCTGGTACAGATTTTTCAGAAGTTGGAAAAGAATGTGAAATTTGACGAAGAATCGACCCCGGTGTGCTACTTGCGCACTCGACCGCAAGGGAACTCACATAACAAGTTCGGGGATTCTTCGGTCTCTTTGCGTCAGCAGCAACAGGATCAATCGACCCCGGTGTGTTCCACACACTCGACCGCAAGGGAGCTTGCATTGTTCCGCACAATGTTAGCTTGGGGATTGTTCTCGCTATCTCAGTCAGCACCTATCGGATTTCGTCCCCGACCTTGTGTCGGTTGTGAGTATTCTTCTCTCTCTTCACTTACCGTTTAGGCACATCGTACTTGCTCTAGGATTTTATTTTTAGAATTCTAGGGAATTACTTGAGTACTTGCTTAATTTCGGTACACACAACTCGTTCACGTGCACGTAGCTTGAATTATCTCTGAATTTATTGTAGCTACCTTCTTGTGCCGTGGCTTTGACTCCGAGTAGAATCACCGCTCCTCGCATTTGAATGCTGAGTCTTCTTGGTTAATTTCTAAATTCGTTGAGGACAACGAAGCGCTTGAGTGTGGGGGGAGTTTTAGTCTTGACTAGCCAGTCAGTGTTTGCATCGCCATGTCTGCATATAGTTTGTTCGTGTCGTATTGTGTCTATTTATGTGGTCCGTGTCGTGATATTGTGATAGTGTATCGTATTGTGATATGTTAGTCGTGTAGTGTATATACTTGTTTGTGTTTGTGTTTAATATTGCACGTTTTCTTATTTGAGTCTACCTACCCTATCGAATGTCTTGTGTAGTTTCGTTCGTGTCGGCTTGCATGTAGTGTAGGAACTCTATGGAAAAAAAATCCAAAAAAAAAAAAATTAAAAACAATAAAATTTTGAGAAAAGGGCAATCGAAAGAGGCTAAAATTTTGATAAATCGCAAAGTGTGAGGATTTTAGGCATAGGGCATGATTTGCGACCAAGAGTGACGACATGAGTCCCCCCTAGTAGGTATAGAGCGACTTTCTTTACGGGAGTGCCTACCTATTTTTAACAATTACGTGATTTTCTAAGCCAAAGTGTGTGCCTATTTTCTTACAGGAGCTGAGCTAGGTGTGAGCTAAACAAGCCAAACATCCATGTGTACGTCTTAGGTAGTCGCCAACCCGCCTCGTAGTGGAACACGAAACAGCTGTGCGAGGTGTGTATTAGAGCACTCACTGCTTTTAGAACTCACCTTGTAGGACCATTAGACGCCCCGATTTGAACCTTGGATTCTTGCTAGCCTTCGGACCTAGGGTGACGATTCTTGGCCTTCATCACAAATTGATTAGAATCACCACTTTAGTGCGTCACGAGGGGGTTGTGTAGTTGAGGGGGTTCGATGAGGGAGTGATTATACAATTCGTTGAGTTCTACATCTCGCTTGCACGTCATTGATTATCTACGAGGGGATGCGAGGGTGAGTGAGTAGGCTTGCGCACTTCGGTGTGGCGGTGTTCCATGCCATTACATCATGGGCACAGTTGTGGAGAGCCGTGAGTGCGTGAATCTAATACGCACGGAATTGGGTTGGGTGAACTTAATTGGTGGATCGTGCTAGGTACCGGTTTCGATTACTTTGGTGTAGGAGGATCGGTTGGGTTAGGCACGAGATACATTCATCTTCGGGACTACTTGAGAGGGGATATTGTGACATTCGAGTGTGGGGGTGTCGACTTTTGACTCCGGACATTGAGAGTGAGCTTGCGACGACTCCACTCCCACACATGTATTTCATTGATTTTGCGGCTTGGACTTGACATGAACTTTGATTGAGTTAGGAGGAGATGATATTTTTATGTGATATTCATTCATCGATTTACGTGTTTCCTTCTCCTAGCATATTTGATTCGTATTTGAAGACCACTCGGATATTATTGTTGCATTTTGATGGTATTTTGAGAGAATTGTGAAAATGAAAAAAAAAAAGAAAGAAACAAAAAAAAATGAGAGAAAAAGAAAAAGGAGAGATGAAATAAAGTTTGAATTGGAGTTGAATTGGAATGAGTGGTGGAGCTACTTTGACGACGATGGTTCACGTTTCATGCACGACGAACGACGATGGCCACGGGGATCACTAGTGTACCGGGGTTTGAGAGAATTGAGGTCCGGAGGTGGTGAGCTTTGGGTTTTGGTTCCTATCATCGTGGTGAGGGTGTGTGAGATGTGGGTTTTGATGTGAGAATGTGACGCTTAGGACTTGATTTCGACGAGATTATCTTTATGTCCCTAAGCCTCATCATCTGAAAACCATTAGCGGATTAGGAGCTCGGACCTTGGATGTGGCTTTGCTTAGCGTAGTCTCTTATTTCGTGGCACACGCGAAGAGGTAGCGTACTCTTGTACTTAGTAAAGTTAGGCTTTCTATACTAACTAGGGGAGAGTCTCGTTGTCGAGTTTAGTTTCAACTCATGCTTTGTTCCTAGGATTCTCATCACTTCATGATACCCGATTTAAGTCAATGGAGATTGCCTGATCTCATCCAAAAAGATAAAAAGTGTGTTTTGTATATATGTAGGATCGAGTCGTAGTTTGCATTTGCATCATATTGTTGCATTGTCGAGTCTTGTGTCGTTTGCGTCTTGAGTCGGCTAGTAAATAGTGGTTTTACTCGGGACGAGCAAAAGGTAAGTGTGGGGGTATTTGATAACTCTCTTTTAGGAGTTATTATTATACTTCCATAATACTTGTAATAGGCTTATTTCACATGATTTATATGTTATATGTGCGTTAATATGTGGAATTGATGATTTATAAGCCTAAGAGTGAAAAGTTGTGTTTCTAGCTTATTTGTGCATGCTTTCTCTCATATTTGCTATGATAATTGCACGGGGTGTTTAGTGTTGTGTATCTCAGGTAAAAGAGGTGCATTGGAGCTTATGAGATGCTTGGATTTGCTTGGAATGGAGCTAGATGAAGAGGAGAAAAGGAGACGCACAAACGAAGAAAAGTTGGAAAAGTCACACAGGACCAGCCTGCACTCTTTTCGATGCCCAGGAAAATCTACAAAGAATTTTGGAGCAAGGCCTGCGGCATTGGAAAGTAGACATCCGTAGCTTTCCAACGATATATGGTAGGCCCAAAGACGAGTCAGTATGAGGGAGATACAGCCCGCGCAAAATCAGCAAATAATTCTGTCCGGGAATTACAAAGTAGAGGGGCTGAAGTGCAATTTCGGTTAGTTTTAATTAAAAAGCGTGCCCAGCTGGTAAAAAACGGGCAGAGAAGACCTAATAGGAGATTATTCACGTACGGGATCCATTGGAGAGCACCTAGGAGCTTGGGGATTGCACGGATTCGCCAAAGCTTTGGCGATTTCATCGTTTGATTCTTCTCTTACCCTATCTTTATCATTCTATGGAGAATACTTGTGATTTTGGCATAACAATGAGTAGCTAATTTCTTTGTTAGACTCTATGGAGAGCCTAGGGTTATGAATTAGACTTATTTTCCGGATTTTGTTGATTGATTCATGCGTTTGATCCAATTAGTGTTTATTGAATCTGTAAGCTAAGGCTATTGACACGTGTTAGTGATGAATGGAATGACCATGTTAGATGAAGATGATAAACTAGTTGAATTCATAGCTTAATGTTACAAACTAATTGATTAGAAATCATGATCTAGGCTTAATTATTAGCAACAAGGGAGTCGCGAACCGGAGTTGTTAGTGAACTAGGTGGGTGCTCGACAGAGACTTAACCCGGTTACGAATAAGATCATGTTTTTATTCCCGAATCATTGAGACCGATAGGTGAGATGAATAGGAGTAGTCATGTGTGGTTAGATTCGGTTGAACTAGTTAGGTGAGTGAATCGGTGGACCGACAGGACCCGAAAAACGAAGTTGACTAGCCAGCTAGAACGTAACGGTAGATGGAGGTGGACCGACAGGACCCAAAGTAAACTGTTACGTAAAATTACATGAGATCGACAGAAGATTGTAAGTGCTATTACCCGGCATAATCAGTTAGTGTGTAACGTGTTTCTATACAAATTCCGGAACTGTCTAAAGACCCTAGGTGATTCATAGATCGCCTAGTTTTCTCAATACTTTGAGTAAATTCTCTTAATTGAAAAATACAGAATTATTGTCTCTACATTTATTTTATTCAGTCGCTTGTTTGTGAGCGACGAACATTCAAAATCAAACCACTTCTTACCGGTTACTTAGGTATCTTCTAATTAATTCTTAATTAGCTAGTAGTCGTCTATTTCCCTTGGGTTCGATACTCGGAGTCGTAAAATACTCCACTTACTACTTGACCGTGCACTTGCGTATACACGTAAGAAATCGTGTCACTAACATACAGTCAATAGAAGAAATCAATAAGCATGAAACAAAGATTAAAAATCCGGAAAAATTCATCGTCTACATAACCCTAGGTTCTCTACAGAAGCCTAGCAATGGAGTTTAGCTAATAGTAATCAACCAAACAAAATACAATAGTTTCTCCATATAAAGATTGAGAGAGAAAGAAGAAGAAGAAGAAAAACCTAGATCTTCAATGGAGGAGCCCTCCGCTTGAACCCTAGCCTCCTTTCTTCTCCTTGCGTGAGTCTTTTCTTTCTCTCGTGAGTGTTTCTCTTCTTTTTTTTCCGCACGTCCTTTTTTTTCCATATCTTAATCCCGCTTCAGATCTACTTTGTGGTCTAGTGATCACCTTTTGTGATCATAGGATCACATTTTGTGGTCTTGCGGCTGATCTTGTGTTCATAGGATCACCTTTTGTGATCATAGGATCACATTGTGGTCTTGTAGGTGATCGTGTGATCACAATTGTGATATTACACTTTGAGTGAGTTACTCTCACGTTGGCCACCGAATTTTCACTAAGTGTTTGGCCATTTTTCAACTAGGGGGTTAAAGTGTCATTACTGAAACTTCATTAAATTGCATTTGCCTCCCCTTTTCATGTATTTTCACTGTTTCTTCACGATTTCTTCTTCGTTTAAGCTCCCAAAAATCTCCAAAGCTTGTTTCTCCTCTCCGCTTCATCTCTCAAGCTCCGTTTTCTGCCAAAATTACACGAAACACAACCCGTGCGATCAAACGTGACAAAAATCTATAAAATAATGCGAGAAACACTTGGATTAACAAATTAGTGCTCAAAGCTCAACTTCTACGTTTTCTCTCTAATCATATTGTAAAACTAAGATTATCAAACCGGGAATTATGCAAAACGATATAAAACGTGCAAGAAATATAACTCTAATAGAGAGTTATCAATCACTACCATCTCTAAGCTTGCTTCGATTGTGTCCGATAAGTGCCTTTATTGCTACTCAGTTACGGTGTAGCGTTTGAGGATATCAAAACCCAATATTCCACAACTAGAGGATCTAGTGACTTCAAGTCTAAGGATGACAATATCGTTGTCACTACGAGAATCACTTGCGAACTTACATAACATGTATGTATCCTCATCGTTTTTCGTCAATTCAGTATGCCATTACCCTTAATGCATACCCATTTGTTTGATCGTGATATCTCCATATCAATCCGACCCATACTAGTCTATAGTTGATTGTCCTATAAATCAGAATAATTGACTAGTGATATATAAGATAAACAACACATTTCTATTTAAGGAATTCATTATATTAAATATCTCCTTAAATAATACAATAAATATTCTAGCCAAAAGTATTGTTCATACTAAATAAGATTGCCTCTAGGGTATCTATTCCAACAGTCTCCCACTTGCACTAGAGCCAATCTGGAGCATCTCGTATGCCAATAGATCTAGTGTTCCCTTCATGCTTACGCAGAACAAGCGGCATCGTGAGAGGATCTGAAAAATTCTCATCTGTAGGAATCTTGAATATCTTCATGTCTCCTCTATCGATGATATCTCGAATAAGATGGAACTTCCTGAAAACATGTTGGATTTCAGGTCTGATCTGGGTTCCTTTGATTGTGCGATCGCTCCAGTGTTGGCAGAATACAACCCTATTGGATCCACAATTCTAGGAACCACACCAAGCTCAGTAATGAACTTCCTAATCCAAAAATCTTACTTTATTGCGCCACTCGGAGCATTATACTCAGCCTCAATTGTAGAATAAGCAACCCTCTCTTACTTGGCACTCTTCCAGCTTACAGCTCCTCCGTTCAGGAAATACACAAATCCTGACTGCGATCTGAAATCATCTTTGTCGGTTTGGAAGCTTGTATCCGTGTAACCCCTTACACGTATGTCCTCCTCACCTCCAAATACCATGAACGCGTCCTTAGTTCTGCTCAAGTACTTGAGGATGTTCTTGACAACAATTCAGT
Source organism: Linanthus parryae (assembly GCA_023055425.1). Lineage (NCBI taxonomy): Eukaryota > Viridiplantae > Streptophyta > Magnoliopsida > Ericales > Polemoniaceae > Linanthus > Linanthus parryae. The sequence continues at coordinate 7,659,630 of JALGPY010000009.1, read as the reverse complement.
GACTCTCATCGGGATTAAAATGATATCTACTTTCCATACTCAGCGCGTATGACACATTTGGTCTAGTACACAACATGGCGTACATGATGAACCCGATAGACGAAGCATAGGGAACCCGAATCATGCGGTACTTCTCAATATCATTGGAAGGAAAATCATTCTTCGAAAGAGTGATTCCATGTGATATGGGCAAGATTCCCTTCTTGGAATCTTACATGTTGATCAGATTCAACACCTTGTCTATATATGTACTTTGACTTAGGCCTAGCAACTTCCTCGATGTACCTCTATAGATATTGATACAAAGTATATAAGCTGCATCCCCTAAGTCCTTCTTTGAGAAACACTTTCGTAGCCAATCTTTCACAGACTGCAGCATGGGAATGGCGTTATCAATGAGTAGTATGTCATCTACATACAAGACCAAAAATACAACAGAGCTCCCAAAACCTTCTTGTAGACACAAGTTTCATCTTCGTTCTTCATGAAGTCAATCTCTTTGACTACTTCATCAAGACGTCGATTACAACTCCTAGAAGTTTGCTTCAATCCATAAATGGATTGTTGTAACTTGGAGACTTTATTTGCATGCTTTGGATCCAAAAAACGTTCAGGTTGTGTCATGTACACATCGTCGAGGAGGTTTCTATACAGAAACGCTGTTTTGACATCCATCTGCCAAATCTCATAGTCGTAGTAAGCTGCAATAGCAAGTAGGATTTGAATGCATTTGGTCATCCCGACTGGTGAAAAGGTTTCATCATAGTCTATACCATGAATCTGTCTGAATCATATTGCTACCAATCGGCCCTTATAGGTAATCACATTACCATCCATGTCGGTCTTCTTCTTGAAGACCCGTTTGCACCCTATGGGTCGCACCCCTTGGGGGTGGTTCCACCAAAGTCCATACTTTGTTGGTATACATGGATTCCATCTCGGAATCCATGGCTTTAAGCCACTTATGAGACTACGGCCCTTTCATGCACTCTCCATAGGTAGTAGACTCATTATCTATGAGCAACGCGTCACGAGGCTCAGTCACGAGAAGAACATACCTCGCTGGCTCCACGCACATTCTTCTCGACCTAAGAAGCTCTTGTGTTACTTGAACAGGTTCATCCAGATCATCTTGTGGTTCCTTTCGTGTTCCATAGTAGGATCCGTAGTTTGTGTTTCTTGAGTTTCTTCATCCTCCCACTTTCTTCTTTAGAGACAAACTCTCTTTTGAGAAATACACCAGACCGGGCAGCAAACACTATGTTCTAGGTTGGATGGTAGAAATAATATCCCTTTGTTTCCTTAGGGTATCCCAAAAACTTACACTTATACGACTTGGACCCGAGCTTGTCTGACTGTAAATGTTTTACATATAAACACATCCCCAAATCCTCATGAAGTACACTATGGGACGCCTCCCACTCCACATCTCATATGGAGTCTTCATGACCGATTTGGATGCAACACGGTTAAGGGTGAAAGCTGCACGCAATAGAGCGTAGCCCCAAGATGATAATGGAAGAATAGTTTGACACATCATTGATCGAACCATGTCCAACATTGTTCGATTCCTCCTCTCGGACACGCTTTTTCATTGTGGCGTTCCGGGTGGAGTGAGTTGGGACAAGATCCCAAACTCTCTAAGATAGTCGTCAAACTCTTGGCTCTCCTCCACGATCGTAGTGCTTTGATAATTTTCCCAAGTTTCTTCTATACTTCACTCTTGAATTCTTTGAACTTTTCAAAGGATTCAGATTTGGCTTTCATAAGGTATACAAATCCATATCTACTGAAATCAGCAGTAAACGTAATGAAATAGACGTAACCACCCCTGGCAGGCGTGGCAAATGGCCCACATACATTAGTATGTAGGAGCGCCAATTGTTCACTAGTCCTCTCATCTTTCTTATTCAAAGTATACTTTGTCATCTTTCCCAATAAACAAGCCTCACATGTCTCATATGATTGAAAATAAAATGATTCTAGAAATCCATCTTTATGAAGTCTAGATACACGTTTCTCGTTTATATGGCCTAGACGATAATGCCATAGATAAGCAGGATTTAAACCATTCATTTTAATCCTCTTGGTATTTATGTTATAGACATTATTACTTAGATCAAGGATATATAATCCTTTAAATAATTGAGCACTACAATAGTGAATACTAACAAAGTAAATGGAGCAAGAATTGTCCTTTATTGAAATAGCATAACCTTCCTTGTCCAAACAAGAAGTAGAAATAATGTTTCTACTCATAGGAGACATAAAATATCAATTATTAAATTCTAAAAATCATGAAGGCAAAGACATGTCGTACACGCCCACGACCAATGCAGCAACCTGACCAATGCAGCAACCTTTGCTTCATTCCTAACGCGCAGATCTATCTCCCCTTTAGCCAATCTTCTACTTCTCTTTAGATCTTGCACATATCCACAAATGTGAGATCCACATCCAGTATCCAATACCCACGATGAAGAGATAGTTAAATTAACATCTATAACAAAAATACCTGGTGGTGGTGGAATCACTATTCCAGGCCTTTTATCCTCCAGAAACATTGGGTAGTTCTTCTTCCAGTGTCCAGCTGACTGCAATGACAATCACCATTAGTCACACCCTTGGCAACGCCACAAGCATGTTTAAGGGCAGCTTTTTTAGGTTTGGCAACTGGCTTGCCTTTACTTTGGGAGGTAGAAGAAAATAGTTTGCTCTTTCCTTTCCTCACCATCATTATGGTATTTCCCTTTCCCTTGTTGATGCTTTGTTCAGCTGTCCTCAACATATTGAGTAGATTTGGTAGAGGCTTGACGGTCTCATTCATGTTATAGTTCATGATGAACTGTCCATAACTATCAGGCATCGATTGCAAGATGAGATCAGTCACCAACTCTTGGCCCACGGGAAATTATAGGCGTGTGAGGCTCTCAAAGTACACGATCATACGGAGCACGTGACGCCTCACATGGTTTCCCTCTGACAGATGAAGTTTGAACAATGTCTTGGAAACTTCATACCGCTCAACCCTTTCTTTCTCTTGGAAGAGCGGCTTCAAGTGAATGATCATATCAAACGCAGCCATGTTATCATGTTGCTTCTGAAGCTCAAAGTTCATGGTGCAAAGCATAAGGCGGGCTGCATCATTAGCATCGTCAACGAACTTCTGATGCGCCTTTAGGGCTCCAGAGGTATTATTCTCCTGACCCGCAGGAATTTCCTCCTCTAGAGTGTACAGTTTCTTTTCTTGCTTGAGCATGATTCTCGAGTTCCTGTACCAGTCTAGAAAGTTTGTTCCAGAAAGCTTGTCCTTCTCAAGGACGGCTCGTAGGGAACATGATGAATTCGATGAATTGTTTTCCATTGGAATTCTACAAAATGAGAAACATACAAGTTTTAGTATTTTCTGAACAAATAACTACATTTACTAATGGCTAGATTATTAAACATAGATCCCACTATTTTTTTGCATTAATAAACGTCAATATTAATGCGCAAAATATCATTATATTTTCTAGTGGGTCCAAGATCCATATTTTGCTTGCTTTGGAAACTCACCCAAAAATTAGTTATTTAGGTAGGAACAATTCCAATTGCATCCTTACGCAACACTTGGTTCATTTGGGCAAATAACTCCTTATTTTTCTATCCCATAGATAATCCCAATTGGTTGACTCTAGGCTCTAAATCTTATTAAAATCACCCAGTTGCATCCAACATCTTACTCAAACAGTTGCACATTACTTGCTTGTGACATCGCATCACATAATGATGAACCAAGTCGCCCTGCTTTGGCACACACGAGCTTGGTAAAGCATGATCATGATTAGTGTTTAAGTAACGAGAAGGCAAAACGCAATATTTAAATTTGAGGAATTTTTCCTTTCAATTTTAATTATTTTGTTGATCCATATCAACTTATCTACTTATTTTGAGTAGGGCAAACTCACAATAAAAGATCCGGGTTGTATTATCTTGTTACCGATTTTTCTTGTATCATCCATAGAACAACAATAAAATAACAAGACAATAAATTAAACAATCAAAAAAAAAAAAAAAAAACGTGATATGGATATGGACTGTAAATTAAGATATTCCCAAGCCAATCAAAATATCTATGAACCCCTAAAAATAGCAAGCTCATCTCCATGTGCATTCATCTTTTAGTCCACGCTCTATAGCTTTGTGGAATGTTGCCATCTTGTGGTTTCTTATATTCTTTAGGCTTCTTTTCCATGTCTAGACTATCATATAATTTATCTAATACTAGCTAGCATCTATACTAAATAGAGAGAACTCACAAGTTGAGAAGAGGACCGGCTCGCAGGCCGTAAAACCTAATTAACTATTACATTAATTTTACCTTCTCGCAAGCCGTAAAACAAATCACAAAAATCAAATAATCACATCCACACCTAAGGCCATATCCAATCACCATGAAAATAGCACATAAATAGTTAAAATCCAATTTTAACGTGCTTTGTCAATTTTAGTTGATTTTTAATGAACTAGGGTCAAAATGGTCAAGGGGGTCCACCAATGCACTTGGTCGAACCCCAAACGACCCCCACAATGGCCATGGGCCGACCGGCGCCTAGCCCACACTGCTAGGTCTTGCGCTAGGGAGGCACGGCCCATTGGTCGTGGCTAGCTTGGGCGGCAAGGAAGAGGGGCGGTCCCAATGGGGAGGGGGAACCTCCTTTTGAAGTTGTTTCCAAAACAACTTCTTCTTCTTTGTTGCCCAACTTTAGTTATTTCCAAATTGAAAAACCCCATTTCCAATTTGTCCTCTAACCCTAGTTTTCTAGATCCAAAATTACACACCATACGTGTTCCAAATTCACTAATCCTTACATACCATGTAATATTAGATCTTATTTGGTTGAATCATATTCAAAGTTGCATTAATTATGCTTATTATTCAATTTTACGCGGTAATCAACAATTAAGGTGTAAAATTAACAAAAATTAACACATAAACTACGTTATGCTCTACGACATGTGGCTCTGATACCACTGTAGGGTTTTGTAACGGATTACACAGTAGAATAAAACAAACAAATACCCGGACAATACCCTCCAAGGATAACAAGACTAGACCAGATAACGATAGTAAATGATTTAGTATCAAATATCTTGTTGGTTTCCTTGGATGACTTCAAACGCGAAAGATTGTTCATGTCTCTACTGATAGTCCACTCCTTGGATTTTCTCCGGATCCTCCACACCTTTGTGCTAGCTAGGTATGAAAGTTGAAGAAGAAGAATCACGCAAACCGGAGCAAAGGAGGGGTGGCACTCGTCTCTTTAGGCCGACGGGTAGAGGGGCGGACAGGGGAGGGGGGGGGTCGGCCCTCCTTGTCGACTCTCTCTCCTTGCTTTTCTCTTGTGTTATAAAAATATGACACTCTCATGATAAAATAATCTAGGAGTGTCATTTATATAGTCTAACAACTCCTTGTTAACTACATATTAGCCCCTCTCCTAAACTTGTTCATACACATATTAGTCCAACTTGCAAATTAGTCCTACTAAGTTTGCAAGTAGTTGCGTATTGATCATTCTATTTAATTAATAACATTAATTTATTCCCAAGTCCGGTTTAATCCATACGGAGTGTGACCCCATAGGTTTCTACTTAGTTGATAGTAATGATTACTAACATGGAGCGGTGTTAAGTAACACATCCGTGGCACCCAATTAATAGAAATAGTTAGTAATCCGACAAACCTTGTTCAAGTACTGTCTCATCCCTTTGTCTCTAAATCCGGATTGGACACGAGACATACAAGTCACACTCGTATATCTATTCCATCGTTTTTTGATCCTGGGAATAGTCTTATCCATGCAGATAACATCAATATCCCATATTAATTTGTCTAAGTCTGGCCGGACATTGTATATGAACCATCCCTCGAGTAGTTGTGCATATTTGCTTCCCGTATGTGGGAGGGAAAAATTCTATCTACATCACTACCATCTCTAAACTTACTTCCTATTGTGTCCGATAAGTGCCTTTATTTCTACCCAGTTATGGTGTAGCGTTTGACGATATCAAAACACAATATTCCACAACTAGAGGATCTAGTGACTTCAAGTCTAAGGATGACAATACCGTTGTCACTAAGTGAAGCACTTGTGACTTTACATAACCTGTATGTAGCCTCCTCATTGTGGGTCAATCCAGTATGCTATTACCTTTAATGCATACCCATGTGTTGGATCGTGATATCTCCATATCAATCCAACGCCATACCTGTCTGTAGTTGATCGTCCAATTAATTAGTATAATTGACTAGGGATATTTATGATAAACAACATATTTTCAATCTAACGACTTCATTATATTTATAATCTCCATAAAGAATAAAATGAATACTCTAGCCAAAACTAATTTTCATACTAAATAAGATTGCCTCTAGGGCATCTATTCCAACAAATGGTGTTGTGATTCTTCGACTTGAAGTCAATAAATTCTCTAGATGTGAATCATCATGTTTTGATATCGGAAAACGTCAAGCTGTAACAAGGTGTTTATAAATGTCGACAATTGGACATGCTACGAAGTATGTTGAGTGGTGTGAGTGATGTAGATAGGATTAGTCCCTCCTACATAACAGTAGTAAATATCCAAGGCCACTCGATGAGTGAGACATAGGAAAATTAATGACCATGCTCGAATTAATCAATACGAGATATTGATGTCATTTTTTCTCTTGAGTTTACTCACATAATCGAGAAACTATAGATTGGATATAAAACTGTGATAATCCATTTCTTGTGTCTAATATGGATAGAAGAGACAAAGGTATTATACTGCATGGTAACATTGGTCATAGAGATTAGTCAGATCACTGACATTCCTATTACTTGGGTAGCATTGATGCATAGCTAGTACGCACAATTTTTGTACTTGTTACTGCCAGCGTAATTAGGATCACAATGGGTCACACACATGGAATGTATCTAATTGGAATTAGTTTCTCATTAGTTGGACTAATGATAAATAATGAATTATATGGACTAAAGTGTAAACTATTCTCATAAGTTGGACAAAAGAGCAATTCTGGACTGAAATGCAAATTAATCATAACTGTTAAGGTTAAAGGGCAAAGATGAATTCTCTTGCCTATAAATAGGATTCATATGGTATAAATTCAGTCTTGATACATTCATACTCTCACACATACAAAAGAGAGAGAGAGAGAGAGAGAGAAAGAGAGAAAAGGGAGTTTCCTCTCTAGGGTTCGGCCACCACCGTGAAGTCACCGCCTCCCTTTCTCCCTCGCACGTCCAACTTCATTGATCTTGTGAGACAAGATCCTCCTTCTTCTTCAGCAAGGCTAGCAACCTAGGAGAGATATTCTAGTTCAAATATGTTCGTGTGGATACCGTAGAGGCGCCGATTTTTTCATATATGCGTTGTTGGAATAGGTCCCCTAGAGAAAATCTAGTTTAGTATGAACAATAAAGTGGCTAGAACATTCATTGTATTATTTATTGGATATTTAATATAATGAATTCATTAGGTTTACAATGTTTTTGTTTATATTAAATATCCCTAGTCCATTATAATGATTAATGGCACAATCATCTGTAGACTAGTATGGGTTTGGATTGATATGGAGATATTATGATCCAACACATGGGTATGCATTGGGAGTAAGGCATACAGGATTGACCCAATTCATAGAAGGCTACATAAATGTTATATAAAGTCAAAAGTGCTTCTAGTAGTGACAACGGTATTGTCATCCTTAGACTTGAAGTCACTAGATGTTCTAGTTGTGGAATATTGTGTTTTGGTAGCATCACACGCTACACCGTGATTGGGTAGTAATAAAGGCGTGTATTTGAAACAATAGGGAGAAAGCTTAGATATCGTAGTGATGTAGATAGAATTTGTCCCTCTCACATAACGAGAGCAAATATCCTAGGCCACTCGAGGGATAGTGCTTATAGAATGTCTAGCCAGACTCAAATAAATAAATATACGATATTGGTGTTATATGCACGAATAAGGAAACTCCCAGGATCGAGGAAATATGAATTGGATATACGACTGTGACTTGTATGTCTCATGTCCAATCCGGATATTGAGACAAAGGGATGAGACAATACTTGCACAAGGTTTGTCATGATGACTATTTCTATTTATTGACTAGAATGGATGCGTTGCAAGAGGCCGCTCCATATTAGAACCTATGGGGTCACACTCCATATATAGTTGATTAATTAATTAGAAGGATCAAATCGCAACAACTTGCTAACTTAGTATGACTAATATGCAAGTTGGACTAATCCGAACTTGAGTAGGATTAGGAGATGGCCTTTATGTAGTAACAAGGAGTTGTTGGACTATATAAAGGATGCTCCTAGCTTCTGTTGGGCATTGACGTAGGTAACACAGCGTAATAACAAAAATTTAATTCCTACTCAAAGCCCACCAAGGATCACAGGAAGAGACATTCTGAACATGATGAAGGACATGGAAGATGTGTACCTTTTGGTTCAGGTGATCACACGAAGAATAATGTCCTCTTCTCTACAGTTGATCCACGTCTAGAGGTGAGATCTAGATTCTTCCTTCTCAAGTGCTAGCTTGGACCCGAGGAAGAGGGAAGAAGGAATCAAGCAACCAAGGAAGCAAAGAGGGCTTTCGGCCCTCTCTTTGATGCCGACGGGAAGGGGGGCGGACGCAAGGGGTTCAGCCCCTTTGTGTTCTTGCTGTCTCTCTTGCTTTCTCTCCCACTCACTTATGTTATGAGCATTAACATTCTATGGGAAGGAAGCTAGAGCCTCCTTTATATAGACCAACAACACTTGTTAGTTTTCATAAAGGCCCCTTCTAGTTCTACATGAACTTGGATTAGTCCCTTCCTTGCAAATTAGTCCCACTAAGTTTGCAAGGTGTTGCAAAGTGATCCTTCGCATTAATTAATCATATTAATTAATTTCAAATCTAGTTCTACTCTATTTGACTTGTGATCCCATAGGTTTCTACTTAGTTGGTAGAAGCTTATTACTAACATGGAGCGGTGTCTAGCAACACATCCATGCTACCCAACTAATAGAAATAAGTCAGTGATCCCGACAAACCTTTGTGCCCAATATCTTATATTGCACTATTCGTTTGTCTCCATATCTGGATTGGACCCGAGACATAAATAGTCACACTCGTATATCCAATCCATAGTTCCTCGATCATGGGAATATGATTATCCAAGCAGATAACATCAATATATCTATATTTATTTATCTGAGTCTGGCCAGACATTAAATAAGCCTCATCCCTCGAGTGACCGTGGATATTTTCTCGCATTATGTGGGAGGGACAAATCCTCTCTACATCACTAAATTTCTAAACTTGCTTCCTATCATGCCCGATAACTACCTTTATAGTCACCCAGTTACGGTGTAACGTTTGATAACATCAAAGCACGATATTTCACAACTAGAGTATCTAGTGACTTCAAGTCTAAGGATTTCAATTTTATTAGCACTACGAGAAGCGATTATGACTTTAACATAATCTAATGTATCCTTCTCGTCGTGGGTCAATCCAGTATGACATTACTCCTAATGCATACCCATGTGTTAGACTTGATATCTCCATACCAATCTACACACATACCAGTCTATATTTAATCGTCCTATTAATCAATATAATGGACTCGGGATATTTAAGATAAACAACACATTGCATCTAAGGACTTCATTATATTAAATATCACAATATATAATAAATGAATATTCTAGCCAATAACAGTGTTCATACTAAATATTAGATTGTCTCTAGGGCATCTATTCCAACAGTCTCCCACTTCCACTAGATCCAATATGGTGCAACTCGTATGCCTATAGATTTGAAGTGCCCTTCATGCTTTCGCTGTAGGAGGTTTTGTGAGCGGATCTGAAAGATTGTCATCCGTTGGAATCTTGCACATCTTCACATCTCCTCGATCGATCATATCACGAATAAGATGGAATCTCCTAAGTACATGCTTTTATTTCTGGTGTCATCTTGGTTCCTTGGATTTTGTGATCGCCCCGGAGTTGTCGCAATACAACTCTATGGGATCCACGATGCTAGGGACCACACCAAGCTCAGTGATAAACTTCTTTATCCAAACTGCCGCTTTTGCTACTTCCGCAGCAGCAATGTACTCAACTTTTGTTGTAGAATCAGCAACTGTCTCTTGCTTGGTACTCTTCCATCTCACAGCTCCGCCATTCAGTCAAAACACGTATCCAGACTGCGATATGTAGTCATCTTTGTCGGTTTGGAAGCTCGCATCAGTGTAACCGATTACACTTAGCTCTTCCTTATCTGCAAATATCAAGAACGCATCCTTAGTTCCTCTCAAGTACTTTAGGATGTTCATAACAGCAATCCGGTGACTTTCACCCGGATTGGACTGATATCTTCTCAACATACTCAACGCGTATGATACATCTGGTCTAGTACACAACATGGCGTACATGATGGATCCTATGGCCGAAGCATAGGGTATCCTACTCATGCAGTCCTTCTCAATCTCATTGGAAGGACAGTCATTCTTCGAAAGAGTGACTCCATGCGACATGGGCAAGAATCCCTTCTTGGAATCTTGCATGTTGAACCTCTTCAATACCTTGTCTATATATGTACTTTGAATCAGGCCGAGCAGCTTTCTATATTTATCCCTATAGATCTTTATACCAATTATATGGGCTGCATCTCCTAAGTCCTTAATCGCGAAACACTTTCCTAGCCAATGTGTAACAGATTGCAAAGTAGGAATGTCGTTTCCAATGATTAGTATGTCATCCACATACAAGACCAAAAATACTACAGAGCTCCCACTAACCTTCTTGTAAACACAGGGCTCATCTTCATTTTTGACGAAGCCAAACTCTTTGATCGCATCATCAAAATGTCGATTCCAGCTCCTAAAAGCTTGCTTCAATCCATAAATGGATCTTTGCAGCTTACATACTTTATTGGCATTCTCTGGATCCTCAAAACCCTACGGTTATGTCATGTACACATCCTCGAGGAGGTTCCCATAAAGGAACGCTGTTTTGATATCCATCTGCCAAATCTCATAGTCGTAGTATGCTGCAATAGCAAGTAGGATTCGAATGGATTTAGTCATAGCGACTGGTGAAAAGGTCTCATCATAGTCAATACCATGAATCTGTCTATACCCTTTAGCAACCAATCGCCCCTTATAGGCAACTATCTTGCCATCCATGTCGGTCATCTTCTTGAAGACCCATTTGCACCCTATGGGCCGAGCCCCTTTGGGTGGTTCCACCAAAGTCCATTCTTTGTTGGTGTATATGGAATCCATTTCGGATCATATGGCTTCCAGCCACTTCTTGGAGTCTGCGCCTTTCATGGCCTCCCCGTAGCTTGCAGGCTCATCATCCATGAGTGGTACATCATCAGGCTCAGTCACGACAAGTCCGTACCTCTCTAGCTCATGACGTACTCTTCCAGACCTACGAAGTTCCTGTGTTACCTGAACAGGTTCCTCCACAATAGCTTGCGGTTCCTGCTCATGTTCGATCATTGGTTCAGTGATTTGTGGTTCTTGAATCTCTTCAAGTTCTACAGGCCTCCCACTTGCTTCTTTAGAGACAAACTCTCTTTCTAGAAACACGCTGATCCGAGCTACAAACACTTTGTTCTCGGTGGGATTGTAGAAATAATATCCTTTAGTTTCCTTAGGATATCCCACAAATTTACACTTATCCGTTTTGGGCCCTAGCTTGTCTATTTGTAAACGCTTTACATAGACATCGCAGCCCCAAATCCTCATAAACGACACTGTGGGACGGTTCCCAGTCCATATCTCATATGGTGTCTTCATGACTGACTTGGAAGGAACACGGTTAAGGGTAAAAGCTGCCGTCATTTGAGCATGTCCCCAAAATGATGCCGGAAGATCCGTTTGAGACATCATAGATCGCACCATATCCAATAGTGTGCGACTCCTCCTCTCAAACTCGCCATTCCATTGTGGCATTCCGGGTGGATTGAGGTGGGATACTATCCCACACTCTCTAAGATACTCATCAAACTCTTGGCTTAAGTACTCTCCTCCACGATCAGATTGTAGAGCCTTAATACTCTTACCAAGTTGCCTGTCTACTTCATTCTTGAATTCCTTGAATGCCTTCATAAGGTATACAAATCCATATCTACTGAAATCATCAGTAAACGTAACGACGTAGGTGTAACCACCTCTGGCGGGCGTGGGGAACGGCTCACATGCATTAGTATGTATGAGTGCCAATAACTCACTAGTCCTATCACCTTTCTTATTGAAAGGGGACTTTGTCGTTTTTCCTAATAAACAAGACTCTAATGTCTCATATGATTCCAATTAAATGCGTCTAGAAGTCCATCCTTATGGATTCTAGATATGTGTCTCTCATTTATATGGCCTAAACGACAGTGCCATAGATATGTAGGATTTAAATCGTTAGTTTTAATCCTTTTAGTATTTATGTTATACATTGGACTATTAGATCAAGGATATACAATCCATTAGACAAATACGCACTAAAATAGTGCATACTATCAAAATAAATGGATCAACACTTGTCCTTTATTGAAATAGAAAAACCCTTCTCGTCCAAACAAGAAATGGAAATAATGTTTCTGCTCATAGCAGGCACATAAATGCAATTGTCTAATTCTAAAATAAGTCCAGAAGGCAAAGATAGCTCATAAACGCCTACAGCTAATGCAGCAAATCTTGCTCCATTCCCGATGCGCAGATCTGTCCCCCCTTTAGCCAATCTTCTACTTCTTTTCAAATACTGCACATTTCGACAAATGTGAGAACCACATCCTGTATCCAATACCCAAGATGAAGAAATAGAAAGATGGAAATCTACAACATAAATACCTGGTGGTGTTGGAATCACTATTCCAAGCTTCTTATCCTCCAGATATTTAGGGCAATTCCTCCTCCAGTGACCCGGCTGGCTACAGTAGTGACATTCACCTTTAGCCACGCCTCCACTAGGCTTTAGGGCTTCCTTGGATTTCACAACTTTCTTGCGCTTTCCTTTGGAAGTAGAGGAAAATCCTTTGCCCTTCCTCTTATGCACCATCATTATGGCTTTGCCCTTGCCTTTATTGATGCTCTGTTCAGCTGTCTTCAGCATGTTCATAAAGTCTGGAAGAGTCTTACTGATCACGTTCATATTATAGTTCATGATGAACTGATTATAACTGTCAGGCAACTATTGCAAGACAAGATCAGTTGCCAAATCTTGGCTAAGTGGTAATCCCAGTCTCTCAAGGTTCTCGGTGTAACCGATCATTCGGAGTACATGAGGCCCTTCTGGATTCCCTTCTGCAAGACTACTCTTGAACAATGCTTTAGACACCTCATAGTGTTCATGCCTTGCCTATTCCTGAAACAATTGTTTCAAGTGTATGATCATATCATAGGCCTCCATTTTCTCGTGCTGCTTCTGAAGCTTAGCAGTCATGGTGCAAAGCATGAGGCAAGTCACGTCATTAGAATCAATAATATGTTTCTGACGTGCCCTTACATCCTCTAGAACAGACTCATCCTGTGGTGGGGCTGGAATTGGAGTGTCCAAGACGTACAACTTCTTTTCTTGCTTAAGGAAATTCCTTAAGTTTCTGTACCAGTCAAGGAAATGCGTCACAGACAGTTTATCCTTCTCAAGGACAGATCGTAGGGATGAAGTCGATGCGTTGTTGTTTGCCATTTGGAATTCTACAAAACGAGAAATGTAAATTTTAGTATTTTAAACAATTTAACTATATTCAACAATGGCTGGATCATTAAATATAGCTCCCACTATTTTTCTCGTATTAATAGCCCTCACCATTAATGCGGAAAATAACATTATATTTTCTAGTAGGTCCGAGATCCCTTTTCACTTCTTCTTGATCTTGCTTTGGCATGTCACCCAAGAATAGGTTATTTAGGTAGGAACCATTCCAATTGCATCCCATGCAACTCTTGGTCCAATTAGGTGAATAACTCTTTATTCTTTTTCCTTTAGATAACGCCTAATTGTCATGCCTCTAGGTTCATCAATCCAATTGAGTCTTACCCAGTTGCGTCCAACCTCGTGCTTCAACATACACACATTACTAGCTTTTGTCGTCCGCAACACACCATGGTAAATTAAAATCACCTTGATTTGGCAAGCCCGAATTTTAATGACCCCTGATCATGAAGGGTGTTTTGGGAAGAGAAGGAAAACGGCATTATTTTATTTGAGGGATTTTAATCATTCTTAATTTGTTTGGTTGATCCAATCAGCATGATCTACTTATTTGGATTGGGCAATCCACAATAAAATGCCATCTTTATTTATTATTATCTTGTTAACGTTTTGATAGTATCGCCATACACACAAAAATAAATAACAAGACATAAATAATAAACATCCACAAAAGAAAAGAAAAAAAAGTGGCATGTATATGGCCCCTAGACTAAGATATTATCAATCCAATGATAATATCAATTTGCCCTGAAGTGACAAGCTCATCTACATGTGCTCCACCATAGCCGCGCGCCTAGGGTAGGGTGTCTTATTCGTCTTTTGGCTTCTTTGGTTCTCCGGTCTTCTTCTCCATGCTCTTAGCTATCATCTAAATATTTCTAATTCTAGCATAACATCTAGAATAGATAAATAATAAAAGCCTCACATGTTGAGGAGAAAAACGACTCGCAGGCCGTAAAACCTAATTAATTATTACATTAATTTGATCAGCTCGCAGGCCATAAACCAAATCACAAAAACAATAAACATCCATAACCTAGGCCATATCCATCCACCACGCACAAAGCACATAATACCGTTAAACCCAATTTTTTAACGCGCTGGTTCAATTTTAGTTGAATTGGGTAATTAGGGTTACAACAGTCCAAGGGGTCCAACCCATACATGGGCCGAACCCCAAGAGGACCGCCGCCCGCCACGTGGCCCAACCCAAGGCCGAACGCCCGAGTGACCCGCGGCCTTGCTTCGCTCGCAAGGAGGAGGGGCGGAAGGCTAGGGTTTTGGCCCTAGTCTCCTTCAATTCCTTCCTTGTTGCCCAAGCTTGGTTGTTTCCATATGGATGTTTCCCTATAAGTGTTTCCATAATTGAAAAACTTCTTTTTCAACTAGGTGCCAATGAACCCTAATTTTCAAGAACCCAATAATTCACATCCTATGTGATTAAACTCACTAATTCAAACATCGAATGTTAAATTAGATCTTGTTTGTATTAAATCAAATTCAACTTTGCATCTACTATGCCAATTAATTTTAAGTTTTGCATAAAATTAACAATACGGTGTACAAGCTTAAATCGTCACACATAAAATCATGTTATACACTACGACTTGTGGCTCTGATACCACTGACACGCTCCAACTGCAAGTGCACAGCTGTCGTGTGTAGTAATAAACCGGAAATCCGGGTTGTCGAACCCAAGGGACTTTGTGTAAATTAATTACTATTCTAAACCTTATGTGGGCACGTCGCAAGTTGTGTTTTTATCTAATTCTAAGAAATTAAACGCAATATTCCCAATTAACCAAGTGAAATAGTTCACGATTAATAAAGAATGAATTTTAGGGTTTTATCAAATAAGAGAAAAGTACCGGGAATTCTCTAGGTTCACTAGGTTGATCTAAATTTATATTTTGATTTGTAAAACAACCACATGTTATTCACTATTAATCAAGCAATATTACACTCGCCGAGTTACCAAGCAAGTCACTATACTTTAACTAAACCAAACCGAGTTACCAAGTCTAATTTAGCTTCAAGTATGCATTAAAACCATATTTCTACTTTAACGATCCTAGTTAACGATGCCGAGTTACCAAACATTGATACGACTAGGTGGATTATTCAATTTACCGACTAATTCTCACGGAGTTACCACGTGAAAACTAATTTAGTTTACCTCTACGTTAGCTACTCGCAAAGATAATATAATGAGGAACGTAAATAATCCATAATAGTGAATAAACACGTGAGATTAAGCTAGAGCATGCATTACAATCATCAAAACATCAACTTTAGATCAAACCCTAGCTACACCAAACGAGAATTCCCAGCAAAAAGTGTTTAGCTACTCATATTCATAATCAAAACGACAAGTCTAATGAGTTTAAACATAAAAATCAAGAAAAGACGAGAGTTTAGAATCCAAACGAATGATCCAAAGCTCCTAAGCTCTCCCAAAAGCTTCTTGATCTCCAAAAAATGTCTCTAATGTCAAAAACTACTGAAAAAGTCGACCTAAAAGGCTTAAATACGTTTCCATAATCTTATTACAAAGTTTGGATAAACTACGAAAAAGCCCCAAAAATTTTGCACTTCCAGCGATCTCTTCGCACGAAGACATTTGTCTTCGCACGAAGAGTCTTCGTACGAAGACTTCTGCCCTTCGTGCGAAGATCTTCTCATGTAGATACTGCAAGCTTGTTTGAGAAGACTTTTCTGCCGAGCCAAAATTTGGCTAAGTCTTTTGTCTTCGTACGAAGACATTTGTCTTCGCACGAAGACCCTCTGGTCCAGCCCTCTTTTCTTTGACTTTCTCTTCCTTCCTTTGACTTTCCTCTTCCTTCCTTCTTCCATTGACCCTCCTTTGATTTCCTTTGAATTTCTCCTCCCGTTTGACTTTCCTTTGAGTTCCTTGTTTCCGAAGTTCGCTTCCATATCCCGCATGATCCTCCAAGCCCTGTTTTCCTGCGAATCACAACACGAAAACACAACCCGCGATCATATCACAATAAAAGCTCAAAAATCTAAAGAAACGCCCGGATTTAACAAGTAATGCATATGAACTCACATTATCACATTTAAGCTCAATTTACTCAAAAGACGACGAATTCTCCATGATAAGCACGCAAAACGTAGAAATAAAAGGCATAAAATAACTCCGAAAACGGAGTTATCAACTACCCCCACACTACCTTTTGCTCGTCCCGAGCAAATCTCCCAAGTCAATTTCATTTCTCTCAAGCCAAAACTTTTCTCGCTTTCACGCAATCCATCCAACTTTGCATACCAACCTAATTACTCATTGCATAACTTCCCTACGCCATTTGCATACTTTCACCTCACATTGCATACAAAACCATTAACACTTGCATACTAATCCGAGTAGAACAATTCACCAACCATCCTTCTTACTAGTCGACACGACTCGATTATACACAATGCACCTATATGCAAATGCAGTATTCACAATGCAAGTATTGAAATAACAAATTTTCTTTTTCTTTTGTGAGATTGGGCAATCTCCATTAGCTTAAACCGATTCACACGAAGCGATGAGAAATCTAGACACAAGGAATGATTCGAAATCAAATTCGACAACACGAATCTCCCCTAGCTAGTATAGAGAACCTAACCTTACTAAGTACAAGAATACAATACCTTTTCATGTGTGCCACAAAATAAGAGGCTACGCTAGGCTAAGCCACGTTCAAGGTCTGAGCTCCTAATCCGCTAACGGGTTTAGAATGATGAGGCTTTAGGGACAAATAGGATAATAATCAAACACAAGTCCTAAGGCGTCACATTCTCACAAATACCGTAGCTCACACACCCTCACAACAATGATAGAAACCAAGCCCGAAACTCACCATCTCCGGCCCTCGATCCCCTCACACCCCGGTACAATTACGATCTCCGCGGCTATTGTCATGAATGATGTATAAGCCAAAGTTTTCCGTTCGTGAACTAGTCGCTTCTCCACTCGTTCTTCCACAAAGCTTTTCATTCTTCCTTTATTCATCTCTCCTTTTTTTTCTCTCTTTTCTTTTCTGATTTTTTTTCTGATTTTTTTTTTTTTTTTATATAATCTCTCAAAATCCTGCACAATTCCTTCAATATCTGTCTCGAGTGGTCTTCCAAGTGCCAAGCTAACATATGATCGTAAGGAGAGACAATATCCAAATCAACACGTATAAATCACAAATAAATGTCTCTCCCTATCTCGATTCAATCCTCGGTGTAACAAACAAAGCCGCTAACATAATAGAGCACGTATGGGGATGGAGTCGTCGCAAGCGCAATCTCGATGTCCGAAGTCAAATGTCGACACCCCCACACTCGAATGTAATCCTGTCCCCTCTCAAGTAGTCAATCAAATATCTGTCTCGTGCCTAATCCAACCAAACCTCCTACACCATGATGAGTAAGATCCAGTACCTAGCACGATCCACCTATTAAATTCCCCCAACCCAAGTTTTGTGTGTATTGGATGGTACACACTCACGGCTCTCCTCACTTGTGTCCATGTTGTAATGCCATGGAACACCGCCACACCGAAGTGTGCAAGCCTACTCACACTCACCCTCGCATTCCCCTCGAAGATCACAAATGAAGCGCATGCGATTATGCAAGACTCACACAAATATAGCATGAAGTACTCCCTCATCGAACCCCCTCAACTACAACACCCTCGTGACGCACTAAAGCGGTGATTCTAACCAATCAGTGATGAAGGCCAAGAATCGTCACCCTAAGTCCAAAGGCTGTCAAAGAATCCATGGTTCAAATCATGGTTTACTAGTGGTCCTACAAGGTAGGTTCTATAAGCAGTGAGTGCTCTAATACACACCTCGCACAGCTGTTCTGTGTGCCACTACGAGGCGGGTCGGCGACTACCTAAGACGTACACAAGAACGTTCGGCTTGTTTAGCTCACACCTAGCTCAACTCTTGTAAGAAAATTAGGCACACACTTTAGATTTGACAAAATTAAGTTCGTGTGTAAAATAGGCACGCATTCCCGTAAAGAAAGTTTCTCTATACTTACTAAGGGAAACTCACATTGTCACTCTCGATCGCAATTCACGCCCTATGCCTAAAAGTCTCATACTCCTCGATTTTACCGAATTTTCTGCTTCTTTCGATTGCCCTTTCTCAAATTTTTAATTTTTTTGGTGTTTTCACATTTTTAGTTTTTCTTTTTTTTATATATATATATACCTACACTATATGCACGGCCAACTCGACTAATGACTCAACAATGGTGGGATGACTCAATAATACCAAAACGTGCACGCAAAAAGATGAATAATAAAAAGAAAAATAAGGACATAACCAAAAATCTCTAACTACATGCTGACACGGGCGATGCAAAGACACTCAACACTGACTAGTAAAAAGGACTCAACCACCCCCACATTAGAATGCATCGTTGTCCTCAACGATAACACGAGGACTCAACAATTCTAGCACGAGGGCACACTCCACTACTCGTCGTCTTCTTCCTCCTCTTCATCTTCTTCCTCATCATCTTCTTCTTCCTCATCCTCACTCGGCGGAACCGGATACTCAAATTCATCCTCCTGGAACCACGGATCCGCCGTCGGGACCGGTGGAACAAACTCCCTCGCCGCCTGACCACTCGACTGTATAACCCACTGGCCCACCATCTGGATTAATCCACCAAGCTTCGCCTGATTGTCCCGAGTGTGGGCAAACTGGCGTCTTCTCTCGAGTCTATCCCGGGCCATCTCCTCTCTCAGGTGGTCATAGGCAACCTGGTTATCAAACCTAGAGGTGTTCATCCTCCTACCCTTGCCCTTCTTCCTTGCTGTCTCATCAAACCTATGCCACTTCCTAGCAGTAAACGGTTTCAAATCCATGTCTCTCCCAATGACTACTTCGGAAGTTTTAGCTAGGTGAGTAAGCAAGCAAGTATGACCGGGACCCAACTTGTTAGTCCTTGACACCCTCTCAAGACAATTCTCCCAAATCAGTTTAGGGATATTGATTCTAACCCCGGTGTAAAGACAAAGAGCCCAGACCGATAGGCGGAAAGTGTAACTAGGGTTTCGTGTGATTCCCAAAACCCAGTTCTCTAGCAATTCACAGCACCACCTTGCCTCCGGCCTATAATGCTTCTTTTCGGCCTTCCAATGAATCACCTCCCCTTTTCTGTCCCATGGATCGACCCCTTTCGCAAAACAAAAAGCATTTAAACGAGACCAAAGGTTCTCACTACGAAGAACAGTCTCGTACCCACAACCCTCTTTCAATGCGGGGAAACCCATGGCTAAAGCGATAGTCTCTGGCGTGAAGACTATCCACTCGTTCCGACAGTACACCAGACGAGGGTCTTGGCTCTCACCATCTTTTGCATAACGCAAATTGAAACAAAACTCTCGCGCAATATGCGAACTAGACGGCCCTACTAGCTTAAACCAATTGGTAAGCTTCTCGCGCTCAAAAACTTCCTTGATTGCTTGAGGCATGTCCTCGTGCAATGGAAAGGCCTTTTCGGGCTGCCCGTTCTTAGTCAAGTAGGTATCTTTGCGAGAGTCAAGATGGGCCTCGTAAGTGACGAAACGGAAGCTATCATAGTACCCGGGCCCAATACTACTTTCTTTCAAATTAGCCTTAGCCTTTCGTCGGCCTACAATGCCCGGTTTAGCCGGGAAAGGGGCATTCAAGATAGCATATTGGGGAATGGGCGGTATTTCTAATTGAGGCTCGCCCGACCCCGATGCTTCTTGCGAAGTACCCTCTCCCGTCTTCCGTTTCTTTCCACCCGCCATTAAGAATACAATTTCAAATTAAACGAGAAATTCAACTATTGTGCACGTGACAAGAAGTGTGTACTGAATGAAACACGTAGGCACGTAAGCAAATAATTCCTAGGACTTTACGCAATCGCCCCCAAAGTACGCTACTAAGCGCAACAAAAAATAATTGGGCTTTTACTCAATTTGTGCCTAGGACTCGAATATTGAAATAACAAGTTTAGATTGTACCTACGTGTCCGGAGTAAATCTTACGGACACAAAAATTTCAGAATTTGACAAACCGGGCTGATTTTTGAGGTTGCCGGAAGAATCTGTCGAAACTTTGAATTGGTTGATGCTCCGTACTCCTTGTGTAGTCCCCGTTAGTGTTGCCTTCTTGACCGTAAGCTGAATCAAGCTCTAATTCGTCCAATTTCTCAATTCTTGCTTCGAAACCCTAGTTTCTTCTTCCTGTGCTTTCTCTCTCGTCTCTCAAACTCACTCCAAACCACCTTGCAATCCTTGTTCTCCTCTGAATGGCGAGCAAAACCTTGGGTTATTTGCTGAATTTGGTGGAGAAACAAGGTAGGGGGCGATTTCTTGTGAGGTGCGGCTATGGAGGAGAAGAGGAACTGGGATGTGAAGAATGAAGAAGATGAACGAATTGCTGTTGTCTTCAGCCAAATTCGTGAGCCAAAAGTCAATAGTGCCCTTAAGAAGTCATCTCATTGCTGTTTACCCGTGTATGGCCAAATCTGTCATTTTGCCCGATGTCTTCGTGCGAAGACAATTGTCTTCGTGCGAAGAGTCTTCGTACGAAGACAATTTGTCTTCGCACGAAGGTCTTATTATATAGATACTGCAAGGTGTTATAGGAAGACAAATTCAGAGCTCAAAAATTTTTCTAAGTACAAAGTCTTCGTACGAAGACAATTTGTCTTCCTACGAAGACAATGCTGGAGCTTGCCAAAAACATCCTTTTCGTCAAATTATCGCGTATCCGATCGTGCCTTTGCTTTCCGAAGGATCTCCTCGACCTCGAGACTCCCTTTTTACTTTAAAACACTCCCAAAATCCGGGGAGTATTTCATTTGTCAATTTCACGCGTTCCAATGCACGTTTTGCATTTCCGGATGCTTTTGGCCTCGTTTTACTCTCTAAAGCATCCTTTTTGGCGTATCTTCTTCATCCGGACTCCGATTTGCGCGATCCACCTGTCTACAGAAAGCTCTCGACCACCCCCACACGTTGGCACTATTCAATCCTTATTTCAGTCTGTCCTTCAAAATTTCACCTCGTAATCCGTGCCGGCGTGCTAGCTTTCTCCGTTCACTAATTAAATTCTTGCGCAAATCAAGACGGGGAGTCCGGGAACATGATCTTCCCCAAGTGCGTGTGTTGAATAGGTGCAAGAAATGGCTTCTATCTTCAATTCCTTCACTTCGGATCCCGATACGCGTATTGGGCTGCAAATCTTGACTTTTTACTCTGTTTCACACGCGCGCATCAAGAAGGGGGATCCGAAATAGGCCTTTCACCTCGTATTCCTGCACATACTCATTAGAAATATAAAATCCACTCTCTCGCACCTCTCAATAAAATCAAACCGAATAAAAATTACAAAACAGTATTAAAACCTATCCTAAAGCAATAAATAGGTTGGGTTGCCTCCCAACAAGCGCTTTGTAATTTAAGGTCGACGGCCCGACTCAGTTACCTCAGAGATTTCTCAAATTGCGGGAGTTAAAAGAAGCCATTCAATGACTCCAATGAAATTCCCGTCCACGTACGGTTTCGCTCTCTGGCCATTCACCTTAAACCTGTTCCCATTTGCATCCTCTACCTCAAGAGATCCCCATGGATAAACTGCAGTAATCGTGTAGGGACCACTCCACCTAGATTTCAATTTCCCTGGAAACAGCTTTAGTTTGGCATTGAAGATCAATACTTTCTGTCCTACCTTGAAGTCTCTCGGGATGATGTGCCTGTCGTGCCACAGTTTTGTCCTTTCCTTATAGATTCTCGCACTTTCATACGCCATCAATCGAAATTCTTCAAGTTCAAGTAGTGCTTGTTTTCGTCGCTCACCTGAGAGCTCAGCGTCCAAATTGATCTTCTTCAAGGCCCAGAATGCCTTGTGCTCAAGTTCCACCGGAAGATGACATGACTTCCCAAATACTAACTGGTAGGGAGACATGCCTAAAGGAGTCTTGTAAGCAGTCCTATACGCCCATAAGCTATCATCTAAATGCAGAGACCAATCCTTGCGTCCCGGGTTGACTGTCTTCTCCAGAATCCCTTTTATCTCTCGGTTAGAAACTTATGCTTGTCCATTCGACTGCGGATGATAAGCCAGTGATATCTTATGCGTCTTTACCCCATATTTGCTCAAGACATTGGCAAAGACTTTATTCACGAAATGCGATCCTTCATCACTGATTATGGCTCTGGGAGTTCCAAACCGTGTAAAAATGCTCTTACGCACGAATCTCTCTACAGTAGCTCCATCGTTTTTAGGGCAAGCCATTGCCTCCACCCACTTGGTCACATAATCCACAGCTAATAGTATATAAAGATTGCCAAGTGAAGACGGGAATGGTCCCATGAAATCAATGCCCCAGACATCGAAGGGCTCTACTTCCAACACGAAATTTTGAGCATCTCGTTTCGGTTGGAGATATTGCCGGTTCTCTGACATCGATCACATTGCTGTACAAAAAGATGAGCATCTTTATGTAAAGAAGGCCAGTAAAATCCACTTTGCAATACCTTTGCCACAGTACGCGTTTTGCCAAAATGTCCTCCGCAATTCAATTCGTGGCAGTGTCTAAGAATGTCCAAAGTGTCTGGCTCAGCTACGCATCTTCTCAACACATTGTCAGCTCCCAACCTAAACAAATAGGGGTCATCCCAGAAATAATGTCGTGCATCTGCGAAAAATTTCTTTTTCTGATGGAAAGACATGTCTTTCGGGACAATCTTGAGCGCCTTGAAATTCGCCAAATCCGCAAACCAAGGCACAGCTGCTACCACTACCATAAGTTGTTCATCTGGAAAATCTTCTCTAATCGGCACATCTTCTTGTTTTTCGTTATCCAGTCGTGACAAATGGTCTGCAACAACGTTCTCTACACCCTTTTTGTCCTTTATCACTATGTCAAACTCTTGCATTAGCAACACCCATCGGATCAATCTAGGCTTCGCATCCTTCTTTGCAAGAAGATATTTGAGGGCTGCATGGTCCGTGAAAATAGTCACCTGAGACCCCACAAGGTATGGACGAAACTTGTCCAATGCGAAGATAATAGCCAACATCTCTTTCTCCGTGGTGGCATAATTAACCTGTGCAGTATTAAGAGTACGACTAGCATAGTAAATTACATGAGCTACCTTGTCTTTCCGCTGTCCCAGCACTGCTCCCACCGCGTAATCGCTGGCATCACACATAAGTTCGAACGGTAAGGTCCAGTCTGGGGTGGCTATAATGGGAGAACTAATCAGCTTTTTCTTGAGCAAATTAAAAGCTGTCTTGCAGTCTTCATTGAAATCAAATACGGCATCTTTCTCAAGCAAACCAGATAAAGGCTTTGTGATTTTCGAAAAGTCCTTAATGAAGCGCCGATAGAAACCTGCATGTCCCAAGAAACTCCGTACCCCTTTGACAGACGTAGGGTAAGGAAGCTTCTCAATCACCTCAATCTTCGCCCGGTCTACCTCTAACCCTTTACTGGAGATCTTGTGCCCCAATACTATTCCCTCGGTCACCATGAAATGGCACTTCTCCCAGTTGAGCACTAGGTTGGTGTCAATACATCTGTCCAGTACCCGAGCTAGCTGCTGGAGACAGTCTTCGAACCCATCACCATAAAGCGAAAAATCATCCATGAAGAGTTCAAAATTTTGCTCCATCATGTCTGAGAAGATAGACATCATACACCTCTGAAACGTAGCTGGGGCATTGCATAGTCCAAAGGGCATGCGTCTGAATGCAAAAGTCCCATATGGACAAGTAAATGTCGTCTTCTCCTGATCAGCTGGCTCAATTGCTATCTGATTATACCCAGAATATCCATCCAAAAAGCAGTAGTGTGAATGGTGCGCCAGCCTATCAAGCATCTGGTCCACAAATGGGAGGGGAAAATGATCCTTCAAAGTGGCATCATTGAGTTTGCGGTAGTCCATGCAAACTCTCCACCCAGTAACGGTACGGGTGGAAATTTGATCACCTTTTTCCCCTTCCACCACAGTTATACCTCCCTTCTTGGGGACACATTGTACCGGGCTAGTCCACGTGCTGTCGGAAATCGGATAGATGATACCTGCTTCCAACCATTTAAGCACCTCTTTCTTCACCACCTCCTGCATGTGAGGGTTGAGGCGGCGCTGAAATTGAACTACCGGCTTCTTGTCTTCCATGAGCCTGATCTTATGCTGGCAAACTGTGGGGCTGATCCCCTTAATATCTGCTATGGTCCATCCCATAGCTGCTTTCCTCTTCTGTAGTACCTTGAGAAGCTGCTCCTCCTGTTCCCTGTCCAAACATGCAGATACAATCACAGGTAAAGTATCATTAGATCCCAAGTATAAATATTTCAAATGAACAGGTAAAGGCTTTAATTCTAAAACAGGAGCAGTAATAAGAGAAGGAGTAAGAATCTTCTTGCTTCCCTCATTAAAGAGGGGTAATGGTGGGCGCCAATGAACATCTAAAGCTTGCTCTTTCTCGCTGGAATCAAATAGAGCAAGCTCCTCATATAGTTGCTCCAACAAAATATCGTCCTCCTCGTCCAGCGTGTATGCCTCCACCCCAAAGCACTGCTCGCTCACTGCGTATGCGGGAAACTTCATAGCCTCAAATACATTGAAGGCTACCTTCTCATCGTTGATCTGCATAGTCAGCTCCCCATTGGCCACATCAATGATAGTTCTCCCAGTGGCCAGGAATGGACGGCCCAAAATAAGAGGAACATCATCGTCGGCCTCCATGTCTAAGATCACAAAATCCGCTGGGAAGATGAGTCCTTCAACTCTCACTAATACATCCTCTAAAACACCCCTGGGGCGTTTTATAGTGCGATCAGCCATCTGCAAGCACATCCTGGTAGGCTTAGGATCTCCCACACCAAGTTGCTCAAAAACCGACGTGGGCATCAAATTAATACTTGCACCAAGGTCACATAATGCCCTCCCATGAAATGCGTCTCCCAATGTAACAGGAATGATGAAACCGCCCGGATCTTTCATCTTCTTTGGTAGCGCCTTTTGCACAACTGCGCTACACTCCTCATTCAGAGTCACGGTTTCAAAATCATCCATGCGCCTCCTATTAGAAAGGAGGTCTTTGAGAAATTTGGCATATTTAGGCATTTGTGAAATGGCCTCCGCAAAAGGTATATTAATGTGCATTTTCCTAAAGATATCCACAAACTTCTTGAAATGCTTGGCATCTTCTTGACTCTTCAATCTCTGCGGGTATGGCACTCGCACACTGTATTCCTCCCTTGGCTGCTGTTTCTCATCCGACTTCCTCACCGTGTCCTTTGATTGGGGATTCACGGTAGGCATGGGAATCTCTTCATCCAAGGCTTTCTCAGTGGCCTTAGTCGCCTCAGCTCGCGCGTGACTAGGATATGGGGGGTCCTAAGTAGTGATGCCACTGCGAGTTGTGATGGCATTTAGCTGCTCATTAGGAGTGATGGTATTTGCTGGAAGCATACCTGGTGGAAGCTTGATATTTTGATTGGCGATCTGCCCAATCTCAGTCTCGTGGCTTTTCATTGTGGCTTGTATTGAGACAATCGTGCTCTCCATCCTGTCTTGATTAGCTAGGAGCTTTCTCAATAGACCATTCGTCTCTTGATCTTCTTTTTGTGGAGCTTGCTGTTGTGGAACTTGCCTTTGCGCTTGATATGGAACATTGGGCCTCTGACCGGGTGCATATAATCCACTGTTCGGATTGGCATAGCTGAAGTTGGGATGATTACGATTGTTGGGATGATAGGTGTTAGGCCATTGCTGCTGTCGCATAAAATTCACATCTTCAACACTATTATCATATCCCTGACTTTCATCTGCTAGTAATTCACCCATGGGCTTCTGTGTTGGAGGGTGCATACCGTGAAATGCTGAGGTCATGGATTCCAGCTTTTGTTCCATCGATTCAATTTTGTTGACTAAGGATGCATCCCCCGGTTTGGAGTACCTACGAGTTTCAGTTCGTGTAGACTCTCTCTTTGACGCATTGTTCAGCAGATCTTGAGCTCGCTGTGCTCCAAGTCCCATAAAATTACCTCCAGCTAGCATATCTAACTGGTCAGCTGTCTCCTTGTCTAATGCAGTGTAGAAATAATGGAAGAGCTTGTGCCATGGCTCTCCATGATTCGGACATCTACAGAGAATTTGGCTGAACTTCCTCCACGCATCTCCCAACGAGCTGTCTTCATCCTGAGTGAATTTTGCAATCTCAGCCATCTGCTGAGCGACTCTGGATGGTGGCAAATACTTCCTCAGAAACTCATGACAACAATCTGCCCATGTCACTATGCTACCAGCTGGCAGCTCCATAAGCCACATCTTGGCTTTTCCAGATAAGGAGAAGGGAAATAGTAATAGCTTAATTGTTTCATCTGGAACTCGCTGGTCGTGCAGGGTTGATGTGATTTGCTCAAATACCAGCAGATGGTGATTGGGGTCATCTCCTGGAGCTCCGTTGAATGCGCACTCATCACGAACCATATTGATCATATGTTGGCGCAACTGGAAGTGTTGGGCATTGATCTGTGGCCTGACAATGGTAGGCTGATAACACGCTGGAGTAGTTCTGAAATAATCCACCATACGGCGTTCTTCAATCTCAGCATTGTTCTGCCTGTTGTTTTCCCCATTATTCCCATTATTGTTTCCACCGATTTTCGCCACTTGTGCCCCCACACCAGGACGTGGTTGTGGATTTGGGGGAGCCAATCGATCCATCCTTGCCTGCATCTCAGCCATTTGAGCTCTCACCTCCTCAGCTTCCGCGGCTCTGTTTGCAGCCTCCTCAACAGCTGCAGCTCTAGCTGCTTCCGCATCTTGCATATCTTTGCGGATTCTCTAAAACTCAGCTCTCGTCTCTTCATCCATAACTACTGAGCTTGAATTCCTCTTGTCTCTACGCTGTGCTTTTAATAAGGATTCCGGGTCTTCAAACGTTGGATACAAAGGCTCGTCTCGAGAACGGGTCATGCACCGTGTAAATCAACCTGAAATCACGAAATACGCAAAACGTAGGTGAGTAACTGATATAAACAATAAATTAAAATCCCTAAGGCTAGGAATTATAACTAATTTAGCCGAAGTCCCCGGCAACGGTGCCAAAAACTTGACACGCTCCAACTGCAAGTGCACAGCTGTCGTGTGTAGTAATAAACCGGAAATCCGAATTGTCGAACCCAAGGGACTTTGTGTAAATTAATTACTATTCTAAACCTTATGTGGGCACGTCGCAAGTTGTGTTTTTATCTAATTCTAAGAAATTAAACGCAATATTCCCAATTAACCAAGTGAAATAGTTCACGATTAATAAAGAATGAATTTTAGGGTTTTATCAAATAAGAGAAAAGTACCGGGAATTCTCTAGGTTCACTAGGTTGATCTAAATTTATATTTTGATTTGTAAAACAACCACATGTTATTCACTATTAATCAAGCAATATTACACTCGCCGAGTTACCAAGCAAGTCACTATACTTTAACTAAACCAAACCGAGTTACCAAGTCTAATTTAGCTTCAAGTATGCATTAAAACCATATTTCTACTTTAACGATCCTAGTTAACGATGCCGAGTTACCAAACATTGATACGACTAGGTGGATTATTCAATTTACCGACTAATTCTCACGGAGTTACCACGTGAAAACTAATTTAGTTTACCTCTACGTTAGCTACTCGCAAAGATAATATAATGAGGAACGTAAATAATCCATAATAGTGAATAAACACGTGAGATTAAGCTAGAGCATGCATTACAATCATCAAACATCAACTTTAGATCAAACCCTAGCTACACCAAACGAGAATTCCCAGCAAAAAGTGTTTAGTTACTCATATTCATAATCAAAACGACAAGTCTAATGAGTTTAAACATAAAAATCAAGAAAAGACGAGAGTTTAGAATCCAAACGAATGATCCAAAGCTCCTAAGCTCTCCCAAAAGCTTCTTGATCTCCAAAAAATGTCTCTAATGTCAAAAACTACTGAAAAAGTCGACCTAAAAGGCTTAAATACGTTTCCATAATCTTATTACAAAGTTTGGATAAACTACGAAAAAGCCCCAAAAATTTTGCACTTCCAGCGATCTCTTCGCACGAAGACATTTGTCTTCGCACGAAGAGTCTTCGTACGAAGACTTCTGCCCTTCGTGCGAAGATCTTCTCATGTAGATACTGCAAGCTTGTTTGAGAAGACTTTTCTGCCGAGCCAAAATTTGGCTAAGTCTTTTGTCTTCGTACGAAGACATTTGTCTTCGCACGAAGACCCTCTGGTCCAGCCCTCTTTTCTTTGACTTTCTCTTCCTTCCTTTGACTTTCCTCTTCCTTCCTTCTTCCATTGACCCTCCTTTGATTTCCTTTGACTTTCTCCTCCCGTTTGACTTTCCTTTGAGTTCCTTGTTTCCGAAGTTCGCTTCCATATCCCGCATGATCCTCCAAGCCCTGTTTTCCTGCGAATCACAACACGAAAACACAACCCGCGATCATATCACAATAAAAGCTCAAAAATCTAAAGAAACGCCCGGATTTAACAAGTAATGCATATGAACTCACATTATCACATTTAAGCTCAATTTACTCAAAAGACGACGAATTCTCCATGATAAGCACGCAAAACGTAGAAATAAAAGGCATAAAATAACTCCGAAAACGGAGTTATGAACCACTGTTGGGTTTCGGCGTAGGTAACGCAGTGAAATAACAAAAATTTAATTCCTACTCAAAGCCCACCAAGGATTACAGGAAGAGACATTCATAACATGATGAAGGACATAGAAGATGTGTACCTTTTTGTTCATTAAACGAAGAATAATGTCCTCGTCTCTACGGTTGATCCACGTCTAGAGGTGATATCTAGATTCTTCCTTGTCAAGTGCTAGCTTGGACGGGAGGAAGAGGGAAGAAGGAATCAATCAACCAAGGAAGCAAAGAGGGGTTTCGGCCCTCTCTTTGATGCCGACAGGAAGGGGGGCGGACGCAAGGGGTTGGGACCCTTTGTGTTCTTGCTGTCTCTCTTGCTTTCTCTCCCACTCACTTATGTTATGAGCATTAACATTCTATGGGAAGGAAGCTAGAGCCTCCTTTATATAGACCAACAACACTTGTTAGTTTTCATAAATGCCCCTCCTAGTTCTACATGAACTTGGATTAGTCCCTTCCTTGCAAATTAGTCCCACTAAATTCGCAAGGTGTTGCAAAGTGATCCTTCTCATTAATTAATCATATTAATTAATCTAGTTCTACTCTATTTGACGTGTGACCCCATAGGTTTCTACTTAGTTGGTAGTAACTTATTACTAACATGGAGCGGTGTCTTGCAACACATCCAAGCTACCCATATAATAGAAATAAGTCAGTGATCCCGACAAACCTTTGTGCCCAATATCTTATATTGAACTATCCCTTTGTCTCCATATCCGGATTGAACACGAGACATAAATAGTCACACTCGTATATCCAATCCATAGTTCCTCGATCCTGGGAATATGCTTATGCAAGCAGATAACATCAATATCTCTATATTAATTTATCTAAGTCTGCCAGACATTCAATAACCCTCATCCCTCGAGTGGTCGTGGATATTTGCTCCCGTTATGTGGGTGGGTTAAATCAACTCTACATCACTACGATCTCTAAGCTTGCTTCCTATCATGCCTGATAACTACCTTTATAGTCACCCAGTTACGGTGTAACGTTTGATAACATAAAAGAACGATATTTCGCAACTAGAGTATCTAGTGACTTCAAGTCTAAGGATTGCAATTATATTAGCACTAAGAGAAGAGATTGTGACTTTAACATAATCTAATGTATCCTTCTCGTCGTGGGTCAATCCAGTATGCCATTAATCCTAATGCATACCTATGTGTTAGACTTGATATCTTCATACCAATCTACACACATACTAGTCTATATTTGATCGTCCTATTAATCAGTATAATGCACTAGGTATATTTAAGATAAACAACACATTGCATCCAAGGACTTCATTATATTAAATATTACAATATATAATAAATGAATATTCTAGCCAATAATGTTGTTCATACTAAATATTAGATTGCCTCTAGGGCAACTATTCCAAAAACTTCATTCCCTACAAATTATGCTCACAAAAAACATTGAGTAGGAGAGAAGGAAGGACACAGCAAGACAACAAGGAAGGCCAAAGCCCCCTTGCCGTCCGCCCTAACCCGTCGGCCACAAGAGAGGGTCGCCCCTCTCTTCGGTGCTCCGTTGCATGATTTTTTCA
Organism: Linanthus parryae; assembly: GCA_023055425.1. Taxonomy (NCBI): domain Eukaryota; kingdom Viridiplantae; phylum Streptophyta; class Magnoliopsida; order Ericales; family Polemoniaceae; genus Linanthus; species Linanthus parryae. Next base: position 7,628,606 of record JALGPY010000009.1, on the reverse strand, counting down.
TCCTCTTACACTCCTCCTAGCTAGCACAAGGCGTTTGGAAGATATAGATCTCACCTCTAGGGTACTTAACACAATTCTATTACCATCATCGTGATTTCTATTCCTGTGATCCTTGGATGGTCTTGATTAGATGAATTTATTATTTTTCCGTTGCGCATCCATAATCCAAACCCTACAGTGGTATCAGATCCACATGTCGTAGAGTATAACGTGGTTCATGTGTTACATTTTTGTTGTTTACCACCTTTAATTGTTGATTATTGCGTTAAAACGATAAATTAAGCATATTAGATGCATGTTGAATGTGATTCAAACAACAAGATCTAATCCTTATACTGGATGTATGATTTAGTGAGTTTTGAGAAATTTTAGGATCTTAATTATAGGGTTCTTGGACAGCCTATTGAAAAAAAGGAGTTTTTTCAAATAAGGAAACAACCAAACTTGGGCAACAAGTTAAGGAGTTGTTTTGGAAACAACTCCTAAGGAGGTTCGCCCCCTCCCCCTCTAGGGGACCGCCCCTCCTTCCTTGCCGCCCAAGCAAGGCTCGGCCAAGGGGCCAGGGCAGCCCTAGCGCACGGCGTAGCCGTGTGAGCTAGGGGCCGGCCGGCCCAAGGCCTTGGGCGGTCCTTTATAGGTTCGGCCAAGTGATTGGTAGGCCCTCTTGGACCGTTTTGACCCTAGTTAATCCTAAAATCAACTAAAAACGACCCAAGCGCGTTAAAATTGATTTAAATGTTTCTGTGCAATTGGCATGGTGATTGGATATGGCCTCAGATGTGGTTTGTTGGGAATGTTTGATTTTTTTGGTTTGTTTACGCCTGCGAGCTTATCAATTTGATGTAATAACGAATTAGGGTTTACAGCCTGCGAGTCGATTTTTTTTTTTTAACTTGTGAGATTTATTTTATTTAGTACAAATGTTCGCTAGAACTAGATAAAATAGATAGATAGCCAAGATTGAAGAAACGAAGCCCAAAGAATTAAAGGAGCCTCAACATGAAGCATGGAGCATTCCAAAAGGCTATGGAGGATGAACCAAGAGATGGAGGCACATGGAGATGCATTTTCTATTCTAGGGTTCATATATATTCTCATTGGCTTGAGAATATCTTAATCTAGGAGGCCATATCCATATCACGTTAATTTCTTTTATGGATGTTTGCTTTATTGTCTTATTATTATTGTTGGTGTATGGATGATGCATGCAATTTGATAATAAGATAATTAACAACCCGGATCTTTTATTTAGAGTTTGCCCAAACTCAAATAAGTTTATCAGTTGATATGGATCAACAAAAATATTTAAAATTAAAAAGAAAATCCATCAATTTAGATATTGCATTTTTGCCTTCTCGTTATTTAGGTACTCTTAATGATCATGATTATCAAGCTCGTACATACTAAAGCAGGGCGACTTGATTTTTCATGATTGTGTTGCCATAGCACAAGCAAGTAATGTGCAACTGTCTAAGTAAGAGGTTGGACGCAACTAGGTGATTTTAATAAGATTAAAGGCCTAAAAGCAAACAATTGGGAATATACATAGGATGGATAAATAACGAGTTATTTGACCAATTGAACCAAGAGTTGCATAATGATGCAATTGGAATTTTTACTACCTAAATAGCTATTTTTGGTTGACTTGCCAAAGCAAGCTCAAAAGAAGTGAAATAGGGATCTTCGCACCAACTAGAAAATATAATAATATTTTACGCAATAATATTTGAGGGCTATTAATCCGTAGAAAAATAGTGGGAGCTGTATTTAATAATCTAGTCATTATTAAATATAGTTAGTTGTTCACAAATACTAAAACTTGCGTATTTTCATTTTGTAGAATACCGATGGAAAACAACTCATCGAACTCATCTCACTCACCACGCTCTGTTCTTGAGAAGGACAAGCTATCCGGGACCAATTTTCAAGACTGGTACAGAAATATGAGAATCGTTCTCAAGCAAGAAAAGAAACTGTACGCTCTAGAGGAGCAAGTTCCTGGTGGTCCGGGAAACAACACTCCTGCAGCCCTAAAGGCGTATCAGAATCGTGTTGATGAAGCTAATGATGCGGCCTGCCTACTTCTTTGCGCCATGTCCTTTGAGCTTCATAAGCAACATAGGGTTTTCGGAGGGTCAAGAGTTGGCAACCGATCTCATCTTGCAATCGTTGCCTGAAAGTTATGGACTGTTCATCATGAAATATAACATGAATGAGATCGTGAAACCACTACCCGATTTACTCAACATACTTATGAAAACTGAACAAAGCATCAACAAGGGTAAGGGTAAATCCATAATGATGTTGCAGAAAGGAATGGGCAAAAGGTTTTCCTCTTTTTCCATGGGAAAAGGCAAGGAAGTTTCCATACCCAAGGACAATGCCCTTAAGCTTATTGGTGGCATAGCCAAAGGTGTGACTAAAGGTGAATGTGACTACTGCTGTCAGCCTGGACACTGGAGGAGGAATTGCCCAAAATATATGGAGGATGAAAGGCTTGGAATAGTGATTGGACCACCACTAGGTATTTTTGTTATAGATGTCAATATTACTTGCTCTTCATCTTGGGTATTAGATACTGGATGTGGATATCATATTAGTCGAAATTTGCAGGATCTAAAGAGAAGTAGAAGATTGGCTAAAGGAGAGATAGATCTGCGCATTGGGAATGGAGAAAAGCTTGCTGCATTGGCTGTAGGCGTGTACAAGCTGTCTCTGCCTCCAGGATTAGTTTAAGAATTAAATAATTGCTATTTTGTGCCTGCTATGAGCAAAAACATTATTTCTATTTCTTGTTTGGACAAGGAAGGTTTTACTATTTCAATAAAGAACAATTGTTGTTCAATTTATTTTTTATAGTATTCACAATTGTAGTGCGCAGTTATTTAACGAAATATATATCCTTGATCTAAATAATCATGTCTATAACATTAATACCAAGAGGATTAAAATAAATAATTTAAATCCTGCTTATTTATTGCACTGTCGTTAGGCCATATAAACGAGAAACGTGTATCTAGACTCCATAAAGATGGATTTCTAGACTCATTTTATTTTGAATCATATGAGACATGTGAGGATTGTTTATTGGGAAAAATGACAAAGTCCCTTTTCAATAAGAAAGGTGAGAGGACTAGTGTGCGATTGGCGCTAATACATAATGATATATGTGGGCCATTTGCCACGCCTTCCAGGGGTGGTTAAGTCTACTTTGTCACATTTACTGATGATTTCAGTAGATATGAATTTGTATACCTTATGAAGGCCAAATACGAGTCCTTTGAAAGGTTCAAATAATTGAAGAATGAAGTAGAGAAGCAGCTTGGCAAAAGTATTAAGGCTCTACGATCGGATCGTGGAGAAGAATACTTGAGCCAAGAGTTTGATGACTATCTTAGAGAGTGTGGGATAATATCCCAACTCACTCCACCCGGAATGCCACAATGGAATGGCGTGTCCGAGAGGAGGAATCGAACTCTATTGGATATGGTTCGATCTATGATGTGTCAAACTGATCTTCCATTATCTTTTTGGAGATATGCTCTATTTATTGCATGTTTCACCATTAACCGTGTTGCATCTAATTCAGTCATGAAGACACCACATGATATGTGGAGTGGGAGGCATCCCACAATGTCGTTCATGAAGATTTGGGGATGCGATGTCTATGTAAAACGTTTACAATCAGACAAGCTAGGGCATAAGTCTAACATATGCAATTTTGTGGGATACCCTAAGAAAACTAAGGTATATTATTTCTATAATCCAACTGAGAACAAAGTGTTTGTTGCTCGGTCCGACGTGTTTCTAGAAAGATAATTTGTATCTAAAGAAGCAAGTGGGAGGACTGTAGAACTTGAAGAAGTTCAAGAACCACAAAGCATGGATCCTCCTATGGAACATGAGCATATTCCACAAGAGGTTCTGGAGCAGCCTGTTCATGTAACACAAGAGCTTCGTAGATCTATTAGAGTGCCCCAGGAGCCCGAGAGGTTTGGACTTCTCATGACCGAATCTGGTGGCACGATGCTCATAGATGGTTAGCCTACTACCTATGAAGAGGCCATTAAAGGGCCGGACTATCATAAATAGCTTGAGGCCATGAGATTCGATATGGAATCCATGTATACCAACAAAGTATGGACTTTGGTGGAACCACCCGAAGGGGCACGCCCGATAGGGTGCATGAAGATCGACATGGATGGTAATGTGATTGCCTATAAGGGCTGATTGGTGGCTAAAGGATTCAGACATATTCATGGTATTGACTATGCTGAAACCTTTTCACCAATTGAAATGACCAAATCCATCTGAATCTTACTTGCTATTGCAGCATACTAAGACTATGAGATTTGGCAGATGGATGTCAAAACAGCATTCCTATATAGGAATCTCCTCGAGGGTGTGTACATGACACAACCTGAGGGTTTTGAAGATCCAAAGCAAACAAACAAAGTCTGTAAGTTTCAACGATCCATTTATGGGTTAAAGCAAGATTCTAGGAGTTGGAATCGACGTTTTGATGAAGTAGTCTAAGAGTTTGGCTACATCAGAAACAAAGACAATTCTTGTGTCTACAAAAAGGTTAGTGGGAGCTCTGTTGCTTTTCTGGTCTTGTATGTGGATGACATACTACTCATTGTAAATAACATTCCCATGCTGCAATCTGTTAAAGATTGGCTACGAAAGTGTTTCTCAATGAAAGACTTAGGTGAAGCAGCCTATATACTCGGTATAAAGATCCATAAAGATAAATCTAAAAGGCTGCTCGGCCTAAGTCAGAGTACATATATAGACAAGGTGCTGAGACGGTTAAACATGCAAGATTCGAAGAAGGGATTCTTGCCCACGTCACATGGAATCACTCTTTCAAAGAGTGGTTAACCTTTCAATGAGATTGAGAACGAACGCATGAGTAGGGTTCTCAATGTGTTGGCCATTGGATCCATGACGTACGCCATGTTATGTACTAGACCAGATGTGTCATATGCATTGAGTATGACAAGAAGGTATCAGTCCAATCCAGGTGAGAGTCACTGTTAAGAACATCCTAAAGTACTTGAGAAGAACTAAGGATGCGTTCTTGATATTTGGAGGTGAAGAAGAGTTGAGTGTAAGGGATTACACGGATGCATGCTTCCAAACCGACAGAGATGGTTTCAGATCACAGTCGGGGTTTGTATTTTTCCTGAATGGAGCAGCGGTGAGCTGGAAGAGTTCAAAGAAAGAGACGGTAGCTGATTCTACAAAAGAGGCTGAGTACATTGCTGCGAATTGCGCAGCAAAGGAGGATGTTTGGATTAGGAAGTTCGTTGTTGATCTTGGTGTGGTTCCTAGTATTGCGGATCCAATAGAGTTGTATTGTGACAACACCGGGGCGATCACGCAATCAAAGGAACCCATGTCGCACCAGAAATCCAAGCACGTACTCAGGAAGTTTCTTCTTATTCGAGATATTATAAAAAGAGGAGACGTTCGGATATGCAAGATTCCTACAGATGAGAATCTGTCAAATCCATTTACAAAGCTGGTTGTTCAGCGCAAGCATGAGGGCACACTAGGAGAATTTGCATACGAGATGCACCGGGTTAGATCTAGTGCAAGTGGGAGACTGTTGGAATAGGTGCCTTAGAGGCAATCTAGTTTAGTATGAATAATAAATTGGCTAGAACATTCATTGTATTATTTATTAGATATTTAATATAATGAAGTCCTTAGATTTACAATGTTGTTGTTTATATTAAATATCCTGAGTCCATCATAATGATTAATGGAACAATCATCTATAGACTAGTATGGGGTTGGATTGTTATGGAGATATCATGATCCAACCCATGGGTATGCATTAGGAGTAATGACATATGACAGGATTTCTTACGTGTATGCGCAAGTGCACGGTTAAGTAATATAGGGGTGGTATTTCAACCCCGAGTTATCGATCCCACGAGGACAAATTTGAGATATTTTAATTACTTATTAGCCTAGAATATAGTACAAGGAGGAAGAAATTGTGGTTGAAACATTTGCCATCCTCAAACAGGTGGCTGTAGACGATTTTCCAGATTAGCAAAGTAACACGTTAACACTATTCTAGTTAAGCTGAGTAATAGCACTGACAATCTCCTCTCGGTCTCATGTCGTTCTACGTCACGGTTTACTTGGTGTCATATCGGTCCACCTACATCTACCGCTCCGTTCTAGTAGGTTAACGATAGTGCCCAGAATGATGTCCTCTTTGACCACCACCACACGAACACCTCACTATCTCCTACCGAATCTACCCATTAAGGCCAATCCTACACACTTCTCTTCTCAGTCTGAGTGATTAAGGATTGTTGTTCATATCTCATCACAACTAAGTCTAAGTCGCTCTCACGCACTCGCTAGCTAATTAACAAGTCCGGTTAATTACTCCATTCTTGCCAAGGATTAAGCATAGTATATGAACAATTAGCTAAAAGAAATATTAACTTTAAGCAAGAAATTTATTTACGAATAAACCCTAAGTCTCATGATTATCAAATCATAATCTAGCCGTGTCAATAGACTAGATTCAATAACAATATCAAGAAACTAAACATCAATTCGATAGAATCAAAATCATACGCATGAAACAAGTCTAAAAATCCGGAAAACAAATCGTATACATAGAACCCTAGGCTCTCTAGAGAAGCCTAGCAAAACGCCTATCTACTACTTGAAATCGTAGCAACACAACAAAGTTTCTCCATCCAAGTGATTAAAAAGAGGGAAGAATAGATCAAACGTTGCACCGGAGCTTCCGCGTCGTCCCCTTCGTCCTCCTCCTTGTTCTTGGCTCTCTCTATGCGTGAAAAATTCTCCTCCTAAGTCTCTCTCACGTTTTTAACCAGTTGGGAGAGTTTTTTAATGTACTTTGCTGAAATTGCATTTCAGCCCTCCAGTTTGTAATTCCTGGACAGAATTGTAAGCTGATCTTGCGGAGGCCATTACTCTCTTATCCGGACTCCGATTAAGCCCGGTAACCTATCATTGGAAAGCCCTTTGAGTCTACTTTTCTTTGGAACCGGTATCACTTACAAATTAATTGTAGATCTTCAAATATCATCAGATTATTGAAGACTTGTCGTTCTAGCTCCTCCAACTCGGCTTCTCTTCATTCAACTTGAGCTCACATTGTTTCCGAAGTTCGTTCCATGCCTCCAATCAATCGATTAGCTTCCGTTCCTGTCAAGACAACATGAATAAACATACCTAGAGATTATATTTGACAAATAACAACGAAATATGCATAGAAACTCCCGGACTAACAATAAAAGGCATGTAAAGCATCAAGTGATAAATCACGCACATTATCTAACATTAAGCTCAAACCACTCGTGATAATGTGGTAAAATGGAGGTACTAGATAGCTCCTAAAACGCGCTATCAGCATACTGGATTGACCCAACTGCAATAAGGCTACATACATGTTATGTAAAGTCACAAGTTCTTCTCGCGGTGACAACGGTATTGCCATCCTTAGACTTGAAGTCACTAGATGTTCTAGTTGTGGAATATTGTGTTTTGGTAGTGTCAAACGCTACACCGTTGATAAGTCTGAAACTCCTGGACATTATATTGTGAATATGCCGGCAGAGAGCTTAGCTCATTGATGATGAAAGCCAGAAAAATAAGCAAAAGAAATTGCTAAGTACGAAAGCTTTAAATCTTTGAGTAACTGTAGCAGTTCCTATATATTGTATTATCTAACTGTTTTTGTGCAGGTTTTGGTTATGATTTGGATTAATTATATGAATGCATTTAGTAATCTATGTTCTAAGTTGATTATTGCAGGACTAAGTTGGATTGAAAATCCGATGTTCATTCTGGTGAAGTTAGCAGGCAAAGCTTCAAAGCTTTGAGATATTCTGGTTACTCTTTACTGCGAAGTTCACTTAATCATCTTCTTGTGTGCAGGTGGATTCTGTGAGACTTAGAGCTTGATATAAGCTGATTATTGTCTATTATTGTGTGTTCTATATTTGATACTTGATACATTCATGTGGTTGAATGTATTTATTAGCTCACAACTGTCAACAGACAATTCTAGCCCAGGTTTCACATGAACTAGTAGCTACGGTTTTAAGCAGATCATATTGCTAGATTGTATTGTTACTTTGGTTGATCTTGTTTCTGAGTATATGAAGGTGTGTTGGGCGCTCCAATGTCCATAAAACAAGTGAGCAATTCATTCAAATAGAGCTGTTGATTGGAGCTTATGAGAAAAGTGATAATTTAGGAATTATGTTCCTCAATTTTCTCAAGTTAGTTGCAGACTGAGATCAGTACTTTAAATTTGAATTACATAGAGTTAGAAAGAGAGAAAGAGATCGTGATTTTGAAGATACAGCATACTGGGAAAATCAAGTTAATACAGCTCTTCAAATCATTCAGGAATTCAACTCTCTAGCAGACTAAAGATCATTCAAACTAAGAAGAATTCTTCCAGGCTTGAATAGATTATCTAATCTGAGTTCTTCTTCTTGTACTTAATTTTATTATCTATTCTTCATTTCTAAAACTCACTAAACTTAGTAGTTTGGTTGTTCAAGTGAACAACAAGAGGTTCTTATTGTTTCAACAGGTTGTAGCCTGTAACTAGATAGGTTGGGAACCACAAGCTGTATAAGTGTAAGGTAGATCACTTAGGCTTCAGATTTAGGGCTAAATCTGGGTGACTAATAAGAAGTTGTGTTTGAATCCTGGAGGGATTAGATTCCTCAGGTAGAGACTAGGTCCAATTGTGACTGAACTCTGTAAAATCTCTGTTTATCTGCTATTTACTTTTGCTGAATTTACGTTCAGTTTATATTGGAAGTTTCAAAGCTTTGGAGCTTTCCAAGTCACAAATCTTTGGAGCCTCTATACTCTATCTTCAAGCTTTTCAAATCCTTTTCGAAGCTTTGGGATATCAATAGTTTGCTCTACTTAAGTTTCAAAAACTTGTGCTTTGGCGAAAGCTAGCATACTCTATTCAACCCCCCCCCCCCCTTCTAGAGTATTTATATACCTGTTTACACCTACATTACACACTTTCAATCGTGATTGGGTAGTCATAAAGACGCGTATTGGACACAATAGGAAGAAAGCTTAGATATCTTAGTGATGTAGATAGAATTTGTCCCTCCCACATAACGGGAGAAAATATCCTAGGCCAGTCGAGGGATAGTGCTTATAGAATGTCTGGCCAGACTCAAATAAATCAATATACGATATTGGTGTTATTTGCACGAATAAGGCTACTCCCAGGATCGAAGAACTATGGATTGGATATACGAGTGTGACTTGTATGTCTCGTGTCCAATCCGGATATTGAGACAAAGGGATGAGACAGTACTTGCACAAGGTTTGTCATGATAACTATTTCTATTTATTGGCTAGAGTGGATGCCTTGCTAGAGGTCTCTCCATATTAGTAAATAGTTATTACTAACTAAGTAGAACCTATGGGGTAACATGCAATATAAAGGTGAACTAGACTTTGGAATTAATTAATTAATATGATTAATTAAGTAGAAGGATCAAATCGCAATAACTTGCTAGCGTAGTAGGACTAATATGCAAGTTGGACTAATCCGAACTTGAGTTGGATTACGAGAGGGCCTTTATGTAGTAACTGGGAGTTGTTGGAATCTATAAAGGATGCTCCTAGCTTCCTTCCCTACAACTTATGCTCCTAACATACATTAAGTAGGGGAGAAGGAAGGAGAGAGCAAAACAACAAGGAAGGCCGAAGCCCCCTTGCCGTCCGCCCTACCCCGTCGGCCACAAGAGAGGGTCGCCCCTCTCTTTGGTGCTCCGTTGCGTGATTTCTTCATCCTCTTCCACTCCTCCTAGCTAGCACAAGGCGTTTGGAAGATCTAGATCTCACCTCTAGGCGTGGATCAACCGTAGAGACGTTATACTTTTCGTGGTAGAAGTCATCAAGGAGAGCTCAAACGTACTAGACACAATTCTATTACTATCGTCATGATTTCTCTTCCTGTTATCCTTGGTGGGTTTTGATTGGATGAATTTATTGTTTTTCCGTTGCGCATCCATAATCAAAACCCTACATGCGCTAGTGATCGGCACAAGTCAGTTTGACTGAAATAAACCTCTAATCATCAGATTATGTTCATTCACATGGGTCCTTGATGGCTTTTCGCAAATATTTTTTGTTAATCCCGCTGCGTTTTATTGCACAAAACCCAACAATATATGCCCACCTAGCCATGTAAATCAATTAAACAAATGAAATAGGATATAAACGGACAAAATTACTTGAGCTTTGAGAATAAGAAACCTATGACTCCGTCCACTGTCCACATGAAACATAAATAAAACAATACCTAGTAACGAGTAAACACAAATACTCCATTTAAGGATAGAGACAAAACCAAACAAACCTTGAGAAGTCAAAAGACGTATGACTGCCAATCACGCAAAAGAGACCAAAAGTTCTATCTACTACTTCTGTCCCAGCTCTTCCCCATCATTTTGACTTTTACCACTATTCACTGGGTCACTTTGACTCGGTGATTTGGATAGCAAAATAATTTAATTTTTTGATAATTTTTTCATGGTCTTGTAGAGTATAAGTTGATCTATAACACCGCGAAAAAATTATCAAAAAATCGCATTATTTTGCTATCGAAATCACCCGGTCAAAGTGACCCATATACGAGTCAAATATTCCCAATGATGGGCAAGAGCTGGGACAGAGTAGTATTCACGAGAACGTCACACTGTTCATCTTTAGCTTCAGGAGGGTTTGAACCAAATGAAGAACATACCCACTTCGGAAAACCGATAGTTACTTAGGCTCCGTTTGGTTGGTGGTAAAACATTTTCCTGTAAACTGTTTTCCCTTGTTTTGGTGTTTTTGTGTTTTTGTGTTGTTTGGTTGGAAGTAAAGTGTTTTCCTGTAAAATGTTTTCCCTCAAATGATGTAAAATGATTTACACATTTCAAATCCGTAAGCCATTTACCGGAGAGTGAAGGAGCACAACAACTCATACTAACACCTCCACCACCACTACCACCTACCTCCACCACGACCCATCACCGCCACCCACCTTCACCGCCACCCATCACTGCCATTTCCGTCACGACCCACTGTTTTGGCAAGAGTCAACCAAACACGAGAAAATAATCGCAGTGAAAGCTTTTTCACATAACATTTTACGTGTAAAATATTTTCCCTTTGTAAAACATTTTACTGCGAACCAAACAGAGCCTTAGTCTCTAGAAATCCGTTTTGGACGACTCAACGTGCTGTGAATTCGTAATGCAGCCCTCATACGACTCTCAATACCAATACGAACTTAAACAAACCAAATACAAGATCAGAGAAAACCATTTTTTCTGCAATCATCGAAAACATTCGATTTTAATCGCATTAAGATAGGGATTTTTCTACTCTGATACCAAATGTAAGAATTATAGAACAAGATGAAATCTATTTCTCATATAATTTAATGATCAAACATATTTGGGGAAGCGATCGGAAAACTTCTCCAACCGTTAATGTAGGAAGCAAGAACAACTCCAAGCTTTTATCCACAGTTAACGTGGGTCCTCCAATAACGCTTTTTCTTAATCTAAAAATGGTCATGGATGATACCTCTCTCTCGCCATTCACACAATCTAGATGGTGTACGTGAATTTTTGAATCGCTGAGTGTACAGATACAAAACCGGGCACTTTATGTTAAGTTTCCCATCAGACATAACTGTCACTAACTACCCCCAGATAAGGGATGTGGCAACACCTGTAAGCTAAGCTTGATATACATAAAGTATTTTTCCACGATATTTCATTAGGTGTAGTAACCATACTAACATACAACAAAATTATATTTCAAAAAAAAAAAAAAAAATACAACAAAATTAAAAAATTCATCCTATTTCGTAGCGTTATTATAGCGGATGTGTATTGGGTTTATTTGATAATTATATATATATATATATATGTACATATGTGTGTCTGTATATATATGTATGTATATAGATATATATACTCATAGTTATGAATTAGAATTTTTTCGTTTTTTTGTGAAATATTTTCTTCCCAAATCAAATGAAAGAACATAATTGGTGTCTTCTTCATATGAGTTAGCTAACATTTTCTCAAGAAAAAAACTAAAAAGTTCAACTTGTCAATCTTTGATCGTAGTGCCCATCTTTTTACACAAGATCTTTGTATTTAATCTACACTTAACCGTCACAATTTTCGGGGAATATTAGTTCCAATTAACACAATTCACAATTCACAATTCACATATAGATATGAATAAAATCACACACCCATCTGGTTCACCAAAAAAAAAGTGATACAACATGAAAGCCAAGAAATCAAAATACAAAAAGGCTCATGGAATCTCGTCAATCTGGTTCACCCAAAAATGAGTGAAATTTCGTTGGGTCCAGCCCTCTGTTTTGTAAAAAATACCTTATCTGGACAAACCAGGCGACAACTATTCAAATCAAAGTGTTAGAGTTATTTAGGAAAATCACCCATTATTTTTAGTTATGATTTATTTATTTCCTAGTTTGTTACTATTGTTGTTGTACAGTCTTAGATTTGTTAGGTTTCTTTCTCTCTAAGTCACTATCGCATAATACAGGCCCTCTTCTAATTGTTTATTATCAAGTTCATCAATAATATTTTTGCTTTCTTAAATTTTAACATGGTATCAGAGCTACACCGTTCTTGGTGATCTACTAATCACTTTCTCTCCTCTGCTAGGCGGCGCCTCTACTAGTCGCCCGCTGGACCACTTTTGCCCAGCAAAGGAGTAAACCCTTGGCCTGCTCTCTGTTGACTATCCTCCGGTCATCTTTTCATTTCACCCCCACACCCATTACACTAGGAATCTAAATCCGAGCCAAATCCTAAAATTCACGGCGATCGGTGCATTCACACGCTCTCTCACGCTTTGTCGAAAGTTCCTAAGTTGTCGCCACCACGCGCCACTCTCCAAGATGTGCCAGTTAATTACTTCACGCGTCCGGCTCACCAGCTCACTCGCGGCTTCCATGCGAGCCAATCAAGCGCCGCCTTGTTCTGTGCCAACCGATCTTCATTGCCAGCGGCTCGACGACTTCTTTATCAGCCGCAACTCCAGCTATCGGCTCACATGCTTCTGCTGCTTCCTTTCGGCTCCAATCCAGCCATGACTTACTTTTGTGGCTTCCTTTCTCGACTGGCCAACCCATTTCACTCTATTTTGGTCAAAATCTTTTACCTACGACTTCGGCTTATCTTCGCTCAGTTTTGAACCAGCCCAAATCGGTTCTCTATGTTTTTTTGGCACTCTGAAGCTGTTTTATTTCTAGGTGTTTTCATATTCGGAGTTCTTAGATTGGTTCTTTCTATTTTTTAGAGTTTACATACACCTCTTCATGGTTCTTTACGACCAGATACGTCGTAAAACTGTCATATTATGACCCGATATGTCGCTAAGCTATCGTACTTCATTGCTCCTACCCGAGCCTACTATTATCGCTCCTATTTTTTTCCTAGTCGAGCATACTACATTGCTCGTTGTTTGATCATGTTGAGCCTACAACCCAGCCCTTGCAATGACCTGGCATTCTTCGTTGCTGCTATGATTCCTTATTGCATACTCAAACCAACAAAATATAGATAACACGTAGCTGGCAAGTTTCGAGATGTGTTCTTATATTAACTTGTAGTGGTTTCTAAATGATATTCTCCTATTTTTCATAGAGGGATGCTATGCTTCACCATTTTTTCTTCACATTCCAAGTTCACCTCTTACATGTCAAGATATAATTTATTGTAAATATTTATTTTCAGATATTTCTATAATTACATCACCAACCAAAATATAGATAACACGTAACTGCCAAGTTTCGAGATGTGTTCTTATATTATCTTGTAGTGGTTTCTGAATGATATTCTCCTATTTGTCATATGAACTAACAATGATTTTATTTTATAAATGCAATATTATATAAGTATGAGTATACAATAAAAAGAGAAACTAAAAGTCATGACTCAACAGTTACAAATCATAGTTTGGATAAATTAAAAGAAATTGTGACTAATAAAACTGATAGTTTAAAAGTCATTCCAAATTAACAAAGCATAGTTAGTTTAAATTCAAATTTCTTTTCGCTAATTCTAATCAATAAGAATCTATTGAAGGGGTGTGCAAGAAAAATTCATCTCCTCCCTTTTATATTTTATAATACTTAACTAGTGTAATATTGATAGAGAATAAACAGTAATTTATAACAAACAGTGTACAATATCACATTAAAAAAGTGTACATTTGCATATGCTAAGTTAGTATTTATTGTCATGTAACATTTTGAATGTTACCATCCATATGAACACTTAAGATATTGGTGTATCATATTTTTATTTTTTTAAGGAATTAGTACTTTATTTACATAAATTTGTTTATTTAATAAGATTGCTAATTTTTTTTTTCATTTACACTCAAAATTAGTAAGACTGCTAATAAGATGTGACATATGTCTACAAGAATCCGGTTGTTGTGTTTTTGATTTTCTCCTCAAAAAAAAAAAAAAAAGAATATATATCTATATAAAATATTTGTGGTTGTTTAGTTTGAATATGAATTTATGACTCATATGATTAAATGTGAAGATTATATAATATCATCTAAATTAAAAATAGAAATATATATAATATATAAACATATGTATTAGCAATGAAAAGAACACAACAAAAAATTATGTATTTATGTTATTAATTGAGCTTATTATTATACAAATATATATATAAGAGCTTATTATTATACAATAATATATAATTTATAGTAATATTTTTAAGAAATTATATCATTGACATGAAATTGTGATAACATATCTTATCGACAGTAGAATTATACGCGAGAATCAAGAATGAACATTTATGACAAATTGACTATCTGAGGAGGAAATTCCGTGTTGTAAATGCTAGACAGCAATTGTGGGTGATTGACAATTTGACTCACTAAATATTAAAATGAATCATAATTACTCATGACATGCAAATTGAAATAGTACCATTACAAATGATATGACAAAGCAATATGTGTGTATATGTCGACTTCTAAGTGGTTGATTCCTGTAAATAGACATGTAAGATGACAAATGTCATAGTAATAACAATCGTTGAAAGTCAAATGGCAACATTTGATTTCACCTCTGGACTTTTCCGCTTTTATATAAGATAAGATATGATTATCAAGTATATGATCAATAATTTTTTCCCTTACTAAATTTCAACACAAAGAATGGTTCTTCTATTCTAATGCTATTTTGCATGCTCAATCACTCATATCAACTCAATTTAACACTCTTTCGAACAAATTTATTAAAACTCTCGTCTTTCTCTCCCTGCAAATTTCTCAAATCCTCGTTTTTTATCAACGAGAGGGTTGTGAAGGGCAGATACCCAAAATGAAATGTTTGTTTTACCCTACACCTTCACCCAAGTGACTGTTGAAATAGATGCCTTAGAGTCATTGTTATTTAGAATGAACATTATTTTTGGCTAGAATATTCATTGTATTATTTATGGAGATATTGAATATAATGAAGTCATTAGATTACAAATGTGTTGTTTATCTTAAATATCCCTAGTCATTTATATTTATTAAGAGGACGATCAACTATAGACTAGTAAGTGGGTAGATTGATATGGAGATATCAAGTCTAGCACATGGGTATGCATTAGGGGTAATGGCATACTGGAAAGACCCACAACGATAAGGCTACTTACAAGTTATGTAAAGTCACAAGTGCTTCTCGTAGTGAAAATGATATTGTGGTCCTTAGACTTGAAGTCACTAGATACTCTAATTGTGAAATATCATGCTTTTGATATTATCAAACGTTGCGCCTTAACCGGGTAACTATAGAGGCAGTTATCGGGCATGATAGAAAGAAAGCTTAGATATAGTAGTGATGTAAAGAGAATTTGTCCCTCCCACATAACTAGAGAAAATATGCGCGACCACTCGAGGGGTAGTGCTTATAGAATGTCCCAGACTTAGATAAATCAATGTAGGATATTGATGTTATCTGCATGGATAAGACTATTCCCAGGATCGAGAAACTATGGATTGGATATACTAATGTGACTTGTATGTCTCGTGTCCAATCCGAATATGAAGACAAAGGGATAATAGAATACAGTAACATTGGTCACAAGGTTTGTCGAATTACTGACTATTTCTATTAGAGCATAGATGTCTTGTTAGCGGCCTCTCTATGTTAGTAATTGTTACTTCCAAATTAGTAGAAACATATGGGGTCACACTCCCAATGGATTAAAACGGACTTGGTAATTAATTAGTTGGACTAATTAAATAGAAGGATCAATACGCAACCACATGAAACTTAGTAGGACTAAATAGCAAGTTGAACTAATCGATGTAACAACATAATTAGTATAAGGGCTAATATGTAGTTAACAAGGAGTTGTTGGACTACATAAAGAACACTCCTAGCTTATTTTCTCATGAGTTGTGTCTTAATTGTTATCACAAGAGAGAGAGAGAACACAGGAAGGAGAGAGCCAACATGGAGGGCCGAAGCCGACCCCCCCCCCCCCCGGTCTGTCCCTCCTCGCTGTCGGCCAAAGAGGCGTGGCCTCTTTTGGTCTCGTTTTGCGTGATCTTCTTCTTTCTCCTTCTTTCCTACCTCGAACAAAGGTGTTGAAGGATCCGGGATCAATCATAGAGTGGAATTTTCATATAGACGTGGACAATATTTCACGTGAAGTCATCAAGGAGACAAACTAAAGATACTTGATGTTCTCATCATTTACCACCGTTATGAATTCTAGTCATGTGATCCTTGGAGGGTATTGAACGGAACTGATTATTGTTTATTCCGGTATCAGAGCCACAGGTCGTAGAGCATAACGTTGTTTATGTGTTACGTTTATGTCAATTTCATACCTTAATTGTAAATTATCGCATGAAACTAAAATTTCCATAAAGATGGATTTTGAATATGATTCACACAAGAATGAGCTAATTTTACATATGGTGTAAATATTAGTGAATTTGGATCACATATGATGTGAAATTTTGGATCTAGACTAGGGTTTTGGGCAAAAATTAGGAAAAAGAGGTTTTTCCCAATTTAGAAACAAGAAAAATTAGAGAACAAGGAAGGAGAGGAAGGAAACAACCCTAGGGCCAAAAGCTCTAGAAACCCCAATGAGACTATCACATTTTGAATGGAAGATGATTTTTTCTTTTCAAATTTGAAGGACAACAAGACAATAACATAGCCCTCATGGGGTGAGGATGGGGGAGGGATCCTGTATAGTTTTTATCACTGTCTTCGTGTTCACAAAGGACTCACGATTTTAAAGTGTCTGTTGCTAATAAGGATCAAACCACCAGGAGTGGATGTAAGAATTTCTATCAGGGTGGGCACTTTTCCCTAGAAGAGCCATTCCTAGGGTCGTCCGCCTCCTGCTTGGGCGCCAAGGAAGCCACGGCCAAGGGCCGGGCCACCCTAGCACGTGGGCTAGGGGCCGACCTGCCCAAGGCCCTTGTGGTCCATTAGGGTTTCAAGGTGTTGGTGGGCCCTCTTGGACCGTTTTGTCACCAGTACATCCAAAATCAAATAAAATTGACCAAGCGCGTTACAATTGGATTTTAACCGTATTATGTGATTTTTCATGGTGATTGGATATGGCCTTAGATGTGGATGTTGTGAATGTTTATTTTTTGTGGTTTGGTTTTATTGTAATAAATAATTAATTAGGTTTTACGGCCTGAGAGACTTTCTTCTCCTCAACTTGTGAGGTCTCTCTATTTAGTATAGATGCTAGCTAGTATTAGATAGAATAGATGATAGTTAAGACTTGGGGAAGAAGCCTAAAGATTTGAAAGAACCACAATATGGCGACATTCCACAAGCTAAAGGAGCATGGACTAAAAGATGGAGGCACATGGAGATATGCTTGCTATTTTTTTAGGGATTATAGATATTCTCATCGGATTGGGAATATCTTAGTTTAGGAGGACATATCCACATCACGTTTATTTATTATTTGTGGTTGTTTAATTATTGTCTTATTATTTATTGTTGGTGTATGGATGATGCATGCAAATTGCTAACAAGATAAAACAACCGATATCTTTTATTTTGGGTTTGCCCAACCCAAATAAGTAGATTAGTTGATATGGATCAACAAAACAATTAAAATTAAATGGAAAAATTATTCAAATTTAAATATTGCATTTTTTCCTTATCATGATGTGGCGCGACGACACAAGTTTGTAATGTGCGATTTTTGAAGTAAGAGGTTGGACGCAACTGGACTAGCTCAATTGGATTGAAAACCTAGAGTCAAAAAATTGGGATTATCTATGGGATAGATAAATAATGAGTTATTTTCCCAATTGAATCAGGAGTTGCATAGGATGAAATTGAAATTTGTCCTACCTAAATAACTGATTTTTGGTTACTTGCCAAAGCAAGCTCAAAAGAAAGGGAAATATGGATCCTTTCCCACTAGAAAATATAATGATATTTTCCACATTAATATGGAGGGTTATTAATCCGAGAAAAACAGTGGGAGCTATGTTTAATAATCTAGCCATTATTAAATGTATTTATTTGTTCATAAAATACTAAAACTTGTATATTTCTCATTTTGTAGAATACCAATGGCAAACAATTTATCGAATTCATCACAATCCTTACGAATGGTCCTTGAGAAGGACAAGCTTTCTGGAATAAACTTTCTAGACTGGTATAGGAACTTGAGAGTCGTTCTCAAGAGAGAGAAGAAACTGTAAATTCTAGAAGAGCACGTTTCAGAGGGTCCAGAAAATAGTTCTACTGCAGCCTTAAAGGTATATCAGAAGATCGTTGACGATGCTACTGATGTTTCCTACCTCATGCTTTGCACCATGAATTCTTAGTTCCAAAAGAAACATGAGAACATGGTTGCATTTGATATGATCATACACTTGAAGCAGCTCTTTCAAGAGCAGGCAAGGGTTGAGAGGTATGAAGTTTCCAAGGCATTGTTCAAATGTCATATGTTAGAGGGAAACCCTGTGGGACTCACGTCCTGCGCATGATCGGGTACTTGGAAAATATCATACGCCTCGGGTTTGTCAAGAGGTTGCTACTGATCTCATATTGCAATCGTTTCCTGATAGTTATGGACAATTCATTTGAACTATAACATGAATGATATCCACATGCCTCTGCTAGATTTACTCAATATGTTGAGGAAAGTTGAACAAAGAATCAACAAGGGAAAGGAAAAGGCCATAATAATGGTGAACAAAGGAAAAGGCAAGCGATTTGCCTCTTTCTCCAAAGGCAAAGGAATGTCAGTTGCAAAACCCAAGGAAGTTTCTCTTAAACCTGCCGGTGGTGTTGCCAAGGGTGAGACTAAGGGTGAGTGTCACTACTGCAGTCAGCCTGGACACTGGAAGAGGAACTACCCAAAGTATATGGAGTATAAAAGGATTGGAATAGTGATTCCACCACCACCACGTATTTTGTTATAGATTTCAATTTAACTATCTCTTCATCTTGGGTATTGGATACTTGATGTGGATCTCACATTTGTCAAAATGTGTAGGACCTAAAGAGAAGTAGAAGATTGGCTAAAGGTTTAGGGTTTTGATATCGGATACGCAGCGGAATAAACCCAAATTAATCTGATCAAGACCCTCAATGGACCACAGGAAGAGACTACATAGCGATTGTAAGGGATTAGTATCAAAATACCTTTAGGATCTCCTTTGATGACTTCTCAAGTGAAATTATGTTCACATCACTATGGCTAGTTTACTCCTATGATTTAAATGCGGATCCTTCAAATCTTTGTGCTAGCTAGAATTGAAGGAAGAATAAGAATAAGATAATGTCACGCAAAACGGACAAGGAGGGGCGGACCTCCTTGTGGCCGACGGGTAGAGAGGGCGGGCGAAAAAGGGGCTTCAGCCTCTTTGTTGCTTTCTCTCTCTCCTTTCTTCTCTCTCCCACTCAATATGTTATGAGCATTATTTATGATGGAAGGAAGTTAGGAGTGCCGGTATATAGTCCAACAACTATTTGATGACTGCATAAAAGCCCCTATCCTAATCCTGTCCATACACGGATTAGTCCAACTTGCAAATTAGTCCTACTAAATTTGCAAGCATTTTAATATTGATCCTTCTAATTAATTAATCATATTAATTACTTTCCTAGTCCGGTCTAATCCATAGGGAGTGTGACTCTATAGGTTTCTACTTAGTTGGTAGTAACAAATTACTAACATGGAGCGGCCTCTAGGAAGACAGCCATGCTACCCAACTAATAGAAATAGTCATCAGACATACTTTGTGCAAGTATTGTCTCATCCATTTGTCCCTATATCCGGATCGGACACGACACATAGAATTCACACTCGTATATCCACTCCATAGTTTCTCGATCCTGGGAATAGTCTCATCCATGCTGATAACATCAATATCCTCTATTGATTTATCTAATTCTGGCCAGACATTCTATGAGCACCATCGCTCGAGTGGTCGTGGGTATCTACTCCCATTTTGTGGGAGGGAAAAATCCTATCTACATCACTACCATCTCTAAGCTTGCTTCTTTATTATATCCGACGAACGCCTTTATTACTACCCATTTACGGTGTAGCGTTTGACGATGAAAAAATACAACAATCCACAACTAGAGGGTCTAGTAACTTCAAGTCTAAGGATGAAAATACCGTTGTCACTACATGAAGCACTTGTG
Organism: Linanthus parryae; assembly: GCA_023055425.1. NCBI lineage: Eukaryota > Viridiplantae > Streptophyta > Magnoliopsida > Ericales > Polemoniaceae > Linanthus > Linanthus parryae. Next base: position 7,607,845 of record JALGPY010000009.1, on the reverse strand, counting down.
ACTTTATATAACTTGTATGTAGCCTTCTATTTCTGGGTCAATCCAGTATGCTATTACTCCTAATGCATACCCATGTGTTAGATAGTGATATCTCCATATCAATCCAACCACATACTAGTCTATAGTTGATCGTCCTGTTAATAAATATAATCGACTAGGGATATTTAAGATAAACAACATATTTGCATTCTAAAGACTTCATTATATTAAATATCTCCATAAATAATACAATGAATGTTCTAGCCAAAAAGTAATGCTCATAATAAAAAAGATTGCCTCTAGGGAATCTATTCCAACAGTCTCCCACTTGCACTAGAGCCAATCTGGTGCATCTCGTATGCCAATGCTCATAGTATTCCCTTCATTCCTGTGTTGAAAAACGGCTTCGTAAGTGGATCTCACAGATTCTCATCTGTAGGAATCTTGCATATCTTCACATATCCTCTATCGATGATATCTTGAATAAGATGAAACTTCCTGAGCACGTGTTTGGATTTATGGTGTGACATGGGTTCCTTTGATTGTGCGATCGCCCCAGTGTTGTCAAAGTACAACTCTATTGGATCCACAATGCTAGGAACCACACCAAGTTCAGTGATGAACTTCCTAATCCAAACAACTTCCTTTTCTGCGCCACTTGCAACAATGTACTCACCCTTAGTTGTAGAATCAGTAACTGTCTCTCCTTGGAACTCATCCAGCTCACGGCTCCTCCATTCAAGCAATACACGAATCCCGAATTTGATTTGAAATCATCTATGTCGGTTTGGAATCTTTCATCCGTGTAACCCATACACGCAACTCTTCCTACCCTCCATAGATCAAGAATGCATCCTTAGTTATTCTCAAGTACTTTAGGATGTTCTTAACCGCTATCCAGTTACTTTCACACGGATTAGATTGGTACCTGCTTGTCATACTCAACGCGTATGACACTTCTGGTTTAGTACATACCATGGCGTACATGATAAATCTTATGAACGAGGCATAGGGTATGCTACTCATGCGTTCCTTCACAATCTCATTGGAACGACAAAAGTTCTTTGAAAGAGTGATCCCATGCGACATGAGAAAGAATCCGTTCTTGGTATCTTGCATGTTGAACTGATTCAACACCTTGTCCATATATATACTTTGACTTAGGCCTAACAGCTTCCTTGATCTATCTCTATAGATCTTTATACCAAGTATATAAGTTGTTTCCCCTAAGTCCTTCATTGGGAAACATTTTCCTAGCAAATCGTTCATAGATTGCAACATGGGAATATTGTTTCCAATGAGTAGTATGTCATCCACATACAGGACCAGAAAAGCAACAGAGTCCCACTAACCTTCTTGCAGACAAAAGACTCATCTTCGTTTTTGATGAAGTCAAACTCTTTGACTGCTTCATCAAAACTTCGATTCTAAATCCTAGAAGCATGCTATGGATCTACAAAACCGACAATGGATTGTTGTAGCTTACAGACTTTATTTTCATGCTATGGATCTACAAAAACCTCAGGTTGTGTCATGTACACATCCTCGAGGAGGTTTCCATAAAGAAACGCTGTTTTGACAACCATTTACGAAATCTCATAGTCGTAGTAAGCTGCAATAGCAAGTCGGATTCGAATGGATTTAGTCATTGCGACTAGTGAAAGGGTCCCTTATAGGTAAGCACATTACCATCCATGTCGGTCTTCTTCTTGAAGAACCACTTGCACCCAATGGTCTGCGCCCCTTGGGGTGGTTCCACCAAAGTCCATACTTTGTTGGTGTACATGGATTCCATCTCCGATTCCATGTCTTTGCACCACTTCTGAGAGTCAGGCCCTTTCATGGCCTCTCCATAGGTAGTAGGCTCATCATCTATGCGCAACGTGTCCCCAGGCTCAGTCACGAGAAGTCCATACCTCTCTAGCTCCTGGCGCACTCTACTCGACCTACGAAGCTCTTGTGTTACTTGAAAAGGTTCCTCCACAACATTTTTTGGTTCCTATTCATATTCCATAGTAGGATCAGTAGTTTTGTGGTTCATGAACCTATTCAAGTTCTACAGTCCTCCCACTTTCATCTTTAGAGACAAATTCTCTTTCTAGAAACTCGCCGAACCGAGCAACAAACAATTTGTTCTCAGCTGGATTGTAGAAATAATACCATTTAGTTAGGGTATCCCACAAATTTACACTTATCTGAATTACACCCGAGTTTGTCTGATTGTAAGTGTTTTACATAGACATCGCAGCCCCAAATCTTCATGAACGACACTGTGGTATGCCTCCCACTCCACATCTCATGTGGTATCATCATGACCAATTTAATGGAACACGGTTAATAGTGAAATATGCACACAATAGAGCTAGCCCCAAAAGGGTAATGGAAGATCGGTTTGACACATCATAGATCGAACCATGTCCATCAATGTTTGATTCCTCCTCTGGACAAGCCATTCCATTATGGTGTTCCGGGTGGAGTTAGTTGAGATACTATCCCACACTCTCTAAGATAGTCGTCAAAACCTTGGCTCAAGTATTCTCCTCGACAATCCGATCGTAGAGCTTTGATACTTTTTCCAAGTTGCTTCTCTACTTCATTATTGAATTCTCTAAACCTTTCAATGGATTCAGATTTGGCCTTTATACGGTATAAAAATCCATATCTACTAAATTAATCAATAAATGTAATGAAGTAGACCTAACCACCCCTGGAAGGCGTGGAAAATGGTCCACACGCATCAGTATGTATGAGTGCCAACTGCTGAGAAGTCCTCTCACCTTTATTATTGAAAGGGGACTTCGTTATTTTACCCAATAAACAAGCCTCCCTTGTCTCATATGATTCAAATCAAATGAGTCTAGAAATCCATCTTTATGGAGTCTAGATACACGCTTCTCGTTTATATGGCCTAAACGATAGTGCCATAGATAAGCAGGATTTAAATCATTGATTTTAATCCTCTTGGTATATATGTTATAGACAGGATTACTTTAATCATTGATATACAATCCATTATATAATTTCGCACTATAATAGTGAATACTATAAAAATAAATGGAGCAATAATTGTCCTTAATTGAATTATTAAAACGTTCCTTGTCCAAACAAGAAATAGAAATAATGTTTCTGCTCATAGAAGGAACATAAAAGCAATTATTTAATTCTAAAACTAATCCTGATGGTAGAGACATCTCGTACACGCCTACAGCCAATGCAGCAACCTTTGCTCCATTCCCAACGAGCAGGTCTATCTCCCCTTTAGCCAATCTTCTACTTCTCTTTAGATCATGCACATTTCGACAAATTTGAGATTCACATTCAGTATCTAATACCCAAGACGAAAAGAAAGTTAAATTGACATCTATAAAAAAAAACCTGGTGGTGGTCGAATCACTATTCAAAGCCTTTTATCCTCCTGACACTTTGGGCATATCATCTTCTAGTGTCAAGGCTTACTACAATAGTGACAATCACCCTTAGTCAATCCCTTGTCAACGCCACCAACGGTTTAAGGGAAGGTTCCTTGGATTTGGCAACTGCCTTGCCTTTCCTTTTACAAAAAGAGGCAAACCTTTTTTCCTTCCCTTTCTGCACCGTCATTATGGCCTTGCCCTTTCCCTTGTTGATGATTTGTTTAGCTGTCCTCAACATATTGAGTAATTCTGGCAGAGGTTTCACGATATCATTCATGTTATAGTTCATAATGAAGTGTCCATAACTCTAAGGCAACGATTGCAGAATGAGATCAGTGACTAGCTCATCCCCGACCGGAAACCCTAGACGTGCGAGATTCTCTATGTACCAGATCATACGCAGCACATGAGATCCCACAGGGTTTCCCTATGACTGATGACATTTGAAGAATGTCGTGGAAACTTCATACATCTCAACCATTACCTGCTTTTGGAAGAGCTGCTTCAAGTGTTCGATCATATCGACCGCACTCATATTCTCGTGTTGCTTCTCAATCTCGGAGCTCATAGTGCAAACGTAAGGCAGGCTGCATCATTAGCGTCGTCTACACACTTTTGAGGCGCCTCTAGGGCTGCAGGAGTATTGTTTTCTGGACCCGTAGGAACTTCCTCCTCTAGAGCGTACTGTTTATTCTCTTCCTTGAGAACGATTCTCAAATTCTTGTACCAATCTAGAAAGTTGGTTCCAGAAAGCTTGTCCTTCTCTAGGACAGCTCGTAGGGAATGTGATGAACTCGATGAGTTGTTTTCCATTGAAATTCTACAATATTATAAATATACAAGTTTTAGTATATTGTAAACAAATGACTATATTTAATAATGGCCGGATTATTAAACATAGCTCCCACTATTTTTCTCGGATTAATAACCCTCCATATTAACGCGGAAAACATCATTATATTTTCTAGTGGGCCAGGATCTATATTTCACTTATTTTGATCTTGCTTTGGCAAGTCGCCAAAAACCCGCTATTTGTTGGAATTGTGCCCAAGAGGCAATCACTTCATTGTGACATATATGACGATTTACGATTCATTATGTTATCGTAATAGAGATTTGTTAACATGAATGAAGTTATTAGAATATAAGTGTTATATTCTTAAATATCCCTAGTCCATTATAATTATTAATGGGACAATCAGCTATAGACTAGTATGGGGTTGGATTGATATGGAGATATCACGATCCAACACATGGATTTGCATTAAGGGTAATGGCATACTGGATAGATCCACAACGAGAAGGATACATTGGATTATGTCAAAGTCACAATCGCTTCTCGTAGTGCCAGTTATATTGTAATCCTTAGACTTGAAGTCACTAGATACTCTAGTTATGGAATATAATGCTTTGATGTTATCCAACGTTGTGCCTTAACCGGAAAATTATAAATATAGCTATCGGGCATGATAGGAAGCAAGCTTAGTGATCGTAGTGATGTAGAGAGGATTTTTCCCTCCCACATAATGGGAGTAAATATGTGCAGCCACTTGAGGGGTAGTGCTTATAGAATGTCTGGCAAGACTCAGATAAATCAGTATAGGATATTGATGTTATCAGCACGGATAAGACTATTCCCAGGATGGAGAAACTATGGATTAGATATACGAGTTTGACTTGTATGTCTTGTGTCAAATTCGTATATGGAGACAAATGGATAATATAATACGGTAACATTGGTCACAAGGTTTGTCGGATTACTAACTATTTCTATTAGTTGGGTTGCATAGATGTCTTGCTAGGGGCACCTCTATGTTAGTAATTGTTACTACCAACTTAGTAGAAACCTATTGGGTCACACTCCTTATGGATGAAACCGGGCTTGTGAATTAATTAGTTGGACTAATTAAATAGAATGATCAATACGTAACCACATGCAAACTTATTATGACTAAATTGTAAGGTGGACTATCCATGTAAGAACATGATTAGTAGAGGTACTAATATGTAGTTAACATGAGTTTTTGGACAATATAAAGAATACTCCTAGCTTATTTTCTCATGTGTTGTGTCATAATTTTTATCTCACAAGAAGGAGAGAACAAAGCAAGGAGAGAGCCAAGAAGGAGGGATGAAGCCGACTCCCCCCCTGTGTCTGCCCCTCCTAGCCGTCGGCGAAAGAGGTGTGGCCTTTTCTGGTCTTGTTTTGCGTAATCTTCTTTTTTCACATTCTTCCCTAACTAGCACAAAGGTGTTGAACGATCCGGGATTAATCCTAGGAGTGGACTTTTCATAGAGACGTGGACACTATTTCACGTTAAGCTAAGTAAGGTACTTGATGTTCTCATCCTTTACTATCGTTATGAATTCTAGTCATGTGATCCTTGAAGGGTATTGATTATTGTTTATTCCTCTGCATAATCCGTATCAAAGCCCTACAATAACTAACAACCAAGAAGCCCCACTTGACGGCGTTTCCAATTTCGAGCGCGATGCTTGAAATTTGTTTTGTACACATAGTTATCAGCCAAATTAAATAATGAGTGTAGCTTAATGTCAATTCCAATAAAGTGTAAGGTAGTTAACTGTCAATTTTCATAAATTTAAGCCACATTACAGGGCAGTAGGAACTCCTAGAACCTTGGTTGTAGGAAATTTGTATGCATTATGAAATAACTAACAATTATCATGCTAAAGTCTTTTTATGCGTTCGTTGTGAAAACAAACCTAAGTTCCCTGTAAGTAGTTATCCCTTCAACCTCATAGCAAACCAAACTCTCTCTCTCTCTCTCTCATGGCAGGAAGCAGCGGAGATGCCTGCTCCATTACAGTACCCCTACTGGTTGATAATGAGACACTCATGCTTAATGACTAAAAAAAAAAAAAAAAGAGTACTGTCTCGAATGGTCACCAAATTCTTCAATGTAGACAACATATAATGAAAGAAAGTGTGGGAGAAAGAGTTGGCAAGATAGGATTAAAATTGTGGGTACTCAAGACTTAAGTTTATAACGACGAAGGTAGCAATCCGAAAATGCACAAATTGAATAATCACAACTATTCGGATATGATGAAGATACACGCCTGAATATGCACGAATCAATAGTCACAACTATTAAGATTTAAACTCAGCTAAAATAAAATTTTAAATTACACTTCTAATTAAATAGTCACAACTCTTTGAATTTGTAAATATGATAATTTTTAGGGTAATTTAAAAAAATTAAGTAAAGCACTAAAACACCCCTAACACATTTAGAGTAGTACTATAAATGATATGGAAAACCGCGTGACTTATGTAACTATCAATTGTTAGGATCAAGTTGTCTGCTTTCATAGAGCATAGAAACCTGTGTTTCCTATAAGTGATCTCTTTAACCTCCAATCCAGTTCTAATACAAACCAAAATTCTCTCTCTCTCTCTCTCTCTCTCTCTCTCTCATGGCCGGAAGTAGCAGAGATGCCTGCTCCATTACGGTACCCCTACTGGCTGATAATGAGGCGAACGAGCTCAACGATTCAACATGTCATGACCACCACCTCAACAAGGGCAAAACTAGTTTGTCCAAGACATGCTTTCATACCATCAACTACTTGTTAGGTATTTCCTCCAAAGCACGGTTAAATAACTTACATTTTGTTATAATTCGGACTTGCCAGCTCCTACTTCATACTATTCACTCACCAGAGCTCAGAAGTAATTCAAGCTCAAATGATTTTTCTTTTTCTTTTTGATCCTTGAGGTATTGGGATGCTATCAATTCCGTATGCTGTCTCTTCAGGAGGGTGGTGGAGCTTGATCATTCTATTTTCCATAGCCCTTTCAACCTGCTACACGGGTTTGCTTATAAAAAAATGCATGGATTTACACCCCAACCTAAAAAGCTACCCGGACATAGGTGAGGCCGCGTTTGGGAAAAAGGGGAGGTTCTTGGTGTCGGCTTTTCTTCACATGGAGCTCTACTTGATGGCCACGGGTTTTCTAATCATGGAAGGAGACAATTTTTACAAGCTGTACCCTATTACTGGATTAGAGATTGCTGGTTCATCAATTAATGGGAAGCAAATGCTTACAGTCATTGTTGCATTAGTCGTACTCCCAACAGTTTTGCTCAAGGACCTGAGTGTTCTATCTTACGTGTCGGCAAGTGGAGTTTTGGGTTCCATTATAGTTGTGGCTTCGATCTTTTGGGTTGGGGTATTCGATGGGGTTGGGTTTCATTCAAAGGTCAAATCAGTGAGATGGATTGGGATTCCAAGAGCTGTTGGCATTTACGCTGCTTGTTACAGTGTTCATCCACTCTTCCCGACTATTTATACTTCTATGCGCAATCAGACACAGTTTCCAAAGGTAATTTGTAAATTACTAGCAAAGGTCTTCATAAATATTTCGAATTGTTGTTGAAGAAATTCATCAAGTTTCATTGTTGTTTTTTTCAGGTACTGAGGCTGAGCTTTTTGTTTTCCACCGTTGCTTATGTGTTAATGGCAGCTATGGGATGCCTAATGTACGGCTCAGAGGTGCAGTCGCAGATAACCTTGAGCCTTCCCACTGAAACAATAAGCTCCAAAGTTGCAATTTACACTACCTTGTTGAATCCCATATCTAAATATGCACTCTCAGTTACTCCAATTGTTCATGGTATTGAAAATGGGTTTTCCTCTAGTTACAACAGAACAGTGAGGAGCCTGCTCATCAGAATCACCCTGGTTATCAGCACTGTAGTCGTGGCTTTACTATTCCCTTCTTTCATCGACCTCATGTCGCTAGTCGGAGCATTTTTAATTGTTACTACATGTAGCATACTTCCTTGCTCATGTTACTTGAAGATTTCGGGCATTTACAGAAGGTTTGGATTTGAACTAGTTATAGTAGGAGGCATATTGATGATGAGTGTCTTCATCGCAGTAATTGGAACTTACGATTCACTTGTACAAATCCTAAAGCAGTAATAATTTCCATACTCAATGTCTTATTTATCCGCTGAATTTTGTAAGTTTCAATCAATTCTGCTTTATGGTTGACAATCCTTATTTTAGAACACGAAAATGGCATCTTCCCAACAATCTTTACTCTTTAAAGGAGTTACTATTTAAATTGTTTCTTAAGATTTTTATTAAAAATAAAATCTGTCAAAATATTTTATTTCATCTGTGTCCACTAAACTCTTAAAAACACTTTTGTTGCTTTGTCTCACATGAGTTTCGCCAAACAAGTAATCCGGCCTTCTTGGCTCCATGGGAAGCAATAAGTTCCATATATCACTTTGAAGATTTGGCTCTCCATCAGATAAAATCACAGAGCCATCGTTTTGTACATAATTTTGCTTAAAATGAGAGCACCGCGTTCTCTGGAACAAAGTTATCTCTTCTAGGAATTTCATTCTGAAAATCTCAATAATCAGCTGAAAATAATCTGAACGAAAATTCATCTCACAATATGTTTGGCATGAGCTGAGATTATAGACCACTAACTTGATCCATTTAACAAAATTTAAAGAGGTCGAAAGTCAAAGAAATTAATTCACGTATTTATAACTGAAATGTGATCATACTAATGTAAACAAAATATCAAAATTATTCTTCTAGAGATTTTCAGCAGTACAATTCCTAATTTTGAAGATTCTACAATTGTACAGAGAATATTTTAACCTGCTGACTATCACATTAAAATTTGATGGCATAACAAACGAAATTGTTAAAAAGATTCCGACTTTAATCCAATTGGATCAAAATCAGCGATACGAAACAGGCATTAAGTCTTGGCTAATCTGGGAGTTAGGTTCAATCGCCGCTTCCAACAATTTCTAGGGTACGTAATGCTAATGAATGAAATAATCTCCAATTCTCTCTCAATTGATTTGTGCAGTTAGTTATCATATCTTACATGATTTATGGAATTACTCATTATATTGTTATTATTTGATTTTCTAGTTTAACCAATTATCATTGTATGTAAATCACATTCACTAGTATTTATATGGACCACTGGTCCTCAAAAATAATATTCACTCATTCATCCTCTCATATAGTGCCAGAGTCATAGAATTGTTTCTACACGATCCATCTCTCACTATTCGCAAATACTAAGCTGACTACCTTGCCTTTCGGTCTCGGACGCAGACAATCACCACCATCACTACCACCACTCCATCAGTGATCCAATTAAATGGCCCAACAAACTTCCCCTTCAAACTCTCCTTCGCCAATTTCCTCGTTTGGCGTTGACAAATCGAAGCCACTGTGATTGGCTTTAATCGTCTCGGGTTCATCGACGGATCCACCAAAGCACCGCCATGCAATACTGATTCCCCAAAATCAGTTGCAATTCCTGCATATTTCATCTATCTTCAGGACCAGATCATTGTCAGTGCCTTTCTTGGTAGTTGCATCGAGCCAGTTCAGTCACTGTTATCTTCCGCATCCACTGCTTGTGAAGCTTGGATCACTCTCATGGAAAGCTATGCTAGCGCTTTTCCTTGACGGATTATCGCACTCAAGAACAAACTTTCATGCAATCCGTGCGGCAATTTATCCATTTTGCAGTACATCAAGGATATGAAGGACATAGCCAACGACCTTTCTCTCGCTCGGAGCCCAGTGTCAAACACTGACCTACTTATATCCATCATCAATCAACTTGGAGTCGAGTACTCCCCTATCATGTGTACTCTTTGAGTTCACAACACCTCGATCTCAATTGTTGAAATCGCATTCATCCTTGAGGAGCACGAGCTCTCTCTTCAACCGCAGAATCGGAATCTGCACAACTACTTGCCACATCCAATGCGACACAACATCACTTAGGAATGGCATCGCATCAAGGTACATCCACCTCAATACTCGCACAATGGTGGTCACAAAGGGAACCAAGATTGTCGCAAACACACATCGAATGTTCGAAATGGGTCGTGCTTCCCCCCAGCAGCCTCAACTCAGCCTGGCCATCCTGAGCAGCACTGTCACTTCTGCAACTTCGCAGGACATGTTGTACGCGAGTGTCGTAAACTCAATCGCTTCCTGCGATATCAAAACCACTCAGCTACGGACAATACACCTGTGATCAACACCACAGTTAGTCAAGGCCCAGGATCCACTATGCGTGGATTTTTTCCATTTACGCTTCCCATCATTTCACTACTGGAACATCTGCTCTTCAAAACTTTGCATCTTACGATGGTCCTGATGAGATCAGCCTCGGAAATGGTAAGAGTCTATCTATCTCTCACATTGGTAGCACTACCATCCCCACCTCCACTCGTCCCCTTCACCTACCTAATGTTCTTTGTGTCCCTCATTTGCGTCGCAACCTTATCTCAGTCTCTAAACTTTTCCAATATAACCAAGATTCTGGTGTATTCTTCCCATCTCATTTTGTTGTAAAGGATCGCTTGACCGACACAACTCTTCTATGCAGTAAAAATGGTGATGGAGATTACTATGTACGTGGCCCCAACGCTCATATCATCAACACAGACATTGATCGTCTTCGCCACAGATTTGGCCATCTGTGTAATAGAACATTAGGCCTTATCTTACCGAAATGTAATCTATCTTTGCCTCAATCTAACCTTAGGAATTTCTCGCGTACTTTGTGTCATATCAATAAAAGCCATAAGTTACGATTTTCAGAAAACTCTATTACCAGCTCTCGCCCACTTGAATTGGTTTATTGTGATGTCCAGAGTACAAAAAAAACGATCTCTTGTGATGGCCACCTCTATTATGTATTTTGTATTGATCACTTCACTAAATATGTGTGGCTCTACCCCCTCAAAAGAAATCTTAAGTTGATTCCATTTTCTGGAAATTCAAACTCCTTATCGAGACGAGGTTTGACCAACCCATTGTCACTCTATAGTCAGACAATGGTGTTGAGTTCATCAAACACCTACCCCAACTTAACCTTCATCATGCATGCCTTGCAAATCATAGTTGATATTATTAATCTCATGCCAACTCATGTACTTAGCAATGAATCCCCATACTTCAGACTCATTCGTACTCCCCATAACTATCGGTCACTCCAACCTTTTGGATTCAAGTGTTTCCCCTTGCTTTGACCATATACCACCCACAAACTCGAACCTCGCTCGATCCCATGTATAATCTCAGGTTATTCGGTCACACAGTCAGCCTACAATTGTGTTTATCGCTCTACTGATTGCATCTATGTCTCCCACCATATGCGCTTCATCCCTCATATTTTTTACCTTTTCCACCATAACACCTACCAAGTCTGCAACCAATGTTGAATACCATACCATAAGTGACTCAGTTTATCCAATTTCACCTACGCATACACCTGCTCTGGCGCCTGTTCTGCTTAATGTGGCACCACTTCCGCATGATCCGGCTCTCGCACATGCACCTGCGCATGAATTTTCACCTCCTACCGCACATTACTTGTTATTGCACCTAAGTCTCCATCTTCGCATGCTACCATAACAACATATGCGCCAGCACATGCGCATGTGCCTCCCAATGATGAAGTTTCTCCCAATGAAGCACCAGCAAAAGCTTCTGCGCCAGCACCAACGTGCATCCGCAATCTCAAGTACTACAATACCAATTTTGTCAACACCACGACTGTTTATCCCGTCCCGTCTACCATTGAACCCGAGCGATAGCTCAAGCACCAAAAATCCGCTTTGCAAACAAGCAATGGATGATGAAGTTGCTTCTCTCGTACACAATCACACATGGGATTTGGTTACTTGAAATGGCAAACTAATTATGGTATCTATGTGGGTCTTTCAAGTGAAGCGCAAAGAGGATGGTACTTTTGACAAATACAGAGCTGGTCTTGTGGTAAAATCGTAGTCATAGGAGTTCCAATGTGACTACTCAAAAACGTTCAGTCATGTCATTAAACCTGTCACTATTCACATTATCGTCACATTGGCGCTCTCGCATGGATGGAATGTTCTTAAAATGGACATAAACAATGTGTTTCACAATGGTAATCTCACAAATACGATTTTTTATCAAAATCTCAAGGATATGTTGACACCTCCAATCCCAACCATGTCTGCATGCTTCGAGAAGCACTCTATGGCCTCAAATCGGTTCCTCGCGCTCGGTACAATGAACTCTCTGCTTTTTTTCTCAAGTCTAGGTTTTAGCAGTCTCACGCATACCCATGAAGGTTCTACTTCTTTTCAAATGGTTTCCGTATTTTTTTCTTGGTATATGCGGATGATATTGTGTTAACCGGAAAATCCATGAAGGACACTAATTAAGGAATAACTAGAGGATCAATAGTATAGAAGGGGGGTTGAATAGAGTATGGCAACTTTTTCAATTTTTTTTAAAAGAGTGGTTTCAAAGAAGTTTGTGAAGTGCATCAAGTATTTCAAGGCCTTCAAATGAAATTCAATTCCTTGGAATCAAAACAAAAATTAAGTAGAAAGTTGATAGTTTTCAAGGCCTTGAAATGAGTTTCAAGCCCTTGAACTGAAAACTGTTTTGAGCAGTGTAAGCTATGTAAAATACAGTAAAGAATATGCAAGAGACACAGTGATTTATAGAGTACACTCCACTTAGACCTACGTCTCTACCTCAAGGACTTAATCCCTCAAGGATTTTCAACTCAATTCTTATTAATCAAAAGCTAAGCCCTAGATCTCAAGCACAGAGCTCCCTTACTCTGTTACAGCTTGTGGTTCTCACTAACCTATCTAGTACCTTCTCTAGCTAATTGATTAACTAAGAATTCTCTATTTTTCACCTTGAACAATTCACGAGAATATGATCTATAAGTATTATCGAAGCGATATACAAATGATGATCAGAAGAAAAGAACAGTGAGAACAAAGTCTTCAGTGAGAATTCAATTTTCTTCAGATAATTGGATTGAGTGATGTAGATCTGCTTCTTAGTTTCATGTCAATCCTCTGTGTTGTTTGAATGTCTCTGTGTCTTTTCTCTATACTGTCTTTCGAAATTCGTAAGTAATTTATGTTGGGTTTTGACGTAGGTAACTCAGCGGAATAACAATTTTTTTTACTCAAAGCTCACCAAGGATCACAGGAAGAGCTATCATAACATGATAAGAGCATAGAAGATATGTAACTTGGTTTGGGAGATCACACGAAGAATAGTGTCTTCGTCTCTATGAATATCCACACCTTGGATCTTGATTCGATTCCTTCTCACCGCGATGTGCTAGCAACGGAAGAAGGAAGAGGATTATCACGCAAAACGGAGCACCAAGGCCTCGCCTATGGTGGCCGACGGCAAGGGGGTGTGGACAGAAATGAGGGCTTCGGCCTTCTTTGCTTGTCTCTCTCGCTCTTAGCTTTGTTATGTTCTCTCAAATAATGACTTGTGTAGAGAAAGAACAAGCTAGAGTTCCTTTATATAGTCATAACTCTTTATTAAATACATAAAGGCCCCAATACTTATCATGTCCTTACATGGATTAGTCCACATGCAAATTAGCCCTACTAAGTTTGCTTATGGTTGCGTTATGATCCTCTTATTAATTATTCCAACTAATTAATACCTATATCAAATTTAATCCATCCTCTGTGTGACCCCATAGGTTTATACTTAGTTAGGGATGGAAATGGGTCGGATCTGGATCGGATCATGCCTTTCCAGATCCAGATATGATCAAGAGAATTGGGATTCAGTTCCGATCCAATCCGTTCGGATCGTCACCGGATTCGGGTCTGATCGGATCGGGTTTCATTCAGCCGATCCAAATTCGATCCACAGATCCATATAGTACGTGGCCGGATCAGATTCTGATCGGATCCACCTCGGGTTTGCAATAAAAAACAAAAAATAACATAAAAAATAAACACTATTTAATACGCTAAGGCATGTTCGTAAATTATGAAGTCTAAAACACAAAAGAAATAGCGTTGTTGGTTGGAGTTAATATTGTATTATTTTTAGAAGTGTAAGAGGAAAGTTAATAGGTATATATTTGTAAATCACACATATACGTCAGATCGGATCGGGTCGGAACCCGGTGGATCTGCCCTCAGATCCAAATCCGATTGGGTCTGGATTTTCGGATCCAAATCTGATCCATTTTCAATTGGATCGGATTCGGATCCGATCAAGTCGGCTCGAATCGCTCGGATCTCAGATCTGATCAGACCATATTGCCATACCAATACTTAGTTGGTAGTAACTTATTACTAACATGGGGTTGTGTCTAGCAGCACATCCATGCCACCCAACTAATAGAAATAAGTCAGTGATCCCGACAAACCTTGTGCCCAATATCTCATATTGTATTATCCCTTTGTCTCCATATTCGGATTGGACACGAGACATAATAGTCACACTCGTATATCCAATCCATAGTTTCTCGATCCAGGGAATATGCTTATGCAAGTAGATAACATCAATATCTCCATATTGATTTAGCTGAGTCTGGCCAGACATTCAATAAGCACCATCCCTCGATTGGCCATGGATATTTTCAGCCATTATGTGGGAGGGACAAATCCTCTCTACGTCACTACGATCTCTAAGCTTGCTTCCTATCATTCCCGATAGCTATCTTTATAGTTGCCCGGTTAAGGCGCAACGTTGGATAACATCAAAGCATGATATTCGAAAACTAGAGTATCTAGTGACTTCAAGTCTAAGGATTGAAATATTATTGGCACTACGAGAAGCGATTGTGACTTTGACATAATCTAATGTATCCTTCTCTTCGTGGGTCAATCCAGTATGCCATTACTCCTAATGCATACCCATGTGTGAGACTTGATATCTCCATATCAATCTACAGACTTACTAGTCTATATTTGATCGTCTTATTAACCAATATAATGGACTAGGGATATTTAAGATAAACAATACATTGTTTCTAAGGACTTCATTTTATTAAATATCACAATAATTAATAAATGAATATTCTATCCAAAACATCGTTCATACTAAATATAGAATTCCTCTAGGGCATCTATAAGCTATATTTTACCCAGTCGTCCTCAACACATCAAGGTAATTTATAACGCCTTGCTTTGGCAAGCCCGAATTTAATAGACCTTGATCATGAAGGGTGTTTAGGCAAGAGAAGGCAAAACGCTCCATTGATGGATTTAATAGGAATTATTCGTTTGGTTGATCCATCAACATGATCTACTTATTTGTATTGGGCAATCCACAATAAAAGATCAAATCTATTATCTTGTTAAAGTTTTGCTAGTATCGCCATACACACAAAAATAAATAACAAGAAATACACGTCGACAAAAGAAAAATTAATGTGGCATGGATATGGCCCCTAGACTAAGATATTTCAAAGCCAATGATAACATCTTTATGCCCTAAAGTGTCAAGCTCATCTCCATGTGCTCCATCATAGCTGCACGCATCTAGGATGGACCTTCATCGTCTTTGTGGCTTCTTTGGTCCCCCGGTCTTCTTCTCCATGCTCTTGGCTATCATCTAAATAATTATAATTCTAGCCTAACATCTAGAATACATAAATAAACAAATAAAACCTCACATGTTGAGAAGATGATCAGCTCGCGGCCGTAAAGTAACTAACTATTACATTAATTTGAGCAGCTCGCAGGCCGTAAAACAAACACAAACATCCACAACCTAGGCCATATCCATCCACCATGCAACAAAGCACATAATACAGTTAAAACAAATTTTTAACGCGCTTGTTCAATTTTAGTTGAAATTGGGTAATTAGGGTCACAACGGTCCAAGGAGTACACTATCCACCACGACCGAACCTCCCAAGGACCAAGGCTAGGCCTTAGGGCGGTCGGCCGAGCCTCACGCGCTGTTAGGCTGCACGCTCGGAAGGCTCAACCCCTTGGCCGAGCCTAGCTTGGGTGGCAAGGCAAGGGGGAGGTCCCCATCGGGGGGCCAAACCTCCTTTTGAATTATTTCCAAAACAATTCCATGCCTTGTTGCCCAAACTTAGTTGTTTCCATAAAGTTGTTTCCATAATTGAAAAAACCATTTTACCAATTATGTGCCCGAGAACCCTAATTTTTCAAGAACCCAATTATTCACATCCTATTTGATTAAACTCACAAATTTACACATCCAACGTTACATTAGATCTTGTTTGTCTTGAGTCAAATTTAATTTGCATCTACTATACCAATTAACTTCAGTTTCGCGTAATATGAATAAAACGGTGTATAAACAAAAACCGTAACACATAAAATCATGTTATGAGCTACGAACTATGGTTCTGATACCAATGATGTGTTTTGACGTAGGTAACGCAGCGGAATAACAAAATTTCCTACCCAAAGCCCACCAAGGATCACGGGAAGAGCTATCATAAGATGATAAGAGCATAGCAGATGCGTACCTTGTTTTGGGAGATCAGAGGAAGAATAGTGTCTTCGTCTCTATGAATATCCACACCTTGGATCTTGATCGGATTCCTTCTCACCGCGATGTGCTAGCAACGGAAGGAGGAGGATGATCACGCGAAACGGAGCACCAAGGTCTCGCCTATGGTGGCCGACGGCAGGGGGCGGACGGCAATGAGAGCTTCGTCCTTGTTTGCTTGTCTCTCTCTCTTTGCTTTGTTATGTTCTGTCAAATAATGACTTGTGTAGAGAAATAACAAGCTAAAGTTCATTTATATAGTCATAACTCTTTATTAACTACATAAAGGCACTAATACTAATCATGTCCTCGCATGGATTAGCCCACATGCAAATTGGTCCTACTAAGTTTGCTTGTGGTTGCGTTATGATCCTTTTATTAATTAGTCCAACTAAATAATACCTATATCCAATTTAATCCATCTGGTGTGTGATCCCATTGGTTCCTACTTAGTTGGTAGTAACTTATTACTAACATGGGGCGGTGTCTAGCAACACATCCATGTCACCCAACTAATATAAATAAGTCAGTGATCCCGACAAACCTTGTGCCCAATATCTCATATTTTATTATCCCTTTGTCTCCATATCCGGATTGGACACGAGACATAATGGTCACACTCGTATATCCAATCCATAGTTTGTCGATCCTTGGAATATGCTTATGCAAGCAGATAACATCAACATCTCCATATTGATTTAGCTGAGTCTGGCCAGACATTCAATAAGCACCATCCCTCGAGTGGCCATAGATATTTGATCACATTATATGGGAGGGCCAAATCCTCTCTACGTCACTACTATCTCTAAGCTTGCTTCCTATCATGCCCGATAACTATCTTTATAGTTGTCCGGTTAAGGCGCAAAGTTGGATAAAATCAAAGCATGATATTTCAAAACTACAGTATCTAGTGACTTCAAGTCTAAGGATTACAATATTATTAGCAATGTGAGAAGCGATTGTGACTTTGACACAATCTAATGTATCCTTCTCGTCGTGGGTCAATCCACTATGCCATTACTCCTAATGCATACCCATGTGTTACACTTGATATCTCCATATTAATCTACACACATACTAGTCTATGTTTTATCATCCTAAACCAATATAATGGACTACGAATATTTAACTGAAACAACACATTGTATCTAAGAACTTCATTATATTAAATATCACAATAATTAATAAATGAATATTCTAGCCAAAACATCGTTCATACTAAATATAGATTGCCTCTAGGGCACCAATTCCAGCAATTTCATCTTTTAAGCAGTCTGTTTGAATTGAAGATCTTCAAAATATTCTCAACAAACTTTTCTGAAAAGTAGCTTCAAATCTTGACTCTTCTAACAGCTTCCTCCGACGGCTAGCTTCAAGGATACTATCTTTAATTTGTTTATGAGTACGTTAGGAAGGTCTAGATAAGATTTGAGCTAACATAGAATCAAATAAACAACTCAGTTTCCTTTTCTGCAGATTCCAGTTTAGGAACTATTTCCTGCAAAATATGCAACTGTATATTCCTTCAAAACTTGGTCAAACAAATAGATTAATCATAGTTTAGAGTAATAGAATGAATTTTTTTCATCATCAAGTAACATATAATTCATCCTAGGAGATCAAGAGTTGGAATGAAATCAAAATCTCCCCCTAAGTTCATGTTGTATTCTGCAAGATTGTTTCAAACGCTCGGATGAAATAGACAATGGTTAATTGAAGATATCTGCCAGTTGCATGCTAGTAGAAACAAATTCAAGAAAATAGAACCTTTCTCAGCATGATCTCTGATGAAATGATGTCTAAAATCTATGTACTTAGTTCTGGAATGTTGAACATGATTCTTCGTAATTGAAATAGCATTGGTGTTGTCACATTTGATAGTTATTTCATTGAAATCAAATACAAGAAACCCTCATTTGCTGAGCAATCCACAGCACTTGTGAACAGTATGCTCCAGCTTCTATATATTCAGCTTCAGCTGTTGATAATGCCACAGAGTTATGCTTCTTTTAATATTAGGGATGAACCAAGGAATTGGCAACACCCTGAAGAAAGAAGTTAGTACGTTTCCTTCAAAGTCAGCAATTGAATATCCACAAAGAAAGAAATTAGTCTGTTTTGGATACCAAAGCCCTAAGTCTTTGGTACCATTTAGATGTCAAAATATTCTCTTGACAGGAGTTAAATGTGAGTCTTTGGGATCATATTGAAATCTTGCACACATAGAGACACTAAACATAATGTGTGGTCTACTAGAAGTGAGATATAGCAGAGATCCAATCATACCTCTATACTCATTCTGATTTACACTCTTACCAGCTTGATCCTTATCTAAGGATAGTGTAGAAATCATAGATTCTTTGTGGATTTGGATTGAGAAATATTGTACATATTAATCAAGTCCTTAGTATACTTGTTTTGATTCAAAAAGATTCCTTTCTTCATCGGTTTTACATGTATTCCAATGAAGAAGTTCAATTCTCCCATTAAGCTCATCTCAAATTCCCTTCTTCTTGGTTGTAGCCTTGAGCTACTAGTCTGGCTTTTTTTCTGATTACCTTTCCATTTTCATAAAACTTGTTTCTAAACACCCACCTTGTGCCAATAATAGACTAAACTTTTGGTGGAAGAATTAGATTCCACTCCTTGTTTATCTCAAATTCATTGAGTTCACTTTGCATTGCAATGATCAAGTCTGCTTCTTGTAATGCTTCTTTCACATTTTTGGGTTCTACAATATAAACAAAAAGCATTAAAAGCGCACAACTTTTTCAATTGTGATCTTATTTGTGTACAGTGGATGGATCAGATATAATGTTGCCAACTGGATGAGATAACAAATATTTAAATCTCTTTCTTTGATTCCATGGATCAGGTTCTCCGGGTAACTTTTCAACCCTTTGAGATCTTGAGGAAGTGGCTTGATCACTTTGATTCTTCTGTTGCTCATTTTCAAGGTTTTGAGAGCGATTTTCAAGTCCTTGAAAATTCTTCCTGTTTTCCTGCAACCTTTCCTTGAAACCATGAGAAGTATCTGCTTCATCTTCTAACTCATTCTTGTTCAAATTCAAGTCTGCAAAACTTTAACTCAAAGAACCATCATAGATTTCATTAAAAATGACATGAATACTTTCTTCAATAAGCATAGTTCTTTTATTATAAACCCTATAAACTTTTCTAGTCAGAGAATAACCAAGAAAGATACCTTAATCACTTCTTGCATCAAACTTACCAAGATTGTCCTTACCATTGTTGTGAACAAAACTAGTACAACCAAAAGGTTTAAAATAAGAAATATTTGGCTTTCTTCCTTTGAAATGTTCATAGGGGGGTCTTCTTCAAAATTGGCCTAATCAGGCATCTGTTGAGTATGTTGTTGGCTGTGATCACAACTTCTGCCCATAATAACTTTGGTAACTTGTTCTCTAGAAGCATTGTCCTTGATATATCTTCAAGAGCATCAAATTTATCTCTAAGAAACATGACCCAAGTAAATCTATAATAATCATCAACAATAACTAACATATACTTCTTACCCTTTGGAGTTGGAGTCCTCATAGGACCAAAAAGATCCATGTGAAGTAGTTCAATGGGTCTAGTAGTACTTACAAATTTCTTTGGTTTTAATGAGCTCCTTGTCTGCTTTCCTTTAGCACAAGCTTTGCATACTTCATCATCTCTGAATTTGATATAAGGCAGTCCTCTTACCAGGTCTTTAGAGGTCAACTTGTTCAAGGTATTCAAGCTAATGAGTCCTAGTATTCTTTGACAAAGCTTTGAATTCTCTTTCATGGCGTTGAGACACTTCAAGCTTTCTCCTGCAACTTTGTTAGTGTGTAAAGTATAGACATTGTTTGACCTTGAGGCAGTGAGAATACAAATTCCAAATTTCTCATCTTGCACCACCATTATCACAAAGATGAGATACACTAAGCAGATTTCTCATCTTGCACCACCATCATATTCTTCCAGTTCAAGGCTTTGATAAAGTTCATTCTCCTTTGCCTTGAGAGCTAAGTTCTTAACGCTGGCTGGTAGATCTCCATTAGCTTCCTTCATAGAGATTCAATGTGTAAGCAGCTTTTCTTGCAGGTCACCAAGTTGAAGAGATGATAGATCTTAATATTCTTCAATGGCAGTAGTCTTTGGTTCGCATTTTTCTTTAGGAAGACTTATCAGAATCTTTCTAACCTTTTCTTTATTGGAAATGTGTTTTCCTAATGAGTCAAGGTTGTTGACAATATCAGTGAATCTTTTGAACAGGTCTCTGATTGATTCATCTCCGTTCATCTTAAACAGCTCATATTGCCGAAGGAATATGTTGATCTTGATTTGCTTGACTTGGCTAGTTCCTTCAAATGTCACCACAAGCTTATCCCATATCTCCTTTGCAGTCTTGCATCCTGAAATCATGTTAAATTCATCTGCATTCAAAGCACAATATAAGAGATTCATAGCTCCGTAATTTGTAGAAAATTGCTCTAATTCAGAAGCATAAAGTGAATCCTAAGTTTTAGGAGTCTTGATCCCATCTTTTTTTAGTGTAGAATATATGAGGACCCTTCTGAATGATAGTCCGCAGTTCCATATCTTGATCAAAGATGAACATTTTCATCAGGGCTTTCCAGTGCACAAAATTGTCACCATGGAACAAGAGAGGTCTATTAGCAGCTCTTCCTTGTGAGAAACCACCATCTCCTACAGTACTTATAATCACAATATTGTTAGATCTATGTAGTGATACAAGCTCTGACACCAATTGAAGGATAGTAATGTAGGAATAGGTACAAGATCAATACTCTAGGAGGGGGTTGAATAGAGTATGGAAACTCATGCTAAAAGAGTGGTTTCAAAGAAGTTTGTGAAGTGCAGCAAGTATTTCAAAGCCTTGAAATGAATATCAAGCACCTTAAAATCAAAACAGAAATTAAGTAGAAAGCTGATAGTTTTCAAGGCCTTGAAATGAGTTTCAAGACTTTGAACTGAAATGTGTTTTGAGCAGTGTAAGAAGCTAAGTAAAATGCAGTAAAGAATATTCAAGAGACACAGTGATTTATAGAGTTCAGTCCACTTGGACCTACGCCTCTACCTCAGGGTTGTAATCCCTGCATGATTTTCAACTCAATTCTTATTAATTAAAATCTAAGCCCTAGATCTCAAGCACAGAGATATGCCTTACTCTATTAAAGTTTGTGGTTCTCACTAACCTATCTAGTACCTGCTCTAGCTAATTGATTAACTACGAATTCTCTATTGTTCACCTTGAACAATTCGGGAGAATATGATCTATAAGTATTATCTAATTTATATACAAATGATGATCAGAAGATAAGAACACTGAGAACAAAGTCTTCAGTGAGAATGCAGTGTTCTTTAGATGATTGGATTGAGTGATGCATATTTGCTTCTTGGTTGCTTGTCAATCCTCTGTGTTGTTTGAATGTCTTTGTGTCTT
Organism: Linanthus parryae; assembly: GCA_023055425.1. Lineage (NCBI taxonomy): Eukaryota > Viridiplantae > Streptophyta > Magnoliopsida > Ericales > Polemoniaceae > Linanthus > Linanthus parryae. The sequence continues at coordinate 7,585,666 of JALGPY010000009.1, read as the reverse complement.
GCTCTGTACTGTCTCTCCAAATTCTTCAGTAATTTCATCTTTTAAGAAGTCTTTATGAATTGAAGATCTTCAGAATCTTCTCAACAAACTTTCCTGAAAAGTAGCTTCAAATCTTGACTCTTGTAACAGCTTCCTCCAACGGCTAGTTGCTTAGTATCTTCAAGGATACTATCTTGAATTTGTTTAGGAGTAAGTTAGGAAGGTCCAGATCATATTTGAGCTAACAAAGAATCAAATCAACATCTCAGTTTCCTTTTATGCACATTCCAATTTAGGAACTATTTCCTGCAAAATAGGCAACTATATATTCCTGCAAAACTTGGTCAAACAGATAGATTAATCACAGCTTAGAGTAATAGAATGATTTGTCTTTCATCATCAAGTAACACATAATCAATCCTGGGAGATCAGGAGTTGTAATGAAATAAAAACCTCCCCCTAAGTTCATGTTGTATTCTGCAGGATTGTTTCAAACCCTTGACAGCAGTTTTAGGCCTTGAAACAGACAAGCTGTTTCAAGCCTTTGAAACAGGTTGAAATTACACTCCCCATCAGCTCTCACGCAGTATGTATCTCGGCTCGATTCTCGCTTCTTTCTCAAATATTTAGGCTATCTTAGTTACTTCTTGGGAAGGGAAACCACCCCTGCTTAAGGTGGTCTTTCCCTCTCGCAAGCTCTATATATCTCGAAAATCTTGGAAATTTTCACATGGAAGAGTCCAAGCCTATCTCCACTCCCATGTGCTCAAACGATCCCCTTCCGCAAGCAGATTCAACAAAGGTTGTCGACATCTCTTACTACAGATGGCGGTCTTCTGCAATATCTGAGCCTCACACGAACTTACATCTCATTTGCGGTAAATATACTCTCGCAGTTTCTTCATGGCCCACTTCCTTCACACTAGTTGGTTGTAAAGCGCGTACTTCATTACCTCAAAGGCATCCAATTTCATCGCCTTTTCTCTTGACCCCATGCCTCTATTTATAGAGTAGGTATACTTGTTCACCAAGTAAGAGAATTCTAGATAAAACCAATAAAGATCTTAGACATTTAGAAATCAAGTCAAAATCAAACTCTAATTAAAGAATGATTATCACTAATGAAGTTAACTTAAAATAAAATATTGATTTCCAAAATTTCAAAATTTATAATTAATTTCAAAATCACATTTTTTTTCCATTAAATACATTTACTTAATAATAATAAAATTGTAACTGAATAACTAATTTCAATTAATCATAAAAACTGTTATTTATTAATTAAAGAAATTCTCCTATAATTATCATCCACATTTTGAAAATATTATTCCAAAAGTAATAAAGGAGAGATAACTGAAAACAAAAATCATATTTAATTCAAAAGATTATTACTAACAGTTCTTATTGATTCTCCTTTTATCTTTCCTAACAGTTCAATCCATAGACATTGGATTAAGGGTGCAGGAATGATCGTAGACATATGAATGAGGTTTGACTCTAGGAAAATTACATAAATAAATACATAATTATCTTCAACTTGCTTCACGGAATTCAAGACGCTTGAATTACCTGCAAGAGTACGGTTAGCATAACAAAAAATAAAATTAGGAGTCCTAGTATCATTTTTATAATTTCAATACATCAATCTACATAATCTGAGATATTTGACCTAGAATTGGCAAATGTCCTGAAACAATCAGATTAGCATAAATTGACATTTCATGTTGCAGACCTGTATGAGTATGAGTTTGGCATTCAGGCACAAACAGGAACTGTACTAGGAAGATGTGACGCATCAAAGGCAATTTGGTTATCGAACTTGCATAGTCGGCAACTCATATCAACATTAAATTCAACCTCATATAAAGGATATATGTTGATAGGCCATACACATGACTTATGTAGATGCAACTGATATTGAGGATCGTCTCTGATAGACCTATGCATATATTATTGTAGATACGAGAAATTTCGATACCATCAATAAGCCAGGTTGTGCCCCCGGATAAGGGAACGTGCACAACCGTTGTGCTCTGCATAGCACCAAAGTGCGTCCTCTACCTACGTTTGTGTGAAGGACCGCGAGGCAGGGTCCTTCATATATACGCTTCATGCTAACGGGACTTGGGGGTGAAAGTGGCTTGGAGGCTAGAGTAAAAAATTTCCCGTGAGAGATGCCTATCTTGCATGCGACCCTCGTATATTATCCAGGGACCCGCGAATGGACTGTCACGTCACCGATGTAATGGACCACGATACCTACATATACGGGTTGCGAGCCACTCAATTTACCGGACGTTAAGGCAACGAGAGGCCCCCTTATTGTCGTATGTGCTAACCCATGTTCGTCTAATGGAATGTATATAAAGAATTTTTCCCCTTGACAACAACAAGAACAATCATCCAACACCAGCAACAGAGATATCAACTTTCACCCTTCTCACCTATCACTATCTCACCTCTGGATAACATACGTTGCCTTGCTCTTACCCCAAACTGGCTCTCATCTTTGGTCCCCCAAACAGGTCAACTACGTGTCGTTTGTTTTGTTCTTCTTCTTGCTGGAACACGGAGGAACTGCCCCTACGATGTTCCTCGCCTACATTGGTGAACCCGACGTGAAAAAATTTGACGACTCACCCAGTTACCTGTTACCGAAGTATTCAATATGACTCCTCCTCTTCCCCCTAGAATACGATGGAAGGAGTCAATTGTCACGTCCACCGGAGTCCGCTAAGAACCATGAAAATCAAAACCGTCCCTCTCAATACGAGAGTACCAACCCGACAAATATGTCTAGTTTAATCCACAGACTCAGCACCACCGTCTAGAACCAGGCAGCCATGATCAAGATCAGACGACCCGTATCGCACAGATGCAATCACTGACGTAGAATCAGTGGTTACACGCGGCACACGTGACATCAAGTGCATCAGAAACCCCTAATAACCATGTGTTGTGTTCCTCGCATGGTGGCTCATTTCGACCTTTGTAGGCGTACGTACCACATATTCCAGGCTGCCACTGCCTCCACATATTTCGACCTTCTCAGCAGGAGCTCCCTCGCACCCTTCCCATCCTGTCAGCCTGCCACTGCCTCCATCGTTAATAGCCTGATTTCAGCCATTTCGTGTGCCACCACTCGCGAGAAGCCAACAATTCCAGACTCCTACCCATGGAGCACCAAATGCGTACGCAGGTATGCACGCAACCTATAAATCGAGTATGCCTTTCTTACAGATACCACCTGTGGCCCCTTCTCCTCCTGCGACATCTTTCGCTTCCCTGGAACAAAGGTTGGACGACTTCATGTCGAATCATGGCGGAATCCGCAGCGCTCTACCCAGCATAGAGTGTTTCCCTCCAATTCATGGCCGGGTGCGATATCTCCCCGTGGCATTCAAGAAGATAAATTATCCATTCAATCCATTATAGATTCCTAAAAAACACGTCAAGCTTCATTGCTTCACAGTCTTCACAGTGTTCTTCATCCAGAGCTTTATTTGCATATCATTATTTTTATATTTCTTACTCATCAGTTAGGGTTTAAGTTGTTCAAGAGGAACAATTGGTATATTTATTGTATCAGTTAGCTAGAGCTGTTTCAGGATAGGTTAGGAAGAAAAGCAGGCTGAAAAAGTGTTAGGCAGTTCTCTTGGCCTGGGATCTGGGGCTTCGCTTTTGATAAATAAGAAGTTGTTGAAATCCTTGATGGAATAGATCCCTCAGGCGGAGAGTATGTCACTTGGGACCAAACTTCGTAACAAATCACTATGTTCATCGTCTTGCTTTACTGTTCATTACTTGTCTTAAAAACTTCTTCAAAACAGGTTTTTGTTCAAAGCTTTAGAAAGCTTTTCAATGCTTTGAAAATACTCTGTTTCTTTTAAACAGAGTGTTTTGATTTCAAAGCCTTGGAACTGAGTTCAAAGCTTCGAAATTCTTCAAGTTCTTCTCATTATTGTTTTAAAACAACACTTTTAGCCAAAGTTGCCATACTCTATTCAACCCCCGCCCCCTCAGAGTATTTGATCCAGTAACTGCATACAGTCATACAATCTTTAATATATATCTAACCATATATGCAACATATAAATAATTTTTTTACATACTCACATGTTTTTACTTAAAAGAAATATTAATAATATAACTATCAAACATAAATTAGAAATTTTATTACTTAAAAAATAATCTTAAAAATGTGAATTATTACATTCTTCCCTTCTTTTAAAAATTCCGTACTCGAAGTTCAAATTTTTAATAATTGTGTGTTTCTAAATAAAAGAAATTGTTTATCTTGACATAAACAATCTCATTGCTTTCAAATAGTCAGACAGCGTGCCTACACAATTTCCTGTGCGCCCCGGCATAGCTCGCTTGGATCAAGTTATTCAAGACCAAGTCCCGTGCGTAGGTGACAAGCGAAGTAGGTACCACACTCTATCCCGAAACATATCCACCATACCTCGCTTGGATCAAGTTAGCCAAGACCGAGTCCGGGGCGCAAATGTCGGGTAAGGTGGATTTACACACTTCAGGTTGGCTCAGCTCTGATACCAAATGTCACAACCCGACTTTTATCTTTACTTTAATTAAGAAATTATTAGATTTAACACGTCATTTTCGGCCACAACAGAAATGATAAACCGTATCGCTTTTGAATGAAAATAGCGGAAGCTTGGAAATATACAACTCTTTTCAATTTCAAATAAAAACGTCCTTTTCCTATTCATTTTATTAATAGTCTTCTACAAATATATCATATAGAATATTAATAAATTACAATTAATTAGTAAATGCTATAATTCTAACCCGTCTGTAGTCTTTGATCACCCCGGTACGGTACCTGTAGATATTTTAGGGTGAGAAAAATGTCCAGTAACTACCGCCTAACCACTGGCGTAGAAATATAATAATCAATTGAACTGTAACACCGATCACGGATCACATAATTATCATGCTTTATGCATCATGCGAATAACAAACAATAACTTAACAATCAACATATAAGTAGATAATGACGTATTAGAAGTCAAAATCTCCTTTTGAAATGAATTTGGCAAAGGTTTGTAAGATTAATCGGCTATAGTGTTTCTAGAAAAATTGACATTTCTCTCTTTTTAGAATCTCAAGTGAGTTAAGAAACTAATATAATAGCCAACTTTCAAACCCGAAAAAATAATCGGAACAACCACTATCAAAATAATTATTTAGAGGAGAGGGGGGAGGAAGTTGTAATTTGAAATGAGGAGACAAAGGTCCTATTTATAAGGGGTTGTCCAGGGGGTGGTTGGTGTCCTTTTCAAAAACTTAGGGGGAAGCTATTGCCAAATTACATTATATTGGATGGGTCTTCAAATTATTATTTGGCATGGGCTCGAGGATGGAGGGTAGAGACTTTACAGGTATCACCAACTCCATTAAATACAAACCTCTGGGGTATGATAGATTATGTCATTCAGAACCAACTGTGTACCTAATTCGTACTTAACATTAGACACTAGTAGTACTACATTTGTCTACTGAACCATTAGGGGGTGTTGACACATAAGGTGTAGTTTTCATGTGAATTGGACTTCTCCATCCTTGTCTATTTGGATATAATCTATACAACCATGTGACCTACGCGTAGGGTGATTTGAAATCTTTAGAATAAGCTATTTGGAATCTCCAGTAATAAAGAGAAAATTGTTGGATTTCTTTTATCTGAATTGATATATTGGACGTTAATACACTACTACTTCAGAAAGATGTAATCCAGGATCAAATTAATCAGATCTTTTCAAACTAGTATTGTCATGTCCTTGAGATAGTCTATTAAGTTTTTTTTGGTAACAAGTACTTATATTCACCAAACCTTTTCAAACTGATATTAAACATAAACTTGTCAACTAAACTAATTATTTTCATAACTCGACAGTTATTTTATATTATTACAGTTTCTCACTCAGGCATACGTCTCGTTGCTTTCTTTTCTACGAGATTATGCTTTCTAAACCATTTGAAGGTAAGCGCAACGAATTTGGAGTTTAGTCATAATGGATTAGTAACCACTAAGTTGACACTTTATCCTTCATATTATATTTGAACTGTTGTTTTTATTCAAAAATCCTCTCTATCATAGATGATCTTGGGTTAATTCCATTATGGGTACTCCAGTGCCTTAGCGGAAGACACTCCATTTAGTCTAGGGGTCTATCTAGGTTTATCGGCTCATGACATAGGGGGTGTTACATGGGTACTTGTTTGCTATAGCAGGTAGACCCATTCGTTGAAATGTACATTGCAGACAAATGCTTCTTTGACTACAAAAGAGGCCAAGTATATGGACGCAGAGGCTATGAAAGAAGTCATTTGGATTAAAGGTTTAATAACATATTCGAGAATTGTTGAGAAACAAGTGGAGGTATAATGCAATAATCAGAGTGTCATTCATCTAGGGAAGAACGAAGTTTAGCATGCCAGAACGAAGCACACTGACGTGAGATTTCACATATTGTGGAAGATGATGAAAACCTACATCTCATGATTGACACTTCGAAGAATCCAGCTGATATGTTGACCAAGGTGGTCACTGGAACTAAGCTTGCGCTATGCAAAGTGTTTGTTCGATTTAAAGTCATACGACTTCCGGACGGAAACGGTGCCGGAATTCAAAGACGAAAGGAAGCATTAGGAGAAAAATTGAGATAGTTCGGCGATCTAAGAGATGTAAGAAACTATTTCGCAAAGGTGGAGATTGCTGACTTACCCAACCCATTATGGTTCTGCATGATGACATCGCCAACCATCTGCCTGCACTTTGACTTTATCACCTCCGCAGGTAATTAATACTGATTGGGATTCTATTCATATTAGTTATATAAGGATTTTCTACAATATCTATCTCAAGAACTGAACATGGAAATTTGGTAAAGATAAGGTCAAGATTTAATTTGATTAAGATAAGGTCAAGATTCGTTGAAGATATGCTAGGAGATCTTAACTTGATGATCAAGCAATCGACCTGGACATGATGAGAAAGATGATAAACCAAAAAGATTAAGTCAAAGAATATATTCTCTCCTCACTGGTGGCTTTTCTCTTACAATTATATTAAAAATATTTCTACCCTAGTAGGATGATGACTACAAACCTATTAAATATCCTAGCTAAATGGACAAATCTGGATGATTTTGTCTGGACTTATATGAGGTGGGCTTAAATAGATCATAACACAAATAAGTTCAATTAATCATTGCAGTTAAGTGACTAGCTTTCAATGGACTGGATAATTATGGGCAGTCCAACTAAAACCAACAAACTTGAGATTTAAAAAAAAAACAAAACAAAAAAAAACAAAAAACAACAAACTCAAACTATTTTGTAAGCCATATATTTTTCTAAGACCAATTTTTATTTTCATTTTTTTGATGTAGGTTCTTAATCATTTGAAATATGTGGTGTTCTTCTACAAAAATAACTTTATGTAGTGGTCGAAATTTCAAACATTCCACCATTTCTCCTTCCCCACCCCTACCATATGCAGCCACGATACTCTTCCTCTACCAACGGACTCCATCGATTCCGGCAACCAATTGATGGAGCTCCGATGGTATTCTGCACAACCGTTTCTGTAGCTAGCAAGAATAGAATAAACAAAATTAGACAAGTAGGTTCTTAATCATTTGTATGTGTTTTTTTTTTTTTTTTTTTTTTTTTTTTACAAAAATAACCTTATGACCTTGTAGAAATTTCAAACATGCCACCATTTCTCTGTCCCCATCATATGCAGCCACGATTCTCTTGACTCTATCGATCCAGACAACCAATCAAGTCTCTCTCAAAGTGGATGGAGCCCCGTGTAAACTCACGTTCTAATATTGTGGCCCATTAACCTAAGTGTTTTTAGTTTAGCTGGATTCCACTATTTTACCTATTTATATAATTAACCATCAGATAATTAGGGCCATGATGGTTGGTTGTTATCTGATGGCGGTTGTGACATAGATCGTTGCCCTCTTCTTTCCTCCATAAAAGTAATGTGACTCATCCTCAATCAGTTGAAGCAAATCAATGTATATTCTATCACTCATAGAAAATAATCACAAATCATTAATTGAAAAGAAAGAAGAAGGGGAGTCCGTCAAACTCAGTTCCAGTCAAGAGGAGGTACTGCGCTTTCAGTCAAGCAAGAAGGATCCTTCAGAAGTTTGTTGTCAAGATTCTATGGAAAACGGTACACAGATTCTAATTTTACAGTGTTTCTTCTTCTTTATATGAATTGATTTCATGTTCCTGGCATTAGGATTTTCCGCATTATAGTCCAAGTAACATCTTTCATTTGGTATCAGAGCAACCTGGTTATGAAATCAGTTCATGTTAGACTAATCAGAGTAATTACTTGATAATTTATGTACTCCTCTATTTTCGATTATTCCTATGCTTGTGAATTGTGTTCTTATGATCTCAAAGGTTGACCGTGTACGTGGTTATGGCAACGAGTGTATATGGATATGCGGTCCTAAGCAGCCATGGTTTCGTATAATTTATCATCTAATTGGGCACACAGTGGGTTAAAGCTATACTAATGGGTTTCTGTAAAGATGATTTGTAGTATTAATTAAAGGCATGTTTGTTTCTTTTATCATATATTTACTTTCATCTAATAGCAATGAGCACACTGTTTTCACATGTATATGTTGAGGTTGATTATGTTGACTTTATAGTTGTTTTGTGGCTTTGCCACAACGAAATGTCATATTTTGATTATGACACATATATTTATTATTATATGTTCAAATTCTCATATGATCATTGAGAATTATTATTTTATCATGTTATCATATGGTACATTCAGTATCATTACCCGGTTTTCATTACAGTTTGCATTAGTTTGTGTTATCCACGTTACAGTAGCATATTATTTTGAGTTTTGCAAAATTAAATGTCACTTAGGTGTATCTGAATTACATTACAATTAGTAACTAAAATGAGAAGACATTGTTTTGCAAATTAAAGTTAAAACTTAAATTAACGTTTAGAGAATACGTTGGTTAGCTTTGTATTCGCGAGTTTAACTAGCTTTGTAGTCGTCAAAGTGACCGGAGCTAGTTAGTTTCATGAATAAAAAATTACATTAAATTTGTCGTTTGAGGTGACAAGAAGAAATATTGTATTCACGATGGCAGTCTTTGTTAGGAGATTAAGCCTAACTCAAAGGATAGTCATGGTCAAATAATCATGAACTAGGTAGGATTATCTACTTTGTGTAACTTAAGCGACTATAAATTGATGCCCAAAGGTGACCTATCTATTTTTTTAAGTTATATGAATTATGTTAGACCTACATAGGTATAACGGCTAAACCTACATATGAGTGAACAATAGATATGCTACAATCTCGCCCAAAGGAGAAATTGTAGTGATGTCGATGGTTTATCTTATTATGACTCTTGGTCTTATAATGAGCATTGTATATTATGATATCTTATTTAGAATTGTTGCATTTTATAACAGTTAATGTTCCGGTTTCACTGTACTCACAAGCTATTGGTATTACGCGATTGCATGGGTCTAATTTCTCTGAAAGGTATGAACAAGTTCAATTTACCTTGGGTGTCATGGATCTGGACGTGGCATTACTTATGGAAAAACCAACGGAAATTACTAATGCTAGAACTGATGATGAGGTTAGCCTTATGAGAGCCTGGGAAATGTCAAACAGGATGAGTATGATGTTTATTCGCATGATTGTGGCAAATAACATCAAGACTTCTCTTCCTCAACTTGACAGTGCCAAAGTACTGTTAGAGGCCATTAACGAGCGCTTTAAGCGGCTGACAAGTCTCTAGCAAGCACACTCATGTGTGAATTGACCAACAAGAAATACGTTGGTGATAAGGGGATTCAAGATCACGTATTAAAGATGGCTGATAAGACAGCAAAACTGTCATCACTGGGCATGAAATTGGTGAGCCATTACTGGTTACATTTGTGCTGAACTCACTCCCTGCAAAGTTTGTCCCATTTAAAATCACTTATAATGCACACAAGGATAAGTGGAATTTGAATGATCTGACTAGTTGGTTCATTCAAGAGGAGCTGAGATTAAAGCATGAAGGACGTCACGTTGCCTTGGCTGTCACTCATGAGAGTAAGAAGAGGACAACACGTAGTGTGAAGAAATGAAAGGGACCAGCACCAAAGAAAGGAAAAGGACCTGGATGAAGTAGCTAGGATAATGGGAGTTATCACAATGTCAAGTGTTACTTTTGTAATAAGAAGGTGTTGGAATTGTGCCCTAGAGGAAATCAATCTGTCGTGACATTTACATGGACTTACTATTCATAACTTTATCGATACGGAGATATGCTAACATGAATGAAGTCCTTAGAATAAAATGTTATATTCTTAAATATCCCTAGTCGGGTACTACAGTTAATAGGACGACTGTATTGCATCGAGACTAGTATGTGGGTAGATTGATATGGGGATATCAAGTCTAACACATGGGTATGCATTAAGGGTAATGGCGTACTGGATTGACCCACCATGAGAAGGCTACATGGGATTTATGTGAATGTAACAAGCGCTTTTCATAGTGGCAATGGTGTTGTGATCCTTAGACTAGAAGTCACTAGATACTCTAGTTGTGAATTATCATGTTTTGATATCGTCAAACGTTACACCGTAACTGGGTAACTATAAAGGCTTTAATTGGACATGATATTAAACAATCTGAGAGATGGTAGTGATGTAGAGAGGATTTGTCCCTCCCACATAACGGGAGTAAATATCCATGGTCTCTCGATGAGTGAGACTTACGGAAATGCATGGCTATGCTATAAATCAATGTGAGATATTGATGTTATTTGTTTATCTAATTCTACTCACAGATCGAGAAACTATGAATTGGATATACAAGTGTGACACTCCATGTCTTGTGTCCAATCCTGATAGATGAGGCAAAGGGATTATACAACACGGTAACATTGGTCACAGAGGTTAGTCAGATCACAGACATTCCTATTACTTGGGAGCATTGATGTATTGCTAGATACTGCTCAATGTTTGTAATAATTATTCTTACTGCCTACGTAATTAGGAACCTACAGGGTCACACACAATAATAGATCAAACTGGGATTATTGTTAATTAGTTGGACTAAATAGCAATAATGAGTTAATTGGAATAAAGTTTAATTGTGCTCATTAGTTGGACTAAAGAGCAATTGTGGGCTAGAATGTAACTAGTCCCACATTGTTGGATTTATGGGGAAAGGTGAATTTCTCTAGCTACAAATAGGATTTATAGGCTATGAAAATTTACTCTGAATTAATTCCTACACAATACAGTTTACTAGAGAGCTAGAGAGAAAAGAAAGAATACAATTTTTCTTTCCATAAGGGTTCGACCAAACCCTAGCCGCCCCTCCCATGGAGTCGTCGGCCTCCTATGGTGCTGCCTCCCTCTTGCTTCCCACGTCAAGGTGATGCCGTTTCTCTCTTTGCCGTGTTGAAGGAGGTGATCTAGTCCGTGCACGTCCAAGTTCATCCTTCTTCTCACGATTGCTAGCACCATTGGAGAAGAAGCCCGGTTGAGGTCTATTCGTGTGGATACCGTAGAGACAAAGATCCTATTATTTGTATGTGATCGTCCCAGCCTGGTATGGCTGAGGTAACCTTTCTTCCTTCATCATGTTATAATGCTTCACCTGTGATTCATGAAGGGTTTTGAGCACAATAAAATTTGTTGTATTTTCGCTATGTAACCGGCATCAAAACCCTACAGAAGGGACATGTGAAGAAGGACTGTGACAAGTGTAAGGCTTGGATCGAAAAGAAATGTATGCAACTTTATTTTGTATGCTACGAATCAAACCTTGCTGAGGTTCCTTCAAATTCTTGGTGGTTAGATTCTGGTGCCACAACTAACATCATAAATTCGACACAGGGATTCCTTACAACCCGGAAACTAGAGGAAAGTGAAAAGATCATTTACATGGGGAACCGTATCAAGGCTGATGTTGTTCTCATTGGCAGTTATCGTTTGATCTTAGAGACGGGTCATAAGTTAGATATTTAAAACACTTTTTATGTACCTTCGATTTATAGGAATCTAGTATCATTGTCTACACTGGATTTGTTTGGATATTGTGATTCATTTGGTTTTCAGAAACTCAGATCGAGGTTGAAATCTAATATTGTTGGTTCTGGAATTTTATGATATGATTTATATAGAATTTCCTTGAATCATGAGTTTGAACAATCATTATTGATTATCGATTCGAATCGTGGATGCAGTTTTTCAAATGAAAGTTCTTCTACCTTGTGGCATAGATTTGGGACATATTTCCAAAGAAAGGATTCAAAGGTTAGTGAAATCTGGAATTTTGGAGAATCTAGCACTGATTTTGAGATGTGTGTAGATTGCATTGAGGGAAAGCATAGCAAACACATCAAGAAAGGTACAACAAGAAATAAAGAACTTCTTGAGATCATTCACACGGATATTTGTGAAATCCCAATTCTATATTTTAGTAGTGAAAAGTATATCATTACCTTTATCGATGATCTATCACATTATGGTTATTTTTATCTACTCCATGAAAAGTCTCAGGCTTCTGAAATTATTGAGTTGTACATTACGGAAGGTGGAGAGACAATTGGATAGGATAGTTAAGGTAGTTAAGTAATATAGAGTCGGTGAATAGTATTGTAGATATGATGATTCGGGACAACATCCCGTCCCATTTGCTAAACTCCTTGAGATGCGGGGCATTTGTGCTCAATACACAATGCCATGTACGCAACATCAAAATGGTGTTGCTGAAAGGCGTATCGAACTCTTTTGAATATGTTTATTAGTATGTTAACTAATTCATTCGTACCCATTTCACTATGGAGTAAAGCCTTGAAAACCTCTAGGTATATCTTGAATCGGGTTCCTAGTAAAGCTGTTCCAACTACTCCTTACGAGTAGTGGAGTGGAAGAAATCTAGCTTAAGGGATATGCATGTTTGGGGTTGTCCAGCCGAGGCTGGAAATTACAATCCACATGAAATAAAGTTAGATTCCAAAACGATTTTTGGATACTCTATTGGTTATTGATTCAAGTCAAAAGGGTATAGATTTTACTGTCCTAATCATAGTTTGAGAATTGTTGAAACTGCAAATGTTAAGTTCTTGGAGAATGGTGAGGTCAGTGGGAGTAGCGAATTAAGGAAATTTGAGCTTGATGAAATTAGAGTGGATGCCATACCATCCTATCCTTCTCAAGTAATTGTTCTTCCTCAACAAGTAACACAAGTTTAGGTGAATGAACAACATGACGGAAATGTTTCCCCACCCCACGAGGATATCACTGTTGAAAATGATGTTGAACCATTACAATGGGTTTTAAGGAGATCACAAAGGGAAATAAGGTATGCTATCCCTAATGATTATGCCTTAGTGTTTCTACAAGAACATGAGTTTGATATCGGTAAAGGTTGTAGCTTCATATTCTCAAGCCACAGCAAGTAGTGATTCTAATAAATTGACCGATGCAGAGAAAGAAGAGTTAAAATTAATGGACCAGAATGGTATCTTGGATCTTTTCAAATTGCCTAAGAATTATAAGAAAGTCGGTTGTATATGGGTCTTCAGGACCGAACACGACACTAAGGGCAATGTCGAAAGATATAAGGCTAGACTAGTGGCCAAAGGTTTTACTAAGAAAAGAAGGCATTGATTATGTTGAGACTTTCTCTCCAATTTCTAAGAAAGATTCATTAAGAACCATTATGGCTCTTGTAGCTCACTTCGATTTGGACTTTCATCAAATGGATGTAAAGATCGGTTTCCTAAATGGGGATTTAGGTGAAAATATCTATATGAAAAAACTAGAGGGATTTGAAAGAAGGTCAATAATACTTAGCTTGCAAATTAAAGAAATCCATATACGGATTAAACAGCCATCAAGGCAATGTTATATTAAATTCAATGATACCATTACCTCCTTTGTGTTTAAGGAAAATATTGTTGGTCGGTGTATATATCTGAAGATCAGTGGGAGAAATTTTATATTTTTGGTTATGTATGTGGATGACATTTCTTTAGCTAGTAGTGATCTTGGTTTACTTCAGGAGACTAAGGCGTTTCTCACCAAGAACTTTAAAATGGTTTATATGGGAGAGGCATCCTACGTCATTGGGATAGATATCATTAGATATTGATCTCGTGGTACGTTAGAATTATCTCATAAAGGCTATATCAACCGAGTCTTAGAAAGATATAATATGCAGTCTTGCTCACCCAATTATGCACCTGTAACAAAATGTGACAAATTTAGTGAAAGTTAATGCCCAAATAATGACTTTGAAAGAGAGAAAATGAAATTCATACCATATGCATCAATTTTTTGTAGTCTGATGTCTGCACAGACTTGTACTAGACCGGATATCAGTTTTGTTGTGGGTGTACTGGAAAGATATCAAAGTAACCCGGGTACATAAAAATGAAAACAACAACATAAGTTTTGAGATATTTCCAAGGAACGAAGAATTACATGCTCACTTATAGAATATCGGATCAATTAAAGGTTATTGGCTATTCAGACTCAGATTTTGTTGGTTGCTTAGATAGTAGGAAGTCCAAATCGGGCTTTGTTTTCCTACTTGCAGGTGGAGCAATCTCATGGAATAGTGTAAAGCAAACAATTATTTCTCCTTCAACGATGGAGGCTGAGTTTGTTGCATGTCACGAGCCCTCGAGTCATGCTATATGGCTGCGGAATTTTATCTCATGGCTTGGGACTGTTAACTCGATTGCCAAGTTGTTGAAAGATATATTGTGATAACACCGCTGCAATCTTCTTTCGAAGAATGGAAAAGTATTCGAATGGGACCAAGCATATGGACTTTAAGTGCCTGGTTGTTGAGGAACGAGTCCAGAAGCAACAAGTGTCGATTGAGAATTTTAGTACCACTCATGGTTGTTGATCCGTTAACGAAGGCATTGACGCCAAATACCTTGAAGAAACATGTTGTTAGGATGGGTCTCTTGGGCAATGAATGACTTCTATATAGTGGTTATGTATTGTATCCAACACTATGCTAGATGTTTAAGCTTCTTCTCTTTTCGTGTTTCCAATAATGTTTGCGCATATTGGATTTGGACATTCTTTGTGTCATATCAATAAAAGCCATAAGTTACGATTTTCAAAAAACTCTATTACCAGCTCTCGACCACTTGAATTGGTTTATTGTGATGTCCAGAGTACAAATAAAAAAGATATCTTGTGATGGCCACCTCTATTATGTATTTTGTATTGATCACTTCACTAAATATGTGTGGCTCTACCCCCTCAAAAGAAATCTTAAGTTGATTCCATTTTCTGGCAATTCAAACTCCTTATCGAGACGAGGTTTGACCAACCCATTGTCACTCTATAGTCAGACAATGGTGTTGAGTTCATCAAACACCTACCCCAACTTAACCTTCATCACGCATGCCTTGCAAATCATAGTCGATATTATTAATCTCATGCCAACTCATGTACTTAGCAATGACTCCCCACTCATTCGTACTCCCCATAACTATCGGTCACTCCAACCTTTTGGATTCAAGTGTTTCCCCTTGCTTTGACCATATACCACCAACAAACTCGAACCTCGATCGATCCCATGTATAATCTCAGGTTATTCGGTCACACAGTCAGCCTACAAGTGTCTTTATCGCTCTACTGATTTCATCTATGTCTCCCACCATATGCACTTCATCCCTCATATTTTTTACCTTTTCCACCATACCACCTACCAAGTCTGCAACCAATGTTGAATACCATACCATAAGTGACTCGGTTTATCCAATTTCACCTACGCATACACCTGCTCTAGCGCCTGTTCTGCTTAATGTGGCACCACTTGCGCATGATCCGGCTCTCGCACATGCACCTGCGTATGAATTTGCACCTCCTACCGCACATTACTTGTTATTGCACCTAAGTCTCCATCTTCGCATGCTACCATAACAACATATGCGCCAGCACATGCGCATGTGCCTCCCAATGATGAAGTTTCTCCCAATGAAGCAACTGCACAAGCTCCTGCGCCAGCACCAACGTGCATCCGCATCCCAAGTACTACAATACCCATTTTGTCAACACCACGACTGTTTATCCCGTCCCGTCTACCATTGAACCCGAGCGATAGCTCAAGAACCAAAAAATCCGCTTTGCAAACAAGCAATGGATGATGAAGTTGCTACTCTCGTACGCAATCACACATGGGATTTGGTTACTTGACATGGCCAACTAATTGTGGTATCTATGTGGGTCTTTCAAGTGAAGCGGAAAGAGGATGGTACTTTTGACAAATACTGAGCTCGTCTTGTGGTAAAATCCAATTCATAGGAGTTCAAATGTGACTACTCAAAAACGTTCATTCATGTCATTAAACCTGTCACTATTCACATTATCGTCACATTGGCGCTCTCGCATGGATGGAATGTTCTTAAAATGGACATAAACAATGTGTTTCACAATGGTAATCTCACAAATACAATTTTTTATCAAAATCTCAAGGATATGTTGACACCTCCAATCCCAACCATGTCTGCATGCTTCGAGAAGCACTCTATGGCCTCAAATCGGTTCCGCGCGCTCGGTACAATGAACTCTCTGCTTTTTTGCTCAAGTCTAGGTTCTAGCAGTCTCACGCATACCCATGAAGGTTCTACTTCTTTTCAAATGGTGTCCGGATTTTTTTCTTGGTATATGCGGATGATATTTTGTTAACCGGAAACTCCATGAAGGACACTAATTAAGGAATAACTAGAGGATCAATACTATAGAAGGGGGGTTGAATAGAGTATGGCAACTTTTTCAAATTTTTTAAAAGAGGGGTTTCAAAGAAGTTTGTGAAGTGCATCAAGTATTTCAAGGCCTTCAAATGAAATTCAATTCCTTGGAATCAAAACAAAAATTAAGTAGAAAGTTGATAGTTTTCAAGTCCTTGAAATTAGTTTCAAGCCCTTGAACTGAAAACTGTTTTCAGCAGTGTAAGCTATGTAAAATGCAGTAAAGAATATGCAAGAGACACAGTGATTTATAGAGTTCAGTCCACTTAGACCTACGTCTCTACCTCAAGGACTTAATCCCTCCAAGATTTTCAACTCAATTCTTATTAATCAAAAGCTAAGCCCTAGATCTCAAGCACAGAGCTCCCTTACTCTGTTACAGCTTGTGGTTCTCACTAACCTATCTAGTACCTTCTCTAGCTAATTGATTAACTAAGAATTCTCTATTTTTCACCTTGAAAACTTCACGACAATATGATCTATAAGTATTATCGAAGCGATATAAAAATGATGATCAGAAGAAAAGAACAGTGAGAACAAAGTCTTCAGTGAGAATTCACTTTTCTTCAGATAATTGGATTGAGTGATGTGGATCTGCTTCTTGGTTTCTTGTCAATCCTCTGTGTTGTTTGAATGTCTCTGTGTCTTTTCTCTATACTGTCTTTCGAAATTCTTAAGTAATTTATGTTGGGTTTTGACATAGGTAACGCAGCGGAATAACAAAATTTCATACTCAATGCTCACCAAGGATCACAGGAAGAGCTATCATAACATGATAAGAGCATAGAAGTTATGTACCTTGGTTTGGGAGATCACACGAAGAATAGTGTCTTCGTCTCTATGAATATCCACACCTTGGATCTTGATTCGATTCCTTCTCACCGCGATGTGCTAGCAACGGAAGAAGGAAGAGGATGATCACGCGAAACGGAGCACCAAGGCCTCGCCTATGGTGGCCGACGGCAAGGGGGTGTGGACGGCAATGAGGGCTTCGGCCTTCTTTGCTTGTCTCTCTCTCTCTCTTAGCTTTGTTATGTTCTCTCAAATAATGACTTGTGTAGAGAAAGAACAAGCTAGAGTTCCTTTATATAGTCATAACTCTTTATTAACTACATAAAGGCCCCAATACTAATCATGTCCTTACATGGATTAGTCCACATGCAAATTAGTCCTACTAAGTTTGCTTATGGTTGTGTTATGATCCTCTTATTAATTATTACAACTAATTAATACCTATATCCAATTTAATCCATCCGCTGTGTGACCCCATAGGTTTATACTTAGTTAGGGATAGAAACGGGTCGGATCTGGATCGGATCATGCCTTTCCAGATCAAGATCCAACCAAGAGAATTGGGATTCAGTTCCGATCCAATACGTTCGGATCGTCACCGGATTCGGGTCTGATCGGATCGGGTTTCATTCTGCCGATCCAAGTTCAATCCGTAGATCCATATAGTACTTGGCCGGATCAGATTCTGATCGGATACACCTCGGGTTTGCAATAAAAAACAAAAAATAACATAAAAAATAAACACTGTTTAATACGCTAAGGCATGTTCGTAAATTATGAAGCCTAAAACACAAAAGAAAGAGCTTTGTTGGTTGGAGTTACTATTGTATTATTTATAGAAGTGTAAGTGGAAAGTTAATAGGTATATATTTGTAAATCACACATATACGTCTGATCGGATCGGGTCGGAACCTGGTGGATCTGCCCTCAGATCCAAATCCGATTGGGTCTGGATTTCCGGATCTAAATCTGATCCATTTTCAATTGGATCGGATTCGGATCCGATCAATTCGGCTCGAATCGCTCGGATCTCAGATCCGATCAGACCATATTGCCATACCAATACTTAGTTGGTAGTAACTTATTACTAACATGGGGTTGTGTCTAGCAGCACATCCATGCCATACAACTAATAGAAATAAGTCAGTGATCCCGACAAACCTTGTGCCCAATATCTCATATTTTATTATCCCTTTGTCTCCATATCCGGATTGGACACGAGACATAATAGTCACACTCGTATATCCAATCCATAGTTTCTCGATCCAGGGAATATGCTTATGCAAGCAGATAACATCAATATCTCCATATTGATTTAGCTGAGTCTGGCCAGATATTCAATAAGCACCATCCCTTGAGTGGCCATGTATATTTTCTGCCATTATGTGGGAGGGACAAATCCTCTCTACGTCACTACGATCTCTAAGCTTGCTTCCTATCATTCCCGATATCTATCTTTATAGTTGCCCGGTTAAGGCGCAACGTTGGATAATATCAAAGCATGATATTCGACAACTAGAGTATCTAGTGACTTCAAGTCTAAGGATTGAAATATTATTGGCACTACGAGAAGCGATTGTGACTTTGACATAATCTAATGTATCCTTCTCTTCGTGGGTCAATCCAGTATGCCATTACTCCTAATGCATACCCATGTGTGAGACTTGATATCTCCATATCAATCTACAGACTTACTAGTCTATATTTGATCGTCCTATTAACCAATATAATGGACTAGGGATATTTAAGACAAACAATAAATTGTTTCTAAGGACTTCATTTTATTAAATATCACAATAATTAATAAATGAATATTCTATCCAAAACATCGTTTATACTAAATATAGATTTCCTCTAGGGTATCTATAAGTATATTTTACCCAGTCGTCCTCAACACATCAAGGTAATTTATAACGCCTTGCTTTGGAAAGCCCGAATTTAATAGACCTTGATCAGAAAGGGTGTTTAGGCAAGAGAAGGCAAAACGCTCCATTGATGGATTTAATAGTCATTATTCGTTTGGTTGATCCATCAACATGATCTACTTATTTGTATTGGGCAATCCACAATAAAAGATCAAATCTATTATCTTGTTAAAGTTTTGCTAGTATCGCCATACACACAAAAATAAATAACAAGAAATAAATAATACACGTCGACAAAAGAAAAATTAATGTGGCATGGATATGGCCCCTAGACTAAGATATTTCAAAGCCAATGATAAAATCTATATGCCCTAAAGTGTCAAGCTCATCTCCATGTGCTCCATCATAGCTGCGCGCATCTAGGATGGGACCTTCATCGTCTTTGTGGCTTCTTTGGTCCCCCGGTCTTCTTCTCCATGCTCTTGGCTATCATCTAAATAATTATATTTCTAGCCTAACATCTAGAATACATAAATAAATAAATAAAACTTCACATGTTGAGAATATGATCAGCTCGCGGCCGTAAAGTAACTAACTATTACATTAATTTGAGCAGCTCGCAGGCCGTAAAACAAACACAAACATCCACAACCTAGGCCATATCCATCCACCATGCAACAAAGCACATAATACAGTTAAAACAAATTTTTAACGCGCTTGTTCAATTTTAGTTGAAATTGTGTAATTAGGGTCACAACGGTCCAAGGATTACACTATCCACCACGACGGAACCTCCCAAGGACCAAGGCTAGGCCTTAGGGCGGTCGGACGAGCCTCACGCGCGGTTAGGCTGCACGCTCGGCCAGCTCAACCCCTTGGCCGAGCCTAGCTTGGGCGGCAAGGCAAGGGGGAGGTCCCCATCGGGGGGCCAAACCTCCTTTTGAATTATTTCCAAAACAATTCCATGCCTTGTTGCCCAAACTTAGTTGTTTCCATAAAGTTGTTTCCATAATTGAAAAAACCATTTTACCAATTATGTGCCCGAGAACCCTAATTTTTCAAGAACCCAATTATTCACATCCTATTTGATTAAACTCACAAATTTACACATCCAATGTTACATTAGATCTTGTTTGTCTTGAGTCAAATTCAATTTGCATCTACTATGCCAATTAACTTCAGTTTCGCGTAATATGAATAAAACGGTGTATAAACAAAAATCGTAACACATAAAATCCTGTTATGAGCTACGAACTATGGTTCTGATACCAATGTTGGGTTTTGACGTAGGTAACGCAGCGGAATAACGAAATTTCCAACCCAAAGCCCACCAAGGATCACGGGAAGAGCTATCATAAGATGATAAGAGCATAGAAGATGTGTACCTTGTTTTGGGAGATCAGAGGAAGAATAGTGTCTTCGTCTCTATGAATATCCACACCTTGGATCTTGATCGGATTCCTTCTCACCGCGATGTGCTAGAAACGGAAGGAGGAGGATGATCATGCGAAACGGAGCACCAAGGTCTCGCCTATGGTGGCCGACGGCAGGGGGCGGATGGCAATGAGAGCTTCGTCCTTGTTTGCTTGACTCTCTCTCTCTTTGCTTAGTTATGTTCTGTCAAATAATGACTTGTGTATAGAAATAACAAGCTAAAGTTCATTTATATAGTCACAACTCTTCATTAACTACATAAAGGCCCTAATACTAATCATGTCCTCGCATGGATTAGCCCACATGCAAATTAGTCCTACTAAGTTTGCTTGTGGTTGCGTTATGATCCTTTTATTAATTAGTCCAACTAAATAATACATATATCCAATTTAATTCATCCGGTGTGTGATCCCATTGGTTTCTACTTAGTTGGTAGTAACTTATTACTAACATGGGGCGGTGTCTAGCAACACATCCATGTCACCCAACTAATATAAATAAGTCAGTGATCCCGACAAACCTTGTGCCCAATATCTCATATTTTATTATCCCTTTGTCTCCATATCCGGATTGGACACGAGACATAATGATCACACTCGTATATCCAATCCATAGTTTGTCGATCCTGGGAATATGCTTATGCAAGCAGATAACATCAATATCTCCATATTGATTTAGCTGAGTCTGGCCAGACATTCAATAAGCACCATCCCTCGAGTGGCCATAGATATTTGGTCCCATTATGTGGGAGGGACAAATCCTCTCTATGTCACTACGATCTCTAAGCTTGCTTCCTATCATGCCCGATAACTATCTTTATAGTTGTCCGGTTAAGGCGCAACATTGGATAAAATCAAAGCATGATATTCCACAACTAGAGTATCTAGTGACTTCAAGTCTAAGGATTACAATATTATTAGCACTGCGAGAAGCGATTGTGACTTTGACAGAATCTAATGTATCCTTCTCGTCGTGGGTCAATCCACTATGCCATTACTCCTAATGCATACCCATGTGTTACACTTGATATCTCCATATTAATCTACACACATACTAGTCTATATTTTATCGTCCTAAACCAATATAATGGACTACGAATATTTAACTGAAACAACACATTGTATCTAAGGACCTCATTATATTAAATATCACAATAATTAATAAATGAATATTCTAGCCAAAACATCGTTCATACTAAATATAGATTGCCTCTAGGGCATAAATTCCAGCAATTTCATCTTTTAAGCAGTCTGTTTGAATTGAAGATCTTCAAAATATTCTCAAAAAACGTTTCTGAAAAGTAGCTTCAAATCTTGACTCTTCTAACAGCTTCCTCCGACGGCTAGCTTCAAGGATACTATCTTTACTTTGTTTAGGAGTATGTTAGGAAGGTCTAGATAAGATTTGAGCTAACATAGAATCAAATCAACAACTCAGTTTCCTTTTCTGCAGATTCTAGTTTAGGAACTATTTCCTTAAAAATATGCAACTGTATATTCCTTCAAAACTTGGTCAAACAGATAGATTAATCATAGTTTAGAGTAATAGAATGATTTTTTTTCATCATCAAGTAACATATAATCTTTCCTAGGAGATCAGGAGTTGGAATGAAATCAAAATCTCCCCCTAATTTCATGTTGTATTCTGCAGGATTGTTTCAAACCCTTGAAAGCAGTCCTTTGAAACAGGTTGAACTTACAATCTCCCCATTGATGAAAGACAAAACCTCATTAAGGATTGATTTTCTGGAAAAAAATATTCATTAGAGCACAGCAGAATCCATAATAATAAAGTGTAACACAAGAGATCCAAGTGATCCATCAATGTAGAACAGTAGCAATGTCTAGCAACCCCTATTGCTTTAAGCCATATCTCTAAGCCAGATAAAAATTACTAAAAGTAAAAAAATAAACAACTAAATTTCTCCCTTTTTTTTTACGTTCATCAAAAATGATGAGAAAATGTTAGATCAATGTTTGGAAAACTGAGTAAAAAGTTTTGAAAGGATAGAAATTTTAAAGACTTGAAGAAATATTCAAGGACATGAAAAAGAAAGAAAGAAGAGGCAAGAGTTAAGGGGTTGGGTCTCCATCTCCCTTGGGCTCAGCATCTTCTTCTTCACTATCTTTTTCATCATCCTCATCATCTTGTTGTTCTTCTTCATGAACAGCTTTACACCAGCACCTCCAGTTTCGTCAAACAGTTGTTCTTCAGTCACTATCTCTGGAATGACAACTTTCTTCTTCTTCTTCGTGAGATCCTTGATCAACATCCCAGAGTCTGGACTGTCAGCATCAGCTTGTTCATTTTCTTCATCACCCTGTTCTTGAACGAATTCATTTCCTTTGTCCACCACCCTGTAGCCTCATCCTGAGTTGTATGTTCACTGAACAGATATTTGGTTGAACTTTCTGCATCACTCTTTGATCCTTCTGCAGCCTGAGACACATCTTCTTCCACATGAAGTACATTGATGCTCTTGAAGATACTTTCAACCATATACTTTACTTGCTTGAATTCAGTGCCAAACTCATGCTGATTTTCGTTCAGCTCATCCATATCCTTCTCAAGAATATCAAGTCTTTGAACCACCATTGAGAGGTCTTGAGGTTGAGAGGGTAGGCTTGAAGGAGGGTTTAATGCCTTGGGTTTAGGAATCTTCTTGGATTGCAAATCCTATTCAGAAAGATCAGAGTATAACTTCCATATCCCATCACTGGTTTTTACAACCCCAGTTCTCTCAAATGCTTTCTCATCAAGCATGCCAAAACCAGCGGTAATGGTTTTTTCTTTGGCAGTATGAAGGTCAAGGTGAAGAAAGAATGCATAAAGCATATTAGCATAAGGTAAAGGGTGCTTTATTTATTTGTTCTGGGAGTAGAGCATGTGTTCCATCACAATTGTTGGAAGATCAATCTCATATCCATGCATGATCAAATACATCAAATACAATAACCTTTCAGTTTGCAGCTATTTTGAATTCTCCCTAGGCACTACACACCTCATCAAGATTGTGAACAAAACTTTGGATTCAACAGTTAGCAAGGAGTGTGTTAACTTTTGAGAGGAGGTAGAGAAATTAGCCCTAGCTAGCTTCAACTTTGTTCAGATAGTTTTCTGTGCTATACCTTTTTGGGCATCCTAAGACATTGACAAACTCAGAGTGATCAAACTCCATTGTAATCCCGACAACTTTGGTTTGAATAACATGGTTAACAGTTGTTTTGAGTTGCATCATATTCAGATAGAAAATCCTAGTAAGCCTAGGGTAGGAATCTTATACCCCTTCAAGTTGGGGGTTATTTGGTCATTTGGGAAAAAAATTTGAAAATTTTGAGAAATTTATATTTCAATATTTTTCTTGAATTCTTCTTAGTTTTAAAGTATAGGGGTGTCATTCAACATATATGATTATATAAAAATTTCATTTTGAGGTTATTTTGTAGTTTTTAAAAACTTGGATAAAGATATGAAACTCATTTTATATACTCGGGAGATACTTGTAATTTTCTAAAAATTGAATTTTTACATTTATTAACAAAGTGATTTATTTGCAAATTATTTGGCAATTTTATTATTTATGAATATTAACTTTTATGTGTTAGCTATTAAATAGAAATCTTATTTTTACCCCTTAATTTTTGGCTATATTCTTTTGCCCTATCCACAACTCTTCTAATTTTGTTCTAGTAACAACCAACTACCCCCTCCATCACTTTGGTCAGCCCCAATAAAATAATTCATTTTCATTTCTACTCCTAATAAAAAAACACCACTACCATCCTCATTACACTCAATGAACCAACAACAGTACCATCTCCATCAAGTCCATCCTTCCCCATCTCCATCACTTTCCTTCTTTACATCATTTCTCCTCAATATCACTCATGCAGTCTTCCTTCTCTCCAAACTTCAAACCAGTTTTTGGGTGTTGACCTCACCAAAACTTCATCAAAATCACTTTTCTAGTCTCCAAATCATGGAAAAATTGAGTTCTAGCTTGGTAGGATCATGGTAGGGGGTTCTTCCACCATTCTTCTCAAGGATTGAAGGCCAAATGCATTCTTTTCCTCGTCCTCTTCTTGAATCAAAGGGTAAAGTTACTTCTAGTCGTTAATTGATGCTTGCATGTCCATCTTTACCTTTGATTGATGAAATTTCATATTTGATTTCTTCAATTCCATGCTTAGTTCTTCATCTTCATGGCTAGATCATGTGTTTGACTTCAAATTTTAGATTGTTTCATGAAACTCAAACTAGAACCCACATGCACTTTGGGTGTTTCTTGTTAGTTACACTTGAATCTAAAGAACTTTTGATAATTTGTGTCAAGATCATTTTAATATTTTAATTCATGCCTAAAATGATGTTATTTGGGTGAAAATCTAGTCTCCCTAAGTTTCATGTATCATTTGAACCAAACTTGTTGATTTTTTGAAAAATTGCATATTTTTACAATATGACCAATTTTTGAAAACGTACATTATCTCTAAATTTTGTCTCTGTGGAATTTTTAACTCTTACATATTCTGAAACTATACTCAAAGAGAGTCATTTGGAAAAAAAAATCAACTTTATAGCCTTTTTGGTTTGGGAGATATGCTCAATCTAAGTTGTATGTTTTCTGAAAATCTGTTTCTTGACCACTCTTGCCATTTTTGTTAAAAACTCCATTTTCAGAAACCTATGGCATCTCATCTTTATTTTTATTAAAGAATACACATAGGGTATTCGTTATGGATAAGATGGGCATTTTTCCCATTCTCCAAGTAGTAGTAATTGTTCTTCAAAGTTGAAAATTTCTGCCAAACTTGTCTCTGCATAGCATTGTTTGTTATTTTTGTAACTTGAGTTTTATAATAGCTATGCATGAGTTTTTTGGTGTTTCTGAAATTAGAAACATGTAGGTTGATCTTAAATTAATTTCATAATTTTAAGAGATGTTTTCATATGGTAAATATGGATCTAAAGACAAAGCTACAATTCCGTCCAGATTGTAGTTTCACCGTTTTTAGAAAACTTGAACTTTTGAAATTCTAAGCGTATTGATTGATTTATTTTGATAAGTGAACATAATTATATGTTCATTGGTGACATATAGGACTATGTGGCATGTAGGTTTGCATTTGTCATGTGTAAATTAATTGTAACGTTCTACGTATGATTGTAGACATCGACCTCATAGGAGAGAGCGATTGTCGTTGGAGTGCTAGGACTAATTTCTTACTTTGGTTGTGCTTCATATCAGTGGTAAGTACATATGTGCGAATTTTGCTTATCAAAATTTGATTTTTCGAATGAATATTTGCTGAAAAAGTATGCAAAGCATGATTTAATACTTGAAATTGTTTGGATATAAATTGAATCCTCTTTTTAAGTCTTGGAACTTTACTTGCGATAAGTTGATAATATGATTTTGTCTATTGTAAAGAGAAGAAATAAAATACGTATGTGCAAACTTTAATTATCACATTGTGCCAATGTGTGTGACTTTTAAATGAATATCGTCTTATTCGGAAGAGTATGAAAAACATAATTTTTACTGAAAAATTCCTATTACTGATTTATACTTAGAACTCTTGGAAATGACTTGTGAAGATTTGTATACCAACTTTGGTTATGAAAAATAAAGTTAATAAGATACTCTAATAGATTTAGGACTACGTATAGAGTTGCGTTATTAATGGGAGGCGCCAAGCGATCCTTCATTTTCTTATGGCTAAGACCATTGAAGCAATGCTTCTTATTATTGGATAGAACTTAATTGTTCACAAATCCGCCCCCGATGTGCCAAAATGTACCAAGGTATTGTGTCCAAGGTTTTGTTAGAGCTATAGGGTGCTACTTATACTTGTAAGGTTAACTATGGTATAGGGGTGTCGACACTAAAGGCCGTTTAGCTAATGTTGTGAGTGGGGTTGACGAATGGGCTCCCTTAACGCTCGGATGAAATAGAGTTTGATCGACCCTAGAAGGAACCCTTTGTGATTACTTCGTGATCTCTCTATCTACATCGATCCTGCTGGTGGCTCTGGACATGCCTCAGCTAAACTTAATTGTTAAATTGGAATTGAAAGAAAGTTTGATTAATCTATTGATGTTGTTTGTGGCTCTTGATTGCCTAATAATGAAATGAATTCAAAAGCATATGCTACTCGTGAATTAATATTGATATCAGTTCAAATGGACTTTTTTACTGTTGACACTTTACTTGGCTAAGAATATCTTGAATACTCGTGATATATAAATTTTTTAAAGTTGAGAGTTCACGCTACGCGATTAATTATAATTGTTCCAAATTGTTCTCTATTACTTATGATTCTTACAAATCTCTTGATTTATTTCAACTCATACCTATGTTCCACTCGTTGCTTTACATGTCGTAGTGTGTATTTACTCAGTTTTTACTGATCATTTTTTTCAAAACTGCGCCGGCTTTTGCCATTATGAAACCGCATGTCATCACTCAAGGTGGGGATGAGGAACGCGTATCGAGACGAATTCGTCACTTAGTAGATCACAACATCTTTTTTCTATCCAAATTGTACTCTTTTTCGAAATACTTGTTGTATACATTAAATGAGATGTAATCTTAGTAGTTAATTTTATACTTTTGGCTATGGATTGTCTCTTTAACCCCGAACCGAGATCTCGGGTTGCTTAAAGGCAAATTCAGGAGGGTTCAAAACTTTCGAAAGAGAGCCTTTCTTCAGCCTCTTAACACACTCCAGATTCATGGTTTTCATCATGTTAACATTAACCATGCTACAATAGGCTACTGGTCAAGAAGCAAAACCATCTTTCCACTGACCTCTAGCAGTTTGAGAAAGAAACCACTTGCTGGAAAGTTTCTTTCCAGGGGACTGAGGCTTTTAAGAATAGATCTATAGTTCTTTGCCAGTGCTTTTCTCTTGTTCAACTTCTTCTGCTTTTTCTTTTCCCTTGTCAGCAACTGTAGGTTTCTTATTCTTCAGCTTCTATGGACTAGCCACTTGTTCCTCTAGCTGTTTCTCAGGAGCAGACTGATATGGCATCTTCCTCTTCTTTCTAGAAGATGGTGTCATATCTTTCTTGCCTATCTTCTTTGGAGGAGAAGGAGCCTTTTCTTCAGTTGGATTTATGGAACTAGAATCACCACTAATAGTTTGAATAACATATTTTGCAGTCTTCCTCTTCTTTTTTGAAACCACCTTTGAACCTCCAGCCATCTTGGTTCTTTGGTAATCTCTTCGTTTTCTCATTGGGGTTTGAGGGTTGAGAAAAGATAGATAGGAGTAGGACGGAGAGAAGAGAGAGTGATAGAAGAAGGTAAATAATAGAGAGTTTGAGTTAGATAAGGAAACATAAATATTTCAAAATCTCTCTAAGATCTTTACAGTTTGAATGAAATTCAAATGTGTGCGTGTGTGACGTGGGAAACGAAATAAAATGATACGGATTTATACGAAAATAATTTTAAAAAAGTAAAAACAATGTTGAGCAATTACCTACTGAGACAGCACCCAGTATTGAAATATCCATTTTTTAACTAAATAGCATACATACTTATTTTCAAGGCTTTGGAAATAATTTCAAAGCCTTGAAAAGCTATATAGCTGAAACAAGTAACATCAAGGCTTTGAAACGATTTTCAAGGCTTTGAAAATAAGTTCAAAACATTGAAACACATAAGGCTTTACCTTAAACTTACTCGATACTCCCCATTAACCAATGCTTCCTTATTAAGCATATCCAGCTCTAATCTAAGGGTTGTAAATCTTTCTTCGTGCAATGGTTAATTGAAGATATCTTCCAGTTGCATGTTAGTAGAAACAAATTCGAGAAAATAGAACCTTTCTCAGCATGATCTCTGATGAAATGATGTCTAAACTCTATGTGCTTAGTTCTGGAATGTTGAACTGGATTCTTCGTAATTGAAATAGCATTGGTGTTGTCACATTTGATAGTTATTTCATTGAAATCAAATCCAAGAAAACTTCATTTGCTGAGCAATCCACAGCACTTATGAACAGCATGCTCCAGCTTCTATATATTCAGCTTCAGCTGTTGATAATGCCACAGAGTTATGCTTCTTTTAATATTAGGGATGAACCAAGGAATTGGCAACACCCTGAAGAAATAAGTTAGTATGTTTCCTTCAAAGTCAACAATTGAATATCCACAAAGAAAGAAGTTAGTCTGTTTTGGATACCAAAGCCCTAAGTCTTTGGTACCATTTAGATGTCAAAATATTCTCTTCACAAGAGTTAAATGTGCGTCTTTGGGATCATATTGAAATCTTGCACACATAGAGACACTAAACATAATGTGTGGTCTACTAGCATGGAGTTAAAGCAGAGATTCAATCATACCTCTATACTCTTTCTGATTTACACTCTTACAGCTTGATCCTTATCTAAGGATAGTGTAGAAATCATAGGATTCTTTGTGGATTTGGATTGAGAAATATTGTACATATTAATCAAGTCCTTAGTATACTTGTTTTGATTCAAAAAGATTCCTTTCTTCATCTGTTCTACATGTGTTCCAATGAAGAAGTTCAATTCTCCCATTAAGCTCATCTCAAATTCCCTTCTTCTTGGTTGTACCCTTGAGCTACTAGTCTGGCTTTTTTTCTGATTACCTTTCCATTTTCATCAAACTTGTTTCTAAACACCCACCTTGTGCCAATAATAGACTAAACTTTTGGTGGAAGAACAAGATTCCACACCTTGTTTATCTCAAATTCATTGAGTTCACTTTGCATTGCAATGATCAAGTCTGCTTCTTGTAATGCTTCTTTCACATTTTTGGGTTCTACAATAGAAACAAAAAGCATTAAAAGCACACAAGTTTATCAATTGAGATCTTATTTGTGTAACAGTGGACGGATCAGATATAATGTTGTCAACTGGATGAGATAAAAAAATATTTAAATCTCTTTCTTGTATTCCATGGCTCAGGTTCTCCGGGTAACTTTTCAACCCTTTGAGATCTTGAGGAAGTGGCTTGATCACTTTGATTCTTCTGTTGCTCATTTTCAAGGTTTTGAGAGCTATTTTCAAGTCCTTGAAAATTCTTCCTGTTTTCCTGCAACCTTTCCTTGAAACCATGAGAAGTATCTGCTTCATCTTCTAACTCATGCTTGTTCAAATTCAAGTCTGCAAAACTTTCATTTCAAAGAACCATCATAGATTTCATCAAAAATGACATGAATACTTTCTTCAACAAGCATAGTTCTTTTATTGTAAACCCCATAAACTTTGCTAGTCAGAGAATAACCAAGAAAGATACCTTAATCACTTCTTGCATCAAACTTACCAAGATTGCCCTTACCATTGTTGTGAACAAAACTAGTACAGCCAAAAGGTTTAAAATAAGAAATATTTGGCTTTCTTCCTTTGAAATGTTCATAGGGGGGTCTTCTTCAAATTGGCCTAATCAGGCATCTGTTGAGTATGTTGTTGGCTGTGTTCACAGCTTCTGCCCAGAATGACTTTGGTAACTTGTTCTCTAGAAGCATTGTCCTTGACATATCTTCAAGAGCATCATATTTATCTCTAAGAAACATGACCCAAGTAAATCTATAATAATCATCAACAATAACTAACATATACTTCTTACCCTTTGGAGTTGGAGTCCTCATAGGACCAAAAAGATCCACGTGAAGTAGTTCAATGGGTCTAGTAGTACTTACAAATTTCTTCGGTTTTAATGATCTCCTTGTCTGCGTACCTTTAGCACAGGCTTTGCATACTTCATCATCTCTGATTTTAAAAAAGGCAATACTCTTACCAGGTCTTTAGAGATCAACTTGTTCAAGATATTGAAGCTAATGAGTCCTAGTATTCTTTGACAAAGCTTTGAATTCTCTTTCAAGGCGTTGAGACACTTCAAGCTTTCTCCAGCAACTTTGTTAGTGTGTAAAGTATAGACATCGTTTGACCTTGAGGCAGTGAGAATACAAATTCCAAATTTCTCATCTTGCACCACACATTTCTCTTTGTCAAAGATAGCCTTGTTACCATTATCACAAAGTTGAGATACACTAAGCAGATTGAATTTCAAACCATCAACTAAATAGACATCATAAATAGAATTTTGAGAATTAGTACCCACTTTAGCAATAACTAAGATATTGCATTTTCCTTTTTCACCAAGTGTGATAGAGCCTTCATATTTCTCTTTCAGTTCTGAGAATAAAGATCTCTTTCCACTCATATGTCCGGAGCTTCCACTGTCCATAAACCATCTTTGATCTTTAATCTTGGTGACATCCTCAATGTTCTTTTCAGAACTTTCATCATGCTTCGCCATAAGGCATAGATTGGCTTGTTCTTCTTCATATTCTGAATAACTGGAGGAATCAAAATAACTCCAGGAAGCTACCATAGCTTTCTTTCTTCTGTCATGGTCTTTTTTTTGAAAGTGTTTTCTCTTCTTGTGTGTGCAGTCTTTGATTAAGTTTCCTGCATCACCACACTCAAATCAATTCATTACTTTAGATTTACTACCATGAGAGATAGCTTTACCTTTGTAGTCTCTGCTACTCGAAGATCTATTTTTATCCTTGCTGGATTCTTTGTTTCCAAAGTTCTTCTTCATCTTTAGGATCCTGGACAAGGATTTGGAAATGAGAGAAAATGGAGCTTCATCATCATCTTCTTCTAGTTCAAGGCTTTGATAAGGTTCATTCTCCTTTGCCTTGAGAGCTAAGTTCTTAACACTGGCCGTTAGATCTCCATTAGCTTCCTTCATAGAGATTTCATGTGTAAGCAGCTTTCCTTGCAGGTCACCAAGTTGAAGAGATGATAGATCTTAATATTCTTCAATGGCAGTAGTCTTTGGTTCCCATTTTGCTTTAGGAAGACTTATCAGAATCTTTCTAACCTTTTCTTTATTGGAAATGTGTTTTCCTAATGAGTCAAGGTTGTTGACAATATAAGTGAATCTTTTGAAGAGGTCTCTGATTGATTCATCTCCATTCATCTTGAACAGCTCATATTGCCAAAGGAATATGTTGATCTTGATTTGCTTGACTTGGCTAGTTCCTTCAAATGTCACCACAAGCTTATCCCATATCTCCTTTGCAGTCTTGCATCCTGAAATCCTGTTAAATTTATCTGCATTCAAAGCACAATATAAGAGATTCATAGCTCCGTAATTTGTAGAAAATTGCTCTTATTCAGAAGCATAAAGTGAATCCTCAGTTTTAGGAGTCCTGATCTCATCTTTTTTTAGTGTAGAATATATGAGGACCCTTCTGAATGATAGTCCGCAGTTCCATATCTTGATCAATGATGAACATTTTCATCAGGGCTTTCCAGTGCACAAAATTGTCATCATGGAACAAGAGAGGTCTATTAGCAGCTCTTCCTTGTGAGAAACCACCATCTCCTACAGTATTATAATCACAAGATTGTTAGATCTATGTAGTGATACAAGCTCTGACGCCAATTGAAGGATAGTAATGTAGGAATAGGTACAAGATCAATACTCTAGGAGGGGGTTGAATAGAGTATGGCAACTCTTGCTAAAAGAGTGGTTTCAAAGAAGTTTGTGAAGTGCAGAAAGTATTTCAAGGCCTTCAAATGAATTTCAAGCACCTTAAAATCAAAATTGAAATTAAGTAGAAAGCTGATAGTTTTCAAGGCCTTGAAATGAGTTTCAAGACCTTGAACTGAAATCAGTTTTGAGCAGTGTAAGAAGCTAAGTAAAATGCAGTAAAGAATATTCAAGAGACACAGTGATTTATAGAGTTCAGTCCACTTGGACCTACGCCTCTACCTCAGGGTTATAATCCCTGCATGATTTTCAACTCAATTCTTATTAATCAAAATCAAAGCCCTAGATCTCAAGTACATAGATATGCCTTACTCTATTACAGTTTGTGGTTCTCACTAACCTATCTAGTACCTGCTCTAGCTAACTGCTTAAATAAGAATTATCTATTGTTCACCTTGAACAATCCACGAGAATAATATCTAGAAGTATTATCTAATTTATATACAAATGATGATCAGAAGATAAGAACACTGAGAACAAAGTCTTCAGTGAGAATGACGTGTTCTTCAGATGATTGGATTGAGTGATGTATATTTGCTTCTTGGTTGCTTGTCAATCCTCTTTTTTGTTTGAATGTCTTTGTGTCTTGCTCTGTTCTGTCTCTCCAAATTCTTCAGTAATTTCATCTTTTAAGAAGTCTGTATGAATTGAAGATCTTCAGAATCTTCTCAACAAACTTTCCTGAAAAGTAGCTTCAAATCTTGACTCTTGTAACAGCTTCCTCCAACGGCTAGTTTCTTAGTATCTTCAAAGATACTATCTTGAATTTGTTTAGGAGTAAGTTAGGAAGGTCCAGATCATATTTGAGCTAACAAAGAATCAAATCAACATCTCAGTTTCCTCTTATGCACATTCCAATTTAGGAACTATTTCCTGCAAAATAGGCAACTATATATTCCTGCAAAACTTGGTCAAAGAGATAGATTAATCACAGCTTAGAGTAATAGAATGATTTGTCTTTCATCATCAAGTAACACATAATCAATCCTAGGAGATCAGGAGTTGTAATGAAATCAAAACCTCCCCCTAAGTTCATGTTGTATTCTGCAGGATTGTTTCAAACCCTTGACAGCAGTTTTAGGCCTTGAAACAGACAAGCTATTTCAAGCCTTTGAAACAGGTTGAAATTACACTCCCCATCAGCTCTCACGCAGTATGTATCTCGGCTCGATTCTCGCTTCTTTCTCAAATATTTAGGCTCTCTTAATCACTTCTTGGGAAGGGAAACCACCCCTGCTCAAGGTGGTATTTCCCTCTCGCAAGCTCAATATATCTCGAAAATCTTTGAAAAGTTTCACATGGAAGAGTCCAAGCCTATCTCCACTCCCATGTGCTCAAACGATCCCCTTCCGCAAGCAGATTCAACAAAGGTTGTCGACATCTCTTACTACAGACGGCGGTCTTCTGGAATATCTGAGCCTCACACGAACTTACATCTCAATTGCGGTAAATCGACTCTCGCAGTTTCTTCATGGCCCACTTCCTTCACACTGGTTGGCTGTAAAGCGCGTACTTCATTACCTCAAAGGCATCGTATTTCATCGCCTTTTCTCTTGACCCCGTGCCTCTATTTATAGAGTAGGAATAATTGTTCACCAAGTAAGAGAATTCTAGAGAAAACCAATAAAGATCTTAGACATTGTAGAAATCAAGTCAAAATCAAACTCTAATTAAAGAGTGATTATCACTAATTAAGTTAACTTAAAATAAAATAATGATTTCTAAAATTTCAAAGTTTATAATTAATATCAAAATCACATTTTTTTCCATTAAATACATTTACTTAATAATAATAAAATTGTAACTGAATAACTGATTTCAATTGATCATAAAAACTGTTATTTATTAATTAAAGAAATTCTCCTATAATTATCATCCACATTTTAAAAATATTATTCCAAAAGTGATAAAGGAGAGATAACTGAAAACAAAAATCATATTTAATTCAAAAGATTATTACTATATAAAAAATTGATTTATACTAAAAAATCTTCCAATTTACTTTGAATGGGAAAAAAAACTCATTTAAAATTTAATAGAATCTTAATAGGAAAATGAAAACTAAAATTAAAAACATACTAAAAGAATTACAATTCCTAGTAAACTCTCTCACTTGGAAGAATCAAGTTTAGAAATCTTTGGAAATCTATAAAGAAGAATTATGATTTGGCTGAACTTCCAAAACAAGCAGAAGAGGAAGTTCAAGGTAGTATGAGGCCAAAACCTTAGCCACCACCATCACGGCGTCGCACCTAGGGTCGCATGCAGTCCTGTAGTTGGCTCAGGGAAGCCGGTACACTTCTTATTGATTCTCCTTTTATCTTTCCTAACAGTTCAATCCTTAGACATTGGATGAAGGGTGCAGGAATGATCGTAGACATGTGAATGAGGTTTGACTCTAGGAAAATTACATAAATAAATACATAATTATCTTCAACTTGCTTCACGGAATTGAAGACGCTTGAATTACCTGCAAGAGTACCGTTAGCATAACAAAATATAAAAATAGGAGTCCTAGTATCATTTTTATAATTTCAATACATCAATCTACATAATCTGAGATATTGGACCTAGAATTGGCAAATGTCCTGAAACAATCAGATTAGCATAAATTGACATTTCATGTTGCAGACCTGTATGAGTATAAGTTGGGCATTCAGGCACAAACAAGAACTGTACTAGGAAGATGTGACGCATCAAAGGAAATTTGGTTGTCGAACTTGCATAGTCGGCAACTCATATCAACATTAAATTCAACCTCATATATAGGATATATGTTGATAGGCTATACACATGACTTATGTAGATGCAACTGATATTGAGGATTGTCTCTGATAGACCTACGCATATATTATTGTAGATACGAGAAATTTTGATACCATCAATAAGCCAGGTGGTGCCCCCGGATAAGGGAACGTGCACAACCGTTGTGCTCTGCATAGCACCAAAGTGCATCCTCTACCTACGTTTGTGTGAAGGACCGCGAGGCAGGGTCCTTCACATATACGCTTCATGCTAACGGGACTCGGGGGTGCAAGTGGCTTGGAGGCTAGAGTAAAAAATTTCCCGTGCGAGATGCCTATCTTGCATGCGACCCTCGTATATTATCCAGGGACCCGCGAATGGACTGTCACGTCACCGATGTAATGGACCACGATACCTACATATACGGGTTGCGAGCCACGGAATTACCGGACGTTAAGGCCACGAGAGGCCCCCTTATTGTCGTATGTGCGAACCCATGTTCGTCTAATGGAATGTATATAAAGAATTTTTCCCCTTGACAACAACAAGAACAATCATCCAACACCAGCAACAGAGATATCAATTATCACCCATCTCACCTATCACTATCTCACCTCTGGATAACATACGTTGCTTTGCTCTTACCCCAAACTGGCTCTCATCTTCGGTCCCCCAAACATGTCAACTACGTGTCGTTTGTTTTGTTCTTCTTCTTGCTAGAACACGGAGGAACTGCCCCGACGATGTCCCTCGCCTACATTGGTGAACCCCACGTGAACAAACTTGACGACTCGCCCAGTTACCTGTTACCGAAGTATTCAATATGGCTCCTCCTCTTCCCCCTAGAATACGATGGAAGGAGTCAATTGTCACGTCCACCGGAGTCCGCTAAGAACCATGAAAATCAAAACCATCCCTCTCAATAGAGTACCAACCCGACAAATATGTCTAGTTTAATCCAGAGGCTCAGCGCCACCGTCTAGAACCAGGCAGCCATGATCAAGATCAGACGACCCGTATCGCACAGATGCAATCACTGACGCAGAATCAGTGGTCACAGGCAGCACACGTGACATCAAGTGCATCAGAAACCCCTAATAACCATGTGTTGTGTTCCTCGCATGGTGGGTCATTTCGACCTTTGTAGGCGTACGTACCACAGATTCCAGGCTGCCACTGCCTCCACAGATTTCGACCTTCTCAGCAGGAGCTCCCTCGCACCCTTCCCATCCTGTCAGCCTGCCACTGCCTCCATCGTTTATAGCCTGATTTCAGCCATTTCGTGTGCCACCACTCGCGAGAAGCCAACAATTCCAGACTCCTACCCATGGAGCACCAAATGCGTACGCATGTATGCACGCAACCTATAAATCGAGTATGCCTTTCTTACAGGTACCACATGTGGCCCCTTCTCCTCCTGCGACATCTTTCGCTTCCCTGGAACAAAGGTTGGACGACTTCATGGCGAATCATGGCGGAATCCGCAAATCTCTACCCAGCATAGAGTGTTTCCCTCCAATTCATGGCAGGGTGCGATATCTCCCCGTGGCATTGAAGAAGATAAATTATCCATTCAATCCATTATAGATTCCTGAAAAACACGTCAAGCTTCATTGCTACACTGTCTTCACAGTGTTCTTCATCCAGAGCTTTATTTGCATATCATTATTTTTATATTTCTTACTCATATGTTAGAGTTTAAGTTGTTCAAAAGGAACAATTGGTATATTTATTGTATCAGTTAGCTAGAGTTGTTACTGGATAGGTTAGGAAGAAAAGCAGGCTGAAAAAGTGTTAGGCAGTTCTCTTGGCTTGGGATCTAGGGCTTCGCTTTTGATAAATAAGAAGTTGTTGAAATCCTTGATGGAATAGATCCTTCAGGCGGAGAGTATGTCACTTGGGACCAAACTTCGTAACAAATCACTGTGTTCATCGTCTTGCTTTACTGTTCATTACTTGTCTTAAAAACTTCTTCAAAAAAGGTTTTTGTTCAAAGCTTTAGAAAGCTTTTCAATGCTTTGAAAATACTCTGTTTCTTTTAAACAGACTGTTTTGATTTCAAAGTTTCAAAGCCTTGGAACTGAGTTCAAAGCTTCGAAATTCTTCAAGTTCTTCTCATTATTGTTTTAAAACAACACTTTTAGCCAAAGTGCCATACTCTATTCAACCCTCGCCCCCTCAGAGTATTTGATCCAGTAACTGCATACATTCATACAATCTTTAATATATATCTAACCATATATGCAAAATATAAATAATTATTTTACATACTCACATGTTTTTACTTAAAAGAAATATTAATAATATAACTATCAAACATAAATTAGAAATTTTATTACTTGAAAAATAATCTAAAAATGTGAATTATTACATTCTTTCCTTCTTTTAAAAATTTCGTACACGAAGTTCAAATTTTTAATAATTGTGTGTTTCTAAATAAAAGAAATAGTTTATCTTGACATAAACAATCTCATTGCTTTCATATAGTCAGACAGCGTGCCTACACAATTTCCTGTGCGCCCCGGCATAGCTCGCTTGGGTCAAGTTAGCCAAGACCAAGTCCCGTGCGTAGGTGACAAGCGAGGTAGGTACCACACTCTATCCCGAAACATATCAACCATACCTCGCTTGGATCAAGTTAGCCAAGACCGAGTCCGGGGAGCAAATGTCAGGTAAGGTGGATTTACACACTTCAGGTTGGCTCAGCTCTGATACCAAATGTCACAACCCGAATTTTATCTTTACTTTAATTATGAAATTATCAGATTTAACACTTCATTTTCGGCCACAACAGAAATGATAAACCGTATCGATTTTGAATGAAAATAGCGGAAGCTTGGAAATATACAACTCTTTTCAATTTCAAATAAAAATGTCCTTTTCCAATTCATTTGATTAATAGTCTTCTACAAATATAACATATAGAATATTAATAAATTACAATTAATGAGTAAATGCTATAATTCTAACCCGTCTGTAGTCTTTGATCACCCCGGTACGGTACCTGTAGATATTTTAGGGTGAGCAAAATGTCCAGTAGCTACCGCCTAACCACTCGCGTAGAAATATAATAATCAATTGAACTGTAACACCGATCACGGATCACATAATTATCATGCTTTATGCATCATGCGAATAACAAACAATAACTTAACAATCAACATATAAGTAGATAATCACGTATTAGAAGTCAAAATCTCCTTTTGAAATGAATTTGGCAAAGGTTTGTAAGATTAATCGGCTATAGTGTTTCTAGAAAAATTGACATTTCTCTCTTTTTAGAATCTCAATTGAGTTAAGAAACTAATATAATAGCCAACATTCAAACCCGAAAAAATAATCGGAACAACCACTATCAAAATAACTATTTAGAGGAGAGGGGGGAGGAAGTTGTAATTTGAAATGAGGGGACAAATGTCGTATTTATAAGGGGCTGTCCAGGGGTGGCTGGTGTCCTTTTCAAAAACTTAGGAGGAAGCTATTGCCAAATTACATTATATTGGATAGGTCTTCAAGTTATTATTTGGCATGGGCTCGAGGTTGGAGGGTAGAGACTCTACAGGTATCACCAACTACATTAAATACAAACCTCTGGGGTATGATAGACTATGTCATTCAGAACCAACTGTGTACCTAATTCGTACTCAACATTAGACACTAGTAGTACTACATTTGTCTTCTGAACCATTAGGGGGTGTTGACACATAAGGTATAGTTTTCATGTGAATTGGACTTCTCCATCCTTGTCTATTTGGATATAATCTATACAACCATGTGACCTACGCGTAGGGGGATTTGAAATCTTTAGAATAAGCTATTTGGAATCTCCATTAATAAAGAGAAAATTGTTGGATTTCTTTTATCTGAATTGATATATTGGACGTTAATACACTACTACTTCAGAAAGATGTAATCCAGAATCATATTAATCAGATCTTTTCAAACTAGTATTGTCATGTCCTTGAGACAGTCTATTAAGTTTTTTTGGTAACAAGTACTTATATTCACCAAACCTTTTCAAACTGATATTAAACATAAACTTGTCAACTAAAATAATTATTTTCATAACTCGACAGTTATTTTATATTATTACAATTTCTCACTCAGGCATACATCTCGTTGCTTTCTTTTCTACGAGATTATGCTTTCTAAACCACTTGAAGGTAAGCGCAACGAATTTGGAGTTTGGTCATAATGGATTAGTAACCACTAAGTTGACACTTTATCCTTCATATTATATTTGAACTGTTGTTATTTGCAAGTTGGTTATTTAAAAATCCGCTCTATCATAGATGATCTTGGGTTAATTCCATTATGGGTACTCCAGTGCGTTAGCGGAAGACACTCCATTTAGTCTAGGGGTCTATCTAGGTTTATCGGCTCAGGACATAGGGGGTGTTACATGGGTACTTGTTCGCTATAGCAGGTAGACCCGTTCGTTGAAATATACATTGCAGACAAATGCTTCTTTGTCTACAAAAGATGCCAAGTATATGGACGCAGAGGCTATGAAAGAAGTCATTTGGATTAAAGGTTTAATAACATATTCGAGAATTGTTGAGAAACAAGTGGAGGTATAATGCAATAATCAGAGTGTCATTCATCTAGGAAAGAACCAAGTTTAGCATGCCAAAACGAAGCACACTGACGTGAGATTTCACATATTGTGGAAGATGATGAAAACCTACATCTCATGATTGACACTTCGAAGAGTCCAGCTGATATGTTGACCAAGGTGGTCACTGGAACTAAGCTTGCGCTATGCAAAGTGTTTGTTCGATTAAAAGTCATACGACTTCCGGACGGGAACGGTGCCGGAATTCGAAGACGAAAGGAAGCATTAGGATAAAAATTGAGATAGTTCGGCGAGCTAAGAGATGTAAGAAACTATTTCGCAAAGGTGGAGATTGCTGACTTACCCAGCCCATTATGGTTCAGCATGATGACATCGCCAACCATCTGCCTGCACTTTGACTTTATCACCTCCGCAGGTAATTAATACTGATTGGGATTCTATTCATATTAGTTATATAAGGATTTTCTACAATATCTATCTCAAGAACTGAACATGGAGATTTGGTAAAGATAAGGTCAAGATTTAATTTGATTAAGATAAGGTCAAGATTCGTTGAAGATATGCTAGGAGATCTTAACTTGGTGATCAAGCAATCGACCTGGACATGATGAGAAAGATGATAAACCAAAAATATTTAGTCAAAGAATATATTCTCTCCTCACTGGTGGCTTTTCTCTTACAATTATATTAAAAATATCTCTACCCTAGTAGGATGATGACTACAAACCTATTAAATATCCTAGCTAAATGGACAGATCTGGCAAATTTTGTCTGGACTTATATGAGGTGGGTTAAATAGATCATAACACAAATAAATTCAATTAATCATTACAGTTAAGTGGCTAGCTTTCAATGGACTGGATATATGGGCAGTCCAACTAAAACCAACAAACTTGAGATTTAAAAAAAACAAAAAAAAAAAAAACAAAAAAAAAAACAAAAAACAAAAAACAACAAACTCAAATTATTTTGTAAGCCATATATTTTTCTAAGACCAATTTTTTTATTATCATTTTTTGATGTAGTTTCTTAATCATTTGAAATATGTGGTGTTCTTCTACAAAAATAACCGTATGAAGTGGTCGAAATTTAAAACATTCCACCATTTCTCCTTCCCCACCCCCACCATATGCAGCCACGATACTCTTCCTCCACCAACGGACTCCATCGATTCCAGCAACCAATTGATGGAGCTTCGATGGTATTTTGCACAACCGTTTCTATAGCTAGCAAGAACAGAATAAACAAAATTAGACAAGTAGGTTCTTAATCATTTGTATGTGTCTGTATTTTTTTTTACAAAAATAACCTTATGACCTTGTAGAAATTTCAAACATGCCACCATTTCTCTGTCCCCATCATATGCAGCCACGATTCTCTTCCTCCACCGACGGACTCTATCGATCCAGACAACCAATCAAGTCTCTCCCAAAGTTGATGGAGCCCCGTGTAAACTCACGTTCTAATATTGTGGCCCATTAACCTAAGTGTTTTTAGTTTAGCTGGATTCCACTATTTTACCTATTTATATAATTAACCATCAGATAATTAGGGCCATGATCGTTGGTTGTTATCTGATGGCGGTTGTGACAAAGAACGTTGCCCTCTTCTTTCCTCCATAAAAGTAATGTGACTCATCCTCAATCAGTTGATGCAAATAAATGTATATTCCATCACTAATAGAAAATAATCACAAATCATTAATTGAGAAGAAAGAAGAAGGGGAGTCCGTCAATCACAGTTCCAGTCAAGAGGAGGTACTGCGCTTTCAGTCAAGCAAGAAGGATCCTTC
Source organism: Linanthus parryae (assembly GCA_023055425.1). Taxonomy (NCBI): domain Eukaryota; kingdom Viridiplantae; phylum Streptophyta; class Magnoliopsida; order Ericales; family Polemoniaceae; genus Linanthus; species Linanthus parryae. The sequence continues at coordinate 7,544,119 of JALGPY010000009.1, read as the reverse complement.
AGAAGTTTGTTGTCAAGATTCTATGGAAAACGGTACACAAATTCTAATTTTACAGTGTTTCTTCTTCTTTATATGAATTTATTTCATGTTCCTGGCATTAGGATTTTCCGCATTATAGTCCAAGTAACATCTTTCATTTGGTATCAGAGCAACCTTGTTATGAAATCAATTCATATTAGACTAATCAGAGTAATTACTTGATAATTTATGTACTCCTCTATTTTTGATGATTCCTATGCTTGTGAATTGTGTTCTTATGATCTCAAAGGTTGACCATGTACGTGGTTTTGGCACCGAGTGTATATGGATATGCGGTCCTTAACAGCCATGGTTTCGTATGATTTATCATCTAATTGGGTACACAGTGGGTTAAAGCTATACTAATGGGTTTCGGTAAAGATGATTTGTAGTATTAATTAAAGGTATGTTTGTTTCTTTTATCATATATTTACTTTCATCTACTAGCAATGAGCACACTGTTTTCACATGTATATGTTGAGGTTGATTATATTGACTTTATAGTTGTTTTGTGGCTTTGCTACAATGACATGTCATATTTTGATTATGATACATATATTTATTATTATATGTTCAAATTCTCAAATGATCAGTGAGAATTATTGTTTTATCATGTTATCATATGGTACATTCAGTATCATTACCCGGTTTTCATTACAGTTTGCATTAGTTTGTGTTATCCACGTTACAATAGCATATTATTTTGAGTTTTGAAAAATTAAATGTCACTTAGGTGTATCTGAATTACATTACAATTAATAACTAAAAAGAGAAGACATTGTTTTGCAAATTAAAGTTAATAGAGAATACGTTTGTTATCTTTGTATTCGCGAGATTAACTAGCTTTGTAGTCGTCAAAGTGACCGGAGCTAGTTAGTTTCATGAATAAAAAATTACATTAAATTTGTCGTTTGAGGTGACAAGAAGAAATATTGTGTTCACGATGGCAGTCTTTGTTAGGAGATTAAGCCTAACCCAAAGGATAGTCATGGTCAAATAATCATGAACTAGGTACGATTATGTACTTTGTGTAACTTAAGCGACTATAAATTGATGCCCAAAGGTGACCTATCTATTTTTTAAGTTATATGAATTATGTTAGACCTACATAGGTATAACGGCTAAACCTACATATGAGTGAACAATAGATATGATACAAGCTCGCCCAAAGGAGAAATTCTAGTGATGTCGATGGTTTATCTTATTATGACTCTTGGTCTTATAATGAGCATTGTATATTATGATATCTTATTTAGAATTGTTGCATTTTATAACAGTTAATGTTCCGGTTTCACTGTACTCACAAGCTATTGGTATTACGCAATTGCATGGGTCTAATTTTTCTGAAAGGTATGAACAAGTTCAATTTACCTTGGGTGTCATGGATCTTGACGTGGCATTACTTATGGAAAAACCTGCGGAAATTACTAATGCTAGAACTGATGATGAGGTTAGCCTTATGAGAGACTGGGAAATGTCAAACAGGATGAGTATGATGTTTATTCGTATGATTGTTGCAAATAACATCAAGACTTCTCTTCCTCAACTTGACAGTGCCAAAGTACTGTTAGAGGCCATTAAGGAGCGCTTTAAGCGGCTGACAAGTGTCTAGCAAGCACACTCATGTGTGAATTGACCAACAAGAAATACGTTGGTGATAAGGGGATTCAAGATCACGTATTAAAGCTGATAAGGCAGCAAAACTGTCATTACTGGGCATGAAATTGGTGAGCCATTACTGGTTACATTTGTGCTGAACTCACTCCCTGCAAAGTTTTTCCCATTTAAAATCACTTATGAGAGTAAGAAGAGGACAGCACGTAGTGTGAAGAAATGAAAGGGACCAACACCAAAGAAAAGAAAAGGACCTGGATGAAGTAGCTAGGATAATGGGAGTTATCACAATGTCAAGTGTTACTTTTGTAATAAGAAGGTGTTGGAATTGTGCCCTAGAGGAAATCAATCTGTCGTGACATTTACATGGACTTACTATTCATTACTTTATCGATACGGAGATATGATAACATGAATGAAGTCCTTAGAATAAAATGTTATATTCTTAAATATCCCTAGTCAGGTACTACAGTTAATAGGACGACTGTATTGCATATGATATGGGGATATCAAGTCTAACACATGGTATGCATTAAGGGTAATGGCGTACTGGATTGACCCACCATGAGAAGGCTACATGGGAGTTCTGTGAATGTAACAAGCGCTTTTCATAGAGGCAATGGTGTTGTGATCCTTAGACTTGAAGTCACTAGATACTCTAGTTGTGAATTATCATGTTTTGATATCGTCAAACGTTACACCGTAACTGGGTAACTATAAAGGCTTTAATTGGACATGATATTAAACAATCTGAGAGATGGTAGTGATGTAGAGAGGATTTGTCCCTCCCACATAACGGGAGTAAATATCCATGGTCACTCGATGAGTGAGACTTAGGGAAATGAATGGCCATGCTATAAATCAATATGAGATATTGATGTTATTTGTTTATCTAAGTCTACTCACAGATCGAGAAACTATAAATTGGATATACAAGTGTGACACTCCATGTCTTCTGTCCAATTCTGATAGATGAGGCAAAGGGATTATACAACACGGTAACATTGGTCACAAAGGTTAGTCAGATCACAGACATTACTATTACTTGGGAGCATTGATGTATTGCTACATACTGCTCAATGTTTGTAATATTTATTCTTAATGCCTACGTAATTAGGAACCTACAGGGTCACACACAATAATAGATCAAACTGGGATTATTGTTAATTAGTTGGAATAAGTAGCAATAATGAGTTAATTGGAATAAAGTTTAATTGTGCTCATTAGTTGGACTAAAGAGCAATTGTGGGCTAGAATGTAACTAGTCCCACATTGTTGGATTTATGGGGAAAGGTGAATTTCTCTAGCTACAAATAGGATTTATAAGCTATGAAAATTCAGTCTGAATTAATTCCTACACAACACAGTTTACTATAGAGCTAGAGAGAAAATAAAGAATACAATTTTTCTTTCCATAAGGGTTCGGCCAAACCCTAGCCGCCCCTCCCATGGAGTCGTCGGCCTCTTATGGTGTTGCCTCCCTCTTGGTGCCCACGTCAAGGTGATGCCGTTTCTCTCTTTTCCGTGTTGAAGGACGTGATCCAGTCCGTGCACGTCCAAATTTGTTGTATTTTCGCTACGTAACGGCATCAAAACCCTACAGAAGGGGCATGTGAAGAAGGACTGTGACAAGTGTAAGGCTTGGTTCGAAAAGAAACGTATGCAACTTTATTTTGTATGCTACGAATCAAACCTTGCTGAAGTTCCTTCAAATTCTTGGTGGTTAGATTCTGGTGCCACAACTAACATCATAAATTCGACACAGGGATTCCATACAATCCGGAAACTGGAGGAAAGTGAAAAGATCATTTACATGGGGAACCGTCTCAAGGCTGATGTTGTTCTCATTGGCAGTTATCGTTTGATCTTAGAGACGGGTCATAAGTTAGATATTTAAAACACTTTTTATGTACCTTCGATTTCTAGGAATCTAGTATCATTGTCTACACTGGATTTGTTTGGATATTGTGATTCATTTGGATTTCAGAAACTCAGATCGATGTTGAAATCTAATATTGTTGGTTCTGGAATTTTATGATATGGTTTATACATAATTTCCTTGAATCATGAGTCAGAACAATCATTATTGATTATGGATTCGAATCGTGGACGCAGTTTTTCAAATGAAAGTTCTTCTACCTCGTGGCATAGATTTGGGACATATTTCCAAAGAAAGGATTCAAAGGTTAGTGAAATCTGAAATTTTGGAGAATCTAGCACTGACTTTGAGATGTGTGTAGATTGCATTGAGGTAAAGCATAGAAAACACATCAAGAAAGGTACAACACGAAATAAAGAACTTCTTGAGATCATTCACACGGATATTTGTGAAATCCCAATTATGTATTTTAGTAGTGAAAAGTATATCATTACCTTTATCGATGATCTATCACATTATGGTTATTTCTATCTACTCCATGAAAAGTCTCAGGCTTCTGACATTATTGAGTTGTACATTACGGAAGGTGGAGAGACAATTGGATAGGATAGTTAAGGCAGTTAACTAAGATAGATTCGGTGAATAGTATTGTAGATATGATAATTCGGGACAACATCCCGTCCCATTTGCTAAATTCCTTGAGATGCGGGGCATTTGTGCTCAATACACAATGCCAGGTACGCAACATCAAAATGGTGTTGCTGAAAGGCGTATCGAACTCTTTTGAATATGGTTATTAGTATGTTAACTAATTCATTTGTACCCATTTCACTATGGAGTTAAGCCTTGAAAACCTCTAGGTATATCTTGAATCGGGTTCCTAGTAAAGCTGTTCCAACTACTCCTTACGAATAGTGGAGTGGAAGAAATCTAGCTTAAGGGATATGCATGTTTGGGGTTGTCCAGCCGAGGCTGGAATTTACAATCCACATGAAAGAAAGTTAGATTCCAAAATGATTTTTGGATACTCTCTTCGTTATCGATCAAGTCAAAAGGGTATAGATTTTACTGTCCTAATCATAGTTTGAGAATTGTTGAAACTGCAAATGTTAAGTTCTTGGAGAATGGTGAGGTCAGTGGGAGTAGCGAATTAAGGAAATTTGAGCTTGATGAAATTAGAGTGGATGCCATACCATCCTATCCTTCTCAAGTAATTGTTCTTCCTAAACAAGTAACACAAGTTTAGGTGAATGAACAACATGACGGAAATGTTTCACCACCCCATGAGGATATCGCTGTTGAAAATGATGTTGAACCATTACAATGGGTTTTAGGGAGATCACAAAGGGAAAGAAGGTATTCTATCCCTAATTATTATGCCTTAGTGTTTCTACAAGAACATGAGTTTGATATCGGTAAAGGATGTAGCTTCATATTCTCAAGCCATATCAAGTAGTGATTCTAATTAATTGACCAATGCAGAGAAAGAAGAGTTAAAATTAATGGACCAGAATGGTATCTGGGATCTTTTAAAATTGCCTAAGAATAATAAGAAAGTCGGTTGTATATGGTTCTTCAGGACCAAACACGACACTAAGGGCAATGTCGAAAGATATAAGGCTAGACTAGTGGCCAAAGGTTTTACTCAGAAAAGAAGGCATTGATTATGTTGAGACTTTCTCTCCAAATTCTAAGAAAGATTCATTAAGAACCATTATGGCTCTTGTAGCTCACTTCGATTTGGACTTTCATCAAATGGATGTAAAGATCGATTTCCTAAATGGGGATTTAGGTGAAAATATCTATATGAAACAACTAGAGGGATTTGAAAGAAGGTCAATAATACTTAGCTTGCAAATTAAAGAAATCCATATACAGATTAAACAGGCATCAAGGCAATGTTATATTAAATTCAATGATACCATTACCTCCTTCGTATTTAAGGAAAATATTGTTGTTTGGTGTATATATCTGAAGATTAGTGGGAGAAATTTTATATTTTTGGTTATGTATGTGGATGACATTTCTTTAGCTAGTAGTGATCTTCGTTTACTTCATGAGACTAACGCGTTTCTCACCAAGAACTTTAAAATGGTTTATATGGGAGAGGCATCCTACGTCATTGGGATAGATGTCATTAGAGATTGATCTCGTGGTACGTTAGAATTATCTCATAAAGGCTATATCAACCGAGTCTTAGAAAGATACAATATGCAGTCTTGCTCACCCAATTATGCACCTATAACAAAAGGTGACAAATTTAGTGAAAGTCAATGCCCAAGTAATGACTTGGAAAGAGAGAAAATGAAATTCATACCATATGCATCAATTTTTTTGTAATCTGATGTCTGCACAGACTTGTACTAGACCGGATATCAGTTTTGTTGTGGGTGTACTGGGAAGATATCAAAGTAACCCGGGTACATAAAAATGAAAAGCAGCAACGAAAGTTTTGAGATATTTCCAAGGAACGAAGGATTACATGCTCACTTATAGAAGATCGGATCAATTAAAGGTTATTGGCTATTCAGACTCATATTTTGTTGGTTGCTTAGATAGTAGGAAGTCCAAATCGGGCTTTGTTTTCTTACTTGCAGGTGGAGCAATCTCATGGAAGAGTGTAAAGCAAACAATCATTTCTCCTTCACAGATGGAGGCTGAGTTTGTTGCATGTCACGAGCCCTCGAGTCATGCTATATGGCTGCGGAATTTTATCTCATGGCTTGGGACTGTTAACTCGATTGCCAAGTTGTTGAAAGATATATTGTGATAACACCGCTGCAATCTTCTTTCGAAGAATGGAAAAGTATTCCAATGGGACCAAGCATATGGACTTTAAGTGCCTGGTTGTTGAGGAACGAGTCCAGAAGCAACAAGTGTCGATTGAGAATTTTAGTACCACTCATGGTTGTTGATCCGTTAACGAAGGCATTGACGCCAAATACCTTGAAGAGACATGTTGTTAGGATGGGTCTTGTGGGCAATGAATGACTTCTATATGGTGGTTATGTATTGTATCCAACACTATGCTAGATGTTTAAGCTTCTTCTCTTTTCGTGTTTCCAATAATGTTTGCGCATATTGGATTTGGACATTCTTTTAAAAGGAATTGTCCTAACAAGAAACAATTAAAGGGGTCGTTATGTTATTACGGACTAGGTTGGTGGAGGTGATTAGTGGCGTGATACATGGAAGGAAATATGACAAGGTAGTCATATAACCGCTATGATTCACATTGATGGTTGAAGCTAACTCTAGTATTATGATGTTTTACATATTTAGGTATATCAGCTTGTTTTCAAAATCGTTATCATGTGTCAAGTTCCTTTGTTATGGAATCCAACCGATTCGGTTTCAAATTTCATTTTATTTTATTTTACCAAATCGGTTTAGCGGAACAAGTGGGAGAATGTAAACTCACGCTCTAATCTTGTGGTCCACTAACCTAAGTGTTTTTAGTTTAGTTGGATTCTACTATTAAATATAAAGCTGATAATTAATTACCTATTTATGTGATTAATTTACTTAATTATTAACCCACCATCAGATAATTAGGGCCATGATGGTTGGTGATTATCTTATGGCGGTTATGACATAGAACGTGGCATTCTACTCTCCTTCATAAAAGTAACATGACTCCTCCTCAATCAGTTGATGGGAATTAACTTATCTTCCATCACTGATAGAAAATAGTCACGAATCATTGAGGGAGCATAGAGAAAAAGGAGAGTCCATCAATCACACTTGCAATCAATAGAAGGTACTGCGATTTCAGTCAAGCAAGAAGGATCCTTCAGAAGTTCGTTCTCAAGATTCCATGGCGAACGGTACACAATTTTATGATTTTACAGTGTTTCTTGTTCTTGATATGAATTGATTTCAAATTCCTGACATTAGGGTTTCCCGCGTTATAGTTCAACTAACAGCTTTCACCCCGATGGTATTCTGCACAACCATTTCCGTAGTTAGCAAGAACAGAAGAAACAAAACAGAAAACAAATAAGATCGGCACATACACAAGAAGAACCATAAAAAGTAAGCTGACACTTACAATGCTATTGTTGCCTTTTCTAGACCAATAGAGTACAGAAGAGTATTTTTCAGATTTGTGAAAAAGAAGGATAAGAAAAAAAAAATGAAGAAACTGAACACGAATGTCGACATTGTTCATTGGCGGTGGAGTGCCTTCGTCCTCCATTTCTGCAGTTGGCGCTGTCGTCGCGTCCATTGTCGGCATCACCATCATCGCCATCGGCCCATTCCTTTTCAACTCACTGTCCTCTTCTGTTTCTTCACCACCAGGTTTTTTCGAACCTCTTGTATTAATTTCAAAACCAAAGACTGGTACATGATTTAAATCTATAGGGCATCTCCAATAGTGATATGAAATTGCAATGCAAATAATAAATAAAAGTTGTGTTTTTCACTTTGCATCAGGTGTCTTACTCCAACAGTGTCATGTAAAAATTATGCAAAATATAACTTTTTATTTAATCATCACTCAAAACACGTGCAACTAATGAAGTGTGGATGTGAGAAAAAGAGAAATTATAGAAAATCGTTATCATCATGTAGAAAAAGTAGGAGAAAAGATGGAGAAAATAAGAAACATGCCTGGAAAAAATTTGCAGAATCAATTGTCCTCGCTAAGTTTGGCGAGACTTTTTCATGTTCTGCATTTTTTCTTCTAGTATGCATGTCGTGTTGGATTTCATTATTTTACGAATCCTTCATATTTTGCATAAAAAAATTGTTTTGCATGATCTATTGGAGATGCCCTAAGCAAACGGTTTAGCTCTTTCAATTGAAATGTTGCCAATTCCAGTCTAGTCTCTTAACAATACCAATTCTTACAATTCAGTCCAAAACTTTGTTTGCATCCCTTCTAATTCACCTCACAAAGTCTTTTTCCCCCCTGAGTGGTCGTTAATCCATCATACTACTTCTTTACAATCAGTTTCAAAGATCAGTCTCACTCCCAGCTCTTGACTTCTAACAAAGGCCATTCTCATGGATAAAGCCTCTGCCATCTGTGGATTGTCGGCATGTTGAGAGCTCAATTGAGCATCAAAGATCTGAGGTCTTGTGTTTCTAACAATCCAGCCCATGTTAGATTTATGACTTTTTCTATTTCATCTGGCATCATTATTAATTTTGGTCCAGCCATTAATCAATCTTCTACTTTTGTTTGCAGCTGCCTGGTTTTTTGCTTTTGCTAATCATGGAATTACGTACCCTCTTGAACTTTTATTTCACAACATTTATATAACAAATTAGAACGGTTGAGTTTAAAATGAGTTTTAGATCATTAAGTCATATGAATTTCAACCCTTGGATCACACCCATTTAAACAAATGTTTTTGAAATATAGATGGTGTAATGATGTTTCAAAAGCAAAAGGAGATAGTTTCTTTCGTTCATTACTTCATCTGAACCATTTAATTGGTAGTTAAAAGATTTTGGGGAGTTCGGGCATGGGACCACCATTTATGAGTAGTGTACTCACTAATTTTGGAAATGTGGAGAGATCACATTCTAATTTTTTACTACTTAAATTACTGTGTACAAGGAAATCCGGGGAAGAGATCCAAGTGTACACCTCTAATAGGGGATAAGAACAAGAACAAGAACACAGAGAGATTGAGGGTAGGCGTAGGGGAAAGAGTAAGCAATAGTTAACTGTTCTTAAGAGAGAGACAGTATAGCAAATTAGCTAAGAAATTCAAGAAGTTTCCATAGAAGGTTAACGTTCCTATATATAGTAGGGAAGTGACCGTTATGAGGGGGTAATGCGCCCATAAATGGCGTCTTAATGTTAGTCTCGTAACGGCACGTTCGACCGTATTTATATGAGACGTTACACACTCGTCCGCATAAGTAGGGGACCGTTATGAGATCGACCGCATTTATGGGACACGTAGGCTTTAAATCTCTCAGAAAGTTACCAAGGGTCGCGCGCGAGCGTTATTGTTGCTCTCACGCGACGTTCCTTACTCTAGCCTCGAAGCCACTAAGTCCCTACAACTCCCGTGTGATTAGTATCGTGGGTGGCTCTGCCTCACAGCCCTTCATATAGATAAGCTCGAATATAAGCATGTGATAAAGTGTATACGGACTACCATTGGATGTGCTCGATGACTGCCACATGAACGGTAGTTGATTTTCTCAAAATCTACTATTTACATTGGCCCCCTTTTGCTCGTATGCGATGCGCAAAACCAGCTGTTCGTGGCCCCGCGCAAATCCTCGTATCAATTCGAATAATATTCGACAACCATAGCCCCCAAGTATAGCCATGATTACCTAGGGCTCTGTAGCGTCGAGTAGTCTTTAATGAAGTGTGGCTCTTGTGAAGCTAACCAGGCGCCATCCACATATTTTCACCAATTTTCGAGGAAGAAATGATTCGAGATGATCTGATAGGTCGTCAATTTTGCCGGTTATCAAAATAATGCTGATTCAGCAAAGCGGAACAGTCGCGAGTCTTCAAGCTTCATAACCCTATTTAAACCCTTTCACTGCATCAAGTAGAACTTTTCCATCATTTTTACTATCGTAATTTTATGAGCAAGAGAGAGAATCCTCAGCAGGATGTTCAAATCTTTGATCAGATCATTGACAGCATCACTGAAGCAGTTCAATTCCTCAAAAGACAGCAAGGTTAGTGATTCTTGTCATTCACTTTATGTTTTGAAGTCAGATTCGAATCGGCATGCAACCCCAAATTTATGGGTTTGGTGTTCTTCAATGCTCTTCATGCAAAAACAATCTTTGATCTTAAATATCTTATTTTGCAAATGTTTTTACGCGTAATAGAAATGGCCCGAACCAAGAGCTTGAAAGAGGAAGTTGATCTACCGGAGGTCCCAAAGTACTTATGGAGTAAAGCCCCCTATCTAGGAGGGGAAGAAATCTATCTGGCAACGATTAGAGGGACCAATCTTAAGTCATCCCCTGCAAAGAAGGCCTTTCAATTGGCTACGGAGCCCGAAAGAGATGATTGGGATCTTGCCAATGTTAATGATATTCATCGACTCGGTCTCGAGGCTGGGCTTCAGCCCTTCACCAATCTTCTTCACCAGACCTTCATGAAGAAACTGGATTATATGGAGGAGTGGACATAATTCATTCTTGAGCACCACGAATCCGCACTGACAAAGGCAGGAATTTATGATGCCGTGCGCACAACTAAAGGGCTGAGTGTGTGACTTGACAAGGATATGCTGATGACTTTATTTTCTAGATATTCGAAGAAAACCCACAGCTTTCACTTCTCAACTTTCTAGGTCGGGCCCACACTCGAAGATGTTGAATCACTCCTAGAGCTTCCTTGCATGGGCTCTGTAGATCGTTTTTCTGCTTTAAGTACAGATGATGAACTTTTGACTTTCGAGGAGATGAAAGAATGCATCTGGTATTTGAAGAAGAACGCCACAAGGTGGACGTTGAGCAAGCCCGTGCCAACGTACTTGACCGTCGCGTCTGGTGCAAAAACCGTATGGTCCAAGTGGATCTCCTACTTCTACCGTGACTTTGCCAACTCGAAGATCGCCCAAGAGGTAGTATCGAGAAATAATAAGGCGCCAACTTCGTTGGAAGGAATGGTTTATGCTTACCCTCTGTGTGGCTTTCTCTGCGTATGGTTGTCGCGGTATCTCATCGATAGACATCCCCATGACGGCGTTTTCACGCATATCCTTGCACTAGTAGTCTGGCTTTCACTTGGACAAAGAGTGGTGTTAGGGCTTTTAGTCCTTGGTTCTTTATAACACCGCTTGGACTTAGCGTGACGCATATGGAGCAATCGCAGGGTCGAGTCGACGTTGTGTCCTACGTCAACATCGTGTTTCTCTCCATGTGGGCGTACGAGCGATGGCTTTTGTATGCTCCTGCCCCCTCAGATCTGAAAATATGGAATGCACCCAAGGCTAGGAAACAACTCCTCTGCCCACGAGCACGGCGTTGGTATAAAACCAAGGCTGTTCAGCACTCATTCGCTCTGATATGCGACAATTCCACCTATTTCAACCCTCGTCCCTATGCTCACCAGTTGGAAAATATCATTTTTAGGGAAGACATGTACCCCAATAAACATGTGAAGTTCACCCGCGCGCATATCACTGAAAGTATACTTTGCTACTCCATGTTTGTCAACTGGTGTAGAAGGGGGTACTTATCTGCTCTGAATGAATATGGTGTTAAATGCGCGAGCTACCCACTCATCGCAACTCACTATGATCCTATTAGAGTAAGCCCCCAACTTGGCTTTGACGTCGTGGCCCCTTCATTATGGTTTCACTCGTCGTGAAGGGCTGCTACAAAAGGCTGCTGTATAAAGAATGCAACGACTTGCTGATCAGCATGCTCCCACTGACACAGCCCTCCGGTAGTAGGCAAGGAGAACTGACTCCCGCTTGGATTGCTTTTTCGCATACGCAGACTCGTCTTCTGTCGAGGTCCCGGCTTCAATTTCAACCAATCAAAGCTCCTACCCTTAGAATAGGGGACTATCCCTTCAAATCAAAGCCATCCAGGAACGCGACTCAGTATGGGTATTATTCACTTCTAGACAAGGATCCCCATCTGTGCGCGGAGTTGATTCTGGGAGAAAAGATTGAAGAAGTCAAGAAAGATTCCTATGCTGCGAGAAGGGACTACGCAAGTGATTTCAAAAAGGTATTTGAACTCCCGTCCTCCCATGTTCTTTTAAAACATGTATGCTTGTAATATTGAACTCGCCCTTTTCTGTAGTGCTTCTTCAGGAGTTTCGCGTCTGGAGATCGTAGTGCTACTCTAGCATATATGATATGCTCGAAGGACGAAGTTGTTGTCGTCATCGCGCCCGAGATGCCTATGGGGCAGGAGATCGAAGTTAAGATATGGTCCTCTCTTCCGGTCTTCATATCAATTATCGCGGAGTCAAGCCAAAATCCCAAGAAAACAAAGGCTTCGGCGAGCCATCAATAGACGCGGCAACAAAACGTTCAAGAGCTAACCCTGCTCCAAAGGAAAATCTTGTTCCCCAGGAGAAAGTGGTTGCCAAAATAAAGAGCATGGCTCAGCCTTCATCTTCAAAAAGTTTGGCCTTGGCCGGATCGCGAGAAACAGACCCCACCAACTTTGTTGAATATACTTTAGAGGCTGCTTTTGCTAGGCGAGAAGGTAAATAAACCCAAGACTTCTAATCGGCCTTTAAAGAAAAAGCTTTATTTTACTGACATGCATATTCTTTTCAGATACAAATGAGTCCTTGGAAGTACTAGGAGGCCCAACTGAAGAAAAGGTGATCTTGGAGTCTGTGTCTATGGGTAAGCAGACTGAGGAAGTAGCAAGGCTACAAGAAGAAAGCGATGTCGCGAAAGCTATGAAGAAAAGCCTCGAAGAGCAGACTCAGCATTCGCAGTCCGCTATGGGTCAACTGGAGCGCGACCAACATGACTTTCAAGAGATTATTGGCGATGATGATGAAGAAGGTACTATATACCTATTCGCTCTATCTCGTCAAGAACTTATCTTTGAAGCTTTACAATGTGGAGTCTGTAAGAATGACATTCGTTGTTGGCTAGTGAACCAACGCGGTGAAGTGTCAGGTAATCAATTCCTAGAATTGCTAGAATTTATTTCATCATATTTGAATGATAGTGATAACGTACTTCGCATATCATCAGGTCACGCAACTTTAAAAGGATTTGATGATAACCTTCATCATAGTGCTTACGCAGATATCCCATATGAATGTGGAGGTCTTCTTATCATAAGCCCTTCTGAATTTTAGCCGTATGGATCCTTAGACTTCTAGACTTAAAACATTTTTTTTCATTTTGATAGAACTGGAAGAGTAGCCATTAATTCTAAGAATATCTCGGCTTCGCAGCGCTGTCGTTCGCGTCTCTGAGACTACTGCTGGAACCTCTGGTGATGCCTTAGTAGAAGAGCCAATCGAGCGACCCCCTGGAGAGGTTAAGGCGATTGACGGTGGAGCTAATGCCGACGAGGAAAGGCTTGAATTCATATTGGAACAAGAGAAAGAAGAATAAGAAGAAGAGCTTCAACAGGAGCTAGAGAAGAATGTTGATCGTGTTAACCAAAACTTGGCTCAAGAAAAGAGACTCCCTTCTCCCTCAGAAACTGATGCTCGCGCTGCTCAAGAGATCTCTCCAAGAGTTAAGGCCCCTGCAAGTGACATATCTCCAACAGAAAATCAGAGGGAAATAGCCGCTACTCCTTCGATTCCATCGAATGTCGCTCCTGAAACTGTTTTTCCAACGGGGGCCCCTCTTGGAGAAGTCGAGCGAGCTGAAATTGATCAAGGGGTGGTGACTTCGAATCCCACGTCCCAAAATATGCCTGAAGCTCCTGAGGGTACAATTCCATCTAATGAAGGAAGAGCTGAACATGAGTCAAACGCGAGCGGTGATGTGCCAGATCAAGACATGGCAGATGCTTAACTTCCAACCCCTGAGATTGATACTGTTGCGGCTCCTGGAGCGCAACTTAACATCGCACCTGAAAATGTGCCAGCAGTTCCAGGGTCTGCACCAAGTTTGGCTGAAGCAGGAGGAGAAGGAGTGAAGATGCAGTTATGTGTGAGCCTCCTCAAGATGAGACTTCAAATACGAACACCCCAGTGGCTGCGACTGAGACGCCAGCAAGAGTTCCTTCACTTGTGCCAAATCCAAACACGTTAAGAAGTGTTGCGTCATTAGAGGGCCCTAATGAAAACTTTTCGCTTCCTGGCATGGTTGCTGGGTAACCTCATTTTGGGAGAGGTTCATCTGTATTTGATCTAGACACGCTTTTTTCTCAAAATCCTTTGTCGATGTGGGGTTCACACGTTGCCAAACCAGTTGTTGTCGAAAGGAACTATGCAATTCCTGAGGAATACTTCGCAAAGTGAAGCTCTGGAAGACCAGAGGTTAGCTGAGAAAGCCTCTTCTAGTGGCCAAATAGCGACTCCAATTTCCTCACTTCAGCAAATTGTTGAGGGAACTTATAAGACGGTTTCCATACAAGCGTTTTGCACAACATATGATCTCATGTTGCCACTAAGTACTTTTCTTTCACTTTTATATCTACAGGCATAGATCAGGCTTTCCTGGAAAGGCTCATGAAGGTGCGCGTATCATATCCAACGATATTTGCAAGAGTTCTGTGTTGGGTTTTGACGCAGGTAACACAGCGGAATAACAAAAATTTAATTCCTACTTCAAAGCCCACCACGGATCGTCAGGAGGAGACATCATAACATGATAAGAGACATAGTATTGTGTACCTTTTGATTTGTGAGATCACACGAAGAATGATGTCCTCGTCTCTACGGTTGATCCACGTCTAGAGGTGAGATCTAGATTCTTCCTTCAAATAAGTTCTAGCTTGAACCCGGAGGAAGAGGGAAGAAGATCAAAGCAACAAAGGACCAAAAAGGGGATCGGCCCCTCTTATTGGCGCCGACGGGAAGGGCGGACGGGCTAGGCTTCGGCCTAGCTTTGTCTTGCTCTCTCTCTCTCTTTTTCTCTCTCCCACTAACTTTGTTATGTCTACTAACATTAAGTGGGAAGGAAGCTAGAGCCTCTTTATATAATCCAACAACTCCTTGTTGTTTCCATAAAAGAGTTTCCTAATTCAAGATGAACTAGAACTATTCCCTTCCTTGCAAATTAGTCCTACTAAGTTTGCAAGGTGTTGCACAATGATCCTTCTATTAATTAATCAATATTAATTAATCCCAAATCTAGCTCTACTCTATTTGAAGTGTGACCCCATAGGTTTCTATATAGTTAGTTGTAACTCTTACTAACATGGAGCGGTGTCTAGCAACACATCAATGCTACCCAACCAATAGAAATATTCAGTGATCCTGACAAACCTCTTGTGCCCAATATCTCATATTGCACTATCCCTTTGTCTCCATATCCGGATTGAACACGATACATAAATAGTTACACTCGTATATCCAATCCATAGTTCCTCGATCCTGGGAATATGCTTATGCTTGCAGATAATATCAATATCTCTATATTGATTTATGTGAGTCTGGCCAGACATTCAATAAGCCTCATCCCTCGAGTGGCCGTGGATATTTACCCCCATTATGTGGGAGGGACAAATCCTATCTACATCACTACGATCTCTAAGCTTGCTTCCTATTACGCCCGATAGCCATCTTTATGATTACCCAGTTACGGTGTAACGTTTCATAACATCAAAGCGCAATATTCCACAACTAGAGTATCTAGTGACTTCAAGTCTAAGGATTAAAATTATATTAGCACTGCGAAAAGGGATTGTGACTTGACATAATCTAATGTATCCTTTTCGTTGTGGGTCAATCCAGTATGCCATTACTCCTAATGCATACCCATGTGTTAGACTTGATACCTTCATATCAATCTACCCACATACTAGTCTATATTTGATCGTCCTATTAATCAATATAGTGGACTAGGGATATTTAAGATAAACAACACATTTTATCTAAGGACTTCATTATATTAAATATCACAATATATAATAAATGAATATTCCAGCCAAAACAACGTTCATACTAAATCTACGATTGCCTCTAGGGAATCTATTCCAATAGTCTCCCACTTGCACTAGAGCCAATATGGCGCATCTCGTATGCCTATAGATCTGGTGTGCCCTTCATGCTTTCGCTGCGCAAGAGGTTTTGTGAGCGGATCTGAAACATTGTCATCCGTTGGAATCTTGCACATCTTCACATCTCCTTGATCGATCATATCACGAATAAGATGGAATATCCTAATTACATGCTCTGATTTCTGGTGTGATCTTGGTTCCTTGGCCTGTGCGATTGCCCCAGAGTTGTCACAGTACAACTGAATGGGATCCACGATTCTATGGACCACACCGAGCTCAGTGATAAACTTCTTTATCCAAACTGCCTCTTTTACTGCCTCCGCAGCAGCAATGTACTCAGCTTCTGTTGTAGAATTAGCAACTGTCCCTTGCTTGGAACTCTTCCAGCTCACAGCTCCTCCATTCAGGAAAAACACGTATCCAGACTGCGATCTGTAGTCATCTTTGTCGGTTTGGAAGCTTGCATCAGTGTAACCCTTTAAACTCAGCTCTTCCTTACCTCCACATATCAAGAACACATCCTTAGTTCTTCTCAAGTACTTTAGGATGTTCTTGACAGCAATTTAGTGACTCTCACCCGGATTGGACTGGTATCTGCTCACCATAATCAATGCGTATGATATGTCTGGTCTAGTACATAACATGGCGTACATGATGGATCCTATGGCCGAAGCATAGGGTATCCTACTCATGCGGTCCTTCTCAATCTCATTGGAGGGACAGTCATTCTTAGAAAGAGTTACTCCATGCGACATGGGCAAGAATCACTTCTTGGAATCTTGCATGTTGAACCTTTTCAACACCTTGTCTATATATGTACTTTGACTTAGGCCGAGCAACCTCTTAGATCTATCCCGTATAGATATTTATACCAAGTATATAGGCTGCGTCTCCTAAGTCCTTCATTGCAAAGCCCTTTCCTAGCCAATCTTTAACTGATTGCAAAGTAGGAATGTCGTTGCCAATGATTAGTATGTCATCCACATACAAGACCAGAAATACTACAGAGCTCCCACTAAACTTCTTGTAAACACAAGGCTCATCTTCGTTCTTGATGAAGCCAAACTCTTTGACCGCATCATCAAAACGTTGATTCCAACTCCTAGAAGCTTGCTTTAATCCATAAATGGATCTTTGCAGCTTACATACTTTATTGGCATTTTCTGGATCCTCAAAACCCTCCGGTTGTGTCATGTTCACATCCTCGAGGTCCCATAAAGGAACGTTGTTTTGACATCCATTGCCAAATCTCATAGTCGTAGTATGTTGCAATAGCAAGTAGGATTCGAATTAATTTAGTCATGGCGACTGGCGAAAAGGTCTCATCATACTAAATACCATGAATGTGTATATACCCTTTGGCTACCAATCGCCCCTTATAGGCAACTACCTTGCCATCCATGTCGGTCTTCTTCTTGAAGACCCACTTGCACCCTATGGGCCGTGCCCCTTCGGGTGGTTCCACCAAAGTCCATACTTTGTTGGTGTACATGGAATCCATTTCGGATCTCATGGCTTCTAGCCACTTCTTAGAGTCTGGGCCTTTCATGGCATCTCTTTAGGTTGCAGGCTCATCATCTTTGAGTGGTACGTCATCGGGCTCAGTCACGAGAAGTCCATACCTCTCTGGCTCATGACGCACTCTTCTTGATCTACAGAGTTCCTGTGTCACTAAAACAGGTTCTTCCACAACTGCTTGCGGTTCCTGTTTATGTTCCATCATTGGTTCAGTGATTTGTGGTTCTTGAATTTCTTCAAGTTCTACAGCCCTCCCACTTGCTCCTTTAGAGAGAAACTCTCTTTCTAGAAACACGCCGGTCCGAGCAACAAACACTTTGTTCTGATGGTATTGTAGAAATAATAACCTTTAGTTTCCGTTGGATATCCCACAAATTTACACTTATCCGCGTTGGGCCCGAGCTTGTCTGTTTTTAAACGTTTTACATAGACATCGCAGCCCCAAATCCTCATAAACGACACTATGGGACGCTTCTCAGTCCATATCTCATATGGTGTCTTCATGAATGACTTGGATGGAACGCGGTTAATGGTAAAAGTTGCCGTCATTAGAGCATGTCCCCAATAGGATATCGGAAGATCTGTTTGAGACATCATAGATCGCACCATATCTAATAGAGTGCGATTCCACCTCTCGGACACGCCATTCCATTGTGGCGTTCCGGATGGAGTGAGATGGGATACTATCCCTCACTCTCTAAGATAATCACCAAACTCTTGGCTTAAGTATTCTCCTCCACGATCCGATCGTAGTGCTTTAATACTTTTGCCAAGTTGCTTCTCTACTTCATTCTTGAATTCTTTGAACAATTCAAAGGATTCGGATTTGTCCTTCATAAGTTACACAAATCCATATCTACTGAAATCATCAGTAAATGTGATGAAGTAGGTGTAACCACCTCTGGCATGCGTGGGGAATGGTCCACATACATATGTATGTATGAGTGCCAATAACTCACTAGTCCTTTCACCTTTCTTATTGAAAGTGGACTTTGTCATTTTTCCTAATAAACAAGATTCACATGTCTCATATGATTCCAAATCAAATGAGTCTAGAAGTCCATCCTTATGGAGTCTAGATATGCGTTTCTCATTAATATGACCTAAACGACAGTGCCATAGATATGTATGATTTAAATCATTAGTTTTAATCCTCTTAGTATTTATGTTATAGATTGGACTATTTAGATCAAGGATATACAATCCATTAGACAAATGCGCACCACAATAGTGCATACTATCAAAATAAATGGAGCAACACTTGTCCTTTATTGAAATAGAAAATCCCTTCTCGTCCAAACAAGAAATGGAAATAATATTTCTGCTCATAGCAGGCACATAAAAGCAGTTGTTTGATTCTAAAATAAGTCCAGAAGGCAAAGACAGCTCATAAACGCCTACATCTAATGCAACAACTCTTGCTCCATTCCCTACGCGCAGGTCTATCTCCCATTTACTCAACTTTCAACTTCTTTCAAATCCTGCACATTACGACAAATGTGAGAACCACATCCGGTATCCAATACCCAAGATGAAGAAATAGAAAGATTGACGTCTATAACATAAATACCTGGTGGTGATTCCAAGCTTCTTATCCTCCAGATATTTATGGCAGTTACTCCTCCAGTGACCCAGCTGGCTGCAGTAGTGACACTCACCTTTAGCCACGCCTCCACTAGGCTTTAGGTCTTCCTTGGATTTTGCAACTTTCTTTCGCTTTCCTTTTGAAGTAGAGGCAACTGACTTTCCCTTCTTCTTATGCATATTCATTATGGCTTTGCCCTTGCCTTTGTTGACACTCTGTTCTGCTATCTTCAGCATATTCAATAAGTCAGGCAGAGTCTTAATGATCTCGTTCATATTATAGTTCATGATGAACTGATTATAACTGTCAGGCAACGATTGCAAGACAACATCAGTAGCTAAATCTTGGCCCAATGGGAATCCCAGTCTCTCTAGGTTCTCTATGTACCCGATCATTCGGAGCACATGAGGCCCTACTGGATTCCCCTCTGCAAGACTACTCTGAATAATGCTTTAGAAACCTCATAGCTCTCATGCCTATTCTGTTCCTGAAACAATTGTTTCAAGTGTATGATCATATCATAGGCTTCCATATTCTCATGCTGCTTCTGAAGCTCAGGAGTCATGGTACAAAGCATGAGGCAATTCACGTCATTAGAATCATCAATATGTTTCTTACGTGCCCTCACTTCCGCTAGAAGAGACTCGTCTTGTGGTGGTTCTGGAATTTGAGTGTCCAAGACGTACAACTTCTTTTCTTGCTTAAGGATAATCCTTAAGTTTCTGTACCAGTCAAGGAAATTTGTTCCAGACAGTTTATCCTTCTCAAGGACATAGCGTAGGGATGAATTCGATGCGTTGTTGTTTGCCATTTGGAATTCTACAAAACAAGAAATGTGCAATTTTAGTATTTTGAACAATTTAACTATATTCAACAATGGCTAGATCATCAAATATAGCTCCCACTATTTTTCTCGGATTAATAGCCCTCACCATTAATGCGGAAAATATCATCATATTTTCTAGTGGGTCCAAGATCTGTTTTTCACTTATTCTTGAGCTTGCTTTGGCATGTCACCCAAGAATAGGTTATTTAGGTAGGAACCATTCCAATTGCATCCCATCCAACTCTTTGTCCAATTAGGTGAATAACTCTTTATTGTTTATCCCATGGACAAACCCTAATTGTCATGCCTCTAGGCTCATCAATCCAATTGCTTCTTGCCCAGTTGCATCCAACCTCTTGCTTCAACATACACAAAGTACTAGCTTGTGTCGTCAGCAACACACCATGGTAAATTAAAATCGCCTTGCTTTGGCAAGCCCAAATTTTAATAAACCCTGATCATGAAGGGTGTTTTGGCAAGAGAAGGCAAAACGCAATATTTAATTGAGGGATTTTTCTTTCTTAATTTGTTTGGTTGATCTTATCAACAAGGTCTACTTATTTGGATTGGGAAATCCACAATAAAACACCAACCTTGTTTATTAGTATCTTGTTATCGTTTTCTCTAGTATCGCCATACACACAAAAATTAAATAACAAGGCATGAGTAATAAACATCCACAAAATAAAAGAAACGTGGCATGGATGTGGCCCCTAGACTAATGATATTATCAAGCCAATGATAATATCTAATTGCCCTAAAGTGCCGAGCTCATCTCCATGTGCTCCACCATAGCTGCGCACCTAGGGATGTCTTCTTTGTCTCTTGGCTCCTTTGGTTCTCCGGTCTTCTTCTCCATGCTCTTGGCTATCATCTAAATATTTCTAATTCTAGCCGAACATCTAGAATAAATAAATAACAAAAGCCTCACAAGTCGAGGAGAAAAAGACGACTCGAAGGCCGTAAAACCTAATTAATTATTAAATTAATTTGATCAGCTCGCAGGCCGTAAACCAAACCACAAAGCAATAAACATCCACAATCCTAGGCCATATCCATCCACCATGCAACAAATCACATAATACAGTTAAAACCCAATTTTTAACGCGCTTGTTCAATTTTTAATTAAATTGGGTAATTAGGGTTACAACGATCCAAGGGGTTCAAGCCAACAAGGGGCCCGAACCCCTAGGACCGCCGCCACCACAAGGCCCGGCCCAAGGCCAGCCACCCCATTGACCCGCGGCCTTTGATTGGCGCGCAAGGGAGGGGGCAGACAGCTAGGGTTTCGGGCCTAGTCCTCCTTCCCTCTTCCTTGTTGCCCAAGCAAGGTTGTTTCCTTATGGATTTAACTCCATAAATTTGTTTCCATAATTGAAAAACCCTTTTCAATCATGTGCCCATGAACCCTAATTTTTTAAGAACCCAATTTTACACATCTTATGTGATTAAACTCACCAATTCCAACATCCAATGTTAAATTGGGTCTTGTTTTATTGAATCAAATTCAATTTTGCATCTACTATGCCAATTTTTTTCAGTTTTCGCGTAATAAACAATAATACGATGTATAAACTGAAATCGTAACACATAAAATCATGTTATGCACTACGACCTGTGGCTCTGATACCACTGTTGGGTTTTGACGTAGGTAACGCAGCGGAATAACAAAAATTTAATTCCTACTTGAAAGCCCACCAAGGATCGTCAGGAGGAGACATCATAACATGATAAGAGACATAGTATTGTGTACCTTTTGATTTGTGAGATCACACGAATATTGATGTCCTCGTCTCTACGGTTGATCCACGTCTAGAGGTGAGATCTTGATTATTCCTTCAAATAAGTTCTAGCTTGAACCCGGAGGAAGAGGGAAGAAGATCAAAGCAACAAAGGACCAAAGAGGGGATCGACCCTCTTCTTGGCGCCGACGGGAAGGGAGGACGGGCTGGGCTTCGGCCTAGCTTTGTCTTTCTCTCTCTCTCTTTTTCTCTCTCCCACTCACTTTGTTATGTCTAATAACATTAAGTGGGAAGGAAGCGAGAGCCTCTTTATATAATCCAACAACTCCTTGTTGTTTCCATAAAAGAGTTTCCTAATTCTAGATGAACTAGAACTATTCCCTTCCTTGCAAATTAGTCATACTAAATTTGCAAGGTGTTGCACAATGATCCTTCTATTAATTAATCAATATTAATTAATCTCAAATCTAGCTCTACTCTATTTGACGTGTGACCCCATAGGTTTCTATATAGTTGGTAGTAACTCTTACTAACATGGAGCGGTGTCTAGCAACACATCCATGCTACCCAACCAATATAAATAGCCAGTGATCCCGACAAACCTTTTGTGCCCAATATCTCATATTGCACTATCCCTTTTTCTCCATATCCGGATCGGACACGAGACATAAATAGTCACACTCGTATATCCAATCCATAGTTCCTCGATCCTAGGAATATGCTTATGCTTGCAGATAACATTAATATCTCTATATTGATTTATCTGAGTCTGGCCAGACATTCAATGAGCCTCATCCCTCGAGTGGTCGTGGATATTTACCCCCATTATGTGGGAGGGACAAATCCTATCTACATCACTACGATCTCTAAGCTTGCTTCCTATTACGCCCGATATCCATCTTTATGATTAACTAGTTACGGTGTAATGTTTGATAACATCAAAGCGCAATATTCCACAACTAGAGTATCTAGTGACTTCAAGTCTAAGGATTGCAATTATATTAGCACTGCGAAAAGCGATTGCGACTTGACATAATCTAATGTATCCTTTTCGTTGTGGGTCAATCCAGTATGCCATTACTCCTAATGCATACCCATGTGTTAGACTTGATACCTCCATATCAATCTACCCACATACTAGTCTATATTTGATCGTCCCATTATCAATATAGTGGACTAGGGATATTTAAGATAAAGAACACATTTTATCTAAGGACTTCATTATATTAAATATCACAATATATATTAAATGAATATTCTAGCAAAAACAATGTTCATACTAAATCTACGATTGCCTCTAGGGCATCTATTCTAACATTCAGGGGCTAGCACCCAGAGATAGGGGGTTCTTCTTCAAGAGATGGCCGCTTTATTGGAAATAATACGCAAAACAACTCCGGTAAGCACCTCCATTGTTAGTGCTCAGTGTGTTCTCTCAAGAACGTATGGCCTTCAAAAAGTTGCAGAAGGTAGGCTAAACCTTAATTTTCTCATACGGAGGCTGTTCAAAATTAACAATTCTGTGCAACTCAAGTTTGGCTATACCAACTATAATAAGGAAAAGGTTGCTCTTAAGGCGCACAAGGAGATGCTTGACAAAGCCATTTAAGAGTTTGAGGAGGCTGTGAAGCATCACAAGAGAAATAAGGATCGCTTGGATCTTTTATCTGCTAATTATATAAAGCTGCCGGCTGAAGACTCCCTTCTGAAAGACTTTTTTCGAAGAATAGTAGTCTAGCATTGTAATAGTTTGAATTTCTTTTGAAAAATGATTGGGGATGTACAATTTTTTGCACTTCTTGAATCATAGCCGTGAACTTTGCCTTCTCTCTTGCTTCGCATATATTAAGCATCATTTTATCTTTTTGACTACCTCATGCCTTTGAGTATTGCTTTTGCTACATAATAGGCACTTAATAGCGTGTTGCTGCTATCTAAAAGATAGGTTTGGGTTAAACACAGCTGTTTGTTGAAACAAACAAACTTTATTCGCATATCGACGCTATTTTAAACAAAACTACTTAAGTCTGTTGCCATTTAGACAAGCTTGGGCATCATGTATTGCTGCTATCTGGACAGATAGGCTTGAGATCGCATAACGTAGCTATCTAAACATATAGGCTTAAGTTTTGCTGATATCTAGACAGATAGGCTTTCGTTTGGCGCTATCTAAACAGATAGGCTTTGTTTTGCTGCTATCTAAATAGACAAGCTTTGTTTTGCTGCTATCTAAATAGATAGGCTTAGTTCGCACAACGTTGATATCTAGACAGATAGGCATACAAGACATGCATTGGTGCTATCTAGACAGATAGCCTTTAGATTTGCAAAGTAATTGATTGTCAGTCTCCAAACAAACAATGCAAATGATAAAATGAAACTAGCAATTGATAAAAGAGCTCTCATATGGGAGAGTTATTATCATTAGTTTAATCCTAATATGGGAAGATATAAGAAATGCACAATGTAGGTGGAAAGCAGAAAGAGTAAGGCTAGGGGTAGTACTTTTTATGCCATCGCATGTTGATCGGGGTGGGAGTCGTGGTAGTCCCATGGCAACGTAGGATAGTGCAATAGCCACTGTCAAAAACTTCTTTGACCTCGAAAGGTCCTTCCCAGTTGGCAGCAAACTTGGGATGAGTTGCTTCGCGCATGTAGTGGTCGGATGCTCGTAATACAGGATCACCCACAGCGAAGTCTCGATACTGGATAGTCTTGTTCTAGGCTCGAGATATTCTCTCATAGTACTTTGTATTCGCCCTTTTGGTTTGTTCGCGCTTCTCCTCCAGCAAAAGGAGTTCGTGGTTGCGTTCATTGTCATATAAGGTACTTAAGGCCAATCTTGCAGAGTTAACCTTAACTTCAGCAGGCACAACTGCTTCAGCTCCATAGCAATGCAAAAATGGGGAAGTCCCCGAAGGAGTTCTTGATGATGTGCGATATGCCCATAATGTCGTACCCATGGAATCTACCAACTTCTTGTGATCATCCGCGACCATATTGGTTAGGATTCTTAACAGGTTTTTGTTTGCAGCTTCTGCTTGACTATATCCCTTCGGATAGTAGAGTGTTGAGCACAATTGCCTGATCTTGTATTCCATAAGATTCGAAGTCACCTGACGGTTGACAATGGGGGTCCCATTATCAGACAAGATAGTGTTGGTGAGACAACCCG
The DNA here is from genome assembly GCA_023055425.1 of Linanthus parryae. Classification (NCBI taxonomy): domain Eukaryota; kingdom Viridiplantae; phylum Streptophyta; class Magnoliopsida; order Ericales; family Polemoniaceae; genus Linanthus; species Linanthus parryae. Next base: position 7,519,162 of record JALGPY010000009.1, on the reverse strand, counting down.
GGATCTCGGTTCAGGGTTTAAGAGACCATCGATAACCAAAAGTAGAAAATTAACTATTAAGATTACATATCATTTAATGTATACAACACATTTTTCAAAAATGAGTACAATTTGGATAGAAGAAAAAGAATGTTGTGATGTACTAAGTGACGAATTTGTCTCGATACGCGTTCCAATCCCCCCACCTTGATTGATGACCTGCGGTTTTAAAATGGCAAAAGCCGATGTAGTTTTGAAGAAAATGATCAGTAAAAACTGAGTAAATACACATTACGACACGTAAAGCAACGAGTGACACATAAGCATGAGTTGAAACAAATCAGAATATTTAAAACAATAAAACTAACAGGTTTGAGAGTTTGAAACAACTGAAAGTAACCGAGTAACAAAAACCTCTTAATTAAATAATATTGAGAAATCACGAGTATTTGGTACTATATCAAGAGTAAACAAGTCCATTTAAGTTGATAACGATATTAGTTCAGGAGTAGCCAAAGTTTTTTAAATCATTTCGATCGATTAGGGCATATCAAGAGCCACAAACAACATCAATAGAGTAGTCAATTTTCTTCCAAGTTCAATTAAGTGTTAATTTTATCTGAGGCATGTCCAGGGCCACCAGCAGGATCGATGTAGACAGAGGGATCACTAAATAATCATAATGGGTTTCTTCTAGGGTCTATAAGACCCTATTTCACCCGAGCGTTAAGGGAGCCCATTCGTCAACCCCGCTCATAAAATTAGCTAAAAGACCTTAAGTGTCGACACCCCTATAACGTAGTGAGCCTTACAAGTATAAGTAGAACTCTATAGCTCTACAAACCCCTTCGCCGCAGTACCTTTGTATGTTTTGGCTCATAGGGGTGGATTTTTGAACAATTAAGTTCTATACAATAAAAGGAAGCATTGCTTCAATGGTCGTAGCCATATGTAACGGGAGGATCGCTTGGCGCCTCCGGCCGAAGCCATACTAAACAGAACTTTGTACATTGTCCTGAGTCTATTAGAGGTATTTTATTTCTTCTCTTTCACATAAACAGAATCAGAATATCAACATTTCACAAGTAATTTCCGAGAGTTCTCAAAGGAGATGAATAAAATAGTTTAACAACTTTAGAGTGGAAAACATGCATTCTCATACTATTTCATATAACAAAGCGTTCATTCTAAAAATTCATACGCATACGCACATTTTGATAATTAAAGGTCGCACGTATCTACTTACCTCTGAGCCATGAAAGGCGCAAAGCAAAGCTAGCCCTCCTACAACGCTCGTCTCATATTGGATCCGGGTCTCACAGTAAATGCAGCAACACAATACATACGTCTCCTTCGAACAATCCTTAACAACGGCTGGAAAACATAGGTAAATTATACAACCTATTATCATATGCCCTCTATATGAGGTTGTATGAAAGAGTGCAATGAAATGCATGTCGTGCAAGATAAATGACCAAAACGCACCTGATACTCCAAAACTGTCCATTACTGTCTCTGACTCTGATTGGACCCCAAATTATACTCATACTGGCCCAATAACATGCAAGAATGACTCATAACTCTCCTGTATGAACTTAGCATCGAAATCTATAACTTCCTGTAAATTACACTTAGGCCCTTAAAGTTTAGTAAAATTGCAAAAAGGCCCCAACTGTTGACTTG